>JAGIQG010000005.1:85313852-86611094 GCA_024679065.1 Sphyrna mokarran | reverse complement strand
ACTTGCCAAAAAGCAGATGGATTTTGACTGTGCACTCACAGTCAGGTAAGTGTGGGGATGGAGGCTCTATAGATGCTGTGCAGTAGGGAAGGGGATATGGGAAACGTCTGTGACAGAGGAGGGGAAAGTAAAAAAACTTACCTTGAATTGTTTCTTCTGCTTTCAATCATCTTCCTATTGGCCTTCAGCTTATCAGCCTGGAATCAGAGTATCAATTGCAGCTTTGTGTCAGCGTTTTACTTTAATTGGCATATTTTTTAAAAAGGTAGAAGCATGCACTAAAAGCAAATTGCTACAGAAATGAGAGATCTGAAATGGAAACAGAAAGTGCTGGAAAAAGTCAACAGATCTGGTGGCATCATGAACCAGAATGTCCAATATGACTCTTCTTCAGTTGAAGAAATAATGAGGCTTGACTAAGAGCCCAGAAATCCATTATCCTGTTAAAACACTCGAAACCTCGAAAAAATACTGCTTGATTGACAACCCTGGTTTTCTGATCATAGCTGGCATTTTCACAATGTTTATTATCACAAGATAAAGTAGTTTCAAAGGCTTGTAGTTTCTGCTATCAATACTTGAACAGATCTGGATGATTGATGCTATAACTGGGTTGTAGAACCACAAAACCATAGAAACAGTTCAGCATAGAGAGAGGCCATTCAGCCCATTCTGGTGCAATGAGCAAGGAAGAAAAAAAATTTTAAAAAACTAGCCACCCAATCTAATTCAACTTTCCTACGCCTAGTCTATATCCTAGCAGCTTACAACACTTTTGGTGTAGATCCATGTTCCTTTTAAATGCATTGAGCATTTCTGCCTTCACCACCAAACCTGGCAGTAAATTCCTAACACCCAGAAAAGGGTTATTTTTGGGGCATATCATGGCGTGGCCGACCAAAAGTTTGAAGTATTTATTGGCATGGGAGGATAAACAAGATCTTTGGAATTTATTTTCAAAAGGCCCTCTTCTGAAAATGATGGTTCACTACAACTCTGAAAAATCAGAAACCCAGAATTGGGGTCAGAAATCCAAGAATCAGGATGTTCCCTCCATTTCTAATGAGCTCCCAAGTCATCCCAACTCAATAAAAATAAGACAGAAAGTAAGCTATTAGATGATGATGTTCAACTGTTTTACCTTCCACCCTGTGCTCATCACAATACACTGTGCTATTGGTGTGACCCTAGTGATGGTGAACACCAAATTACAGTTTGATCTCTTCCTCTGACAATTTCTTCTCCTTTTATCACCTTATCTTTTTCTATCCCTCTTAATTGTCCTTCAAAATCTTCTTTCTTCATCACAACAATTTTGACCCTTGAGTTATTCCCAAAGCTATCATTTCTTCTTTCCTCCTTCTGCATCCCCAGAGTGATCCTCCCTGCTTTACTCACCCTGAAAGAGTGATTCCACAAAATCAGTGATATAAACTGTCCTACAACTGACTTCAATGGAAAAGAAATCCAGGTGGTGTGTAAATATCACTGCAAACTGAAATTATCACCCACAACAAATTTATACCCCACAGCATTTTATTATATGCAACAGCTTGCCTATAACTTAACATGCCTGTTAGGCTGTGTCAAAATTGCAACAACCATGTCTCTTTCAATGAAATGCTCAAAGTTATGAGCAATACATCATTGTAAAGAAACAAGTTTTATTATGGAAAACAGAATGCTAACTTAGCAAAAAGGTAATTAATGCTGTTTTCTTCAATTTGAATATGATAACATTGAATAACTGTTGAAGTGTTGGATTGCAAGTTTTAAGAATTTGCAAAATGAACTAATGTAATAATTTGCATGTTGTTGGGACAACAGATGAACAATTTGTGAAACTAACTGTCTGGAGTTGAGGTTTTAAAGTGGAATTAATAAACTGTGGTTTATTTTGGTTACCTTGAGGAATTTGAAGTGAAAGTTTGCATTTCTCTTTATTTGGCTGCTCATTTGTGAAGCAAAGGTCTCTCATAAATCACTCTTCAGAAAAATTCATTTTGAAGTTCCCCCTGAATATCTATTACAGATACATCCTGCTCCACAGTGCTTCTTCCTTCTGTGTCATATGGCAACTGGTTCACTCTCTGCTGTCTGCCCTGCTCTTCCTCTGATCACCCATAAAGCTTGGCCTAACAGCCCACCTAAAACTGCAGTCAAACTGTTTATAACCAAGAACGATGTAACATCAGTTAAATAATCTTGGCAGTCTAAATTCAGAAAATAGGCCACAAAGCACCTAGAAATTAACCAACAGTTCTAAATATAAACCACCATTATTAACCATTGATGTTGTATAGTCTCTCCTACAAAGTTATTAAAGATTCTTTTTGCCAATAATCACCACAAAATGTTGGGCAATGTTATGTTGTCTGTCAGGTGTTTGGGTATACAGTATGAGGTTACAAGTGTTAAACCCAAATATAAATATAAAATTCAGTGTTTTTAAATATCCCAATCTATGCTCTGGATGCCTATGAGAAATATAATCCTGCATTCTGATGTGTGTACTTCAAACTTGTAATGGGTATGTCAGAGGCCTTGTGGCACAGTGGTAGTCTCCTTACTGCTGGACTATGTTGATTTGAGTCTGATATCAGGATGTGTTGGCCGTGGAAGGAGTGTTGATAATGTGGTTCAATAATCAGTGTGGGAATTCTTCCACCACTTCTTACACTATTCCCCAAAGAACAAAAGACAGTGTGTGGGTGTTAAAAAGATATGCTTTCTGCCTGCCATATTGGATAGTTAAGTATCCATTTAGCATCTGAAAAGCAGATTTCTAAACTCTAACGACTGCAAGTTTCAGTGCAAACTAACAATGTACAAGGCTGTAGGGAATTTTGACAGTAACTTCATTAGTGTTAATATAAGCCTACTTGTGTCACTAATAATAAATAAAATAAATTGCAGCATTTTGTACAAGGCACAGTGCTTATTAAAAGTTTATTTTAAAGTTATTCTCTAGTCTATAGTGAACATTTTTAGAAATAATTGCTATTCAAGTATTATACTTGTTCGAGAACAGCATATCCTTTTCTCACCAGGATGCAAGCAACATAAAATATGCAATTTTCTTTATTATTATCCTTATTAATAATTTGGTCTTCGTATGGCAATTGAAAAACAGCAGAGGTGGCAGCAGGTCTTTGAGAGATTGTGAACACGTGGGTGCTGTTGTTAATAAAGTATTCTGTTCTTCTTCATGCTGTGTTCATTAAACTGAATGTTGACAATGCTAAAGAATGGCACACATTCTGATATAGCACAAAGCAGCTTATCATTTATGCCGAGAACACATCAGGTGAAAATGCAATCGACATATTTATGCATCAAACTTTCTTCTTTCATAGAATAGAATCATAGAAACCCCACAGTGCAGAAGGATGCCATTCAGCCCAAAATGTCTGCACTGACCATTATCCCACCTAAGCTGTATTCCTGTCACCCCACAAATTTACCCTGTTAATCCCTGACATTAGAGTCAATTTAGTATGGCCAATCAATCTAACCCTTGTGAGGTGTTTCAAGATTCTGGTCCATGTTTAGTGTACAAAAACAACTTGCATTTATATCATACCTTACATATAGAAAATGTTCTGAGGAGCTTTGCAGTGGTGCCATGAAACAAAATTTGACACAAAAACCGTACTAGGAGATATAATGACAGGTGGCCAAAAGCAAACATTTTATAGCAGTGAAGGAGGTCATTTAGTCCATCATATTTGCACCAGCTAAAAAAAAAACTGAAAAGAAGAAAAAAAATTCAGTCTAACCCTTCCTGCCAGCTTTTGGTCCGTAGCCATGTAGCGAATCTAGCCTCAAGTGAATGTCCAAGTGTATTTTAAATGCTACCAGCATATCAATTCCAGACCCTATCATCTTCTCAGTTAAAAAATAAATTGCTCCTCAACTCCCCTCTAAATCTTGCACCAATAACTTTAAATCTTTATCCTTAAGTTATTGACTTCTCTGCTAATGGAAATACTTCCTTCCATGTTATCTAGGTCCCTCACTTAACATATATTTCCCCTTAGCCTCCTCCATTCCAAAGAAAACAAACCCTGTCTATCCGATCTTATCCCATTACTAAGGTGTTCCATTCACACCAATATTCTTGAAAGCTTCTGCTAAACTCCACGTGAGATTGTTTCCTTCCTATTACATGATGACCAGAAATGTATGCAGTAGGCTAATTGTAGTCTAACTAGTTTATTATGCAATTCTATTATAACCTCCCTGCTCTTATACTCTAGGCCTCGACCAATAAAGCGAAAACATTCTGTATTCTTTTTCACCATCTTTTCTATCTGTCTTGCCAACTTTTAGGGTTCTGTAGACATACATTCCAGGGATCTTTGTTTCCAACACTTCTCAAAATCCTATCAAATATTGTGAATTCCTTTTCTTTATTTATCTTCTGTAAATATATTATCTGACACTGAATTGCACTCGCTACTCTTCTGTCCACCTAACCAGTCCACCGTAACTTCCTGTAGTCTATGACTTTCTCCTTCAATTCAACTGCATGTCCAATTTTCTTATTACCTGCTAACTTCCTTAGTATGTCCCCTGTATTTAAGTCTAAGTTGTTGATAAATACCACAAACAGCAAAGGACTCACTGTTGACCCCACTGGGAACAAGTTCCTGTCATAAAAATATCCTGCTAGTGTACCAATTTTGATCCTATTTACCACTGTCCTTTGATCCCATTAGATTCTAATTTATTGATCAGTTTTCCCCGGTGGCACCCTGACAAAAGCCTTACTATGTCCATGAACGCTACACTAAATGGTTACCCCAATGCTACTTCCTCAAAAAATTCAAATTGGTCAGACACGACCTTTCTTTAACAAATTGGTGCCTGCAATCCTAGTTTCCGTGCCTCTCTAAATAAAGATTTATTCTGTCTCTTAAAATTTTTCCCAATAATTTGCCTACCACTGAGATTAGGCTGACTGGCCTGTAGCTACATGGTTATTAAACCTTATTGATAATTTAAACAGAGACACAGCATTTGCAGTCCTCCAGTAGCACACCTGCAGCCTTAGAGGAATAGAAAGCGATGGTTAGAATTTATGCTTTGCCTTTACTTGCTTCCCTTAGCAGTCATCTGGCCTTAGTGATTTATGCACTTTCGAGGATCCTGAGCACTTAATATTTCCTCCCTCACTATGTTTAAATTATCCAATATTTCATGCACCATCTCCTTAACTATATTATCTGATCAAAGTTGGAAGTGATACGTAACATTTTAAAGGAAGTGGGAAAGCTAACAAAGCAAAACTGTTTAGGGAGGAAATTACAGAGCCTAGGGTCTAAGCAGCTAAAGATGTGTCCCTATCAATGATGGAACAATGAAAATCAGGAGCACAGAGGCTTTGGAGTGGAGGGCTGGAGGAGATTACAGACAAGGCAAGGCCACAGTAGGTTTTGAAAACAAGGGTGAAGATTTTGAAATACATCTGACAATTATCTTTTAAGATTGAAATAGTGAATAACCACATGAGTTATCATTTATCATATTGTACTTAATTATACCTGAGAAAAGTAAGAATTTCAGCAAGGTCAGGGTTCATCTTAACAATGGTGAACTGCAGATGTGATAAATTGAGATTATGATGGATTTTTTAAGACCATAAGCTATCAATTGTCTAAAATGAGTATTAATGATATTGCACAACATACACAAGAATGTAAGGACTGTATAGACCTGCGGCAAAGTGGAAGCAATTCTTGGTTTACATTAAAAGACTGAAAAAAATTGGTGAGAGACAATAATTCTCCTTTCAATTAATTCCTGAGGGGAAACATACCATGTTGCTTCTTATGCAGAAGTGGAAAAACTGGTGCAGGGAGTCAATACTTCTCCGGTTATGTTGGAAGCACCATCTGTTTCACGTTGGCTCTAAAAATACAAGTTAGTCATCGAAACTGGCAAATGAAGAGACACCAGCAATGTTTGTGTAATGGAAATGCTTAGCATAACAGATTGCAGAACAGGTTTCATCTATACTGTTGCCATATCATTACTTGCGATATTTTAGCATGCTTACGCCATGTATAAACTCAGATAATTGCAAGAAGACTGCAAGCAATATAGTAAAATACTATTTTAAATAATAATGCCAACATAATATTTTACTGATTTTCTTTGGCATTTAGGTTTTTAAAATTGATTCTCAAGATGTATGCAACACTAGAAAGAGCATATTGATTGTTTACCCTGAGGAAAGGTATAGGACCCTTTCCTTATTATGAATGATAATTTTGTTCTGAAAATGGTGTTATGTCAGGAATTGAAGAATATTAACTCTGCAGTGATGAGGGAAGTGTTCAGGGGAGGCAATGACATAATAGTACTGGAATCTGAGTTTGAATCCCATCACGGCAGATAGTGAAATTCAAATTCAATAAAAATCTGGAATTAAAAGTCTAATGAAAATCACAAAATCATTGTTGTAAAAACTCATCTGGTTCATTAATGTTCTTTAGGGAAGGAAATCTTCTGTCCCTACCTGGTCTGGCCTACATGTGAGTCCAGAGCTACAGTATGTGGTTCACTGTCAACTGCCCTTAGGGATGGACAGTACATGCTGGCCTAACCAGCGACACCCATATCCCATGGATGAATAAAAAATTCAAGATCGTGTTCAACTTGGAGGAGAAATCAGAGGTGAAGTTGCCCCCACAATTTTACCATTAATGTCCATTTCATGTCCATTCATAGAAACGATTGCATAAAAATGCTGGATGGGATTTTGACACTGCACTCTCCATGCACTGGATTGGCAGACTGGATCGTTCATTCTGTGTTTTCCAATTTTCATTGGCTCTTGCCGATGACCTAATTAGGTTCACACCCGTAATGGTTAAAAATCTGATTTGAATAAATTTGACTATGATTAAGTAGTGCTCTTGTCAAGTTATTCCCTAGTATGGTATATTCATACCTCAGTCATGACATTATATCGGTAAGGTTTTAAAATGTAAACCAATTGAGGGGATCCCCTGAGGGCAAAAAGGGAGGGGGATAGGGCTGGGCAATGCCCTGGCACTGTCCCTATTACAGATTGGCACTGACAGGTTAACTCTGTCAACCTGTGCTGGGAACAGTGCCAGGGAGCAGTGTCACTGGTGGATCCTAGTAGATTTGAGGGGGGTATTCATTTATTCGTGGTGGGGTGGGGGGGATTGAAGACAATATGCACTGAGTGGGAGATGTGAGGATGCTGACAATGATTGTGGAGGGTGGGAGAGGGATGGATACTGATGATGATCATGAGGTGGGGTGTTGATGCCAACAATGATTATGGAGGGGAGAGCAACCCGTGCTGCTATGATGGCAGGCGGAATGCTACTTTTCATTCTCATCAGGGCACCCTTTAAAAATGGTGTCCCAATGAAAGGTCAATCAGACTCAGAACATTGTCTCTATACTCTCTCTACAGATGCTGTCAGACCAGCTGAGATTTTCTAGCATTTTCCTTTTGGCCCCAATCTCAGTGCTCCTGTTCTTGCTGATTCTAAGACTCCCTGACCCTGCCCCATCAGAGATGATGTAAACCCATTCATTATTTTAGTCTACGAGGTTCAATATTTGATGAGGAAATTGAGCTGTGCAGCTGGAGAGTTTCACAGCAGTTTTCTGTTTGAGTCTGGTACTTTGGTAAGATTCCACCACTATTTAAGTATCAGGGGACAACTGGTGCACTTCATTCTGAAAATCCTACTTCCTGAAACATCAGTTACTGGAGGAATAGATATTGAATCAAGTGGCAGGGGAACAAATCAAACCAACAGCTCAGTCCCAGAGGGTGTTAAGCTTCTGCACCCATCCAAGTGAATGATGAGTATTACATAACACTCCCAGCCTGAGTCTTGTGCTTGATGGAGAGGCTTTAGGATGTCAGAAGTGAGACATTTAACAAAGATTACTCACTTGTACCCAGCTCTTCTGGGCATTGCATTGTTACTACTGATCCAGTTCAAATTCAGGTCAGTGCTGATCCCTGAGATAATGATGGTGGGGAACTTAATGGTGGAGGTGTTTTTGGATGTCACGAGATAGTGGTAACTGAATTTTCCTTTAGATCAAAAATGACTCCAGATGAAGCTTCCTTCAATTTTTATTCACCTTTTGACATTTCAAGAGCAGCTCGATTGTTTTATTTTATCAGGTGCTGATGTAATGTTGAAGTAGATAATGTCACCTCTCCTGTTGCATTTGGCTTTTGCATCCTTGTCTAGGTCCAAGCTGTGATGAGATCTGAAACTGAGTGTCTCTGATAGAATTCAAACTACCTATTAGTGAGCTGGCTATTGGGGAGTAAATGTTACTTGATTGCACTATTTATAATTAATAAAGAGGAAAGTTTAAAGTTTATTTAGTGGTGTCACAAGCAGGTTTATATTAACACTGCAATGAAGTTAATGTGAAAATCCCTCAGTTGCCACACTCCACCACGTGTTCGGATACACTGATGGAGAAATTAGCATGGCTATCCAGCTCACCAGTGTGTATTTCGGACAGTGGGAGGAAACCGGAGCACTTGGAGGAAACTCATTCAGACACAGGAAGAATATGCAGATCCCGCACAGGCGCTGACCTAAGCCGGGAATCAAGTCCCTGACACTATGAGGCAGCTGTGCTAACCATTGTGCCACCATGCCACTGCTTGGGTGTTAATTGGCTAAATAAGATTTATCCTTTTTTTTGTCAATCAGGTCCACTAAGATCATCTTGCGTATAAACAAATTTGGGGGCTAAATTAAAAAAAACTGTCATACATTTAAGGATGTTCTTCTAACAATGCTGGATAATTAATTTAGTGGGCTGAAATCTGCCAAGTTATAAAACAATATACTTTTGCAAGATTTGTACATAATTGAGTATTGTTGAATTCTATATGCATTAAAGACCCACTCATTGTTCAAACCTGAAGCATTCAGTGAAATAATGAGCTCCTGCAAAATGCAAAAATAACCCACTTTGCATACAAACTTGTACAACTGCTTCAGATCTTATTTTTTTTTAGAGAGTTTGCTCCAGGAGCTAGATAAAAAAAAAAAATCCTGATGGAAGAAATCATATGCACTCCTGTCCTTCAGGAAATAAATCATGAGAATGAAACGACACAAATGACTGGAAACTGTTATGAATTAAAATCACCACAGTGATGTTTCATATAACAACACTTTTCTTGACGTAAGGGTAACTGCACAATGCTTAAGGTGTTGTTCAAAATGGCTGACAAGATTGATTGTCCTATTTGTAGGATATTTGTCAGGACTTATGCTATGTGCACCAACATAGGCCTACTGGAATTTCCTTTGAAATTTTTCTTCCCATTGCCTCCAGTAGCCATCAGATCATTTGTTAGTCAGAAAGATTCAGAATGTAGAGAGTTATAATTGACTGTGTCTGATCAGCCTGAAGGAATCCTGATTTCACTTTTTTTTGTACTCTTCTGTCTAAAAATTGAACAGAATGTGAAAATGGAGCCTTCCAGAATGTATTTTGAGGCATCCATAATCCTAATGAGCATCCCTGACACACAAAAAAGCAAAACTTGGAAGAATAGCAGCTTAAAATAGTAAAGTGAGAGAGAAATACATCTTATAGTTATGACTATGGGCTTGCTCGAGTCACGCCAGCGCTGAGGATGGATGGAAGCAAGATCGAAGAGTCGGAATGAAATGATTATTTTTCCTGCAACCAGTGCATAGTTTCAAATTGAACTTGGCAAATTGCTGTTTGCTAAAGAGCCTTTTAATGATGTCTGGAGCTGCAGAGAGAAATTTTAATATGTAACAACTAAACATGCTAAATTGAGGCCCCATTTCTGACCCTGATATTGGCTATGCTCTCAATTCCTCCAGGTTCCTGTCAGATTAATTTGTTTGCCCTATTCACAGTGTTGCACAAGTGTGGAGCAAGTTAAACTACACAAGGTAGCAGTACAACAATGAGAAAATCACTCTTTTGTGGAAGCTTGCTGGTGTGAAAATGCACATGGATTGGATTTCACTGCTTCCTTAAAACAAAATTCATCTCATAAATGTGAACATAATTGTCAGCATTGCTTTAGTTCAAATGCTTAATCCACTTAATCCATTAAAAATAAATGAATAGTCTTCACTTTGCTTTCGCATAACCGTTTACTCCAATTCAGGGTGATGGTGAGTCAGGGCTTATCCTGACAGACATTGGGAGCCAGGCAGAAATTTATACATATAATTTTTCTATTAAATTACAGAAAAATAGATTTGATAAGAACACTTGTCATTCTCAAACTATAGAGATTAAAAGGAAATTGAAAAGGTGGACATCATGTCATACTTGCAAGGATCCTTGAAATTGAATTTTACTGTCTGACTGATCTTCTGGCTCTGTTAACCTCACCATATACATTCATCTTCCATCTTGAAGACATGCTTTGAACCAACAAAGTCATCTTTGCTTGATGAGTGCCAACATATTTGAGAGATTTACCTTTGAGAGGACTGTCACATTCGTGATTTTGTCCTTCTGTGAGATTCCAGAATATGCCACAAACAACAAATGTGAAAGTTGTTGACCTTGCTTTCTTGATAGCTTTAAGCCAGACAAATCTCCTTTATGCAGTAACATTCCCTTCGGTTTTTGTACCATGAAAGCTTTGTCATTTAATCTCCGCTGCCCTTCAATATATCTCAGATCTTTTATTTGATTTGGTTTATTATTGTCACATGTATTAACAAACAGTGAAAAGTATCATTTCTTGCGCTCTTTACAGATGAAGCATACTGTTCATGGAGAATGAAATGAGACAGTGCAGAATGTAGTGTTACAGTCATAGCTAGCACGTAGAAAAAAATCAGCTTAGTGTGAGGTACATCCATTCAATCGTCTGACAGCAGCAGGGAAGAAGCTTTTCTTGAGTTGGTTGGTACCTGACCTCAGGCTTTTGTATCTTTTTCCTGAGGAAAGAAGGTGGAAGAGAGAATGTCTGGGGTGCATGGGATCCTTAATCATGTTGGCTGCTTTGCTGAGGTGGCAAGAAGTGTAGACAGAGTCAATGAATGGAAGGCAGGGTTGGGCTATATTCATGACCTTTTCTAGTTTTTTGCATCTTGGGCAGAGCAGGAGCCATACCAAGCTATGATAGAAACAGAAAAATGCTTTCTATGGTGCATCTGTAAAAGTTGATGAGAGTCATAGCTGACATGCCAAATTTCCTTAGTTTTCTGAGAAAGTAGAGGCGTTGATTT
Organism: Sphyrna mokarran; assembly: GCA_024679065.1. Taxonomy (NCBI): domain Eukaryota; kingdom Metazoa; phylum Chordata; class Chondrichthyes; order Carcharhiniformes; family Carcharhinidae; genus Sphyrna; species Sphyrna mokarran. The sequence continues at coordinate 86,599,836 of JAGIQG010000005.1, read as the reverse complement.
CTTAACTTTCTTAACTTTAGTGTCAGCAAGGGGGACTAGGACAGGTTATTGGTGATCTGGACACCTAAAAACTTGAAGCTTTCATCTTTTTTTACTTTGTCTCTGTTAATGTAGACAGGGGCATTTTCTTCTTCATGCTTCCTGAAGTCCATGACAATCTTCTTTGTTTTGTTGACATTGAGGAAGAGATTATTGTGGCTGCACCAGTTCATCAGACTCTTGATCTCATTTCTGTACTTTGTCTCATCGTTGTTTGAGATCTGACCCATTATAGTTGTGTTATCAGCAAACTTGAAAATCAAATTGGGGGGGAAATTGACCACACAGTCATAGGTGTATAAGGAGTATAGTAGGGGGCGGAGAACATAGTCTTGTGGAGCATCACTGTTAAGGATGATTATGGAGGAGGTGTTGTTACCTATCCTTACTGATTGTGGTCTGTAAGTTAGGAAGTTCAAGATTCAGCCACAGAGGGAGGAGTTGAGGCCTAGGCAATAGAGTTTGGAGATGAGTTTTGTGGGAGTAATGTACTCAATAAATAGAAGTCTGACATAGATGTATTTGTTATCTAGGTGTTCCAGAGTTGAGTGCAGGGCCAGGGGGATGGTCTCTGCTGTGGGCTTATTGCGTTGTTAGACAAGCTGTAAGAGATCCAGATAGTCTGAGAGACTGGAATTGATTCATGCCATGACTAGCTTTTTGAAGCATTTCATAATGATAAATGTCAGAGGCATTGGCCGATTGTCATAAGGCACACTCTGAAGGACCTCTTCTGTGCTGTATGATTCTATGATTCTATGAATCAGACATGGGGGGAGGGAGTGGACACCCAGGGGAGGGAGTCAGACATGGGATGGGAGAGAATTGGACATTGGAATCTGATTCAAGGGCGTGGGGGCAGTTTGGATCAGAGTGATGTTGTTTAAGTTTGTGAAATGAACAAACAAGTGTGGGATGTTCTCAGTCAGGTTGCAGGGGAAGTCATGTTGAGGTGTTGATGAATCCTATGCAGATGGGGAATCCCATGCAGATGGGGAAACCCATGTACATGGGGAATTCTCAAGGGAATGGGGTGCTTAGTTGGGGATGGAGAGTGGGTGGTATCCTATGTGGAGCTCAGTCCGTGTGTTTAAAGTCATTGCGCTGAAGTTGGAAGTAACTTATTTCTTATTACCCTTTGTGTAGAATTGGCAAAACCATCCAAGGTTAGTGATTGAAATTGCTTTGTAGGATGTTTTCCAGTGCAGCACCATTGTCCAAGGGAAGTTAGTGCTTCTGAACAATTTCTGGATAAATCCTTACCTGGGAACCTCCAAGAAAGATTCCCCAGTGTACCCTTGGAGTACTCCCCCATTAGACACTCTGGAACCAGACAGTTATGAGCCTTTATTTTCCCCCTTAATTTCAAAGGCCTCTCTTGCTATTCAAATAATCTTCACCCCAAACCTGCGGAACAGTGCTTCGGCATTTAGTTTTGACATTAGTATTTTCAGGAGTGAGATATGTCCTCCACTTTCCAGTCTGCTTTCTATTTTCAAGTTGTCTTATCTCTGTTTTGCCTTTCACAGCCTAATTAATAATGAATTTTATACATTGTACAACATGTTTTATCTCTTTTCAGCCTTCATGCTCTATTAAGCTTTAACCTGTTTCATTGCATTAATGGTTGTCAAATTTCACTTGTCAAAATTGGTAATTACAACACAGAAGGAAGTTTTGTTGCTATTTTAGTTGAAACTGTCTACCGTAATTTTCCATTCTATCTTTATACATCTCCTTTCAGAATTTTACATTGCAAATGCCCCCAATTCACTTTTAAATATCATCATGGGAATTTTGGCAGGGACTAACCTGGAGAAGTGTGTGATTTAGCTGTGAATGAAGGAGGGGGCTGAATTTGATAACAATGTGAGCCCATCAATCTTTCCCTGCCGACTTCCATGTTTAACCCAAGTAGCTTGGATGGTTGTGCATGACCCCTTTGGCGGGAGGTGCGGGGTGCAGGAGGGGCTATTTCTTCATGTGTAGACCCAGCTTTTGATGGCCTAATGATGGTTAAACTGTCAGTGTTTGTCCTCATTACTTCTCTGAGGCTGACAGTAACTTCTGAAGCCAACATATGCACTGAATAATGTGCAAATCCAGAAGTTGTTGTTACTGATTCACAGCTTTTACAATGGGTTGAATATTCTCAGACTGTAATCAATTGGAAATCACTGAACTGGTGGGAATTTGTCCTGTTACATATTAGTCACATTGCAAAAACCCTTGAAAAAGTTATATTTTGTTGAAATAAGTCCAACTGGGTTTTGAAAAGCATAATGATTCATGTTTGCTGCAAAAAGAACTTTCAGGTCCCAAATAAAATAATTTGATATTTGTGGAATGTTTAAAAACCCTCATTTTAAAAATAAATATTATTAAAACTTTTACTATATTTCAGTTTTTACCTTCATCTCATCTGCATGTCTCAATCATTTAACTTTCTGTAAATTATATTTAAAGACCAAATGAGAATAATAATATTTCATTTTCATGTGTGTTGGCTGTGTATGAAAATTCATCTTTGTGATTGGTTATTTACCCTGTTTATGGTATCACTTATTGGATATGTTGTAACTTGATTTGACTCAATGTGGCAAGCAACAGTATGTAGGCCTACTCCCAACCACACTCTGACTCTAAATGAAGCCTTCAAACCCCAGGGATGTGTGCCTTCACTCCCAATAGACCCAGGTTTGCGCTCACACTCCATTCGTTCCAGCTTGGTCACGTGGCCCATAAAGAACCACCCATTCATGGGGCCATAATAAAGCACATGTGACACGTTTTGTGTTCCAGAAGAATACCTGTTTCCTGCGGGACTTGATGATCACTTACTACCAATGGCTGTCAAAAATAATCACATCCTCAACTTTGTTCTTTTCCTTTTGTTGGTTTCTTGGCCTCTGGATTTTTCAACTTGCACTCCCAGAAGCGAGCTTTGCAACTAGGAGCATACATCTTTGATTCAGGCAAACGTCTCAGGTAAATATTTCCACACACACTAAAGTTAATTGAAAAGAAATGTTGAGAATTGAATTCTAATTTCCAATATGCATTCCAATAGACATATGGCAGCTGTAAAAAAAGGATGAAGATATTGGAATATGTCTTGTGTTTTCCTTTGAGTTAATCATTTTAAGGAAGTTAAACTTTGGCTGCTGCTGTCCTGAATCTCATCCAAATTTTAATTTTAAGTCTAAAAACATGCTTCCTTCCAATTCTAAAATCAATTGGCTTTAAGCCACAACAATTACTTCCAAGCCATAATGTTTTAAATAGTGAAACATAGAACTTCAATGTCCTCTAAATTCAGAGTAAAAATTAGTCCACACTGAATTACTCTCAAAGGATTACATTCCAAAAATAGGCCTACTTCTTATTATATCACTTTAATAAGTCAGGTCACAATCACCTTTCCTTGAATTAATTTATCTCTGGGGCACATCCACTTGTGCTCCTCCAATGAATGGATCCACTCTTCACATGCTAATGAGTAAGGTCATAAATTAGCTTTTGAATTAACATTTCCAAACCTTTTGTGGATTAGATGTCAATAAATGAATTAGCATTTCATTTTCTACTCATTAACTCTTGTAATCCCAAAATTGCACAGGCCAGAGTTTGCTCTATCTATGTAAATATTAGGGAAGGAAACTCATAATTACCTAATCTTAGACTCAGAACTCTGTCACAAATCATGGCAGAACTGGGCATGTTCTTCCAAGTCAGCAGTATCAGCAAAGGGAGGAATTTTGGAACAAAATTTGACACTCCAAAACCAAAAGAAAGGCCATGAATTAACAATCAATGCATTTCCCTACCAAGGGACTATTGCTGGCCTCTATAATACATACTGTCTCTTGGCCTATATGAGGTCGACAGGGGACATCGTGGGAAGAATTTATAAGCTTGTGATCTGTCGCAGACATGGTCCCTTAGCACAAGGAGAATTGACAGAGAATCCACTTTAGATGCACCACCCACACATAACTCTCAGACTGGTGTGATAGTAGTGCACCTTTAAGAAAGGTTTTTTAAAAATCCTGCTCTGTGCAGTTGTAAACAGACTTTTTTCAATTTGATTTCATTGCTGCTGCATTGTCTATGAGGGGTCCTTTTAGCATTACTTCAATGCCTTAAATGAAGTCTGTTTATTTTAACTCTGGATTGTTGTACAATCCTGCATTGTTAGGGGAATGATCATGTGTTCTTGGACAGTTTTCTTTTCTTTTCAGTGAGTTTAAGTTTTCATTTTCTGTTTATCTGCAGTTAGTGTTGAGTTTTACAGAGGACAGCAAGCTGAAAAGTAGTCTCTCTCTCACTCCCCCTGGTTTTGGAAATTCTGCTGGTCATCTGAAAACAAGACACTGCCTTTCTGAAGAAGGAAATCAGATGTAGGTGCTTGCCTAGAGTCCTTGGTATTTTCGAAACTGTTCTGTTTTCAATCTGTTTTAAGTCTATCCAGAGAACTGCAAACTTCATCCAAAGGACTCAAGTGCACTATCATATGAGCATTAGTCTTTGTTGTGTTAAACTTGTAAAAAAGGGCCTTATGTCTACAGGATTGGTTTAATTGGAACACATGAAATATATTTGTTAAGGTTTAAACATTATAGTTGTTTTGTTTCTTGTTTGTAATTGACAAAATTTCTTCCTTTTTTTAACTATACGTGTGAACAATATTGTTAAATAAACTTTGCTATAAGTCCCCTAGTGGATCATTTGAATCATACCTGAAGTGAAATATACATTTCTTATCCTAGCCAAATTCAAGATGAAAAACTTATGATCTAGGTGAGCTCCATAAAACACTTGGGAATTTCTGACTTGAACCATGACGCGGGAAAATACAGCGATAGAAAACACAACGAGAAGTTCTAGTAGAATCAAGTTGACTCTATTTCCTGGTGGCTAATCTATTGATCTGTTAGTATTTCACATTGATCCCAATCAGACTTTTGGAGCTTTGCGGGCCCAAGAAAGCATTGCACAAATGGAAATGTGATGTGATGGACATTCCCTTCATATTAACAGTAGAACGTATACTCCATGTCAAATTGTAGAGACAGAAGACTTGAAATTGGTTTTGGACAGTAGTATTCAATAGATGCTAAGAAATCAATAGCATGCCAAAATTTATTTTCCTTTTGAAGTCAAGTCATTCTCATCAAATCTCAGGTGATACAAGTTCTGCCGAAGTTTTTTAATGTTGTAAGTATCCATCCCTGAGGGTAACAGTGAATGTCTTTAAAAACTCTTAATATGTTGCAGGTTGCAGGGGATGGTCGACCATTGACCTGCATTATGAAATAGGTAGAGAAACCTGAGCCAAATCCTGATGGAAATAAGTGTAAGCGACAAGTAGCCAACCTGTTTGCTTACTATTCATGAACAGAATAATCATTTCGGACTGGTAGGTCCAATTTTTGCTTAGATTAGATTTTTATTTCAGCCTTTGAGTTATCCTAACAACATTGCTCATAGCTTCTGGCTATGAACTGAAGTTTGAATTGATGCACAACCCTCAACAATGTATTTAGTGATCTTCTTTGTTTACACTGATTTATTTCTCACTAAACTGTTAATTCTCTGTCTACGAAGCTCCTCCTGTCATTCTTTCCTCATGCACTATTTCAGTTTTACATTCTCATTCTTTTAACATGACTTATGAGCATTTGATTTGTTTCCATCTAATCTTCATTTCAAGATTTAATTGTGTGCAAGATGCATTTTAATTTGTTTATTGATGCTTATTTATCCTTTGCTGCTAACTTTACCTACTCCAGATTCCGCAAATTCCATGATTTAAGAACACATTTCTGTTCCCTGTAAAATTTCTCCTTCATAGTCATCATAATTATGTATAACTCTTTGGCATGCCATAGCTGTGAGTAATAATATCAGAATTTTTATGTATTTTCTTTTTTACTATCTGATTACTTTATTACTGTAATGAAACTCCACATTGCAGTGAAATGAATGTGGTTTAGGGTCGTAAGTTGGGGGGTACAATACAGAGTGGAAAATACAGATACAAAAGAAACAATGGACAAAATCCATGCATGGCAAACCAATAGTAGTGCAGTGGCTCTGTTGCCTCACATTGCCAGGGATCTGTGTTCGATTTCAAGCTTACGTCACCATTTGCGCAAAGTCTGCACGTTCTCTGTGTCTGTGTGGGTTTCCTTTGAGTGCTCTGGTTTCTTCCCACAATCTGAAAGATGTGTTAGTTAGGCCATTGGCCATGCTAAGTTCTCCCTCAGTGAACAGGAATAAGCCCCAGAATGTGGCAACAATGGGATTTTCACAGTAACTTCATTGCATTGTTAGTGCAAGCTTACATGTGATGCTAATTAAAACGAAAATAAAAATCAGATTGACATGTGAAACATAGTGACTGGAGTAAGAGAATCAATAGTATTAACACAGTTGGATGTATCTGGAAACTCATTATTGCTTCCTGGAAGCTGAAGTTATGCTGGGATGTACATGATGATGCCTTTTATACATTGAGTTTATTTAATATCTAAGAAAGAAATTAATAACAGAAATCTGTGTACACAGTGAAGTACACGGATAGTCTGACATCCTGAAAATCAGCTGACTTAATCTGTTGCTTTTGAAAATATCTTGACATGGCATATTTTGCAATATGTTCCCACGTTTGCGATTTGTTAAGGGGTCTTTCTTCAGTTTCATTGTTCAGTTGAATCTCTAACCCTAGTCCATTGATCTTGTTGGCAGATCCAAAATATAAAATTGTTATCAAAAGGTCAAACGTACAAGTGGAAACTTGGCTGAGCTCCAAGACATTTCTCAGATGTGAGTTTGTCTGCAAAACAAACTCACTCTACAACATCAACCCTGAATGACCACATTTTAATGATTTTGATTTCTGGGCCAGATACTCAACTGCAATCATAAGACTATAAGACGTAGGAACAGGAGTGGGCCATTTGGCACCTCGGGCCTGCTCTACCAATCAGTACAATCATGGCTGATTCAACATTCCACTTTCCTGTCCTTTCCCCACAACCCTTGATGCCCTTACTGATCAAAACTCTATCTATTCTAATCTATCAATCAAGCATTCTAATGAACTGCCCAATATTAGTGGTGGGAGGCTCTGTCCATGTTGAGGGCCAGATCACCTTAGGACATCACCACTGAGCTGTGGGCCTGAAAGAAATTCCCTGCTGCAGCTCACCATCCCTGGGTCAGCACAATATTTGGTGGTCCAGTTGCTAACCCAGCAGAAAGCCACCAACTTGAGGCTGATGGCAGACATGGGAAGTGGCCAGGTTGGCATTATTTTGTGCAGCCCCAAGCAGAACTTCTTCTCCTGGCTCCCCATTTTCCTCTAGGTTATTCAACAAAATTAGTTTTGAATTTGATTTTTCTGATGCACAATCTGGTGAAACTTTGACATGCTGTCGCTTCTACCACCTAGCAGAGGTTTCTAGGGCCATTAGTGCAGTAGATTGCAATCATGTAGTTTCCACATGCCCTGCATAATAAACTTCATACCCTGACAATGGAGCAGTTGCTGTGTGGTAAAATGTAGGTTTCTTAGGAATATTCTCCCCTCCATTGTGAAGACCACCAATGCAGCATCTGCAAGATACAATGTCTCATACAAGAACACAAACTCATATAGAGCAAACAATAGAAGTGACAAAAGGAAGGTACTTGCACTTCCGTATGCTCCCAGAATGTTGCTTCAGTTTGTGGTGACCTGTTGCAGTATTCCCAACTTTTCAATCCAAAAAGATATTGATGTTGAATATCCTAGAGAAGAATGGAGAGGCAGTTTAATTTGATTTATTATTGTCATAGGAATTTGTATACAGTGAAAAGTATTGTTTCTTACATGCTATGCGGACAAAGCATTCCATACATTGAGAAGAAAAGGAGGGAGTGCAGAATGTAATGTTACAGTCATAGCTAGGGTGTAGAGAAAGATCAATTTAGTGCAAAACAGGTCCATTCAAAAGTTTAATTGCAGCAGGGAAGAAAATGTTCTTGACTTGGTTGGTATGTAATCTCAAACATTTGTATCTTTTTCCTGATGAAAGAAGGTGGAAAAGTGAATGTCTGGGGTGTGTGTGGTCCTTAATTATGTTGGCTGTTTTTCTGAGGCAGCAGGAAGTTTAGACAGCGTCAATCAATGGGAGGTTAGTTTGAGTAATGGACTGGGTTCATAGATTCTTGCGGTTTTGGATAAAGCAGGAACCATACCAAGCTGTGATACAACTGGAAAGAATGCTTTCTATGATGCACCTGTGAAGGTTGTTATGAGTCGTAGAGGACATACCAAACTTCCAAAGTGGTGAAACATGGAAGCTGAAAGTTACCCACTGGAAGTGGGAGAAGCAAAGGGATGATGAAGATTTATTCATGTCACCCTCATCAAGGTATAGACCATCCCTTGTCAAACATTCCCTTCCCTTAATAGAGAGTCTGGTCTCCACCATTTCTTTTCCTTAAAGTCCTTTCATTCCTCCAAGAATGCAGCCTTTGTGCAAAAAATAAATCCACATGTTACTGACAGTTCATGTTGCAATTCTTGTTGTTTTTACTTTTAAAATGTCACAAAATCATATCCCCAACTCCAAAAATAGCAAATGAAAAATCACTAGCAGAGTGTACCAACATTTTGAACTGACACACATCCCTCAAGACCTTTTTAATTTTTCTGATGTTTATTCTATTTATCTACTTAATACCTGAAGGTCAAATATCTGATAACTTCTCAAAAATATCATTAAGGCAGAGCTCTCCTTTTGCCAACAGCTGCTGAGTCCTGTGATGAACATGATCATATTCTGTTCCTTGCATCTGTGAAAACCTATGGGAGGATCTTTTGGGTATCTCATGCTGCTTTGGTCTCGAGAGAAAACAGCTTCACTAGCCTGATCTCCAGCTCACTAACTTTCAGGAGATGGATGTAATTGAAGAATTAATTTCCCGTAAGGTTTGAATGGCAATGCAGCAGCTTTCTTCAAACTCTCCCTAAGTTGCTGCTTTAGATTATTTGGAAACTGCTGGTGAGTGCTCTCTCCATTTGATCCACAAGGCGTATAGGCCAGCAGTCAATGTTTCATGGGTGTGTTACCTTCTATATCTTTCATAGAGGGACCGTAATCTGATTCAGGTAACAACTCCAAAATGACTTGATTGCACTATACATAATATATACAAGATGGATTTAAGCACATCTCCTTGAGTACTGCCTGATTTGTCTGCTGTACATTATTGCTGTTGTCATGGGTACCTCATAATCTACCTCGCTTGTCAGCATTTTGATTTTATTAATCCAGTACACAGTCAGTGTTTAAAGTTATAGTCATTGACTGGTCGGCAGGCGTCGTAAGTTATAGCACAACCAACTTCAGCTATGTCAAGAGGTTGCTTAGTATGTACCTCCATACTTTCATGTCATCCTGTGCACGCACTTTGTTTCAGGGCAGGATCCACAAGATCATCATGCATTTTCTCTGCTGCTATGGAATGACTTTTCCAATTCCTTAGCTCAGCAACATCATGGTCCTTGCCCACCCTTTGCCCTCCTTGTCCTGCCTCACCATGTGACTTTTTCTAATGCAGTTCCCTAGTCACTCAAAGTAAATATATATGGGCTTTCAATTGCAAATGAAAGGGTCAGAGTGTGTGAGTTTTTACATCAGTGCTTGATATTGGAAGATCTAGTAACTCATCTTATGAGTTACTAGATCTAGTAACTTTGCCTTATGAAGACAGGTTGAGGGAGCTGGGACTGTTCTCCCTGGAGAGATGAAGGTTGAGAGGCGACCTGATAGAGGTTTACAAGATGTTGAGAGGAATAGATAGGGTGGACTCTCAGAGACTATTTCCCAGGGCTGAAATGGTCGCGACGAGAGGGCACAGATTTAAGGTGCAGGGAAGCAAGTACAGAGGGGATGCTAGGGGAAAGTTTTTCACTCAGAGGGTGGTGAGTGAATGGAATCGGCTGCCGTCGGTGGTGATCGAGGCGAACTCGCTGGGGTCTTTTAAAAGGCTTCTGGATGAGTATATGGGATCCAATGGGATTGGGGGTTATAGATAGGTCTATGGCTGGGTAGGTTTTGATGTGTTTGGCACAACTTGTGGGCCGAAGGGCCTGTTTGTGCTGTAGTGTTCTATGTTCTATGTTCAGCTGTAGCCATATATGTATCCATTCTTGAATTGCTGGTTCTCAGATTACGTATGAAATGCAATGAATAACATTGTTTTAGTGTCACTCGGTGATATGTTCGTCATGATTTCAGTGAAATGCTATGTTCGAGTTCTGGTTTAATTCCATTATTGTTGCTCTTTATATCTGCGCAGATTGCTAGAGGCTCTTTCTTGTCACAATTTCACTAATGCAATGAGAGACCAAGAACTCCCACTGTTGATGAGTTTCTTTTACTTTCCAAGTCATTTAAAAGGTTTCTCATCTGTCCTTATACCCCAGCTTGATTGATCAGTCTGCAGTATCTATAGTATAAGTCTGTATCTGTGAGTGGGGATGAAGCAGAAACTCCAAATTCAACAGACTTTTGGTTGCTCTCCAAATGTTCTGGTCATGTTCACTGCAGGAAGCAGTGCAGGTGGAACTGGAAAATCCCAATTTACGTTACATTGAATCCCTCCTATTCCCCCCTAGATTAGCCACTTTTCCAAAATACAATGGTAAAAACAACTCTGACTTTGTTCATGGCTGGGGTATTCTTTGATGCCGCTGAAAGTAAAAGAAGTTTTGGCTGGAACGCTAAATTCTCCATTCTAACTTGCAGGCATGATTGAGATCAGAGAATCTGCTCAGCAAGTGATCAGCTCTTCTCCTACTTAATTGGCCGTGACTCTTCCTCTCCATGATTGACTGCTTTTTTCTTTCCATCTCCTATAAGGTCTCCTTCTCCTGCAATCTCTCTGACTCAAATCTCTTCTGTTGCTGTCCATTTTTCTTCCTGGTTTGTTCCATTTTTATTCTTCTCATTAAGTTAAAAGATTGCACTGTAATTGATAGCATGTAATACACATGCTGCAACCCAACTTTTCCAATTAAATAGTAACATGTGCCTCCTCAGCTGCAAACTGGGTAATCCTATCTTTCAGCTCAGGTTTTATAAACCTTAGCTTGCCTCAATCATTGCTGAAGCACTGGATGAGGTATATGATCAGTGCATATGTAACTTGGATATTACTGTATTGCGCGATTACACCATTGTATCATAAATATTTAGAGAGATTATGGCATTGTGGTCTATCACTTGACATAGGGTAATGTTCTGGGGATTTGAGTTCAAATCCTTCCATGGCAGGTGGTGAAAATTTGAATTCAATAAAAATCTGGAATTAGAAGTCTAACCATAAAACCATTGTCAATTGTTTCAAAAACCCATCTGATTCATTAAAGTTGGCTAGACAGCTGGTTGACGGTCCAGAGTGATGTGCCAGTTCAATTCCCATATTGGCTAAAATTATTCATGAAGGCCCCATTTTCTCAACTTTGCCTCTAGCCTGAGGTGTGCTGACAGATTAAATCACCACCAGTTAGCTCTCTCTCAAAAGAGGAGAGCAGCCTTGGAGACTATGGCAACTTACACTCTCCTTTAGGGAAGGAAATCTGGGTCCTTACCTGGTTTGACTTACATGTGACTCCAGACCCATTACAATGTAGTTGACCCTTAAATGCCCTCTGAATAAGAGTAATTAGGCCTGGGCAATAAATGTGAGCCTATACTGCAACACCCAGATCTCATGAATGAATGAAACAAAATTAAGATGTGAGGTAATGAATAAATTTTACACCTGCTGCATTTTGTTGATTTTTAACGTTAAAGGTGCCTTTGAAATTTCAGGATACATTTTACTCGGAGTGATTCACGGAGTATGACTCAACATTATTAGCAAATCCTTCCAGATTGCTGGCATGTCAAACCTGAAAATATTCAATCTGACTGCTTTGCTCCAGGGTAAAAAGGGAGTTGGCATTTCGCGCATAGAGAGCTATACCCTTTGTGTTACATTTACAACAGAGCTGTTCCAACTACGATCCAAAGCCAACATCTTACAATGCTAACTTGGAGTTATACAGTTATAAAATGATTAAAGTATCTCAGTTGTGCATAAGGTTGCTTTTCAAAGTTGACAACTGAAGATAAAAATTGACTTGTATATCAAAATGAATCCCCCACGGATGTCAAATTATCCATTTTTTAACCGTGACCTATTAATTTATTCTGTTCACACCACACTTTAATATATCTGCTTTTCTATTTTCTACAATCCTGTTTTGAATATCTTTTTGACTAAAGGCAAGTTTCAATTTGCCAGTGAGCTTTACAGACAGTAAGGTCTGATGTTTGGTCTCATTTTGAGCTGAGTCAGGTGATCTCACCTTACAGTTGGTGAGGAATTTTCTGGCCCTTGACACCAAAGGTTTCTTTCAGTTCTGCCAATCAAGTTAGCCCCTTGCTGTGGGTTCCCCAGTGGCAGGTTGGACAAGCCACCCATATTGCTGAAAAACACACTACGGGGAGCCAGAAGATCCTATGTCAAACTACTTTGGGTGGGATTTGGCAGGGGCAGAGACAGTTCACCACTGGATGTCAGTGGGATCTTCCAGTCTTGCCATATTTATGGGGATTTGTGTGTCTTGCCCATCCCACCACCAGGGAGCCTGCTGTTTGTCGGGACCAGCAGATCCCATTGGTAGGTGGTTTTGTAAGATGGAAGAAGTAGGATTCCTATTACAATCACTATTTAGAGACTTCAGTTGGGAAGTGTACTTGCATGATTCCAGGAACAGGACCTGCCTAGTTGATATACAATTTATGTTCTGTTCATTTGGCTTTATTGTTTATAGTTCTTTAAAAAGAGGCTTCCCCAGCATCAGTTGTCCTCTTCAAGATAGGATGAGAGAAATGTGGAAAACAATTGATGTAATGTTCATTTTAAAATGTAACATCAAATTTTTAAATATTCTTGCCTAAACACATGTTTTTTGATTGTTTTATCCTTACCATAAATTATATTTTGGAAAATATTGGAAAGTTCTAACTGGAAGTCAAAATAATGATTGCTTATTCTTAAAATAGAGACTTTCCTAACAATATAAGAGTGGAGTGGGCTATTTGATTCCTTAAGCATTCAATAAGGTCATGGCTTATCTTTCATCTCAGCTATACCTTCTCACACTATCTCCATGTTTTTTGATTCCCTCAGTATTTAAAAATCCATTGATATCTGACATGAATATACTTATCGACTGAAGATCTACAGCCCTCTAGAGTAGAGAATTACAAAAGTTCACAACCCTCTGACTGAAAAAAATTCTCCTCTCAATCCTAAATGGTTGATCCTGTATTCTGAAACTATGACTCTCCCTCCTAGTCTAGGTTCCCAGCCAGAGGAAACATCCTCTCAGCATCTACTTTATCAAGGCAAAGAACAAACAAAAGCACAGGAACAGGCCTTTCAGCCCTCCAAGCCTGTATCGACCATACTGCCCTCCTTAACTAAAATCCCCCTTACACCTCTGGGAGGCATATCCCTTTATTCTCATCCTATTCATGTATTTATCAAGACGCCCCTTAAAAGCCAGTACGTATTTATTTCCACTACCTTCCTGGCAGAGGCCTTTAAGAATGTTATATGTTTCAAAGAGGTCACCTCTCATTCTTCAAACTCCAGGCAATATAGGTTTATTCTATGCAATATCTCTTTGTTATCTCAGAAATCCATCTGGTTAATCGTTATTTCACTCCCGCTCAGGCAAATATATGCTTCCTTTGGATAGGAGGCCAAAACTATACATACTATATTGGTGTATTCTCATTGAAGTCCTGTAAAATTACAGCAAAACTTCCTGGATCTTGAATTCCAATCCCTTTGTAATAAAAGCTAGCACATTATTTTCTTTCCCAGTTGCTTGTTGTTTCTCTTGATGTGTATACACAGATTCCTCTGAATATTTCACATTTAAAAATATTTTTATTTTTCCATTTTTCCTACCAGCATCATATCACATTTTCCCACACAATAGTTCATCTGTCTAAAGAACTGAAAGTTGTAATCTTCAGGTAAGAGCAATTATATAAGGGTTGCATCTGTGAGGCATATAAGCCACTATCTGAAAAAAAAATACTTCAAATTTGTGTGACAGCACCATGTTTCATTTTCCAGAAAATGCACCATAAGTGATATTTGTGAGATGGATGTCATTGACCAGAAATCTCAAGATACTGAGAAGGCGAAGGTCCAGTAAATTTAACAGCGGGACCCATTAGAATAGTTTCATGGAGATTTGTATACAACTGGCCAGATATTGGCTGCTTGCTGCCAAGTGCTGAGGCAGGCTGCTTAATAGCTTCATTTCAGTTCTCTGTGATATTGTACTACAATACAGTGGGAAGAGTCTACCAATACTTTGTCAGTGTCGGTTTCAGTGAGAAAATCAATGTGTATTTCTCCAGCTACACAGCCGAGCTTTCTGTCCTGATTCCTTAGTAATCTATACACAGAGAATCTGGGGGCATGGTTCCTGTTATCACAGCAGTAGGGCAGGCCTGACAGAATCAACTTTACAGAGATCAGGATACAATCCTTAAAGCATGCTCAATCTGCATTTGAAATAAAATCTCCCTACCTTTCACTGGACATAGGAGTCCCCCACTCCCACAAATGTTGAGGCACTCACTGCTACTTAAGTATCGAGACAACACACCCTTCCACAAAACCTACAAGCATCAGGGCACCCCCTCACAAGCATCGGAGGAACGCCCCATACTTAAGGGAAATCCCCCTTGCTAATGAGGATCTCTACAGAGTCCATCCATAGATCAGTCACCATTTGACTGTTCCACCAGCGCTGTTAGTTTGCCACTTCCAGGATGATACTGCCAGGGCAGTGCCAGGTCCAGGAATGATTCCACCTCCCTTTCCCAGACTTCACCTACCTTTGCCCTCCCAACAAGTTCCATTTTAGAGCTTCATGTTTTGCAGAAGCTGTTGTAAACCTAATTGACATGTCACCACATCAGTGAGGAGGGAATTCCTTGCAGCTTGGGGAGGTTGGGGGGGAGGGGGGAAGTGGTGCGGTGGGTGGGTGGGGGGGGAGGGGCGCGGGGGCGGGTGGTTTGGGGGGGGGGTGTTGGGAGGGAGGTGGTGTGCAGGGAATGTATGGTGGGGAGGCCCATTCAATACATTGAAATTTATTTTGGATGGGAACTTTGTTTCATCACTGGCGAGAGGTGGGGAAAATCCAAGACTATGGGCAAGAATCTCGTTCCTGCAGTCTTGGAAGAATTTTTGCTAGTGTTGTTATTTTTACCCATAATGAAGACCAACTGAAAATTGCCTCCACATTGTGGGACCACCCCAGCAATTGAAAAGATTGGGGATGGGAGTTCGAACAAATAGAGAGGAGGCAAAATGGAGACTGTGATTGTAGGGGCAGAAAGCACAAGGGCAAAATATTCATGGAGGGCTTTAGAGATTTTGAAAGGAGATTGCAGAGGTTTGAGTGCAAAGACTCAAATTATGGGATGATACAGATGGAATTGGTTGTAAAAGATCTGCTTAAGGGGATGAGGGAGCACTGATCTTCGTCCTGGCTACAAGCAGTGCTGGAAAAGCACTTAGCTGCTGGATGCAGAACTCGTTGCCTTTCTTTAGCCATCAGATTCCTAAGCAATGGGAAACCCTTTCCAAAATCAATCATTCAATGGTTTCAAAACTATAAAGCATGTCATTTCATTTAAATACTGTAATTCATAACCCACCTCTCCTGGGTGGAGTTTCAGTTAAACACTGTAATTACTAACCCACCTCTTCATGATGAGTTATTAGACAACCATAGACTTATCATGGTTAAATCAAAATTGGGTGTGCTTGCCTGGGTTTGGACGGGATTTCACATTTTCTCAAAGTTAACCTATCTCCCACTCAATTGTGAGAGGTTAAAATTGCCCTTGCTATGTCAGAACCATTTTCTAATTCTTTTTTAGTTTGTGGTGGTAACAACTGCAACCTAAGCAAATGCAGCCCTGTTTTATCTGGTTATAAAGTATGTTATACAGTTACAACGACATGGCCCTTTAAAGATAAAATTCTAACTCTGTGTAAGTGAATGAGTTTTGAATGGGTTAAAATCAGGCCCAACAAGCATAAGGGTGCATTTTTGTTCCATCAAGCAAAACTACCACCCATGGCTCAGAGTCACAAGGTGGTGAGTTCTGGACATGAGCCTGAAAATCTAGATAAAATACAACAGTTTCTGAGGAAGTATTATCTTTCAGATAGAATGTTAAACTGATGCCCTGTCTACTATCTCAGGTGGATGTAAATAACATCAAGCACTGTTTCATTCCAAAGATTAGATGGATTGGCGATGCTAAATTGCCTTTTAGTGTCAGGGGCTTAGTAAGATAAATATGTGGGAGTATGTGGATAGGGTCTAGGTGGGATTGTTGTTGACATATACGTGATAGAATAAATGGCTTCCTTCTGCATTGTAGGGGTTCTATGATTCTTCTAGGAGGAGCAAGCTCCCTTTGGTGGCTTGAACAATATTTAATAATATCATTCAATATAGATTGTCTGATCCTTATCATATTGCTGGCTGTGGGAGCTAAGTTTTATTCATCCATGTAATGAGGACATTGTGGCTAGGCCTGCTTTTATTACTCATACCTAATTGTCCATGAGAAGATGGTGATTTTTGAGCTGTTGCAATCCATGAGATTAGGGGCGCCTACAGTGCTAAGATAGAAACAGTGAAGGAACAATGATCCATTTCCAGTCCAAGGTGGTAGGTCATTTGGCTTGAAGGAGGACTTCCAGGTAATGGTATTCCTATATATCTTCTTCCCTTGTCCTTCTAAATGGCAATGGTATGGGTTTGGAAGGTGTTGTAAGGAGTCTTGGTGAGTTCTGCAGTGCATCTTTTAGATGGTACACACTGCTGCTTCATTTCCTACATTACAGCGGTGGCTACAGTTCCAAAGTATTTCATTGACTAGTGGCTTCTGGCACGTTGAAGATTGGGAAAGTGTTTATTTCTCAGTATTTATCCCCAAAACCTTTTATTTGAATGGAATGGAACATACATATTTAATGCAGGTGTATAGCATACAATACAATGCAGTATAATTTAAAGAAATATATTGCATTCTTTCCTTTTTCTGTTTTATGTCCTTCAATTTTTCATCATTGGATTTATCATGAGTGGTCATCTTTGGAAACAAGTGAATGCTTAAGAAATAATTGATGAACACGGATGATATGTTTAAATTGCATGCACCAAGCCTGGCTAGATTCCAGGTTTAAAGAGTGTATGTGGTTGTCCAATCCAGCAGCAGGTCCCATTTCATGAATTTAAAGTATTAATCTGCCTTTATCATTAATCAGTTGCTATGACCATATTGAAATTAACTGCTTAATTCTGGTTCAGCAGATTAATTCAATTAAATTTGTTCTTAGAATGAAAAGATGCAACCGGACTGGTGGCTGTTTAATGATATATTAGAAGGATGCAGTTTTCTGCATAATAATTGTTAGGTAAAATGATTAGAACAGTATCCACCATTTCCCAGTGCAATACAATTTATTGAAAGTATTGGGAGATGAATATCTTGAAGGTATTTTGAGTTGGCAACTTGTTATTTGCAGCTTTTGAGTGGAGTTCAAATGTATCCTAAGGACATTCGAGAGCGATTGGAAGAAACCATGATAGTAGATGGGATTTTACTTTGTTAAACCAGACTACTGGGAATTTCTTAAAAGAGCTGTGTATTTTCAGTTTAAGTGAAGGACCATGCTATGATTTTAAAAATAGATACAATTTGCAGACTCCTTTTTGCCAGCATAATAAATCTCACTGCTATGTTAAACTAATTGAAGTTTGACTGTCCCCCACCAACTGCTGTCATAAAGAATTTACTGATTATAAGTTCCTGAAGGCACTGACTTTCTAGTTCACAATGCTTGCTTAGATGTATATATCCACACACAAATACATGCAGGACCCTTACTGAGCTTTTAAATTATTATGAAAGACTCATTCCAACTATGTACACATGGCCTTTCACCTATGTAATATTGGATTTGGAACTTGCAGTCACCAGTGAAGTAGGTTGTTCCTATTTTTTCCATGCTTTCTGTGACTACTACTTGCTCAAACATGTCTCAAAAACAAAACCTTGAACTCTGTGTTCCTACGCAGTCAAAAGGTGTCACAGACATATGGGCTGTCATTCTGAGCTTCACATGATTGAAATATCCAACCCATGAGCACCGACAATATCAATCACGCTTTTGGAATAAAGGTTATTTGGGAAATTTGTGTTCAAATATCTGTGTTCACTTATTAATGAAACTAATTAGAATTAATCTGACAATTTCTTGTGGCAGCTTGCAGTGAAGGCCAGGGGAGAAGAACAGGAGAAGGAATTCACTTTGCAATTAATAGAACATGATGTTTTCATCTTCTAGAGTTAGAATAATTTTAGGATTGTTAATGTCAGAAGCTGGAATATTGGACAACCAAAATTATTTTGGTTTTCCTGGGGAGAATAAAACAAAAATGCAGACATCCTGATACATGAAACTTATAAAATTCTAACAGGGTTAGATTGGGAATATTCTTTCTGAATCTACCCTATGGTGGGGAAATCCAGAACTATGGGTCATAGTTTGAGATTGAGAGGTAAACTTTTTAGAACTGAGGTGAAGAGAAAGTTCTTCACCCGGAGGGTGGTGAACGTGTGGAATTCACTACCACAGAACGTATTTGAGGCCAAAACATTATGTGATTTCAAAAAGATATTAGATATAGCTCTTGGGGTTAAAGGGATCAAGGGATATGGGAGAAAAGCGGATCAGGATATTGAATTCGATGATCAGCCATGATCATATTGAATGGTGGAGTACATTCGAAGATCCAAACGGCCTACTCCTTCTGGTTTCTATATTTCTATCCAAGGTTGCATCTTTTGGCACTTACCAACCTCCTTGTTACATCCTTTGCAAAATATTCACTAATATAAAATTAAAATAATAAACAATTCATTATAATAACAGACAGTCAGTGACCATAAAATAACACTATTAAATGTTACTATTTATTATTGTGCTTACGACATTGACAGAAGGAAGAGGTACTGGATGAAGCATTAATTCAGGCATCTGGAATATTAATGGAAAAACATGTAATTACAACAAAGTGCATAATGTTTCTAAAATGTTTCTCTGACTCATGTTTCAAGTGAAACTCAAAAGTTTAAAGTTTATTTTTATTAGTCACAAGTAAAGCTTAAGTTAACACTGCAATGAAATTAGAGTGAAATTCCCCTAGTTACCACACCCCAGCACCTGTCCTTCCAGGGACCCAAGTTCAATTCCGGCCTTGGATCAGTCTGTTTTGAATTTGTTCATTCTTTCCGCATCAGCGTGGTCTTCCTCCTGATGTTCTGGTTTCCTCCCACTGTCCAAAGTTGGGTGGGTTAGTTGGATTAGCCATGGTAAGTCAACACATCTTTCAGACTGTGGGAGGAAAGTGGAGCATCAGAGAAAACCCATGCAGACATGGGGAGAATGTGCAAATTCCACACAGACAGTGACCCAAGCCAGAAACCAAACCCGGGTCCCTGTTGCTGTGAGGCAGCAGTGCTACCGTGCCACCCCTGATGTACAACAGTTTCTCAGAATTCTGTACCACAATGGCCGGTTACAATAACAGCAAATCTTGCTGTACATGTTGGGAAAACTGACAAATATATCTATTCTGTATCTACGATGTCAAGAGAATTCCTACATTCGATTTCACGATGTATTCAAAACTTCTCCATCAGGTGTCAGTGGGAAAGCAATTTTGCAAGCGTCAACATTTACCCCCCATATCTGTAATGCCTATAGGTGGCATTTTGCTTGACATTAAAGGCTTGTCACTTCACATTAGCTCCACAATAACCTTACCCTGCCAAGGTATTTTCATTCAAGTCAGCCTGCGTGTAAACATTCAGCTCCATTCCATCGAGTGGCATCACAGAAAAACTTTTATATAGAAAAATATCTCTTCACAGCATAATGATTCCAGTTAAGCAAAACTTCTGTAACTCCTGAAATAAAGAAGTCAGCTGCCAAATTGTAAATTTTTCCTTAGGCTTTGGGTCTGCCTCCATCCTTCGAGACTCCTCTGCCTGCATCCCTTTTAGGCTATTTGAAAGCTAACACATATGCCAAAAGATTTTTGGATACATGACAACTTTTGCAGGTCTGCAAACTCTCCCAGAAAGGCAGTTATAACACCTAATGAATGTCTTTCCAGATCTACTGCCTCCATCCTCTCCATTCCCTCCCTTGATAATTAAAAGACATTTAAAGACGATTTGATCCACTGAAAACATGACTGAACTTCTTCCTTCCAAGAATATGCATTCCATCTCCCCACATCCCACATAATATATAACCTTCCTCTTTCCCAATTATAGATTCATAGAAACTTTACAGCACAAAAAGAGGCCATTCTGTCCATCTAGTCTGTACCTACTCTCCAAAAGAGCATCTTACCTGGGCCTACACTCTTTCCCTGTAATTTTGTTGACTTACCATGGCTAATCCAACTAACCCACACATTTTTGGACTGTGGGAAGAAACCATAACATCAGGAGGAAAACCACGCTGATGTGAAAAGAATGAGCAAACTCAAAACAGACTTACCCAAGGCCAGAATTGAAGCTGGGTCCCTGAAAAGGTGAGGCAGCAGTGCTAATGATTGTGCCACCGTGTCTCCCTAATGGTGTATTTCATCCTGTTCTTTCTATATTGGCTTGCCCTCTCAAAACTCTTTGTCTCCACCTCACTGTTCCTCATTTCCTGTCTTCTTTATTCTCTCTTTCTAATCTCTTCATTGATTTCTTTGCCCCTTACCCCTCCTTTCATTGTGGTCTCTCACTCATTCCCTGTTCCTGCTCTCCCCCACCTTTTTCCTCTTACCCTTTCCCAGTGTTTTTTGTTTACAATCAGTTTTCCATCTTCTGTTGTTCTTAGTCTGAACACATTACATTTAAAATTCAGGGGTATTTTCCTGCAAATTACATAAAGTAGCATTTCACCAGTAGGCCCAAATATATTGTCAGCCCAGGTTCAACTTTAGCATTCTAATCTCTAATTCAGGACTTTGTGGATTCAAACCAGATTCTAGTTTGGGCATCGAATCCAAACTAACGTATTTCAGTACTTTGTTAGAAATGATTGGCAGAATTTTCTCACTTTTTGGCACAGTGGTTCAATGGGAAAACAGATGAAAGCCATTGGCCCCAAGGCTTGCACCATATTTTTAGTGTCTTAGACCAAAGCAAGGTAAGGGGTGGGTCACACAATCTCATGCCGGTGCCAGGCAACTATGCAGGGTTAAACCCTGCCTCCCCTCCCAAATCCTCCCCCTCCATCTTCCCCACTCCTTCCGCTGGGGACAGGAGCTATCTTCACTGCTCCAGCAGATTCTGCTCGCCTCATGGGGGACCTGTCATTACTCACCTTGGTGTGTCCTTAGGTAGGCGTGCATAGATGATCCAATGGAGAGAGTGGAGCTGTTGGCGTACAGGCCTGATAACCATATGTCACTGCTTTCAAATGGGAATGCTGACATTCAATGTCATTAGTGGATGGGGAACAATCGGAATGGGAAATCCCGCCAGTGTAAGTCACTTTTTGGGTCTATCTTGGGGTTTTCCACTCCCATCACTGATCCCACACATCAAAAATAGGAGCAGAAAATACCCTCTGTTGACTTTCAAATGAGAAAGCTGTAACATAACGCAACACTATTTGAGGAAGGACAGTTTATTCTCCTTGTTTCCTGGTCAACAGTTAGCCTCAACCAACGTGCTAAAGAAGGTTATCTAGTCATGTACTTCATTGCTGTTTATGGGATTTTAATGTGTATGTAAATCAGCTGTCACACTGTCTCTTTAATTAGCCATAAAATATTTTGGACTATCCTCAGACCATGGAAAGACAGATGCAGGATACGCTTTTCCAAGCATTTTAAAAAAATCATTGGTCTTATGCATGTGTACTCAGAGCACAAGTACTCAGAAAATGAACCTAAAAAACAAAGAAAAGTACAGCACAGGAACAGATCCTTTATCTCTCCAAACTTATTCCAATTATGATGCCTTAACTAAACTAAAAAAAACCTTCTGCCATTACTCAATCCATATCATTCTATTCCCTCACTATTCATGTATCCATCCAGATGCCTCTTGCTAATGTGTTTGCTTCCACCATCTTCTCAGCACATTCCAGGCATCCACCACTCTCTGTGTGAAAAGATTCCCAAGCATATCTCCCTTAAACTTTCCCCTTCTCAGTTTGAACCAGTGCCCACTTATAGTTGACACTTCCACCCTGTGAAAAAGATTCTGACTATCCACCCTATCTAAGCCTCTCATAATTTTTTAGACCTCTAACAGGTCTCTCCTCAGCTTCCATCTTTTCAATGAAAACTACACCAGCTTATTTCAACCTTTCTTCATAGTCAATACCCTTGAGACCAGGCAACAAACATCCTGGTGAACTGTCTTCGCAAAGCTCTCCAAAGCTTCTACATCCTTCTGATGAACAGAACTGCATGCAATATTCCAAATGCAGCCTGACCACTGTTTTATATAGCTGCAACATGATTTGCCATCTCTTGTCTTCAATGCCCTGCTAATGAAGATAAGAATCCATCTGTCTTCTTAATCACCTTGGCCACCTGTGTTGCCATTTTTAGGGAACTGTTGATCGGTATGTTAATGTTCCTAAGGATTGTTCCATTTACAGTATAATTCACACCAGAATTTGATTCTCAAAAATGCATTATCTTACATTCATTTGGATTAAACTCATCTACCATTCCTCTGCCCACGTCTCCAATCTATCTATATCCTGTTATATCCTCTGACAATCGCCGGCACTATCACCAAACCTGGTCATCTCGAAACTTACTAATCAGACCACTCACATTTTCCTCCAGATCAGTTAGAACGCTAGAAGAGACAATCTTCTACGCTAGAAGAGACAATCGCAGTAACTTGGGATAGATCCTATCCGGCCCCAGAGACTGGCATACTTTAATGCAATTTAGGATAGCCAACACTTCCTCCAAGAATATATTGACATTTTCTAAAGCATTCACATGCCCAATTCCTGTCTTCAACATCTGTCATGTCCATCTCCTTGGTAAATACTGATAAAGTACTCATTAAGGATCTCGCCACTTACTGTAGTTCCATGGGTAACTTCCCTCCTTTGTCTTTGAGTGGACCCACTCTTTCTCTTGCTGTCCTTTTGCTCCTAATATATGCATAAAAAACCTTGGGATTCTCTTTGATCCTGTTTGCTAAACACATTTCATGGCCCCTTTTAGCCCTCCTAATTTCATGTTTAAATTCCTTCCTATTTTCACTACATTCCTTAAGGGTTTCATTAATTTTTATGTGCCTAGATCTTTTGTATGCTTCCTTTTTTCTTTTGACTAAGCTTACAGTTTCCTTTGCATCCATGGTTCCAGAATCCTGCCATTTCTATCTTCCATTTTTGCGAGGATGTGCATGTCCCACACTTCAATCAACTGGCCTTTAAAAGACTTCCATGTGCCAGATATGGATTTGCCCTCAAATAGCCGCTCCCAATTCACATTCCCCAGTTCCTGTCTAATTTGGATGTGTTTGGCCCTCGCCCAATTAAACACATTTGGCTCTTGCCTAATTAAGCAACCTCGCCCGAGGCCACTCTTGTCCTTATCTATGACTACCTGAAGCCTTATGGAATTATGGACAGTAGGCCAAAAATGCTCCCCCACTGAAACACTGATCATTTGGCCCCACATTCCATTAAATACATCACATGCTACTGATATAGAACTCATCCAACAATAAGACAAGTTTCCATTCTATGCAGTTTACCTCCTTCAAATAGGATCAACAACAACTTGTATTTTATAAGGAGGATATTTGGGGGATAGGCAGGCGTATACGTGATCACCATCAAAAGTGCAATTAAACATAAAATGCACAAGATGCCAGAATTAAAGATACATTAGAGAGTTATGTAGCTGGAGGATTTGATAGAAATTCAAAGGTCAAGACCATGGAAGGATTTGCAAACAAGAATAAGAATTTAAAACTCGAGAAGCTGTTGACTATGAGCCAATGTAAATCAGGGAGCACATGTGTTATAGGAGAAGAAGATTTGGTGTGAGTTAAGACACAGGCAGCAAATAATCTCAAATTTACAAAGGATAGAATATACGAGATTAGACAGAAGTGCGTGAAATAGTAGAGTCTGGAGGTAATAAAGATTTGAATGAGGTTTCCGCAGCAGATGAATGAGAGAGCAGTATATATAGTTTGTTGACATTATAAATGTGGAAATAGACAGTTTTAGTGATGCCATGAAATGAGGTCGGAAGCTCAGCTTGGGATCAAATGTGACACCAAGGTTGTGAATAGACTGGCTTAATCTCAGATTGTTGTCAGGGAAACGGATGCTGTTCGTAGCAGGGAACAAAGTTTGGAAAAAGGACTGAAAGCAATAGCTTCAGTTTTCCAATATTTAATTGGGGGAAATGTCTGCTCCTACAGCAAGGGTGTCAGAAAAGCAGTCTGATAATTTAGCAACATTGGAGGAGTCGAGAGGGAGTGGGTGGTGAAGTAGATCTGGGTGTCAGCAGTGTATATATGAAAACTAATACTATGACTTTGGATGTTGAGAGACAGTACGTAGATGAGAATTAGGAGGGAACCAAAGATTGATACTTGGGGGCACCAGAGGTAATGGTTTGGGAGCAGGAAGACTGAACCATTGCAAATGATTCAGACAAATTGTTAAGATTGATGAGAGAAAAGTTATCTTTGTGTCTGTCACATAGAATGTTACTTCTGATCAAGTAAAGTTTTACAACACCAATTTTAAATCCAACCAATTTATTTGATAGTAAATCCGCGAGCTTTCGACGCTATGCGCCTTCGTCAGGCAAATGCAGTGTTCTGATCTGCACAGGCACTCATATCCACACAGACAGTTAGAGATTGCTGATTAGAATGCGAATCCTTACATCTAACCTGCTATTCAAGTGTTAAAGTGGCTAACAATGTGTGTGAAGGGAATCCTGAGCATTGGTTAGAGAATTGTGTATTTTCTCCAGACAGCACAGTAAGTGAGGTTTTTTGCTAACCCAGGCAAGTTACGGGGGTTACAGATAGTGTGACATGAAGCCAAGATCCCTGTTAAGACCGTCCTCATGTGTGCGGAACTTGTCTATCAGTCTCTGCTCAGCAACTCTGCGCTGTCGTGTGTCACGAAGGCCCCCTTGAAGAACATTTACCCGCAGGTCGGAGGCCGAATGCCCATGACTGCTGAAGTGTTCGCCCACAGGAAGGGAATTGTTTTGCCTGGTGATTGTTGAGCGATGCTCATTCATCCGCTGTCGTAGTGTCTGCATGGTCCATAGACCATGTGGGCGAACACTTCAGCAGTCATGGGCATTCGGCCTCCGACCTGCGGGTAAATGTTCTTCAAGGGGGCCTTCGTGACACACGACAGCGCAGAGTTGCTGAGCAGAGACTGATAGCCAAGTTCCGCACACATGAGGACGGTCTTAACAGGGATCTTGGCTTCATGTCACACTATCTGTAACCCCCGTAACTTGCCTGGGTTAGCAAAAAACCTCACTTACTGTGCTGTCTGGAGAAAATACACAATTCTCTAACCAATGCTCAGGATTCCCTTCACACACATTGTTAGCCACTTTAACACTTGAATAGCAGGTTAGATGTAAGGATTCGCATTCTAATCAGCAATCTCTAACTGTCTGTGTGGATATGAGTGCCTCTGCAGATCAGAACACTGCATTTGCCTGACGAAGGCGCATAGCGTCGAAAGCTCGCGGATTTACTATCAAATAAATTGGTTGGATTTAAAATTGGTGTTGTAAAACTTTACTGAGTTTACCCCAGTCCAACGCCAGCATCTCTACATCATGACTTCTGATCAACCCAGGAAAAAAAGTCATAAGGACGAGGACTGATTTGGAGTTCACAATCTGCATTCTTAGGGTTTACAACATTCTTCAAGGTTTTATCACCTGATCTCCCATCTCCACCGTTAGTCAATTAACATGTTCTCACAGAACACTCTTCTCATTCAGGCTCTTAGCTGGAATATTCCCTGTCTCTCAGAAATGGAGTTGGAGCTGAGACCGGGAACAAAATTGGATATCATGGCACTGGTTCAGCTAGCCAGCACATTCCCATCTCCAGGTAATCTTTCCAGAGGCAGCTGTGGAGCAGCAGTGGCTGGTACGTACTTAGATCAATTAAGTGTCTATTGGGGAGAATTTTAAATGATCTTATCAATGTTGGAGCAGTCCCCTGCTAATTCTACTCTGTCTGTACCAAGCTGTGGGCAAGCAGAATCAGCAGGGGACTGCTCCAATGTTGATAAGATCATTTAAAATTCTCCCCAGTAGACACTTAATTGATCTCTACCGAGACTGCTGGCCATTCATGGCCATCAGAATTAGAGGCTCCACGTCCCACTAACAGGGTCACAGGGATGAAAAGCTGCACGTGTGATCTAAATAAATTCTTTGGGTGGAGTTTGATTTTGGGTCTCTTTATTTCAGTCATTTTGTTTCTGCTCCGCAGGGTACTTTTATTTTGAGGTTCTCTTGCCATGATCTTCCTACCACAGCAGCACCTACCTCTCCCAATCAGTCTGTCAGCCATCCAAAGTTGTGGGCACTCTGATTGAGCCTCAGTCTCAGGAACTCACAGCTATCTTTATTTGGGTGCAGACATGGTGGTGATTAATTACGAAATTGGCAGATCACGTCAGATGCATGTGATTTGGGACCCAAAAATGGTCCTGATCCATTGAAAATCTATCAGAAGATTTAGCCCAACATTGTATGACTGGATGATTCTCAGCCTCAGACAGAAGTTTTCCTATCTACACTGCTTATTTTATAACAAGTTAACAAAAGTGTTCAGAACATTTTTTAAAAAGCACTTAATTAATGGCATGATGATTTTTCTCCAGGATTGCTCCCTCCGGTGCATTGGAAATCAATGTTCAGTTCCTGGACAATCCAATTCAAGACAATCCTGGCACATTGCCGATTCAGGGCTTAGGGCCACTGACTAGATATTTCTGTTCAATGGAACATTACAAGAAGGGTCTAAGTTATTTGAGAAATGTTTGCTTCACACTCCTAGGTGTAGAACATGTTTTTATTTGCATTAGTATATTTTATGCCTTAGTTGTTTTTTCTGCATTCATGAGTTGATTCGAAGTATTGCTTTTAAATGTTGCCAGTGTATGAGGTATATGACCTCATTAAATTTTTATGGATGAATGGAACAACTGGCAAGATAATGTTGCCCCTTTTAACAACAATGGAAATTGTGGAAATCTACTGCAATTCAGCCTAAGGCATTTCTTAAGCAAATTTGTATTTATTTGGAAAAAGTAAGTTCAGTCTGCATCTGATAGAACATGTCATAACTGAGCTCCTCCATTTCCAAATCTCAACTCTATGCTGTTCTGAAATGAGGTACAGTGCAGAAGAATAGGATTCTTCCTTCTTTGTTACTGAACAGGATTTCATCTTTAAAAACAAAGACATTTCCGAGACAGATTAAGCATGATCCGCTATGTTAGGACTTTCCCCTGCTGTCAAGTACACCTTTAACTTTTGACCCTTTTATTAGCTGCTGGGAAGTAATTAACTAGGTCCAAGCTGCAGATTTTGTAACTCTGCAAGCTGTTATTATAAGGTAATGCTTCTGATATGACTTCACCTAATATGGGATGGGATACCAAAAAAACCAAGAAAAATAATGCGAAGAATACAAACATCTTCATTCTGAAAGTGAGAAAAATATGGATATATATCGAAAGCCAGTATTAATGTCGCAAAGCGAATTCTACAAACAACTCAAAATATATAGGTCTCTGCTGCACAGAGAACTATTGGTGGATAATACAAACTGACTGTAAAAATCAAGCTACTGCCTCAAACAAAATATACCGTACCTGGTTAACAGAGATAAACTGCAATCACTCTCTAACATCTGAAGCAGTCTAAGATTAGATTGCCAAGTGTTGGAGTCCATGTGATAAGCATGGTATGTTATACCATGTTATAAATCTGTTATAGTGTGCAACAAATGTTGGGCTGCCATTGGAAGGAACAGAATGAGTGATTTTATATTTCACTGAATATGGCTTAATGCAAAATAACTCAAATAAGTTAATCACATTTCTATATCCAAATCACTGATTATACAGCTAACTAGCTCAGATAGATTAATCATAGATAACAATAAACATTCCCTTCCTAATTTCATCTTGGAGAATTCAAAATATCCATCACTGTTCTTCACAAAGGCAGCATGTAAATTGCCTTTCTGAGGCTAAGTGTAAAGATTCACTTTCACCATCTTCATTAGTGAACACGAGGTATTCATTAACAAGAAATATACAGCAGCCTCTTGGCTGTAGCTAGCTCCCAAAATGTCTCTTTGCCTAATAAGGCTCCACCGCTTGGAGCGGTTCCCTATTCTAAGTCCTGATTGGTCACACAAGCCGTGCAACCCTTACTCTGTTCAGCTGTGTTGTTCTTGTAGAAAAAAAATCACCATGTAAAAGTTTTGAATTTCCAATAGCTATTCTGCCCCTGGATCCGCTGCAAAAGTCTCCAACTCAGATTTACTCAGACATTGAGCAGTTCCAAATGACTTATCTGAATATTTACCCAAGAAGTTTAGACATGAAGATATGAAAACCTTAGGGCTTCCCCAATGTACTACAATATGTTTTTTGGCAGCAGTTGACTGGTGGCAGGAGTATCCATCCCAATATTGTAGAGGGTCAGCTTTTATGGTTCCAGATGATTCAAGCAGCAGAAAAGGTTAGAAGATCCCACCCTTAATCTAACTTTTGGGTAACTGCACAATCCTCATACTGAGGTCCTCAGCTTTGACGCCAGATTACCTCTGAAACCTTGATCCAACCCAATGATCTCACACCACCCAACTACTCCCTAAACTGCATGACCAAACCTGATCTGACCCTAAACATCCTAAACATCCCACACCCTAAACATCACTCCAATCTACCAACACCCACCTTGATCCGACCTCACAAGTCCACAACACCTGGATCAGACAATTCCTGATCTGAGATGACTATCTTCAACCCACCTGCCACCTCATGTACCTTCCACCTCATGTATTGTAACATCTGCTGCTCCAACTATCTTCCATTTGAGTCATCTATATCTTACCACCTCACCCACCTTACCCTCTTAATCTCTCTCCATAGCTCTGCAAAGGGACAATTTAAACAATGTCACGGTGGGGCGGCAAAATGGTTAGCACTGCTGCCTCACAGCATCAGGAACTCGGCTTCAATTCTAGTCTCGGGTCACTGTCTGTATGGAGTTTGCACGTTCTCCCTATGGCTACTTGGGTTTCCTCCAAGTGCCCTGGTTTCATCCCACAGTTCAAAAGTGTGCGGGTTAAGTTGATTGATCGTGCTGAGTTGACCCTATTATCAGGAGGTTAGC
The DNA here is from genome assembly GCA_024679065.1 of Sphyrna mokarran. Classification (NCBI taxonomy): domain Eukaryota; kingdom Metazoa; phylum Chordata; class Chondrichthyes; order Carcharhiniformes; family Carcharhinidae; genus Sphyrna; species Sphyrna mokarran. The sequence continues at coordinate 86,570,168 of JAGIQG010000005.1, read as the reverse complement.
AGGGTAAATGTGTGGCATTGCAAGGATAGGGCCTGGGAGGGATTATTGTCAGTGCAGACTCGATGGGCTGAAGTTCTCCTTCTGTACCATAGGGATTCTGTGTGGCAGGACTAGAATTTTTCAATCTGATTCATTGATTGGTGCAATGCTTGGTTTTGCCTATCTATTTCATAGACACCGTTGCTGAGTCTAGTTTTTCGTGCATATATATTAAACAATTGAACTTAAATTCAATCAGCTACTGTGGTCGGATTTGTACTCATGTCTCTCGGAGCATTAATATGGCTTCTGGTTTACTATTATCATTCCATGCCAGCAAATGTGCCTTAATTACTGAGAAGGTACTTAAGTGGAAAAAGGTGAGGAAGATAGCCAATGCACTTAACTTGTTGACATTCTATCTAAATTAATCTTAAGTTAGATTGATAGACTATAACATAGCAAAAGAAATATTCACAGCAAACAGCCTAGCTGCAAGCACTTTCCACAATACTAAGCATATTGATGGATTTACAATTGCAAGTGAGAAAGGTTGGGGTGGGTGGGGGAGAGTAAACATACAACCCAGAGCACTGTAAAAAAACAAATAGATTGTAGCAGCTTAGGAATCACATAAAGAATTGTTTATCAGGTCCAGAAGGCTTAGGGGACTATAATCTGATTAAAAATAGCATGACATGTGATCTGGAAACAACTAGGTTTATCTCCTTTAGAATCATCAGTTGAGGTGAACAGAGTTGTTTATAGGTCCATTTTTTTGTATCTTGCTCATTAAAAGCACAGTATCAATAAATTATAGGGTATAAATATATGCTGCAACTTTCTAGTCAATCCACTTGTCCAGACTATGCTATAAATTATATAAGAATCCGTTATCTTTGTTGCCTGCTTTTGTGCTCACAAATTGAAGAAATAACCATGTCAAATAATGAAATAGTTCCCTGCTGTATATTAGTAATGCAATATAAGTCAACTATGACTTAGATTTGCAAATGTTGCAATATCTCTGCCTTAGAAAGCATGTGCTTTGGAAGAAACATATCTTCATATCTTTTGCTCCTCATTCTTGTAGTCTGTGTTAAAATATGGCTATTACCTTACCTGTAGTAATCAGGTTCCCATTGTCTGATCTCAGTGATGCATCTGAGATGGTAGCTGTGATAAATCTTTTTTCTGTCCATGTGCTACACTTGAAGGAATATGAGATGTGAAGGAAGATTGCTTCAGTCGAATTTGAAAAAAATAAGAAATATGGAAGATAATGCAAGATTTATATGCACCATATATGAATTTTAATAATTTATCTTCAAAAGTTTTCAGAATTAGTAATGCTATTAATCTAACCACTGTTTTATGTGTTGAAGTTTTTTTCAGTCCATACTTTGATTCATTTATGCCCAGAGAGATAACATTTGTATGGAAATTCAGGTCTAGGTTCTTATGCAATCAGAATGACTCTTGTGCCATTTAAAAGTAGCAGGCAGGATCCAATTCCAAGATTCCTGCCTCCACCCCCCGTGGTTTTTGGTTGTGCAGGATGAGGGGGCGGGTAGTGAGCCTGCACCCTGAAATCCTGACGTAACTGTCTCCACTGAAGGGTAGGCATCTCCTAGGCTCCTCAATCTTTGTGGAACTGCATCAGCTTTTGTTGGAGTTATGGTTCACTGCCCTCAGAGGAGTTATGAACTATAGCCTGGATTTAGGAATCTTAGTCATGTTCCTTCCAGAACAATTTATTTCCCCATCAACCCAGGGATCCTTACAGCCAAATTGTGTTAGTTTATGTTTCCTATCCATCCCCTGATGGTCTCTCATACCGTCCATGTGAGTACATAGCACTTGCATGACAATTCATCAGGTATACACTGGCTGGAATAGTCTGGATGTTCCCAGTGTTGATATCTTCTGTTCTCACTGATGGACTATTTCCATGTGTTTTCTGCTGGTGGGGAAAACATAGAACAGGAAATTCTGTTAACACAGTGGAATCATAAGATCCCACCACTAGCCAATGGCAAGTTGCATCTGCCATAGTGAAATATGCCATGGAAGGCATGCAAAATTCAGCCCACTGTGTGGAGACCAATGAACTAACAATGGTATGTGTGGAACTGTTCAAAGGAGTCACAAATCTTCATTTGAAAAAAAAACTGCTGCCCCTAAAACCTGTAAAAGTCAACCAGACAAGCCATTTATGCATGAGTAACAGAGACCTCCCCGTAACCTTGTACAAATAAACATTGAGATATTGACAAAAGAGATCAAAAGGAACTTTTAAATTCTATCAAAATAGACAAGAATGGATGAGATGTACCCCAGGTTACTGTAGGAGGTGAGGGAAGTGATTGCAGACCTCTGGCGATGATCTTTGCATCATCTATGGAGATGGAAGAGGTTCTGGAGGATTGGAGGATCGTGGATGTGGTTCCCATTTTCAAGAAAGGGAGCAGGCATAGCATGGGAAATTATCGACTGGTGAGTCTGACCTCAGTGGTTGGTAAGCTGATGGAGAGGATTCTGAAAGACAGGATTTATGAGCATTTAGAGAAGTTTAGTATGATTGGAAATAGCATGGCTTTGTCAAGGGCAGGTCATGCCTTACGAGCCTAGTTGAGTTCTTTGAAAATGTGACTGAACACATTGACGAAGGAAGAGCGGTGGATGTGGTTTACATGGACTTCAACAAGGTGTTTGATAAGGTCCCCCATGCAAGACTTCTTGAGAAAGTGAGAGGGCATGGGATCCAAGGGGCTTTGGCTTTGTGGATCCAGAACTGGCTTGCCTGCAGAAGGCAGAGAGTGGTTGTGGATGGGTCTTTTTCTACATGGAAGTCGGTCACCAGTGGAGTGCCACAGGGACCCTTGCTGTTTGCCATTTTCATAAATGACCTGGATGAGGAAGTGGAGGGGTGGGTTAGTACGTTCGCCGACGATATGAAGGTTGGTGATGTTATGGATAGTCTGGCGGGATGTCAGAAGTTGCGGCGTGACGTAGATAGGATGCAAGACTGGGCAGAGAAGTGGCAAATGGACTTCAACCTGGATAAATGTGTGGTGGTCCATTTTGGCAGGTCCAATGCGATGAAGGAGTACAATGTCAAAGGTAGGACTCTTAGCAGTATTGAGGAGCAGAAAGACTTTGGGGATTGGGTCCTTCGGACTTTTAAATGGGCCTTGCAAATGGAGGATGTGGTTAAGAAGGTGTATGGTGTATTGGCCTTCATTAATCAAAGGATTGAGTGTAGCAGTCCGGAGATAATGCTGCAACTCTATAAGACCCTTATCAGACCCCAGTTAGAGTATTGCGTGCAGTTCTGGTCGCCTCACTACAGAAAGGATGTGGAAGCTATTGAGAGGGTGCAGAGGAGATTTACAAAGATGTTGCCTGGATTGGGAGGCATGCCTTATGAAGATATATTAAGAGGGCTTGGTCTCTTCTCCCTGGAGAGATGAAGGTTGAGAGGCGACTTGATAGAGGCATATAAAATGTTGAGAGGAATAGATAGGGTGGATTCTCGGAGGCTATTTCCCAGGGCTGAAATGGTCGCTACGAGGGGGATGCAGGTTTAAGGTGCTGGGGAGCAAGTACAGAGGAGACGTTAGGGGTAAGTTTTTTACTCAGAGGGTGGTGAGTGTGTGGAATCGGCTGCCATTGGTGGTGGTAGAGGCGAACTCGCTGGGGTCTTTTAAAAGACGTCTGGATGAGTACATTTAATGGGATTGGGAGTTACAGATAGTTCTATGGTCTGGTAGGTATGGGTATGATCAGCACAACTTGTGTTTGTGCTGTAGTGTTCTATGTTCTACGTTCTATCAATAAAATAACAATATACTACAATCATTTAAAGATGTCAGTGCAACAAAGTGAACAGTTCCTTCCACTTGTCAGAACAGAACCCCGTGCTGAGAAAATCCTTCTGAGAGGGCAGGTTTTCAACCAAGCTGATACAGCAATGCTATCTAGTTCCACTGAAAATGTTCCTACACATGTCCTAATAAACACATTGCTGCGCCATTCAGTCCTGATCTTATTTATGTCTCAATAGATTATGAAATAGTATGTTATGATAATCATGTAACTAGTTTTAAAGCAATTTGAAGTCGCTAGTTTTCTTATGCATGCACTAATAATTAAGGTTCATAGATCAATTTTAAATGGTCCATTTCTGCTTTGCCTCAGATTGCTGGCGACAACTTTCTTCTTTTGAAATAACCTTCTTTTGAAGACTTAACACTAAAAAGCCGAGCCCAACTTACAAACACTTCCTTTTCCCTTATTCTTTCATGGAATGTGTGCTTTACTGGGAAGGCCAGCAGTTTGTTATCTATCCTAATTGCCCTTGAACTGAATGGTTTGCCAGGCTATTACAGAGGGCAGTTAAGAGTTTTAGATCCGGACTCACATGTAACTAGGTAAGGACAGCAGATTTGCTTTGCTAAAGGACATGAGTGAACATGATTTTTTTTTAGTGACAACAAATGATAATTGTCATGGTCACCATGAATGAGACTAGTTTTATATTCTAGATTTATTAATTGAATTTACATTCAATCAGCTGCTATGAAGGATTTGAACCTTGATCTCAGATCATTAACCTGGCTTCTAGATTATTAGCCCAGTCTTCCTTAATATATACATATTCTGAAGTATCATTGAATGTATTTGAATAATAGTCTTAACGCACTGAAAACTTGGTGCTTAACAATATTTAAAATTTATATATTTTATCAAAGAGAAGCATTAGTGGTGTGGCTGGAGTTAACTCTTCTGTTTATATTTGATACTATCATGCATACAAAATCTCCATTTAAAGGCTTCTAACACATTCTTCACGTACAATTGAAAAAGAAGTGTGTGCCTTGACTGTGATCTTTGGAGATGGTTGTAGAATACAAAAACATTACATTAAGTCATGCACAACACGTTCTAAGGAGCATAGCTATTTAATCCTAAATTTGTTTAACATCCTGGTATATTAAGATGGTTATTTCTCTATTCATCGGACAAGCTTAAAATTTAGACTTTGTCAGTGTGAACCTGACAGTTGGGTCCTCTGACTCAGAGTCCAAGGTCTGGCTTTTCTCCAGAAACTTACCTCTTGGAAAATTTTCCATTGCTAACATTATTAGTGGAATTTAGATCCAGCAGCAGGAGGTTTCTTTTTGGAATAATGAGTTAATTCTTTCATGCTTTATTTTATTCATTTTTCCTCAACATCACGATAAGTCCTTATGACTGTGACTGTTGTAAAAAAAAATACTTTGGAATATAATCGACTAAGGGCATGTAAGTACTTGTAATAATTCAACCTACCTGCAGAAATACTGCTCCTGCTCTTCTTGCTAATGCCTGTACAAATACATGAGAGATATAAATCAAACTTTGGACGAATATAATGCTGTTTGGTCAAATATACAAAGAGCTTCAGTAGTAATAGATTGCCCTCATAAATTTTGTAAATCTGAAAGAAAAGAGAAACTTGCATTCATGCTTCACATTTCAGAATCCCGGCAAATATGATAGCCAGATCTTGTACATAACAAGGCCCCACAAATAGCCATGAACTTATTCTATATTTGAAAATGTTGACTGAGGGATAAATATTAGCCAGAAAATTTAATAATGCCATGGGTTTATTTGTGCCCACCTAAACAGACATATGTTGAAGCAACCCATTAAAATGATAACCTCCTGGCAAAGTTGCACCCCTTCAGTGTAAGACTGAGATATCAGGCTAGATTATGTGTTCAAGTGAAGTATTAAATAAATACTTCTCATCTGTCTTTAGAATATAAACTCTTGGGGCTAAAGTGATCAATGGATATGGAGGAAAGGCAAGACCAGGGTAGCGAATTTGATGGTCATAATGAGTGACAGAGAAGGATTGAAGTGCAGAATGGCCTACTCTTGCTTCTATTTTCTGTGAATGTTTCTATGTATAATGCAATGCCCAGGTCATGGTTAAAGCAGTTCAGACTCTTGATTAGTTTGAAATAAAATAAGTAAGGAGATTGTATTAGGAAGGCTGATAGTGTTTACATTTAATAAGACACCAGAACCAGATGAGATGCATCTACGGATACTGAAGGAAACAAAAGTATACAGACATTGGCCATAATTTTCTAATCCTCCTTAGCTAGGCTGAGGACTGGATAATTGCAAAATTTAAACCCTTGTTTAAAAAAATTGATGCAAAAAAAGTAGCTAACTTAGTTTAACCTTGGTAGTGGGAAAAGTTTTAGAAATAATGCCGTGATTCTCTGAAAGCAATTGGTGGGAAAACTATTCTAGACCTCGACTGTTTTGTCAGTTCAGCTTCTCATCCGAATCTCCGCACTCTGCGCACTGCAGAGGTCCCAATAGTGAATCTCATTAAAAACCTAGGTGGACGCAGCCTATTTGCTCCAGAATTTGACAGTTCTGCAACTCTGTGCATGCGCAGTTGTCCCAATCTGTCAGATTCCCCATTTGTTGGCCAACTCAATCACTGGCCAGCCCGGGTTCAACAGAACACTTCCACCATGCCCCCCAAACACCCCCACTACATCACGATCGCAGCCCCCACAACAATTCCCAGACCAGCCCCAACCCTGACTTTCCCAGACCACCCCAAAGTCCAGCCCACCCCCTCCATTGAGTGGCAATCCCCTCATTCCCTCTCACTCAAGCAGACCTTTGCTCCACCGACTACCCCCACCTCCTAGCCTGCCTCAATCACTGCCCTTCCTCCATCCCAGAGGGATCTTGTCTACAGAGCAGTAGCTGGACCCCCACAACCACTGATCATCCCTAGACCTTACCCACAAAAGGCCCCATCCCCTTGGCATTGCTTGCTACCCTATCAGCAGTGCCAAAGTATCCACGGGCATGAGCAAAGGCTGGAACAGCCAGGGTGCTCATTCCTGGAGGCACAACCACCTCACCATCCGACATTGGGGGGCTCCAATTGCCCTCCTTCATTCTGGCGGAGGGTCTCCCGCTAATTCTCCAAATGCGGGGCGCTAGTCTGAACCCTGCTGGAATGAAGTACTCCTGGAGGGGTGGGAGATTCAATTGAGACTGATAATTTCCCGATAATTACATTCAAACTATATTTAAAACATTAAAAACAGATTAAAATTACTTACCTATCTTCCCACTGGTTTCCAGCGAGGTCTGACTGGTGAATGTTCACCTGCTCTGGGAGATGTGCATGTGTTCCTAGTGCATGTGCAAATTCCAGAATAAGGCTGCTGATGCACATCTCCCACCATGACTCAAGTTTACGAGTCATGATAGGAGAACCGCGGCCAATGATTCAGAATAAAATTAACAGTCACAAAAACAATTAAGGAAAAACACAGACCACATCATAGCCATCTTATACAACGTCAAATTCTTAACAGTATGGTTAACTGGCATGGTTATGCTTTTTGATGAAGTAGCAGAGAAGGTAGGTGAGGCTGGTGCTGTTGATGTGGTGCAAATAGACCTCCAAAATGTATTTAATAAAGTGTTACACAACAGAAAGGTAAGCAAAGTTAAAAGACCTGAAATAAAGAAGACAATAGCACTGAGAATATGAAATCGACTAAGTGTCAAGAAACAAAGAGCAGTGATGAATAATTGCTTCTCAGAATGGAGGAAGGGTTATTGTGGAGTTGCATGGGTTCAGCGTTAGGGCCCTTGCTCTGCCTAATCAGTATTAATGACCGAGACGCAGGTACATAGGGAACAATTTCAAAATTTGTGAATGACACCAAACTTTGAAGTATTGGCCCATAACTTCCAATCTTGACGGTGCTATATCTATGGGAGGAGTGGGATACCTCAAAGGATACCTCAAAGCTAGTTGGGGGAACCTACAACTGGAAATCCCTATAAAAAGATTGCATGGTTTTTGCCCAGGGAGTTCAAAATTCCATTCCAAATGACCTTGCACAGGGAATCATCCATTTATTTCAAAATTTTGACTCTTAAGCTTAGAAAAGTTAAAACCACTTAACTCCTAAATATCCCCCCTCCCACAAAACCAACATGAGATCCATTCTATCCCCAACTAACTACGACCCCATCCAGCCTTTCCCCAATGCCTTAACCTTCTCTTGATAACCCCCTGCATTGAAAATCCAATATCCTTACCATTGACCATCAAGTTCACCTTATTGACCACCTAAATCTGACCTACATACTTTGCATAATTACCTTTCCCTGGCTTCTCAAAATGGCGGTATCTTTAAACTTAATTTAAAGCTCCAAATAGTGCCATTAATAAAGAGGGGCATGACTTCCCTTCCCCTAACATTGCTGCAGTCTAAGAAGTCTCACAATACCAGGTTAAGGTTTTGGAATGTTGGCCCTTCATCAGATGAGTACAATTAACTTGTGTTTGTCCACTGACTGTCAATTTTATTAATTTGCTGCACTTGACGAGAGATGATTCCTGGATAGCTGCGCTGCACTTTTCTCACCTGGCCCAAATCGTAAGGCTGTATTTTTAGAGTCCAATAAAAGGAGAGGAGCAACAATCCACCTGTGATTGCCATTCCATGCAAGTGAACTGTGAGAGAATCGTGTAAACTTTCATAGAGGTTGGTGAAGAAGCAGACAAGTGAAATTTAATTCACAGAAGTGTGAAGGGATTTGTTTCTGAAAGAATAAAGTGGAGAGGCAATATAAAACAAAGGAATCAATTCTATAAGTGTTTCAGCAGAGGGATCAGAGGCTATATGTGCATAACTGATTGAAAGTGTCAGGACAGGATGGGAGAGTGGTTAGTAAAGCTTATGGTATCCCAGGCTTCATAAATAGTGGCATAGAATAGACAAGAAAGGAACTTAGGTTAAACTAGTGTGAAATGCTCATTGAGCCTCAACTGGGGTATTGCTGGTGACCACACTTTAGGAATGCGTTGGAAAGTGTACAGAAAAGACTTTAGAGAATGGTTCAGGGGTGAGGAACTTCAGTCGACAGATTGGAACAGTTGAACCTGTTCCTTTTGCAGAAGGAAAGGTTAAGGAGAGATTTGATTGAAATATTCAAAAACACGAGGACCTAATGAGAGTACTATTTGTTGGAAGAGTTGAGAAGATACAGATTTACAGTAATTGACAAATGAAACAATGGAGGCTTGAGGAAAATCATCTTTACACAGTAAAGATTTATACCTGGAATGCACTGCCAATGTGGTGGAGGCAGATTTTAATCATGCATTCAAAAGAGGTCATTATTTGGAAAGTAAAACATTTACATGGCTACACAGAACAGGCAGTGGAGAGTGACATGAGGTAAATTGCTCTTGCAGACAGCCAGCAAAGACACGATGGGCCAAATGGCCTCCTTCTGTGCTGTAATCATTCTATATTCTAAGGTCCTGGATGAAGCTGGATGTTGTGACCTTCTGTTTGAAAGAAACTGCTACCAATTAGGACAAGTGTAGCTCTCTGTTACAGCAATTAGATATTTATACTTAAGCAATGAGTATATTTAAAAGATTGTTGTCTGTGTTCATGTGCATAAATAGTCATTTCACATTTCCCATTTTTGCACTGATTCCAGTATTTTATAGGAAAATATCCAAATTGGCCACAGAAACAAAAAATATAACTCATTGAATTAATGGGTTTTTCATTCATGTTATTTGCTGTCTGATTTTACAGTTACTGAATTTCAGTATTGAAAATGGCATGTTCATCATTCACATGGTGGAAAGCTTCACAGAAAGACTTCTGGGACACCAATTACTCAGATGTTCAGATTTAAACTATCATTTATAGTAGGCAAAGTACAAATCCAAGAATTATCTGAGAAAGGTCAGATTCTGTAGGATCTGCTGGAAGTTATTCATATGGGTGATAATCTAAAATTTGACAAGAACATGCTGTTGTAAGCTAATGATGAGAAAATTAAGATAATTAAATCAGCATTCATCAAGTAGGCAAGTGTACTGCAAGATCAAAGCACATGGAATATATGGAAATTTCTGCACAGTCACTCTGTATTTCACTGGCATCAAATCTTAAAGTCCATTCACCCGAAAGCTTAACAGAATTAACTTCTTACAATGGATAACTGTGGCCCGATGCACCAAATAAGGGAGAAAATAATTGAGAGCTGAACTCCTGATCTTAAATCAAGCAGGGATCAGAAATGATTGTATAGCAGTAGAAGCAGGGATGCTGTATGCCCAGTGTTGTGATGGTTTGTGAATGCAGCAAAGAGACAGAATTGGGAGACAGCCTATTGCTAATTCCCATCAACTGTATGAGCAAAATTCCAACCACCAAGATCATCTTCCTCACCTTGAGGTTTCTCAGGCTCAGGGACAGGGGGGTCGGGAGATGGGTGGGGGGGTGAATATTGTGGGAGGCTCTATGCTGTCCACAGAGTCCTCTTTGATCTTTAGCAGCCATATGACTGTTCCAATTCCCCACATCAGTTCTCTAAATACCAGAGATGTTGGCCAACAACATTTGTGGTTCTTAGTCAGTGCAGCATGGTCAGTGCAGGCTTGGAGGGCCTGTTCTTGTGCTGTAATTTTCTTTATTCTTGGCCCTACACTGCTGCACTCTCTATACGAGAGCTTCTTCTTCTGCATGCTGCTGCTCTCTTCCCGTTCCACGTGGCTTCTGGATTTTCTCCCTCATGGGTCTGCACTTAAGGCTTCTGATTCTGCACCTACAGGATATTACTCTCTGCCATTGCCACCTACCAGCAGACGCTGGGGTGATAGAATGCCTCGGCAGCCATAGCAAACATCCTGTAGAGGGCACCTCTCAAAAGGCGTAGCCTGCGGCTCAAGTCTAGAATTGGAGCTCAGTTTGACTCCCACACTAGTCAAGAAACAATGAAAAAGAGAGTCGTGGTTGAAAAGCTGTGAAATGTGGGATCTACCATGCTTCTAAAAATCCTATAACTAACTACCATGATATAGTTTCTCTACTACACAAATAACAAACCTTTTGATGTCTCATAATTTCAACAAAAAGACATGACAACAGCATATAATGGTTTTCTTTTTAATATTTTGATTCAAGATTTTCCATTTTATCATCTAACCCAAAATCTAGTACAACAAAGAATAATCATGACACAACATACACATACAAAAAAGACCAGCAAATATCATTTCAATTGGTTTGGATTATCAATTACAGTTCATCACTTTTCCTGCCCACTGTCTCACTCTGCCAAATATAGGTAAAGTTCTAACCTTTGTCATGATAAAGGAACTGTCCACTTTAAAAATATAACAGAAATATTCTGATTGTTTCCATCACATTCTTTTCTTGTCCTATTTTTGATACCTTAACGTTCTGTCATTTTCTCTGCAAATTCATTGCTGCAGCAGGTACATTTATTTTTTGCACTTAACACCAGCTTTCAGCAACCGTTAGAATATCCATAATTTGTTCAAAAAATTGGAGAGCAACATTGAGATATTCAAAGTTGGGCATTTTAATTAATATGTGATACAATAGCTCTATGCAATGATTTCTGCATGCAAAGTATAAATAGGAAAAACAATGCACTGTGAAATATACACAAAAGTACATATTATTGCACAAATAGGAAAACAAACCTGCACGTACTTGTTTGTCGATTATACACCAGAGACAAGTAAAGCCTTTTCTCTTCAAATAAGTTGTACTATTAATGCTGTCAAAGCAAATTCATTCAACCATTTTCCACTTTGGTGCAGAATAAGTCTTTTAAGGAAAACATTTTATCTAAAAACCACTAAAAGATCAATTGCAATTATATGTGTCAAATAAAAGTTAGCTTCCTAGAAAGTCAAACTAAGTGTGTATGTGTTTTTAGAGCTGTCTTGCAGTAACACAATCACTCACTTGGAACATTCCTCAAGAGATTAAGATAATGCTCACTCTTTTGTTCCACTATCACCGACATTATAGTGCAAGTAAATATCTCATCTTTCTTAATCTATTGGTTGTCAGGTAAAACCTATAAAACATTTTTGTTATATTAGCCGGATTACATTTACTCTCATGTGATAGCATGTGTTAAGTGGCACCTTTATCTCCATTTCATTAGGCTGGATCTCCCTCCTATTGAAATATTGTTGTTGTTTCTTTTATAAAAGCACCGCTAAATTGTATTGAAATTTACTGACCACAGTATGCTTTACGACACTCATGGCATGCTTTTGTTGCAAGACCTTCAGCAGTCGTGAAGAGGGAAATTATTCATGCTCTTATTATGGTTTTTATTGAAATCTACAGTTGTTGTTTTAAACAGCAGTTGAAGCTGTGAGCTCAGTTGTCAGTTGTTTATATGAATATTGTTGTCTCAGCTGATTAATGCTTCCTGGAAATGAATATGTGTCATGAAGTACGAAGGCTACTGCTGAAAAGGCTTTAATGAGGTCCACTACTTGGTTCTGTTAGAATATGAGCTCCCTGAGTGAGACCGATAATGCTGTCCAACCTGGAGCTCAGCAGAGGTACATAATGTGGAGTATCCAAGTTACCAGCTCTCAGGCTGTATACTCTGTACTGGAAAGTAACTGTTTGAATATTATTAACTTTCCTAAATAAGACTAAGTTTAGGAAAGGACACTGGCCTCAGTAGAATTATTTCAACTGTGTTCCCAAAGTGCAAGATGGACAGTGGTCAAGCTGTTTGTGGAAGAGAGAGGGCAATGTTGTTGTGCCCAAAAGTGGAGTAAGCTGCTGCGTATTTTCTGATTTTGTTTTCAACATGTTTGTTTTTCTTTTGTGTGATACATTTTCTCTTGTAGATCTTGAGTGTGTGGGTAGAAACTACCCTGGCAGTTATATTTGTTTTGCTGGGATGCATAGAAATATATATTACATAATGTGACTGGGCAGAAAAGTAAAACTGGGGAGGACGTTTGTTGGTGAAATGATGAAAGTTGAAAATAATTAGATATGGGACAGGTAAAGGAAGTGCAGGTGTCAGAAAACACTTAACCAGTGAGGAAAAAGGAAACTAATCAACAATTTGACAAAGATAATAGTCTTAATGGTCATGACATAGAAAGAAAATTCAATGTGTGTGACAAGCACAGATGAGAAAAGGATAAAAGTGGATTTGGCTGAGAAGTTACTTTATTTATGTTGGTAATCATTCAGTATTTAAAGATTATTTATTAGTGTCACAAGTAGACTTACATTAACACTGCAATGAAGTTACTGTGAAAATCCCCTAGTTGCTATTCTCTGGAATCTGTTTGGGTACACTGAGGGAGAACTTAGCATGCACCTAACCATTCATGTCTTTTGGATTGTAGGAGGAAACCAGAGCACCAGAAGGAAACCCGCGCAGACACAGGGAAAACATGCAACCTCAGCACAAAGAGTGACCCAAGCCGGAAATTGAACCTGGGTCCCTGGCGCTGTGAGGCAGCAGTGCCACCATGCTGCCCACACCATCTATAAAGCTGAAAACTTTAGCAAGAAATTTACCTGAACTTTAGAGCTGAGTTTGTGCATCATCTTAATTTAGTTTTAACATGCATACCTGGTGATGGAAAATGGGGAGCATGTTACTGACTTATCAGAAAGGCTAATTTACTTTCCCAAACATCACAGAATGAATGAACCATCCATTTATGGTTTGGTTCACAGATATCGAAATATGTGCTCTTTCGATTCCAATGCCCTCGGCTTTAATTTACAAACAAAACCTCACAATTGATTTTGTTTACATTGGAGCAATGAGCTGAAAGTTGAACCAGTCTTTTAAAATGCTGTGAAGAATGCACAAGCTTTTCAACTTTCTCTGTGAGTACGGAAAAGAATAAAGTTTACATGCCTTAAGCAAAACTTGGCATTTGTGGTGTTTTCTGCCACATGGAATATGATGTTGAAATAAACTTACAGCAAAGCAGTTTGTTCTACTGGAATTGTTAATCTTTGAAAATAACTACTAAATGACTGAGAATTTTTCTAGTCATTTCTCGGGGCATAGTAGCATAGTGGTTAGCACTGCTGCTTTACAACTCTAGGGACCTGGGTTTGATTCCTGGCTTAGGTCACTGTCTGAGTGGAGTTTGCTCATTCTCCTCATGTCTGCATGAGTTGCCTCCAGGTGCTCCAGTTTCCTCCTGTAGTCCAACGATGTGTGGATTAGGTTGATTGGCCATGTTAAAATTGCCCCTTAGTGTCCTGAGATGTGTAGGTTAGAGAGATTAGTGGGTAAATATGTGGGGATATAGGGTAGGACCTGGGTGGGATTGTGGTCGCTGCAGACTGAATGGCCCAATTCCCTCTTTCTGCACTGTAGGTTTTCTATGATTACTGCCATGTTGCGCTGGGTTGCTATATCTTAGATGAATATAAATTATTTTAGAACAATGCAGTGATGACTCTTGTTCTAAATCTATGTTTACAAGACTTTAAAGTATCTCAGAACTTAGGGGATCCCATGCACACTGGACATTCTCTCTTTCACCTTCTTGCTTTGGGATAAAGATACAAAAGTCTGAAGTCACCGTACCAACCAACTCAAGAACAGTTTCTTCTCTGCTGCTGTCAAACTTTAGAATGGACCTACCTTTCACTACATCCTAGGTATGACAGCAACACTACAATCTGCACTCTCTCATTTCTTTCTCTATGAATGGTATGTTTTGTTTGTATAGTGCGCAAGAAACAATACTTTTCACTATATATTAATACGTGACAATAATAAATCAAATCAAATCACACGCTCAGATTCCAGCACCCCAGATCATTCTCTGGAGACTGCTGGTTATTATCTGCTCTATAAGGTTTAGAGAACTGAATAATCAATTGCAGATCAATCAACCATTGAACGCCACAATTATTTTAACTTTGAATGCACTTATGATGTAGCTAAATCTAATGATCAGAGCACTTTCCCCTCATCCTTAGTTAATAATGGATTATGTAAGAGGATATGTAAGATATAGGAAAGAGATGAACATATACTATAACAGTAGTTATAGTAGTGGTTTCTATATTGATGCCATTGCAATGTAAAATGATGGATGATTAAATGCTGTATAAACTTTTAGATATTTTGCCTGATTTTACTTTCAGGTAAGATTCTTTACAGAGTTCTACTTCCTTCATATGGTTTGTATAAGAAATGATGAAAATAAAGATAAATAATTGTCTTTGCCCATTCCCTTCACCTTTCCTTAAAACCTGTAGCACTAATATTTATGAGTTAGTGAGGTGAGTGCAAGGAAGAAGAAAGTTGAAGAACAAAGAAATTCTCAGGCTGTAGATTCTCTGTTAAAGTTAATGGCACGAACTTAGTATCATTGTTTTGTTTCACGTTCCATGCAACAACTAGTCAAGTTTACCTTGGGTTGATAGTCATGAGAGAGCACTAATGGCAGAAGCTGCAAACAGTCCTTAGCAAACAGGAGAGAGATAGGTCGCCAAACAGGGTGAGGGGTAGGCGACAATGTGAAGGGAGAAGAAGTCAGTGTTGAAGAGCAAGAAAATGAGATCTAAGATTGAGGCTGTTGTTTTGGGAAGAGATGTCAGTGATTGGGAAGAGTGAGAAGAGATGGTTGATATGTTGACGGGAAAGATGTTTTGACAATATGGAAGAGAAAGAAAGGTTATGGCCAGAGTGGGAGTAGTGAAGAAGTGGTGATAGGTTGGCAGTTGAGAGGAGGAGTAGAAGTTCAAGGGTAAGGGCCAGGAGCTGGGATCTGGGAAGCCAAAGGCTTCATTGAGTGGCTGAGGAGACCATTTTAGCTCTTCCTAATTCACAGAAGTATTTACTTAAGAAACCATCCTGTAACCTTTGACAAATTTCCTGAGGTATGAGTAAGTAACTCAGCAGCAGGAAGTTTTAAATCAATCTCCTCAATTCCAGTGTTATTTTAGTGTCCCATCTTTTATCGCAGAACACTCCAATGTCTCCAAAACTGCTGCTAATCTTCTCAACTTGGAGGGTAAGGGTAGGGCAGGTAACATCGGACCACATAATTTCCCCCTTCACAAGTGCTTTCATGAGTTTTGCTTCAGGTGCTCTGTTTGAAAGACAATTCTAGGTACCAGTTGTGGGGCAGCATGGTGGCACAGTGTTATTTATTCTTGAATAATAAAAAACTTCATTTGGATTTCCTATTTTATAATACCACACATCTTTCAAACTAAGAGTTATTCTTCCATTAATAGTAGAGTCATAGTTTAATATCATTTGCAAATTTGACTAAATTTTAATCTATTTCGGATTCTTGATAAAATGACAAAAGTAAGAGTCTCTAAAACAATTTCTGACATCTTCCACTCAACACTAATATCAAAATTGCCTTCTGTCTTTCAGCTAACTTCAGATACAAATCCAAGTTTTACCAAAGATAACTATTTTTAGCTTCTATATCATCAGCCTTTCATGTAGATCTTTACCAAAAGCTTCCTGGAAATCTGAGTATATAGCATCAAAAATCTTGTCAGTCAAGCTACTTTTTCATTCAGGATGTCACCCACTGAAACAATGATTATAATCTTCTGTTTCTGACCTATGTCCCATCTCCTGTCTGTAAAAGTGACAAGACGCTCATTTGACTCTGAGGAGGTAGGCCTGCCATAGTTACTGCTCAGATAGTTAAGTGGATAATGGCACGACTTCCTCCAAACTGAGGACCTGGAAGACAACTTCCCACCCACTAAGAGCAACCAGCCTGTAGTTGTTACAATTCAACAGCACCTCAGAACAGGCCGTGGCTGTTGTCGGAATGGCATCCCAAGGAGTTCCAGAATCAGAGAGTGACCCAGGAAGAAATACTATTAAGGTGGGCTTTCATGGGTCAGCAGCAGCCACCCCCGCCCCATGTCTATGCTGTTGGTCATGCACAGATTAGTGCAGATCGAGCGGTGCCCCTCATGGAGCTGACGTGAAGTCTGAACAAATTTACCAGTCTTGCAGGCTGTATATCAGAGGCCCACCTGGGTCTTGGAAGGTTGCATTGGAGGCAATGCTAAAGTAATCATTAATTGGTTATTTAAGAGAGTCAAATATATGCGTCTTCCTGCCTAGAAATTGCTTCCAGTGGAGGTCAGAAGGCATCTGGTGTCAGTTCCAATACCAACCCACCAAATTTCAGGCTTGCTTGCCTTCTTCTTCACCTCTTATGATATGAAAGATTCTGGCCGATGTTAACAGCCATTAATTTTGTTAGATTTTTTGCAAATAATCCTTGAATGGCTTTTTTGCCATTCCAACCCCTCTTATGACAGAATGATATACTGCACTTGACAACTAGTACTGCCTGAACAACATTCAATCTCCATCATGTCATTTTCATTTCTGCAGCTTCTGATCCATTCACCTTAAATTATATTGTAAGTCAAAGTGTGCGTGCACCGTAAATATTTTGCAGTCATTCAAATATTTCTGCATGTACTCTAACACATATCTTCTCTGGCATCTGCTTTGAAGTGTTGGTATGTTACTGAAAATGTTAGTCATCTAAAATATTTGTTCTTGACAAATTTGTTAAAATTGAGACTGTCCCCAGCTTTATGGATTTCTGTGAAAATGTTTTAATATTAGCCCTGCGTAAATGCGTTTCAAACCATCCATTATATCTGCAGAAAAGTACTTGGGAAATAGCAGATGAAGCATGCATGCCAAAGGCACTGAAGTGGAATTTCAGTTCATTCAATAGTGTGAAAGAAGTGAAAATTTCAATTTCTCTGAGGTCAAGATGCGTCGCTAACCTGAACATGCCATTCTCTGATGCACTTAAAAATCATCTTTAACCATATGATCACCAAACTAGCATTCCAAGAACTCAATTCCCATATTTGTGCAAAATTTATTTTCAGTTATTAAAAAAAATGCAAATGCATTGAAAATTCTCTTTAAAAACAGACAAGAAAGAGCTGAAGTGGTCCCTTCAGTGACAATTCATTCCATGCATATTTGTACATAACTTCATACATGTACAAGACATTGTATGAAGAGCAATATTCATACTTTGTCTTTAGTAATAAATTATTTTGATAAGACATCTTTTAAAATGTTAAATCAAGTGACATTTTCATCTTTGTGAAAGAAAATTAACTTCGGTAATAAGAACCTTTTAATAAGTCATAATAGTATTGGAACACAATATCTTGACATATTAATTTTGTCTACTTTCTTGATGGATAGGTTAACTTATGGGGTAAAGCCTTTGTTATGTTAATGGTCAAACTAATTTTGCATAAGTTCCAATATCTACCAAGGCAATTTCTAATCTACAGGGGCGCTATAGTGGTTTCGACACAATGGTAGAAAAACTGCTATTCCCTATGTTTTATGTGAAGCTGTTGTAGAGACAGCTGACAAGGCTGAAATCAAAGCACTCACATCATACTTGTATAATTGACTATGAAAACCCCAATGATGTAAGAACAGGTTAGCCAGCAATTCCTAAGTGCTTAAAGGGCTGCAGATTGCCATTAAAATTCTTAGAATGAGGGAGAAAAAGTTCAACAAATGTATGTTTTGCAGAAAGTCTCTATCTAATGATTCTAAAACTTTTTGAAGACAGAAATGATAGCCTTTTCCACAGTGGAACCTCAGTCATATCGGTTTGAGTATTAATGGCAGAAACATCCATTAGGATCTCCAGTATGAAATGCTCCATTAGATTTCTGTCATATACTCCAGTGACATCTTTGGTGTTGCAAGACCATGTCAGCAGTATCCCTGCACTATTGTACCCAAGGTGCTATTAGCAGCAAACAATTGCAAATTATTCCACTGATTTTGATTTTTTAAATTTGATTTATTATTGTCACATTATTACTACACAGTGAAAAATATTGTTTCTTGCGTGCTATACAGACAAAGCATAGCGTACATTGAGACAATTCAGAGTGCAATGTTACATTCATGCCTAGGGTGTAGAGAAAGATCAACTTAATGCAAGATAAGTCCATTCAATAATCTGATGGCAGCAGGGATGAAGCTGTTTGTGACCCAGACTTTTGTATTGTTTTCCCAATGGAAGAAGTTAGAAGAGAGTATGTCTAGGTGTATGGGGTCCTTAATTATGCTGGCCGCTTTTCTGAGGCAGCGGGAAGTATATAGTCAATGGTTGGAAGATGGCTTGAGTGATGGACTGGGCTTTGTTTATGACCCTTTGTAGTTTCTTGTAGTCTTGGACAGAGCAAGAGCCATACCAAGCTGTGATACAACCAGAAAGTATGCTTTCTATGGTGAAAGTTATACCGGATACACCAACTTTCCTTATTCTTCAGAGAAAGTAAAGGTGTTGGTAGGCTATATTAACTATAGCATTGACATCGAAGGACCAGCACAGGTTGTTGGTGATTTGGACACCTAAAAACAAGAAGGTCTGGACTATTTCTACTTCATGGCCATTGACGTAGACAAGGGCATATTTTCTACTGTGCTTCCTGACGTCGATGACTATCTCCTTCATTTTATTGACATAGAGGGACTGATTATTATAGTTGCACCAGTTCACCAGATTCTTTTTCTCTTCCTTGTATTCCACTCATCATTATTTGAGATCTGACTTACTATGGTGGTGTCATCAGCAAATTTGAAAATCAAGTTGGAGGCAAATTTGGCCACATGGGCACAGGTATACGGGAAATGTAGTAAGGTGCTAAGGATATACCCTTAAAGGGCACCAGTGATGAGGATGATTGTGGAGGAGGTGTTGTTACCTATCCTTACTGATTGTGGTCTATGGGTTAGGAAGTTCAGGATCCAGTCATAGAGAGAGTAGCCAAGCCTCAGGCCATGGAGTTCAGAGATGAGTTTGAAGGCATAATGGTATTGAATGCTGAGCTGTGGTCAATAAATATCAGTCTGACATAGATGTCTTTATTATCTAGGTGCCTCAGGGTTGAGTGCTGGGGCAGGGCGATGGCAGCGGCTGTGGATCTATTGCGGCAGTAGGCGAATTATACGCAATCTGGGTGGCCGGTATTGATTCATGCCATGACAAACATTTCAAAGTACTTTCTAATGATGAATGTCAGAGCCACTGGATGATAGTCATTAAGACACGCTACTTGGCTTTTCTTTGGTACAGGGATGATGGTCCTCATCTTGTAGCAGATAGGGATCTCACTCAAATTGCTGTAAAGAGAAATTGCATATGTCTGTGAATATTCCAGCCGGCTGGCCATGCAGGACCTGAGGGTTCCTTTGTGTATCCCATGTGGGCCAGTCGCTTTCCTTGGCTTAACCTTCGAGAAAGCTGCTCTGATGTCTGCAATGGTGATCTTAGACACAGGTTTTCTTAGATTTAAGGGCTGAGGGCGTGATATGTAGTGTGTCATTAGGACAATTCTAAACAATCACAAATGTCTATTGTAACCTTCAAAAAATACTTCAGAAAAAACTACTTCGAAATAATGTTCTCGGAAGGAGAGCTTGTGATTCTCCTGGCACCTCTTCTTCCATTCCCTAAGACGCTGTTCCATAAAGATAATTCCTCAGGCACCTGGATAGATACTTCATTCCACATTAATGTTGCACTGAGGAGATGTGCCCTTGTGTGCTGGCACTCTGGCCTCACTTAAAGGGAGAAACACATCTTCACCTAACCCTACTAAATGTCTTTAGTATATCTGGTTTTGTGGAAAGTTAGCACTGATGAATTGTGTGCTGAATGCAGGAAAGTTTCAGAGTGCAAGCTCTTTTCTGTTAAGAATTAGATTGAGACTGTCAGAACCAATGTCACTTGTGACCTTTAACAGCTGTCAAAGATGAAAGACCTTCATTGCTTTCTCTCTTGGGCAATTTAGAACAAACCAGTGAAATTAGAATGTTAATCTGGGCTTATCCTGTGTGTATCGATTGCCAACAGAGCTGCGTCAACAGTGTAAACAAGATACAAGGTAAGAATTGTACCCACTTCTCCAGTCAATTCTCTTATTTTCCAACCTCTATTAATGTTGCACTGAGAGGACAGCAAGTTTACAACAACTATGTACATGATGCATCATGCTATTTGTGTCGATAAATGCCAGCTTTCATCAAACAGGTTAGTGAACCTTGCAAAGCCTCTGCATTCATGGTCTACCACACACTTGTTTTACTGACAGAAATTACATTTCATCAGCTATATAATTTGCAGCAGTGTGAAATGTCAAGCTGCCATCCCTGGAACCCAATGTTGCATTCCATGCTTTGCCTTAGCAAACGTTTTAAATTATCAACAGCACCTTTCAGTTAAAAAGGTAATCCAAAGTTCATTAATGTCAGCGAGAAATCAATTAATCTCTATAAGCCATTAAACTTCAGCATGAACAAAGATTCTCATTGATTTTCTGTCGATTAACAAAGATTCATGAGCATTAAATAGTAGCTTCCATCAAATGATTTGAATGTTGGTCTGTTATCAGTGAGGTTTTCTAAAGCCAGCAGTATATATAGTGCATAAATAATGCATTTTTAACTAATTAATAAGAGGGATAACTGTCGGGTTGACTACATATAAATTTATCCCCAAACCAAATAAAGATTTCTAATGCAATAAAAGCATACGCTATATAACCTGATATATGATTATTGATTTGAAGCATAATGTTCAAACTAAATATGGATTGAAAAATTTCTCACGTACTCAATTTTGCCCTCAGTTGACGGTGATGCTGTAATTTAAAATTTGTTATTATTGCACTGGACTATTTAAATTGGAATGTTAATGTCAAAGTACCAAACTATATAGAAAACAAGTACTGGAAATAAAAAGCAGCATCTGAGGAGGGAGACATGTGGGTTGAATTTTTGTTTTGGGCTTGGGAAAATCCAACTTACACACTTTTGTGGCTGACAAGATGCACACCCATATTATGTGTAACTTTGAGGGATTTTCATCTTTTTGCTCAGAGGTCAGGCTTACGATGCATTTGTGATAGAATGTGTGAGCAGTGTAGATGTGGAGGCAGGTTAGAAGGTTAATTTTAATTCTCCTACAAAGAAACCCAGCCATTATTTAAAGACCACCCAAAGTATACCCTTGACCCTTACTCCACACCATGCAATATCACCTTGCATTCTCTGATACCGTCCAAGCCCTGTCAGATTCCCCTACGTTCCCCACTCCATGCCAAATCACCATGTAACTTCCATAACCATTTACCAGGATGCCATGGAGTAAAAACTTTATTTATTTACTTAGCTCTATCAATCTAGGAAAATCTTGAATTCTAATTCATTATAATTAACATTGGACAAAAATCCAAAGGGAAAACAAGTTGTCATCCATTAAGTATCTTTAATATTATAAGTCACCAAGAAACAATAGCAAGGACATATTCTGGTATTTTACGCTTGTAAAATTTCAATAACTTTTGATTCTGTAACCTGCTGAGCTGAAGCTTTTGAAATCAAACCAAACATTCGTAATTCAATTTGATTTGCTTTGATTTATTATTGTCACATGCATTGGCATACAGTGAAAAGTATTGTTTCTCGCATGTTATATAGACAAAACATACCATCCATAGAGTGCGTAGGGGATAAGGGAAGGAGGTGAATAATGTAGTCTTACAATCATAGTTAGGATGTAAGGAAAGCTCAACTTAATATAAGTTAGGTATATTTAAAAGTCTGATGGCAGCAGGGAGCCGGTTGCATGGTCTCAGACTTTTGTATCTTTTTCCTGATGGAAGAAAGTAAAAGAGAATATGTCCAATGTATGTGGTGTCCTTGATTATTCTGGCTGCTTTTCTGAGGCAGTGGTAAGTTAGACAGAGTCAATGAATGCGAGCTTGTTTGTATGAGGGACTGAGCTATATTCACAACCCTTTGTAGTTTCTTGTGTCTTGGTTGGAGCAGGAGTCACACCAAGCTACGATATTAGTAGAATATCTGACATAACTAAAACTCCCAGCTCACTGACAGAACAGATGTCTGTTTTCATTTTAAAATATAGTACATGGTAATGAATAAACCAGGAGCATGTGCAACCTATTTTTCTACCTTCAGAAGCAGGGATTTAAATAAAAACTGCTAGTTCAATTCAATCAGAACACAAACACATGATGACTTGGGACATTTTGTTTTACATGTTTTAACACATGATGGTACTTTCTCCATTGGAAAAGCACTGGAATGTAATGTAAATAATTCAATAATGCTGGTGTATATAATGGTTAACTTATCCCATTAAATACATTCACATTATAATACGTCACTCAATACTGAAATTTAAAGAAGGTGTTGTTATGGCCTTTCCCCAAGCCAGGTCCCCTTATTAGTTAATTTTCTGAATTGGACCCTAATCTTGTTATACTCTTGGGTGAGGAGGAAATACCTGGCTCTCCTTCTTTATTCATAAGACCACAAAATACATAAAATATAAGAACAAAATTAGGCCATATTGAGTCTGTTCCACCATTCAATCATGGCAAATATATTTCTCATCCCCATTGTCCTAGGTTTTTCCCATAACCCTTAATCCCCTTAATAATCAAGAACCTATCTATCCGTCTTAAAAACACTCAATGACCTGGCCTCTTCTGAGGCAAGGATTCAACAGGTTCAGCACTCTCTGGCTGAAGAAATTCCTCCTCATCTATTTTAAAGGATGATCCCTTTAGTCTGAGTTGTGCCAATTTCAAGTTTTCCTACTAATGGAAACATCCTCTCCACATCCACTCTATTCAGGCCTTGAAGTATTTTGCAAGTTTCAATAAGATCCCTCTGTCATCCTTCTAAACTCTAATGAGTACAGACCCAGAGTCCTCAACCATTCTTTATATGGCAAGATCTTCATTTACAGGGATCATTGTTGTGAACCTTCTCTAGCGCTTTTGCAAGGCCAGAGCATCCTTTCTTAGATATGGAGCCCAAAACTGCTCAGAATATTCCAAATGAGGTCTGACCAGAGCCTTTCATAGCTTCAGAAATATACCCCTGCTCTTGTATTCTCGATATCTCAATATGAATGTTAACATTGTATTTGCCTTCCCAACTGCTAACTTGAACGTGTGTGTTAACCTTAAGATAATTTTGAACAATGTCTTCCAAGTTTTTTTGTGTTTCTGATTTCCTAAGCATTTTCTCATTTAGAAAATAGTTTATGCCTCCATTCTGCCTTCCAAAGTGCATAACTTCACACTTTCCCACAGTGTTTTCCGTCTGCCACATCTTTGCCCATAATCTGTCCAAGTCCTTCTGCAGCCCTCCCGATTTCTCAATACCACCTGTCCCTTTGCATATTGTTGTATTATCTGCAAACTTAGCAACAGTACTTTATTTCTTCTTCCAAATTGTTAATGTATATTGTGAAAAGTTGTGGTCCCAGCACTGACCCCTGAGGCACATTACTAGTAACCAGCTGCCATTCTGAAAAAGCCCCCTTTATCTGCACTCTCTGCCTTCTGACAGTCAGCCAATGCTCTATCCATGCCAAGATCTTATCCTTAATACAATGGGTTCTTAACATATTTAACAGTCTCCAATGTGGCACCTTGTGAAAAGCCTTCTGGAAATCTAAATTCACTGGTTCTCCTTTATCTAACTTTCTTGTTACTGCTTCAAAGAACTCTAACAGATTTGTCAGACATGACCTTCCCTTGATGAAGCTCTACTGACTCAGTCCTATTTTATCATGCACTTCCAAGCACTCCACGATTTCATCTTTAATAATAGACTCTAAATCTTGCCAATGACCGAAGTCGGGCTAACCTGCCTATGATTTCCTATCTGCTGACTTCCTCCCTTAAACCTCAGTGTTACATGCCTACTTTCCAGCCCTCTGGTACCCTCCCAGCCTCTAATGATAGCTGAAAGTTCACCACCAATGCCTTCACAATTTCTTCAGCTATCTCATTTAGAATGCTGGTAAGTAGTCCATCCGGTCCAGGCGATTTATCCACTTTCAAGCCTTTTGGTTTCCTCAGGACCTTCTCCTTAGTGATGGCCACTACACTCACCCGTGCCCTTGATTCTCCTGGAGCTCTGGCATCCCACTTGTGTATTCCACTGTGAAGACCGATACAAAGTAGTCATTCAATTCCTCTGCCATTTCTTTGTTTTCTATTATTACTTTTCCAGCTTCCATTTTTCAGTGGTCCAATGTCTTTTTTTTCACTCTTCATGCATTGAAAAAAAAACTCCCCATCCCTTTTATGCATTGAAAAAACATTCAACATCCCCCCCCCATCTCCTCAGTTGGCCCAACAAAACTAATTTTAAAGGAATCCCTACACTCATAGATACATTGAAACTAGGAAAAGCTATTTACTTTTTAAAAGAAGCCAATTTAACCAGATTTTTACAGTCAAAGAAAGGGAAAGTGTGTCAGTAACTAAAAGAATGAATTATGAGGAAATGATGATGGATGCAATACATACACTCATACACTGAATCATAGAAACCTTACATTGTAGAAGGAGGCCTACCCAGACCCTATCCCATAATCTCACACATTTACCCCACTAATCCCTCTAACTTACGCATCTTGGGATACTAAGGGCAATTTAGCATGGCCAATCAACCTAACCCACACATCTTTGGACTGTGAGTGAAAACCGGAGTGTTGGGAGGAAACCCATGCAGACACGGGGAGAATATACACACTCCAAACAGGCAGTCACTGAGGCCGGAATTGAACCCGAGTCCCTAGAGCTGTGAGGCAGCAGTGCTTGCCACTGTGCCACCCAGGTCAGTTGAAAAGTGAGAAGTCCAGATGAAAATATACACAAATTAGTATTTGACTTGTCTGTGAGCATAGATGGCAATACATTGTGGCCGTTAATTTGGATAATTCCAATAGTGCTGACTTTGGCAGATTAACATATAGTTTGGAGACACTAGATGCTGCAGGATGATTAAAAAGCTGTCCAATTTCCTTAAGCTGGCTTTTTCCCGCTGAGTTTTCATCCAGCAGCAGAGAGGGAAAGAGAGATGTTTTCCTGTATACTTTGGCAGAGGTTATTGACTGCTCTCTTCTTGGTTCTGTGTCACATCCTAGTACCCAACACTTGTACACACCAAGTAGGTTTGCAGTTAGCTTTTTTACCTGGGAAGGAGGAAAGTATTAAACCGCCTCCAAAAAAAAACCTAAATGTGATCATTTATGAACAAAATGCCTCCGCATCCAAAAAGCGAACAGGCCTGAATTTCCACAGAGTAGCAATCATAGCTAGATTGTTGCTCCACTTTCATACTTTTACCTTAAAATCTTTCCAATCTTTTCTTGCTAGAACTTAGGCCAGTCAAGAACAGTATAGGGCAGAGTGCTCCTGAGATATTCTGACAGGGGCTTCCGAGTCTGATGCAAGGAGCCCACGTCACCTTTAATATGGCACCAGCTGCTGTAAGTCAGGTAGCTTTAAAGGTCCCACCACTTTAAACCAAGAATAGGAATGAGAGTCAGGCCAGTCAGCCGGGTGGTTGGAGGTGGGAGGCTGGGGAGGCCGAGTCCCTGAGGATATAGATAGTCAGTGAAAGAAGTCCCTGGGATTCCATGTGAGACTTGTACAATAGTTACCCAGAAGTTGGAAATGACTTTAATTCTTTTTTTTGGGTCATTATTGATGCAAGCAAGTCAGAATAATTCAGATTTTGCAATTAATTCTCATTTTTAGATGCCTCCCAGTCAAGGACAATTGTTGATCTAGCACTTGCTCTTCCTAAGCAAGTGCCATGCAAAGCTTACCTAGAAATTTTTGGGAGTGTGGGGGAGAATGGAGAACAGGGGGTGAATGGTGTGATTTTCCTTTACATCTTTGGGGTACACTGCCAGCTGCAACAACTGGAGCTCAGAAGTTATGGTCCAACATTTTTGGTTCAAAGTATACTGGCTTGGCTTTTCCTAATTACTTTGAGAATAGTCTGGTGGACATCCCAAAGAAACATAGAAGCATAGAAATATAGAAAATTGGTGCAGGAATAGACCTTTCTGTTTTTTCAGTCTGCAACACCATTCAATATGATCATGGCTGATCATGCACTTACATTATATCTACTTTCCCTCACGCTTTCTTTCTATACACCTTGATCACTTTAGCCACATCTAGCTCCCTCTTGAACATATTTAATGAACTGGCCCCAACAACTTTCTGTCATAGAGAATTTCACGAGTTCACAACTCTCTGAATGAAGAAGTTCTTCCTCACCTCTGTCCTGAATGGCTTATCCTTTAATCTTAGATTGAGACCTCTAGTTCTGGACTTCCCCAGCATTGGGAACCTTCTTCTCAATGCCTGTCTAGCTTGTGCAGTCCCATCAGGATTTTATGTTCCTGTGACATCCCCTATCATTATTCCAGTGAGTACAAGGCCAAGTCTGTCTTCACATCTCAGTTCTGCCATTCCAGGAATCAGCCTGGTGAATCTTCGCTGGACTCCCTCAATAGTAAGAATGTCTTTCCTCAGACTAGAATACAAAAACTGCACATAATACGCCAAGTATGACCTCACCAAAGCCTGTATAACTGCAGCAAGACATATCTACTCCGATACTCAAATCCTCTTGCAATGAAGGCCAGCATGCCATTAGCTTTCCTCACTAATTGCTGTATCTACATGTCAACCTTCAGCGACTGTTCCACCATGACACCCAGGTCACATTGCACTTCCCCTTTTTCTAAACTGTCACCATTCAAATAATTTTTCTTCTATTTTTACCACCAAAGTGGATAACCTCACATTTATCCACATTATTATTGCATTTTCCATGTATTTGCCCACTCTGTCCAAATCACCCTGCAGCCTCTTAGCATCCTCCTCAAAGCACACACTATCACCCAGGTTAGTGTTGTCTACAAATTTGGAGATATTGCATTCAATTCCTTCATCCAAATCCTTAATGTATATTGTGAATAGCGGGGGTCTTAGCACTGAGCCCGATGGTGCCCCACCAGTCATTGCATGCCACTCTGATAAAAATCTGTTTATTCCCACTCTCTGCTTCCTGTCTGCCAACCAGTTCTCTCTCCATGTCAATACATTTTCCCGAAATCATGAGCTTTAATTTTGCTCATTAGTCTCTTGTGTGTGACCTTGTCAAAAGCCTTTTGAAAGTCTGGATACATAACATCCACTGGTTGTCCCTTTTCCTTCTACTGGTCACATCCCTAAAAAATTCCAGAAAATTTGTCGAGCATGATTTTCCTTTAGTGAACCCATGCTGACTTGGACCAATCCTGTCACCATTTTCCAACTGCTCAGCAGCATACATGGTCATATTGCAGAATTTTTCTTGGAGTTCTGCCTCCATCTCTTAAATGTTACAGTGGGAGCTTTTGAAAACCAACGTGGAATTTCAAAGCCAAAGTTAGGTACAAAGGTACAAACATAATGGAGTTCATTTTCCAATTTAGCATGTGTTGAGCCTCATATGACAGAAGCACTTGTGAGAAATTTGGCATGCAGTGGTTAGTTCATTTTATCACCATAGGTCTTTTCTCTTGACTGACACTGATTTGGTTCAAGAGTTATATAAACTTGTTCTTTGAAATTCTTTTGTAGGATATGGGCATTGTTGGAAGGCTACCATTTGTTGCCCATCCCTAATTAGCCTCTGAATTGAGTGTCTTACTTTCAGAGGACATTTAAGAGTCAACCACATTTCTGTGAGCCTGCAGTCACATGTAGGCTAAACAGATTACGATGTCAGATATTTTTCCCTAAAGGGAGCAAGTGAACTATATGGGGGTGAATCTCACATTCTGACCTGTTAACTTTTTGGTGGGTCAGACTGGGAGATGTGCACATGCACCGATTCATGGGATTTGCATATCCGTTCATGAAGCACGCGCATCACCCAGTGCCAGATATCCAGTGCGGTCGGGATCACTCAGGAAATCAGTGGGAACACCAGGTAAGTGATTTTAAGCTATTGTTAATAGGATTTAAATATGATATTGGGCCTGGGATTGGATTTTCCAAACTTGATAGCATCTCTCACCCTGCCAGTGTCATTTTACTCCAGCAGAGTTCAGAGTAGCTCCCCAATTTTAGGGAGCCAGTGAGACAACCCCAGGAGTGAAAGGGGGCAATCAGGGTTCACCAGGGGTTGGGTCCCCAGGCATGGGTTCCCTGCAGTGCCAGCCTGTGATCCTGGCACTGCCCAACGGCAAAGTACCCATGCTAGGGGGCACCTTGGCACTGCTGACTAGGGTATCAGGCAGTGCGAAGAGGATGGAGCCAGCTAGGGGTGTGACCAGGTGGGACTCATACCTAGGGGGCAAAAGGTGGAAATGGGGGTGTCCCACTGCCACTCTACAGACAGGATCAGTCAGGACTGGAGAGAGACCAGCAATTGGGGTGGGCTGGGGGGGAGTAGTCTGTTATGAGGGTCTGTCTCCTGTGGGGAGGATCTGCCAGGATAAGAGAGGTGGGGTGGATTGTCATTGCTGTGGAGGAAATCTGGAGATCAGGATACTCCAAGATGGAAGGGGAATATGGGCCGTGATTGGGTTGTAGGGAAGGAGGCTGTACAGGCAGCACTGCACGGTGCTGGACTGGCCAACAAACGAGAGGCTGACAGATTGGGGCCAGTGCGGGTACGCAGAATTCTGGAACTGTCAGACTCCAGCGTGAATACGCCCCACCCCCTGAGCTTTTAATGATAGTCACAACTGTAACCCCTAGATTGCTCAGAATGTCGGAGTTTCAAGTGTGAACTCCCATTGAAAGAACAATCATGAATTATACAACTTTTCCCACAAATTCAGCACTTCGAACTTTTGAGAGAATCGGCCCTAAAACATTTTTATGACAATCTACAATGGTTTCATTGTCATCATTAGACTTCCAGATTTTTATTGAATTCAAATTTCACCGTCTGCCATGATGGGATTTGAACTCGGCTCCCCAAAGCATTACCTTGGATCTACTAGTAATCCAGTAACAATGCCTCTTTGCTGCTATCTCCCCAGTTGTCATATTTATATTGGGAGCACTGTCAAAAATCTTTTAAAATTAGCTAAATTAGTTTGTTTTTCTCATTATAATAATAAAGCATTATATAGTACAAACATCTTGTTTTTAATTAGCTGTGTCATATTCACATTGATTAGTTTTCATTTGAGTTTGCATCATTCTGGAATGGTGGGTGAGTTATTATTAACTCCTCAATTTTTTTCAGCTGAAGAAACAGGTACCTGGTCCTGTCAACAATACAATTCAGTTTTCCAAGGTCTTGATGGATGTCACATCAATACATTTGGACAATTTGGGAAAATACTTGATCACATCAGATTGTAAATGGGCAAAATGATTGAAGGAGAGGATGAAGAAAGCTTACCAAATTACTAAGCTAAGTATGATGCTTGTGCTTTAAGCTAAAATTGCTAGAACTGAATTCACTGGTGACCTTTCACAACTGTCAGCCGTGGTACTTTCACTCAACTGGACTTAAATCGGAATCTCTAAAGGGCAAGGGTAGGAATTGAAACAAATGTCTTGCGGCAATGGCAATCACTCCAGAAGAAAAATATCTTAAAATCATCATTAGTATGTAAGCCAAGAACCTTGGTGCTCAGTTAAAACTGATTAATAATAATTTCAATGAACATTGTGACCTTTAAGAATTGTCAGAAAGAATTGTCCCTTTCATTGATCTAAATCACTGATGCAGAAACTAACACAAGGTGCCCCTTGCGAGCAGAAATGGCAATTATACAAGAAAAATAATTATATATTTCATTAACTATACGCAATGTTTTTTTAAATTGCTCACATCCATAGCCTGTAACCAGAAAGCTGGTAGCACATAAATAGTCACTTAAAGCTGAAATACAATTTCGATTATCAATTTAAAAATAAATTTGTTTCCAGATCATAAACTGCTTTATTAAACTGATTGGTTCAACAACTTTCTTGATTTTTCAGAACTAAATCAAATTATGCTTTTTGTGCTTTATTGCTTGGTGCCACTGACCTCCATTATTAGTAAGTGACACCATGGCACAGTGGTTAGCACTGCTGCCTCACAGTGCCAGGGACTGATGTTCAAGTCTGGCCTCGGGTGATTGTGTGGAGTTTGCATGTTCTCATCATGTTTGTGTGGGTTTTCTTTGGGTGCTCCGGTTTCCTCATACATTCCAAAGATGTGCAGATTATGTGGACTGGTCATGCTCAATTCTCCCTTAGTTTCAGGGGATTAGCATGGTTAATATATGGGGTTACTGGGATAGGGCCCTGGGTAGGATAGTGCAGACTCAATGGGCCGAATGATTTCCTTTTGCAGTGTAGGGATTTTGTTTCTAATTCTAATTATGCACAACTAATTTCTGGCTCCAATTGACAGAATATGTTGGGACAAAGCAGAGGTCAGTCATAATTATTGCAGAGCTCTCAGTCAATTTTAGCAGCATCAATAAGATTATATGACCAATCTTTAGGATAAGATAAATACTTGATACCTCCACATTGTGAAGGATATTTTATTTTTGTGTGCCAAGACACAAGGTTAGTAAATGCATTGAACTATAAATAACTCAGGGCATTTGTAAATTGCTTATGCAGTTTTCTAAATCCCTCCTGCATGTCAAGGTTGGCAATTGAAAGGCAACCTTTGGTCATCGCTGAGTTTTGAAGGTACATTCTGTCAAAAAGTACATGTGTCAACCCTTTAAAGCTCAAGGACAGAAAGTAAGTGAATTTCCAAACACTCTAGCCCCTTCCAATATTCTATTCCCATAACCTGGATTTACTCGATCCTAACTTTGAAGCGTTATGATTACCCAGAGACTCCAAAGTAAGTCACTTGAGTGAGATGAGGTGAGGATATCTAACACAAGCAATTCTATCTTCTCTAGTTCTCGTTGTAAACTGGTGCATTGCCAGCAGCAGTGTCGCAGTCTGTACAATGCAGATAGTGGGCTCCACCTGGTGTTTTAGGTAGGTTGAGTGACCTGGACCATTGAAGAACAAGCAGCACTTTGTCACCCTCCCTTAATGAGGAGACTTCAGAGATATTTCTGGGGGGCGCTATGTAGGGGAAAGAGTGATCTAATTAAAACCCCTTCCCGTATTAGAACTGACGAGTTGAGGCAGATGTCATGATAACTATGTAGAAGACAGGCAGAGTGTCAGTTGTTCCAGTATCTTATCTTATAGAGCCGTACACAGCATGGAGCAAGGCCTTTGGCCCATCATGTCCGCATCGACCCATCAAGCAGCTATCTATTTTAATCACAGTTTGCAGCACTTGGCCCATAATCTTGTCTACTATGGCATTTCATGTGTTCGTCTAAATACTTCTTAAATGTTGTGAGGATTTCTACCTTCAGACAGTGAAGTTCCAAATTCCCGCCATCTTCTTGGTGAAAAAGTTTTTTGTCATATTCCATGTGACTCCTGTCCCTTAACTTAAATCTCTGCCCCCCGATTATTGATTTTATTTGAGTTGGTTTGATTTATTATTGTCGCATGTATTAACATATAGTGAAAAGTATTGTGTCTTGTGCGCTATACAGACAAAACATACCATTCATAAAGGAGGAAATGAGAAAGTGCAGAATGTAATGTTACAGTCATTGGTAGGGAGTGGAGAAAAATCAACTTAATGTGAGCTAAGTCCATTCAAAAGTCTGACAGTAGCAGGGAAGAAGTCGTTCTTGAGTCAGTTGGTTTGTGACCTCAGAATTTTGTATCTTTTTCCCAACGGTAGAAGGTGGAAGAAAGAATGTCCAAGGTGCATGGGGCCCTTAATTATGCTAGCTGTTTTGCACGGCAGCAGGAAGTGTAAACAGAGTCAATAGATGAAAGACTGGTTTGTGCGATGGATTAGGCTACGTTTACAACCTTTTGTAGTTCCTTGCAGTCTTGGGAAAGCAGGAGCCATACCAAGCTGTGATACAATTAGAAAGAATGCTTTCTATGGTGCATCTCTAAAAGTTGGTGAGACTCATAGCTGTCATGCCAAATTTCCTTAGTCTTCTGAAAACATAGAGGCATTGATGGGCTTTCTTAACTATAGTGTCGGCATGGGGAGACCAGGACAGGTTGTTGGTGATCTGGATATCTAAAAACATGAAGATCTCAACCATTTCTACTTTCTATTGATACCTCTGCTAAGAGGAAAATTTCCTTTCTATCCACCCTATTTATGTCCTTCACAATTTTATATACCTCAGCCTTCTTTGCTCCAAGGAAAGCAAACCCAATCTATCCAGTCCCTGTTGATAGCTGAAATGGTCCAGCTCAGGCAACGTCCTGGTGAATATCTTCTCTATATTTTCTCATGTTTCACATCTTTCCTACAGCGTGGTGATCAAAGCGACACACAATACTCTGTCTGATATGTCCTGATATTAACCTGGACAAGTCTTCTGAGTTTGCATTGGAAAGTGGGGAGAGGGATGGATTTGTCTGGGGAAAACACAAAGTCAACTGAGTAGGTTGGAATCTGGGATTTCAAAGCAACTGAACAAAACGGTTTTGAATTCCAACTTCTGTGCCTTCAAGGTGCGTGGCAGGTGTGAAGAATCCAGAACATGATTTAAAGGGACAGTCCATAATTGAAAATTTGAGGTGTTTCAGGTGGATGGTGAATGTAGAGCAAGGGTAGTACCCAGATTAAATGAAGTGCCGTTGGGATTACTAGTGGGTGTTCCTGGCATTCATAGAGAGTATCTTTCCAAAATGAGAATGTAGTGTAACTCTGCTAGGAGTACAATAAGAAGGCAGCAAAATAAGTGGGGACATGGAAATGCTATTTCCAATCTTCAAACCTCCACCCACCTCATAGTGTGGAGGGAATGGGTCGACTTCAGGTCTCCCTAGGCTGGAAACTGTCACAACCTCAGCTTCTCAGAGAGAAACAGTTATGAAACCGTCACAACCTCAGCTTCTCAGAGAGAAACTGTTGTCAATGAATACAAAAGATCCATTCTGTCATTAGAATTAATCCCAATCTGGAGGTTCAGGTCTTTAACTATGGGTAGAATTTTCTAGACCCTCAGCCTGTGGTGTGTTTCATGTATATGGTGAGTAATGCAGCAGGAGCCAAAAGGTTGATTTCCTGCAGTGTAAAATGATGGTAGGAATGTGCACTCCCGTCGTCTTGGTGAATCCTGAAACCTGCCAGAGACTGGTGAGAAACTACTTTGCATCTTGTTATTGATCAGAATCATGTCTCTCTGCTCAATCCTCCGCTCTGGATATGCTGGTCCAAAAAATGTCTGGATCGATACAATACCTAAGTGTCAGACTTACTTGAAACATGACCTGGAACTTCCCATGGAGACCAGAAGAAAAGATGAAGGCCTCCAGTGACCAGACCCTGGAACACTATGTGCGGCAGTGGATGGGGTGGAGCATTTACCACATTGATCTTTGAATTTCAGAATCTTCCAGCAGGTGGATCTTCTCCTTTAATTTTGGTTAAGTTGATGCACGGGTTTTATTTAAATATGGCACCTGGATATGGTAAGTAAGAAGTCTCTCCACACCAGGTTAAATTCCAATAGGTTTAAAAGCCATTTTTGCTACTAAATAAACCTGTTGGACTTTAAACTGGTGTTGAGACTTCTTCCTTTGTTTACCCCAGTCCAACGCTGGCATCTCCACAACCTGGATATGATGGCAAGACATGAGCCATTCAGCCCATCCAGTAAAACTTCAGGAAACCATGACTGCATAATTAATTAGGCCAGCGCCGCATGACACAGTGTGAATTTCCATTGATCTCTAAGGTGGGAAACTCTCCGTGTCACGAGACTGAACCATGGGATGAAAATTTCCACTCGATGTTCACCATGGTTCACAGAATACCCATCTGCGAAACTTGTCACAGGCCAAAAATCATATCGCCATGCCAACGGTTTCAAAGAGGTCTGCTTAGTCTGGACCACAATATAATCATTTTCATCATTAGAAAGATGATCCCACGCAGTTATTGTGAAATCACAACTGCAGCCACGTGCTTTGTAGAATTCAACTGATCTGGGCAGGTTGGGAAATGTCACTGTTTTGGGAAAGACATGGCGGTGATGTAGTGGTGATGCACAATGTCAGAGGTGGCAGGCAAGGACCTAGAGATGAGTGATAGAGGCCCACAGAATACAGTCTGGAGATAGGAAGCAAAATACACTGTTAGGGAGTGTAAAAACAGAATTCAGTTCCTCACTCCACTATAAATCGTCTGAGTTCATGGGGGTGATTCTCCCAGCCTGCTGCACTAGTCAAACATTGCAACAGACTGGAGACATCAACGGAGGTCATTTCACAGGTTTCCCATTGGGCGCCCAGGCCTCTGCTCATCTTCGCAGCAAAGCTTTTCGTCGTCAGCTCCACTCAAGAAATTGGCGTGGAGTTAATTTCAATATTATAATCTGTATTTGCATATCATTAACAGATCTAGGACTGAAGTTTCTGGGCCTCCACCCCCTCGCCAAGAGTGGTTCACCGCAGCAAGGTTTACAACGGCACCACTAAAAGAGAACAAGTGACCCAACCAGCTGGAGAGGAGAGGCCATGGAGGCTTTCCCTCAAGAGATCAGGGGTTAAGGAGTATGACCTCCTGGGCAGTGACAGCCTGACACTTCCAGCCTAGCTCCTTGGTATCCCAAGGGGCAAATTGACAATGCCCAAGGCACTGCCCATTGGGCATCAGGCAGTCTTGAGGAGGCAGGACCCATTGAGTGGGTAGGGCCTAGTGGGAATGCAATCAGTGGGGCAAGGGGAGTCCTGCTGCTACCCTGCGTTAGAAGTGGTGGTAGAGCTAGGATGGACAGTGATCGGGGCTGGCCATCCTGGTGGGGGGCAGTGTTTGGGTCTGCCTGGGGGTGTTTAAGTACAGCCAGTGAGGGAGGTTAGGGGGAATTGGGAGATTGGCTGGCCGGGGTGTAGGGACATTGGAGCTTGTCTAGGAATGTCCAGGAGGCCAGTGGTCAAAGGATGGAAGTGTCAGAAGGCCAATTCTGCGATTATGGAGCTGGCTAGCAATCAGAAGACCAATATTGTAGGGCCACTGTGCATGAGTCGATTTCCACTCTGACAGATCAATGCATGCACAGTGGACCAATTAGCGCTATGCTGCCACCTCTCCGGCAGGATTAGACCCCATCCTCTGATTTTCAGAGGGAATCCTACTAGGGCACTTGGCAGTGCTCTGAGTGTCAGAGATTCAATCTGAAAATCCTGGTATAAAAACCAGTGGATGCTCACATTTTCATATGATTTGGGGATTTAGAATTTTTTTTGTGAGAATCCTGGCCCATATATTTCAGGTAGAGTGTCAAATGAAGTACAGTAGTTTTTGATGAAGTACCATTGTACTTGGATCATATTTCATTGTGAAAAATAATAAATGTGAAATACTGATGGTGTGCCTTGATAGGAAAAGAAGAGAATAGGAGCACTCAGGGTTGGTCTGTAGGAGCAGAGACTGAACACAGAATAGTTAGAATAATTGAAATACCAGATTTTGTATGTTGTAACATGCCGTTAAGGGAGAACAGCAAGACATCACTAGAAAGGAAATGTGTCAAGCAATCCAGTTTCAGCTTCAGTTTTGCTAAATAAAGCAACTCACAATATGTTTACCAAATTCCTCCTGAGTGATTGGTACCTTTATAACGCTATAACAACACAATAGTTGGACGAAAAAATTGGAACTATTATGCTCGTCAGAACTGGATTGACTTTTTTTCCAATGATCTGTCACATGAGAAGGCTGGACCAATGCAGGATCAAAAGGTTAGACCAATCAGTGCAGTGAATCTCTAAAGTAAATTATGTACTTCATGACATGACCTTTTAGTACAAATAGATTTAAAATTTATTATTAAAAAAGGTCAAAGATCTCTGCCACGTTTTTTTGTTACTTGCGAATAATAACACTTTCCTTTTCCCTGTACATGTCAACAACATAGCCTCTTCTTAACACAGCTAATAACCTCCATTTCACAGTTTTTTCCTAGACTCATAATGGTTATCTGTTCACAGCTGTTTGATCACATCAGCTGGGATTCCATAACTTTGTGTTGCCAAGAGAAATTTCCACCAAAACAAATTTTCCTGTTCATAAATCAGTTTGACCAATATTGTACACATGGATTACTAAACAAGATTCATATTGGAGGTATAAGTATACTTTATATTAGTCACCATTTACCACAAAACATAAAACACATTTTAAGAAAAAATTGTTTGAAAATGCTGAAATGTCCTGACCTCTCAACAGAACTGACTGTGATAAAAGGTTTGCCAAAAACACAATCACAAACAAGAAATGAAAATGAAAACCAGTGAACATGACAAAAGAGAGAAATCAATATCACAACAAAGTAATGAAGCAAACTCCTTCCAAATGACAGACATGTCTCCGAGAGAATGGAGAGTGAAATCCAATGGCAGAAATAACAAGATTTTATTTACTGCAGAAAATCTGTAAGAAAGCAAAACGTAAATAACAGTTCAATCAACATTTCAATGAGAAGGCAGGGTGTGATTTGAGATGTAATCATTAATCAGATGTTTAGTTCAATTCCTGTATCAGATGTAATCCATTTTATGCCATGCAAAGTGTCACCCAAGAATTGAACTGCGTGTTGACTACAGTATGCACGTTGTGTTCAAATCTAACCTTGATATGAATATAAAGACATTAATCAAGAACATATATGCCAGTTTGTTTTGGAGTCAACAATAATTGCGTCAATCCAAACAGTATAAAAGAAACAAGATAAGCTAATAAAATTTTGAACGTAATTATAGAGTGGAAACATTTTTACAACTACCAGTGTCTCCATAAACAGCAATGTCCTTTGCTCCTCAGCTCTTTTGACTTCACAGTTATAAAACTAAATCTCTGTAGTTGCAGGAGCTGATTCTGAAACATATATTCAGAGTGGCAGAATAGTTCAAGCCATTATTCTTTAGAGAACAGCTTTCAGCAAAAGGCACTTATTCTACTCTGGGCTAGATTCAAAATTAGGCTGCAGAGGTGAAAGATCAGTTTTCTAATCTATTGCATCATATCATCAGCTCGCACGCAGGTTTGACAATACTGGATATTGAGAGAGCATTTGGAGGTTTAATTTGCTCCTAATGATCCGATAGCGTGTTGAATAAGAATTCATGCTTTTATTGGTAGGTTCGCAGGAACATGCAGTGCATCTTTGAAGGTAGGATGCTTCATAACTAATGCACAATTGAGTAGCTCATCAGAAAAACACCAGCACTAAGTGTTCTTAAGGGTGTTGAATCACCTGTTAACACTCTCACAGTCCCAGAAGCACTATAAATAATGGCCAATACATAATTCAGCTTTGACGTGAGCAAATTTAATTACTAATGAAGCAAGAAGGACTTGATTCACAAACTTATATAGGTCACTCCAAATGGAATGAGGTAGTGTGGAAATGTTTATTTTTTATTAACAGTCAGAATGGTAATCTTAAGAACAAGTGTAACAAATGTGGCACCAACTACCTACTGCTCAAAAGGATGTGCAATTTAACAGCAGGTGACAAGGTAAGGGATTGAATATATCACTCACATAGAGTACAATTTTCATTTGAAAATATTTCCATGTATGGGTATAGGTGCATTATTTTAAGTACAATACATTGCAATTTACAAATGCATCATAGTCTTAGCCCTGATTCTAAACCTGATTTTATCTCTGATGCACAATATCCTACAATCTTTGATCCTCTGTAAAATTGAATTTCCAGCATTAATAATAGTGCCTTTATCGTGAAAGATACACCATTTGCCGTACTGAGAGTGAGAGTTACTGAAAAATTAATTTGATATGAGTTGATTTTGATTTATTATTGTCACATCCATAAGTATATAGTGAGAAGTATTGCTTCTTATGTGCAATACAAACAAAGCATACCATTCACAGAGAAGGAAAGGAGAGAATGCAGAATGTAGTGTTACAGTCATAGCTAAGTTGTACTTAAATAAATCATTATTATAGAGTTTGAAGGCATTAAAATGAAGTTTTAGAAGCATAGAGCGAGAGTAAAAGATAGAATTAGAAGGCATGCCGGGCACAGTAGGTCACTTCAGAACTGTTTTTGGTATAGCAGTACTAGTGCCTCCTGTAAGTTACATGACTATCTAAAACTTAGGAGTGTGTCTTTACTTTCCAATATCTAGTTATATAATAGTGTAATCTGGGAACATAACTACCCTCTAATCTGAACTGTTTCTTGTATTATTCACATGTTGCCATTTCCATTTCTTTAATCCTTCTAAAGATAAGTTTAAATATTCTAGGAAGGTAAGACTAGATATGAATGATAAACTTGACAGCTACACAACTTGATTTGTTTGGCTTAAGCACACATTTTAAAAACTTGTGAATACTTATTTCAATTTAATGTAATACTTCAACGTAGCTTGTTATCAATATCTAACGTGCAAAAAAAATTAACAGCAATCTTAAACTATAGAACTCATTAGGAGAACATCTGAACATCATAATGTAGGAGATTGTCTCAGGTGTTAAAAATGCTGAAGTTTGTGGAGAAAATTATTCCTCTGAACATAGCAGAGGAAATGTTAGACATGGACTTATTTCTGTAATAATACTCTCTTCATATGCCAAGAAATATAGTTAAAATTTATTTACAAGTTGTATATCTTGCTCCTTCTCAAACATCTTGAATTGTGATGTTAATTTTAATAACTGCTACGCTGAAATGCGTTAATTCCTGCTGTGATTATTTTTCAGACTTTGTCTATCATGCATTTTTTTTAATACCAGCTTCATTATCTGAATTTAACTTTGTTCAAGTGTATGCTTTTTGAAAGGGTTAAATTTGGGCCCACTGTGTGAATCATAGAATGATACAACACACCACGTCAATCATCATAAATCTGTGTCCACTGGTTACAGATCCTTCTGACACTGGGAACAGTTTCTCCTTATTTTTTGGAGATAAAGTTCCAAATGTATGATGTTGAATTTATCTATCAATGTTTCTCTTGACCTCCTCCATCTAAAGAGAACAAGCCCAACTTTTCCAGTCTCTTTGAATAACCTTATTCCTAGTGCCATTTAAATCTATCCTGCACCCTCTCTGTCATTTCCATCCTTTTCAATTCTATTGTTTGGAATTGAACATGACCCTCATCCTCTCTGCTTTATGACCCCACTCCCCAACACTCTCTCTGCACCCCCACCACCTCCGCCCTGGGCCTAACCAGTGTTTCGTAAAGATTTAATATAATTTGCTTGCAATTCTATTCTCTGCCTCTATTAACAAAACAAATGTCCCATTTGTCCTTTTCACAGTCGCATCACTTATCCTAACATTTTCACAAATACATACGCCTCAGATCTTCACATTTGTGCAACCTCTTTGAAATTGAATAAACAATGTACACTCCTTTTCCTCAATTTGCCTACCAAATGAATCACTTCACAATTCATCGTTGAATTTCATCTGCCATACGTTTGCCCATTTTTTCAGCCTGCCTATGCCCTCCTGAAATCTGGTACTATCCTTTGCTTTGTTTCTTAGATTTCCAAGTTTTGTGCCATCTGCACATTTTGCAATTATGCTTTGTATAACCAAGTCCTGACCATGAAGATAAATCAAAGAGCTGTGATCCTAATACCAACATTACTATTAATCCTCACTGAATTTTCAAATTTCCTATAAACTGCTTCTTATTAAGGAAAAAGCCAATAACAATCGATCAGGGCTCTGATGTGTAATAGATCCAGATTTTCCTGCAGCAAATTTTAAAGAATGGGCTAAAGATTTTGCTCAGTATTCTATTAATATGAACAATATTACTGCGCTAAGCTCACAATTAGCTCAAATGCTTCAAACAAATAAACTATCCTAAAAGACATTATCCTAGATCTTTTGGTCTCTCAATTGTCTTAATGGCCATTCATGTTGTGACCCTTTGGAAGTCTTGAAGTCCTGACCTCCATGATTATTGCTTGGGAATTTTGAATTTCTAATTGGAAATTCCTTTGCCCTCTAAAACCCTTTGCAAAAGTTTCTGACTCCGAGTTAGAGTTGGAAACTTTGCACAGTTCCAATCTACTTATCAGAATAGTTATCCCAGAAATGTTTGACTGAAAAATCTTAGCCAAACTCTTGGGTAACTATGTAAATGATATCCCAACCTTTTATTATCCCCTATCCAATCTGACTACCCTTTCAGGCCAGAGCCATCTCACCCACCCATTTAGCTTATGAGTACTCCCCCTATAACTTTACCCAATCACTCATTCATCCATTCACTGATAGTCACACTGGGCCTTCAAAGTGCTTGTGCCACAGAAGAATCCTTGTTTTGTCTCTCCCCATGACATTACAGTTCTGTGATGAAGGGACACTGTGCTCCATATTTCTGGAGGAGCCAAACTCAGAATGAAATCTGAAGCAGTGTTGAGGTGTGAAAATGTTCAAGTCGATCACCATTGCTGTTCTGTGGAAAATCCAGGCCAATATCATATATTCCAAATTATATTTTCCAAAAAAAAATTTACAAAACTCTACTTGTTCATTGTTACTTTTTATTTAGTTTTATGGATATGGCCACTGCTGGAGTTTAATTGCTTTTTTATTGTTCATTTATGGGATGCAGGTATCACTGGGAAAACCAGCATTATTGTATGTCATCAGTTGCTTTGCAAATGTGATAGCAATTTGATAAACTGAGTGGCTTGCTAAATGACCTATTAAGGGAAATTAACAGTCAGCCATGTTGGTATGATGCCATTATGTATAAACCAGACCAGTTTAGACAACACAGTTCTTTCCCAAAGAGTATCAGTAAACAACAATTTGACAACTTTACGGTCTTCATCCAATTTTAGTTCATCTTTTTTTAATATTTCCAGATTTTTCAAACTTGAATTCCCATTCTTACAACTACCATGATGAAATTTGAACTTTCCATCTCCTAGATTATTAGTCCAGCCTGCTGGATCACTAATCCAGTCCATAATTAGAAGAAAAAAAGAAGTAGGGCTATGCTAATCAGCCCTCCAAGCTTGCTGTGGCATTCATTATGAACATGACTGATTGTTCAATTCAGTAGCCTGATCCTGCTTTCTATCCTTACCTTTTGAATACCTTCACCTAACAGCTTTATCTAACTCCTTGTTTTGGCCTTAACTGCTTTCTGTAGTAGCAAATTCCACAGGCTCACCATTCTCTGAGTGAAGCAATTTCTCTTTATCTCAGTCCTAAATGGTTTGCCCTATATCCTTAGACTATAACCCCTGATTTTGGACACCCTCACCATTGGAAATATCCTTTCTGCATCTACCTGCATCATTAAAGTAACATTTGTTTGTGTTGATAGATTTATTTACTTCTTAAAAGTTTTCCAATGTTATTATAAGGTTTGTCAGGTTTATACATAGTGGATCTGGAGTGAGAAAGGTATGGGGATCTTGCACTCATCTCCAGAACTAGACCCATATCTCAGAAAATTGAGGAGGACCTTTTTTAACCTGGTTACCTTGGTATTGGCTTACTTCCATCCCTTCCATGAGCCTGTTACTAGAAATGGCAAGATAATTTCAACTCATCCTTGCCACCCCACTATGAAGG
Source organism: Sphyrna mokarran (assembly GCA_024679065.1). Lineage (NCBI taxonomy): Eukaryota > Metazoa > Chordata > Chondrichthyes > Carcharhiniformes > Carcharhinidae > Sphyrna > Sphyrna mokarran. The sequence continues at coordinate 86,527,741 of JAGIQG010000005.1, read as the reverse complement.
TAACATTGGATAGAAATATCAGTCAAAAAGCAAGATCATGATATCAGGAATTCCCACCTCCAAAATGCAAATTTGGCACTAAATATTGAAATTATACTGTTGCAAATGGATCTATTGTATATTTCTAACATTTTCTGATTTTAAGATCTTCAGAATTTGCAGTTTTCTTTCTTTCATCTCTAATTTTATCCTATGGGTATAATTTAAACCTAAATTCCTGAATGACAATCTGATTACTACCAACCCAGTTTTATTTTCTAATAAAAGCCAAAAATTTTTACATCTTTTTCAAATTTACATTTCTATCCATTGCACAATGATATTTCAATATTAAGTATTAATCGCAGACTTTCAATAGCATTTGACTTTTGTACTTTATGAAGAGTTGGACAGAGCTTTGATTTCACTGAACACTGTGCAAACAGTAACTGTTGTGTGTTCACCAAGTTTGTTCTATAAAACAAATTGCTTGTTACAAAAAAAGAGCATATTAAGTGTGTTTGACAATAAGCAATATATTTCATTAAAACTGATACTCCAAAGTGTCCTGAAATATTAAGGCCAATATCAGAAGTTAGAAACTGTGGTAATAAAGAGAGAATTAAAAGGGTTGACTTTTACTTGTACTTTAAATTCCCAGCTCCCTCTGCCTACTGCAGCTCAATTGACTGCCTGAATCTTCTGAGAAGGAAACATAGTAAGAAATCTCACAACAGGTTAAAGTCCAACCAGTTTATTTGCTAGTAATCCCACAAGCTTTCAGAAATGGTGTTCCTTTGTCAGGTGTGTGGAAGGCTGATTATATGGGTATGAGCAGTGGTGGCCAATATTAATAACTATTTGCTGGCAACCCACTAAATCATGAAAGAATAATTTTGGTAAGGTCATTTGAGAGGTAGAAATCGTGACAGAAGGCTATGCCTTTCCTTGTGCTTTTCAAAAGAAAGGTGAATGAACAGGAATGTTGATTTGGCTTCCTAGCTATGGCTCAATCTATTTTCCATTTGGGGCCTATGTCAGCCATTGATCTGCAGTCAATTGATGAGCAGCAAGATACCAGTGGGAATTGGAACAGTAAGGTTGATAGTTGTGATAGTCCTGCTGGGTGGGTTTGTTAAGATTTCATCCAAGATATTAGAATTGTTTTGATTGAAGTTGAAAAGGAAAATTAATGAATAGTTACAGATTGAACTTACAAGATACAAATAGTTCATTTTGAGTTAACTAGTTCTGTTGTCTTTTGTCTTCAATCCATGGGGTAGAATGTAATGCACACGATGGAGAAAGGATGGAGATGGGATTGGAGATATGGGTAAATGAAAGAGTGCAAAAATATGGGATGGACATGATGCTGTCTTTCCATCTTCTTTCAGTTAAGACCTGGGCAGGAAGACTTGAACTGTCTTCCCACACAGAGACGAGTTAAATCCCTTGAGTTAAGGGCTTCACCGCTTATCTATATGGGGGGAGGTGGATATGCTGCATGGGCCACCACCAGAAATATTGGTAGGGAGGCTGATAGGGAGTGTGCTTGCCTGCTGGTCACTGTTCCTGTGGAGGAAGCAGAATTAGGGGGATCCAGGGTTTGATTTCCTTCTGCCTTTCAGATCTCACTGGGGCTTCCATGCAACATTTTCTTTGAGTTTCATTTTGGATCCCCTGTGTAGGCTGCCTTGTGCAACCAGCAATAGCTACTGCTCTCTCCTTTGAGTAACCAGCAACTCAAAGGGGTAGGTACCTGTCCTCAATCAGGACCTCTATGGAATAAAATTCCCCTCTTGAGAAGCTGTTGAGCCTGACACCAACCCTCCTGAAAATGAACATGGTACCTGTTTTCCACTTGGTGGATCATAACCATAATAGTCCTCCCATGACCATTAATATCTACCCACTCTGTAGTCTAATCTCATGTGCATGCTTTTTTTCCTATTAACTTTTATTCTGCTACCTTCTACCCACCATTGTAATCTGTTTTTAATTATACACATGGTCTTCACTTTAATGTTGAATTCTGAAAGTGCACTCCACAGCCTCAACAGAAATGTTCTCTAGCTCTCCATTCTCAATTTCTCACATCCATATCCTCTTGGTGTAGATTCTTTAATCACTGAAAAAAATCATTTCATATCAACTCAAATTATTCCTTGAATAGACCGTATTGGAATCTCCTCTGCTCTCATGAAAGCACCCTCAATCTTTCAATCTTATATTTCTTTCTATCAGGCAGCATATCAGAGAATCTGGTTTGTACTTCGTCTCTAATATACTTCAAAATTTTGATTGAATGGCAAAAGTTATTTTCTCTGGGTCATCGATTTTAAAATTGGCACCAGTTGAGCTTAGTAGAAATTTCTTTAATTGGAGTTGATGTGGAATCAAATATATTGCCAGAGGAAGTGTTGGAGTAGAGATATGTCTATAGAAAAAGGAAATCCATTTATATAAGCAAAGGCAGAGAGAGTACTAAGAGAAATCAGAGCAATAGCATTAGTTTGGAATTGCTCGAGCAAAGACCTGGGACAATTTTTATGTGCGATTTTTTTGTCTTATGTGCTTCAAGCTTCAAAAGTGGAAGTCCTGTCCAGTGATAAGTTCAATCCATATCCCAAAGGGAGTTTTTTTTTGCAGAAGAGAGTGTTTAATGGCACGTGCTTTTTTTTTTCAGTTTTAATTGAATTGAAATTGTAAGGATGGGCTTTGAATTCATGTTCTCTGGATTATTAATCCAAGTTTTTGAAATTGGAGTGGAGGAACATAATTTAAGTGTTGGGGTGGGACAGCGCACAAGATAATGACAAGTCAAATACGTATTACTTTATCCCTCAACATTGTAAGCTGCAGAGCTGAAATGCTACAGATAATTTGCACCATTACTTGGCCACCACTTCCAAACGTGCTGTAGTTTTCCACTCAGACGGGGACCTAGAGTGGTTTCAATTGAAGTGGAAAAGGAAAATAAATTTATGAAAAAATATATATTGAAGTTATGAGACGGAAATAGTTCATTTTGAGTTAACCAGTTTTTGTTGTATTTTATCCTTTACTCATGGGGCAGAATTGAATGCACCTACTGAAGGAAGGATGGGAATTGGATTGGAGGTGATGGATGCAGTTAAGTGAAAGATTGCCAAGGTGCAGTGTGGACATTCTGCTGTCTTTCCACCTTCTTCCAATTACGGTCTGAGTAGGAAGGCTTGAAAAGTCTTCCCACTCAGAGTCTAGTTGAAATCCTTAAGTTAAGAGTCTCACTGCCAAACTAGATTCAACTAATGGGGGGAGGTGGACATGCCTTGTGGACCTACCATCTGGAATATTGATAGGGAGCCTGACAGGGAGTGTTCTTCCTTGCAGAGCACACTGTGCCTATAGAGGCACATGTAATCACCCCATGGAGTAAAATGTCTATTTAACTACAAAACTGATGAGAATTTTGGATACTGTGCTCTTACTTGCCCAGAGATGACTCCTCCTACCTTCATTCCTTTTGTTTTGATAGCCATGAATGTTATCTTCTCTACATTTAGTCCACTTATCATTAATAGGCTACCTCTCCTATAAGTGTCTCTGCAGCACAGGATAATCTGCCTATCTTCTACCATGGAAGCTCTCAGTCATCAGCATGATTCATGCCAGAAATTAAAAAAATATCAATTTAAGCTAATCCTGAGGCATTGACTGCAATGGCCCTGTGGATTATAGCCTGCCACCCAAGTGCTGTGGCTGGAAAATCCATCCCTAAATGAGCATGTTATTATGCAGTTAGGTTATAAGGATTTTCTTCATGAATAAAACCTCCTAAGACATTTTGATGTCTGTAATTTGATATACACAATTGTTCAATTTACTCATCCTCCAGTGCAGTAAAGCTATGAATGGTAAGCATTCAATGCTTCCTTTTTGACAATATTGCACACTACACCTTCTATTAATGACTATTATAGTTAAGCACAAAATGATTTACAATAATATAAGGTTATGTTTTGTGACATTTTTACCTATGGTGCACTTGCTGAGTTAAAGTTTATACTTCTACATTGTGAGCACAAGAATCAGTCACAGAGCACGTGTCAGAGCTCACACCTCACTGAGACATACATACAACATAGAACATAGAACAATACAGCACAAACAAGCCCTTTGGCCCACGAGTTGCGTCGATCACATCTACCAATCCACAGACCTGTCTAAAACCCCCTATCCTATTCTTTTCCATATACTCGTCCAGAAGTCTTTTAAAAGACCCCAGTGAGTGTGCCTCAACAACCTCCGACGGCAGTCGGTTCCATTCACTCACCACCCTCTGAGTGAAAAACCTACCCCTGGCATCTCCTTTGTATTTGCTTCCTTGCACCTTAAATCTGTGTCCTCTCGTAGTCACCATTTCAGCTTGGGGAAATAATCTCTGAGAGTCCACCCTATCTATTCCTCTCAACATTTTATAAACCTCTATCAGGTCGCCTCTCAACCTACGTCTCTCCAGTGAGAAGAGTCCCAGCTCCCTCAACCTATCTTCATAAGGCCTGCCTCCCAATCCAGGCAGCATCCTTGTAAATCTCCTCTGAACTCTCTCAATAGCATCTACATCCTTCCTATAATGAGGCGACCAGAACTGCGCACAATACTCCAACTGGGGTCTGACAAGAGTCTTATGGAGCTGCATCATTACCTCCTGACTCCTAAACTCTATTCCTCGATTAATGAAGGCCAGTACACCGTACGCCTTCTTGACCACTTCCTCCACCTGTGAGGCCGATTTAAGATTCCTATGGACCCGGACCCCGAGATCCTTCTGCTCTACAACACAGCTAAGACTCCTACCCCTTATGTTGTACTCCTTCATCCCATTATTCCTGCCAAAATGGACCACTACACATTTATCTGCATTGAAGTCCATCTGCCACTTCTCCGCCCAGTCTTGCAGCCTGTCTATGTCCCGCTGCAACTTTTGGCATCCCTCCAGACCATCCACAACACCACCGACGTTTGTATCGTCGGCGAACTTGCTAACCCATCCCTCCACTTCCTCATCCAGGTCATTTATGAAAATGACAAACAGCAGGGGTCCCAGAACAGATCCCTGGGGCACTCCACTGGTTACCGACCTCCATGCAGAACAAGACCCATCCACAACCACTCTCTGCCTTCTGCCGGCAAGCCAGTTCTGGATCCACGAGGCCAAAGCCCCTTGGATCCCATGCCCTCTCACCTTCTCCAGAAGCCTTGCATGTGGGACCTTATCAAACGCCTTACTAAAGTCCATGTACACTACGTCCACCGCCCTTCCTTCGTCAATGTGTTCAGTCACATTTTCGAAGAACTCAACTAGGCTCGTAAGGCATGACCTGCCCTTGACAAAACCATGCTGACTATTTCTAATTAGTCCAAACTTCTCCAAATGTTCATATATCTTATCCCTGAGAAGCCTCTCCATCAGCTTACCAACCACTGAAGTCAGACTCACCGGTCGGGAATTTCCTGGACTATCCCTGTTCCCTTTCTTAAAGATAAGAGCCACATCCGCAATCGTCCAATCCTCCGGAACCTATCCCGTTTCCATGGACGACGCAAATATCATTGCCAGGGATCTGCAACCACTTCCCTCACCTCCCACAATAACCTGGGGTACATCCCAACCGGTCCCGGCGACTTGTCTATCTTGATAGAATTTAACAGGTCTAATACATCCTCTTTCCTAACCTCCACATACTCAATCTTTTCCGTATGCCTCAAACCTGCAGTGTAATCTCCCAGTTCAGACTGAAGATGAATTGAAATGTGGCTGATTACTGAATCACCACTGCCTACAGGATGTGGCCACAAGCCTGTTCTTGCAGCTGTGTAATCCTCTCACGCACAGTGCACCAGTTTTTCCAATAGATTCTATTTCTCTCTAGTCCCTGAGATTCTGCAAAGCTCTTGACATCTATTTTGGTGAGTTCCCTATTATAATTTCATCTTGTCTGATAAGCAATGTGATATTAAATTATTATTTTTACACTATTGGTCAGAATATTGGGTCTATATAGCTGTAACTAATAATATTTGGGGTCAAAAACAAAGCTTTATTTTTCCAAACCTAGTGCCCATAAAGAATGTCCAAATAATGCACCAACAGTTGCAACGTCATGTTGCAACTGTACAAAACTCTGGTGCGGCCGCACTTGGAGTATTGTGTGCAGTTCTGGTCCCCACATTATAAGAAAGATGTGGAGGCACTGGAGAGGGTACAGAGGAGGTTTACCAGGATGTTGCCTGGTATGGAGGGCAGGTCTTATGAGGAGAGGCTGAGGGATTTGAGGTTGTTTTCGTTAGAAAGGAGGCGGCTAAGAGGGGACCTGATCGAAACATATAAGATGATTAGAGGTTTAGATAGGGTGGACAGTGATAGCCTTTTTCCTAGGATGGAGAAAGCTAGCACGAGGGGACACAGCTTTAAATTAAGGGGTGATAGTTATAGGACGGATATCAGAGGTAGGTTCTTTACCCAAAGGGTGGTTCGGGAGTGGAATGCCCTGCCTGCAGTGGTTGTAGATGCGCCAAGTTTGGTGGCGTTTAAGAGGTTAGTTGATAAGTATATGGAAGAGAAGGGAATGGTTTAGTTTGGAGGGGCATTGCTTTTTATATTGGTCGGCGCAACATCGAAGGCCGAAGGGCCTGTTCTGTGCTGTAATGTTCTATGTTCTATGTTCTATGTTCTATGATGGACCAAAATGGCTTCTTTCTGTGCTGGATCAATTATGTGATTCTGCGAATACCAATTTCCCATTCCTTACTGTGAGTATTTATATAAGGTAGATCAACTTATCACTTACCTTGCTGTGAAGATTAAAATAAAATGTAATCTACTATTTCAATTAAGCAAAGAACTGGTAGGTTTAGTTAGTGATGCTACATTTTGCATTGGTACAGAACTTAAAAAACCCTTACTAACCAACTTCTTGGTACGAATTCCTGGTATAAGCTTCTCCTGCTTTGTTAACCGCTAATTTAACACAATTAAATATTAACATAAGCTCAAGTTATACGTGGAAGCATTTTGATGCCTGTTTGGTTTCGACACCAATTCTAATCTGCTAATGGAAGTGTAACAGATGGAGTACTGCTGGGGTATCTTGAGTCAGGCAAGTGTCACTTAATTTAAGTATCAATGGTGAATGTCTGTGAATACGTATCGGAGGAAGCAATAGAAAAAGGAAGGTCACTCATGTAGCTAGCTTCACTGAATCCATTTTGTAAGATTAGTCTATTAAACTTTTAAAAAAGATTCCTTCCTCCCTCCATTTTCTATATTTAGGTTTTGTTATTACTAGCCCTAAATCCTGTTCTTATTTTAAATTTTGTTTTAATTTCTTTATAATGCCAGGATATTCCCATTTTTACAGTGTCACCATTTCTTTGAGAATATGTCAACTCTGCATTATAATTATTTCCTCTTGAAGTATTTCCTTATGTCTGCACAGTTTAATCTGGCAGCTTTTCATTCTAATGTATTTTGACTCACTTCTTTGTCTCTTTTCTAAATTGTCTTTTATCCCAGCCAAATATATTTTACCTTTTAATGGTTCTCCCTCCTTCTCAATATATATACTAAATATTCAACTCCATAACCTAGCAATTAATTGTTCTGCATTTATTTGAAGAGTTTGAAATTGATTCTGAGACACAGATTTTTTTTTCCCAGTTAAGTGATCCAGTGAAGAACTTCTTAAAATGAGTGTACATTTTAACTTGCGTTTTGTCCCTTATAACTAACTGTCATTGACATTTCTGAGGGGTCTAATTACTATAACTCCATTGACAGGTGAAAAGAAAGAATTTCTTTTTTCAAATGTTAACTTACCTATTTTGTTACATCAATTTTCTTCAATTACTTTCAATCTTAAACTTACTACTTGATGGACATCAGGCATCCTATGCTGTAAGGGCTTTCATTAATGCGTCAGCTCAGTGTCAGTGATGTTAGAATATTCTACTGTGCGAATAATCACAGAACAATCCAGTAATGTTCAAATCCAATATCCACACTTCCAGATCCCTGATCAAGTATGGAAATCTCAATATTCCTTTTTACCTGGCTGAATCTGCACACTCAGACAGAGCACCTAACATTATCTGAGGAGATATCAGCTGACTTGCCCTTTGTTCCCACCCCACATCCCCTGTTGGAATCAAGGATCGAACCAAACATTTTGGAAACATACATTTAACTATCATCCTGAGTCATTCAGTGAATCTTCACAGAAAACAAAATCACTTGTTTCTGAAGTTGATGAAAACTATTTTTATTTGGCTAATGAATCAAGGTTAGAGATTGAATTCTCTGACTTTGCTGCACATTTTAAAAATCAATACAATTTCATTAAGCTGCATGCATGGTCTGGCAAAAGCAAAGGTTACACGCTGTTTGGTGAATTTACTTCGAATCATTTACTTCATGCATTCATAGGTTGACAAATAAAGATGATGATCACTTCACTGTATGACTTCTTGGACATGATGATTGAATGCGAATGCATGCCTGATAGTAACAATCAAAGAATAATGCACTACGTGGACAAAATAAGTGTAATGATCAATTTGTTTCATTTCGGCTAATATGCTGGAAATATTCAATTGTTTTTGAGACTGCTGTTCTGATAATAGGATTTCTCAGAATATTATCCCTTACAGACATCTTGCAAATAGGACAGACTCTACAATCTTATGATATTGTGTTCAGCCACATTCTGGATACAACAATCAACAATCATAATGTGAATGTCTATAGGACTTTAAAGCAATAAAAGGTTACATGGTATTTCATTGGAACATTATTGAACAAAATTTGACATAACCATATAAAGAACTATTCGAACAGATCATCAACATCTGCTTAAGTGAAATTAGGAGAATAGAAACACAAATCTTAGGAGCATGAGTCAGGTATTCAGCCCTTTTAGCCTGTTCCACCTTTGAAAAATATCATGCTGATCTAGTTGTCTCACCTCCAATTAACTGTTGTCGTTCCCTCACCCCATGTCTATCAATCTGTCTAACTCTGCTTTGAAGGAATTCACTAATTCTGTCTCCACTTCTTTCTGGGGAAGGGAATTCCACATACTAGTGATCTCTGAGAGAAAAGTATTCTCCTCATAAATATTCTTAAATTGTGTTGCCAGATTCTACTTTCTCTCATAAGTGGATATTATCCTTCTGATATCTGCCCAATCAGATCCTCTCAAGATGGTATAAATTTTAGGGTAGTATTTTACACTATTCCCGACCCAATCCTATCCCCCCTACCCCCAGCACCACTGTACAAGCTCAGTGGTCCCAAATTGTCAGCCTCCTGTTTGTGGCCAGCTCATCACTGGGCAGCAGAGGACAACTGCAGTGCTACCCTCTGAACCTCCCATGGCCTGATCCCCCAACCATTTCTGGGCCAACACTGAATGCACACGCCCTCAGCCCCAGACCTGAAGTGACTCGATCTCCAGCCCCTACATGCCCCAACAGTGCAGCCAATCCCTCCTCCCCCAAGCAAACAACCCACCTGACTGACCCCTGTCAGCTGCCTCTTCCCCCCGCCCGTCCCGATTGCTGGTCTCCTTGCTGCCCCCACTGATCCTAATAAAATATATTCCAGGATATTGTGGGAGGTCAGCGAGGAAATTGTGGGTCCTTTAGCCAAGTTATTTGAAACATCAATAGTCACGTGAGGTACTTGAAGATTGGAAAGTGGCAAATGTTGTGCCTTTGTTTAGAAAGGACTGCAGTGAAAAGCCTGGGAACTACAGGCCAGTGAGCCTCACATCTGTGGTGGGTAAATTGTTGGAAGCTATTTTGAGAGACAGGATCTACACGCATTTAGAGATGCAAGAACTGATTAGGGACAGTCAGCATGTCTCATAATCATGTCTCATAAATTTAATTGAGATTTTTGAAGAGGTAACCAAGAAAGTAGATGAGTGCAGTGCAGTTGGTGTTGTCAATATAGCAAGACCTTTGACAAGATACTGCATGCTAGGTTGTTGCATAAAGTTAAATCTCACGGGATCCAGGGTAAGATATCTAAATGGATACAAAATTGGCTTCTTGATGGAAGTCAGAGGGTGATTGTAGAGAGTTGTTTTTCAAACTGGAGGCCTGTGACCAGTGGTGTGCCTCAGGGATAAGTGCTGGGCCCACTGTTATTTCTCATTTATATTAATAATTTGGATGAGAATATAAGAGGCATTGTTAGTAAATCTGCAGATGACACTAAGATTTCTGGCATAGTGGACAGTGAAGAAAGTTATTTCCAATTGTAAGGTGATCTTGATCAATTAGGCCAGTGGGCTGACAAATGGCAGATAGAGTTTAATTTAGACAAATGTGAGATGATGCATTTTGACTGAACCGGAGCAGGACCTACTTTGTTAAGGTAAGGCGTTGGGGAGAGTTACATAACAAAGAGACCTGGAGGTACATGTTCATAGCGTCTTGAAACTGGAGTCACAGGTGGACAGAGTGGTGAAGAATCCATTTGGCATGCTTGGTTTCTCGGTCAGAACATTGAATACAGGAGTTGGGATGTCTTGTTGAAGCTGTATAAGACAAGGTCACACTCGGAATTGTGTGTGCAATTCTGATCACCCTATTATAGAAAGGATATTATTAAACTAGAAGGAGTACAGAAAATATTTACTAGGATGCTATCAGGACTTGATGGATTGAGTTATAAGGAAAGGCTGGATAGACTGGGACATTTTTCTCTGGAGTTAGGATGCTGAGAGGTAACCTTATCCACAAGGGGCGTAGACAAGGTATGGATAGTTAATATCTTTTCTCAAAGATAGGGGAGTTTAGAACCAGAGGGCAGAGGGCAGAGGTACAAAAGTATCCAAAAGGGCATTTGCTTTTCACATAGAGAGTAGTGAGTATCTGGAACAAGCTGCCAGAGGTAGTAGTAGAGGTGGGTACAATTTTATCTTTTACAAAGCATTTAGATAGTTACATGGGTGCAATAGGTATAGAGGGATATGGGCCATATGTAGGCAATTGGGATTAGCTTAGGGGTTTCAAAACAGGGAAGCGTGGACAAGTTGGGCCAAAGGGCCTGTATCCATGCTGTAAACTCTCTATGATCCCAATGGCAGCATGGCAGTGAGACTCCCCCATCCCCATTGTCTACCTCCTAGGCACCACCCCTCAAGCTTCACCTCCTTGGGCCTGCCCCTTGCACAGTATCAGACAGTATCAAAGTTCCCGCTGGGAACTGACACATTTTTCCTTGTGCAGTACCATGGGACAAAGGCTGGCACTGCCAGGGTATCCATGCCCAGGAGGCACCATTTCTCCCATCTCCTAGGGAGGCCTAATTGCTCCCCATGTTCCTCATTTTTCTAGCAGAATTGGGCTGCTAACTTCCCAAAAGAGCTACTATAATGAAACACTCTTATGGCAATAGAGAGGCTACAGATTTCAGTACAGGCCAGCTAATTACTTTGAAATTAGATTTAAATGAAGATTTAAGTTACTTAGCTGTCTTCCTGCTGGTTTCCAGCATGGATCTGATGGTGCTGGAAATCTGACATTGGGAAATATGTATGGTGGGAACATATGCACAAATCCCACACATGTCCATCCGCGAGATTCTCCCACCTCACTGCAGTACAAAATTAATGCAGCAGGATGGGAGAATCACCCCCGTTAACTCCCTTAAATGGCCATGAAGTGTCAACTTTTAGGCTTGTGGGTGTGGATCAGAGCAGGGTGGGAAACCAAGAAATGGATATCTCCATCTCAGGAGGGAAAGGGGCTGAGCACCTGAATCTTGAAGCTCCTTCAGATTCTGGACATCCTCACCTGTGGGACCTTGGAACTCCAACCATTCTCCTCCCCTGACCTACTTCCTGATGCTGAAATCCTCTTATCCCACTCTCTCAGAGCCGCCCCTACCCTTTTATCTCCAAAACCTCTGCGACTTGCTTCAGGTGCAGCCCCAGGACTTAGTTCCATTCATGGCACTTCAATTGGCCAACAGTCCTCTGAGGTAGGGCTTCCTGCTGAGGGCAGACAGAAGTCCTGTCTGTTGCCAATCAGAGCTCAATTGAGCTTGAAATAGCAATGGGCCTGTCAGAGTCATTGGGTATGGTTTACATGCCAACTCTCAGAATCATAGAATTCCGACAGTGCAGAAAGAGGCCACTTGTCCCATTGAGTCTGCACTGACACTCAGAAGAGCATCTTACCCAGGCCTAGTCCCCCAAGGTTATCTCTGTAACCCCAAAGCCAACCCACCTAACCTGCACATTTTTGGAGAGCGGGAAGAAACCTGAACACACAAATTGGTTGGATTTAAAATTGGTGTTGCAAAACTTTACTGAGTTTACCCCAGTCCAACGCCAGCATCTCTACATAACACACACAGACTCAGGGAGAACTTGCAAACTCTATTCAGTCACCTAAGGCTGGAATTGAGCTCCAGTCCCTGCTGCTGTCAGGCTACAGTGCTAAGCACTGTACCACTGTACTAGATGGCAAACACTTGTTCTGCCCTATGCATTTCAGAAAGATCACTATTTCTTTCTAAACTCCAATGGCTAAAGACCCAAACTCTTAAACCTTTCCTCATAAGCCAGGCCCCTTGTCCCAGGAATGAATTGAGTGAACCTTCTCTCTCCTGGTCCTTCTGGCCATCACCACTATCTAATGGCCTGCTGCTGTTTCCACTAGGGCTTCCTCTTCTTTGACAATCTCAATATTCTCTTCATCAGAGGAGATGTATTTGTTATATACCTCCTCTTCAAACAGCTCTTCTCCCCACTGAAGCGCCTGATTTTAGAGGGTTCAACAAAAAAAACATACTGCGCAATACCTTCTGGAGACAGTACTGGAGGACTCCAGCACAGTACTGGAACAGCACCATCAGCAATCCAATAGTCTGCTCAACCAAAATGTCAGCAGCAGCATAAGCCTCATTATGTTGGGTCTCTGCTGCACTTTGTGGCCTCGCACAGGTATTATCAGCCACGTGCTCGGGGCAGTGGGGGGGAAGGTGGAGGTGGGGGGAAGTATCCTTTAGCCATGAAGTTCCAAACCTGTGGCTGTTACATTCCCTCAGAGGTATCAGGTATCTGAGAGTGGCTGAGGATAAAGCTGTCCTGAACATAAGTGCATGCCTGGAGAATGCTCCTGTGTGGTCACAGGTCTACCGAACAGGCTCTTGTTTTGATAAAGTGGACTCCCTTACACCGTGGGGATTACAGAGCTATGAGAGTGCAGTCATTGGCTCCATGAACTTGTGGAAAGCCTGCATGTGGGCAAATTCCAAGGCTGTCATGTCCTAGTTAGCCTGGCCCTCGCAAAAATTGATGTCATTGTGAGCTTATGCAAAGAGTGCATCATTCATGTCCTAGTTGCACTTATGAGCTAAGGCCTATGAGGTGCCACAAAGGTCACCAGTGGAGCCCTGAAAGGAGACAGTCACATGAAGGTCGAGGGCAACTGTGACTTTCAAAGCCATAAGCTTCAAAGCTCGTAGTCCATAAGGCATCAATTCCTGAAAAATGCTATACAGATGAGCTACTGTGTGAAGTCTTCTTGCTCATTCCCAAGAAGGTACTACAATCCCAGTTGATGTTACTACTCATAAAATCCCTACAGCATAGAGGAGGCCATTCAGTCCATCAATTCTGCACTGACTATCTAACAATGTATCTGACTCAGGCCCTCTGCCTCGCTTTATTCCCATAACCCCACACATTTACATGGCTAATCCCCCTAATCTACACATCTTATGATACTAAGGGACAATTTAGCATAGCCGTTCTACCTAACCTGCACATTTTAGGACTGTGGGAGGAACCGGAGCACCCAAAGGAAACCCATGCAGATGCAGGAAAAATGTTCAAACTTCTCACAGACAGTTACCTAAGGCTGGAAATGAAGTTCCTGGGGCTGTGCGGTAGTAGTGCTAACCACTGTGCTGCCTTAACTACTATGCCACCATAATGGATGAGAAGGTCCCAGAACAGACCTCTTGGTCTATCTTTAAACTAATTAAAGAAACATTTTTGTGCAAACGGCAATTTAAAGAACAAGGGGCTCTATTGTTATATACCTGGGTTCTGTTATTATATAGTTAAATATTTGATGGTGGAGACACAACTTGAAATTGGATGTACAAGTCTTGTTGCAAATTATGTAATTACTATACACCTTGTAATTAGAGGTGTACCTACACTACCCAGTAACTAGCTATACAATAATGTTAGCAGAAGTGTAATACATCCCTTGTTTATCTGAACTGTCTTCTACATGAGTGCTTTTCTAATTTGTTTGAGGATGGACCAAGAAAGCAGGTCCAATTCAAATCATTAATTGTTTTTCAAGGTGAATAAACACACTGAGCAACAGTTTTGATTAGTATTTGTTGTCTTTGCATGATAATACAAGATAATAAATACCTTATTTCCTCATGTCACTGTGTCACCTTGCTTCACTAACTAATGTCTAATTACTTTCTTATATTTTCGCCTTTCTTGGCTATTTGCTCATCTTGGTTGTCCCTATAATAATCTTGTTTTTTTTAAAAAAGAAGCCTGAATCGCTACATCCATTTTTTAAACTACCCTTGTTTATAGTCAGAATGAATCCAACACTTCCCTACACAATAAGTCTGAAGGCTTTATTCGTGTCCAAGACAATGAAATAAGTCAGCAAAGGAAGGTATCCTTTCGCCAGATTCCCTTTTATTTCCAAGTTCTACAATAGTTCATAAAGTGATGCAGGTTCTGTGTCAACTTCCAGAGTGGTGGGACATTGATACTCCCAGTTACAGTTACATATACAGATAAGACTCCCTGATCAGACAGACAATAGTAAGCTCAGTCAGAGAGTTCATATTCCAAGAGACCAACTTCAATGACTTTATTGAATTTGTTACATATACACTAAAGGATTATTTAACATTTATTATTTACGGCTTGATACATTAGTACTTTTAATAGATTTTAACCATAGTATTTTCTTTTTTTTTCATTTGTGGGACATAGGCATCATTCACTTTCCCATTTCTGTTGCCTGAGAGCAATGGCTCTGGAGTTATATGTAGGCTAGACCAGGTAAAGGTGACAGATTTCCTTCCCTAGACGACATTAGTGAAGCAGAACTAGGGTTTTTCTGACAATCAACAATGGTTTCATGGTCATCAATAGATTCCTAATTCCAGATATATTTTCTTCTATTGAATTCAAATTTCACCATCTGCAGTGATGGAATTTGAACCTGGGTCCCAGAACATTAGATGAGTTTCTGGATTAATAACCTAGCAACAAAACCATGAGGCCATCGCTTCCCATTTAAATGCACATTTAAAAGTTATGTTTTTCCACAGTCCTTCCTCTGGAAAAATAGTCAAAAATTCCAGTATGTTGAGAATAGAAATTTGATGCATTTATGAATTTTGAATGAAAGATATGGGGTGGAGTTTTCCAGCTGTTCAAGCTGGCGGGATTTTTTTGGTCCCACCATAGGGAATGAGAGATTTGACTGAGCGCCCTTGCTATGTTAGAGGGATTATATTGCTTCATTAGACAGAATGGAAGAAATAATCGTATTTAATTGCAATTCATAATCTCTAAAATGTGGTTGGGCAAGGACATCATCATCAGTACAGATTTATAAAACTCCAACTTCATGTTGGTATCATTGAGATGCTAAATGAAAGAAAAAATGAATCACAAATGTAGGGCAAACCAATGGAACTCTTGCCCATTGGTTAGAAAACTTACAGGAAACCTGTCAGTTCCTTTGGGATGTCTGATGGTATTAATTAAATGGCAACCATCAAGTTTTCCCTATTATTTGAGGTTGCCAGTGATGAAAATTCCACTTGCGGAGTACTACCAGATAATCAGAAATCGGGAGAATCTCATCCATCAGTGCCAATGGGAGCAGTGGCAACTATCGGCAATGTACCCATCAGAAAGTCAGCAACATCACTGGATTATAGACTCACAGTGAGTGAAAGTGGCATGGGCGATTGTGGGTTCAGAATGGACAGTAGGGAAGGAGTTGGTTTTCAACAATCAAATTCCTGACTAGCACCGAGTTCTTCGATCTAGCAATGAATAACTGATAGCAGGAGATCCTCTCTGGTGGCGACAGGAGGAATTTCCTGCGTAGCCCCTCAGGAAGTGTGTGAGAGCCATCCACTAAATGCCTGAGCCATTATGGAATTGTGGTGGATAATTGCTGTCATTTGACTCATTAATGAGCCTAATTAACATCTTACTAATGGCAGCCAGAGATGAGCTCCTTTCAGCCTTTGTTTTAATCGAGAGAAGTTTTGCCACTAGTCAGAAGCTGACATTGTGCCACAATTATGAGGACTCAGCTGCCATGTTTCCTGGCATGACAGGCTGCAGTAAATCCAGGCAGTAAAGTGGAAATCATCATAGAATCGCAATTGAACCCAGGTCTCTGGCACTATAGTTGGGGTGTGAAATGCACTGCCTGATATGATAGTGGAGTTGGACATTTTAGGACCTTTCAAGCAGTTATTGGGTAGACACATGGAGCACACTAGAATGATAGGGAGTGGGATAGCTTGATTTTGGTTTTGGACAAAGCTTGGCATAACATGGAGGGCCGAAGGGCCTGTACTGTTCTGTGCTCTATGCTACGAAGCAACAGCAATAATCTTTGTGCCACCATGCTGCCCACTACTGTGCCACCGTGCCATCATGAAGTAACTGCATAAAAACAACATATATGTTTTGTGTGTGTGTGTGTGTGTGTGTGTGTGTGTGTGTGTGTGTGTGTGTGTGTGTGTGTGTGTGTGTGTGTGTGTGTATTTGTATTTGTATATATGGTTATATATGTATGTGTATGAACCCAGATGGTTGTCAGGCTGGGAGAAGTTGAGAAGGTTCAAGTTATCAAATGGGCAGGAAATGTTTCTTGGATGAACTCAAGTTCATATAACGTGGAGTACGGGAGGCCAGCTTCCAATTTTATATTGGAAAAGTTAAATCTATAGGGGACAGGGATATGACTCAGAGTTTCAGCAGAAAATGAGTTGAGGGAGGGGTGGAGATGGGTGAAGTTACGCAAGTGGAAGTTGACATCTTTGACAGAGTGAATATAACACCTTAAATGACTAAAATGGAAACCTGGAAAATACATGTTATTGATGTTCAAACAAAGCATTCATTTGACAATTCAGTGCAATATTTAAACACTGTCACCACAGTCTGAAAAACATACACTCTATTATTCTTTGTAGACTTTAGTATAAAATTTGTTACAATATTGTAATGACATTGATTACTTGCCTTAAATCTACTACAGGAAGGAATGTTTTACCCAAATTAATTTATTAAGATAAGTACACAATAATGTCATACAAAAGCATTTAAGTTGAATTCTAATATTGTACACAGTAATTCTAGCCTTTGCTGGTATCCGAAGGTAAATAGCAGATCAACCACACAATTATTCAATTGCATAATGTCACGGCAGACTTGAAAACAAGGAATTTCCAGTGTTCTTTACAGCCTTGTATAGGTAACAGAGCAAGGATCTAACAATTAATCCTGACTGTGGCAATTTGAAACTAGAATGTTTGTAAGATCTCTGTTAGTGAATGGTAGCTAAAGTTCCATTATATAGACAACGCTGAGAGCACATAATATGCTAGTCAGCAGTGCCTCAGAAAGAGAGCAATTCAGTATAGTGGCTGGAACTCTACCACCCACCCCCATGCTATATCATTGGAGTGGGTAATGTTTCCCATTGACTTTGGGCGGGAATTTTGAGTCTTGCCTGAGTGAGCCTATAAAATTCACCAATCATGAACTTTAAACAATTTCTTTTATTCCCCAATTGTTAATTTTAACAACTTGAAATAATCTCATTAATAGAAATATAAATACTTTTATTCTTACAGTTGGTGTTCCTTTAGTATTCTGTTGCTGTGAACCATCTAAGCAGAACTGGTGTAATTGATAATGCTGTGTTATTGTGTTATTTTCCTGTTGCAGAAAATTTGATGTTAATCAAGACTTGCTGTCAACAGGAATATTAACGTGATCCATAAATTCACATATCAATTTATTTGGCTGAGCAGTAATCCATTACAATTATTTGTGTCAAAAGTTATTTTTGTGCAGCTGGCTGAGATAAGGATAGAAAGTGCTCTGCTGAAGCAGTTACTGAATGTTGATTCATGATATTGCTCAGGTGGTTTGAGCAATGTGTTACTTTAGACATCGAAGGCTGACAAAGTGCTAGGAACTTCCACATTCAGTCAGGATATCCACCTAGCTCCACATACAACTCAGAACTGTGAGGTTTATTTTGTGCATATCTACGCAAACACTATGAAATGTATGATTTTTAATGATTTCAGCACATGACAATGAAATATATAATGCTGAGAGGCCGCAATGGTGGAGTAGACTGCAGACCCTATCAAATGCTATCTGAATGATGGGGAATATTCCAGCACCATGCTTCAGCCAGACCTCTGTCACTTTTCTACAGGCATGCCTTATATGCCCAAATTTTGCAATGATCCAAACTCAGAATTCAGGACAAGATTAAAAACCTTTCCAAGCAGCAGATGGGAAGCCTCAATTTACCACACTTCCAAAGTGAATTAGGAATCCAGCAGCTGGAGTACATAAAGGTGTAACAACTCGAACAAGGTGAAAGATGTCCTTGCCTCACCATGCCTGGAGAATCCTTCTTCCAACTCCTCCTTCCTCAGCCAGCCAGGTAATATCCTGAGAAAGGTGAAAAAAAGTAAGGTCTATAAGTGAAAACAATTCTGGAAGATTCATCCCAGGACCTCAATAGCCAATCCAAATCTAATCCAAAGTTTGTTTTGGGAACTTGGCTTGGCATTGACGGATTTCAATTGTTAAATTGAAAGAAAACAGCCCCATCCCCTTGTCACTGCCTTGTGATTGAGCATTGCTCTGCCCTCCTCACCCCTGATCTCTTGAGGGGGCCTCAGTAAGCTCTGTCCCAACCATTGAGGTCATCACATCTGGTTCCGATTGATGGGGACCAGCTTTCATCCCAAGGGGTGAGAACCTCCTCCAGTGGAGGAGTGGCTGAAGGGGATGAGGGGTAACCATTACTGAGTCTTGACGATATTATGCCAGGTTCGCTAATGATATGGAAACTCAGCTTTCCATATGGTAATCAGCCTTGTGCTGATTTCCAGCGTGAGGCTGATTGAGACTTTCCCAGGCCAATTTTTAAAATGTAATCAGCTGGAGGCTGGTCACAAATCCCATGACAAGCCTCCTGCTGACATTTCCCAGCCTGCTGCATTACGTGAACAGCGCAGTGGGCTGGGTAAATCATGTCCAACTTGCTTTAAACTTTCTTAACCCTACCACTGGCCGAACGCAAATCCAGTAAGACATGCTGGACCAAGACCTCCATGGTGGTCACCAGTCTTTCCATGGTGGTCTCAAGATTCTCACATGACAGAGCTGCAACATCAGGCAGAATGCAGAGAGATTCCTTCATTGTTCATTCTAGTTTGCTGTGTGACTCTCAAATCTCTGCTTGATGTTCTGCTGCCTCTCTCTACAGCTGCACCACTGAGCTGGCAGTTTCTTCCAGATGTTCATTATCTGCGTGGGACTGAGCTGATGGCTTGGTCCACTGTTAGAGACCTGGATTGTCCCTTCTTCTGACTGCTATGGGACATGTCTGCGAGGTGTTCTCCAGAAAGTGACCCTGAATCTAACATTGATCTATGCCTCACTGAGGTGTATCTCTCTGCACTGGTGGGGATGGGGACGTGTGTTGTGACAGTTCTTAGTGAGCCTCCTGATCCTCAGATGTGCTGTGGGGTCTAAGATTGCTGCTGAGCTGCCTGGATAGCTATAATATCATGATGTCTGCACAAAACAAGAAGTATTTAAGCAGACAAGTTTAAGGTATTTCAGAGAACATTTGACTCAATTTGATCGTCAGGATTTGATGAAATGATGGAGCTGTGATCTGTAATTAATTGTTGGTAGAGGCCAGATTCCATTCCCCCACAGGAATTAACCCTGTCCTAGCCATTAAGGTCATTGCAGCCACCAATGATCTTGCCATCTCTGCCGAGTCTAGATTAGTCCTGCCTTTGTGTACCAGTTTGGTCTGTATGAAGATGTAAGGAAGGCCTGTGTTCAGAGGTACAGAGCAGAGTTGGGTGAATACATGTGTCCTGTGTTTGGTGGGCCCTCTCCAGAAGGGCCAGAGGATGGATTGTGAGCAGCAAAACAGACGCAATAGTGGTGACGTGAATGTGACTGTGAAAGAATGAGCGCTGATATGTATCTCCTGCTAATGGACGTGTGAGATCCATGAAGAGAATATGATACCATGGTGAGAGTTTGATATTGGAGGAAGTTGAAAGATTACTCACCCTGCCAGAGTGAATAAGATCATTCATTCATTTCCTGTACCACTCCACTTCCGGTACTGTTGTCACCTGTGCTGATCTGCTAGATGACAGCCTTCTAGGCTGGAGAGGAGACATTTGGATAATTCCTGGAATCATTCTTTGGGTACAGTACATACCTCTGTGCCTCGACTCCTCAAATGAAGGCGTCAGGGGCTTAGTGGCTGAAACTGTGTGCTGCCGCCTTCTTGAGTAAGGTGGCCTTTTGCTTCCGGCTGCATACCATGCTGATCAATCTCCTGTCAGCTGGAGAGAGTGCAATGTGTGTGTTGGACTGATGTTTAAATGTGGCTTCGGGATCTTCAAACACATCAGCTGACAACAGGCAGACAATTTACGTCAATGGGAGAGAAATTCACTTTATGAGTATAGTCACTTAACTTATGAGGCCTCATGTGTGGAATTGAGTGTGAGTTTACACCATTCCAGCCAATGGGAATAGTGCCACTGAAACTGCCCACCACCTTACTTGGCAACAAAATGGAGAATTCTGCCCAGAAGTACAGAATAACACTGGTGTGACCAAGCCTTGGATGCATCAGCTATGGCTCACTTGGCTGTAATCTTACGTCTATATTAAAAGTTATTGATTCAAACCTCACTCCACAACATGAGCACAAAAATCAAAGCTGATACACATAGAGTCATAGAGGTTTACAACATGGAAACAGGTCCCGTCATCCCAATTTGCCCAGGCTGCCCTCTTGCCATAGAGGTAAAGCTATTGCCTGCATTTGGCCCATATCCTTCTATACCAATCTTACCCATGTAATTGGCTAAATGCTTTTTAAAACACAAAATAATACCTGCCTCTGCTATTGTCTCTGGCAGCTTGTTCCAGATGCTTACCTGTGTGAAAGAATTGCCTCTCTGGACCTTTTTTATTCTCTCCCCTCTCACCTTAAACTTATGCCCTCTAGTTTTAGACTTCCTTACCTTTGGGAATAGATGTTGACTATCGAGCTGATTTATACCCCACATTATTTTATAGACCTCTATAAGATCACCCTTAAGGCTCCAAAGAAAAAATTTCCGGCCTATCCAACCTATCCTTAATACACAAACTTGTGCAAGGGAGTGAGGGAGTGCTGCACTGTTAGAGGTATCTTCTGTCAGATGAATTTTAAACTAAGAGCCACTCAGGTGGGTAAAAAGACCACATTTCGAAGAAGAGCTGGGAAATTCCCCTGGTTGTTTCGGCTGATATTTATCCTCCAAACAACAACAGAAAACAAACATTATCTTGTTCTTGTCACATTGTTGTGTGTGTGTGAGATATCTGTCCATATGTGGGCTGCTATATTTCATATATTTTAACAGTAAATACAGCCAGGATTCTGTTGAACTGATAGGGATCTCATCTAATAATTAAACTAGTATTGAACCCCATCAATGAAATCAAATACCCTTCATTCTTTTATTCCATCACTGCCAAGCATTCCCACATTTATGGACCCTAGTGGTGGAAATCCCATTGGCCAACAACTCCTAGGCTAATCAGAGACCAGCAACTTCTCCTGCTCCAAGAGAAGTACAAGAAAAACGGGACCTCAGTGTACGCATACATAAGTCATTGATGGTGGCAGGACATATTACGAGAGCAACTAATAAAGCATATGGTATCCGAGATTTTATTAATAGGAACATTGAGTACAAAAGTGAGGAGGCCATTTTGAACTTGGATAAGATTTGGAGATGCCGGCGTTGAACTTGGGTAAGCACTGTAAGAAGTCTCACAACACCAGGTTAAAGTCCGAAAGGTTTATTTGGTAGCACAAGCCACAAGCTTTCAGAGCACTGCTCATGGGGTGAGTGACAGATGTGTTCACAAACAGGGCATTTACAGACACAAACTCAATTTACAAGATAATGTTGGAATGCGAGTCTTTATAGGTAATCAGCTCTTAAATCTTTATTAAGTCTTTAAGACTTGATTATCTGTAAAGACTCACATTCCCAACATTATCTTGCAAATTGAGTTTGTGTCTATATATGCCCTGTTTGTGAACACAACTCACACTCACCTGATGAGCAGTGCTCTGAAAGCTTGTGGCTTGTGCTACCAAATAAACCTGTTGGACTTTAATGTGGAGTTGTGAAACTTCTTCGTGAAATTGGATAAGACATTGGTTAAAATTCACCTGGAACACTGTATCCAATTCGGGCACTATGCTTGAGGAAGATATGAAGACACTGGAGAGAATACAAAGGAGATTCACAGGATTGATTCCAGTCATAAAGAACCGTAGCTGTGAGAATAAATTGGAGAGAATGGATTTGCTTTCCTTGGACTAAAAGAAGGCTGAGAGGATTTCAAAATTCTGCAGAGTGTAGAGAAGATTAAAAAGTGAGAATATCATGAATTAGAGGGCACAGATTCAAAATAATGGGCAACAGGAGTAGAACTGATGTGAGGATTTATTTTTCAACTGAAGGGTGATTGGACTCCATAATAAACTTCCTGAAAAGATGGTGGAGACACTTCCTGAAAAGATGGTGGTGTGTAACAACTAGCTTCATCTCTTGATGAAATTTTTGAGTTATCTTGTCCTTCCAGGATAAACTGATGTAAACTGGACACTTTCCCGAGTCAGTAGTGATGGCGTTAGATCCTTTAAAAAGTTTAAAATGGCATACAGGGCAAAATATCTGATCAGGGTACCCATTATCTCGCAAGGTGCCTTTGATGTGTCCTATTTCAGCATCAAGTTTGTATGTTGAGCAAATGACCGGGCCCTATTTATAAGATTTACAAGGCCAATATTACAGTGTGTGGAAAGTTTCTTATACTGCAGAAATTGTTATTTTTCCCTTATATTGGTATTCTTGCAAAGTGTTCTGATATGCACAAGATGAAAAGCTTTGACATGTCTCTTTTTTCAGCAATTTTCAAATATAGGAGTGTTTGCAGCATCATTTTATCATTGTTTTTCCCTGTGATAAAAGCTTCATGTCTTCAGAGGTGAAACCAGCTTTTCAGGAGTTACCCTCATGTTTTTAAGATGAGGTAAACTTTTTCACTCAGCGATCCATGATCATTTAATTCTAGGGCAGTGAACTTCTTTAACATTATAAGAAAATTAACTCTTTTTAACTTTTAAGCTTCCAATCATAATTTTAAAACTATATTCCGTCATTATGTCTCGATTCCTTCACAAAATGACTTGCCTGCCATGGGTCCCACTATAACAAGTGGCAATAAATCTTGCCATAAGTACTTCATTGGCTGCAAAGTACCTTGAGACAAATAGTTATTATAAAAGTGACAACATCAGGAGGATAAAGTCATTCTTGGCTCTTGTCATTGGCTCCACTGACTCATCACTGACTTTATTTTACACTTGCCTGGATAACTGCAGCTTCAACAATACATCATCTGGGACAAATCAATGTTCTTGATTTGTGCCCCAACCCACATGAATTCATTCCCCTCTACCACCAGCGTACAATGGCAGCTCTGTGTACCATCTACAAGATGCAAGAACTCACCAAGGCTCTTTAGGCAGCACAATACAAACCCACAGCTACCACCATTTAGCAGGACAATGGCAGAATACACATAGGAACACCCGGCACCTGGTCATTTCCCTCCAAACCATTCACCATCCTCATTTGGAAATATATCACTATTTCTTCTCCATGTCTGGATCAAAATCCTGGAACTATGTCCCAATGTGTTTGCACCTACATTCCATTGACAGCAGGGATTCAAGAAGGTAGCTCACTATCACCTTCTCAAGGACAATCAATGAATGCTTCCAGCAATTACAAGCATTGTCCTTTGTGCTAGGTGTGACTCCAACCAATGGAGAATTTTCCCCCAATCCCCATTGAATCCAGCTTTGCTTGGTTCCTTGATGCCATACTTTGTCAAATTCTGCCTTGATGTCAAGGGCAATCCCTTTCTCTTCCTGCTGGATCTTCATCTTTGTTGTCCATGTTTGAACCAGGAGCTGACTGGCCCTAGCAGAACATGCCAAATGAGTGGCAGAGATCCTGCTTGCAACCACTTAACCCTCATTCAAGGGTGAAATGGCTGCAGGGCACTCGGAATTGGTGGGGATGTGTTCCCTATTAACCCTTCAGATGGCAGAAAGTGAGACCTCGCCATCTGAAAAATTCAGTTCTCCATATTTATGCATGGCTTGGTGACCTCTGGGCAGAGTAACTTACAGAGCAGTTTCATGTTATAAAGGAGTTAAAGTGACACAACTGGAACTGCAATAAGAAGACAAACACTTTATTTGTTTCCAATAGTGCAATCACCAACCATCTGTCATTCCTGTAACATTCACAATTAACAGCCTTTGTTACAATTGTATTTACTCTCTATGATTATCTACCCATAAATAAATGCTGGAATCAGTGCAGAGCTTTATACATACACACATTTTACTTTTTTGGTGACTGGCAATTTTCTTTGAAACTTTCTATTCTGGAAGTTCAGACCAAGAAGGCAGGCAAATCGCAGATATGCTGCCTGTTTAAATATTAAAAATTGTCCTTTTGTGGGTTTTGGAGAAAGGCACAACTTGTTTTTAAAAATTCAGGGATCTGAACGATGCCAGGAGCAGTGGGAGTAATTAGTTTGGTTGGCTAGACAGCTACATTAGATTGACAACAACAGCAGAATGTTTAATCACCATTCTGGCTGAGTTTGACGCAGGACTGGCCTCCTTGCCCCACTTGTAACAAAAACTCATGCCACTTTATGTGGTCCTGCAAATAGTTGTCAAGAACCAGACTTCAAGCAGAGAACTGAAGAGGGAGCAAAAGAATATGCCTTACCAAAATATATGTATGATTT
This sequence comes from Sphyrna mokarran, assembly GCA_024679065.1. NCBI lineage: Eukaryota > Metazoa > Chordata > Chondrichthyes > Carcharhiniformes > Carcharhinidae > Sphyrna > Sphyrna mokarran. The sequence goes on along the minus strand of JAGIQG010000005.1, from coordinate 86,502,497 downwards.
CTAGCTTTGAGCAGAGTGTAGCTAGGTGTTTTTGAGGCTAAATCTCTCAAGCTATATTTTTGCTTTTGACTGTGCTTCTTTGCTGTAACACAGGGTATTCCTACTGACCTATTTTGAGTCAAGGAGACCAGCCTCAAATATATGATATCAAAACAGCGACCCGTGAGTGACACCACCATGTGATTAAAGTTGTTGAACTAATCTAATATGAATATGTAGTCTACTTTATTCAAGTGTTGGCAAATCTTCTGTCATGCCCATTATGGTGATGACATAAGGCCACAAGGTAGCAATACAAACATGGTTCTTAGGTGTTTTTTATGATATTAAGCTTTTTAAAACTTATAAACTATTCAATCCATTTAAAGCTAATGTAAATATGCCCTGTTATAGATTCGGCCTCATTTCATTGTCAAGAAACAGACTTCAATCAGAAACTAAAGAAGGAACCAAAGAATGATGCCCTACCAAAGTACGTGTATGATTTCTAGCTTTCTGTGAAATTTCTTCATGTTTTTCACTAAAAATCAAGTGAATTTCTGGACTATTTAATTTACATCCTGCCACGATATACAACTTCATTGGCACATTCTACAGCATGATAACATTGTGGTTTCAACACTGGAAGTTATTTAATGTTATTCTCCATATTATCTCTGCCTTTTCCTTATCATCTCAATCAGTTTCAATTCTTTACGTAGTGTCAAGCTGAATAGTATATCTGCTAATCTCTTCATTGGTTTAGGGATGCTGTTAAGGGTAGATAGGAAAGGCCACGATCACGTGAGCCAGAATCTTATCAAATAGTAGAGCAATCTAGAGTGGTTGAAAGGCATACCCCTGATGTTAGCTTGTATGTTTATATGTTATGGCTGCTCTAAGTGTTTTAAAGAGATTAGCATATGCTCTACGTATCCATTGTGGTGTGCATGGAGATGGGGAATTCATCAAATGTTTGCTTTCACTTGAAAATTGGATTATTGTATACATTCTCAAATTGTATATGTGATTTATAGTTTCAAGTTATGTATGTTAACATCATCAGTTACTTTTTGTCAATTTAAATTCATTCAGTGTGGTTGGATCAACCCTTTCTCTATGCTAACAAGTTACTAAGTCTGCTTTCAGAATTTAGATCTCTAAATTGTAGAGTCTTCCTGCTGCTCTGCTATAAATTTTCCAATTTATCAATGTCATTTGAAGAAACAGTGACCTAAGTGCCTCAATGCGGTTTTACAAGGTTAAAACTACCTGATTTATAGTTAGCACAATTATATCAATGCAATTTTAATGTATTGGGCGTCACTATTAAAATTAGATGATTTTGTCCTGTTCTTGAGTGTGATAGATGACATCTGTCCGAGCACTGAATATTTGTATTCCCCCCAGGTGAACTTGGTGAGATATTGTTTATGAGCTGGCAAATGAGCATGGTTACCCCTGCCTCAACTTGAGCTGAGTAGCTAAACAATTCAGTGTGTTTTCTGTCCTCGGATTTACTCCTTTTATAATCATAGAATGTTTGAAATGCCTTCAGCTAGAAAACTGAACCTTGTCCGAAGCAGAAACAATTACTTTGTACTGTCAGGATTCTGATATTCAACAACCATTTCTTTATTGAGAAGTTCAGGGGCTGACATGGAACATTTTTGACATGCCAAATATCGCTTTTTAGACATTCAGCTGAATTTGAGATTTGTAGTGTACACTACACTGACTTCTTTCTTCATGCCTCTCATCGTCTCTTGACTCACCTTCTCACTCAATTCTGGAAGCCTTTATTGAAACCTCTAGAGATATAGACTGGCAGAAGGATTTCTTGAGCAACTGATAGCAATGGTTGGCAATGGAAAAACAAAGGGAGGGGGTAAACATAAAAGGCTGCATCAAAGTGGGAGTTTATTTATCAAAGGACTAGAGAGTTGGAGAAGATGACGGAGGGTAAGGCCACAAGAGAGTGAAACACAAAGATGGTGGGTAACTTTGTGAGGTTTTGGGAGATCAGAGAACAAATGTAAGATACTGAAGTAGGGCTGATGTGTGAGGAGGGCTTTGTATAGAAATCAAAGCTGTGGATAAACTGAAGGTTTGAAGGGTGAAGGATGGGAGAATAGTCAAAGAACATTTGAGTTCAGATAGCAGAACCATAAATGAGAGTTTCACTAGTGCTGGATTGAGTTGGAGTTACACAAAGAATATTGATTTATAGTCAGTATTCTTTGCAATATAGTTATCCTTGTTTTAAAGGTCAAAAATAAACTTCCATGTCTTTAGTTTAATTGCTTAACTGTGCATGTGGCAATGCTGCTGCAATCTTTTGCAATTTCTAGATGCCTGCAGTATAATAATTTTACATAATTCTGTAATATTTATGCCTATGAAGTAGATTCATCATTTTTTTTCCCAAAGAGTGCACCTTTGTTGTCTTTTGGAAGTTTTGGCTAATTTACAGTTGAGCTAGGAGGTTGGAATGCTTTATACCCTAAAGATGTGAAGGACAACTTGAGAGAAAATAGCGAAACATATCTTCACAATAAAAGCTGAACTAATTTCTAAGCTTTATTTTAATTTAAAATGTTATGTGCATCAGAACATAATCATTTGTATTTTCAAAAAAAAATACATGTAATTTCATTACAAGTTCCATTGCAAAACACCCCTATTAATCAATCCCCTGTGCTGTTACACACAGGGGATCAAGAGCAAATGTAGTCTTCAGGTGAATTGGAATTAGGAGATGGGATAATTTCATCAGGTGATTCAATTATAAATTGGTTGTAATTTTAAAGTTATTATACTGCCCTTATTTTAACATAACACTTTGATTTTAATATTTACTGTTAAAAGCAAAATTTAAGATAATTTGGGAGTGAAAAAGTAAAGGTTATGAAAACTTAAAGGTATGATTTTCCCAATTGTAGCAGCTGCTGTTTAGACACAAGTATTTCTGCGAAGGACAAGAAAGAGTCTTGAACTGAAAAACCTCGTTAGTTTTTAGTGCAGGATGTCATGCAGGAGTTGAAGCGTACACTGGGAACAGCCGTCCTGGTGATTAAGTCTTTAATTACCAATTAAATTGGCTCCTAACAATCATTAAAGTGGTTGCAGACCATTTTGCTGGCTAGTGTTGCAATTACCAACCTTGCTTCACAGTGAGCAGCTGAACAGATATAAACAAGATAGGATGAGGTTTGCAAACACTGCTTAAAGCTATGCTTTTGATGGTCACTTTGCCAATTCAGATGGGCTGACTACACTGCATCTGAAGAGGTTCTTTTGGACCACCTGTTGCCAAAGCTTCACTAACACCATCAATATTAATTCTGGAAATTTTCTAAGGGCTTCACCTCAAAAGGGAAGGACTGCTCTGAGGCTGTATCTTTTCAGACGTCTTTTGCAAATCACCAGAAGATAGGATGTGCTTGGGCATAATGGTCTTGTCAGGATGTTGTCCTCTTAGTCTGGAGGAAGAAAGGAAGGAAGAGAAGAAGACAAACAAAGCAGAACTAGAAGAGAGAGAGGGGAGGGGGGGATAGGTGCAGATTCTTGATGACTTGCTGCATTCTCCACAATCTGCTGATCATAAGGTATCTACTATTATCATGAACTATTGATTTGCAGCCACAAGGAGAGGAAGAGGTTGATGAAAACAAAGGGATGAGAAGGGGACTAAAGGGTTTTAGGTAAATGGTTTATATCTGGAAAGGATGTTTCTACCATCTCATTGAACAGTATTTTTGAGAGATATCATCACACTTTGGAGAGCTGTCGATGCAAGCTTTAACTTCTACAACTGGGGATCTATCAACAAGTCCATCATGTGTATTGAATCCTTTCAACTCCTTCACCATGCAGAACACTACAAAAAAAATCACCATTCCAACTTCATCCAATTAACTTCATGATCACATTTTTATCACTTTCAAAAAAGTGCTAACATGACAAACTCAACATCACTTAAAAATATTAAACAACTTACCCTCACGCGTATACTTTGTTTCTATCTTATGAGTGTTCTTGTCAACTCTAATATTTCTATAAGGAGTATCTCCAGCAATAACAGTAGCCAAGATGGTTACTGCTGAGATTTAGAATAGGGCATTTCACATGTCTTTCTTATACATGCAAGACAGGTTTTGGACTGTGATGGTTCACCTAAGTCCACACTTTCTCAGCATAGTTTTCAGTAGTCTGCATCATCTAGATGAGGACGATGTTTGTGTGCAGAGTTTGGGGGCACGTTAGTTGCAATCCAAGCAAATAGGGTCATGCTCCACAATAGCCTGGGTAGTGTGGGTGGTGTGAATGTTAGTGTTTACTTAGATGATGGATAAAGTGTGCTTAGCTTGTGATGCATTTAGCACTGCAGATCTTATCTTGACCACCCACGATTAATATTTACATTTTTAATTGTCACACTGAAGCCAAGTTTTAGAAGCAATGCCTTTGGCTGTGCATTCCTCAACAATCTTTTTCCAAATCTGCCATATGAGTTGCCTTTGTGGTACTTCTTCAGGACTTCTTAATGTTCTGCCTAAGAACTTCTAATCACTCTCCATTAGGACATCTTTGAACAGCTATTCAATATTTCAATGGTGTTGGATGTATGAAGGCTACATATACTGTTCAGGGAATCTTGTTCCTTATCTATTGTTCCTATTCTATTCTAGCGCTTCCAAGCATATTTAAACCATAGTGATCTGCAATTGACATCAAACTTGTGGACTAAATACAGATATTTAAATAGAGAAATGTTATTATCACAACATTGACATAGTGCCTCATTTCAACCTTTGTTCCAAATAATCTGCTGAGATTTTCCCTATAGTATAAGTTGAGATGTTTCAGAACTATCACTGATGGTTAGTTGCTTTTACCACTTTATATAGATGGTTTCCTTTATGAATGCAGACACAGGATTTTTAATGGTAAACTTCTGTGACAAACAGATCTAAGATTTTCAATGTCTTATGGATTGTACAAAGATTTAACTAAAATGATATCAGGATAGCATTTGAGGGTTCAGCCTTGATTTTATGTATGAGTATGGCCACTCCGAAATTGGGTTGGGTGAGCCTCACAGAATGGCATTCCCCATTGGCCTCGGAAGTAATCTTAAGAACCTTGGGCAGCTGTACTGGTAAAATAAGGGCCTTCAGGTCTTTGCTGCTACATATTAGTTTGAAAATGTTACATGCAGAAGCTATAACTCTGTATGTAGTTATTTATTTAAAATATAAAACTAAAAGAATATTAAGTACCGTAGCTGGAAATTTCTTCATGGCCTCTCTCAGTTGGGCAAAGTCTACAGTCAGGTCTCCCTCCGAGATATGACAGTGAAGTGGAAGAAAGCTAGAGAGATTCCTAGTGATGACATACTGATTTGTTTACAGAAAATATTTAGCTAAAGTGCTACTTTTTCCCATGCTTGCTGAACCAACTGCTGTAGAGTTACATGTGCTGTGAATGCAACCTTGTTGAGGCCATCTCTATGGATGACTGCTGAATAAATTGTGAACTTCCTATGATCACTTTGGCTTAATTTCTCAATACCAAAGTGTACAGACTAATAAAATGCTCTTTATCCTTTCAAGAAGTCAATTAAAGGTTCACTTTTGTTCCTTCATGATGTTTGACAGCTCAAAAATGACAATGACAAATGACAACATTCATCTTTATTACCATCGTAATGGACTTGAAAACGCTGAAGGAAACCATCTTTGTCAGATCTGTTCTCAAAGGGATTTTACTTGTTCTTAGTACTGTTGTTTCCATTAAATAAAAGTAAATGTTCTTCTTCCAGCTTTTTGCTTGTTAGCAAACTTGCAAAGATTCACAGGATAGGCACTGAAATTTCAAAGCTCTATTCCCAGATTAGAATCCAGTTTGATGGGAATTTATATCATAGAATTCAAAAGTCCATTAACAAAGCTAATACTGCACTAATAATTAGAAATACCAGAAGCAAGTGTTATAGACAGATTTATGCCTTTCCTTTTACTGTCCATGATCAGTACGATATGTAAAAGGCATGTTTTCTTCCCCTCAGTGATTGTCTGAATAATTCCAACAGCAAGCTTTTTGTGAGATTGAACATAAATTTAGTTATTTGTTATGACACGCTCACTGTGGTGATTGTCCCTTTAAGGGCAACACAGCAGAGTAAGAGCCACATGGCCTGTGGTGAGAGAATCTCTTAAATAAACAGATGGGTAGGACCTAAGGGCAGCTATGTCAGCTGTTGAACAATTCTTATTAATAAATCCTTTTTGTTTCCACAAATAAAGTCTGTAAACGTGCATCATTACATGTGGTAATAAGGGTGAGATTTTTAGACGCCAAAGACTATTGATAATCTTTCCTTCTCTGTTTGTGAATGGCTTTTGTCAATCTGAAATCTTTGGAAGTCCTTGCCAAAGAGAACTGAGGATGCAGAATCATTATGCTTATCTAAGGCTGAAATAGAATGAGTTTTGATCAGTAAGGGAATCAAGGTTTATAGAGAAAGGGCAGGCAAGTGGATGTGAGGAATGTTGGATTAGCCATTGCAGCTGGAAGATAGCTCTTTGGTGACAAGAGGTTTCCACTCAGAAAACTCTGCATCTGTTGCATCTCCTAGTCTGCTGTTCACAAATGGAGGTTACAGATGCTTTTTACGTCAGTGTGGAGACACGACAAACACCAACGGAGACTCAGTACATTGAAGTCACACTTCAATGTACGTGTTTGTTTAACAAGAGATCAGACTGTTGAAGTCGTGGTATGGATACCTAATTGGTCAGGGGGTGTCCTACAATATAGCCCCCAGAGGGTCTCCTACATTATTGTGGCCTGCTCTGCTCTCCACAACCTCGCACTGCTGAGGGGAGACAACCTAGACCTGGAGGAGGTGTGCAAGGACTAGATCTCCTTGGATGAGGAGGATGTTGAGGAGGACAGTGGGTCTGATGATGCTGAAGAGGAGCAAGAATGCTGGGCAGTGGGCAGGGCTAGAATTGAGCAATGAGCAAGGGATACCCAGATCGTCTCTCATTTCGGGGACAAGCAGAAGTATCAGATGGTGACGTGTTCTAGAGTGGGTATAGATCAAACCAATGAAATTGAGCCGGCAATAACTAATCGATGATGCCTTGCAGCAAGCTTAAAGTGATGCTTCTCTCATCCTCAGTGATATATCTGACTCTTGCCTAATTGAGAGATGCATGGGCCCTGGCAATGAATGGACACATCATGGAATTCATCAAAGCTGGAATGATAATGGAGCCCACAGTGCCTCATACTAAGTGTTTGGCTCCAGGTTTTCACTTCAATCTTAGACCTGAGGAAGGCAAGCAATCAGCACCTTGATAGCTCCCTGGCCTCTCCTGCTTAGACTAAGAGACACAAAATCGTAATGCTGAGGTCCTGATGAATGGGAGAAAGACAGCAGTGGTTTGCTCCTAGAAGATTGCCCAGAAAGTGAGGGGGGTAGGGTGGCATTTGACAGGGCTTCTTTACTCTGTCCTCAGTGTGGGAGAGACATAACATAGTCATTCTCTCACTCCACAGGAACAAAGCACTGAATATATGTTGGGTCTGCTGAGCTTGGCTATATGAAATGACAGGTTGGAGGCTCTGTGAGGGTATGGATGATTTATTATTTCTAGCTATATTCATGGTGACCTCTCTACAGTTGTGTCCACTTTCACCCGTGCTAACTAGGTACCTAATATTTCTTATTCTTCCTCACCCTCCCACTTCATTTAGGTGCTTTCCCAGGATCAATAGTTGAGGCTGAGGAGGCCTGCTGACTCCACACCCTGTTGCCTGAGGTGACCTTTATTGGCATCCCTGGGGGGTTCTTGGATCTTTCAGACTCTGGCCTGCTTTCAGGGTATTGCTGCCCTCATCAGTGTGTGGGATTGGAGGAGTGTCACTCACAGGAAGGAGGGATTCAGATAGATTGGACATTCCCAGGGATTCCTGGGTGGAAAACCCTGGGCTGTGCACCAGACGATCCCCATCCCTTTGGATACCCTATATGCCTTGTGGTCCTCTATGAGATAGAGGGGCAGCTGAAGTGAGATCCAGAATTCCTGCCATCCTCTGGTGCTGACACTCAGAGATTCCTACTAATGCCTGCAATATGCTGTTGAAAACCTACACCATGGAGTTCATACCTCAGACGTGGAACTCACAGATTGAGCCATGGAGTGTATATCCTGGGCCAAGCTCTCCACTTGGATACCTCATAGTGTTGGCTTCATTGCTCTGGAGTGACAGCACCATCTCCTCAGACAGAAGGTGATGGGACTCCTCCAGTCGGCCTTGCAGTCTGAGGAGGGATGCTGTAATCCCTTCCTGATGTTCCTTTTTCTGCCTTTGCATTTCTATCAGCTCTGGGATGACCCAACCTAGAGTCACATCACCAGCCAGGGACCCAGCAGAGTCCTGAATTCTGCCATCCCTCCCAGTGCTGATTCTTTGGGATTTCCCTCCCTCTGCCTGCTGTGGATCTTCATCTGTGAGATATTCACCAGTGAGCGACCCTGAAGCCAGTTTACTTACTGAATATATAGAGGTGTGAGTATTTGCGCTGGTGCTGGGTGTGATACATCTTCAATGGTGGGAGCTGAGAAGTCTTCCTCAGAGCCGCTCAGTGTGGGATTGGAGGAGTGTCACTCACAGGAAGGGGGGATTCAGATAGATTGGATATTCCCAGGGATTCCTGAGTGGAAAATCCATGGGGCATGCAGATGATCCAGGCTGTGATGCTCCTTTTCCTGTGAGAGAAGGACAATGGCAATAGTGCATCAAAGGAGATAAATGAAGGAATATTGATTTATTTGAGACTTGGAGATGACTGTGTGTCTTGAGGATTCTCACATTTGTCTGCTGCCCCCATTTTACCGTCAACTCAATCCTGTTCTATCTCTTCCCCGGCCAGGTTCGAGCGCTCACTCCTCCAATTGTGAGTTTGGGCATTAATCTGGCTGGATGTTCTTCCTCACACTTGTTGTGGTTAAGTTTGTCCTAGAATGATATAGATAGTAAAAAGTGTATGCAACAATGTTTGCATTTAAGATGATGATGAGATGTGGCAGGTGTAGCATTGAATGGGAGCTGGAGTGTGAGGAGCATGGCAGCGAGTAAGGGCAAATATGATTGTGGTAGGGGAGGAGCCTCCTTACAGATGTTGACAAAGACAGAAGTGGCTGGGTGAGAGATAAAGTTGAAGGTGTGAGTGGTATGCAAGGGGGTTCAGAAAAATACTACATAAGGCTTAATTACACTGGCTGAGTGAAGAAGCTCTTTCATCTTCTTGTGGCACTGTTGCCCCATCTCTTTTGCAGCAAGCTGGTACTTAGCAGGGCTGTCATTGTTTCCGAGACGGTGTTTTGATGCCTTTGGGAGTGGGGGGCAGAGGGCATCATACGTCTGTTCCACTTCATCCAGCATTCTGGTGAGGGTTCCCTCCGAGAAACATGGTGTGAGATTCCTGTCTGCCATCCCCTTTAATAGATCAGGAACAAGTGCGGAGAGTCATTTATATGGAAGCTCCCCACTGGTGACAGTGATTAAGTTAAGCCGGGGTAGGTGAATCAAAGGCATGATTCTCATGGCCATAAACGCTTTAGTTAATCGGGCTCAAGATTCGCTCAGAAACTATGCCAGAGCTGTTGGATGGATTCATTCAATTTTACTTGCCAGAACTGACACATTGCCAAACTGTGGTAAGATCACCCAGATGGCACTATTGGTGTACCTACTCCTCATGAAAGAATTTAAAAAATATGGTGTTTTGTTATTGTTGCAATTTGAATCTGGTTGTTGGCAAAATGTTCACATTAACAAGCTAAGAAGCTCTAATCATCAAATATAAACGGTGTGAAGATATTTATCTCAGTTGCGCATCTGAGGGAAATGTCCCACTGATTGGATTTGATGCAGACCTGCACTGACATTAAAGCCTAATGCAAATCTCAAATTGCGTTTAACAAGGACACAATGTTGGCTCAGGAACTGAGCAGATAATTTAGCATCTCCTGCCACATTAATACACTTGGGACAACATCAACCCTAGAGAAATCAGACCTAGTTTGGCTCAGTCTGCCTCACTCGGAATCCAATCTTGTGGGACTTGCAGTGTAAACAGACCATATCAGTTTAATTTCTCACTCTTGACATTTGCACCACATCTCTATTCTAAACAGGAAACAGTCACTTGTTAATTTACACCATGCAAGGCAAGATGAGATTGGAGTGTTACAGCATATATACCACTTGGAAGGAAACAGCTGCTTCATTTTCCTACCACTTAAGCGATGCCTCTATGAACTGGATCAGACTACTGTTGCTGAATAAAATCAAGATGCCAGCTCTTACTGCAATCATCATGCTGTGCATACACAACTGTGAGCCATGTTTCAGATTTTAAGATGGGAATGTACAAAATATATCTTTTTTTTAAATCTTGCTATCATATGCCATTTGTTTAATAGCTAACCGTGTGTTAGAATTTCTAAATAGCTTTTGACATCTGTCATGTAACATTTGATTGCAGGTATATTTGTTGGAGCTCTTTAATATTTTGTGACTGCAAGCATGTGAGAAAATGGAATAAATTGACCCTCTCCTCAAGCCAACAAAGTAACTGTTGCTTGATGTATGACAAACAGATTGTTAAGATACATAGTGAAGAATGTTCAATGACAGAAACCCTAGAGCAAAGTAGAAAAATGGACAACATGTAAAAAGGAGCTTGATCCAAGTGTAAACAGTTGAAAAGGCAGTGATAATCTTGTTACTGTACACTTTGTACATATACATATGGCACTGGGCTGTTAGAATTTATTTTTTTTCTTATTGAATTTATAATTTTCAATTTTGAGAATACACAATTTTCCCCAAAGAACTAAATTTGCAAATTTTCATTTAAAAACAGTTGAGCTGCTTATTTAACTCATGATTATTTCTTACACTCAGAAAAGAAGAAAAGCTGAGTGGACAATGAATATTAATATTCTGAAGAACTTAAGAAAACCTGGAATGAGAAAGGTTTGTTGAATCCATCAAATCTTTTTCTCTTCTAAGCTATGCATAATTTGTTCAATATGGGCTGTGTCCACCTTATACCCACAAGATCAGCTCTGTAAAAGATAATTGAGCAAAGCCTGACCATACTTACTGGAAGGTCCAACTTGTATTATTGATTAAAAAGTTCAGAAATCAGAAGCCCCGACTTTTGAAGGCACTGTACTGGTAAATGGTGCCTTGCACACTGCTGTTAAGGTCTTCAAGTTTAATGTTGCAGACTAGACCTGAGCAACCAGGATTTCTTTTGAAGTGATCTTCTCTTCCTATGGTTTGATGAGGAAGAAGAACAAGATCAAAAGATCACTGCACAGCATAACTAGCACCACAGACAGTCTCCAGCTCCTGCCAGCTGGTACCCACATCTCCCTTCAGGCAGATCCAAGCACTATTTTCTCACTGTGACTCTTGGCAACATTTCAGAAGACTGTACCTCTCTCAGAATTTAGTAACTGATTGGTGGCAGCTGCCAGACAAATGCAGGCACAGCTTGTAAGGGAGATCCATAGTTATGATCCAAACTCACTGCCAATTGAGTTCTGCCATCACAGCCTTTTGGCAACAGTTACGACTCCATCACTTCTATTGAGAATGCTTCCGCAAGTACCAATGCAGTCATTTGCAGATCACCACACTACATCTCTTACAGGCCCTTTCCTTGTTGTAAGTGATTTCACACACATCCTATCATTGACAAAAAATGTCTAAAGAAAACAAATCTGATGACTTTCCTACTGCTAAGAGTATTGTGCCTCACTTTAGTATCTACTCTTGTCTATTCTCTCAAGGCTTCTCGTTGAAACTCTCGGCTGATAATTTACAATAGAAGCTTTAAGGTACTTCCTTGTCTTTGGTTGTGGTGAATTTCCTCTTCATAAATGAAGTAAAAAGAAAGTGAAGGCTGATGTGGCCCATCATATGGAATGTAATCCATATTTCAGAACACATTCCTTAATGAAAGGGAAATAATCTCTGGCAACGAAATATCATCCCAATCTTCTGCCTTTTCCCTGTATGTTTAACTGTGAGTGAAAATATGCTTGCCGGAGGAGAAAGAGAGCCAGATGTTGAGATTCATCGTTGTATCTCTTGCATATTGAGGACAAGTTGCAGATAGTGCTCCGCAATGTGAGTATAGTAGCAGCAACTGAAAAACACACTCATTACAATGTACTTGTAAAAGCTCTGATGAAGGGTCATCTAGATGTTGGCTCTATTCTATCTCCACAGATGCCACAGATCTGCTGAGATTTTCTGGCATTTTTCTGTTTTTGTTTCAGACTCCAGCATCCACAGTATTTTGTGCTTATCAAAGGTTTAACAGTTTCTTATTACTTTAGTTTTACAGGCGAGTTTGTGAACTTTTTTCAGCTCCTCATATGCCTCCTTCAAGTCTGAAAATTGGAGTTTACTTACACAAATTAGATGGAGTTCTTAGAAATTGGTTTGTACCAAATAGGAATGCAGACTTCTAGGCAGCGGTATTCCAAAAAGTTGGAGCTTACCTGATTACTAAAAGGGGATTGACCCCTTCCTATGCCCATCAAGTCATGGGAGTACTTTAATTGTATAACTGTGAGATATCAGTGGGAGGATTTACAAGTGCTGAACCATTTTATAACCATTATTTTCTTTCTACTGAAATTCTCTATTGCCTTTGTACCAGTCGTAGCAAGTTAGCTTTGGACCCAGAACTATAACAGGTTTCCCAATATAATTTTCCATGTCTGAGATGTTTAAAAGCAGAATGTGTAGGTTAGGTGGATGAGTGGGCTCAATATATGGGGTTATGGGGCCAGGGCGAGGGGAGGATGTTGTGCCTGGGTAAGATCTCTGTCGTAGAATCAGCATACACTTGATGGGCCAAATTCCCTTCTGTACTGTAGGGATTCTATGATCAGAATTTTACCACTATACCAACCCTGATTCCGGGAGTGGGCTCGGCTCAGAGAACGGCATTCTCTGTTGGCTTCGGGTGGGATTGTGCGATATTTGGACAGATGTACCGGTAAAATTCCACCCTGTGGTTCTACGTAAACTCATATCATTTTGACAAGCAATGAACATTTGATTTGATTTATTATTGCCACATGTGTTAACATTCGGTGAAAATTGTTTCTTGCGTGCTATACAGACAAAACATATTGTTCATAGAGAGGGAAAGGAGAGAATGCAGAATTAGTGTTACAATCATACTAGGGTGTCGAGAAAAACCAATGTAATGCAAGTAATTCCCTTCGAAAGTCTGACAGCAGTAGGGAAGAATCATTGAATCATTGGTACTTAACCTAGACTTTTGTATTTTTTTCCTGAAGGAAGAAAGTAGAAGAGAGAATATCCATGGTGCATGGGGTTTCTGCTTTGCTGAGTGAGAAGTGTAGACAGAGTCAATGGATGGGGGTGCTGGTTTGCATGATGGTTTGGGCTACATTCTTTTGCAGTTCCTTGTGATGTTGAGCAGAGCAGGAGCCATGCTAAGCTGTGGTACAACCAGAAATAATGCTTTCTGCAGTGCAGCTGTAAAAGTTGGTGAGAGATGTAACTGACATGCCAAATTTCCTTAGTCTTCTGAGAAAGTAGAGGCATTAGTTGGCTTTCTTAACTATAGTGTCAGCATGGGGAGCCACAATATGTTGTTGGTAATCTGGACACCTAAAAACTTGAAGCTCTCGACTTTTTCTACTTTGTCTCCTTTGATGTAGACAGGGGCATGTTCTCCTTTATGCTTCCTGAAGTCAATGACAATCTCCTTCATTTTGTTGATGTTGACGAAGAGATTATTGTTGCTGCACCAGATTCTCTATCTCATTCCTGTACTCTATCTCGTCATTGTTTGAGATCCAACCCACCACAGTGATGTTGTCAGCAAACTTGAAAATCGAATTGGAGGGGAATTTGACCCCGCAACCATAAGTGTATAAGAAGTATAGGAGGGGGCTGAGATCACAGCCTTGTGGGGCACAGTGTTGAGGATGATCATGGCAGAGGTGTTGTTGCCTATTCTTACTGATTGTGGTCTGTAAGTTAGGAAGTTCAGGATCCAGCCACAGGGGAAGGTGTGGAGGCCCAGGCCATGGAGTTTGGAGATGAGTTTTATGGGAGTAATGGTATTGAAGGCTGAGCTGCAGTCAATAAATAGGAGTCTGACTTAGGTATTCTTGTTATCTCAGTGTTCCAGGGTTGAGTGCAGGGCCAGGGAAATGGCATCAGTTGTTACAACGGGAAGTAAACTGTAGTGCAAGTTCTTTTATGAAGGCTCTTCCAACAAAGGAAGCTGGAACAGAAATCTCAGTGTTACATTGTAGCATCAGTCAGCTATGATTCAACAGTGAGCACCCTTGTCTCTGAGTCAGGAGGTTATGGATTCAAATCCCATTCCATCATTGGCAAGGCCAGTAGTTGGAGCCTATCTCTGAATGACCTTGGGAAGGTGCTGATGAGCTGTCTTCTTGAACCATTGCAGTCAATCTGACACAGAGATGCCCACAGAAAAGAAGTGCCAGGATTTTGACCTACTTACAAAGAACAAAGAATAATACAGCATGGGAAACAGGCCCTTCAGCCCAACGAGCCCACGCCACCACCCCAATGTTTCCACCTCTACCCGTGATCCCTTTCCATGTTTATAGATATATGGATTAAAAACCAAATTTGAGACAATTTAGGGAGAATTTGTTTTGCCAATTAGCCTAAGAGCACATCTTTGAGATGTGGGAGGAAACCGGAGCACCTGGAGAAAACACACGCAAGCACAGGGAGAATGCACAAACTCCCACAGACACAGTCCCAAATCCATGTATCTGCACAGCACAGCGATAGTCACTGAAGCATAACGATAGTCACTGAGCACAGCGATCACTTTGCAATCATTATCAAATATTCCCACTTCAGATCATAGTATTCAGAGTATAGAAACACAGAGGGACCTAGGTGTGCAATTTCACAAATCCCTGAAAGTAGCAGCACAGATAGAAAAGGTGGTGAAGAAGGCATATGGTATGCTTGCCTTTATAAGACAGGGTATTGAGTATAAAAGCTGGAATCTGATGTTGCAGCTGTATAGAATGTTGGTTAGGCTACATTTGGAGTGTCCAATTCTGGCCGCTGCAGTACCAGAAGGATGTGGAGGCTTTACAGAGCGTGCAGAGAAGGTTTACTATGATGTTGCCTGGTACGGAGGGTCTTAGTTATGAGGAGATATTGGGTAGACTGGGATTGTTCTTCCTGGAAAGATGGAGAATGAGGGGAGACTATAGATAGGGTGAGTAGTGGGAAGCTTTTTCCAGGTCGGAGGTGACGATCAGGAGGGGTCACAGGTTCAAGGTGAGAGGGACCTGGAATGCACTGCTAAGTAGGGTTGTGTGGAGGCGGACACGCTGGCATTGTTTAAGAATTCTCTGGATAGACACATGAACAGCCTGGGAATGGAGGGATACAAATGAATGGTCTAGTTGGACCAATGTGTGGTACAGGCTTGGGGGGCCGAAGGGCCTGTTTTCTGGGTTGTACTGTTCTTTGTTCTTTCTTGTTTGTTCATAAAATGGAAGGAAGTTCACTGATATTGGTGCAGCAGCTGAAAACAGTGGACTGAGGACACTACCCTGAGGAACTTTTGCAGTGATGTCCTGGAGTTTAGATAATTGATTTCCAACCATCACCAACATTTTCCTTACTGCTTGATATGATTTCATTCAGTGGAAAGTTTTCTCCTTGATTCCCATTGACTTTAAATTTACTTGGGGTCCTTTATGCCACACTCCATCAAATGTTACCTTGACATCTGACAGGGACTGCTCCTTCACCGCTTGAATTTAGCCCTTGTGTCCATGTCTGGATGAAGACGATATTGACATTAAAAAAACCTCTCAGATTGTCCAATGCAGAGTCAGAGTTGATGTTTTTGAATAGGATATTAAACCAAAACCCAATTGTTGGCTGTGGCACTTCCTTTTTCTGTGGCCTTTCACCATACTTTTCCTGCTGGTCCCTTTCTTTAATGTTTATTTATTTATTAGTCACAAGTAGGCTTACACTAACACTACAATGAAGTAATTGTGAAAATCCCCTTGCCACCACACTCTGGCACCTGTTCAGGTACACTGAGAGAGAATTTAGCATGGCCAATACACCTAACCAACACATCTTTTGAACTGTGGGAGAAAACTAAAGGAATCCCACGCAGACACAGGGAGAACTGCAAACTCCACACAGACAATGATCCACGCCGTGAATCAAACCTCTGTTCCTGGCGCTGTGAGGCAGCAGTGCTCACCATTATGCCATTGTGCCGTCTATTTCGGTGTCAAACCTTTGGTGCTAACAGAGTTTTGTTCCATAAGGCCTTCCACCAACTCTATTGTAACCTCATCTGTGATATGCAACTTACAATAATGATCTCCATGCTGGAAACATATAATTATTAGTTTTAGCTGTGGTTCAGTTAGTAACTCTCTGACCCTGTCAGAAGGTTGTGGATTATTATCCCAATCCAGAATTTGAGCACAAAGATCTCTCAGAAAGAGCTTCAGCAGATGAATGATCTTCAACTCCAGAGAAGGCTGGAGTCACAAGTGTTTTATTCACTGCTACATCAAAGCTTGAATAAGCACTGAAGATCCAAGTTTTCAGTGAACTTCAACAACAAAGGAGAAAACAACAGAATTCCTGTAAGCCTTTCAGGAAAGGGTGAAGAGTTGAATTCCCAATGATATTTTGAGAGGCCTGCCACCTTTCTGTAGACAATAGTGAGAGAGTCACACTTCACTCTGTGAGATTGTTCATCTCTAGGCAATGAAAAGAATTGCTGAGATATGAAGACAACAAAGTCCAAAGTCGTTTGAATCTGCAATGACAATGATCCTACCCAACCCTACATTTAATAACCTCATATATTTAACTTCCTAATCATCCTGACTCTAATGGGCAATTTTATTAGCATAGCCAATCAACCTAACCTGAATATCTTTGGACTGTAGGAAGAAACCGGAGCACCCAGAGGAAACCACGCAAACATGAGTAGAATGTGCAAACTCCACACAGACAGTGACTCAAGCTGGGAATCGAACCCAAGTCCTTGGGGCTTGAAGCAGCAATGCTAACTACTGTGTTATCGTTCCGCCCAAACATTAACTAAACCATAGTCGGCAGGATTTGAACCTGCTGGATTTCTAATCCATTGCCTTAACCACTGGGCCTCGACTACTTGCTAATCAATTTCTATAATGAGACAGATTCCTTGTCGACAATTAACTGGGAGACAAATTACTATACAGGCTTCTGTAATTTCAGAAGTGCTAAAGATTTTGCCACAGCTTCTGTGCTGACATTCAGCTTTGGATAAAAGTAGACTTTCAGAGCACAGATTAGCTCATCTTTCAGAACATATTCTCAAGAACGAGCTGGTGAAATATGTCGGTTAGATATAATTCAGTTAATTCCTTAGTTTGTTTCAGCCCCTGGTCAAGAAGAGCTTGTTCAATTAATAATTTTCGCTTTGGGCTAAACTCAGCGTCAAAGACTTTGTCTACTGTCTCAAAGTTTGAAGTGAACTCCTCCACACTGCCACAGGGTAATATCAACTGCTTTTGTTATTCAACATATGTGGATATTGCTGGCTGGACCAATGTTTATTGCCCATCCCTTACCCTTGAACTGAATGATTTTCTAGGCCATTTTAGAATTGCATTTCAGAGTCAACGATCTCTGCCCATCTCTATGAGCATTTAAGTCAACTGCATTTCTGTGGTTTCACATGGGCCTACTCAGATAAGGATGACAGATTTCCTTCTCTAAGATTATTACTCTGAAATTCTTGTTTCATTCAGGGTTTGATTTGACCAAATTAAGGGCATTTGTATTCATTTCTGGTGATAATGTAAACATTCTGATGATTTTTGAGGATCTATTCCAATACATGTCCTCAAGGTCAGACCAGTGACTGGTTCTTGTTGTCATGACACATTTGTTTGAGGGCATTTTCTTCAGTGGTGCATTCCTCCATCTTCCAATCTCACAATAGTTTTCCACTAGCAATGAATTTCCTTGGCAGTTTTCTAATGTTACTTATTTTTTAGCTTAATTGAGAACAGTTTCATACTTCATTTTTTTGCCATTCATTTCTGTTTGTTGTTCACTATATATGATTTGCTGTGTGAGGGTATGACTTAAACCCTCATCTTCTTGGCAACACAGTCTATGCCTACTTGCACATCTGTGGTGGAAACTTAAAATATGACTTTTTGGCACGGAATAAACAGGGTTGACTTATACCACAGATCTAAAGAACAGTACAGGAAACAGGCCTTACGTGCTGCAGTATAGGATATATACTTTTTAATAATGGGATACCAAAATCTATTGTGGGATCTCCTCAGGGGTTCGGTGTTAATACGCTATAACTTCAGAAGAAAATTTGTGAAAACCATTTTAAATGTCTATCCAAAGTTTCTGTTGAAGTTAAAGCAGCCAATTGAGAAAACTCCTGAGGAAACTATGTTGTACATTTTCGCATTTCAATGAAATATTAGTTTCTCTACATTACCACAGTTAGCTCACTTCAAAAGCACTTCATTGACTTAAAGCTTTGAAGTAACAAGCAATGGAAATAAATTTTTGAAAAGCAGATTTAAAGCAGGATATGACAGATTCCAGAATTCTGAATCAAAAAATAGAAAATTCTGGAAACGTGCTAAAAATCAGTCAGCATCTGTAGGGAGGTTTCACACCTGCAAATGTAGTTCCTCATTTTTTTTACAAATGCATTTCTAATATTATCTATTTTCTTTAAGAGCAGAACTGCAAGTAGAACAATTGCGATTAACAAGGGACTAGGGATTTTGTGTTGTATATTGAATCATAGAATCCCTAAATGCAGAAGTAGACCATTTGGCCCATCAAGTCTGCATTGACTCTCTGACAGAGCATTTTATCTAGGCCCAATCACTGTAATCTCATGTGTTTACTCCACTACTCCTTCTAACCTACACATTTTATCATACTAAGGGAGAATTTAGCATGGCCAATCCACCTAACCTGTACATCTTTGGAGTGTGAGAGGAAACCAGAGCACCTGGAGGAAACCCATGCAAACATGGAGAGAACTTGAAAACTTTACACACAGTCAGCCCAAGGTGCTTTGAAGCAGCAGTGCTAACCACTGTGCCAGCACATTGCCCTTACGTCATCGTGCCACTGCATAATAGTGACAGTTGTAGAAAGGAGTGATAGCTTGCAGGACTTAATGATGCACTTGATGCAGTTTGGGCATGCAGATATAGAAACCATAATGGGCTTATGGAAAAATGGAACAGGGATAAATGGTAATACAAGCAATATTTTGTAATCTTCTAACCTTAATGTTGATATTTACAACTTCAGACATTTTATATAACTTCCATTATATAAATGTAAATTGCATGTGCTTGTATTTTTGAGAGTGGAAAAGAGCAACAGATTTGTACTCGAGATGCAGATCTACACAGTCAAAGCATGGTGCTACAGGTTGGTCCTCCTTCAGTCCACTCGACTCTTGGGTCACTGAATCTAGTTTTGCAAGCCTCCCATTGCACACTCTTTATCTCTCTCTCTGTCATTGCATATGATCATTTTTAAATCCTCTCATCACAAGAGGCAGAAATTAAGGTGTTGCAATGTCTTTGCAGGTTTTGTAAATGAAGCTAGGCAATGTCTCTGATCTCAGAATATAATGGAGTTGCACAACGCCCGTAATGATTGTTCAAATATAATCAAATAAATTACAGTTGATAGTTGATGGATTAACAAAAGTAGGTTTGCGAACAATCAAAGAAACACATAATCTTCCAAGTTTCATAATCAGAATCCCAGTTTTGGAGCAGATTCCTGCAGAAGGTGTTGTCAGGGCAAGTATTTAACTTTCTATAGGCCATGGTCAACTCTTTATTGACATGGAATTCATAAAGTCATTTATTTCTTGAACACCTTCAAACACCTTCAAATCAAGTAGATTATAATCCTATTTATTATAAATATTCCTTTAAAATAATATAATCAAATAATAAAATAATAACATAATGTTAAAATCAGAGTAACACTAAGAAAATATTTCTTCTGTTCTTCTCTACTTTGGAATGTAAGGATATGTTAACTCCTCTCTGGGGTATAGACATCTGCTGTTCTCGGGCCAGTTGGCAACTCATTCATGTGCAGACCTCGACAGTATATTTGTAGCATTGACAGCTGAGTCCAATTTGTCCTCATCTGTAAACAACACAGCATATAGCAATCAAGGATGGAGACTGTGAATGGAAATTTGTTGAGCCACTTGTGACGTTAAGCTAGTTTATTCCTGTAATGTTGGGGTGGGGGGGAAGTTGGTTTCCATGCCATAAGAATTGCAATTGTTTTTCTCAAAGACGAATGAAAAGGGAATACATTTGATCCCCAAAATGTATGGAATTGGATCATTTGGAATTCGTTTAAACTTCAAACTGATAAGTAACTCCTCAGTAAATGTATGTTACCTACTTTAATGGGTGATGAAAAAAAGACTTGCACTTGTATAATGCTTTTCATGACTATTCAAAGTGCCTCAGAGTTAATGAAGTCTGGGGGCATGAGGCAGGGGGGCACAGTTGTATAGTGGCACTGCGGGTTTGATTCCCGGCTTGGGTCAGTAACTGTGCGGAGTCTGCATGTTCTCCTTGTGTCTGTGTGGGTTTCCTTTGGGTGCTCCAGTTTCTTCCCACAGCCTGTTTAGATGCATTGGTCATACTAAATTCTCCCTCAGTGTACCCGAACTGGTGCCGGAGTGTAGTGGCTAGGGGATTTTCATAGTAACTTCATTGCAGTGTTAATGTAAGCCTACATGTGACTAATAAATAAAAACTTTAAAAAAAACTTCAAAAGTATTTTTGAAGCCTAGTCACTGTTGTAATATAGGAATCGTGGCAGCCAATTTGTACACAGCAAACATGCGACAAACAGCAATGTGATAATGACCAAATAATCTGTTTTTGTGATGCTGATTGATGGGCAAATATTGGCAAGGACTCTAGGGATAAGTTTTCTGCTTTTCTTTGAAATGGTGCCATGGGATACTGACATGCACTCAAAGAGCCTACTGGAGCCTTAACATCTCATTTGAAAGATGATACTGTACTCTCCCTGTACTGCATTGGAATATCAGCTTTTATTTTTGTGTTCAAGTCCTGGAGTAGAACTCAGTGGTGATGTACTACCAACTGAGCTATGGTTGATTTGTAATTATAGGAATAGCATTGTCTAGTACCAGGACTGTTTCACCTTTAGAATGGAAAGGCTGTTCTTCAAATAGAGTACAAGATTGTTTTCAATTAAAAATTGATGCCAAGGCTACAGCATCCCACTTGAGCCACTGATGACAACAGATTTTACATTGCAATATCTGATATGAGAATACAGAAAATTGCAGTTGTAATTTAATACTTTATTGGATATAATTGTTACAACAGTTAATAGCCAGCAAGCTAGGAGAGGATGGTCATGCTGAAATCCATGTCGAATTCCAACTCAAGCCATAAGTGCTTCAGCATCATTAATGATCTTGATCAAGAAGAATTATAATGAAACATAATTTTGTGATAAAAGGAAATGGAAAAACAAGAGAGGACAGACCCAAGTAGACATTCACTCACATACATTCAATTTCACAGACTGACAATTCTTTGAATGTACTTTTCTTTGGCTGCATTTTAATCTTCAGTTTATCTAATGAATACCAGCAGGTGAGGGCTTCAGAAACAATGATGAAAAATTGATTTTGTGACTGGTGACCCTGAGCTTTATCATTTCATCATCATGTCATTCAAACTCCGCATTGCAACAATAACCTTTGAGTACCTGGTGTAAATTACATTGCTTTAAACTCTATGTTGTAAATCCAGATAATGTTAAGATATATCATAGATTCTTGAACAATACAGGACTAGAGTTGCAAGACCAAAGCAATTAGGGAGTTAGTCACACATGACTAATAGTAAGCTTTAAATGTGCCATGGAATCTGGACAGTGGTTAGGTGAGAAGGCCACAGATAATGCAGGCAATATAATTTTTGCACCAGAGCTATTTTTTATATTAACATAAACCAGTAGTATCACGTGCATCATTTGTGATAAAATGCTGGTAGCTTTCTGCATTAGTTATCAGAGGCATTTGAAGAATTAGTAAGTCTTTTTATAAAGGAATGATCATAGAAATATGAATCATGAAGGCAGCTACCAAGGTGGTGTTCTGCAATGAATTCTTGGATCAGTGCAGTATTAGCCATTCCATCTTTAAATGTGGCTGTTGGGCAAAACTATAAACAACTATTATAGTGCTACTTCAGTCAGATTCTGGAGACTAACCTTCAGAAGACATGAGAATTTCTCTCAATGTGCCATATTACAGGTGGAACCTGCAGCAATCATTTGCACTGCAGAAGAGATCCCATATCTTGAGTGGGATGATTGGCGATGATTATCATGTTAATTTCCATATCTATTTACTGATATGGGAGTTACCAAGGTTTTGATATCAAACAAAACAGCCTTTGATTGCTGCATATAGACCATTAGTACGATAGATTACATGAAATTTCAAAAGACATCTATACAGGAATAAAATGCATATTTAAGTGTATGCACGCTGGCTCACCGCACATAGTTTTAGGTCCCTAATATAAAAGAATGCTCCACTGTTAAATTCTGTAAAACTCAAACACTAGTTTATATGTACAGAAGCACTACTTCTTTAGTAGATGGATTGGCATTAACATTATTGCTGAAGCCACTGGGACATGTTAATTTTTGCCTGTCCAAATTACATCTCTAGAGGATGTCGTCCAAGCAAAAATAATGTGGATTTAATCTGAATGCTAGACATGTTTGAACATGCTTTTGTGTAATGAGGAACTGATTAGTTTTTTGTAGTAGAGAGGGTATAGATTTGGAGATTGGACCAGAGAGGCTCAGTACAGGGATTGTGATAATAATCTGTTAAAATCTGATACACATGATATATGATCAAAGTAATAAATGGTGCAGTGACAGGGTAGTCTTGAACATAGATATTTTCTTCAAGATTTAATTATCCTGCTGCTTGAAATCCCAAAGGATATTTTATTGCAATTGCACAATCTAGTCATCGTTTCGTAACTAAAAGAATTGTGATTCCTATACAAGTTTATTTGAGAATTTTGGGTGGGATTCTCCAGCCGAGGTCGCCCCCAAAACCAGAGAATTCTCCCTGAGGTCAATGGACTTTGTATGGTCTGCCTCATGCCTGCTACAATTCCTGTGGTGGGTAAGACAGAGGAAAAACCTACCCCCCCCCCCCCCCGCAACCTCACCACCTCTCCCCCACCACCCTCCCCCCCTCCCCCCCAACCCCCGCGCCATGAGCACGATTTTACAGCTGCACTTAGGCGAGATCGTAAAATCCCATCCAAGGCGAACAGAGATTTCCATTATGGGAACATCGCCCACCCCAATTCCAGTGTAGGTTTTTGGCCTATTTGTTTAGTTGTTTTTTTTTGTGTTCATTATTTAGACCAAATATATTGGAAGTGAAACTATCATTTGTTTATGAAAATTTGTCCTATATTCTGGCTTTTCATGTGACAATTAAATTGCCAAATTTTTTAAGAGCAATTCAAAGTTGTGCAGATTAGGTTGGTAGCCCATGTTAAAAATTGCCCCTTAGAAACCTGAGATGCTTGGTTAGAGGGATTAGTGGGTAAATATGTATAGATATGTGGATAGGGCCTGCATGGGATTGTGGCCGGTGCAGACTCGATGGGCCAAATGGCTCTTTCTGCACTGTAGAGTTTCTTTGATTTCTGTGATTCAATAGGAAGGTACAATGTTAACAGGTAAATGAGCTCCATGTTAACTTAGCAACTCTAGCAATTGTTCCTCCTCCAAAATATGTTTATGAGCATCAATAAAATGTCACCAATGATGGGATCTTCTTCATTCTGGTGGCTGCACCTGGAATCACCTAAGCTTGAAGGCCCTCACTGGCGAGGATCACATATGGTCCCCATCAACTAAACATGATGGATTTGTCATTAAGACTGGATGCCATTGAAGCCACCCTGGATGGTCAGGGGCATGGGGGACAGTTTCTTTGGCAGTGCCGGTCTGGGACCCTGGCAATGCCAGCCTGGCTTTGTGCACCAGGCTACCCACCAGTCACTAGGCAGTGTCAAAAGGATGGAGCCTGAGAGGGCTGGGCCTAAAGAGGTAGGGCAGAGCCATGATTGGGTGAGGCCTAAGGGCAGGTGGGTGGGAGCCCCACATTCTAGGATCTGGTCCATAGTCTTGCAGGATACAGTACTTCAGATGCAGATCCAGGTACCTTTCAAATGAGTTGAACATTTCAGCATCAGTAAAGCCTCAACTTAGGCAGTGAATTCCAGATGCCTACTACCCTCTTGGTGAAGGGATTTTTCTCATGTCCCCTTAATCTTTCTAACAATCACCTTAAATCTGTGCCCCTAGTAATAGAAGGGGGGAATTCCCTAGCCTCACAGCCATGTGTTTCTCAGTGAAGGGAGGAGGGAATGCTGTTCAATGGTTCCACTGCTGTCATTGGAATTTCCAATTGATTTTACCTGACACCGCCACATAATCCATGAAACGGGACCAGAGAATTCCTCCCCCTCCCCCGATCTCTCAGCTAAAGGAAACAAGTCTTTCCTGCCTACACAATCTAGGTCCCTCAGACTCTTGTACACTTCAGTTAGGGTCACTCCTTAGCCTTCTTTGTTCTAAGGAAAACAACTCTTGTCTGTCTAATCTCTCCTCATAGCTGCAGTTTCCAAGCCCTGGCAACATCCTTGTAAATCTTCTCTGCACTCTCATCAGGAAATTATATCCTTCTTGTGGTGCGGTGACCATTATTGTACCAGCTATAGCCTAACCAGCATTTTATACATCATTACAAGCCTGCTTTGTATTCAATACCTCACCAATAAAGGACAGTAATTCCATATGCTTTCTTGGCAAACTTGTCCACCTGTCCTGCCACTATCATGGACGCAGGAATATACACTCCAAGATCTCTCACTTCTTCAGCCTCTCTCAATATCTTCCCACTTATTGAATGCTCCCTTTCTTTGTTAGCCTTCCCCAAATGCATTGCCACACACTTTTCTGTATTGAAATTGAATTGTCACTCTCTGCCCACAACTATTGGTTAGCACTGCTGCCTCACAACTCCAGAGTCCTAGGTTCAATAAACGGCTTGGGTCACAGTCTGTGTGGAGTTTGCACATTCTCCTTGTGTCTTTGTGGGTTTCCTCCAAGTACTCCGGTTTCTTCCCACAGTGCAAAGGTGTGCAGAGTTATGTTGATTGACCATGCTAAGAAATTGCCACTTAGTGTCCAGGGATGCATAGGTTAGAGGGCCTGGGTGGGATTGTGTTCAGTGTAGACTCAATGGGCTGAAGGGCCTCTTTCTGCACTGTAGAGTTCTATGATTCTAATTTTTCCACCGTCGAAGTCAGATTGACTGGTCTATAATTTTCTTGGCTATCTCTCACGCCCTTACCAAAAAAGGTACAATGTTCTCACACCTATGCCTATAGTGCCAATTCATACCAAGACATGGCCATTCAAGCCCTCACCTTTTGCCGTTACTCTCTCCATGCCAACTCATCCAGCATCCATGGCTCATGCTGAGATGAAAAATATAACATTCTAAGTACATATTACATACATCACTACATTATATATATATATAAATACACTTTTAGTAATAACAGTCCATTCAGTACATGTTAAACCCTCAAGTAGATAAACCTAGACCAAAGGCAGCAAATCCTTTAATAACCACTTGGAATTCTCAATCAAGCTGTGAACATACAGACCTCCACTGTATTAGTAGTAGGTTGTAGAAGCAGTCAAGTTATGACAACACTTCTATTATATTGCTTAGACTAATGTCAACGAATGTCTATTGATACTAGAAGCACATTCTTTTTCAACTCAGCCACAGACAGATTGTTTTATTCAAAAGTTCAAGGGTTGGATATTTAAATAATTTGACAGCTTGACATTTCAACAAACCTTATCCACCTGTTACATGCATTTGCGTCCACTCTTTAAAAAACTTCAGTCACGCACTATGAAGTAAGGCTCTCACTCCAACAGAAATGTGATCTATTTGCACTTGGCACTGAGGTTAAATGACCTTGCTGTGTTCAGGGTTTGTGCATTTGTGAGTCATGTCCCACACTACAGAGTCTCCACGATTATGCATAAATCTCAGTCAAGGGACGGCACGATGGCACAATGGTTAGCACTGTTGTCTCACAGTGCCAGGGACCCAGGTTTGATTCCAACCTTGGGTCACTGTGTTAAGTTTACACATTCTCCACGTGTCTGCATGGGTTTCCTCTGGATGTTTCCGTTTCCTCTCACATTCCAAAGATGTGTGCGTTAGGTGGATTGGCCATTCTAAATTTTCCTTTAGTGTCCCGAGATGTGTAGGTTAGGGGGATTGGAGAGGTCAATACATGGGATTATGAGGATAGGACCTGGGTAAGATGCTGAGTTGAAGAGTCGGTGCAGATTCAATAGGTCTGATTTTACCATTGCATTGCATCCATTTATAGGCATGAAACCATGTTAAAGTCGGACATAAGGCAAGTAGTCCTATTTGTACCTGCCTCCACGCTGGTTCCTCTTTACCATGTCTGGAAATGGCTGTGATTGGGACCACACCCAAAATGGGCGCAACAGCCATTTAAATGGAGTTGCATGCACTTAAATTGATTTAATGGGCTGCACGCCCAACTTAACTGCACTTTCCTCTTAACACAGCGTTTGCCCATCCAGAATTGGCGCAAAACAGACCTGCTCCACAAAAGTCTGATTCGGGCCCTCCAGTTACTGAGGAGGTAGATGCCTAGTGTCCAACAGCTCTCTGCTTGAGATCAGTGGTGGGGTGGGGAGGGGATCTGCTGCCACTCTGCCTGAGGTCAGTGGAAGTGAAGGGGTGGAGGAGAATGCGATCAGCCTGGATGTTGGGGTTGGGGGGATAAGGGTTCAAGAAGGGTGATGGGGCAATGTCTGTGGGGGCATTATCCGGCCTGGGAGGGAAGTGGCAGGGCAGCAACATTTTTTGTCTGTGAATGCGGAGTTGGAGATGCTGATTGGAGCTGCAGGGTTAAGCCCTGCCCACAGGTTTCTGCAGCACAATTCAGACTCGCTACTATTTTTGCAAGCAAAATGCGTATGGCGGCGTCTGAAAATGGGTCTAAATGTTGGATTTGAAACACTCCCAGTTTCAAGTCTGTCCAGCATTTAGAATCAAAATGGTAAAATAAGGCCCAATGAGTCTGCACTGTGGGGATTCTATAATGGAAAGTTGTTCTACCAATGCAATAAAGCTATCTAGTTATGATGTAGGATAAGAACATGAGCAGACTCAGTGGAGAATATATGGATAAAATATGATACTTGAGCAAAGAAAATTTATATCCATTTAGTTCATCTTCTATTATCATGATGAGATAATGACATTGATTGCCAACCATATCAATGAAATCACTGCTGGAAAACTTTGGAAAGCATTGGTACAAAGTTAGCTGTTCCTTGCGAGCATGTTAGATTTATCCCATGTTATATATCAAACTATACATAGTTTCCCAACAAATCATAGAAACATAGAGCCAAAAAATTACACAGTGCAGAAGAAAATCTTCGACCTCTCAAATCTGCACCAACAATTAGAAATACCTGAACTCACCAGTTGGCCCATATCCTTGAATGTTATGATGTGTGCTCATCCAGACACTTTTCAAAAGATATGAGGCAACCTGCCTCTATCACCCTTCAAGGCAGCACAATACAACTATCATCACTCTCTGGGTAAAAAAAAAATTCCCCTCATCCCTCCAAACCTCCTGTCCCTCACCTTGAACTTATGTTCCCTCATGAGTGATTCTTTAACTAAGGGGGAAACAACTATTTCTTATCCACTCTGTCCATGTTCCTCAAATATCTTCTGCAGGGAATCTGTCTAATTTAGATTTCAATGAATATTTTAGGAAGGATGGAGAAGGTGCAGAAGAGATTCACATGAAAGAGTTATAGAGATGCAAGAAACTGGAATAATTTTGTTGAAAGAAAGATAGTGAAAAGGACTTTGAATATTATGAGATTCTTTGTTAGGACAAAACTGGACAATCTTTAACTATAAGATATAAGTTTAAGATTTTAGAAGAATGAGTGACAAATATATATAAATTATAGAGTTAAGATGAATGACATAATTCATTTTAAATTCACCTTTCACTCTCCCATGTATCCCTTTGATTAGATGATGTGAAACTGTTCGTGAAGTTTTCAAAACCTGATAATCAAAATAGAAGTATCGGAGCTTTTAGGATGGTGGGGTTTCCCTTTCCACCTTATGAAGAACGAACGGAGAACACAAACCCATGAAGTACTGCTTCAGGCAACTGCCGACCCACCTGATTGGCCAATAGCTCTTTGGCTCCTGCAGCACCAAAAGCTGCAGTGGACAGGACTGGATTCTAAACAGTTCATAGAGACTAAGTCCTGGAGTCCAAGAGCAAGGAAGTTTTAGGTGTCTCAAGACAGCAAGAGGAAGTGAGGCCCATGGGATAGGCAGAGTGGAATGGAGTTGTTGTTGGAGATGCTCGAGGTAGATGCAGAAGCCAGACCTACCAGTGGCAGCATCCAATGTTAAAAGAAGATAACTAATGGAGAAGGCTCCCCTCTCTCTCTTTCCCACTTCCTATCAAAGTTCAGAACAGGATTTGTTCCTGGATTCCCCCTACCCTGCTACCCCTTTTACCAGCCTGAAAATTGGTACTGGATGGGAAATAACCCAACGATTTGCCACTTAAAGGCATCAATGGGACAAAGAAAGGTAGGCCAATCTAGACCTCAACCATTCAACTGTCATGATTTCTTTGAATGATGGAACAGGCTTGATGGGCCAAATGGCCCATTTCTGTTCTTATGTCTTATGGTTTATGGTAAAACTGTGGAGAGGTTGGAGTAGGCAGGATCTCATTGGGAGGACCATACAAGAAATATTATATTGACGCCTGAACTGATCCCACCTACAAACCCACAAATGTAAACATCTGCTCTGGATATGAAGGGAATCCACTAAATGTGATTTTCCAGATTTTATGCCCCTTCTCAAAACAATATGAAAAATTATTTCCCTATTGTACCAAGTGAAGTTTACATTCTCTAATATATGTGGAAAGCCTTATAGTTAAATGAAGTTAAGGAGAAACCTTCTGAAGGCTTCAAAATGGGAACTCTGCTTTACATGATAAGTAATTGGAGGAAGAGAGGCTCTAAGCAAAGCCAGATTAATGAAGCAATGTAAGGGGATAATTACATTTTACTAGTCTTACCGCTTCCACAGGATGTATCAATGCAAATGTATTTTGCAAGATCTTATATCTACTGAATGTTAATACTGTAAGATGTTGCCTTCCACCCTTGACAGGAATTTTAGATTTCAGATATGAAAATTTTGAAAAATAATGAGACAAAATTCAACACTCAAATTAAACAGTAAGATCTTTACGCGGCTTGGTAGAAATATCACACAGTAATACAGTACACTTGTAGTCACAAATACATTACAAGAGGTTATATATCACCCAGTGAATGCTCATTGATTGCAATGTTCAGCAACTGACCAAGTTGTTTGACTGCAGCACTAAAGCATCCTTTACAACAATATTTATATTGTTCTTTGTAAGGTGGAATGCAGATTATCAGGCCCTGGTATTTAGCAGCTTTTAGTCTCAGTAATTTCCCCAACACTATATTTTATAAATACCAATTTCATTCAATTCCTCATTTTCACTCGACTCTTGGTTCCTTAGCATTTCTGGGAAGATATGTGTTTCTTCCTCCATGAAGATAATTAAAATAGTTGTTTAACCACGCATCCATTTCCTTGTTCTTCGTTATAAATTCTTTTGTTCCACACTATAAGGGACTGACATTTATCTTTATTAAACATTTTCTTGTTATGCTTTTGTGCCATTTGTTGCTTAAATACTACCCATTGCCTGTTCACCATCCTGTCTTTTAATGAAGTTCCTCAATCTATTTCATCTAACTCAAAGAATCCTTATAGTGCAGAAAGAGGCCATTTGGCCCATTGGGTCTCCACCAACTGCATCCCTCCCTACATCAGAATGCAGCACATTTGGCATGGTTAATTCACCTAGCCTCACATACCTTTTGACAAATTTTACTGAAAGTATATTTGAGTTCGTCAGGAAATCTATGTGAGTAAATGTGAACTTGTCTGTTTGAGAGGGAAGAGTAGGAACATATTTTTTAAAAGGACTCATAGTACACCATCATTTTGTTAGTTATTTAATAAAAATATGTCTGCTGGAATTCAGCTGCATTTCCAGAAAAATATCTCCACAATCATGGGTCAGTTCACTATCACTACAGAGGAAAATGTTGCTATGATTATAAAAGAGCACTTGCTACCGCTCTGGGAGCAGAAGCACCACTTCTGGGGGAAGCAAGATTTCCTGAACAGTGTAGTAAAATTAATTTAATAGTTCTCTATTAGCCTTTCTAAAGAACCAGTCAGCCTCAGATGGGAAATGAGAAAAGACAGTGACGTGGTGGCCAATTAAGCACATTCCTTTCACTTGTACCATAAAAGTTCACCTTCTTACCACTTCAATGGTCCCCCAACACTCTTCTGGGGCTTGCTGTAAGTTATACTGCCTTTGAGGAGAGATGGTATGGAAATCAGTGAGTGTTTCAAGTCTTACTCCCCTCCTAAGTCATTCAAATCTAATGAAACAACTGCCATCCTCAGTGAACTTCAGTGATAAACTTCCCAGATCTTCTTACTGCTAAGAACCAGCCAAATGCAGACAGATTCTGTGAGAAAATCCCAAATGTCCTTTCTGTGAGTAGAGTTTAATTAATGTTACATCTTTCCATATTGTTCAGATCAGCGCCATTGTAATAGTATAATCATTCATGGTTTTGTTATTTATTTCATTTTGCTGTGGACCCAGAATTTTGAGGAAAGGTCGGAGAGAATGAGAAGTTCCTACATTTCAGCCTTCTCTTTTCTGGAGTTGCTTGATGCCACACTTGGTCAAATGCTGCCTTGATGACAAGGGCATTCACTCCCATCTCATCTCTGGAGTTCAGCTCGTTTGTCCATGTTTGAACCAATGCTGAGCTTTAGTGAAGACTTTATTTCTGGGTAAGTACTGCTTAAAAGCACTGAGTGCTGTTCATGGCCTTTTCCAATGCTTTACTGATAACTGAGAGTAGACTGATGGGCAATAATAATACATATAGGGCATACCTGGGCAATTTTTCATATTGCTGGGTAGATGCCAGTGTTGTAGCTGTAATGGAGCAGCTTAGCTAGTGATGTGGCATGTTCTGGAGCACAGGTCCTCAGCTGGAATTTTATCAGGATCCATAGCCTTTGCAGTATCTAGTGCCTTGATATCAGATGGAGTGAATCAAAGTGGATGAAGCCTGGCATCTCTGATACTGGGAACCTCAAGAGGAGACTGAAATGAATGAACTCTTCAGCACTTCTAGCTGAAAATTGCTACAAATGCTTCAGCCTTCTCTCTTGCTCTGGTATGCTGGGCCTCTTCATCATTGAGAATAGGGATATTTGTGAAGTCTCCTCTTCCAGTGAGTTGTTTAATTGTCCAACACCATTCATTACAGGATGTAGCAGGACTGTAGAGCTTACATCAAGTAACTTGGTTATGGAATCATCCAGCTCTGTTGATTACTTGCTGCTAATGCTGTTTGACACACAAATATGTCTGTGTTGTAGCTTCACCCAGTTGACCCCTCATTTCTGGATATACCTATTGCTGCTCCTTGCATACCCTCCTGCACTCTTCATATGACCATTGAAACTGTCATAACCAATGGCCTTGGCATAATGCAATAAACTATTCATTAAAAACATAAGTTCCTTGCTTCAAGAATTATATCTACCTGGTTAATTTTCCGTTCAGATCTATGCTTTTGCCTCTCCTCATCATGACTTTCCATTTCTGTTCTGTTGTTTATTTTTTGCTCCATGCCTTTCCATCATATTTTTATTTTAATGAAAAATGATTGACCTGTGACATAAAGAAATAAAACTGCCAATGCACAAACATGCTAAATTCAATTATCAATCAAGATAATACTGTAAAGATTTCAAATTACCCCAAAAATAGAAATAACGTTTTTCTAAAGGAAGTTCAAGTTTCACCTCCATGATAAAAGTTATTATATACATAATTGTATCAGAACATTTAGCCGTTAGAATGGGCTAACTTGTAAATTCATCACAAAGAAGTGTTTGCATTCAAAAGAATTAACTACTGCTTTGGAACATCTTACGCAAGGCTATATTCATCTGTAGCAGGATAGGTGAACCAGCCCTAAGTCTTCTGATTTCCCACTTTGGAGTGGGGCTGAAGGCCAGGCAATGCCCACTGAAGGATGTTCAGTATAGCGCACTCAGACCTCCTGCTTGCAACTTCAGAGCAGGGATGGAGCCTGGGCCCACCCTCTACGAAGCATTCATGATAGGGCACTAGGTTGCTGCCAATTAACGTCTTCGGTCCACGAGGATACTGGGCAGAGAAACCCAGTCAGCCTGGGCGATCCCCTGAGAACAGGAGCCAAAGTCTTGAAGAACTTGGGGCAGAAGTGTAAGCCTATTGGATGGACTAAAGATAGCTGAGGCCTGAACTGGGAGGGCAAGCTGGAGGAGAAGAAAACTTCAGTAGCCTCATGGAGAAGGAGAGAGAACAGGACTGCAGCCAGGATCTGGGCAACAGGACAAGCCTGGTGAATCACTTCATTGATGAGCTGAGATCCTGAATAGGGTACAAATCTGGAGCAGCAATGCCAGATATTCCTGTAAATAATTTTCCTGGAATTATAGTTTGCCTTGAATGTTTATACAGTTGATACAACATTAAACAATATGTTTAACGCCAGTGAACTAAAGGAACTTTATTGAACTTTTCTGCAGTCTATGCACTTAAATCATACATTACATCTAGGTATCGGGGGGGGATTCAGGTCATAGTGGAGAAGATAGAAAGGCTTCTGGCTGAGACGGAACAGTTGGAGGAAGAATTGAGAGTGGCAAAGTCCACGAGGGAGATTGAAGATTCTCTAATATAGAGGGGGCAGAGGTATCAACAGAGGTAACTGAACCTTCAGACCAAAACCAGACAAACATTCCTCATGTATTCCTTAACTCTACAAAGAAAGATTACAGTACCACTGCTTGGATATTCTATCTGGCGACAGGAAACAAGTTAGACAGATTCAAAGGAAAGCCCAGAGACATCTTGTGAGTGGATAGAGGATGGGCAGTTGTTCATATCATTCAAGGGCCTCAATGAGTGTGGGCAGGCAACACTTGTGATGGAATGTTTATGCTGGAAAGCCCATCAGATGATACTGGGAAGAGGTGCAGACATTCAAAAATATCCTCAGTGGATTTTTGAGGCCTTGATATAGGGTTTTGAGGATAGCTGTTGCCTGCCACAATTAATATAGATGTTTTGTGAGTACAAGCAAGCAGAGAGAGAGATTTAGCCTCCATATTCCTGGATCTGGTGAAGTTTTTCGACTGCATTATCCATTCATCCCTCAAAATGACCAGGGACACACAGCTGAAGGACTGTCCAGCTAAAGAAATGAGAGATGGAATGGTCCACATGGAGTGAAAGAGGCTTAGTAATGACAAATCCCAATTATCTTTTTTTGGTTTGCAGGACCATCTGGATCATGGGAAAAGACAGAACTCCTAAGACCAAGAAAAAGGCCACTATTAGTGAAGTGACCCCAGGCTTGGATGGGGATGTAGGCCTCAGATTGAGGAGACAAGCAAAACTGAGTGCTGCACAAGTACAAATTGAATCCTTGTCGTCCTATTTCCTTAGCAAGCCTTATGGCCGATCCCATCCATGGAATAATCCAAAGAGGTGCTGGAATGATAATGGGGCTGGACACTTCAAACAAGATGACCCTCAACATTCATAACGACTACAAATTTCAGACATGGGGATATCTTCCAGTGCAATGGCCCCCTCTTCCAAACAGGTTCAGCCATGTACAGTTTCACCTCTGCCATCCATCTCAAAGGAGGACCTCAGGCAACTTCAGCTGGTAGATGCAGACACTGGTAGACTTCACCATGACTGGAAAGCCCAATATCCCTCAAACTGGTCCCATATAATGAGGGAATCATAAAAGCAGACATGAAAACTGATGACAATCAAGGAGAAAGTTGACGTTCTCTGTCGGTTTTATCATGACAATGCAAGAGTGATGAAGCAACTCACCGTTCCCATCAAATGTGAAATGTTGACAATGGCTCATGATCAGCTGGGGCACCAGGCATCAGAAAAGTTCACTGTGTTGACCAGGGAGTGGTGTTAATTCCCAGGGATGGACATCGATATTGTGAACTACTGACAGAACAGAGAGATATATTTTTGCCAAACGAACTTCAGCTCAGCATCAGATCTCTAGTTGGCACTAGATCTCTGGACATCTTGACCCCAGTCCATTCTCACAGTTGTCTTAACCAAGTTTACATAGGCCATTCCCGCCCATGACCAAACGTTTTTAACTTTAGCCAGAATGTTGGTAGGCGATTGAATTATCTGTTTCAATGTTCCCTACTGGATTCACAGTGGCCATGAGTACAACGTTGAGAGTCATGAGCTACAGGAGCTGTGTAAGATGTATGACATTGTCAAAAGCCATAACAATGGACAGTGTAAAAAATTCAACCACACCTTGTTTGACTGATTATGTACCTTCTACCTTGACAGCAATTATAAGTGCCTCAGTATCTTCTGGAGTTGCCAATGTTTACAATACTCGCCCTTATTCCTCCATGGGTTACTCTATATACTTTCTTTTCTTTGGAGGAGATCCAATCCTTTCCATGGATCATCTCTTTGGGATTCACTATCCATTTAGACAGAGAAAATCAAGTTGACAAATAAATTGCTGAGCATTGCTGGCAAGTCATTTGCAGCTTTATAGATTAGTTCAGCCGCACTTGGATTATTGTGTTCAATTTTGGTCACCACACTACCAAAAGGATATAGAAGCTTTGGAGAGTGTATAGAAAAGGTTTATCAGGATGTTGCCTCAAAAGGACGACATTAAGTATGAGGAGAAAGTTGGTTGTTTTCACTGGAATGATAGATTTTGAGGGGCACCTGATAGAAATCTGCAGGATTATTAAGGGCATGAACAGAGTAGATAGTTAGAAGCTTTTTCCCAGGGCGGAAGAGTCAATTACTAAGGAGCACAGGTTTAAGGTGCAAGGGACAAAGCTTACAGGAGATATATGAGGCAAGTTTTTTTACACAGACGGTGATGGGGGGCTGGAAGTCGATGCCGGAGGAAGCAGTGGAAACAGATACGATACTGAATTTTAAGGTGTATCTGGACAAATGCGTGAATAGGATGGGAATAGAAGGATATGGTTCCCGGAAGGTTAGGGGGTTTTAGTTCAGAAGGGCAGCATGGTGGTTGCAGGCTTGGAGGGCCGAAGGGTCTGTTCCTTGTTGTAATTTTCTTTGTTCTCTTTGTTCATCATGTAAGGCTAAACCAGGCACTTAATCTAGCGTCCTAGAAAACTAAGACAGAAGCACTGCAAAGAAAAATGGCATTGGCACTTTGCATTGGCACAAGATTATTCCCCAAAACAGAAATATCAAAGGTCAGAACAAGATACAGCATGTCTGGGATCTTGAACCCCACAAAGTCATCTAGTCCCTTACACTGAAGATCAGGTCTATGTTGTAGAACCTGTAGCCAGCAGTTCAGAGAGGGGACTATGTATTTTGAAGCACAGGTAAAAATTAATAATGACTGACACAATGAAAGAGTATTTTTGGACAATATTTACACAGATATTTGTTCAGTCTTATTCAGCAGTATAAAAAATCTGCAGTCTCAAGGATGGGTAGACACAGTAAAAGCTGACATATGTCTTGGTATTTATAGCCATCAACTCTGTGCAATGCAACAAAAAAAAACACAGCAATGAAATAATGCTGGATAATTAAACAAGCCATTAGCATATATTATGGGCCTGATTATGCATTCCCTGGGATGTGACTGTGTGAGTGCTGCTGATTGCGCACAGTATGCATGTGGCAGATGATGGAACTCATCTTGCATTAGAATATGACTGTAAGGTTATTGGTGTAGAATTTGACTTTCGCAAGCCTGACAGGGTGGGTCATGCTGGTCAGCCACACTTTCTGCTGGTGAAGCAGCAGACTTGTTTTTGAGGCCCTGGTCTCATTTCGAATGACCAGGCGAGCTGCAGGGTTTTAAAGGAGTGTCATCAAATCAAAGACTGGAAAACGGGCCCACTCTACTGGCAGCAAGGTACCTGTCACTGCCGGTTTAGAAAGAGCAGTGATGAACGGCCTTTAATCAGACATTGACAAGCAAAAAGCTGTTTAATACTGCTCATTTCTCAAGTGAACCCATTTTCAGGACATGATCATAATTCAGATGCCAAAGGAACAAACAGTCTGTTACAGTTTCTACCAGCCGTGTCTCCCCTGTGTATGTACCCCGATGTTTTTCATTAAAACTGATGTACAAAAGGAAGTCTGACCCATAACAACTACTCGCATCATAAGATCTAACAGACTTTTCCAGGCCTGTCAGGGGAATCACATAGCGTTATCAAGCAAATGACTCATCACACAGTAGCTTCTGACAATTTTTGATGTTTCTATTTTCTGCTGAGTGCTGTTAAATATGTAACAGATTTAAAGATATTTTCTTGACTTCTAGCAAGTTCCTTTGCTGCATTGTGGTTTAATCGCAAGCCTTATTCACCAGGTTGCCTGTGAGTTTGAGAGGCTAATGGAACTCTTATGCTGTGCCCGCTGACTCTAAAATGTTACTCTAAAATGTGAACAAATCTCCTTGGAATGTTTATCGGTCAACATTTCTGGTCAATGCAAACATGGGAGATGGAATGTGACTAGATAGCTACAGCTATAAGAGCCAGTAAAGAAAAAAATGGCTCATAATTTTTGACAGGATTTTGCTTCATAATGAAATGGTTAAATTGGAGTTTTTTTGTAGCTGGGAGAAAATTGAAGCAAAGGGTCATCATAATCATCATAAAGAGTGCATCTTGCACCCAATGTTACCCATTAAGACATGGACCAACATTCTTCCATTTCGCTGCACTAATTTATTAGCCTGGAGATTCTCACATCGGCTGATTTGTGGGGTTCGTGCAAACATCCCCCGTTCATATCTCCCAGTGCCAGATTTCTGGCGGCATCTGCTCCATTGCCAAACATCAAGTGTGGGTATACACAGACAATTTACACAGTCATTTTAATATAATTTAAATATGATTAGTGGGCCCAGGACTGAAATTTCTGTGCCTGTTAGCATCTCTCACCCCGCCAGAGTATTTCACCCCAGCGGGGATTACAGTAGCTTCTCACGTTTGGGCAGCAAGCGGCCCAACCCCGCGGGAGTGAAGGGAGGCAATCAGGGCTGTCCAGAAAGATAGGCACTGGAGGGATTGTATTCTGGACATCGATGCTCTGGCAGTGGTAGTCTGACCACGCCCCCCCTCCCTTTGTACTGCCAAAGGGCCAATGTCAAGGGGGAAAGTTGGCACTGCCCATCAGGCATGATAGGGGAAGGGCCTAGGGGGTGATCGGTGGGGGTGGGTAGTCCCATTGTCACTCTGAATAGGGATCAGTGGAGGAAGCAGGCAGGCCATGGCTAGGATGAAGTCAACCAGGTGGGTTCATGCAGTCAACCTACAGGGAGGGGTCAGGAATGGGGCAGACAGTCAGGACTGCAAGGGGTGGTACGGTTACAGTCATGGGAGGTGATCAGAGTACGTGATCGGATTAGGGGCTGGAGATCGTGGCAGACTGGAGGAGTGATGGGGTGGTGGGTTGGGACTGGACTCAGGAATGGTGGGGGTGGGGGGGGGCAGTGATTGAACCATGAGGAAATGGAGAGTCGGTGTTATGGGGTCATGAGTCTGGGCCAGTGTTTGGAGCTGGCCAGCAATCAGGAGGTTGTTAGTGTGGGGCCACTGCGCATGAGTCGATCTCAGCACAGACAATTCGATACATGCACAGTGACCCGCTCAGCGTACCGATTTCAGCCTCTCCACCATGGATGGGCCCCTGAAATTTAATGATACTCATGTGGTGGCCTCTACAGTACACAGAGTATGGGAGATTCTTCTCTGAACACCCACTGAAAAAAAAAAGCATGATTTACTCCAGTCTTCAAATGAATGTTACATTTAGAAATTTTTTGGGAGAATTCTGCCCACAGGACCCAATTTTACCATTTGTTTTTTTAGTGCTGAATCTGGAGGCGGTTCAGATCTAACTTGGAAATCTGCTTTCAGGCACCCCCATACACACAGCCTGAAAAAAAAATTATGACTCTGAATTGCACTATGGACGGGGCTTGTTGCACCCGAAAATTGCTACTCCAATCGGAGCCTTCAATACTTCAAGCACAGTGAAAAAAAAAGTTGAAAAACACTCTCGGGCCACAAAAAGCAGATAAAGCAGCCCAAGAGCGAAAAGCAGGAGTGATGGGCCCCCGTAGACATTGTCTCCAGTATCCACCCACCCTTCCCACTCGGTTACGATCATGACCCTCTGCCCCCATTCCCCCCACCGATTGCCCGCAGAGTGGCAATGGTCCCCTCTATCCCTGCTCCCCCCCACCTCACCCCACCAGAGGTCCATCTGGCCTCCCTTTCCCCCACCCCACGAGAGAGCGATCGGACCTCACTATCCTACTAAGCAGAGAATGTTTGGGCTCCTCCCACTGCCAAAGCATCTTTGGGCCTCCCCCCACCCCCAGACCAGAGAATGGTCAGGCTTCCCTCCTCCTCCTCCTCCCACCACAGATATATCCGACCTACCTCCCTCCTCTCCCTCCCCACCAGAGAATGATTTGGCCCACCTCCCTCCCCTCCCACCACCGATCTGAGTCAGAGAGCTACCGAAAGCTCTGAACTTACACCTTCAGAAGCTGGAGCGCCCGAAACAGACCTTTGCTGAGCATATCTGTTTTGTACTGAATCTGGACAGGCGAACATGATGGTAAAGGGGGAAGTGCTGATAAAGTTGGACAGCCTATTAATTCAATTTAAATGCATTTGCATGCATTTAAATTGCCATTGTGCCTGTTTTGGGCACAGTTCAGATCGCAGTCATTTTCGGACCTTGGTAAAGTGGGCATCTGCACAGACCAGGCATGAATCACGCTAATCAACTCACGCCCAACTTTACTAAGTCTTCATGCCAATGGTAAAATTGGGCCCATAGTTACAGACCCAGGCACACTGAGATAGGAATCTCTTAAAAGTACAACCTTCACTGTTGAAGTTTATCAGGCTAGCAGTCAGAGACTGCTGCTAACTGTTCCAGTCTAACTTTGAATATTGCCCACCATTGGGGTTGTCAGTCATTGTTAAGGCTAATATTGCTCTAAATATTTATGTCCAGCTTCTTGTACGTTATCGTAGGGAGCATTTCCAGTGTTGTTTAAGTGTATAGGGCAAATGGATAGATCGGTTATGTCACTGATGATTTGTTCCATTTGCCACTTTTTCAATCAAAATAACAAGGCAATCCATTTAAAAATTCACAATCACTGACATTATGGCACAGAAGGAATATATTTAATCATTCAAAACTGTGTTGCTGCTTGTTTCTTTTCTTCTTTTACTTACTTGTCTAATTCTTACTTGTTTATTTAATCTGTGGAATTTACTACCACAGAAAGTAGTTGAGGCCAAAACATGTGTAATTTCGAGATGAAATTAGTTACCGCTGTTGGGGCTAAAGGAATCAAGGGATAACGAGGAAAGGTGAGATCAGGATATTGCATTGATGATCAACTATGATCAAAATGAATGGTGGGCGATATTCAAATGGTGCAGGCTTGAAGGACTGAGTAGCCCACTCTTGCTTTTATTTTCTATACTTCTATGTTAATTTGCTTTCAAATTATACTGCATATGGCCTGAAATTTCTCAATGTCTCCAACATAATGTGATGGCAGACTTTGCACCCTCTCAATGTCTATCATGGAGACCTATTATGCATTGGACACATGTAGCATCCACCTGAAGAAATGTTACATTCACTCAATAGTCTCAACTCTTCAGAAAGAGGCACTTGTTCTTATGCCCAATGGAATTACATACTCAGACCTATTTTTGGGATTCATTTGTTTATTGTTGTTGCTCAATGGATAGCGGGGACACTAAAGTTGTCATCTTAATTTTTGTAAACCATGACTTCCTTTGTGACCTGAATCAATTTTTGATTGATAACCTCAACCTTCAGGAACTATTAATGTGAATAATTGTGTCATTGTATTGCTATATCCTTGCTTCATGTTTAACTAGGAATGAAAGGCAGTTGCTACAGGATAAAGAATATAGCTGTCATAACATTACTCAGAAGAAAATCAATGAAAAGGAAACCTAAATGGCAGAGTGATTGTGCTTTTCCTCCTTCTGGAAGCCAGGTTTCGAGATAAATGTATGTCCCAACTACAAAATCAACATGGTACATAGTGCATGCAACATGAAAACTGAACATGGCTGCAATATGTGCACAAGACTGGACCTGATTTTAAGTAAGAAAATGTTGTAAAATTTTACTGAAAGTCAAAATTATTAAATCAATTCGCTCTCCAGAAAATAATCTATAATTTATGGGCTGGAATTGACAAAAAATGAATGTTCCCTATAAATGAAAATACATATCATTCAGTGAAAAAACTACAGTTGTCTGACTGCATTTTATGCAGACACAGAAGAAAATTCTTCACAGGATTCATTCTTTCATTCACCAAACTGTGTGATGTACAGAAATGTTGATTTAGATGTGAGAAATACACCAAACAGAAAAATTAACTTCTGGCTCCCTAGCAGCAAAAGTTCCAATACTGGATTTGGCAATTTTTCATGAGTTCATTTTAAAAATTACAGCTCATAATTTTTTAGTTTGAGTAACAAGTGAACCCATCTTCAAAGTGCAGCAGATGTACATTAGATCCTGGCTCGAAACTTTTATTTCCCAAGGGGTCATATTCTCCCAGTAAACCAGAAGATGCACAGGGGGACCTCCTGGGAAGACCCCATGTAAAGACTGCTCAAGAGTTGCCCATGAAGTTCAGAAGTCTATTGAGTAATTGCCCTGAACCTGGAGCCTTCTGAAACTTGATTTAGATGAGAGACCTTGAATGATCCTGATTCTCTTAGAGTAATAGCTGTCCAGGAAAAATGAGAAAATATTAAAACCACTTCTAATTTCTGGTTAACTATAGTACTGACCTCCCTGGCCCACCCCTCCACTGAACTCTCCAATTCTCCTCACAACCCCCTAATAACTCCTCCATGCTTGATTAGCACCCCACCTTGGGTCATACAACTATCCCAGAATCTGACTATACTCCTGACCATCCCAAACCACATTTCGACCTACCTGACACCCTCAACCACCTGATAATCCCCCTCTGCAGAGAAGAGTTCCCACTGCCCACAAGTCAAGCCTAAAAGATAAACTTAAAAGTGCTGGAAAG
Organism: Sphyrna mokarran; assembly: GCA_024679065.1. Lineage (NCBI taxonomy): Eukaryota > Metazoa > Chordata > Chondrichthyes > Carcharhiniformes > Carcharhinidae > Sphyrna > Sphyrna mokarran. Next base: position 86,460,758 of record JAGIQG010000005.1, on the reverse strand, counting down.
GGGAATAATCAAAATCAGCGACAACTCTCACTGACTCAATTAACAGCATGGTATCAGTGAAACAACTTGCAAAACTGCCTATTTGCTTAGACCTAAAGGATCTAAATAAAGCGTTGAAGAGATCTCACTACCCCTTGCCAATCATCAAAGGAGTGTTGCCGCAACTTGCCAAGGCAAAGATATTCGCAATGCTAGATGTGAAGGATGGTTACTGACAAGTGAAGTTGGATGTAAGCAGTAGCTTTTTACTAACATTCTGGATGCTGTTTGGGAGATTAAGATACTTAGACATGCCATTCAGCATTTCCATAGAAGAGTATTAACACAGAAAACATGAGATAGTTAATGATCTTCCTAGAGTGGAATCCATAATGGATGATCTACTAGTCCATGGATGTGGGAATACAATGAAAGAAGCCACAAGCTGACTTAATCTCACCTTAATAGAACTGCTGGAGAGAGCTCACCAAGTGAATCTGAAGCTGAACAAAAAAAAGATTGCAATTGCAGATGCTATACTCAAGTACAAAGGTCATATATTGGCAGCAAAATGTCTTTGCCTGAATGCTGACATGGTTAGAGCTGTAGCAGTGACCATGAAAGCAGTGTTGGATTTCTGAACTATCTAGCAAAATTCTGGCCAAATTTGTCAGCAGAGTGAAGCTCATTGCCAAGGAGGTGCTGTGGTATTGGGGCCAGAACATGAAATGGTGCTCACTAAAAATTAAACAACTCTTGAGGCCAATGCCAGTGTTGAAGTACAGTGATATCAATAATGAAGTCATCTTGCAGTGTAGTGCTAATGAGATGGCTCTGGAAGCAACTCTGATGCACCAAAGACAACCAGTTACATTTACATCAAGAGCACTAACGCAAACGGAACAATGCTACATTCAGATTGCAAAAGAGTTCCTGGTTACTGATTTAATCTTGTTCATCTTCATCAGTACCTATTGGGGGAGAGAAAGTCACTGTGGAGTCTGACCACAAGTCTCATCAAAGCATTTTTTGCAACCCACTACCATCTGCAAAGAATGTTACATTGCTTACAATAATTTCATCTGGATGTGTCGTACAAGCAAAGAAAAAACAGATGTAACATGCTCTCAAGTGCAGTGTTCCCCACCAAGAAGCTGAGGAAGCTGCAACAGATTGCAAAATCTTCCAAATTCAGTGTGAGGTAGCAATCTGACAAGATCAGGAAGCTATCAGCCTAGAAAAGACATTAGGCAGGATTCTTCCCCAAAAATTCTGTGTCTGTGTGGAGTAATTCACACTGATTTTTTTCAGTGGGAGTTCACACTAGAATCTTCAACAGTCTGTGCACTGCGGAGGCCACCAGTGTGAATATCATTAAATTTCAGGGGGCCAAACCTATTCCCACCCAGGAGGTTAAAACCAGTGGCTCTCTGTGTACGCGCAGTGATCCCATATTGTCAGCCTCCAGATTGCAGGTCAGCTCGATCGCTGGCCAGACCCGCAGCGCTGTTCCCCTAACCCCCATTTGCAGCCTTCCTTAACCATTCCCAGACTCAGCCCGAACTCCCTCATCCTAGAGTGTACCAATCTCCAGCCCCATCCTCCACAACTCCGTCTCCCAGAAGACCCCCTAGCAGGCAAATCCTGTCCTCAATCCAATTTTATCTCCAGTGCCGCCCCCGCCTTTCTCCCCTTCCCCCGACCCCTCGCAGTGCAGACTCCCTGGAAGGCAGACCCCCAGAAGGCAGATGCAGCCCCAGGAAGGTCCCCCTCTTCACAGATGCCCCGGCTGACCTCCCTCTCTCCCCCGGCAACCCTACTCCCACCTCCCCCACCCCACCCCTCTCCTTGGGTTGAACCCTATCCCATCCTGCCCCAGTCGCTGGCCTCCTTCTTCCCCCACTGGTCCCAATTGTAGAGTGGCAGCACGATTCTTCCATCGCGCTGTGCCAGAAAATTAGAGATTGGGAGAATTTCCCCCATTGAACCCGACAGAGAAGGACTTTGCTCAAATCAAGCATAGCACTGAGCAGAACACTGCGCATGTGTCGATCTGATGTGGAGATGTTAGCATTGAACTGGGGTAAACACAGTAAGAAGTCTCACAACACCAGGTTAAGGTCCAACAGATTTATTTGGTAGGAAACGCCACTAGCTTTCGGGGCTCTTGGGTGAATTTGTCGATCTGTCAGTGCCAAGATCGACACGTGCACAGTGGCCCCACACTGCCAGCCTCCTGATTGCTGGCTAACTCGATCACTGGCCAGCTCCGCAACCCTGCACTGTCTTTTGTGTGACCCCAGCCCCCCTCGGTGTGATCACTGGCCCCTGAACATGCCCGGGTCAGCCTCAACACCCTCCACCCCCCCACCCCCACCCCGCACAGCCCTCCCCATAACCACTCAGTCACACAGAATCATGCACGCAAATGTATCTTTTGTTGACTAGAAAAAAGAGGATGTTTATATCTTTTGTTTGAGATGGTAAGAGGGATGTTTAATTTTAAAATGTAACTAATCTGAATGAAACATCTATCTTTCCTGATTTCCCCCCAATTCCACACCTCACTCCTGCAGCCCTGACAGTGTCTCCAGCAGGCTGTCCGCGCCCACCCCAATGGCCATCCCCGATTGTTGGCCTTCCTCCTTCTGTCACTCACTGCAGAGCGGCAGCAGATCTCCCAACCCCCCACAGACTACTACCCTGCCCCATTAAGCCCTTTCCTCCTTGGCACTGCCCTATGCTTGGTTGGCAGTGCCAAACTGCCCCCTGGGTATTAGCACTTTGTTCCTTTGGCAGTGCCAAGATGCCGATGCCGAGGGGACAACCCCGAGCACCCAACCCTCTGGGGGGGACCTTGATTTTCCCCCAATTCACTCCAGCAGGGTCAGGCCGCTAGTTCACTGCGAATAGGAAGTTATACAAAACCCCAGTGGAGTGAAACATTCCTTGTGTGTGTGGGGGGGGGAGTTGGCAGTGAGTGGTTAATGGGCAGGAGATCTTAATCATGTGTCCGAATGGCATTTAAACTATATTAAAATGAGAGCCTGCCTATATTATGCAGCTCCGTGCTGATTCCTGGCGCGGAGCTGATGACGACAGAAATCCGATTGCTGGAGACATGCAGTGACCATGGTACCCAGCTGGGAGCCCATGAAACGGCTTCCGCTAGAATCTCCTGGCCCGTTGCGCCACAAAAACTGGCCAGTGTGGTGCGTGCAATGAGTGCCAACCTAAATGAGGTAGCGAGCCACAGACAGACCATGGAGGAAATTGGGAATAGACTTTTTCACTTTGGCAGGAATTGACAATCTGGTGACCTGTAGACCACCATTTTGACTACTGGGTGTAAAACTAGCTGTATTCAATGATGAAGGGAAAAATGCCTCATGAGCCTCAAAGCTCACTTCAGCTGGCATGGTATTCAAGATATAATGATGTGTGACAATGACTTTCAGTTCACAAGTGAAGAACTCACAAAGCCGATTCACAAAGAATTGGAAAATTAAGCATGACACTGCATCTCCTCACTATGAGTACATAAGAACTAGACCATCTAGCTCCTTGAGCCTGCTTCACCATTCAATAAGATCACGGCTGATCTTTTCATGGACTCAGCTCCACTTACCCGCCTATTCATCATAACCTTTATTTCCTTTACTGTTCAAATTTTTATTCTTGCCTTAAAAACATTCAATGAAGTGGCCTCAGCTGCTTCACTGGGCAGAGAATTCCACAGATTCACAACACTTTGTGTGAAGAAGTTCCTCCTCAACTCAGTCCTAAATCTGCTCCCTCTTGTTTTGAGGCCATGCTCCCTAGTTCTAGTTTCACCTGCCAGTGGAAACAATGTCCCTGCTTCTATCTAATCTATTCCCTTCATAATCTTATACATTTCTATAAGATCTCCCCTCATTCTTCTAAATTCCAATAAGTATAGCCCCATTTTTCCTCATAAGCCAATGTAGTGAATCTCCTCTACACCCACCCCAGTGCCAGTATATCCTTTCTCAAGTAAGGAGACCAAAACTGTACACAGTACTCCAGATTTGTTAACTTAGATTGGGATTTTCTGATTTTGGGGTGATTGTAGCCAAAAAATCCCACCCTATGTGTTCAATGCATGGGCAGTGACTGACTAGTAGAAAACAGTGTTAATGCTATAAGTGTATAGTGGGAAACTTGGATAACTCATAAAATCATAGAATGCCTACACTGCAGAAAAAGGCTATTTGGCCCATTGAGTCTGCTCCAAAGTCCTATCCTCATAACCACACAGTCACACAGGATCATGCATGCAAATGTGTCTTTTATTGACTGAAAAAAGGAGGATGTTTATATCTTTTGTTTGCAATGGTAACGGGGATATTTGATTTTGAAATGTATCTAATCTCGATGACACATCTGGCTTTCTGTAGTCTAGTGTCTATGACATGAGGCTACCTCTGGAGGCAAACATCTTAAAGTCAGTTCAATAAAACCTTTCATAGAAATATACTAAAGAATACAGTTACCCTTATACATGAAACACTGAAGTCTGAATGGCAATTCAATTGCTGTTGATAATCTTCTGGATTCTTGGAAAGCAACAGCTTTAAAGTTACATTAGCTTCTCAAGATGCTGCTATTCAGAATGGCAAAAATAATGAAGTTATTGTGCTACTGTAGGGATTATTGATTAGCAAACTCACTAACATAGAAGATATCCCACAGTTCAACCCTAGACATTGAGAGTACATAGAATTTGATGGCTGATTGCAGAACGATACAGGTATTTCATGTTGTGCAATGTTTTTTGTGTCCTGTCACAAATTCATTCAATTCTATTCTTTTGCCACAATCTTAGACTGAGGCTAGCAACATCAAAAAAGTTCTTGAATTCATATCATATTTCCATGATCTTAGGATTTCCCAAAAAATTTTATAGGCAACAATGTTCTTTTGAATTATAACTACTGTTATAAAGTAGGAAACATGAAGTGAATTTGTATACAATAAGCTTCCAGAAACAGCAACGTGATAATAACCAGTGGCTTCAGACTTCTTGGTTGGGGGAAAAAAAACATTTACAGGACTGTAGGGAAAATTCTCCTGCCGTATTAGTATCCTATTTAATCCTGGCTTGAGCTAACACAAAGTGCCAGCTCTGAAATCCAGATGGTCTTTTTAGAAAATATTTCCATTGATTTGCTGTGCATTTCTGTGTTCGCTCTTGTAGTCATTGATTCATAATTCTCATTGATTTTTACTACCCTTCTCTCATCCCTCCCTATCTTTTTAACCTTCTTTAGCCCTACAGCTCTCTCCTAAACTTCCATTTCCCATTTAAAATGAAGACCTATGGCTAGTCTTTCACTGAACAACTGATCCATCACAAAGGTGGTGCATTAATTCAGTAATATGGGGTAAGTGCAATGATTTGTCTAGCTTCTCAATTCATATTCTGCTTTATTAGAATACATTAGCGCTTAAAATTCATTTATATTTAATATTGGGAAATGAAATTATGTGGTGAGGGGGTATTGTATGGGACTATTGCTCTCTATCACTCAAATTCTGCCATCAATATACTTTAGCAACTTCTGGACTATAATCTTTGCAGTTTCTTTAGTGCGCACAGTAATATAACCCTTTTATCGTCATGGAAGTAATAAATTCACTGGAAGCTTTTCCTTTCCTGTTGAAAACAAAGAATTAAAATTAAATCACATGGAAAAAATGCAATTCTAATGTGTTTGGTCTAGGAATTTCTGATCTACCCTGAAGGATGTGTACAGCATTATTGAACCAATTTTCCCAGCTTGTTCAGGCTTGCCTTTGCTATTTTCTTAGCAGCAATTTTTTTTAACACATTCAAGTTCTGAGATTCAAGGGACATTTTGTGAAAATATTCCCATTCATTTGCTCTGCACATCCGTGTTCTGATTTTACTTTTTCCATCATGTATGTATCTATTGAATGTTCTTATGTAGTTTTTCTCTTGTTACATGTTGTTAGTGGGTTGCGGCCTTTGATACAACTTGCTTCAGGGAGAGAGAGTATTGCATCATTTTGAACACCACAAATATTGAAATAAGACAAACAAAGACTGAAATAGATCAGGATGTATTGATTTATTAATGCTATTAAATAATGCTATTGAAAACCCAAAGATTGTAGGAGAGGTAAGGATTCTGTAGTATAGAGTACCTGACAGTGAATATGTTTGGCTAAGAACTCCTAAATATTAACATAGTGACATTGTAAGGAGAGTGAAGGGGCAGAAGGGATGGTGTATTTGCATGTGAGCGGAACAAGGAAATAAATTTCGAGAGATTACTGACCATGATTACATCAGGTTCTAGAAAGGTGAGAGAGAGGGAAGATAAGATTAGAGGTTATGGGAGAATTGTTTTTCTTGTATCCTGTCCACACAAATGCTTGGCCTGCCATCCTACATATTTGCTGAGGACTATTTGCTGAGAAAGTATGAAATATTTGGCACAAAAATGAAAAGTGAGCTAGTTAATTGTGCTTTAACAATGGAAGAAATAAAGAGGTCCAAATGCATGCATTCCATTAACAACAGCGCAATAACAAAGAGTAGTTAGACTGAAGCTGCATTAGCAATGCAGATGAATTAGATTCATATCAGGAAATATCTTCCAACTCATAAGTAAAGGAGGAAAATTACTTGAAATAAATACTTACATTTCATAGAATATTTACATTCTCATAAAGTAGATCAACAAGACAATAGGATGTCAGATATATTTCAGAGTCAGTAGGTCATGGATTTAAGTCTCGTTCCCATCACTTTTCACAAATTACTTTTGCATTTCCAGAGACATTAGCTTTCAGATGAGATGCTAAACTGAGGTCCCTTCTGTCCTCTTAAAAGATCACCTGGCATTATTCAAAGAAGGTCAGGGGAATTCTCCCAATATCCTTGCCAATTTTTATCCCTCAAATAACATCACTTGTCCCTTATCTCATTGCTGCTCATGGAACATGCCACACATTAACATATTTCCTTACATCAGTCGGAATTCTCTGACATTGTCAGCAGCTGGGAGTCTCCAGTCCCATTGCTGTGAATGATGGCTGAGCACCAAATACTCTGTTGCCATTGGTAGCGGTAGCAAGACATGCATGATCAGAGAATTTTGGCCATTAAATCAGTGACTACTCTTCCAAATTACTTAATTGTTTCTGAATCACTTTGGGACAATCTGAGGTTGTTGAAGGCACTATCTGGATGCAGATTCTTTATTTCCTTTCTGGGATGAAAGTGCAGTTTGGGAAGATCAAGAGAAATAAATGGATATGTGGGGATTTTCTTAGAATCCTGTTATAATGCAGACATAGAATTTTAAATGAGCTGTCCCTTTAGAACGTAACTGGAATGAGAGTTGCACTGGAATGCATTTATTCCATCAATATCACAGTGGTCACATTTAGTAATATCTTTAGCATTGCCTATCTGCAAATGTCTTTATAGAGGATAGTATTTTGATCAGGATGGCACTTTGAAAGGAAAATAGAGAATTTCTCCAAATTCTCCTATTTCTTATTTACATGTTGCTCTTCAGCTACATCACTTTAATTTTCACATAGACAGTCACAGCACACAGTTCTACCTTAATGCCATCCCTCCTGACTCCTCTATTGCTAAGTCACTAGACTGTCTGTACAACATTTGTTTGTGCAGAAATTTCTTCAGCTTAAGTGCCACACCACTCTTTTGGTCTTCATTTCTTAACTTCTGACTCCACCAGCTTTCTGAGGCTGAACCAGACTTTGGTAACTCAAAAGTGAGCATCTGACATATGCTGGCAATAGGCCCACTAATTCTATCTCCATAATAATCTCCAAGCTCCACCCCTGCCTTAGCTCATCTACTACTGAAACATTCATCTGCACCTTTTTTATCTCTGAACTGATTATTCCAATACACTTCTGGATGACTTCCTACATTTTATCCCCAAAAACTTGAGGTCACTTTAACTCTGCTGCCTGCATCCTCATTCACACCAAGTCCTATTCACCCATCACCTCTGTGCTTGCTGACCTACATTGTCTCCCAGCAAAGCACCATCTTAATTTCCATCTAGTATTCAAATCCTTCCATGATGTTATCCTTCCCTTATCTTTGTACTCTCCTCCAGTCCCACAGCTCTTCAAGGATTCTGCACTCATCTAATTCTGGCCATTTGAGAATCTTGATTTTAATTTCTGTACCATTGGGATGTGCCTTCAATTGGCAAGGCCCTAAGTCCTGGAATTCCTTCCCTAAACTTTTTCATCCCTCTACCTTACTTTTATCCTTTAAGATGTGCTTTCTTTGAACAAGCTTTTGACTATTTGCCCTAATATCAACATGGCTTGGTGTTGTTTATTTTATAATGCTCCTATGAAGCACCATGGAACACTTGGTGTCACGAAAGGAGTTACATAGTTACTTGCTGTTGTTCATACTCTGAAAAGTAAGTTAAACTGCATAAGTCATTAATTAAAGATTTGACTTTTCTGTATTTTATTTGACTATTTTTCAAAAAAAATAAGTTGGAAAAAAGTTACATTTAAAGTGTTGATTTTCAACGCCAAATGTCTTTCTCATGACTTTCAAGAAAAAAAAGCACCAAGCAATTCAATTCCATTTGCTATTCAGAAATTGCTTCTCCCCAATTTAAACAGTAAGAAATATATTAGCTTGGTTGGAAGTTCAGAAGGACAATTCCCATCAACATGGAATAACTCTCTCAGTCTACCAGAAGGACAAACTTTTTAACAATGAAATCATAGAATCATAGACTCCAGCCCATTTAATTTGCATCACCACAATCCAACCCAGGCCCTATTCCCATAAACTCTTGCATTTACTCTAGCTAGTCTCCTTGACACATACAATTTAGCATGGCCAATCCACCTAACCCACACATCTTTGGACAATGGGAGGAAATCGGAGCACCTGGAGGAAACCTACACAGACAAGGAAAAATGTGCAAACTCCACACAGACAGTGGCCCAAGCTGGGAATCGAACCCAGGTCGCTGGCACTGTGAGGCAATGTGATAACTACTGTGCCACCATGCTATCGCAAATAAATTTCAAAGATCAGAACAGGGGTACTATAAACAGCCACATGGTCTGAAGGAAAGATGTTACATGGAGAGTTTTACAGGTTCTGCTTGGGTCTGGAGGTCAGGATGTAAATAGCTTACACTCTCCAGCTATGTAAGATGATGCACCAAATTGGAATAAGAACAAGCATTCATTATTTCATTATATAAAGTTGATTTTGACTAGTTCCGGAAAGTTTTTGACTGACAAATTATTTGGTTTTAATTTTTTTGCTTTGTCCTTTTAAAATTATTATTTTTTTCTGGATTAATGTGATTTTGTTAATAAAAATTGATCAACGCTATTTTTCTGTCCATTGCACTGCCATAGAATAAAGCTCAATGCTTCCAAACTGAGCAGATTTAGATTCAGAGTGCTTTTGAAAAGAATGAACAGGTGCACATGCAAAAAAGGCTCAATGCTCAATCCACATTGCAAGAAGATTGTATTTTTACATCTGGATTGTGCTTTCATTATTACAGTGTAAGTCATCAGACTAACAGTAAAATACTTAGTCCTTTAAAAGAAAATTGATGCCATGGCATTTACAGGTTTGAACTGACATGAGTTGACCATATCAGGATAATCTTTTAAAACAGTGATGATAAAATATGTGCAAACTTTGAAAATAAATTTGTGTATGGAACTAATACTGAGTCTTGAAGATGTTCCTCATGTTTAGCTGGAGGAATTTGCAAGTCATGCAAGATTGGGTGGCAAGTAATCTACCAGCACAGAAGCAGTGAAGGGATTGAGAGAAGTGATGGAGAGTTAAAGGTAACTAAATCCTCTGTGATTAGTATATTGCAGTGTTCCACAGAACTCCTTATCTCCCTGACCACCTGTTCACCTTTTCCCGATGCACCTAGCAGTTGAGTGAAGATACAGATTGTAAATTATCAGTCAACCAACTTCTCCAACTTCTTTTGTGGACTACCTCTGCACACATTTCTAACTCTGACAATTCGTTCCATGCTGCTTCTTATTGGGAATGTTTCTCCTAGAGAATGATCAGCTATTTAAGGAGAATTGACAATTATAATGCTCATTCTGAAATTTCACTTTCAATTGAACACTAGATCGTATCAACTTCAATTAAGCAGATGTACTTTCAGGGCCCTTCAAGCTTTTTATTAGCAGAATTTAATTCACTCACTAAATTCACACTTCAGAATAGATACAAGATGAAACAACTCTTCAATTCCTAATTCACTATGGACTCCAAACAGGTCTTTTTAAAAACATGGCCCACATTTTTACTGCTGAGTTGGGCGCTCAGAAATAGGAGAATTTCCATTTCAATTAACCTGACTTTTAAAAATGGCAGACCATAGTACTGATTTTCATGTTGGAAAGATGGTCTGGATTGGGCTCACTGACTCAGGAAATAGTGTGGGTGTGGACTAGTTAAAATGTATGCTGCTTTGCTCTGATACTTTACTGAATTTTAATTCTTTTTCAAATTATTTAGACACAAAACAGCCCTCATTCCTCACTCATTTTACTCTTATCACACACTCCCCATGCCCAATTCATGCCAAGCTATGTCATTCATATGTCCCTGGCAAGTCTTCAAAGCTCTTCATGCAACCTAATCAAACTCATGCCACTCTGTAGACCTATCATAAATCTTCAAACTTCTGGAGCCAATCCATGTCTCCATGAAAATCAGAAGTGTCATGTTTAGGGGTAGGGATTTAAGATTTCTGGGCTCATTCGCCATTTTGCCCAGGATGGAGAGGCTTCCATTGTAGTGAAAATTCAGACTCGTGTTCCAATAATGTTTCTTGAATGTTGATGCATTGGACTTTAGTGAGAGTTTTTTCCACTGAAGCCTCACACAATTTATTTTTACCAATTCAAAATTATGCTGTTGAAAATCAAGAAACATCTGAGGAATGATCAACCATATCTGCCTCCACTTCATAGAAGGTTTTAACTACAATATCAATGTCATAGTCATAACATTATCTCCTTGAATGGATATTCCAAGGTTGCATTATGATTAACTTTAACTATTTCCAATTCAATCAAATTGAATCCTAGAACATGATTGCTCAGATTTTCCTATAACTTCATGGTTGCCAATGGACATTGTAATTTTTAGCATCGAACAATGCCAATTTTGCTATTGATAACCTGCTTCTCATTTTCCTGCATTCCTTATTAGAATATGAGTATGATATTGCAATAGAAGCAATGTGATCAATTGATGCAAAAAGTGATATCTTTATGGGGGCACAGGTAGAGAGAGAATAAGAACAAGCATTCATTATTTTATCACATACTATTACTTTTGTCCAGTTCCAAAGAGGCTTTGGTCGTATAGAATATTTGGCCTTGATTTCCTTGTCCACTGGTAGAGATAGAAATCTCTCAGAATGTGAAAATCTTCATAATTTGTACGTTGTGGGTAAATAAACCTTGGGCTCAAATTAATTCTAGGCATTTGTTTGTGTTGAACAACAGTGAAACAAGTTAGTTGAGATGTATAAAGTTCTAAAATATTTCATACATGTACAGAATATTTGAGTCTAAGTCTGAGGGCAGAGCTGAGTTTAACATTATTTATGAGAATTCCATTTTGAGTTTAGGGAATAATTTTCTCTCTAACAACTGCTGCTGCACCTTCTATTTTCTTTTAGTTGTGGAAGTAATTTTTCTACTTGTTGAAAGCATTAAATGCTCTTTACAACGACAATTAAACTAATAAGGCACATGGTTAAAAATAAATAGAAACATTATCTTTTTTATTGAGGGACAATGTCACATTCTTGCAATATGTACCAATCATTTACATGCAATCAGAATGTATTAGATCACTATTATTCAATCTAAGTGGCGTCTATGCCAAAACTGTCTTAAATGCAAAAGTTCTGCTGTTGTGTTTAATGAGGGTCAACCAGTGATAATTGCCTTTTAACAGTAACAATTATGTCATAACAAAAATAGAACCAACTAATTCAGGATTTTCAAAACTTTCACTTCTGTCAGAGTATATTTGGCTAATAGTAAATCAAGAGGTATGTGCTCATGCCTACCAAATGTCTACTCTCGTGGCATTACATTTAGTAGCATTTAACTGCATACTGTTTTCCTCTTACCATTGATTGAGAGTGTCAAGATTTTCCTGAACCTCACTAACTGCATTCTGTGGCCTAAACTCTGTGACTCATATTCTCCAAGCATTTTCAGTACTTTTGCTATTGATTTTGATAACATAGAATTTCTCAGAAGCGGAGAGAAATGGTAAAGTGACAACCATTAGCTTACCTGTATCAGTAGTTAAATGGGCAAGGTCAAATTTTCCTGTTGATGTGTCTCATACATCTATACCATAGGAACCTTTGAACAGTGCACAAAAAAAATTCTCAACTTATGCCATTAATTCTGCAACTCCATATTTTCCAAGAACTTATCATAGAATCATGGAATGGTTATAATGCAGAAAGAGGCTATTCATCCCTGTCGTGATGGTGCAAGCTTTTAGCAAGAGAACCTCCAAAACTATTGCCCTTTTCCCATAACCCACATTTTATTCCGATCTTTTGCACCACCCTGCCAGGTGAGTTGACATTGGTAGATGTGAGCACGTACTCCTTGATATAATTTTAGCTGATTATACATTAATGGAGTGAAAGCCTTGGAAATCCTGTGTTTACATATTCAAACTGATTTGAAGTAGGATGGCCAACTATGCTAAAAAAGAAAGGAAATCAATATATTCTCATTCTCAAATCACTTTTTCCTTTCAGACTCTGAGACTTGTCATTGATCTAGACTGGTCGCATCCGTTTCCCAGTTGAATATGCTATGCCTGTGTTGCATCATTGCTTTGTACACATGTGAATGGCCCTGATCAAAACAGTACAGAGATGTACACTAAGATTTAGCTTTGGCTGTCAGTATCAGTTGTATAATAATATAGTATGGCCCTACTTTATCACTTTGATTCGAAGTGCTGGGTGTACTTGAAACTGCAAGTGTTTGAGACCTGACTTCTAGACCTGTTCTCAGGCAGCCCCATACGCACTCTGTCTGAAAAAATATCAGTGATCCTGAATCACACTTTAGAAGCCTGTAGGCACAGATTAATGTGCTCAAAACTCTGCAGCTCTGTTTGGCATCCCCAATTGCACATGCGCAGAAAAGAAATGATAGAATGTGCTCCACTGCCATATCCCTCCTGGGCTGGATAATGCATTCCCTTGGCCACCATAGACCTTTCCCTACTCCCCCAAGGTTACTGACCCTCTTATCCCCCCATACTCAGCCACCCAGACCGATCACAGGTCCTGCCCTCCCTTCCTCCCCTCTGGCTTCAGACAGAATGGCAGCAGACCCTACCTTCCGCTCACTGATCACAGGCAGAATGGCAGAGGAACCCCCTTCCTCCCAACTGATCTCAGGCAGAGTGGCAGTGGACTTCCCTTCCGCCCTTACCAATCTCAAGTAGAGTGGCCAGCAGACCCTTTCTTTCGCCTCACTGATCTCAGGCAGAGTGACAGCAGACCCCCTTCCTCTATTGATCTATGGCAGAGTGGCAGCGGACATCATCTTTCCCCCCACCAATCTCAGGCAGAGTGGCAACAGACACTTCCTTCTCCCCCATTGATTTCAGGCAGAGTGGCAGCGGACCTCCTTTCCCTCACTCCCCACTGATCTCAAGTAGAGAGCCGTCAGATGCTAGGCATTTACGTCCTCACTAACTGGAGCACCTAAATCAGACTTTTGTAGAGTATGTCTGTTTCGTGCCGATTCTGGATGGACGAACACGGCATTAAAGGGGGAAGTGCTGGTAAGGTTGGGTATGCAGCCCATTAAGTCAATTTAAATGCATGCAAATCTACATTTAAATTGCTATCACACTCATTTCAGACGTGGTCCTGATCGCAGCTATTTTCGGGCCTTGGATCCAGCGTGGAGATGGGTGCAGATTGCACTTCTCACGTCTGACTTTGCCAAGTTTTCCGGCCCAAAAATGGATGCAGCAGGATGGTAAAATCGGGCCCTAGATGAAACAAAGCTCAAAAACCTACAAACAAGAAAAGTTAATATTTGTGCTAAGTGCAAAAAATTCCCGCTGCAATCTACACAGTTTCAGAATTGGTTATCACCACCACACCCAGAGTAACCAATGCAACTCAGGAGATTGACTAAATTTAATCTGGTAAGATGCAGGGTAGAAAGACATTGATATCTTATTCCTTACATGGTTCAGATCCTCAATGAAATACTGAAATGATAGGATTGATATGTACTTCATACCTGCACGAATGGTGTATTTTAAACTTTGTAAGTTTAATATAGTTTCAATTCAACCTCATCCTGCTTTTAACATAACATTCACCACTGCCCTCTTACTCACTGAATTTGTTGGTCTATCTATGTTACTATTTAACTGTTATATGTTTGCATGTTTTTGGAACTGATTATATAGCCTTTATTTGAATGTTATGATGTAAGTTACAATACAATCAGCACTTCAACTGCAAATATGTTTATTGAATGAAATACCATTACTATTGTTGTATCTGTAGCATTGATGATTCTAGAATTGCTTTCCATAACTGCATATTTATCTTTTAAAATAGCACAGTGTCTTAGTTTCTGATATTATATAAAGGAAATAGTATGATTAAAAGAAGTTTTTAACTGAATGGAATTCAAAGATATTAATGAATGCTGTCACTTTATATTCATATAAATCAATCCCTCAGGATCAAGGAGTCTGCCAAAAATAAATTTTTTTCACTCAAAAGGAATGAGATAACTGCAAAGCGAGTCATGCCATCGAAACTTACTCTGATAGACTACGTCAGACTGTGAGTGATAAATCTGGCTACATCCCTTGTGTCCAAAGGTCTATGCAGATACTTTTGTCAAGCTGGAAAAGGAAGAAAATTAACTTGATAGCAATCAGGAAACTTGCTTAACTCCAAGGTCCAACCATATGTTAAAAACTATTTTATCGATGTGGACTCTGAGGCAGTGGAAACATAATGTAGAATATGGTTTAATGACAAAGCACTTGACCAAATTATTCTGGTATCTATTTGATTCAATTTTAATTGCGAGCAATGCCATAACTTATTACAGGGGTTATTTTCTTCTATACGTTAACTCTAGTGAAGAAATAGAAACAAGCAAGTCAGTAACTGGACAGTTCAGCCATTTGTATCTCTAATTGGGTTTGATTTTTATCTCTGATGTACATCACAGAGAGGGGATGGATGGATTCCCTTCTGGTCTCTGTAAATCACACAGATGTCTACCAGCTCCCACCTGCTAGCACTACAATACATCACCTGCCCTGTCCTGCCATCTTTATTCTGTTTTATTTAACTACTTAAGTTTAGAAATATCATTCAGTGTAAATGATATTGTTATGTCAAGACATTGAATTGGTTATGCTGTAAATTTAATGGAATACTTGTACCGCTCTGGTACCAATTAAACTACTACCCTGTTAGACAAACAAAAATTTAAAACTCACGACCACTTACCTATTTACTCATCTAATTCTTCTCCTTGCTTCAGCCATCTCATCCTGCCACTGGTCTCCAGCTCCCTCTCTCTGCCCACTCTTATAATGCAAAAGTTTAAAATAACATCGCTTTTCCCATCATACCAAATTCCCAAGTTCACATTCTCTTTCAAGCTACACTCAGTGACAAGTTGCTGCCTTTGTATTAATATCCTTTTGCTTATTTTAGTCTAAAGCACTATTTCGGGCCTAGTTACCATTCACTAGGGCACTGATACCAGCCAACATTAGCTGAAGCTCATCAGAATCGAAAAGTTCCTTCTTTTCCTAGAACTGATGTTAGTGCCCCATGAAACAATGCTCTCCTTCCCACACTACTCTTTGAACCATGTTTTAATTGTTTAAATCGGAAATTGACTCCAAATACATAAAGTTCTATCCATATAGTAATATTTGCTTTCCTTTCTAATGCTGAAACTCTTTATTAATCCAGAATGGTACACCTCATTTTTTGTTTTCTTATCTCTCCTAAAAATGTTAAAATCGGGGATATTTAGTTCTCCTTCATACACTAGGTGAAGCCTATTAAATTAAGTATTTCATCATTGCCTTACTCCAATTTTTGTTCCAATCCCTGATGTTGTCCTGATGCCTTTTGATTTTGTAGTGTAAATCCCATTTTAAACTTTCTATTACTTGCCTAAATTAATAACCTTTGTAACTTCAATTGAAGAGTTAGGAAGTTGTGATAAACTAAGGAATCCAGTAACTGGGAATTTGTTCTGGTGGTTGCATGTTAAAAGAAAAATAATTTTAAATTAGAGATTGTAGTTGGCTGGATCGATGGAACTAGAGTTTTAATATGCTGATTAGTCTAACTACATTGAGATCAAATGTTTACCCAAAGCAAAGGGAGTAGAGTGTCAAAAGTTAATGTAAAACATAGTAAAAGTTCAAAACAGAAGATGGGGATGACTTTCACACATTCTAAGAGGTGAATTTATGTATTAAAGGTAATTAAGAGTAACTGCTGAGAAAGTTAGTTTGTATAAGGGAGGATGAAAAGGTGTAACATGGGCCGAATGCTTCAACCTTGCTTGCAGCCGGGATTCTCCCATCTGCTGCAGTGAACAGAGTTTTGGCTAAGCACCAAATTCTCTGTATTTACTAGCAGTAGTGGCAGGGCATGAATAGCCACAGAATTTCAACCATTATTTCAGAGGTAGGTTCACCTTATGCAAGGGGGCTGTTTTGAGACTGCAGGTCACTGCAGCAAGCTTTGCCTATTCCCAGCAAACTGTCTAGAGAAAGCCAGATTGAGAAGCCAATTGCCTCTATCCTAAATCGGAGGCAAGCCCAAAAAATATAGTTGCCTGATGTGGTAACTATTGCTATATTTTGCTGATATTTTTAAATCCTGTGGGATGATGTTTGGGGAAATTTAGTTCTGAAGTTAGGAAAATATAGGTGTAGTGGGGAAAAAACCATAAAGATGGATATCTGGGATAAAAATAGCAGCCTGGCCCAGGAAAAGTTAAAAGACATTAAGCAGGCACTGACTTTCAATGCAAACAACTACTTGCAAATTAAACCACAGGGCAGACAGCTTTTTGAATTAAACATCTAGGGAACAAATACTGCAGGAAGCCAGGCACCTTAAAAGATAAAGATCATCCTGAGACAATGGGTTGGATAGGAAGATTAGCCACAAGTAGGAACAGGAATACATAAATGCAGAGAAACCAATTACTATAAGAATAGACCGAAACTAAGTCATTGATAAAGAGGAAATGTATCTATTCATGGAACAATGTGATATTGAAATGATCATGTCTGTGCCTGTCCATAACAATATGTTAAACAATTTCATCTATTTGATTACAATGATGGTGTTTATAGTGTCTGGTCCACCTATTGCGTAAAGGGTATAAAGATGAACCGCTCCTATTGTATCGTTAAGAGAAGGTGGTTGCCCTGCAGAGTGCTAGTGCCTTTTCTCCATGAAACTTAGTTAAACAAAACTGCATTGTTGCATCTCCACTCTGACTCTGAAGTGGTATTTTTCCCACAACAGAAAGATTTGAAACTGGGCAAATTTAAAAATAAAGTGTATAGCCATTAATGTGGTTAAATTCTTAGTTCTAATTAATATTCTCTTTGTGTGTTTAATAAACATCGATTTTGTTTGAAATCATCACAATGGTGTCTGGGATCTCATTCACTGGTCTTTACATCTTTAATCATATAAAACCAAATTGCAAAATGCAGTTGAGAGTAGGCATTCCAAGTTTTCCTCCTGGGATTTGGAATGTCCTAGCATTTAACATCAGCTGTGTTCTGAACAAAAGATAAAGACTGCTTTTATCTCGGGCAGGTATTGAATAATTAACTGCTGTGTGATCCTTAAAAATTATGATAATGTCTAGTGTTTTTCAATTTTGTTTCAAATAAAACTGCAGTGCTGGTTTATGCCTCGGTTAAATTTCAGTTACTGTAAAGTAGTAGATCCGTGTAGCTGCAATTCTTGGTGAATAGCGCCAGATAGCTCAATGCAGAGGTAATTTCTTGAGGTGTTTACACTCATCTCTTATATTGCCTTGCTGAATCCCAGAAGTAATTTGCTCTGGCTGTGGCGATGTTTTGCTGCGCCAATATCTTTTACAATGCCTTCTCTCAGATGCCCCTGTCTGGTGCTGCATGCTGCTAGCATTGTGACCTCTGTTGTTGAATGGTAAGAGCTCTCCTTTGGTGCATTCTCTCTCCTCTTCTCTGTCTTGCATAATATTAACTTCGGTAATGAGATTCATGAATACTTCGGCAACTGTTGTGTGTGAAGATGAGAATATGAGTATATATGGAGTTCACCTGTAATAGTGATGAGCAGTGAGATTTTCAAATCATTGCACTGTCCGCAACCAAAATTCCACTTGTACCACAGTGAACTCCTGCCACTTTGATCTCCAATCCTGCCAGCAACACCTGTATTTGGAGACATTTGGTAAAAAATAGCATGTCAAGTTCAAGATCAAAGCCATTACCCTCTCCCTGTCACCTCCACACTTGGCCCCAGCATCTTTGAACCCCCATTTGTACCTTTGCTCCCTAATTCATAAATCTTCCCATTTCCCTGGGTCCTGTCATCCTTCAATTGGACAGGCCATCTCTCACTAAAAATACACCCACCCGCATCAACTATGATTCTAGACCCTCTCTGCATCAGATTTAGAGGCTTTGTTAGAGATATTTGATTATCCCAAATTCATCCTGCACCCAACTAAATCCGAATGGCAGGCAGTAACTAGTGGGATAATGCAGGATCAGAGCAAGGACTTCAGCTATGCACAATATACATTAATGATTTAAATGTGGGAACTAAATGCAATATCTCAAAATTTGCAGATGCCACAAAGCTGGGTTGGAAGGTGAACTGTGTACAAAGCTGTGAGGAGGATGCAGGGATGCATCAACCCAATTTGTATAAGCTGAGTGAGTGGACAAATACATGGCAGATGAAGTATATTGTGGATATTAAGCAGCAGAAACAGGATGGCAGGCAATTATCTGAATGGCTATAAATTGAAAGAGGGGAATGTGCAACAAGACTTGAGTGTTCTCATCCACTAATCACTGAAAATAAGCATGCAGGTACAACAGGCAGTAAAAAAGGAAAATGTCTGTTGGCCTTCATAGTGAGAGGATTCCAGTACAGGAGCAGGGATGTCTTGCTGCAGATATTCAGGACCTTGTATGAAACCACATCTGGAATAGTGTGAGGAAGAATGTTCTTGCTATGGAGGGAGCGCAGCAAAGGTTTACCAAACTGATTCCTATAATGATGAGATTGACTTTTGAAGAGAGATTGAATTGGTTAGAATTATATTCACTGGACCTCAGAGGAATGAAGAGGCATTTTATCAAAACCTATAATTTCTAATAGGATTAGACAGGTAAATATAGGAAGGATGTTCCTAATGGTCTAGAACCAGGGACGGTAGTTCCAGGATATATAATAAACCACTTAGGACTGAGATGAGAAGAAATTTCTTCACCCAGAGAGCGGTGAGCCTATGGAATTTGTTACCACAGAAAGCAAAGGCCAAATCATTGTATGTTTCTAAGGAGTCGGATACAGCTCTTGGTACAAAAAGGAACAAGAAGTATAGGCAAAAGATGGATCAGGCTATTGAGTTGGATAATACTAAATGATGGAACAGGATCGAATTGGCCTTCTCCTGCTCCTATATTGGTATGAATCAAACCTCCCACCGTGACAGTAAATATTGTCACTGCCAGACTACGACTTGAGATGGGCCTGTATGTGGGACAGTACAAACCCTAGCTTGGGCCTCTCATTTTCTTAGCTTGGCTGACTGAAGCTACCAAATTCCCATCACCACAGTCAGGTCACCAGGTCATTCCCACTTTACTCCTCCATGCCCCAGAGCCCACCATCTGTACTCCCCTGCACCTCTCTTCTACTCCTCGATGCCCCTCACCCGACTCTACATCACATCCACCCCCCACTTCAGCCATGAGTCACCCAAGTGTCTACACGAGTTGCAATTCTCCTGTTCCTCTTTTCTATGTCACAAAGTCGAACAAGGAAACCTGACCTCAGATACAACTGTGCAAAGCTGACTGTTGCTTTGCACTGTTGAACTAACAGATGCCATGTGATTCTTGTATGCCACTGGTTTTACCATGAGGTTAGGATAGAATTACAAAATGTTTTAATTTAATGTGTATTCATGTTATGCAGATATATTACAAGTGTATCCAACCACAAAATAGAATGAGGCCTGAACTGCCATAGACATGGAGCTGAGTTAATCTCTGAAAGTGAACCCGCCATCAGGAAAACAAAATTCTAACTTCCATCTAATTAAATAATCCTGTCCACACATTTCCTCCTCTTGCAGACTCCATAACATACTCCATCCCAGAAGTCAGGATGTATGTGGCTTGGAGGGGAACTTGCAAGTGGTGGTATTTCCATGCATCTGTTACAGGAGTCCTAGGCAGTAGAGGTCATGAGTTTGGAAAGTGCTTTGAAGGAAGCTTGATAAGTTTCTGCAGTGTAACATGTAGACGTGGTAGCATGGTTCTGCCAGTGAGGGAGGCAGTGAATGTTTCATTTGACAATTAAGTAGGCTGCTTTGTTTAGGATGATGCTGAGCTTTTTGAGTGCTGTTGGAACTGGATTCATCCAGGCAAGTGAGCAGTTTTTGATCACACTCCTTGTTTATACATTATCAATAGCGAACATGCTTTGTAGAGTCACAAGTTGAGTTACTGCATGATTCCTAGCCTCTGACCTGCTTTGGGGCCACGGCATTTGTGTGATTGGTCCAGTTAATTTCAGATTAATGGAAACTCCCCCAGCATATTGATGTTTGAAGGATGTAGTAGTGATAATGCCACTGAAAGATAGATATTTAGATTCATTCCTATTGGCGGTGGTCATTTCCCAGCACTTATGTGATATAAATATCACTTGTCACTTATCAATTCAAACTGGACTGTATTTATCTTGTTCAAAATTCCATTCAAAAATAATTTAATGATTGCTGGATTTAAGTAATTAAGTACATTGCCATACTTGAGATATTTTTCTCTCATGTTATGCAGATGTATTACAAGTAGTAAAAGAAAGTTATACCTATACATCCCCCAATAGATTTTAAGTAATCTTGCTACATTGAAAACAATGCTATTTTTGAGCATCTCGGTTGCAATAAGTACAAGGAACTGATAGATGCCAAAGTTTAGGGTTTGTTGTATGTGCAGAATCAGTGGGATGTCTTCTAGCCTCATGCAGGAACACAAGATGTAGAAAAAACATTTTGGCATTTAACAGGGGAAAGAAAGGAGCAGATGCCATGCATTTGCAGGAAAATAAAGGACTGAAAATATTTGCTTCAATCTTCCCAATGTTTACTTCATGATTTGAGACATTTGCTTTCGATTATTTTTAGCAATGACAATTCTGTTAGTGGGCTTCAGTGTCTGGAATGCACTATTACCTATCATTCAGCCATCATTATGATGAATGACAGAGCAGGCACAAAGGGCCAAATGACCTCCTCCTATTTTCTATGTTTCCATATTTTTGTTAGATAAGCTGTAGTGATTCCTGACTGTAGTCTGACTTACTGATCTTCTATGCCATTTTAGTCACCCTTCATTTAAAGGAAATTATATTGGCAAAGTAATGTTAGTTAAAAAATCATTTCTTAAGTGACGGTGAACACTTTTTTGTAGAGTCGAGGACCTTCATGTGGTTCACTATACAGCTCGAGGTGGACTTGGTTGACTTGGTGTACCAGTGGCATAATCTTAATGAACTAAATATATTTTCTTGCACTTGACTTTTGAATGTTCTTTCATAATTTGGTGAATTTGTCCAATATTGTGTTATTGTGATGCTGTTAACACTTGCACCTAGTAAATATGAGCACATGTTTTAGTAGCATCGATAGTGAGTGAATTGAAGTGAGATGTATACTGTATGATATTGAAGGTTGCCCTTAGTAGAACACCTCATTTTGTCACACATGCTGTTTGCACTATTGATGTTGCTGTGTGTCTCCTGCTAACTAGTCCACTTTCAAGTGCTCTTTGTCTTCTAGACACTTATTGCAGAAAGTCATTCCCACATTGTGCTTCATCAATATCTACAGGATGTAGCTGATTGAAAAATTGAAGGATGTAATGTACCTTACTCTCTGTGTGTCTCTTAAATTTATTGGTTATTACTAGCTGGACTCGTTTCAAACTACCACAGAAAAACTGCTTGAACATGAAGATTCAGGCTGATGTGTCATTTACACCTGGAAGATACAACTAAGCTCAGAACTGCTACAGAACTTGGTCATTGCTTTTTCTAAAAAGGGTTTCAACTTTGGTTTCAAGTTATTTTTATACCTTGGCTAAATATTTTCCAGTGAACATTGTAGTTTTTCACACAAAAAAAAATTGACAATGCTATACACTCACCTACAGTGTAAATTAAAGGACTGGCAATCTGTAGGCATTGTATCATATAATGATTAGCTTAATGGAGTTTTTTTGTATTTGTTACAATCATTGACACATGCAGCTCTGAGGTAGACAGGTTGGCTTGTTACAAATGCATGGTTTTATATGATTATTGTATTTTTGATTTATGTCTTAAATTTAGGACAAACTGGTTTGTCTCAAGCTAAGTCTTGGCTAAGATTAGTAAGAAGTCTCACAACACCAGGTTAAAGTCCAGCAGGTTTATTTGGTAGAAAACGCGATTAGCTTTTGAGTGCTGCTCTATTGTCAGGTGAGTGAGAGTTGACAAAGGAGCAACGCTCCGAAAGCTAGTGTCATT
This sequence comes from Sphyrna mokarran, assembly GCA_024679065.1. Lineage (NCBI taxonomy): Eukaryota > Metazoa > Chordata > Chondrichthyes > Carcharhiniformes > Carcharhinidae > Sphyrna > Sphyrna mokarran. Next base: position 86,437,833 of record JAGIQG010000005.1, on the reverse strand, counting down.
TACTGCCAAATAAACCTGTTGGACTTTAATCTGGTGTTGTGAGACTTCTTACCGTGTTTGCCCCAGTCCAACGCCGGCATCTCCATACCTTGGCTAATATTAAGCATCAGAGCAAGCCCAAGATGAGGTGCAAAGCTTGTTCTTGTCAATAAAGATCCTGTTTGTCTCTCTTATGAGGACAATGAATTGGATTAAATTTGAATTTGGTTTTTGGAGCAAGAAGAAAGTGGATTCGGGGATTGCCTGGTCCACTCTACTCACTGGCTTTATAACTTTACAAATGGAATGAAAAATTTAAAAATCTTATCAGTTCAATAGCGAATATGTCCCTTATCTGGAGCCACATATTTAAATTGTTTTTTGAAGCAGGGTCACAAATAGCGGCAAAAAAAAGTGTCCAAAGGGTCAGGAATTCAGGCTTCTGAGATTAAATCACCACTGAAATTTCAGGCAAATGGAAATGTGCTAAAAATAACTGGAAAGGAGTTAGAGTGGCATTATGATCGCCGCTGATGTTATTACTGGACATGCTGGATCCCAGGGTAGAAGTTGACTTGATTGATCCTAACTTTATTTTTTGTTTAGAAACATGGAGGGTGAATACTGAACAGAATCACTGGAGTCAACTAATAATGTTTTGACAAAAGAGTAAAGTGTCCATTAAACAAGGAAAGAACTATAATATACTACTTCTTCACTCCAACCATACCTTTATAGATATACACAAATGCAAAAGGATAAACAAGTGACAAAATTTATCTTATATTCTGATGTTCACAGTAAATGTAAAGTTCACGTAATTCAATAAGCAATCCACAGTCAGACATGCCACACATAAACCAAGTAACAGATAACACCTAAAACAACAGGCAGAATTTTCCCAAAAAATGCTAAGTGTGATAAAAGCGAGAAAACCAAACTACCGTGGTAGTTTGAAACAAGTCCAGTCAGTACCAACTCAGTATTTAAGATTCAAGCAAAAAGTAAGGTACATTACATTCATCAACTGTTCAGTCATCAATATTGATGAGGCACAATACGGGAAGATCCACAGGTCTGTCCAGTGCTGATGGATCACATTTGTCTCACATTTGGTATTTCACTGAATGGACCCCCACATGAATTACATGAGTTTGGAGCCCCACGTAAGTTAGTCACTGGAATTGGCTCACAGCCATTCACTAGAAGCTGTGTTTAAACACTCTTTCTGCACTTAGCCAGTCATGCCAGGTGGATGGCAGCATGAAGAGCAGTTCCACATTTCATGGAGCTGACCTTGGAAGGCTTCTGGGCCCAGTGGAGGAGATGCAGGCCACCTTGTACCCGTAAGTCGGTAGACATCTAGCAACAGGGAAGCAAATGTGGCCTAGGATGCAGTAGTTCCTGATATTGAGGACTGACATTCACTGCCACAAGCAAATGATTAACGTCACTCGAGTGGGAAGGGTGAGTCTCCATCTGTCCCATCCTGAAATCTCCCATCTCTCACACCCGCAATGTCCACATCAATCCACTTCCTGACACCCTGTGGCTTTTCAGCAACCGATAGCCCAGCATCATCCTCAAATTCCTCTGGTACACCCATTACAAACCCTGCCTGCCAAGGCCAGATGCCAACATACACATCTGCTCCGCACCTCCCCTCCCACCGTCCTACCCCCATTGAAGGGAGCAGGAGAAGATGGTCAGAGGAATTCCAGAGTTGCATTTCCTGATTCCCTGTAAGTATCAACCAAGGCAACTCTCAGGGAAAGCGCATGAGAGAGCTGTGAGTGCCTGTGACGTCAATCTGCACCACAAAAATAAGGATCCTTTAGGGTGTGTCTCCAGGACATGTTCCAGATTCCTTTTCTTGCTCCTACACTTAATTATCTTCCATTTGGATGTTCTCCTTGCAGTTCCTACTCCCAGTAAACTTCTAGAACTCACTTGGCATTCAGTTACTTTAACTCTAGATCAACTTATCTAAGGTTTTTCTCACTAATCTGTTAGCATGACCAACTAGAGAGAGACTTCATAGAATCATAGAATCCCAACAGTGCAGAATGAGGCCATTTGATTCAGTGAGTCTGCACCAACTCTTATTCAAGTTTATCTTGTAATCCTACATATTTAACCCACTAATCCCCCTATCCTATACATTTTTGGATACTAAGGGACAATTTAGCATGACCAATCCATCTAACCTGCAGAACTTTGGTCCCTTCATCTTAGAGTATAATCACCAGCTGAATCTGAAATTAGTTTCTGTTTCTTATTGTTTTTGTTGCTCGACAATTGCCCAGTTTGTTATATCCTGTGTTTTCTTTAGAGTTGTAAAACCTCATTAAAATCTAACCCTTAAATATAATTATTTCTTGAAACTATTTTTTGTTTTGAAAATTGAAGGTTTTTGTCTCCATAGAGTTTGATTTTAAGATGACAACGACAAAGGGTCAATAATATCAAACCTATCATGTTACATTTTAGTTTGTGAGTACTGTGCAAGGAAGTAATTAACTAGAAATCTCTTGACATGGAGTTAGACTACAATCTAATTTTTCCCACAAAGCAGATAGATTTTAATAAAGATTTGTGTTTACTCAACATAAATGACTTGATGTTTAGATTTTCCTCCCCAGTTCCTGTGTTATCTCATTATATCTTCATTAGTGAGGTCGATACTGAATGATCCATGCTTCCGAGGACTGCGATACTTTGCTTTTCCTCACATACCATTGTTTTCATTTTTAAAGCAGAACCAACAGGTTTAATACTTCCTGTTTTATATATATAAAGGCTGGAATTCTCCCAGAAAAATTCTAAATGCCAAATTTGTATAAAAACTGGAGTAAATCACGCTGCTTTTTTTTAAGCAGAAGTTTCAAAATGGATCTTCCACACTCTGAGCACCTCAGAGTTCCTCAGAGAGATTCATGCTGAAAACCTGGAAGCGAGACCTGTTCCTGTTGGAAAGGCTGACAGCATAACAGTGAGTGGGCCACTGCGCATGCGCTGACTTGTCATAGCAGAGATCAGCACATGCACGGTAGTCCTGTACTACCAACTCCCCGATCACTAGCCAGCTTGATCACTGACCAGTACAGGTACCCCTTTCACTGGCCATGGGACTCCATCACCTGATCGCTGGCCTCCTAGATATCTCCGGTTCAGCGCCCCCTCATCCACTTTGGTGAGCCCCAATCAGTCTTTTCTCTCCCACTGTCACTGATCCTAACTGTAGAGTGGCAGTGGGACTCCGGCACATCACCCTCAAAGACATCACTTCCCAATAAGCTCTGTCCTCTATGGCCCCACATCCACTTGCCACTGTCTGATGTTGGTGTGCAGTGCCAAGGTGCCCCTTGGACATTGCCACTTTTCCACTTTGCCCTTTGAGCAGTGCCAGGAGGCCAGGCTGGCAATGGCAAAGGGATCTCCTTGAGGGCCTCCATGCCCTTTCTTCCCACAGTGGGGTTGAACTGCCAGCTCCCCATTAGTAAACTCTGTTTAAACTCTGCTGAAGTGAAATACTCCTGGAAGAATGAGGGGGCAGGGTGGGTGTGGTGGGAAGGCAGTGCAGAGACATTAGTGAACATATCCTCCTCCTCTTGCTATTTAGTGGAAAATGAGCTGGAAGTGTCAATATACATACGTTACATCAGTCATTTGTTTGGTGCATGGCCTATCCATCATCTACAAAGCACCAATCAGGAGTGTGATGGATGTATACAATTTTCTGGATGGGTGCAGCTCCAAGAAGCTTGACATTATCCAGGCCAAGCAGCCCACTTGATTGGCACCACATCTACAAACATCCACTCCTTCCACCACTGATTCTCAGTAGCAGCAATGTGTACTACTTACAAGATGAACTACATCAATTCATCAAAGGTCTTTGGACAGCACCCACAAACACTTCCACCTAGAAGGACAAGGGCAGCAGATTCATGAGAACGCCAGCATCTGCAAGTTTCCCTCCAAGCCACTCACCATCCTGACTTGGAAATATATCATTGTTCCTTTGCAGTCGCTGGGTCAAAATCCTGGAATTCCCTCCCTAATGGCATTGTGGGTCAACCCACAGCACTTGGACTGCAGCGATCCAAGAAGGCAGCTCATCACCACATTCTCAAGGACAGCTATTTCACAGTAACTAATGTAAACCTTAGTTGTAACTAATAAATAAACTTAAGAAAAACTAGGGATGGACAATAAATGCTGGTTAGCCAGCAATGTCCTTGTCTCACAAATGAATAAAAAAAATGTGGGCAGCACACTGATGGTGCTGAATATGATCCCAAGCCCATCCTAGCAGATAGAAGAGATCGGAATGTCCAAGCCACTGGGCCAGATGGCACTGCCATCAATGAGGTGCAACAGAAGAGCACAGATCCATAAAGACATTCATGTTAACCTGAAGCCTGTAATTGTTGCGAGTTAAATGTGTGAGGTTTGTGGATGAAATTTGTGATGAAACACTGGGCATGGACTATTCAGTCCCAGTCTCCCTGATCTGTTTGACAGATTCCTTTACCTTCTACAACTTCAAGCATGGAAAGTTGCATTTGTGGCACTTTAAAAGGATGCCTCAATCAGTAAATTTAAGTGTCAATAAAGCTGACTTTAAATGCCCGGAGACTCTTTACAAGTATGCATGCCATGAGCTTTTGTGTATATATTTCCTTTTTTATTATAAGCTCTTCCTGATCTGCTGATTAATGCCTCATTTGTAACGAGCTGCTTTTCTAGATATTTGGCTATTTTACACATAAAAGCTCCCTGTGGTCCCTGAGGGAGAAAATCAAAAATGAAATATTAAAAAAAAGTGAGTGAAATAACTCCATTAGTGCATATTATATTTTAAATGATATTATAAAGTACGTGTGTGTGTGCGTGTGTGCATGCATGTGTGCTTTCTATCATACTCCACTTCAAAAAACTCACTGCATGATTCTGCACTAAATTGACAGGAAATCACACTCTGCCTTATTTGAATATATTTAAATTCATATTAACATTCAAATTAATCTTTCCCACATTTTGCGCTTAAGCACTTAAGCCAGCATAAATTCTCAAGAGATGTGACAAAGCATTGTGTAAATACAAGTCTTTTCAATTCCAGATCACTAAATACAAGCTGTTTTTTTTAAATGTATGTTTTGTGAAGATAAGAAATCTTTCAATTTAGTCAATTAATTATGAGCTGAAGTTAAATTTGTGCCATTATTTAGGTATGTGATTCAGAATTCAGGACCTGCCTGAGCCAGCTTTGGTGGAGGTAGGCAGCATGCATATTTTGGTGCTGCCACTTCATGTCCAAGATTGTAATATAGGACCAAACTTCCACCACAGCAGTCAACATCTCTCCATTCTACAGGGAGCCAAGAACTGTTTACTGATAGCACATGGCACAGCCAAGTTTCTGTTCTTAAAGAAAATCTGCTCCATCTGAAGAAGCTACACGGAGTCACAGGAGACTTCTGCTGAATACCACTGATGCAACTTTAATAACGATAGTGGGAAAACAAGGCAGAGAAAGGCTCCAAGGTCACAGGTGTGGCTCTGTCGACCTCAGTGGTGGCTATGGTCAGGAGGAGAAACACCTGTCTTTGTGGGAGGCCAGGAGTCTCTCAAAAGGAATAGAGAGCAAGTGGCCTAGGAGATCAATACACAACATCTGTCCCCAAGATTCTGGCAGAAATGCCTCAAAATGATCCCACGCAGGTGGTCAAGGTCAGTGATCTCATCCTCACATTATTAAGTGTTTGGTGCGTATGGAACTACAGCTTGCTCAATGACTTCTGACAAAGCCTGAAAAAAAAACACAGTTTCCCCTCAGAAATGTACTTCAGCAACACAGCTACACAGTTCAGGCCAGATTTTTCCACAATATTTAGGAGATCTTATTCAATTAGCCTTCACTTCCTCACAGAGGGACCTGTTTGAGAATAAATGGCTTGTATCCATGGTATAGGTATATTGGCTGAAAACAAGATGCATGGCATCTCATCATCTGGTTGCTACGCCACAATTCCATCAAATATCTAACACTACCTTCCCGCGCTGAAGACTCACAGATATCACCCAAATTATCACCTACCCTTACACTGCTATCAAAGCTACCAATCTTATGCTCATCACTCACTGGCTCCACATACCTCCAGCTATTCAGTTATGGAAGACACTATCATCCTTAAACAGTGCCGCACAATTACTGATATTCCACCCCAGGACAAGGTGGAAGACAACAGATAGGAGCAGAGCAGAATCGGTGGCGGACAAGATTGCCTGCATCTCCTGAACCTAGTGGAGGATTTGATTTTCAGAAACTTTGGACCAAGCTATAACAGAGCCCATAGAAACCAAAGTCACTGAGACATTTGGGTTGATATTTAGGCCCCTTCTTAATTACCAGATACCCAACAACCACTATTCTGCAATCTGATCTCACATAACTTGTTTTCTGCCCAGCTTCTGCCCTTCCCTCTTCCCAACCTTCCTTCTTTCATTATCTGCTTTCAGACACTTTAGAACTGCCACATTTCAGCCACAGAAGCCTCCGGAAGAAAGACAAGAACAATATAGCCTTATTGAAAAGGTCGCATACTGTGATCTAATACTTGCAGCTATCAGCTTAGACGTAGGCAGTGTGGGGAGGTGACGACAAAGTAATTTTGTTGCTAAACCAGTAATCCAGAGAGCCAGGGGTACCCAAGTTTGAATGCAACCACAACAGATGTTGAAATTTGAATTCAGTAAACATCTGCAAATAAAAATCTAATAATGACCATGAAAACATTGTTGATTGTCATAACATCCCTCATGGCCTTTAGGGAAGGAAATCGGCCTTACTGATGTGGTCTGGTATACAAATAAATGGCTGTTTAGCACATTCATGTTTGTGGGAGTTTGCTATGTGCAACATAGCTGCCACTTTTTCTACACACATCAGTAGCTACAGGTAAATACATGCTTCATTAGCTTTGAAGTCCTTTGAAATGTCCCGCGGTCATGAACAGGGCCATGTAAAAATGAGACATTCCAGACAAAATACAATAGCAGAATTTTTTCCACATACCTTATCTGCGAATTGGGAGCCTGGCTATTTAAATAACACAAGTTGTGCAGCTGCTCTTCCAGCTGAACACTTGGGCAGGGATTTTCTGTTTTTATTCTTCTCAGGCGGATTTGGTTAAGGGAGTCGGACATCTCATAAGAGGCCCAAATAATATTTAGCATTGGTGGGAAGTCTGTTTCTGATTATCCCTGCCATCCCACCGGCAATGTAATAGAAATCCCGACATTCAATGAATGTGTGTATGTATGTGTTTTATTTTTAATTCTGTGTGCCAGGGCAGCCTCTAAAAATTGCATCCTGATCTTTAGCATAAAAGCTGCTGTCAGGATGAGCTTAGCCCTCGTCATTTCATAGGACCCACCCCTTCAATTCTTTTTGACTAAAATCCGAGCAGTAGTGTGAAGAAAGCCAATCTTGGTGCCAGATTCCAGCCTGCTGCCTCACTCTAGCGAAATAAAGGAAAATTCTGCCCTTGATCTTCGTTGAGTGATGTGAGATTTTGTTAAATAGACTTCCATGGGCCTCTGGAAAATTTATATCACACTGTCTGATTTCATGGTAGTGCCACTTCACTTGCTTCTGGTGCTCGGAAGAGCTTGTGCGAATGCCCTTTTTAAGATGGGGTGATTCATGGGTCACATAAGAAGCAGCTGCGGCTGACAGTGAAGTTGATCTGTAGCTCCATCTCCAGTGACATTTTGGATCCAAATTTATGGTACTTTGCTCCTTAATTAACATTTTGTTGTAGATTCACTCAGACTATAGGTCCACACAAATACCAATTAAAAAAAAACAAAGACTGGAAATAGTCTGTCAAAACTGTCTTTTAGACTCTGCTGAGAATGTGCAGCCTGCAGCTGCAAGCTCCCACCCATGGTTTCCAGCTAGCGGTTGGTACAATAACAGATGTGATTTTCCCCATCACATTTCCTCATGTCACTGTTGTTCTCTTGTTGCCAGCTGATCTGGACACAAGATTGTGAGAAATGGAACTGAATGCTTTAAAGCGATCAATTGGCTACTTGCAAAACAAAAATGTGATGCAACCCATAAACAAAGGGATGGAAATAATTAAAACTGATAAAAAAAAGTTAAAAAGAATGAATCCAGCTCCCATAAAAATGAATATCATTCTTTTGTGCAGGAGTTAGGTTCATTTATAGATGCACATAAAAGTTGCAGTCATTTGTTTTTAAATGTTGGGTGGGATTTTCTGGCTTCCTAACTGTGTGTTTCCCACTGATGGGAAGTGGCTTGTTGTTTGCTAGCAGTGAGGTTCTTTGGTCCCACTGCTGTCGACAGGCCATCGATGCCATCCCACTCTGGCGGGAGACCCACAGGTGGGGATGCGTTGCTGGCGGGACTGGAGAATCTTGCTGGCATGAACGGCCAATGAATTCTGGCCATTGTCTCTTATGTGTGGAACCCAGAGAAAGTCGTTGACAAATGTTGCTAAATCCTCAGTAAGTTTAAAGGGGCCTGTACTTTGGATCTTATTGAAACAGCACAGATAATGTTATTGTTCTTGTGACATGTAACCTAAGGAGAACTCTATATTCTCAAATAGCCTTATCCAGATTATTTTTTGCTGTGTAGTTTATCCATTTTGTTCCATTTATAGCATGCTGGACATGATTTGTATTCTTACAACGTATTGATATAAAGATTAATTCTACTTTGCAATTCATCTGTTTCTCAATACAAAATAAACGACAAGCTGTTCTAATTGTCAAATTCCTGCACACTATCATTTCCATGCACAGTATTATTATTATGTTCTTCTTTGCCACTGCTCATTTACTCACAGTGTTATTATGGAGAAATCAAGTCACATTTATTCAGGTAGTGCCTGAAGCAGAAGAGAGATAAAAATGAATCATTGACAATTTGAAACAAAACACAAAATTCTGTAAGTACAGAGAAAGTCAATTAGAATCTGCAAAGAGAAATAAGCACAATAATGTTGCAAATCGACACCAGTCATCTGCTTTAAATGATAATTCATCTTCTATTGAAATTCGAGTCTGCTTAAAAATGAGAAGCTTTTTTTAAAACTTGATCACCCCCAAAAAACCATAGTCAAAAGCTATTTTAGTACACAGTCAGCCTGCTTTGCCATCTGATGTCAGAAACCTGTGATACATTGAAGTGTCCGAGCATACAATAGGTCACTACTGAAATAGCATGGCAGCACGGTTATTGTGTATAAACAACTCTTTTTAATTAAAGAGGAAAGATCCCCAATCCTTATCCAGATTGGCAGATTGCCAATCTTTGATTGTTGGATAATACATATCCGTGTTTCATATTTCGGTGCATGTTTCTTTTTAGTGTTGGCTGTCCACAGCATGCCCTTTTTGCTATTATTTGTAACAAAAGACAGAGTGAAGAAATATATAAAAGACTAATCCAATTTCCAGTATTTGAAAGATCTCCCTGTTCACCATACATTGTTGTTTCTGCAAGGACAGAGTGGCTTTATGTGTCAACAGAGTTTTAATATATTTTGTTATCTCTTGCCAGAAGTCTCTCTGCAGGAGCAATATGTGAGTTTTGAAATGTGCTGTAATTGACATTGACTCCTTTCCTTAAGATGTGTGGCCATACTCAGCATATCTTGCACGCCACTGGTTAGTATCCTGGTAATGGCCATGATACCTTTATTCTGCATTTGAGTCATTAATATAAGCTGGAGGAGAGGATATTGGATGCCAAGTGATATCGTTTGACAGCCTAGCTCATGACTCCAGTCCATAATGTATGCAGCATTTAATGAAAATCAGGCTTCCACATAAAACGTGATTGAGAAAATCATTTGGGTGCTTGCACAATGGTTCTGCTGTCTGGAGGAGCCCTACAATATTCGACAGGGCACGTGTCAAGACTTTGTTGTGTCTGCTGCATTCTACAAAACCTTGCAAGTGCTGGTCACCAGGTATACGAAGAGTAGCTGATCAAGAGAAGAAGAAAATTAGGAGAAATGGGAAGGAAAGAGACAACCTGCACATCTTATTTCAGGGTGGGGCTATTTGTAGTCAACTCGTCCAAATGTGTTTTCAAAGATTGCAACTTACTTTCCCATTCTCCTGCAGGATTATACAGTTTCTCAGGGCGGGTTAGCAAAAGGAAGGGGAGGGCATAAATTTGGGTGCCTTGTATTTGGTGTCAATCCCGATGCCAGCCAATTACTCCTTTCTACTGAAATTCTATGAATGACAGGGGACGCATCAGAAAGCTCATCGGCCCATGAACAAATTGAAGCCTTAAAATGGCTAGTACTAGATAGAAGGAGAGAGAGAGAAAGACACTCATTGGTGAGGTGAAATCTTTCTTGCTGTGGGCTTAGGACATTTCCTCCACCAGCATTGCTGCATCCAAGAACCTCAGATCTCTCTATTTGGTCTTTGAACCATCCTGTGACATGTTCCTTGTGCCAGCCAAAGCATTCTACACCTGCTGTGGTAGAGGGCCCACATACATGGCTCCACTAAAACTGCACCTAATTGGTATTTGAGTATTAAATTTGCAAGTTTCAGATAGCAAGAATTCCTACACGTATTTAAAAAGGGTAAAACGTAAATTAAGTGAATGTTGGCCCTCTAGAGAGTGACAATGGGAAGTTAGTGGTAGGTGATAAGGAAATGGCAGGTGAAGTGAACAAATATTGCTTTTGTCTGCGCTATAGAGGATATAAGACATATTCCAGTAATAGTTATAGATCAAGAAGGGCTTTGTGAAATTACAACCACTAAGGAAGTAATACTGAGCAAACTGATAGAGTTCTGGTCTGGCATGTCTCCAGGTCCAAGTTTCCAGCTATAATGGTATTTGGTTCCAATTCCCTCCTAATACAGTCATGGGGCATTGGGTCCATGTCTGATATTTCCTTAGGTTCCATTAAATTTCCCCTTAGCCATAAAAAAAAGGATCTGCTATATATATGCTCATTTCACTAGTCTATGTTCTCTGAAATCTTTTACAATCTTTGTCACTGTTTGCTATATTCCTGAGTTGTACTAGATAATTTACTTGCTCAAGTTTCTAATCCACTATTCCTTTCAGATTCTGGATAGGACATGATATTCAGTGTTGGTTGGATGAGGCATTTCCATTGACTTTTAGAGATTTGAGCTTACTTACCTGTGAAAGGAACAGGAAGGATCAGGTCTCCACTTGCCTCTACTTTCTTAGGAGGCTACAGGATGAGAATGAAGAATGAAGGATCAATACTGTATCTTGGCTTTATTAATCCAACAATTCTTTGAGCCGTACAACCTCAGATCCAGGCCTGAATTTAAAAAGCAAACCCTTCATATAAAGAAGGGTGTTCATTGTGATCTATTGAATGTTTGTTCACTGTAATTGATTACAGATGTCTGTAATTGGGTGAGGGTGATAAATCTCAGCTGAGCGATGGAGTTTGTTTTCCTAGCCTTGCATTGAGTAGTTATGGCCTTCTTTCAGTGATGTTGGTCTGCGCTCGAAGAGCTTTCTTTGAGTTACTGCCGGACTGAACACTCAAAGTTGCTGCAGGATTTGGAGAGTCACTTGGCAACACCATCATTTGAAAGCAATGGACATAACGGGTTCTGAGTTATAATTAACATCAGTGAACGGACGATGGAGGAAGCAGTTTTGAGCTGGTAATAACAGTCAGTCAACATCCTAAAAATACTTGTTTTGTTTGGTGTACAAGCTGGCTCCAGAACAGTGCTCCTTTATTGCTTTGATGATTGAAGCAAACTGGGAACATCAGCTGGAAAAAAGCAGCAGGAGGGGAGTTCACAAGTTCATGTTCTTTTGTGTGTCAAAAGCCTTTAAACTTTCAAGAGTTCTAAAAGCTTCTATTCCACTGTGAGTTTTCCAGGCTAACCTGCTTAATCAAAACCAGCCTTCAGAAGGGAGTATGCATGAATCTGTCAGCTACAGTACACATCAATACATTTACCATTCTCCAATGATGAGTAAAGTATAACAGGAGTCTTTTTGTGTTAAAGGAATTCTGTCTCTTTCCCTTTTTTTGGAAGAAGGGTCATGCATCATTTTCTTCATGAGGACATTATCTACCCAAGTGACACAATTATACTTTTCAATGAGAATTCAGTCACTGTGACATTTTTTTGTAAATGAAAGTAAATCGGTTTGATAAACAGTTTTCATGGAAATCTCTGTTCGTGATGAACTAATATCAGCAGAAATAATATATTGCAATTGAATGTGGATTATTTGAAGCTTTGATTTTCATGCCATCCTGGATAGTTAACACCATTTTTAGAAAATTGTAAATGCATTCTGTTCAAATTGTTTTAGAGCTTTGCTACCTACGTTTAACATGAAACATTAAATAAAGATTGGTGTGAAAGGGGTGCAGTGTTAATAAGACACACCCGTTTAAAAGTATAGATCTCGTACATGATTTTCTCCTAAATGCCAAGTTTTGTAATTTGAACTTGCTTGCAGGTGATCAGTAAACACAAACATACAAAATAAAGTAAGTAAGCCATTCAAACATTTGACCCTGATCTGCCAGTTGATAAGATCATAGAAATCATAAAATCATAGAAATCCTACAGTGCAGAAGAAGGCCATGTGGTCCATCAAGCCTGCACTGACAATAATCCCACCCAGGCCCTATCCCTGTAATCCCACAAATTTATCCTGTTAATCCCCCTGACTCTAAGGGATAATTTGTCATGACCAATCCACCTAACCCACACATCTTTGGATGTCTCTGATGCGTTTGTGTTTTGAATTCCACACTCCCTTCTATCCCCAGTAACCTTTGATTCCCTTGCCTGACAAAAGTCTATCTAATTTAAATTTATTCAATGAGGCAGAGAGTTCCGAAAGTTACACAAATCTTTAAGAGGAAGCTTATCTCCTCATGTATGTCCTGAAAGGATATTGACTAATTTTTAAAACAGTCCTCCCTTATCTGGACTTACAAAGGAAAAGATCTTTTTCATGGTCATCTTACCAAGAGTATTCAGTACCTTATACACTTCAACTAAATTCCTTTTCACTTTTCTAAACTCCAATAGAAACAAGCCCACTTTTCATCATAAGACAACCCACTCATTCCAGATATCAATCTAGTAAATCTCCACTGGACTCCCTCCAATACATTTATACCCTTTCTTAAATAGGGAGATCAAAATTGCACATAATATTCAAGATATGGTCTCACCAATGTCTCATATAACTGAAGCATAATATTCTGATTTTATTTCCAATTCATCTCATAATAAGCTGTCTTAATTATTTGCTGTGCCTGCATACTATCTTTTTGTGATTCACGTACTAGGACATCTAGAACTCTTTAGAATTCTGCAGTGATTCCCTGTTTAAATAACGCTTTGCTTTTTCATTCTTCCTGCCAAAGTGAACAAATTCACATTTTCCCACATTATACTCCATATACCAGAATTTTGCCTACTCAATTATCTGTATCAATCTGCAACCCCTTATGTCTTCTTCACAATATAATTCCCTACCTATCTTTGTCTCGTCTATGAATGTAATTACCATGACTTTGCTTCCCTTATCTAAGTCATCGATATAAATTGCAAAAAGTTGAGGCCTCAGCACAAACTCCTGCAGGATTTCAGTCATTACATTTGACCATCAGAAAAAGACTCTTTTATGCATACTCATGGTTTTCTGCTTGCCAAACTGCTATCCATCTTGGGCTGAGATTAGAAACAGGAGAGGAGAGGTCACCCTGTTGGGAGTCTTTTATAGACCTCCTAAAAGTTCTAGAGAGGTAGAGGAAAGGATTGCAAAGTCGATCCTGGACAGGAGTGAAAGTAATAGGATAATTGTTATGGGGGACTTTAACTTTACTAATATTGATTGGAGTAGCTATAGCTCTAGTACATTAGAGGGGTCAGTTTTTGTACAAAGTGTGCAGGAAGGTTTTTTGACTCAGCATGTAGATAGGCCAACTAGAGGTGAGGCTACATTGGATTTGGTGCTGGGCAATGAGCCAGACCAGGTGTTAGGCTTGGAAGTTGGTGAACATTTTGTGATAGTGACCACAATTCGGTTACGTTCACCTTAGTGATGGATAGGGATAGGCATGAAGCTGGGGGCAGTAGTTATAGCTGGGGGAATGGTAATTATGAGGCCATAAGGAGGGAATTAGGGTGCATAGGTTGGACTAGAAAACTACAGGGACTGGGAACATCTGAAATGTGGAGCTTATTCAAGGAGCAGCTACTGCGAGTCCTTGATAAGTATGTCCCTGTCAGGCAAGGAGGAAATGGTCGAGTAAGAGAACCTTGGTGTACAAAAAAGTTGATTTGCTGGTTAAAAGGAAAAAGGAGGCTTATGTCAGGATGAGGCTTGAAGGCTCAGTTAGTGCACTGGATAGCTATAGATTAGCCAGGAGAGAGCTAAAGAGTGAGTTGAGGAGAGCTAAAAGGGGACACGAGAAGACTTTGGCTGATAGGATCAAGGAGAATCCTAAAGCTTTCTTTAGATATGTTAAGAATAGAAGATTGGTTGGGGCAAGATTAGGGCCAGTCATAGACAGCAGTGGGAAGTTGTGCGTGGAGCCTGAGGAGATTGGAGAGGTACTGAATAAATATTTCTCTTCGGTATTCACGCAGGGTGATGTAAATGTAGTTATGGAGAACACTGAGGTACAGGGTAGCAAGCTGGAAGGTATCGAAGTAGATAGGGAGGATGTGCTATATATTCTCGAGGGTTTGAAGTTGGATAAGTCCCCTGGGCCGGACGGGATTTACCCTAGGATTCTCTGGGAGGCAAGAGAGGAGATTGCAGAGCCTCTGGCTTTGATCTTCAGGTCCTCGTTGGTTACGGGTGTGGTTCCGGAGGACTGGAGGATAGCGAATGTGGTCCCGTTGTTCAAGAAGGGAAGAGAGACCTTCCAGGGAATTATAGGCCAGTGAGTCTTACTTCTGTTGTGGGCAAAGTATTGGAGAGAATTATTAGGATAGGATTTATAGTTATTTAGAGAGAAATGAATTAATTGGGGATAGTCAGCATGGTTTTGTGAAGGGTAGGTCGTGCCTTACTAACCTTATTGAGTTTTTGAAAAAGTGACCAAAGAGGTGGATGGGGGTAAGGCAGTTGATGTGGTATATATGGACTTTAGTAAGGCGTTCGATGAGGTGGCCCATGGAAGGCTTCTGCAGAAAATGCAGATGTATGGGATTGAGGGTGATTTAGCTAATTGTATTAGGAATTGGCTAGCAGATAGAAGACAGAGGGTGGTGGTTGATGGGAGATATTCATCGTGGAGTTCGGTGACAAGTGTTGTACCTCAGGGGTCTGTTTTGGGGCCCCTGCTGTTTGTAATTTTTATAAATGATCTGGATGAGGGTATTGAAGGATGAATTAGTAAGTTTGCGGATGACACTAAAGTCGGTAGAGTGTTAGATAGTGAAGAGGGGTGTTATAGTTTGCAGAGAGACTTGGACAAGTTGCAGAGCTGGGCTGAGAGGTGGCAAATGGAGTTTAACGTGGAATAGTGTGAGGTAATGCACTTTGGCAGGAATAATAAATGTGTAGAGTATAGGGCTAATGGTAGGATTCTTAATAGTGTTGATGAACAGAGGGATCTTGGTGTATTTGTGCATAGATCCCTGAAAGTAGGCAGTCAAGTCGATAAAGTTGTTAAGAAGGCATATGGAGTCTTAGCTTTTATTGGTAGGGGGATTGAATTTCGGAGCCGCAACGTCATGTTGCAACTGTACAAAACTCTATTGCGGCCGCACTTGGAGTATTGTGTGCAGTTCTGGTCCCCGCATTATAAGAAAGATGTGGAGGCATTGGAGAGGGTACAAGGAGGTTTACCAGGATGTTGCCTGGTATGGAGGGCAGGTCTTATGAAGAGAGGCTGAGGGATTTGAGGTTGTTTTCGTTAGAAAGGAGGCGGCTAAGAGGAGACCTTATCAAAACATATAAGATGATTAGAGGTTTAGATAGGGTGGACAGTGATAGCCTTTTTCCTAGATGGAGAAAGCTAGCACGAGGGGACACAGCTTTAAATTAAGGGGTGATAGTTATAGGACGGATATCAGAGGTAGGTTCTTTACCAGAGGGTGGTTAGGGAGTGGAATGCCCTGCCTGCGGCAGTTGTAGATGCGCCAAGTTTGGTGGCGTTTAAGAGGTTAGTTGATAAGTTTATGGAAGAGAAGGGAATGGTTTAGTTTGGAGGGTCATTGCTTTTTTTTCATAATTGGTCGGCGCAACATCGAAGGCCGAAGGGCCTGTTCTGCGCTGTAATGTTCTATGTTCTATGTTCTATGTTCTATCCTCATATTTTACCCACTACACAATAAACTTTTATTTTCAGCCATAACCTTTGATGTGGTTCCTATGTCTTCAGGCTCCCCTTCACTCATAGTGAACACTGTTCTTTCAAAGAACACTAATATATTGGTTAAACATAATTTATCTTTCACAAAACCATGCTCACTCTTCCTGGTGATCTTAAGTTTCTCCTGGTGCTCAGCTATAAGTTCTTTAATGATCAATTCAAACACTTTTCTAGTGATTGATGTCAAGCTAACTGGCTTATAGTTTCTACCTCTCTCCTTTCTTCAATAGAGAAGTCGTATTTGCTAATTTCCAGTCTGATGGAACCTTTCCAAAATCTTTTGAATGTTGAATAATTAACACCAATACATTTATGACCTCATTAGCAACATTTTTCACAACTCTAGAATGAAGTCAATAACTTACTTGAGCAAGCAAGTTATCTAGTACAACTCAGGAGTATAGCAAACAATGACAAAGATTGTAAAAGATTTCAGGGAACATAGTGAAATGAGCATATATATAGCAGATCCTTTTCTTCTTATGGCTAAGGGGAAATTTTGATAGAGCAAATAGAGAGAAAATGCTTCCAATTACTAAAGAATTATTAACCAAAGGAGTTAAATTTAAGATAATTGGCACAAGAGTGCATAGTGTGAAAATTGGAGAGTTAATGACCCGTTTCTTGATCATTTTTCATACCCAATCTTGCATATCTGGTCACTGAAAAATGGTGTAGACACTTTCTAGCTGCTGCAGACACTGGGCTGGGCTTAATTTGTCAGCCAGTCTATACTGTGCATGTGCAGACCTCTGATGCTGCAAATGCGTAATTTCAGCAGCGAGGGTCTGACAGACAGAGAGAGAGAGAATCGTCAGGCCTCTGTTGCTGGAGCCAGCCTGAACCAACCTACTCGCAATCACAAGAGCCCACAGTTGATCACAAGATCCACAATGCAAGGGCTTTTAGCCCCCACCACCACCCCCACTGCCTAGACCAATTGTGCCTCCTACCCCCAATCTGATCGCAACTACAGAGTAGCAATAGGTCCCTCTCTTTCTCTGATTTGATCTCACTCTGCAACAATCCTGTTGGAGACTGTGCGGTGAGCCCCCCATGATCTGATCCTATTGCAGAGTTATGCAGTAGGCCCCCTTCTCCCCAATCTGATCCCATTTCAGAGTGCTCAATGGCCACCCTCCCCCTTATCGAGGTGTCCCCTTCATGCCCCACCCCTCATACCCAACCCCCTTCAGGTCCTGCCTGCTTCAGACACTGGCCCAACCTCCAAATGCCCCACACCTGGCATTGTCCAGTGGGCAGTGCCAAGTTGCCTCCTGGGCATTGTTCAGCTGCTTTTCTGGTAGTGTCAAGATGCCAGGCTGGCACTGTCCAAGGGGCACCTCCCGTTGTCCTCGGCCTCCCTGGAGAGCTACAATGACCTCCTATTCCACCAGTCAGGCCAATTCCCCATTCATAGGGAGCAGGTGTCTCCCTCACCAAAAAGAACCTTTCCCGGCCAGCCTGGAAAGACAAGTTAGCCCGGATGATTGACGCCAGGCTCATTAAACACATGCAAATTCAAATTCAAATATATTTAAATAGATTATTCAGCCTCTCACCCAATGAGAGGCTGACCTCACCAGAAATTCAGTTCTTTGTAAAATTCTGAAAGCCAGATAATGGAGTTATTCAAGAGATACTTAGATGGGCACATGAACAGAATGGGAATGGAGGGATATAGAAAACTGATTTAGAATAGGGATCATGAGCCTTGGGAGTCCCTGGAAAGTGTGTAAATAGTCGATGATATTGATGTATTTGTTTTTATCCTACGGGTACTTTGGTCCACCTTGTTGTCTAACAAGGGGCATACACGCGATGGGCTGTGAGAGGGCTGCTCTTGGATTTTTTTCGAGAGTATCCTAGTGTTTCACGTCATTAGTGTACATTTGACCTGGATCATTTGATGGGCAACACGACAGCTCAGTGACTATCGCTGTGCTGTGCAGATACATGGATTTGGGCCTGTGTCTGTGGGAGTTTGCGCATTCTCCCTGTGCTTGAGTGGGTTTTCTCTGGGTGCTCCGGTTTCCTCCCACACCCCAAAGATGTGCTCTTAGGCTGATTGGCAGAACAAATTCTCCCTAAATTGTCTCAAATTTGGTTTCAATCCATAGATCTATAAACATAGACAGGGATCACGGGTAGAAGTGGGAACATCAAGATGGCGGTGCGGGCTCGTTGGGCCAAATGGCCTGTTTCCCATACTGTTTTGTTCTTTGTTCTGTAATGGGGAAGAGGGACAAGCTGATAAAATTCTGCCCAAAGACAATGGAAAAAGAATCCAGTTTTGAAAATGGACACAGAGCTCAATGGGAGGGAGAAGCCAGAGAGCTGGAAGCTGTGAGAGAAAATGCTCCTCTACCTTTTTTAGCTCCCCAACTAGCCACCTCCCATTCCCCTCCCTCCCGGACCCCTTCACCACCACCACCACCACCACCACCACTCTAACCATGGTAGAACTATTCTCTGAGATCCTGCAGTATAGTAAAGAGTGTCGCAACACCAGGTTAAAGTCCAACAGTTTATTTGATAGCACAAACTTTGGTACACTCACCTGATGAAGGGGCATCATCTGAAAGCTCATGCTCCTGAATATACCTGTAGGATTTTAACTGGTGTTGTGAGACTATTTCCTGTTCCTACACCAGTCCAATACCAGCAACTCCACATCATGGCCCTGAAGTATGATAGATTCATTATCAAATCTGAAAGCATGGAGTCACTTCTTTTGCCACTTTTGAGGAAGTAGCAGCTAAAATGTCCATCAGATATTTGAGCATTTTTAATTTAAGTGTCATTGCCAGGGCAAACCCAAGATATCTACAGCATAATGACATCTGATGCATCCTTGAATTATGAACAGTCCAAGGCTGCCATCCTAAATGTTGATAAATTAGTCCTGGAGGAATATCACCACCAAATCTGGAATACTCATAAGATGCCCACACAAAACTGCATTGAGATTGAACAGTTAAAGCAAATAATGTTTGATTGATGGGTATGGTTCTTAAAGATCTTAAGGGGTAACATTGTGAGAGTGATTTTAAAATTTCTTACCATCCATCACTGTGCTGGTTAATCTTTTATTTGATTGAGCACAAAATGAATTCTAGGTTATGAAAATACACTCTGGAAGATATCTACTTGCAGTAGATACTTGGCATTGTACTTTTCTGCTGTAGCCTTACAGTAGCTCCTTCAAGACACCAACTACCTTTTCTCTTGTATCAAATCTACTGGATTCTGGATCCTGCATTCATCTTGGTTGATATTTGTTGGTCTTGAATCAGAAGTTATATTATCACCTCTACGTCTGAATGTTGTCTGTTCAAGAATTACTTCAGAGACATGAGGTGGCATGGTAGGTACAGTGGTTAGCACTGCTGCCTCACAGTGTCAGGGACAGGTTCAATTCTGGCCTTGGGTGATTGTGTGGATTTTGCACATTCTCCCCAAGTCAGTGTGGGTTTTATACAGGTCCTCTGGTTTCCTCCCACACTCCAAAGATGTACAGGTTAGGACGATTAGCCATGCTAAATTAGCCCTTAATGTCAGGATGATTAGCAAAGTAAATACATGGAGTTATGTGGATAGGACCTGGGTGGGTTTGTTGTTGGTATATGTTTGGTGGGCTGAATGTTCTCCTTCTGTAATGTAGTGTAGTGATTGAGCACAAAATCTGGGCTGACATTCCAACACAGGGCTTAGAAGGTGCTATCTATATTGTCAGAGGTGCCAACTTTGGATGAGACATTAAACCCAGTCACCATTTGTCCTCTCAGATTTATGAAAGACATAGCATCATTGCCAGAATGAAGAGCAGAAGAATAATAACCAGTTTCCTAACTGGCAATCATAGTAAAGTATTTTTTATTTTATTTATTAGTTACAAGTAGGCTTACAATCACACAGCAATGAAGTTACTGTGAAAATCCCCCAGTCGCCACACTCTGGCATCTGTTCGGGTACCCTGAGGGAGGATCTAACATGGCCAATACACCTAAGCTGTATACCTTTGGGGTATGGCAGGAAACTGGAGCGCCCGGAAGAAACATATGCAGATATGGGGAGAATGTATACACTCCACACAGACAGTAGCCAAGCTAAGAGTTGAATCCGAATTCTTGGCCACAGTACTAACCACTGTGCCACCGTGCCACCCTGTAAGAGTAACAAAGTAGATTATTTCCTCATTATCTCAGTAATGTTTACAGGAGCTAGCTTTACTTAAATTAGCTAAGTATTTTCCAAATTTATAACAGTCACTACACTTCTTAGTTGACAAAAATACTTAAAGAGCTGTAGAGTATGTTGAGATCATGAAAGATGCTGAATGAAATTCTTTTTGTTTCTTTTCCCACTACAGCATTTCCGTTGAAATCCCTAATTTATCCATTTGTTGAGAGTCTCGGACACCAGTTTTTAACAGCAATATCGCCGAATAAGTCCTTTTGCTTTCACAAATGTAGCTTGAAATTTCTTTCTTAACCATTCTGCTACTTTTTCAATCAACAACATCGGGGTTTAAAATGTAAGTTTTATTCTCCCACAAATGTTGGTCTGCAGCCTAAGATTCTCAAGATTCTGCACCATAATTTCAGTAAAAACATTGAAAGAAATAGGATAAAATGTTCACTTATATCATTTCTTCCATCAAAGGTGTGGTAGCAAATTGGGGGGGATCCACTCTGGAAATTTTACCCTGCAATGGTTGCCATACAAGGTTAAGTGAGGTGTAAGTGATATAACACACTATAGTTTCTGGGATATTTATGATCTGAAGTGCTTCTGTGTGACTACTCATTTTTATTCCTTGACAATGCTCAAATTGTGTGAAACAAGTTACTATTTCTCTTCTCTGCCATGTGTAAAATTTCACTGTAGCAGTTTAAAACATGTAAAAGAGTGTATTATGATTATTGCTGACTCCAGATAGGTTTATCTTAGGACTAACCAAACAGACCATCTCATCAGGCAAGACTCCCCACTACCCATGAACTGAAATGTGGCATTAAGCATGAAGTAATCTGAGGTGACGTGCCCTGGGTGAACAAGGAGCTCTTTTATTGTTACTGGATAATACATAAGAATTCCCTGACATCTCGCATCACTTCAGGAGGCAGTTAACAAGCTGAACAAGCTTATTCACATACAGAGTTGTTTACAGCAGCAAGCAATAAAAGCAGAGATGTTGGAATCAATCCTGAAACAGAGGCTGGGAGTCAATTCCCAAAGGGTTAAACAGACAAACCAGCTGGATGAGATCATTTGAAATTGCCTCACAGATCTTGAATAAAACATATCTTTCACTAAGAAATAACAGACTTCTTGCTCAGTAAACAAAGTAAAGACAGTTTTTTTGCAGCAATTACATTGACTTATGCCTATGAAGCTGCGTTCTCTGCTAGTAAATCAGAGCTATCAAAACTGAACTGTTATTAGAAAACGCTGGAAAACACTCTGCAGGTCAACCAGGATTAGCAGTGAGAGAAATTGAGTTAATGTTTTTAACACTTCCGTAATGGGGGGATTTCTGAGGGGTGTGGTGGAGTGGTTGGAGGGAGAGAGGGTGGTTTGCGAAAATGTGGAATGTGTTCCCACAACCCAATCTGCCACATACATTCTTACCACCATTTTACTGTGGCATATAGTGTACCATGCCACTTGGAAAACCTGACAGTTTAAGGGAAATAAAGATGCTAGTTCATCAATCAATAACCTTTTACAGCCTTCTTCATAGACAAGACAAGTAGGAATTCTCCACTGGCCCTCAAGGAAACCTTTGCTCAACCCTTCACTGCTTCTGTTACACTTCCTAATCTGTTGCAATCCATCTTTGACCAACCAGCGAGCCACAATTTGAAATTGAATCATCCTCCAGTGTTGGATCAATAGGGTAAACAAGGTGCACCTGGCAACATGCGCTTCACTTGGGACTTTGAGATTTATTCATCCTTTGCATCACACAGTGTCTGTGGCACTTCGAAATCAACACCATGGTTTATTGCCAAAACCATGCTGCTTTCAGATGGGTTTAATGGGAAAAGCTCAACCTAACATGGTGGCGGTGAGGTGTGGGTTGCTTCAAGCCTATTGCAGGACAAACTCCATATGGGAAAGGAGTAAGTGGTCAAAGGCATGTGAAGAGCTGTAAGGCAAGAATTACACTGGAGGGTAGGATGGCGTCAGGTGGGGTGGGGGGAGAGGAGGAAAAATGAGGAAGTTAGGCCTCACACACTATGGGAGGAAGTATCTTCGGTGGCTATTTGGGGGAAGCATCTCCAACAGAAGCAAACAATTTAAGTGAGGAGAAATTCAACTGCTGAGTTAAAAAGGCAATGGGAGAAACAAAATCTTGAAATGCACTCTGTAACATGCATGATTTCAGGGTCTAATACTTGACTCCATTATAACCACGCCCTTGAACCAACAGTCATTTATTCATCATCGATAGAAATTGGTCCCTTGGAGGATCATGCTGACTCATGTCAACCTCACTGATGCCGTAGAGAAGAAGCCTTCGGGAAGATGGAAGCAAGTTTATTGCTGCCTCAGATTAATATAGAATTCCAATAATTTCTACTGCATTGTGGCCCTTTTTATCTTGGCTGCTAACATCTGGGTAGCCAGGTTCGGCCTTGTTCACATTGTGTTTTTGGAGTTCTGACCAGCTATCTTGTTATCTTCTGGGCGATCTGAGCAGCTAACCCTCACAAACGTTTCAGTTTTTCCTTATACGTATCCTTTGCCTTTGATCTCTCCATTATCTCAATCAAACATGTTTTCTTCCTAGAATTTATTACACTTTTTTCTACTTTAGCTCTTAAGCTTTAAAAAAGTAAACTTACTCTATCTTTAAGTTACTTATTTACACCTTTGACAACTTGTACATACCTCTCTTTGTACTAAAACAATACACTTCAAAACTCTTCTGTTACTTTGTATAAAATTCTGATTGAAGTTCCTTTTGGTCCATTAACATATCAAATCACTTCTCATTATTTTTTTGTAATCACCCTGTCTCTTATTCCAATTACCATAATCACAACACCTTTCAGCACTTAAGCAATATTACGAAAGGAAAAAATATTACATTGGCTTATCTTTTGACACAATGGGCAGGGTTTTATGGCTTCGCTCATGAGCATTGAGGAGGTTACAGAGATCTCAGGGTTTAGGATTGAGGATGTTACAGACATCTCTGAGGATTCAGGGTTGAGGAGGTTACAGAGATCTCTGAGGATTCAGGGTTAGGGAGCTTACAGAGATCTCAGAAGGTTCAGGATTGGGGAGCTTACAGAGATCCCTGTGGGCTCGGGATTGGGAAGGTTACAGAGATCTCAGGGAGTCCAGGATTGAGGAAATTACAGAGATCTTAGGGGGTCCAGGCTTGAGGAGGTTACAGAGATCCCAGGGGGTCCAGGATTAGGAGCTACAGAGATCCCAGGGGGTCCAGGATTCAGGAGATTACAGGGATCTCAAAGGGTTCAAGGCTAGAGGAAGTTACAGTGAATGAAGACCGGAAATTTCTGTCCAAGCTCAACGGATATTTCCATTCGGTCCTCAAACATGCCGATCCTGTGGCAGGCAAGGTGGTAGAATTCTGGTGTATGATTGAGAGTAGAAATAATTAATGCATGGTAGGTAATTCAAAAAGAGGATAATGTACTCACAGTGTGATTGTCAGTGGGGTGAGCTGGTGCAGAATCTTCATTTGGGTGTACTTTGCCTACCTGTCACCACAGGTATGTCTGGGTGTTCACCAGCAAGCTTGATGGTATTCTCCTCAAAGGGGTTGGGCACACCAGCTCTCATTCAGGGTCCTCTCTCTGTTGTTGAGAGTGTGATGTTAGTCATGACTTCTGCAGTTCTCACAGCTTTAGTGTTTTCTTAACTCACAACTTCAGATGATGTTATTATGGTACCAGCTTGACTGGAGATGTTCTTTTATTGTTGCTTAAACAGGGGTTTGTTCATTTTTACTGGGATGTTTATGACTGCACTGTTGGGAAAAAAGCTGATTGGCAGGTCAGGTGATTTCTTTTCATTTTTCAGTTTAGAACTGCAGTTCTGAGTTTTAGCTTTAGAAAGGACAGCAAGCTAAAAAGAAGTCTCTCTCTCTCTCTCTCTCTTCCTGATTTTGGAAATTCTGCAGGTTAGCTGAAATCCTTCCTGGAGTAGACAATCTGCTGTCGGTGTCTTGATAAAAGTCTATCTGGGGTTCTGGGAAGCTGTTCTGACTTCAAATTGTTCTGGATGAGTCAAGAGAATTATTAGAATTTACAACTCTGGCAGTTTTCAATTCTCTAACATAAAGATTCAATTCTAATATCTCATAAGCATTAAAATTTGTGTTGAGCTGGTTTAAAGGTTTTGTCTAAAGGACATTTTGGCTTTGACTGGGACATCTTAGATATATTAATTAAAGGATATATATTATAGTAGCTGTTTCATTCTTTGCTTGTGATCGATAAGTGCTCTTACTAATTTTCTTACTATGCGTATTAACTATATTCTTAAATAAACTTTGTTTGATAAAAGCTTTTTAGTGTATTATTTGAATCATACCTGAACTGAAACATGCCTATCCTAACCAAATTCAAGATGCAAAATCTATGATCCAGGCGGGCACCCTCAAACACCTTGAAGTTTCTGACCTGAACCATAACAAGTGTGGTTTTGTCCCGAAAAAGGCAGAAGGAGAGAGTGTGAGTAGAATGTATGCCAAGCAGATAATAAGATGTGTGAGTGTGTTGGTGGTATCATAGGCATGATGAGCTCTGGATATGTGAAGGTGTGTTTGAGAATGAGTCGTGATGTTCCTTGTGCTGACAAGGTACAAGATGTGATGCCAGTGTTAGGCTATCACTTTTTTACTCTTAGCTCATGGATTCACAATCTATGAGCAAAGAGTAATAAAATGATAACCTAACCCTGGTGGCACAGATGAGATCATTGATCGTCTTCCTGCATTTCCTGGGTGGCTGATCTCTTCCTAGCAGTATTGACACTGACTGACTACCATTGCCATCATCTCCTAAGCTCGAGTAATGAGGCTGATGGACCTGTGGTCATCGGAGAAGTAGAGAACATTTTGGCAATCCTATATGATGTCTAGCAGGTGACCCAGTGAGGCGTTACTAAATTTGATGGCTGTTGTCTTCTTTAACTTCAGGACCATTTCTTACCTGGAGCAGACATGAAGTAAGTAGTGTTCTGGTGTGTGTTAAAAAGAGTGTCTGGAGTGAGGAAGTAGCACTTATGGAGGAAATGGATGTATATTTAATTAGCTCTAAAGCACACAATACAGCGCAAAAACACAACATTGTGGCTAGTGAGGTAATTGCTGTTTTCCACTCCTGCCGCTGAAGTCAGTGAACGGAATGGAAAATTCCACCCTTTGTCTCTTCAATGAGATGCTAAATTGAGACCCTGTCTGTCTTCCAGATGGACCTAAAATATCCCACAGCACTATTCCAAAGAGCAGAAGAGTTATTCCCAGTGTCTTGACCAACATCTTTCTCTCAATCAACATCACAAAAAATGTTGGATTATTTGACCATTCATTGTGGTTTGTGGGAGCTCTAATAAAGTTCAACCATGATCCAATTGTATGATAAAATAGGCTGAAGAGAATGAATGACCTACTCTTGTTCCTAATCCTATCCTGCAAGTAAAATGAAATAACTATGCTGATTTGTGTTTGGACTTATTCTGCTAAAATATTTCAGTTTGTTATCATGACAATGTAACACAGACATGAGCGGTATTAATCAGTTGATCAAATACATGTTGAAATTCTTTAAAATTACTTTTAAAGTAAGCAAAAGCACTGACTTAAAATGGCTGTTAACTAGCATTTATGGAAGTGACGTTCCCTGTTACAGGGTCAGAAGTCTGTGGAACCTTTAGCAACAGCATTGTTTTGGTGCTGCAAAAGTCCCTTTCTATGTAGGGGGAATGGGCCATTCAAGGAGTTAATAGCTGATACATTAATATTCAATCTCTTTAGCGATCAGGATATAAATAATTAATTGTTGATCTATTGGGGGTCTCTATCGATCTACAGATCTTCTAACAACAGGTGAGAGAGATTCCCACTGCCACAAGGGACAATGAATGTGCAATTTGAAAACCAGTCACGTGCCAGCAGCCATCGTTAATGCTAAGCATAAAAAGGCCAAGCAAGCTGCTAAAATTAGAGAGCACATCTAAAGAAGGCATCTGCAAATGGAAAAGTAACAGCATCTTTCTTTCTGTTTTCTCAAGTTCAGAGCCCTATCTCATTTTTGAAATACATCATAGCGATAGAGAATTTCAATCGCTTATCATAAAGATTCTATAGTGCATAAGAGGCCATTCAGCCCATCAAGTCTGCATTGGCAACAATCCCACACAGGCTCTATTCCCAAAACATCATATATACCCTGCTAATCTAACATACACATTCTGAGACACTAGGGGGCAATTTAGCATGGCCAATCAACCTAACCTGCATATCTTTGGATCATGGGAGAAACTGGAGCACTCAAAGAAACCCATGCAGACAAGGGGAGAATGTGCAAACTCCTCACAGACAGTGAACTAAGCCAGGAATCGAACCCAGGTTCCTGGAGCTGTGAGGCTGCAAAGCTGACCACTGCACTACCATGCTAACCACTGCGCCACAGTGAAATTTATGTCATACTGGGGTCAACAGACAGAAAGGTTTTAGTCAATAGTCCAAAATTCCAAAGCAGCATTTCCATTGTAAAAACCCAATGACCATTACAAAAACTGCATCAGCTACAGGCAATAGTACACCTTTTATTTTTTGCCTTTTATCATGAATCTTAATTTGACCAATGTAATTTTGCATGAGCACGTGTGTGTGTGTGTTGTGTGTGTGTGTGTGTGTGTGTGTGGTGTGTGTGTGTGTGTTGTGTGTGTGTGTGTGTGTGTGTGTGTGTGTGTGTGTGTGTATACAGACATTTGCCATTATGAAAAGCAGAAAGCTTGACCAGAGTTACATGACCATTGAGAAAATTCAGGCCTTGCTATCAAATGCTACAGAAACCTTAGGCATAGGACAGATATGAAGTTAAATTCAAAAATTGCTGCCCAAGTTGTACTGCTGTGCACCAAATAGCTGCACAAAATGCTGCACCATTTCACTGTTTAACTCATTAGCAAAATGCATTAAGTGTCATGAAAATATTGGCCGGAACTTCTATAACCACTATGAGGTTTCACGGTGGTGGGCAGTGCATTTAACAGGAAATTCCATTGACAACACGGATTGTCGTAAGATCAATAATGGACCACCTTTGTAGTTGCGTAGAAAATCGGCTCATTGTATTTGTAAAATTGATATGAATTAATCTCACCAAAGAAAATTAAAATTGTCCATTTGGGTCTAAAATGGTAAAAGCTGTCAAACAAGTTTGCAGTTACTTAAAATTAACTGACAAATGCGGAGTGTTATTTGTTCAGATTTGAAACGGTGATTGTGATTTTAAAAAAATATAACATTTAAAATTTAAACATACATATTTTAATTTTCTGGTCTGTTGTTTCTTCCAAATTTTACTTTTTTCTCTTTAATTCTCTAATTTATGTCTTTTCTCAGTCGTTGCACTCTCAATTTCACAATCTTTCAATTTAATTGATTAACATGATACACAACTGTTCCTCCTGTTCACTGAGGCCCCAAATGCCTGGGTTTCCTCATTGCAATATTGTCAGATTGCACTTCAGCAACTTGCTACTAAGGAAGTCTACACACTGTAAGCAGGGCTCATTGGATCATTGTCAGAAGGAAGAGACTTGGCCAGCTTTCACCTACTGCTCTAGGAGATACAAAATTCTGATGCATGTTCTCTGCTGGAAACGAAGAAGGAAAACAGGAGCTCCTGGATCAACATTGTTGATCTCTACCCATGCTTTGGGTAAACAATATTGGGAAGAGCTGATCATGCTTCTCTTGCAAATATCTCTGGATACCAAATATTGAAGAGGCAAACACAATTGAAGGTGCATGCTTTGAGAATATAAGGATGCTAATTTGATTTGATTTGATTTATTATTAGTATACAATGAAAAGTATTGTTTCTTGCATGCTGTATAGGCAAAGCATATCGTTCATTGAGCAGGAAAGCAGATGATACAGAAAGTAGTGTTACAGTCATAGCTACGGTTTGGAGAAAGATCAACTTAATATGATACTGAATTAAAGCATTATTAAAGTGCTTAAAAGAGTTAGAGTTTTAAAAGCATAGAATGAGAATAAAAGACAGAATTAGAGGATGTGCTGGATACTGCTTGCAAAAAGTCGCCACGTACTTCCACCATCTTGGATTCAAGCTTCTAACTGGTTAAAAGCAGGCAGGAGTGGAGCTAACAGTAAACCCTCTTGATGTCATTAATTTGAGATCAGGGATTTTTTAACTCCTGCAAAATGTTATCCAATGTGGAAGAACAAAGACAACACTGGGATGAAAGGATGAAAATCTATGGATACTTTACAAAGGGAGAAATTCATCTCTTACATTTTAAAAGGAAACATAGACAGGCAGTAATCGTGGTTAGCATTGGTTTTGTACATAGTTTTAGACAAGTGACAAGTGATACAAATTGCCCAAAGGACTTAAAGAAGCAAAACTGTATTTGATACTGTGAAGCATCATTCTAATGTTTACTGAAAAGCATCTCATGAGGGCTGCTAAATTTGCTGAGTAGGTTGGTACTCTTGCCAACCTGCAAATAATATCCTCCACAGAATTTTAGGAAGATAACCAACAAGCCTGTATCTTTTAGACATAATCTTCAGGATTCATCTATTCAAAAAGAGCTAAGAATATCTTGTCTTTGTAAAAAAATAATGCATTCTGGAAGTTTGCTTTGAGTATAGCTTAAATTTCTCAAAAAAAAATGGCTGGGGGACAACTCACATTAGCCATCTTTGGACACAGAGGTCAGGTTCTTTTTAGAATTCCCTTTGGATGAAACACTTCCAATTAATAAGAAATTATGCTAGATTGTAAATATAATTATTTCAATCAATATTTATTTATATAATACAACTTTTTTATGATGAATACAAATTGTTTACATTAGCTTAAACATTATTGGCATGGCTTAGCTTTAATTGCCATTTATACTGTACAATCTTCATCAAATATAATATAATCTATTATTGGTTTTAATAATAGACATTTATTAAGCAAGTATAAAAGAGCTGTAGCCTTATATTTATATGCTCACCAGCCCACATATAAAAACAATATTCTGGAATTCTATGATTGAATTCTAAGAACTGATATTGGAAAATTTAACAATAATTTAGTCTGCAATACTATTTCTCTATGTATATTCTATCCTAAAATAACTTTGCTGAATTGAAAACACCTGGGAAAAATGACTTTTTATTTCAAGACCCAATGTGTAGCTGAACAAGTGGACTATATTCCTTTGATAATTTGAAATGTCTTTGAATTGAAACTCTTGGCAAAAAAATAAATTTGAAGATAACAAAACCTGGAACCTGAAATAATAAAAGAAAATGCTGGAAAAACTCAGCAGGTCTGTCAATATCTGTGGAGAGAGAAACAAAGTTATTGGGCAGAATTTTATGAGATTTTTCTATGTGCTCAGCTAGCGTAAAAATAGGATCCTAGCGCTCCAATCATTATGGTAATTGGAACAAGCAAGTGTGGCCAGTG
This sequence comes from Sphyrna mokarran, assembly GCA_024679065.1. Lineage (NCBI taxonomy): Eukaryota > Metazoa > Chordata > Chondrichthyes > Carcharhiniformes > Carcharhinidae > Sphyrna > Sphyrna mokarran. The sequence goes on along the minus strand of JAGIQG010000005.1, from coordinate 86,407,721 downwards.
GGAAGGCCCATTGATCTCGGGTGGGACTTTCTGGTCTCAGGTTGAATGAAGCCATAAAATCTTGCCCAGGAATGGTGTATATAATCGGGTCCTCATCCCCTTTGAGGGGGAGGCACTGGAGCTTGTGGGAGAGGAGGGAATGTGGACCATTAGTAATAGCCAGATCAGACTGGAGCACAGAAGTAAGCATCTGCCAATTGTCCACTTGTTCCACCCTTGCATTTAAACTTGTGTCCTTGTTGCAGGAAGAGACTCAGATGTGCCAGGGCTATTTGGCATCATGGCCACTGCTGCTGCTCTCACCCATCCTGCCCCCAAAAGGTTGGAAGATTCTGCAACAGAAGCAGATAATGGGATCTCTGAGGCTGGCATCTTGCAGTTCGCAATCCCAGAGACTCTCACATTAGTTGGGAGGCATCCTGGAGCTTTCAGGTGGACCGATTATTGCCTGTCTTTCATGGTTCCCAGGCCAACACTACCAAGGTGGCATCCATGTTGAAAAACCTGGGGCAGGAAATCCTCACTATATGTGGTAGGCACCAAGCAATGGCCGAGTCACAGGGGTCATGATGTAGACATGCCGGCGTTGGACTGGGGTAAACTCAGTATGAGGTCTGACAACACTATTTTTGTCAACCGATTTATTTGATAGTAAACTTGCTAGCTTTCGGCCTTTGTGCCTTCGTCAGGCACCACCTCATTTGGCTGACGAAGGCACAAAGGCTGAAAGCTAGCAAGTTTACTATCAAATAAATTGGTTGGATTTAAAATTGGTGTTGTCAGACATCTTACTGAGTCACAGAGGGCCATGACAGTGTCCCAGAGGGCTGAGGGCCTCAATAGGTTTCTCAAGATACTGCAGCCCATGGCTGAGAGGCTCGAGAGTTTGCAAGTGACCCAAACGGGACAGTTCTGAGACACAGCGGGCTACAGCAACAGCCCTTGAGAATGTGGCCCAGTCACAGAACGTCATGGCTGAGGGGCTGCAGAGCATGGCCCAGTCTCAGAGGGCACTTTCTGCTGCCATTCACAAGAGGTACCCGACTCAGAGGACCATCACTGATGGCATGCCCACCACGGCAAGAACACATCAGTGTGTCCCCGGGGTTACATCAGAGGTGGAGGTAGCCAGCTGCCTACCAAACCCCGTGATCAAATTTAATACACAGACCAGCCTGGGCATACTTGGTATCCATGACCTCCTTCACAGATGATTGTGAGATGCCATAAAGGTCTCCACAGGCAGCCTGGTTGTCACTTTCACAGTCACTATGAGTGGGTGCTCCACTGTGTCTGGAGGTGCCATGTGCTGCAAAAAGAGGCACATCATCTCCTTTTAGAGCCACAGCCGGAGCCATCGGTGGCTCACAATGTCCGACAGTTGTACAACTGCCAGGGTTTCCGTTCCCTCCTTCCTCGACTCCATCCTGCCTCCAGCAGCCGTCTCCCCCTCCTCCTGTGAGTGGTATGGGCAGGCCCTCCTGTGTTCACAATTCATCCTCCTGCTCCTCTTCCTCAGCCCCAGCAGCAACCAAAAGAACAGCAACATCAATTATTTGCACTGTCAATCTGGAGAAAGGGGTTGGGGATTGAGAGTGGCTCCCCACATTCGGGAAACTAGCAGAAGACCCAGCCAGAACAAAGGCAGGTGGGCAACTGGAGTCCTCTAGGACGTCAGGTAACATTGGGTGGCGCCCCCTGGACATCAGCATGATGGCAGTGCCGGTCTACACCACCTGGCATTGCTCAAGCAGCAAAGTGCCCACGCCCAGGGGGCACCTTGGCACTGCCCATTAAGCATCAGGCAGTGCCAAGGGGTGAGGTCTATTGTAGGCACGGTCTAGAGGCAATTGGTGGGGTTGAAGGAGTCCTGCTTCCACGCTGCATTGGGATCGGTCTGGACTGGAGGGAGGGCAGCAATTGGGGTGGGCTGGGGAGGTGGTAGTCTGCCGGCGGGGGCCTGAGTCTGGGGTGGAGTCTGGCTCCAGGCGGATCAGCAGAGGGAGGGAGTCTGCTGGGGTGAGGAGGATGGGGGAAATCGCCACTTCTGTAGGGATGGGTTTGACATTTGGGCATTCTGAATGAGGAATGGGTGGAGTCATGGTTGGCCCGGGAGTTGTTGTGGGGGCCACGATTGGGCCATGGTGGGGCGGGGTGGGGTGGGGGGGCGGGGGGCGTTGGTGGGCAGCAAATGGAGAGTCTGACAGATCGGGGCCACTACACGTGCTCAGAATTCCGGAACTGTCAGATTCCGCATGACTAGGCTCCGCCCCCTGCATTTTTAATGAGATCCACGATTGGGATCTCTGCAGCACGCAGAGTGCGGAGATTCGGATGACAAAACAATCGTGATCTAGAACAGTTTTCCCGCCAATTCAGCATTTCTGGGAAAATCGCCCCCTCTGTTTCTCTCTCCACCATTGCCAGATCTGCTGAGTTTTTCCAGAATTTTCTGTGTTTTTATATAAGAAATTCAAGGGAATATATTTATCTTGCTGGGGGTGGTGATGGTGGTAAAGAGAACAGAACCATTAATATCTGAATGTACAATACATTTAAATTTTCTAATGTTCCTTTGGGATATTACACTACATTAGAAGTAAAATATACAGGAATACCCCACTTTAAATAATAGATACCTCAAAACTGCTACTTAAATCAAAACTACTTAAATCAAAACTACCTATATCAAAGTAGCTTTCTGTATTTAAATAGACGTAACATCAGGAGATGCATTCCCAACCCAAGTGTTTCAGCCCCAGGACATAACATAAATATGGAATAAACAAAACACATTATAAATAAATCTACTACTATATTTACAATGCTGTGACAAGAATCCAAAAAGAACAGGGTTTCTTATTTCTTGATTGTTCTAAGATTAAGCTACAAAATACATAAGACCATATGAGCCTCTGATTCCTGAATTCTCTCCCTATTTAGAAAATAGTTTGCATCTCTATTCTTCCCACTGAAATGCATAATCTCACACTTGCCCATGTTGTATTCCATCTGCCACTTCTTTGCCCACTTTCCTAGCCTATCCAAGTCCTTCTATAGCCTCCCTGCCCCCTCACCTACCTTTGCATTATCTGCAAGATATAGCAGCATGTTAATTTATTTCACCTGTTAAAATGGCCAGGTCGCCTGTGCTAATTTTTCTTCTAGACATGAACAAAAATTAGGTTAATATCAACGTTGGGAGTGGGAGTGAGCGTGAGAGGGTAAAGTGAAGGGGCTGATGTGAGAAAGAAGGACCAAAACCTAAACTCACATTCATGCAATGCAAACTTATGAGCTAAAAATAATTTTATAAAGTATGAACCTGAAGTGGACACTTCCCTGTCAAACAAAATGTAATTGAGAGGTCAAGCAGCCTTTTGTTCCCCTGTCAATAAATATGGAAGTGCAAAGGCCCTGATTTAATCTTTATGCCTGAGTAAGGCTTGAGGAAATCATGAAAATGCAAATGACATTCTAGCACATATCCTGGAGAAGTCATTAAAATAGAAGTTATCCTTTCTGCCGTTAATTGTTGCACTTCTCCTTTCAATTAATAGACTGTTTTCATAATATTATTTGCAGATTTTTGACTACAAAGTTCGCTAGAATGATTCCAGAGATGAGAGGTGTGTCGTATGAAGAGAGATTGAACAGTTGAGCCTATACGCTCTGGAATTTAGAAGAATGAGGGGAGATCAAATTGAAGTATACAAGATGATAAAAGATATGGATAAAGTATATGGAAAAAGTAGATGTGAAGCGGATGCTTGTTCTTGTGGGGCCTTCTAGGATGAGAGGTCATAATCTTAGGATAAGGGGTGGCAGATTTAAAAAAAGAATTGAGGAGAAACTACTCCCAAAAGGTTGTGAATTTGTGGAATTGCAATGAAAATTCAATGGATGCTGTGACGGTGAGTAAATTTAAGGAGGAGATTGACAGATTTTTAATTGGTAATGAATTGAAAGATTATAGGGCAAAGGCAGAAAACTGAGGATGAGGAACATATCAGCCATGATTGAATGGTGAAGCAGACTTGATGGGCTGAAAGATTTAATTCTGCTTCTATATCTTAGGAACTTATGAACTTATGAAATCCAGAAAAATGAATTTGAAAATTTCCATCTTATGAAGATGGCATGTGGATGAGTGATACTCAAGCTTTATTTTCTGACACTGGACCACCATGAAAAACTATTTATGAGGTAAATGCTCTGGTCACATGATAGAAACCAGGGCTAGAATTTTCTGGCTATTCCTAGTTGTGGGATCTTGTTGGTCCAGCCAATGATGCAAACCTGCCATAGTTTTCCCTGCACTGTGGAGTGCGATTAGTGGGAAATCCCACTGGCAAGTGACAGAATCAAAAGATCCTACCATCGGCAAATGGCGAACTGTCCCCAGAAGAAGCACGCTGCAGTGAAGTCAGAAATCTCCCCACTAGATTTCTATTAAGGAAATCTAATAAGGCATTATCTGAACACAGACACATAACCTTGACTAGTTAAGGAAAAGGAACCTGCCTAAGAAATAGCAGCAAACAGGGATCAGATTGCCCTTGACCTTTCTACCTGACTGTGGCTATTGTACCCTTGGCTTGAGTGGCACATGAAAAATTAACTACATATTATAAAACAATAGAAAATCCATTTTCCTAAACCTCCAGACTCTTTTCTTTGTGGAATTAAAAAAGATTATTGGCCTACATCATTTCAAGGCTTCACCCCAGGGAAAAGCAAGTATAATAGAGAACTATTAAAATCTGAAATCCTAAATTAATGCTACTTCAGCAATCTCTTTCATTTCTTGAGAGTGTGTAGCTTTGTATGAGTGTGGGAGTGGGTGCAGTTGCATTCATATTCAGATATTGAATAAGAAAACATTTTCTTTTAAGATTTATGAGAAAATGTGTCATTTGTCTGCTCCCGACAGTTACAGTGCTCAGGAGTTAAAGGATGGATTTAAAAGCAAATTTTCTTTGATCAGTCAAGAGCTCAGAAAAGGGTGAGAGCATTCCTATCATCTCTCCCATCTCTGTGACGTTAAGGCCAAAGTTCTAGAGAATGGGGAAACAGCTCTTTCATTCATTCACCCAGCCAGTAACTATACAGGCAGTCACGTAAATATTTTTGTTGTCAAATCCCAAGTTCTTTATAATGGGGTAAGTGGTACTTGGAACAAATAAAAGGGCTGTAAATTTTAACAACTTGATAACAAAATTATTCTGTTTTGGACAACTTTAAAATGAGATATAGCTGTAAATGCAACATCTTATTATTTGTTCATGGGCATTAATGAAAAAGCCAGCATTTATTGTCCATCGCTATTTGCCCTTGAGAAGGAAATCCAGGATTTTAACACAGCTATGATGAAGTAACAGTGATATATTTCCAAATCCGGATCATATGTGATTTGGAGAGAGAAACTTGCAGTCTGTTGCCCTTATCCTTCTCAGCCACTGTTATTGTCGGAGGAGCCTTGGTGAGTTTCTGAAGTGCAACTTGTCGATAGTATATGCTGCTGCCTCTGTGTGCTAGTCTTGTTGGAAGTAAACTTTTATGACTTGGACATATGCCAATCAAGCCAGATGTTTTGTCCTGGAATGGTGTTGAAACTCTTTAGTGGAGTTAGATTTACACTCATCTGGACAAAACTGTATTCCGTTACACTCCTGGAAACATTTGAAGAGTGTACATTAGAATGGATTTAAAATTTTACAGTCGTGTCAAGTACAGAAAGCGAAATAAAGGAAGGGAAAGAGTGTCCAAAGATGTGTTGGTTAGATGGATTAGCCATGGTGAAATCTGTGGGCTTATGGGGATAGGGCGTGTCTGGGCCTGATAAGATGCTCTTTCGGAGAATTGATAGAGGCTCGATCGGCCGAATGGCCTCTTTCTGCACCGATTCTATAAACCTGAATTTTGGATTAAGACAGAAAAAAGAGAAAGAAAAAGTAAAACATTTGGCTGAAAATGAAAGCTTAGCTGTTTTAGTATTTCCAACCACATCTAAACCCTGAATGAGTGAGACACCAAACTTGTAATAGTTAATTTTTGGTACCATTAGCAGTGCATCTGGCTGCAGTGTGTACCATCTGCAAGATGGACTGCAACAACCCAGTCAACAACCCAGAATTTACTGTATTCCTTCACTGCCAATGAGTCAAAACCCTGAAACTTCCTCTTAAAAAGGACAATCCTTCATCAGACAGATTGAATCAGTTCAAGAATGACATCTTCTCAATGAATATTGACCTTGCCAACGATGGCAACTTCCCAAGAATATTAAAAAAAACTTTCTTCTCACTTCTTCCAGTATTTCACAACTCTTCACTCTAATTGGTTAGGTAGATACACTTTCTCTATTCATTCATGTTCCACATGCTTGGTTTCCCTCATTTCTGTCAGTTGACACTTATGGCAATGTGAATGCCAGGTAGGTCTAATTAACAGTAGGCACCAGTAGATTCACTCCTGGAAAAAATGATGTCCAAGCCTTTAAATCAAAAGTGTTGCTAATATTATGGCTGGAATTTTCTGGCCGATCTTGCTGGTGGGATTCCCTGCTCCTGGTGCAGTAAACAGAGATTTGGCCTCGTGCCAAATTCTCTGTCCTTCCTTGCAGTGGCAGGAGATCATGAATGGCTGGAAAATTTGGGCCTATATGCAATTATTCAAAATGTTGAACCACCTTTTGCTGTAGAAGTGACTCTAACAGCTTATGCAATTAGTTAAACATATTTTATATCCGAATGTTTACATGGCAGCACCTGCAAATGCAACAGGAATATTGGAATTTAGAAGAGGGGTCACAGAATATCAATTTGAAAAGTTTTGCTATGGTTATATGTGTTTCTTTTTCAGGAAAAATCTTTTTCAATTGTCTAGAAATTTCTTGGCTAATATTCGTGGACCAATGATAAATAGGTGTGTATGGTACTTCATTCATTGTTTGCTATTTTAATGGAGGTGTTCAAACTTCAAAATAGGGGACAAAGCAATATATAAATCTTATACCAAAAGGAGCTATTTCTACATCTTAATTTGCAGAAGATCTTAAAACACCACTGAAAATTCACGTGTTAACTATAATGCTTAGCGAACTAATATTCATAAACTTTATTGACTTGGTTAATTTATAATATACCCTCTGTTTTAAAAATGGACATATTAGAGACAGCACGGTGGCACAGTGATTAGCACTGCTGCCTCACAATGTCAGGGCTTGATTCCCGGCTTGGGTCACTGCATGTGTGTAGTTTGCATATTTTCCCTATCTTTGTTTGGGTTTCCTCCAGGTGCTCCAGTTTCCTCTCACACTCAAAAGATGTGCGAGTCAGGTGGATTGGTGATGCTAAATTGACAGGGGGTCTAACTAGGATAAAGGCATAGCATTATAGGGAGAGGGCCTTGGCGGGATTGTGCTTGGTGCAGACTCAGTGGCCAAATGGCCCCCCTCTGCACTGTAGAATTCTATAATTTCATTTTGTCCATTGTGTTCATGTCCATTGCCATTGTCCAATCTTGAGAAGGTTTTCTTACTTATAAAATGCTGCTTAAAACCTACCCAAATCCAGAAAACAAGATGACTATCTGCAGATAGTGCTCAGAATAGGTTTCATTTCCAAATATCAATTTTAAAGTCGAACAACAACTGCAGAATTTGAAATGTAACAGGACTGCACAAAACCACAATTTAAAATAAATTATACTTCATGTTTAGAATTATAAATTCCCAACAATGCAGAAGGAGACCATTTGGCTCATCGTATCTGCACCTGTTGTCCAAAAGAACCTCTTACCCAGGCCACATATTGCCCCCTCCCACCTCCCCCAACATATCCCCTACCCCCCACCACCTCATACCCAATAACCTATGCATTCACCATGGTTAGTTCACTTAATCTACAAATCTTTGGATATTAAGAGGCAACTTAACATGACCAATCCACCTAACCTGCACATCTTTGCTTTGAATTCTTGAACTATGAAATTCCTATACTTCACTCTACCTTTCTAAAATTGTGCTCAGCGGGTGTTCCAGTGTTGTTTAAAGTTACTTATTAATTTTGGAGTACAAAGTTGAGTACAGTTTCTAATAGTGAGAGGTTCTTCCAGTACTGTCGGTTGCAGATCCAGTGTATATTCAATCATGGCTTGCAAAAGGGATTTCAATACATGCCTCAAGAGGAAAAAAAAGTGCAGGGTCACTTCAGCATGCAAATATAATAATTTACCTTTAATTTTGAAACAATTCCATCCTCAACATGTTTCATGTTGATAAATTTAACAATTTGCTTTTAATTAAAATTATATATATATATTGAAAATTACTGAAGCTTTTAAATCTGAACTTGTGTGATTATTAAATTGCTATCACTCATGTAATTAAAATAAAAGATGAGAATAATTAACATTGAATTTCATGTCAACTTATCATTTTCACATGTAAATAGTTGGTCATGTACTTTAAATACAAAATTGTACTGTACATTATTATGCTGTATTTTAATTTAATTGGATGAAGTGAATGGTGATTTACTGGCTTCCAAATCATTTTGCATAATGGAAATCTGCCAATAATAAATGTACTGGACTGGCAGCAACTTGACATTGTGGCCACTGCTGCACTACATATAACAGGAGCTGAATTCAGGCTATTTAAATATAGAAAGAGAACATGATCTTACATAACACCCACTGCTCCCCTCCCCCCCCCCCCCCCCCCCCCCCCCCCGGGCCAAAGCTGCATTACGATCAGTCAAAACGGAACTGAAGAAATGGCAAACATCCTATAGAATACATCAGAGACTATGCTGTTTCTGAGAATATCACTATCAGTTAACCCATGATAAAGACACAGTAGAGACCATGCATGGAACCACATGACAGCCCTGTTCACCCAATTAGTGTTTTGATAAGGTATAACTTGATTATTTCTATAACAACTCTATGTATCCAGACTGTTTTGCCAATTATAGAACATTGGCTTTCACCTTCCAAACCAACCATCTATATTTATCTAATACCTTTAATATAGAAAACTATCCAAAGGTATGTGCAAAGGTAAGAGAAAAAAAACAGATGCAGAACCAAAGAAGAAAGATTGGAAGGGATGTTTTGCTGCTTAATCAAAGACATTGGTTTTAAAGAAGTTCTTAAAGGATGAGAGGGAAGTGAAGTTGTACAGAGATTTATGGAGGCAATTTCGTGGTTGTCAGTAGTGAGACAAAGAGAGGGCTGATACCCAGGAGCCTGTATGTAGCTCATTTTGTCTCTGCTGCCCGGATATTAAACATTACGTGGTTGGAGTGAGAGGAAAATCAAATGGGGAGGATCAGAGGCCTGATACAGACTTTAGCAGATTGCCTTCATCATTAATTTAAATAGGAGGAATATTGGATGGGACATCATTATTGCAATGCAATCCCCCCTGCCAGAATTTGCTTTGTGCATTATATTAGATTATATTTAATACCTAAGTGGTAAAGACAAAAAAAAAATTCAGTAACGCTTCGTAAACCAAAGTAAGGATCCTTTAACTGAAGGTTCTTGAGTTAAAAAACATTATTGAGCATTCAATGCAGACAATATACTGTACATCCCAAACAGCAGAACTTGAGCGGTGTGTATAGGGTGGCTGATATATTACCACCAGTTTTCCACAACAATGAACATAAAAGATCTCTAAGTTCTGCTGCATCAAAAACAAAAGAGCAGAAAGAAGTGAGGAAATTGGAATTGGCTAGGAATGCTTAATATAATAATCTTTCTGTTCTATCAGCTGGGCATTTTAAATTCACAGGAATCCCCCACACACTTGCTGTAAAGGCTTAAGTAAATTCAATTTAGGCAGTTCATTGTGGTCTATCTGGCCGTCTAAATTGTCTATTTTTGAAAATATGATGAATGAACAAATAACATTAACCAACTTTTTAAATTCAGACAAGCTAACAAATTCTGATTATCTTTGGCCTTCTGCTTCCCATTTGCTTCCTGTAATAACATTATCATCAAACCTGGGGGTGGAGGACTGATTGAATCTGAAGCAACCTTCAGATATCACTGATGCAGTTCCTTAGTTAATCTGCTGGGAAACGTGGCTGAATGCTGCAGGAAATAATTTTCTCCCTTGTAAATAGAAGAAGAAAGAATACACTATCAACAGAGGTTATTGAACCTTGCAATTGCACAAAATCAAATACATTGGAGGAGCCAACTGGTGCTTTCTCTGCTCTAAGTTACTGCCTATTTGCACATTACTGATGGCATACATCATTAAGACACTACTGTTTCTTCAGCAAAAACTAGCCTTTTGAATTGTTTCATGTGTGATTTAATCTTATTTCATGCACAACATTTTTTTAATATGTATAAAAAGCAAGAAAGAAATGCAGTCAGTATTTAATCTCCAAAATGCAATGGATAATTTATGTGCATTCTTAAGTAATAATTACTGCAAGTAGCAAAAGGTGGAAGATGAAAAGATGTTAATATTCATGTGAGATAAATATCAAAACAAAAGACCCTGCAAGATAAGAGCTTGGACAGTTGTTGCTTTCATTATTTTCAACAAGTATGAATACACACTGGGCTGAATTCTCCAACCTTGCCTGCTAGTAGATTCTTTGACCCTGCTGCAGTGAATGGAGTTTTGACTGAACATCAAATTCTTCATTCTCACAGGCAGTGGCAGCAGAGCAAGAACTCCGGCCATCGATTTATGCAGTGATTCAGATGACTGAACATTTCCAGTAATATATATTAGAAATGATCCTAATAATGGTCAAGGTGAACACACAGATTGCTCTATGTTCATTCTCCAGATATCACTTGTCCTGTCTTCAAGAATAGCTTGGGCTTGAGCTCTTTCTAAAAGCACTGATGCTCTTGACAAATGTCTATTGGTACATTGTGTCAAACTGCCTTCATTCACTAGAGCATTAGATGCACCAGATGTCAGGCTGACATTATACAACAATCTGCAGAAAATTTTCAGGAGTCCACCCAGAAAGCCATCACAGGTGATTTATGACACTTTTGTTTTGGCATTATTAATTTCCCAGGGTATTATTATTGCCTGTTGAGCTTTGACATATGTCCAAATCAATATGAACCTTAAGGAATACAAAGTATTGTTAAATTTATGGATTAATTTAGATCTCCTCTTTGTCTATTATGAATATTGTGGGGGTTTTCTCATGAAGTACAATATCCATCAGCAGAGGTTCCTCAAGTTTATGACTAACTTCAGTTATGTTAAATGAGAATATCACCTAGACAAATATTCAAAAATAGAGCCCTCTATATTGAAAATTTTGATATAGTGACATGAGTGACTCTTCTAAGTGGATCCAAACATCCCTTACATTCTAGAGTTGACTTGTACTGGCTGATATTTAGGAATGTAATAGTGCAAATTAGGGGAAATCAATTGGTTTTCACAGGATAGAACTGGAATCTGTTATCCACATTTCATGGAGCTAAAATAATTGATCAATGAATGGTTCAATTGTAGGGACTGACCTAATGTTTTTCAGGAATATCTGAAATACACAATGTTTTCAAGTCACTCTGCTTTTGCCTGGCTTAAAGGAAACGTGGAGATCTTAACTTTTTACATTAATGCTTATTAGGTAATAAGGGAGTTAGCATCTTGTTTTACATTTCTATTGAATTTTATTTGGACTATCAAGCAATGTCTATCAAGCAAATTAGCAAATGCTATTTATCGCAATGGAGAGCTGATGGATGGAGCAGGTCTTTATTGGTTTATATGAGATTAATGGCAGAGCAGCACAAATTTACCAGTGTTCTATGACACGAATAACTTATGGCATAACTCACCTTGTCCAATATTTTCAGAAGTGTTTTTTGAACTAATCATATTCAGCTTCTGCCCAAAATGGGGTATCAAGTGTGTACGGGAGATGCAGCACCTCTCACAAACTGGCTCAACACATTCCTTGGACTAACTCATCCTTACTGTTCTTTGCTTTCACTCAGTTCTCATCTGTAACTCCAAAGTAGTTATTAGCATGATATAGAGACCACAGCCAAGTAAATCACCTCGATAGGCAGACCAAATTAGATAAGGGTAGCTGAGGGATCTCAAGCTTCAGTAGTTTAGTGAATTACTTATCCTATGTATGGATTGACTGATTCTGGAGGACAGGGCAGATTAACCTAATTTAAGGTCCAATGGACTTGAAGGTGGGTCAACACCTTGCTGTGGAATTTATAGAGCTCAAGAAACACCGGAAAACATCCAGGTCACCCACTCTATCTGGATCTATCACCAACTATCTGGATTTGACTTGCCATCCGACTAAGATAGATCAGATCAAAGCAATGAGGTTGACAATGCACAATTCACTCTAACTATAACCCATTTCATACACAAGTCAAGTGTGTACATCACCTTACTATGATACAAAATGTGAATGCAGAGAGTTGGCCACAGCATCCAGAAAGATTATATTTCATTTGTATATGACCAGTGAGCTGGAAGTGGCAAATTGGACCTTATCACTCGGAACAAGTGGACAAATTTTCCATATTGCAGGTTTCAGAATTCAAATTTAAATTTAAATATTTGCCATGGCGGGGTTCCTGAAACACAAAAGCATTGATGTAGGTTTGTGGTTTACTAGGTCAGTGACTTATACCTTTAGGCCACAGAGTCTTCATCTCCTCCTGCAGTCATAGTTTGAGTTGAAAATGTATTGCAGATTAATTTTTATCTATTTCACTTAGTCCCCTGTGAACATTTCCTTCCAAGGCGGAAAATATCATACTTCTCCAATCTTTCCTGTTAACTCAATGGGGATCAGCACTGTGACCCTTTCTACAGCTATTCCAATGAATCTTTTCCATATGTTTTGGTTCGAACTGAATGTAATACTCAAAGTGTAAACTGATCAAAGCATTATCTAGTTTCAGCATGAAAAATTGAAACCTTCTGTACTGATTTGCCAAAAACGTTCATTATTATTTTTGTGTTTTTGAATACGACATGGTAAGTTTAAAGTTTCACTGTGAATGTCAGTGAATGGGTGAGTGTTTAAGGTGGGTGGGTGGATGAGATACTAAGTGTGTGAATTTCCAGGTGGGTAAGGTGGTTGAAGGTCTGGAGTGGGGTATTGGGATGTAGTTGGCTCAGCTTGAGGATAGTTGGGTCAGGTCAAAAGTAGTCAGATCAGATCAAATGAATGGTGGTGGGGGAGTGGAGTTGGGGGGGGGTGGGGCAGGATGCAGTGTGGGTGATGGAGGGCTTGAGGGGGTGCGCGTTGGAATGGTCAGTTATCAAGTGATCCAGGGATTAAAAAACTAGATTTTGAATCGTCAAACAGTTCCTCGGAAACTATTTAGGTAAGTACTGCAAAACTGTCCCAAGTCTCTGATTCTAACTCAGAATTGGAGACATTCAGGGAAAGTCCTGGCAAGCAGGGGAATTACCCATTGGAAATTGAACTTCCCAGACAATTTTGATGTATATGCTCATATCAGGGTTTCCATAGTGGTCCGACATGTATCTTCACTCATGTGTCCTGTCTCCAACGATTTGGAGACCAGAAGACTTGGGCCAGTATTTTCATGCAGATTTGCTAGATGTTCCAAAGTTGTCAAAATGTCACCTCCTATTTCCCGCAGTGTATATATCCTCTTGTCTCATATAATTGTGTTACTTAAGTAGAAGGTTCCATGGGGAGTTCAGTAATGAGTGTTCAGCTTCTTCACACTATGTTCTATCCTTCCTGGATGACATTATGTCTATTGATACGATTGACTCCTCCTTAACAGCGGGTTCCATATTTTATCATAGGTCATGTCTTTAGTGTGTAACAGAGCAGGTGAAGGTGATTATTCAATGCAGACACACACACAATAAAAAAGTCCTCAATGTTTTATTTAAGTGCTCAGTGTGCATTGGAAATGAAAGAAAACTGCTGCAAGTGCCGTGCAGAGAGATAGTGATACAATACAGGTCAACTTCAGGTGTGGAATTCTCATAAAGTACTTAATTCATGTAAACCACAGAATCAAAAACTGATATTGGCATTCCTCCTGAGATAATTTGTATGAGATAATCTTATCCACTCCATTTGCTGCCTTGGAAAGTTTCATTAACAAAAAATATACTTACCAGATTCCTGATATTATGAAGATGAATTTTCTTTTTTGCAGACTAAATTAATATTTCCCCCATCTATAGCAGTATTCTTTTTTGCAGTGACTGAGTTTTCACAGTTTATTCTGAAACTTTGCACAGTATCTTTCGCTCTACTTATCTGACATTACTATCCTGTAATATTTGTTGAATTTCTGGTATTTTATTTACTTTTTTTTTCCACGGGTGTGGAGAACAATATTAATATAGGAAAACCTTCAAACCAGAAAAGATAAAATGGAAATCTGGTTGGAATTAGGCCTTGGACATTATTTCAATGAGAAGGCGAGGCACAGATGTCTGTTGTACATCCATAGGCAATTTCTTCCAAAGATGTCATTAATTTCACACCACTGCTTCTCCCTAGGTCTACATTCAGCTCAGAATTTTAAAGAAAAATGTCCTTTTGCTGATAACTGCAACATACCCTTTAAGAAAATGAACCTAATTTTCCTGAAAGCAGCAGTCTGGTTGCCTGCTGTAAATCTGGGAAAAGGGTTGTAAAACAAAGATTGAGGGAGCAATCCTTTGGCAAAGTGTGAGTTCTAGCAAGAAAATTGAGTGATGCTTTCAAACTCCACAAACAAGTTTTTTTTCTCCAGATGTTCAGCCTTTTAGTCTGAAAGAAAGAGTGGGCATAGTTAACACCGTCACTCTGGTGGAACTCTTGGAGCCAGCACGGTGGCACAGTGGTTAGCACTGCCACTCACAGTGCCAGGGACCCTGGTCTCGGGTCACTATCAATGTGAAGTTTTCACATTCTCCCCATGTATGCGTGGGTTTCCTCCGGGTGCTCCAGTTCCTTTCCACAGTCCAAAGATATGCGGATTAGGTTGGTTAGCCATGTAAAATTGACCCCACTGTCAGGGGTTTAGCAGGGCAAAAATACGTAGGATTGCAGCAATAGGCCTGGGTGGGATTGTGGTCGGGGCAAACTAGATGGGTCGAACGAACCCGCACATGGGTCCCTGGCACTATGAGGCAGTCGTGCTAACCATTGTGCCACCATGCTGCCCTAAGCAATGATTTTATCCAAAGAATGTGGAAGAAGGAGTTGTGGAGGTTAATAGCAACTTAATAGCATTTAAGCGGAGACTGAAGGAAAAAGAAATAGAAGGATATGCTAATAGTGTTAGATGAAGAGGGGCAGAAAAAATCTCTAGTGGAGCATAAATGCTGGCCTTGAGCAGCTGGTCCGAGTTGCCAATTTCTGTGTGCTGTCGATTCAATGGCTGAAACTCTATCACCTTGCCTGTCCTGGAATTGGGGCGGGCAATGGTCTGACAATAGAAATCTCCATTCGCTTTGGGCAGGAATTTCAGGTCTCGCCTGACCAAGGCCATAAAACCCCAATGTGTTCTCCTCTAATGCAGCAGCTTGGTTCAGCTAAGGCAGAAATGTGCTACAGTCAATTTTGGAAAAATGGGGTAAAGGCAAAAAAATATTTCAGATTCACAAAAGGTTAATCAGTATTGGGAAGGAAGTCAACGTGTGAAGTAGACACCCTTCACCAGAACCAATTACAAATGTCTTGGCTTGGAAAATGACTTGAGGCGAAGGGGAAATATGCTGCCATTAATATTAGCTCAACTATGATAAACACTAAAGGAAAAATAATGTCAAACAATTTTCTAAGAAAAAATTCAATTTCATTTATAATTACCTGACATTAAAACAGTGGTCATCCTCCAAAGGTAATTAAATGCTTATGATACACGGAAAGTGTGATAAGGAGCTTTAAAAATACAATTTTAATTTTTAAAATTTGATTTTGAAATCATTCTAATGAGACACTAGAAAATAGAAATGTGCATCTGAATCTTGGGTGTCTGATATTTTAAGGGTGGTATAAATTTGTTTAAAGCAAATTGATTAAACTTTCATTTACTTTTGTCTCAGCATGATTTGTAATTTGAATATCACCTTCTGTTTAAAATAAAAATTTGAAATAGAACAGTTTAGCTTGCATCATTGTAGTATGGTTCTGTTTAAATGTGACACAAAAGACACAAATCTTGGTTTATATTCTTCACATAAGAAATTCCACTTTAATAGAAGCTATTTACATTCATGTTAAAGGCCAACACTTGTGAATCATAGCTAGTGACACAAAGTCCTGTTGGGATGAGTGCAAGTTATGATATCTAACATGGAAGTGTACAGTTGTGCCTTCAATTGTATTAACTTTCACTAACATTTTACGAAATATGCTTCAGATGCAAATCATTTTGTTTGGTCTTTTTGCATCAAAGTCCTTGATATAAGCATCATTGTTCCTCAGTAATACTAAAGAAAAGCAGCTGGACCAACAGTATTTACTCAGAATATTTAACAAAAGCAACTTTGTGGAGGTAAGCCAATTGCACATAGTGCAAAGGAGCCAATGGAAGAGTACTCGTGTTTCTCTCAGCCGCACATCAAGATAAGCATAAAAAATATACTTCTTAGTGACAGCTGCCAACAGTTCCATAAGGTTCCAAATAGACCAAGTAATACTGCGAAGAGGAGGAAGAACTCAGGACAGACAAATTTTAAGACTAGGTTTGAAAATGGAATTGTTCCCTTGCATTTGCTGAAGAAAGACCGAATGGCTTCTAATAGAAACATTCAGAGGTGCATTAAAAATAATAATCCTTGGGGCATTCTTGTGATACTTTTACTCTGATATTATCCTTAACTTCCAGAACGAGGCACAAATGTATTCTTTTTGCTGAGTTTTTGTTTT
Source organism: Sphyrna mokarran (assembly GCA_024679065.1). Taxonomy (NCBI): domain Eukaryota; kingdom Metazoa; phylum Chordata; class Chondrichthyes; order Carcharhiniformes; family Carcharhinidae; genus Sphyrna; species Sphyrna mokarran. The sequence goes on along the minus strand of JAGIQG010000005.1, from coordinate 86,390,826 downwards.
ATAATGGAATGTATTTTGCTGAATAATGTTGAAAGGTGGCACAGTGGCACAATGGGTATGGTGGCACAGTTAGCACTGCTGCCTCACAGAGCCAGGGACCTGGGTTCAATTCTGGCCTTGGATGATTGCCTGTACGTAGTTTACATGTTCTTTCCAAATCTGTGTAAGTTTCCTCTGGGTGCTGCGGTTTCCTCCACTGTGCAAAGATGTGCGGGTTCGGTGGATTGGCCATGCTAAATTGACTCTAGCATTGGGGGATAAGCATATATAAATACATGGGTTACAAGGATAAGGCCTGGGTTTTGTTTGTGCAGACTTGATGGGCCAAATGACCTCCTTCTGTACTGTATGGATTCTATAATTTTGTATCAAAAACAGGAAATTAGAAAAATCTCGGCAGGGCTGCCAACGTCTATGAGGAAAGAATAGAGCCAATGTTTTGAGTCTAGACGGTGCTTCATCAGAACTAAGAACAAAGAGAATCAGCAGAGATTTATACTATGAGATTAAAGGGGGCTATCTGAATGAGACAAAGGAATGTAAGTGAGGCGACAGAAGGCTGAGAAGGTACTAGAAGTGTTCATTAAGTAATCAAAATGTATGAATGACAGAACAAAGGTAAAGATGATTAACAGGCTCCCTGGGGATTATGACAGTTGAGCTGAAAGTGTGTGTGTGTGTGTGTGTGTGTGTGTGTGGTGTGGGTGTGTGTGTGGTTTGTGTGTGGTGTGGTGTGTTGTGTGTGTGTGTGGTGTGTGTGTGTGTGTGTGTGGCGGGGTTGGGGGGGGTGGCAAGGGATGGAGGGTGGAGGTGCAAGGGGGGTAGGGACAGGTGTTGGACAAGGAGAGCTGAAATGGAAAAATGGAAGCGGGAAAGAAGGATGATAAAATGGATGAATGAGATGAAACAAATTGAAATAAAATAAATGGGAATGGGGTAAAGATTAAGGAGAGAGTTCATGCTCCACAGTTTTGAACTCAATGTTCATTCCAGAACATTGTAAAGTGCCCAATCGGAAGATGAGGTGCTGTTCCTCCAGTTTGCGCTGGGATTCGCTAGAACATTGCAAAAGCCGAAGTATGGACATGTGGACAGAAGAGCAGGGTGGTGTATTGAAGTGGTAAGCGAGAGGAAGGTTTGGGTCCTGTGGGGAGGATACAAAATCACATTCTTGCTGCAAAAACTGCCGGAATTGAGACACTGCCGGAATTTGCATGGATGGCGAGCATGGACTCAGGATCACCTTCGTGAACTCTGCTTTTCTCCACGAATGTGACAGACTTGTTGAGTATTTCCAACATTTTCTGTTTTTATTTCAGATTTCCAGCATCCACAGCATTTGTATTAATACAACTGGTTTTTGCAAGCAAATCAGTGATGTAGATCAGAAATTAACAATCATTCATTCCCTGAAGCACTCTACTTAATACCTTCCTTATGCTTTGCATCACAAAACTACACACCGTGTCCTATTTCTGTATCTTGACTTTTAGGTTGCTCCAGTAATATCTTCTGCCAAGTCCTCTGAGCTGTTGATACAGAATTCACTCTTGTTCTAATAAAATGATTCTGAATTTCCATTGATTCAAATTTAAACGGTGCTCTGTTTTTCATCCTTAGGAAAGAAACCACATTCTGAGGAAAGGCGCATTGCAAAATGACGCATGCCTGAAATTTCATCAGTCAGTCGTATATTATATTTTTTAACAGAAGAAAATACCGAACAGGATCATTAGTTTGAAATGAATTTTAAAAGCAGAATTTATTGTCCCTTTTATTCAGTTTTGCAATCATCTCAGTCATGACTCTAAGCTTTTAAAACATTTATTTCAGTGTTTTATTATTAAATGTGACATTGTACTTGGCTTCGCCTCAGTGTTTTATCATACAAGGTGGTAAAGATGAGCCACTTTAGTTAGAAAGGTCTGTAGAGATATCTCTTGCCACGCCACACTAGTGTGAATTGTGGACCAGCTAATAAAGACTTTAAAACAGGAATTGGCAGGCAAGGTTTTATTTCACCACCAAGTTCTTTGGTGAATGTGAATTATTTTTTGAATCCTGTGTGAATCAAGACATTCAGCAAAATGGGCGTAATATTAAATAGGGAACATAAAAACCTATCGATTTAAACTTCTACAAGGTTGAATTGCCCACATTTTCCTCCAAATTTCTCTCTTTGAAATGCAATCGACAGTTGTGTTCAGGAAATTTGATTCATGAAAATTAACAAAGTCGTTGGAATTTCAATAAAAAACAGTTTAAAAGGGAAAATTTTACAGCAGCAGAATTAAATTCTATGATTTTTCTCAGTGAAATCTTTAAGTGAATGGTTTAAAGATATATATTAGTGGGATTCTTAGGTCTCGTTGCAGTGAACGGAGATTTGGCTGAGTTCCAAATTCTTCACCCTGGCTGGTAGTGGTGGTAGGGAGAGAATGGCTGGAAAATTCTGTCCATAAAGTTAATATTTGGATTATGGTAAAAGAAAATATCCTTGGGCTGCATTTCACAAGCCCCTTAGAAATGTGCTGGGAGATAGGATTGCCTAAAAAAAGATGGAAACCCATTATCATCTTCCCACTGTCATGCACCTTAGAGAAGGTAGGAGCACCCCTGGCACCTAGAAACCAGGTAAGCTACTGAAGTTACCAATAATGGGTAACCTCCCACCATTGTTGGCATTTCCCAGCTGTGAGTAAGTTCACTGCCATGTGGGAAACCATCAAATAAACCATGGCAGCCTCCCAAGGCTTTGATGGTTCTTTGGCTCATGGAGATGTTACCCAGAAGCTCCCATAGCAATCGTACCCCATGCCTTCATCAACTTAACTCCCTCTATCCCTTCCAGTGTTCACCGAGAACTGCCTGACTGGCACCAGCATCCTCAGACTCCCTTATCCTTAACCTTTGGGGGTGCCATTCTTCCATGCATTCTCTTCTTCCAGGTTCAGTCCTATGAGTAGCCATCACACCAGATAATGCTGTTGAGGCTGTTAATTGGCCCTCCAATTGGTTGACAGCTGATGGATTGGACAATCATCACTAATAGGCACTTTGGCCGCAGCTTGTTAGTTGTCTGCAGCTGATAAGATGCAATCCTGGGTCATGCAGACTGCTGAATTGAGGTTTTCACCCTTCCTCCCCACTTTAGGGTCCTTCAACACATCCACACAATGAGAACAAAATTCAGCAACATCCCCACCATATCCTCATCTGAAATTGAAAACTTTACCCTGAATTTTGCAGTACAGGGTTCTGCAATTGGTTTAAGAAATCAGGAAGACTGTTTTTCAATGAAATGTTTTAAGGTAGTCTAGCCAGTTTGTTGAGTAATAAGTATGATTGCTGTGTATGGTTATCACTCAATTTGTTTTCCTTGACTTTTCACGGTGTTGTGTTATATTCCTTTGATGGCGTAGCCATTATAGATTAACTATAATCATTGGGTAAATGCAAAAAATGACCCCTATAATAAGCATGGATAAAGTAATTTATATTATTATGTATTACATTTCATAAAAGTTGAAGTGATAATTTTCTGTTAATTCTTTATAAAGATTGTAAAAAGTAAATTGTACCTATCATGGTTAAGACCTGTATTTAAACAAGTTGAGAATTTGCAACAAGTGAAAGCCTTGGTTCACTGATATGAGCCTGAGAAAATTTTATTTCTGGGCTTCATTTAAATATTTCCCGTCTGAACCCATGTATTCAGGTCAACAAGTAAGAGAGGACAAGTGGGCGGGACACTATGTCTGGGGACCCTTGGAAATATCTAACTTGTATAGATTTTAGTTCAAGAACGAGGGCAGCATAGTGGCACAGTGGTTAGCACTATTACCTCACAGCATCAGGGACCTGTGTTCAATTCCAGCCTTGGGTCACTGACTGTGTGGAGTTTGTGCATTTTCCTTGTATCTGAGTGAGTTTCCTCTGGATGCTCCAATTTCCTCCCATGGTCCAAAGATGTGCAGGTTAGGTGGATTGACCATGTTAAGTTGTCCCCTAGTGCCCCAAGATATATATAGGTTAGATGGGTTAGCAGGAAAAAACATGTGAAGTCATGGGGATAGGGCCTGGATGCAGAGTGATGGGCTGAATGACCTTTTTCTACACTATAGGAATTCTATGAAGTGACACTAGCAATAGTGATGTAAAGAATACTTTCATTCTCTACTGGATTCTGTGGAAACATGGGTTGGTTGTTCCTTTAAGCAGCACCTGTATCCATGTAATTGATGGGTAAAATGTAGCTTACTAGCACCATACCACTCAGCAAGTATAGCAGTGAAATAATTTGCAGCCTGAAATAATGCCACCTGCAAATGGAAGCAAGAAGACATCTCCGAGTCTCCCTGTTATTTTCCAAAGTCACTGTAACAAATCCGAAGTCTGAGGTGTTGTAATATGCCTTTAAGGGATATGCCATCACTGGAAGGGAAATATCTCATGTGATCTAGTCTCAGTTTCATTTTGACCTGCGAGCAGAATTCAGCATAGCACACACAGCTCTGCTGCCAGAGTCTTTCAGCGCTCTGCCCATGTATATATGTTATCATGTACTGAGTTTAAATAAGTGAACCCACAGGCTGTTTAAACATCCCTTATGAGTGACTGGTGCCTTTATATCATTACAAAAACATGATATAGGGTGGAATTCTCCAAAGAAAATTCAAAGTGCCAAGTTCACTTAAAAACTGGAGTAAATTCCACTACATTTTTCAACAGAACTTTCAAAATGAATCTCCCACACTCTGTGCATCACAGAGAGCCCTGGTGTGAATCACATTAAAAATCACTGGATGAATTCTATTCCCTCTGGCAGCATTGTACTGAGCAGACCACTGTCCGTGTGCCAATCTGTTTGGCTGAGATCAATGTATGCATAGGTATTGCCAACGTCCCGATTGATGGCCAACTGAAACACTGACCAGCCCTGTGACACTGCATCATTGGCTGCGCAATCCTCCCCACCACCTGATCGCTGGCTTTCTGGATGTGTCTGGGCTAATGCTGGAAGGATCGTCCCCATGGTGTTTAGCAATAGGCAAACAGCGTGGCAAGGCTCACTGTAGGTATGGCACAACACAGTGGCATATTGGTTTGCACTGCAGCCTCACAACTCCAGAGTCCAGTTTCAACCTTGACTTACTGTGTAGAATTTGCACATTGTCCCTCTCTCTATGTGCGTTTCTGTTGGTTGCTCTGTTTTCCTCCCACAGTCCAAAGATTTGCAGGTTAGGTCTATTGGCCATAGTAAATTACCCCTTAGGGTTAGATGGATAATCATGGGAAAATGTATCAGGTTATACGGAGAAGGCCTGGGTAAAATTCTGTCAGAGATTTGGTGCTGAATTGATGAGCCGAATGGCATCTTCTGCACTGTAAGGTTTCTCTGAAGTGATGAACAGCTCATGCTCATCGAGCTCATGCTTGGTGGCAGAATTTTAATTGCCAAGGCAAAATGGTCTGGTCTGTGTAAGTTGAGGTAATGTGGGTGGGCGTGACATGTTGGGAACTGAATACAATCGCGGTCACTTATGGCTTTGAGTTGGGAAGATATACTGGTGAGTGGGAAACTGCCTTGGAGCTAAGTAATTAAAATATGGAAAGAGGTAGTTAACTCAGGATTTAAAACCGCATTCTGCTTCTAAAAGCCAGTAAAAGGGGTTTTTCAGCTGTGTAGAGGGATCAACAGGGTGAGAGTACTGCAAAGAGTTTGGGGGCAATTCTCCCATCCCACCGTGCTAATTTTCTAGAATCTTGAGGCCGGGCATGCGTGGGATTTGCATCTCCCAGTGCTAGGTTTCCGCTGTCAGGTAAGTGCTGAAAAGTGGCAGGAACACCAGATAGGTAATTTTACTCTTAATGCTGTTTAAAGGTAATTAGTAGGCCTGGGATTGAATTCTCCAGGCCCACTAGCATCTGCACCCACTCACCCCCATCCCACTTCACTCCAGTGAAGATTACATAACTCCCTACTTTCGGGGAACTAGTGGCCCGATCCCATCGGAGTGGACAATCGGGGCCCCCAGAGCTAGTGGTGCCCACTAGGCATTGTTATCTTTGCAATGCCAGCCCGTGCCCCCGGCACTGCCCAAGGAAAAGTACCAATGCCCAGGGAACACTTTGGCACTGCCCATTGGGTGTAGGGCAGTGCCTCGGGTGGACAGGGCCTAGGGAGTATTTGGTGAGGGTGGAGGGGTCCCGCTGTCCCTTCGGATTGGGATTAGTTGAGGCCAATGATTGGGACGTGTCGGTGGGAGGGTTTGCATCTGATGCGGCGGTGGTGTCAGCACTTTCGGGGTTCAGATTAGGGGGTGTCCAGCTGATGTGAAGGGGAGTCAGCACTGCGGGCAGGAGAGGCTAGAGTTTGGGGCAGGCTGGGGTGGGGGAGAGGTCAACCAGGGTAGGGCGTCTACAGTGGGAGGGTGTCTATAGTCCTGTGGGGTGGAGGGAGTATGTTTGGAGAGGGTGTTGGAGATCAGGGTGGGCCAAGACAGGGGGGAGAGGGAGAATTATTTTCCAGATTGGTGAATTCATATCCTCAATTTTTTGGCCCTCCCTTATGTGAATGGAATGAAGGTGGAAAATATATCGAATTATATTTATGCTGCCACTGTTTCTACTTGGGTTAGAACTGCGGTTCCCACAAGCAATTCCTGTAATTTCAGCCTACAAAGTCAGCCAAATTCAGCCATGGTTTGGAAACCATTGTTACATATTTCAACAACGCCTTACTGGTAGCACTCTGATCTCTATGCCAAGAACTTGTGAATTTAAGTCCAGAAATAAAGCACATATTCAAGTCTGATTCCTCAGTGAAGTGTACTTTTGGAAGCTTTGTGACTTTAAACTGAAGCCTTGTCTGTTCTTTCAACCAAAATCATTGAAACGGATTATCTAGTGATTTATCTCCTTTCTGTTTGTACGTACTGTACACAATTTGGCTGTTGCCTTTCTCTGCTTTACAACAGTCTCTACTTTTTCCAGTTTACAAACCTGTTCCTTTTCAAACTGCTAGTTCATTGTTTCCTTCACTGGTCTTATTGAGTTTTTTTACTGATGCATTGGAGACAAGCTGACAGTTATAAAGGTTTTTCTGGTTTTCTTGTTGAAAGGCTACACAATATAATTCCATGGCTACATGCACTTCTTCAGTACCTCATCCAAGTGACCATGTTTCATGTTAGAAGCTGGATTGATGAATGCTGCAGGGCTATTGGACTGTGAAGGAAATCACCAGCGAGCAGAAACAAAACAATCCTCTTACTGAGAGCCCAATGTTTATTCAGGGCCGTGAAGAGAGCATGTCAGCGGTGGGTGACTGATGGATGGTTGGCTTTCCAGAGGGAAAAATCGGCAATACAAGTTTCCTGGATATCTCACATCCTAAACAGCCTGAGAGAAAGAGAGATGGGGAAGTGGGAAACAGAGATTGGGGTGAAAGGGTAGAAATCTTGTGTTGCAAAGGTAAGTTGTTCAGCCTGGAAGAAATGGTTTTGCTCACAAACGGTGCTGTAAATGCTCTTACAATATGTTCCTAGCCCTTTAAACTTCCTTCTACCTGTCGTGATTCCTGAGCCTTGAGGCAGTCAATATTAGTTAAAACAAAGGCACCATACCAACTGAAAAGATTTCAGGGACTATCAGGCCTCCTGAAAACAGATTAGAATCATAGAATCCTTACAGTGCAAAAAGAGGTCATTTGGCTCATCGAGCCTGCACCAACAACAATCCCAACCAAACCCTATCTCAGCAACCCCACAGATTTACCCCACTATTCCCTCTAACCTACACATCCCGGGACATAAGGTGCAACATGGCATGGCCAATACACCTAACCTGTACATCTTTGGACTGTGGGAGGAGACCCCAAGGAAACTCATGTAGACATGGGGAGAAAGTGCAAACTCCACATAGATAGTAAAGCTAGGAATCGAACCCAAGCCCCATATCTGTGAGGCAACAGTGCTAACCATTATGCCATCGTGCTACCCAAATTGAAGCACAGAGACATTAGAATCACGACAGTATAGAAGGAGACAATTTTGCCCATCAAATCTGCATTGATTCTCTGACAAAGCATCTACCCAGGCCTATCCCTGTATGTCCATGCATTTAACATGGCTAATCCACCTAACCTACACATCCCTGGACACTAAGGGACAATTTAGCATGGACAATCCACCTAATCTTCACATCTTTGGAGTGTGGGAGGAAATTGGAGCACCCGGAGGAAACCCACGTAGATATAGGGAGAATGTGTAGATCCCACACAGACAGTGACCCAAGGTAGTGCTAGCTACTATGCTGCCTGGTAATGTGATTATCTACCTCTCATTCCACCTCTTTTTAAACAGAAAGTAGGTGATTTGGAGGTGAACCAGGGTGATGCTTAAAGTTTAAAACATTTTTTAACTTTGCATCCAAACCAAAGACATTCATTTTACAGGATATGAGGACACAGTGTAGTAGGAGTGGCATAGTGGTTAGTCTGCTGCCTCACAATGCCCAGCACCTAGATTCGATTTCCAGTTTGGGTTACTTTCTATGTGCACATTCGCCCTAAGTCTGCAATGGTTTCCTCCATATGCTCCAGTTTCTTCTCCCAATCCAGGTGGATTAGGTGGATTGGCCATGCTAAATTGCTACTTAGTATCAGGGGGATTAGCTGGTGTAAAAGCATGGGATTACAAGAATAGAGCCTGGGGATGTGATGATGGCCACTGCAACCTCAATGTGTTGAATGGCCTCCTTTTGCACTGTAGGATTCTATGATTTTATGTTTCTCTGAATGTAGGACATACGAGTTGATCTTGTCAGAGGTGGTGGCATTCTTTACATGAAAAATTGTGCCTGTCTGCTGCTTCCAATTGGACCTAAATATTTTTTGACTTTATTCATATAGCAAGGAGGCTACAAAGTGGCCTGAGCAATAATAAATCCTAATATAGCACTATTGGTCATTCAGTGGAATCATCTGGGCATTAAATGATTGCTTTTGTGAATCAAAAGTAATTTACTATTGTATGTGAAGCACATTCATATGAATAAGAACTGTGTGAAGTAGCTATATAAATGCAAGTTTCTCTTCAAGGTTAAAACATAAAATAGGGCATACACCCCTTAATCAAATGCCATCCGGAAAACTCTTGTAACAATAATAACTCTGAAAAGAATTGTAAATTTATGCTTATTCTTAAATGCAATCAAATGTCTTGTGTTCATTGCAAATCACCTGCAGTTTTAGTGACAGATGTTCCATTTAGAGTCAGTGTGACAAGGATGAAATGATAAAAATGAAAGATCTTGAATTGCAAGAAATTGAAGAGTCTCCATGGGGGCAGACAATGCAGCCCATCAGCAAACATCCTCGGCATCAGATCGGCAGACATTTCATGGTTGTGACAAGGCTCTCATAGTGCTATAGGAACAAAGGTAACAGGATGATTGGTGTTCTTAGACATAAGAATGCTTGATTGCTACCCTTTGTTAAAAAAAAAGAAATCAAGAGTGAATTTCCACAGGGATTTTTCTACTTTTCTGGTGTGCAGTTCTTCCAATGAAGTTATGCCAGAAAAGCTAAACTTTGTATAGTCAATCTCTCGTATCCATCCTGAAAAATAAATTGAAGTCCTAACTGACTGCTCTGGCATTTAAAGAATATTAAAGATCCCAGAGTATAATTTGAAGATGTGTTTCCCTACATGTCCTGAACACATTCCTTCCTCAGTCAGGCCTGTTGGCTACTCTCACTTAATTATTATTGAGATTTTGATCTGTGTAAAAAAACTACTTTATTTGCCAGCTTAACAACAGTCAGGGTACCTCAAAAACATTGGTTCATGAAGTGGCTTGAGTTCTGTCGGAGAACCAGAATAAGGTTCAATTTCAATGTGAATCTTATTTGTTAGTTCTTTGCTATTGAAAGAGATTATGATAGATATTGGCTGAGATTGTCTAGGGCTGCTAGCCCCAGCTAGAAATCCCGTTGGCATGTTGAGTTAGGTGTGAAGACCAAACAGATATTTTCCCCAAGCATCAAGCTTGTTTTGTGAGTCTCCTAACCCATTCCACCTGGCCCAGTCAGGTTCTCGTTCAGACTGGACGAGACCCCGATCACAACTGGTGAATATTAATTTGCATTTCATTACCAGATTTGAGGTCAGATTATGCTGCCACCCAATTCCAAGGCCCGCCCCCCCACCACCACACCCCACTCACTCTCAGCAGGATGTCCAGTGGGTGCTTATTATTGCATTCCTGACAAGTGAGAACCTGTTGCTGTGGACTCCAAGGGAGGACATGAAGGCAACTACTGTGCTCATGGGCTCCTTGCTGCTACCAAGTTACCAAAAGACATGGAATTGGGGAGGGGGGGGTACTTGGACAGGAGGAAGTAGTTGATTTTGGGGCTCTCTCATGGGATAGGAGTCTCATGATTGAACATCTCCATTTTGCCTTTAGGATTTCAGGCAACATTTTGGGTAAAATCTTTATTACTGTCTATGTTTTGTAAAACCTTTGAAGTGGCCTTTCAACTTAAAATTCATGGTCTCTAAACACCTGGAAGTCTTCAAAGTTACAGCAGTAATCCATTGCCCTTGGTTGATTTCAGAAACTTCTGTGAAGTACTTTGAATGATAGGCTTTGTCAGGCTCATGAGGGGGATCCCCTTGCTTTCTCTCACACCCCCGCATGTCCAGAAACCTTTTTGAATGACAGCAGTTGGAATTTCACTTGGGGAGTGGGGGAAGTCCCCCTTTCTAGCCTGAAAATTCCACAGGTGTCGCCTGCCCTCTTTGAACTGTTTTAACTGATAGTTTGACATCTGATCAAAGACAGGATTATGCATTGTTTGCAAAAGGCCAGATGATGCATGAGTTGCTAAGAGCTCTTTTGATTGTCAGGTCCAGAGCAGATCAAACTCTTGTGCAGGATTTTATGACCTTGCTTGGGTGAGGCTCATAAAATCCCACCCGAGGCCAAAGGAGAGTTCAGTTCTGCAAGCCTCACCCACCTTGATTCTGGAGCGTGCGAGGGGATAAAATTCTGGCCTTCATTGTTGATATGATGATTTCACACTACATTATCCCTAAAGTATTTCCGCTTTTCGTTACAGATGTTCTGACTGGCCCCATTTTTTAAAAGTATTGTAGCTTTATTTCAAGCCTCTGAATGTTACTTGAAAGCTAAGTTCTAATACTGTGTTTTCTTAACAATTGACTTCTTTCTGGCTGCCTGCAAAGCTTGTCATTGAAACCGGAAACTTCTTATTACTGTTATTTTCTCTTCATGCATCTTTTTCTCTCTCTGCGAAGATTCAAGATTGTAAAGTTTGGGGTTTTTATCTCTTAGACAGAGGAAGCTGAGGGAAGATTTAATTGAAGTTCATAAAATAATGAAGGGACAACAAAAACAGAAAATGCTGGAAAATCTCATCAGGTCTGACAGCATCTGTGGGGAGAGAATACAGCCAATGTCTAAATAACCTTTCCTCAGCTCTGACAAGGGTCATCTGGACTCAAAACGTTGACTCTATTCTCTCCTCACAGATGCTGTCTGAAGTGCTGAGATTTTCCAACATTTTCTGTTTTTGATTTAGATTCCAGCATCAGTAGTATTTTGCTTTTAATTCTTTGGCAGACTACATAAACAATGATGCCTTTGTACAGAAGAGTCACGAAGGGGATTAGAGTAAAAATGAAAGGTTGAAAGGTTAAAGAGAAATTGAGAGGAAAGTATTTGAACCAGAAAGTTGCATTATGGGAGTGGGGTCAAGCCAGAATATGCAGTGCATGGTTATCCATCAGAAGAACCATGATCTATGCCAAGGACTGAAAAATTATCCTTTTTCATCCTGTTGGCATTTGATGGGTTGATTGGCCACTTCTTTTGTCATGCTTTTCTATAAGTCCATCATAATCTTCTCATTTCCTTCAATGAAACCCTCAGAAGGACGACTCATATTCATTCCATAAAGCATCAAAATAATTTTGTCAGTGATATAAGATGATAATATAGAATAATGTCCATGTGAACATTAGCTAATTTTGTGATTCATTTGCATTTATGAACATTATAAGAACATGATAAGGTTTTTTTGTAAAAATGCAAGTCTTCTTATGATGGTCCTCTCATAATTTTCAGCATCTACAAGTGAAATCGAACCATAGAATCCCTACAGTATCAAAAGAGACCGTTCTGCCCATTGCATCTGTACCAACTCTCAGAAAGAGCATCCCAAGAAGGCCCTTCTCTCTACCCCATCCCCGTTACCCTGCACATTTATTATGGCCAATCCACCTAATCTGCACACCTTTGGACCGTGGGAGGAAACCAGAGCATGCTGAGGAAATCCATGCAGAAAAGGGGAGAAGATGTAAACTCCACACAGTCACCTAAGGCCGGAATTGAACTTGTGAACCTGGCGCTGTGAGGCAGCAACACTAGCCACTGTGCCAGTATGCTGGACAGCTAGTCACTAGGAGGCACAGAAGGATTGGCATTGAGATTATTCTCTCTCCCTGTGTATGGGGTGTTTGCTTTTCAATGATGAGATGAGATTGAAAACTCCTAAGACTTTATATGTGCTAATGTATCACTCTATGCTTTGTTGTATGCAATCTCAAGATCCTGTTGTACTGTGCTATGCTGATGCCCTTACACTAGACCCAATATCAGAACCACACCTATTTGTTTATTATGGGTATGTGCGAAAGATAGAACTATTGAAATGTTGGGGGAAAACTACAGATTAAAATCAGTAATACCATATATTTTAAATGGACATTACAAGGAATATTTAATTAGTCTTGTAATGAAGTAAATGTTTGGGGAGCAATTCAGGTACAAGCTTTAATGATTTCTTCTGGGATTTTGCTGCAGTAGAGACTATAAGAGACCTGTCAAAGGCAAATCCATAATTAAAACTCCAAAAGACTGGTATCATAAAAAACATGAGATAACATGCTTCCAGCATTGAGGTGAGGTTGGCTTATTTTTCCTTCTGTTATTCTGATAGTTTAAAGTTTATTTATTAGTGTCACAAGTAGGCTTACGTTAACACTGTAATGAAGTTACTGTGAAAATCCTCTAGTCACCAGACTACAATGCCTGTTCAATTACACTAAGGGAGAACTTTTCATGACCAATGCACCTAACCAGCATGTCTTTCAGACCATTGGAAGGAAATCAGAGCACTCAGAGCAAACCCATGCAGACATTCATTCGCACTCCGTACACAGTGACCCAAGCCAGGAATCTAACCCAGGTCCCTAGCACGGTGAGACTGCAGTGCTATGCATTGTGCCACTGTGCCATCCGTAGAGAAGGAAAAGCAGGAAGTATTCTTGAGTGTCGGCTGAACAACTGATCGCCAATTTGGAAAGTCACATGTCTGGCATGTCTGATGCAGCTGATTCATATTTCTGCACATATAAAGTGCTTGACTCCCATGTGAACAGAGCCGCCAGTGCCAGGGCAAAATGCTTCGGTATTCCCGCTGGTGGCAGCTCTCAGTTTCTCATCCGGAGAAGATCACTATTTGATGATAATAATGGATAATAATAATGATGATAATAATGCCAATATTATATTATAATGTTATATTAGTATAAATAATGCATATCATGGAAGGTAACAAAATAAAAATAGATAAACCTCTGAGCAATTAATTAATGGCCTGAATTTTACATTTCCTTGCTGGTGCATTTGTAGGCAGAGTCTGAGTGTAAAATTCTTTGGAAGGGTCCTGCTTGCCACCTCGTAATTCTACACCCATCCTTGTGCCAATTGAGTGGTCAATTATTAACCACTTAAGTCCTGCTCAGCCTCAAATTTTTATACAGGAGCAAATCAAAACACATTTTAGGGATAATACTTGAGGACATGCTGACACCAAGGAATCTTGTTTGATCGTGGCACCAAAAAAGTATCTCCTTTGTCATTCTTTCATTCCCTATGGACAAGCCCTCCGTATACACAGAATTTGCTCAGATGAGGAGGATCGTGACAGACACCTCCAGACACTGAAGGATGCACTCATGAGAACAGGATATGGCGCTCGACTCATCGATCGACAGTTCCAACGTGCCACAACGATAAACCGCACTGATCTCCTCAGAAGACGAACACGGGACACGGTGGACAGAGTACCCTTTGTTGTCCAGTACTTCCCCGGAGCAGAGAAGCTACGACATCTTCTCCGGAGTCATCAACAAATCATTGATAACGATGAACATCTCGCTAGGGCCATTCCCACCCCCCCACTTCTTGCCTTCAGACAACCGCACAACCTCAAACAGATCATTGTTCGCAGCAAACTACCCAACCTTCAGGAGAACAGTGACCACAATACCACACAACCTGCCACAGCAACCTCTGCAAGACATGCCAGATCATAGACATGGACGACATCATCAAACGTGAGGATACCATTCACCAGGTGCACGGTACATACTCTCGCAACTCGGCCAACGTTGTCTACCTAATACGTTGCAAGAAAGGATGTCCCGAAGCATGGTATTTTGGGGAGACCATGCAAACACTACGACAGCGGATGAATGAGCATCGCTCAACAATCACCAAGCAAAACAGTTCCCTTCCTGTGGGCGAACACTTCAGCAGTCATGGGCATTCGGCCTCCGACCTGCGGGTAAATGTTCTTCAAGGGGGCTTTCGTGATACACGACAGCGCAGAGTCGCTGAGCAGAGACTGATAGTCAAGCTCCGCACACATGAGGACGGTCTTAACAGGGATCTTGGCTTCATGACACACTATCTGTAACCCCCGTAACTTGCCTGGGTTAGCAAAAAAACCTCACTTACTGTGCTGTCTGGAGAAAATACACAACTCTCTAACAATGCTCAGGATTCCCTTCACACACATTGTTAGCCACTTTAACACTTGAATAGCAGGTTGGATGTAAGGATTCGCGTTCTAATCAGCAATCTCTGACTGTCTGTGCTGATGTGTGCTATTGCAGACCAGAACACTGCACTTGCCTGATGAAGACACGGGAGTGTTGAAAGCTCGCTATTTTACTATCAAATAAATCAGTTGGATTAATAATTGGTGTTGCTAAATTCTTACTGAATTCTTTCAAAAGAGCAGAGGAATACTGGATATCCAACATTAAAAAAAAAGGTATAGAAGAATCTAGAGAAAAGTTGGCCAGTATAAGGACCTTGCTATGAACCCCATCCTGATGTAACATTTATTATCACTAAATTCATTGGAAAGCTCACTCTGGTGGGTGAAGAGGGCCAGTGTAGGAAATGTCTTAGGAAGCACTACTCTGAGGGCAGGTCAGAATTATGACTGAATCTGACAACTATATCAGGCTTGCAAGTGCTTGATGCTTATACTCACTGCTGTAAATAAAATAAAATCCTTCACTAGATTTAGCACAAACTTCAATAAAAATAAATTTCAACAAAGGAGAATTTAGTTTGAAACACTATCGCCTCCCCTCCCCCACAGAATATGCTAAAAATATACCACATCTCAATCAACAGTTTCTGGAGAAGAGCACACATCAAAAGTGATCTTTTATGCCAGTTTTAATTATTCCTCTTTTAGCAAAAAAAACAAGATGAGCATTTTCATTATACTTCAGCAGCAACTATAGAATCTGCAGGAACTTGTGGATTTGGAACATCACATTCCTTAGAAGTGAGAGGAAACCTAACACCCAATCACAATGCAATTCTGAACCTGTACTTCACAATTAGCTGAAGGAATATCAATATCTTCATGGATTGAACTGAGATGCAATTGCCTCATGCAATAATTTGATAACAACAGAGAAAATGTCAGCTAACTGACACCATAGAATGAAACACACACAGTTACATTACAGAAAATGCTGGAGAAACTCAGCAAATCTGATAGCATCCATGGAGAGAGACTAGAACCAATGTTTTGTGTCTAGATGATTCTGTCATATATTTGTTATATTGCTCTACGCTGGCTACCGTAATCCCTAGCAGGTTAAATGTTTCCCTTCAATAGTAAATTACTTTATTTTTCTTTAAACAACAATTGGTTTCAATCTCATCACTGAAAGTACTTCAAGCTATTGAGAGACATTTAGAGTGTTGGACATTAAGATGTATTCGTAAGTTCTGGAGCAGTTCGTTGGAATCATTGTGTGAAGCAGCTAATAGAATATAAATTCACTGCCAGCAGTAAATCATGTATTAGCTGACATTATTCATACTTACCACTTGCATTTTTCTCTTCTGCTTCATAAATTCCCTCTGAAAATTTAACTATTTACCCATGAATAACAACTTGCTTTAATATAACAGCCAGAAACTCAATTAGAGGAATTTTTTTATTCATTTGTGGGGAATGGGCATTGCTGGCTGGTCAGCATTTATTGCCCATCCCAGTTGCCCAAGGGCAGTTAAGAGTCAACCACATTACTATGGATATGGAATTACACCATGCAGGCCAGACCAGGCAAGGATGGCAGATTTCCTTCCCTCAAGAACATTAGTGAACCAGATGGGTTTTTATGACACTTGACAATAGATTGGTGATCATCAACAGATTCTTAATTCCAGACTGTTTTTTCAGTCTGTAGAAGTGGAATTTGAACCAGGGTCCCCGGAACATTAACTGAGTTTCTGGATTAATAGTCTGGTGATAGTGCCACTCAGACATCGCCTACTCCTAAACAAAGTTGTTGACTTATGTTAATGTTGAATTTGACACTCATTTGCTATCTATTTCCTTGTAATTCCTGGGGATTCTTTTGTGCATTTCAAAATTATTTCTTGAAAATTAGATTGGTTTTTTGGTATAGAAAGGGCAATATGAATGCACAATATGGTCAACAAAACATCTAAAAACCATTAGCTTCCCAAAATTGCTAAAAAATTATCAAGAGCTCAGAAGGCATTAAGGAAGAACATGCAAACTCCACACTGACAGTGACCCAAGCCAGGAATTGCACTGTGAAGCAGCAGTTCTAACCAGTGTGCTACGTTGCCACTCCACATTCTCTTCCCCTACATTGTATCGTCCCTTCCTTCACCTTGCAAGAAGTATTTAATGCATTTAATGCAAGAAGTATTCGCAATAAGGGGGAGGAACTTGCAGCTTGGATCAGTACCTGGAACTTCGATGTTGTGGCCATTTCAGAGACATGGATAGAGCAGGGACAGGAATGGTTATTGCAGGTTCCGGGGTTCAAATGCTTCAGTCGGAGTAGAGAAGGAGGTAGAAGGGGGGAAGGAGTGGCATTATTAGTCAAAGACTGTATCACAGTGACAGAAAGGAAGTTTGATGAGGACTTGTCTGTTGAGGTAGTATGGGCTGAGATTAGAAACAGGAGAGGAGAGGTCACCCTGTTCGGAGTCTTTTATAGACCTCCAGTTCCAGAGAGTTAGAGGAAAGGATTGCAAAGTCGATCCTGGACAGGAGTGAAAGTAATAGGGTAATTGTTATGGGGCCTTTAACTTTACTAATATTGATTGGAATAGCTATAGCTATTAGAGGGGTCAGTTTTTATGCAAAGTGTGCAGGAAGGTTTTTTGACTCAGTATGTAGATAGGCCAACTAGAGGTGAGGCTACATTGGATTTGGTGCTGGGCAATGAGCCAGACCAGGTGTTAGGCTTGGAAGTTAGTGAACATTTTGGTGATATTGACCACAATTCGGTTACGTTCACCTTAGTGATGGACAGGGATAGGCATGAAGCTGGGGGCTGTAGTTATAGCTGGGGGAAGGGTAATTATGAGGCCATCAGGAGAGAATTAGGGTGCATAGGTTGGACTAGGGAACTACAGGGACTGGGAACATCTGGAATGTGGTGCTTATTCAAGGAGCAGCTGCTGCGAGTCCTTGATAAGTATGTCCCTGTCAGGCAGGGAGGAAATGGTCGAGTAGGAGAGCCTTGGTGTACGAAAAAAGTTGATTTGCTGGTTAAGAAGAAAAAGGAGGCTTATGTCAGGATGAGGCTTGAAGGCTCAGTTAGTGTAATGGATAGCTATAGATTAGCCAGGAGTGAGCTAAAGAGTGAGTTGAGGAGAGCTAAAAGGGGACACGAGAAGACTTTGGCTGATAGGATCAAGGAGAATCCTAAAGCTTTCTTTAGATATGTTAAGAATAGAAGATTAGTTAGGGCAAGATTAGGGCCAGTCAGAGACAGCAGTGGGAAGTTGTGCGTGGAGCCTGAAGAGATTGGAGAGACACTGAACAAATATTTCTCTTCGGTATTCACGCAGGGAGATGTAAATGTAGTTGTGGAGAACACTGGGATACAGGGTTGCAAACTGGAAAGTATTGAAGTAGATAAGGAGGATGTGCTAGATAGTCTTGAGGGTTTGAAGTTAGATAAGTCCCCTGGGCCGGAAGGGATTTACCCTAGGATTCTCTGGGAGGCGAGAGAGGCAATTGCAGAGCCTCTGGCTCTGATCTTCAGGTCATCGTTGGTTACGGGTATAGTGCGGAAGACTGGAGGATAGCGAATGTGGTCCCATTGTTCAAGAAGGGGAATAGAGACTTTCCGGGGAATTGTAGATTGGTGAGTCTTACTTCTGTTGTGGGCAAAGTATTGGAAAGAATTATTAGGGATAGGATTTATAGTTATTTAGAGAGAAATGAATTGATTGGGGAGAGTCAGCTTGGTTTTGTGAAGGGTAGGTCGTGCCTTACTAACCTTATTGAGTTTTTTGGAAAAGTGACCAAAGAGGTGGATGGGGATAAGGCAGTTGATGTGGTATATATGGACTTTAGTAAGGCATTTGATAAGGTGGCCCATGGAAGGCTTCTGCAGAAAATGCAGATGTATGGGATAGAGGGTGATTTAGCTAATTTGATTAGGAATTGGCTAGCTGATAGAAGACAGAGGGTGGTGGTTGATGGGAGATATTCATCGTGGAGTTCGGTTACTAGTGGTGTACCTCAGGGATCTGTTTTTGGGGCCCCTGCTGTTTGTAATTTTTATAAATGATCTGGATGAGGGTATTGAAGGATGGATTAGTAAATTTGCGGATGACACCAAAGTCAGAGGAGTGGTAGATAGTGAAGAGGCGTGTTATAGTTTGCAGAGAGACTTGGACAAGTTCCAGAGGTGGGCCGAGTGGTGGCAAATGGAGTTTAATGCGGAAAAGTGTGAGGTAATTCACTTTGGCAGGAATAATAAATGTGTAGAGGATAGGGCTAATGGTAGAACTCTTAATAGTGTTGAAGAACAGAGGGATCTTGGTGTATATGTGCATAGATCCCTGAAAGTTGGCAATCAAGTCGATAAGGTTGTTAAGAAGGCATATGGAGTCTTAGCTTTTATTGGTAAGGGGATTGAATTTAGGAGCCGCAGCATCATGTTGCAACTGTACAAAACTCTAGTGCGGCCGCACTTGGAGTATTGTGTGCAGTTCTGGTCCCCTCATTATAAGAAAGATGTGGAGGCATTGGAGAGGGTACAGAGGAGTTTTACCAGGATGTTGCCTGGTATGGAGGGCAGGTCTTATGAGGAGAGGCTGAGGGATTTGAGGTTGTTTTCGTTAGAAAGAAGTCGGCTAAGAGGAGACCTTATTGAAACATATAAGATGATTAGAGGTTTAGATAGGGAGGACAGTGATAGCCTTTTTCCTAGGATGGAGAAAGCTAGCACGAGGGGACATAGCTTTAAATTAAGGGGTGGTAGTTATAGGACGGATGTCAGAGGTAGGTTCTTTACCCAGAGGGTGGTAAGGGTATGGAATGCCCTGCCTGCTGCAGTTGTAGATGCGCCAAGTTTGGTCGCGTTTAAGAGGTTAGTAGATAGGTTTGTGGACGAAAAGGGAATGGTTTAGGTTAGAGGGTCATTGCTTTTTCCTAATTGGTTGGCGCAACATCGAAGGCCGAAGGGCCTGTTCTGAGCTGTAATGTTCTATGTTCTATGAACGGTATGCTTTGTCTGTATAGCACTCAAGAAGCAATAATTTTCACTATATCCTGATACATGTGACAATGATAAATCAAATCAAATCCTCTTCCCCTTCCCTTTCCCACACCAGCCCTTAATTCTGGAATGTTTGCAAAAACAACATCTCTTTACAGTGACTACTGCATTGTTAAACTTCCCAAGGCACTTCATAAAATCAAACAGAATTATAAACCATGCAAGGAGTTAATGGAATTGTTAACTCAATGAGGCAGATTTTAAAGAGTTTCTTTAACAATGGAGAGAATTGGGCTGTGTACTTGCCAAAAAGAGCAGGGTGGCACGACGGCACATTGATTGACACTGCTGCCTTGCAGCACCGGGGACAGAGGTTCGAGTCTCGGCTTGGGTCGCTGTCTGTGTGGAGTCTGCATGTGTCTGCGTGGGTTTCCTCTGGGTGCTCTGGGATTCCTCCTACAATCTGAAAAACGTGGTGGTCAGGTGCATTGGCCATGCTAAATACTCTTTGTTGAAGAGGTTGTTGAGGCAAAATCGCTGGAGTCTTTTGAAAGACTTCTGGATGAGTATATGGAAACGAATAGGATAGGGGGTTATAGATAGGTCTGTGGATTGGTTGATGTGATCGGTGCAACTCATGGGCCGAAGGGCCTGTTTGTGCTGTATTGTTCTATGTTCTATGTTCCTTATGGTCTCCAGCATTAGAACCAGGTCAGCATCTTTGAATCAGGAATCTGCCCTGCCCTGGAGCCAGATCTTCAGCCTCCACCCCCCTCCGCCCTGTGCTATTTTTCTTCTCTCTGGTGAAGTAGCAGGCTTTGCGTGGGTTTCTTCTGGGTGCTCCAGTTTCCTTCCACTGTCCAAAGATGTACGGGTTAGGTAGATTGGCCCTGCTAAATTGAACCTTAAGATCAGGTGGATTAGCTAGGTATGGCATTATGAGGATAGGGCCTGAGTGGGTTTGTGATCGGTTCAGACTCGATGGGCCGAATGGCCTTCTTCTGTGCTGTAGGATTCTATGATCCCATCATCTATGATTCTGTGATCTTGTCTCCTCTTTGGGACCCTTTCTTTCGGGTCTCTCTTTGTCTTCTCTCCCTCTGGATCATTTCTCTGTCCTTTATCTAGGACACTAGTTTTCCACAGCATTCTGCTTCCGGCTGCCTGGTATTGGGTTTCCCTGCCTTTTTTTTCCCTTTGTGCACAGACACATGGGGCTCAAAAAATGTGCACTTTGTTGAACAGTGCACGTACAGCCTACTACCTTCCTGTGGAAGTGCTTTGAATTCCATCAGGAGCTAAGTTCCCAATCTCTGCTCTCAACAGAGTAAGAATAGCTTTCATAACTTACTTAACTTAAACATGCGATTGTTAAAATTCCAATCTACCTGAACAGCGAGACCACAACTTTAAAATTTGAGAGTGTCTGCTTTTGGATGGTTGAAGAAAGAATCATAGAATTCCTACAGTGCTGAAGAAGGCCATTTGGCCTATCAAGCCTGCACTGACAATGATCCCACCCAGGCCCAATCCCTATAACCTTATATATTGCCCCTACTAATCCCTTTAATACTAAGGGACAATTTAGCATGGCCAGTCCACCTAACTCGCACATTATTGGAGTGTGGGAGGAAACTGGAACACCCAGAAGAAACCTAGGCAGGCATAGCGAGAATGTGCAAACTCCATATAGAGATTGACCCAAGCCAGGAATCTAACCTGGGTCTCTGGTACTGAGTGGCAGTGGTGCTAACTACTGTGCCACCGTCAATCAATCTCAGAAACAGAAAGCTGAGGGAGATGTTGATTTGAAATAACATTTCTTGTGGGGTCAGAAGCAGTCATAAAACCTCTAAGTTCATCTGATTCAATCAGGTTCTTGAATTTCTGCTTTGATATGCAAAGAACCTTATGTTTTCATCAAACATGGACAAATGATGCCTCTTCATAGAATTACAGGATGACTCATCTCAAGATAGCCCATTTTGTCACCTCTTTGGTACAGCTCCAATTAGACCCACTTTCCTACTCTTTCTGCAGAATTTTGTGAAGTTTTCACTATGAAGTATTTATCTCATACCCTCTTGAAAGCGATTATTGAATCTGCTTGCATCACATACTCAGGAAGTATATTTCAGACTACATGCTTCAAAATAAAAGTTTCCTCGTGTCAGCGTTGCTGTTGTTTTGTTTCATTTTGGATCAGGCAGTCAACTCCAGGGTCAAAAGCAGGTCTTGATCCCACACACAGCAGGAGCAGTCACCTGACAATGATTTTGGCTCAATTGGCCAATGGGACAAGCTCCATCTTGAGGCTCCCTCTCAACCCTTTCAAAATGTTTAAATTAGAGAATACCCACAGCTGCCAAGCAGCATGATGGAGAAAGGCAGTTGCAGTCAGCCTCTTCTAACCTTGACTCACCTTCTAATTAATTTTAAAAATTCTGATCTGACTTTTCCCAAAATGGTTTGAGGATGGGATGGTGCCAGAAAATACCAGTGCAAAATTGTTGTCCCTTCCATCCCAGCACCCACCCCCCATTAAACAAATTCTACAAAAATTCTGCCCGGGTTCCTTTGTCAATCTGTTTTTTCTTGTTACTAATTCTTCTGCAACAGGAAACAGTTTATTATTGTTTTTGTAAAACCATTCATGATTTAGGGGCAGCAGAATGGCACAGTGGTTAGCACTGCTGCTTCACTGCTCCATGGACCTAGGCTTGGGTCACTGTCTGCGTGGAGTTTAGATGTTCTCTTCATGTCTGTGTGGGATTCCTCTATGTGCTCCAGTTTCCTTCCACAGTCCAAAGATGTGTGTGTTAGGTTCACTGGCCATGCTAAATTGCCCCTTATTGTCCTGGAATGCATACGTTAGAGGAATTAGTGGGGTAAATATGTAGGGTTATGGGGATAGGGCCTGATGGAATTGTCATAGGTGCAAACTCAATGGACCAAATGGCCTCCTTCTGCACTGTTGGGATTCCAGGATTCTAAATGAATATCTCTTTCTTCGTTCAAAGAAGAACAATATTTACTCTAGTGTGTCTACCTGACTGAAGTCTTTGGCACATTTTATTAATTCTCTCTCTTCAAGGCCTTGACATTCTTCTGAATGTGCAATGTCCAGAAGTTGTCACAATTGTCCAGTTGATGTCTAAAGTAGTATACATGAAGTTTCAGCATCCATTTCTTGCTTTTGTATTCTATTCTTGTGTGAATAAAACCAAGGGCCCCAAATGCTTTTCTATCAGGCTTTTGCAACTTTTCCGGCTGTATTTATAGTCACAGAGTGTCTGTTCCTGATTCCCTTTTAAAATTGTACCAATTAATTTATACAAAAGCAAAATACTTTGGATATAATCTGATATAAAAATCTGATATAAAAATAGAAAATGTTGAAATTGGCCAACAGGTCATGCAGAGTCTGATCAGTGTAGATATGAAGAGCCTGTTTCCATTGATAGAAAGAATCACAAATCAGAGGGCACAGATTTAAGGTAATTAGAAAAAGAAGCAATGATGCCATAAGGAAAATCTTTTTCATGCAGTGAATGGTTAGGATCTGGAATGCACAGATCCTTTAAAAGGGAATTGGATTGTTATCTGAACAGGAACAATGTGCCAGGCCAAAGTGGAGTAGGTGGGGGAGTGACATAAATTACTCTTATGCAGAGCCAACATAGACTCAAAAGGCCAAATGGCCTCTTTCTGTGCTGTAACAGTTCAGTGATTCTGTCAGGCAGCATTTGTAAAGAGAGAAACAGGATTTAGTAGCTGAATTTTTGGATTCCAATGGGGACATAACAGCATCAGGCAGTTGTGGAATTCTGCATTGCTGGCCAGGTGCTTGTTCAATGGTTCCATCTCTTCCCAAAGCCTTTTCCCCAGAGCGGCATGGGGAAGGGGCAATGCAGCCAATTGCATTTTGTCAGTTAGCCATCAGGACTCTTCAGCAGCAGACCTCCTCATTGTTCACTACATTTTAGAGTTTCATCTATAAAATTTAAAATGATATCCTCTTTATCCAAGGCCATTATGGTATAATCAAACAGAGCAGTTATCTCAATATCCACCTCTAGGGGACATCACTGTGTACTTTGCCCTTCCGTGAAAATTAACCATCCTGCAGTACTTACCACTTTCTCAGACCTTACCTAATTTTGCTCTGCTGCCAGATTTCTTCACCTTCTTACTGAATTGCATTACTGAACCACCAATAGAATCAGTAAGGTACACTCTATCTGTGACACTTCATTTATAAGGTGGCATGATTGAGATAAAATTACTTTTTTTTCTGTGTCTCACTTACATCAATTTCCAATGTGCCAGAAAAAAAGATGTCTGCATATTTTGCATCATGAAATAAGATTTCCTGGGTAACTGTTCAGGTGAGTAAATTGGAACTGACACTGCTGGAGACATTTTCAGACAGACCCAGGGACCTGTGAATTGCCCAATGTAAGTCCATACTTCCCAGGCAATTCTCACTGAATCAGTGCATTAAGATTTGTGAGGGTTCCTGTAACTCAGCTTTGGGGGTACATCTCTGACTATCTTGAGACTGGAAGATTTGGGCCATTGTATTAAATATTCAAGACAGAAACTACAATTTATGCAGGCTGTTGCAGCATATATTGCACATAAATAGCTCCACAGGAAATGTATGTCATTGCATAGCACTACACCAAACCCCTACTGGTGAACTAATTGAACTTAATACTGTTCTCTAATGTTCGTATGATGACTACTGCTGTGTGTACTGAGCTGTAATGGTGAAGCAAAGAAAAATGGCAGATTAATTCAAGCGGTGCAATGGTTTATGATTATTACCTTGTCTTCCTGCAGAATTAACAACAGGAGTGGTTGATGTTGTTACAGGTGATTAAGACAATTCATATAATGCCCAGACAAGTGAAAACTCAAGTTAAGCATGAGAAAGACATCCAGTCAAGAGCGGATTACTTAATAATGAGAACAGTTCATACATTTGACAATAAATTGAATTTGCTATGGTTCCTCACTGCTGATGCAACAATAAAATAAAGAGGTCTTTTAAGCGTTGGTAATTCCACATAATCTTTCACGTATGTGAAGAGACATTTATAAATATACTCAGGCTTAATGAACTCAACCCCAGGCTTGTGAAATAGTTGTTCACAGAAATGGCCTTACAATCTTTCAAATAATTCATGGATTCTTCTGTACTTGTGGTATGAGGTTCATCAGCGCTTCAGCACAAAATATTTTGCTGTTGGGATAATATCCAGTGCTGTGCTTTGGGTAAGAATGCTGTAGCCTAGTGACAGTACAAGGCATTCTGTGTATTAGTTCATAAATGCAATCTAAAATCCAGACTCTGAAAAATGACTCCTCGTGGCACAAGACGATGTTGTCATTCTCGACACTTCCAACATAGAACAATGCTGCAACTTCAACATTATGAAAAGCAGTCTGTTCATGATTTGAAAAAGAAAGACATCCATTCAAAGAACTTATTTTAATGAAAAGATCAAAATTTCCTGTTTTTTAAACTGAACTTTTAAACAGCTGTTTGCATTTGTTTCAACCACTGTCAGTCAAAACAGCCACTTTGTCATTGCAAAAAATATGATCTTTCTGCTATTTTGTTAACCATGCAAGTGACAGGATTTCCAGAAAATGTGTCCACTGAAGCAATTGTTGTCTATGACAAGTTATGACAAACATTGGGACCAGTTTTAACTCCTGGCTGGTCTTCATACAAGCAGGGCACGAATTGGAAAACAATCTGGACCTCCATATACGAAGTTTTGGAAATTATAATTACATAACTATACAAGCTCTGTTAATCTCCCACCCAAACCTGATGTGAAACAACAAGTGGTGGGTGAGTCAGAGCTATACACTGAGCAGAAGCAGATCACCATAAGTGACCTGAGGTTCGCAGGTGAATTTTGAAACTGGAGCAGATTATGTACAAAGAACAAAGAACAAAACAGCACGGGAAACAGGCCCTTCAGCCCAACGAGACTGTGCCGCCACCCCGATGTTCCCATCTCTACCCGCGATCCCTGTCCATGTTTCTAGATCAGTGGATTTTGTACAAAGTACATCAGATGTACTTTGGCTGTTTGATATCTTGCAGCTAGTTTAAAAAAATAAGTGTAAAGCTCATGTAGACTGACAGAAGTCTGATAGTTCTGATGGATCTGCTGGGTTCTAGAGTCCCCAGAGCTAGCTTTGATCAGTTTTCTGCTGAGTTAACAATTCTGAGGCCTATCCTGGCTAGTTGGATGGCAAGGCCGTCATAACTTCATGGAAGGTTGATAGTTGCCATTGAGTTTAGATCTTTCTTTTGATCCAATATAAAACACAAAAACAGGAAATCTGAAATCATCTTGGTCTTTAGGTTTTGGCCCATCCTTAAATTTGTATTCCATGAGTAATTGTGAGATACCATTCCCTCTAACCATATTTCACCATATCGTAGAATCCTTACAGCGCAAAAGGAGGCCATTTGGCCTTTCGAGTCTGCACCAATCACAATCCTATCCAGGCCCTATTCCAATAATCCCACATTTCACTTTGCTAATCCCCTGACACTAGAGGACAATTTAGCATGGCCAATCAACCTAATCCACACATCTTTGGACTGTGGGAGGAAACCAGAGGAAACACACACAAACACGGGCAGAATGTGTAAACTCCACACAGACAGTAACCAGAGGCCGGAATTGAACACAGTCACTTGGTGCTGTCAGGCAACAGTGCTATCCACTGTGCCACCAATTAATTGTTCACTAGTAACTTGATACTGTCTGTAGTCCAAGTACACAAGAGTTGCATGTTTTTCTTCTGCCTTCTTAGCAGCATGTTCGTATTCGAGATTTGTAACGTTAACTGAAAGTTCGTAACATGACACACCTTTTCTGAACAGGCAATTGGAATGTTGAAGAGCAAAATAATAGGTGGGTCTCAATAATTATATTTTAAGTTTATTTATTAGTGTCACCAATAGGCTTACATTAACCCTACAATGAAGTTACTGTGAAAATCCCCTTGTTGCATACTCCGGCACCTCTCTCAGTACATTGAGGGAGAATTTAGCATGCCCAATGCACCTAACCAGCATGTCTTTCAGATTACGGGTGGAAACTGGAGCCCCTGGAGGACACCTATGCAACTATGGAGAAAATGTGCAGACTTTGCACAGACAGCGACCCAAGCCAGGAATCAAGCCCAAAGCGCTATGAGGCAGCAGCAACGCTAATCATTGTGTCACCGCTCTGCCCTCCTGATGCAGAGCCTCACGTATCAGGAAATCAGGCAGTGACATCAGCAGTTTTTTGTACGCATTATTCTCAATGAAAATAAATTCTGGGCCTTCTGAGCTTTACACTCATACTTTGAACATACATGTGGCACATGGAGTTCTGAAATTAGTATGATAACTGGTAAATATACACTACTAATAGAGCTATGAACTTGCTGAAATGCTAGGAGCAGCATTATTAGTATGATGTATGTACTAACACCAATATTTACAAAATTTGCTTTCCTGTTCTTCCTTCTTTCTATGTAACCAATTTTACCTGTTACTCATTTTACTTAATAATCTTACATTTTGCTGCTTTCTCAAATCAATTTTATAGCCTGGACTGCCATAAATAAACAATTAATCATCAAACAAAAAATGAAAGATTTCATACAGAATATCCAAAAATAAAAGTAAAAATCACAATATATAACAAGATGGGGCAACCATTGTTTGTCCCTTGTCTCTGTACTGTTCTTTCTTGAAGAGCACCACTATCCAAATGATTTCTTATCAGAGCACAAAAAAGCATGGATTCAGACTCTTTCTATCAAGCCCATTCTCCAAGGACCACGTTCTGTCTACTGCTTGTGCGGTCTATTTTACTCAGAGTAGCTATGGTCAGGTAGTTACTTCAAATTGGTTTATTTACATAATATTCCTGATGAGCAATTAGCTAGGCACATATCTCAAGTGCAGACTATTCTATCTGCTATAAAAAGCCGCAAATGACTAGTAATGTCTCTGTTAAATCATGATCTACATCACTAAATTGTTGGCATGGCTATTAATCCATTATACTATACTGTTGACCATTGCAAACTTGATTAACAAAATAGTTATTATTGCATTCTAACATTCAGTGATTGCAGGATTCTACTCATTTAGTCTTTTAAGTTTGGCAAATTGTTCTTCCCTTGATAAGTAAATCAACTAAATCTTTAAATGACAGATTGGAATGCTACAGTTTTTCAATATGGTCTTCAGCTGAGCAAGGCTCCCTATCAAGATTAGGTATGGAGGCATTATAGGGTATCTTGATGATTTAAAATGTTCTATATAAATACATGTTCTTTCTTAGTTTATACTCTGTGCTGAGTTTTATCATATGCACGTCAACTTTTTCATATAAGCTAACACTAATTGTATAGAATCAGCTACCACCACCTTATTCCTTACATTTGAAAACAAGGTTTGATTGACTGAGCTGTCCATTTAGCACTTTATTTTTTTTAAAAATGTCACAGTCCTCAGAGATTTGGTTCAGTTCACAACCTCATTGCTTTCTATATGAGTCCATGTGTCCTTTTATAAGTCCTTTTATAATCAAATTTCACTTGAAGTAACAGTCTCCAATCGTATCTCAAGATACATCGAGGCTGAGGAACTGGAAGCTTCCAGTTGCGGGAATACCTATCCAGAACTCCTCCACCTCCACATCAGTGATCTTGTTTAGACAGTGTGAAAATTCAGCTCTCAAACACAACAGTTAAATTTCCTATGTATGGCTGACTCCTCATAACACCAGGTTAAAGTCCAACAGACTTATTTGGACTTTAACCTGGTGTTGTGTGCTAGCATATGCACATCATGGCTCCTCATAAAGCCTCCTTTCTAATTTACTGTCAGAATTAAATAGGTGTCTTACAGACTGGCTGAAGAGCTCCAAGTCCTCTATTTCATTTTAATCTTAATAATATAGCTTGAGAAGAGAACAAAACACCCATAAACAAATTTATCCCATTATTATCAGAAGTATGTAGGTAAGGAAAAGGATATTAAATTGTGGAGGTTGGGGGAAAGGGGGTTGAAGGAATTGAACCTCTGGGAAAATGTTTTGGTTTTTTGGAGATGAATCTGAGGCAGGAAGAAGCATTCCAAATTTCTGAGTGGGGGACAGACCATTTATGTTGCCCCTATGGATGCTGACATCAGAGAGGAGAGGAGTGGGATTGGATTTTTCACTTGGGCAGAGCCAAACATGGGCATAATAATACCAGCTGAAGATATCTAAATCATTCAGAACTGTGGCTCTTTTGCTGACGATTGATTTTCACAAGAGCAAACGACCACTCTGTGATTGATTGCTTTAGAAAATAGGCCTCTTAATTATTAACTTGAAATTCCCTGTTTGAAGCCCTTAATAACAATGGATATCAAGGATACAACAGAGTCCCATAGCCCCTTACATCACAAAATATTATCCTTTTTTGCATAGCATTATGATATAAAGACACTTCTCTAATTGATTATCTAAGTATCTAGAGTGGAATAATCTGAAAGGACAGACTGAACACAGTACTTGGTTTAGTTCACTCCAATTCTTCCAGAGAAAAAGAAGAAAAGCAAAGTTTACTTACTTATTAGTTACAAGTAGGCTTACATGAACACTGCAATGAAGTTACTGTGAAAATCCTGTAGTCACCTGCTCAAGCACACTGAGGGAGAATTTAGCATGGCCAATTCACTTAACATGCTCATATTTGGACTGTGTGAGGAAATCGGAGTGCCTGGAAGAAACCCATGCAGACACAGGGAGAACATGCAGACTCTGCACAGTTAGTGGCCCAAGCTGGGAATTGAATCTGGATTCTTGGTGCTGTGAGACAGCAGTGCAAACCACTGTGCCATTGTGCCACCCCATGCTCCTTCTGAGCATATAGCTTTCTGTGGCTGTAGTAATTTGTTACTACTGAATGAATGAGAGACTAGAATAAGAAGAAAGAGAGCGAGAAGGTTTTGCATAAATCCTGAGCTGAGGCAGTACTCCTCCAGCACCCTTGGTGGCCATTCTTCCCATTGTTTATGTGGCTTCAGATTAGTTAGAAGATGAATGTTATAACATCTTCTTCCTTTGTAAATTCCTTTTTAGTTATGGGCTGTTTTCTCTTGTAATCAGAGTAGAATAAGTAATAGGTTCCAACTGTTATAATGACATATAATAAAAGCTGACTGTCAGCATGTAACTCAGAGTAGGTGTGATGAAATATGTGTGCATCATACAACTATAAGAGAGGGATTACTATTTTGGTTTGAGTGACAGAACACTTCCAGGATGAAGGCTGGGAGTGTAAATTATATCCTGCTGCCTGACATGCATGAATAAAAAAGCAATGGAAGTAGTTTGAGTACTGTAAATGCATTTATCTCTGTTATGAATGACAGTTGAAAGTGCCTCCATTTTTTGTCATAGGTTATCAACCAATATCCACTATTAGTCCATTAACACCTACAGCTACCACAACAATATTTCCTCCCAATCTGCAGAATTATATTCCGTCTCTCAGTTATCTGTTTCCATTGCATTTGTTCTGACAATGTATCCTTCTATACTATCACCTGTAATGTCTCTTCCTTTTCATTAACACGGGATTCACAAACTCATGACCTGCCACTTTGATTGATGAGTTCTTTGATCACGTCCATTCCATTTTACTCACTTCTTTTACATCTTCCCCTGACCTCCAGAATTATGTTAGGCTTTCCCTTGTCCTCACCTTTCCTTCAATAGCCTCTATATTCAATGGATCAGTCTCTGCCATTTCCACCATCTCCAATCTGGTGCCATCACCAGACATACTTTCTCCTCACCTGCTCTCTATTTTCAACATTCTGTAGAGATTATTTCCTCTGTGACACTCTGGTCCACTCCTCAATCATCTCCAACACACATTTCCTTTCCCACAGCCCCTATGAAAGCAGAACAGATGGAAAATCTGCCATTTTATCCTCCTCCCCTGAATATTCAGGCCCCTGAATCCATTTTTTCAGATAAAACATGATTTATATGTATTTCTTTCACTTTAATATATTTTCTTCACTGATTACAATGAGGTCTTTTCTACACTGGGAAGATCAAAAGTCCAGTGGGTGACCGCTTTGTGGAACACCTCCATTATGTTCGCAAGTTGGGCCCTAATGTGCCAGTTGACTCTCCTTTTAATTGTCCACCTTTCTGCTGCTTTGATACCTTTGTTTCCAGCTTCCACAAACTCACCAAACAGTGTCTCATTTTCCATTAAGGTACTTTTATAGCCTTCTAAATTCAACAATTTTGGTGTGTAACCATACTCCCATTTTATTTTTCTTTGCTGGTATTGATTTTAATCTTGTTAATTTCATTTATTTTGTGAAATCTGGATGACAGTTGTTCATCATTTTTCCATTTATATTTCATTTAGATATAGCCTTTGTTTCTTTACTTTTTCCATTGTTACTTCCTGTGCCCTTGCACCACCAATTCTTTTATCATTTAATCCACTTTATCACAGATATTTTTGCATTTGTTCTGTCCCAACCTCTTCCCTTTTACTTGTTTAAAAACTATTACATTTCTAACTTTTCCAGTTCTAATAAAGGTCAGTGACCTAAGTTGTTAACTCTGTATCCCTCTCACAGAAACTGCCTGACTTGTTGGGCATTTTTTGTTTTTAATTTGAGATTTCCAGCATTTGCAATAATTTGTTTTTGTAAACTGATTGGGTTATTTGATAAAGTAGCGGGGAATAGTTGATGATGTTGGGGTTTTAAATGTAACCAGTCTCATTGACTTTCAGTAGCCACATGACTATGCTATGAGGCTGCCTCTGGAGGCAGACATCTTAAGGACAGTTCAATAAAATCTTTCACTTAGAACAGACACTGATGAAGACTGCTGTCCTTGTACATGAAGCAGATTAAGCTTTTGTAGTAAATGCATGTATGGATTTTCAAAAGTCATTCAAAGTCCATTTAATAGCAAATTTCAGAAGAATATAGATTGACTGGTCAAATGGAGCCTTGGGAGATGTGACTTAATGTGGATAAGTGTACAGCGATTCACATTGGGAAGAGCAACATGGAGAGGCCCTATAATCTAAAAGACTATATTGAAGAAGGAGATTATAAGTAGACCTAGGTAGTAGATTGTATTTTAACTGACTGTCTTTAGGGATTTTTAATATTATGTTTATTTTTGTAAGCTAATGAGATCAAGGTACCATTTTGTATAACATTGGATTAAAGAAACCATTTTGTATTCTGTGCTTTACAATCACTCACGTTTTCATGTTTTAATCAAGAATAACAATTAGTGACCAGTTAGAAACAGATAATTAAACAAATAGTGCCCCTCAATGTATAATTTAAGGATAAGTAATTAATTAAGCAGTTGTTAAGGCTGGATAATAAACTAATGTTTGAAGTTTAAAATATAAACTTGATACTATAAACTTTACCTAAGGGTAAAAAGGAGCAGCCAGATACCACTGACTATGAATCTTAATATTTGTCCTTGCCACCCTCCCCCTCTCAAAATAGGTGTCAGGAAAAAGAATGGAGATTTGTATAAATTCAGCCAAAAGAAATATTATGAACAGTCTCATTGTTCTGCTCCATGGAGCATTGGGCGCAACTGATTAAGTCCAAAAAATTGACCAATTGGTTAATGTCAGCAGGCCTAAGTTGAGATGAGGTAATGCTAATTCAAAGATTAAAAGTGGGTTACAGGAGCCACAGTATTGCTTGCTATACTTGTAGATGTACTGGATACCTAGCAGAATTTTGGGAAATCTCTGTTGGTTCAGGAATATGAAGAAGATTCATTTGGGATTGCATGGTTGCACAGTGGTTAGCACTGCTGTGTCATGGGGCTAGGGATACTGATTCAATTTCTAGCTTGAATCACTGTCTGTATGGACTTTACATGTTCTCTCCATGTCTGCATGGATTTTCTTCGGGTGTTCTGGTTTCCTCGCACCGTCTGAGAGACGTACTGGCTAGATGCATTGGTCATGCTAAATTCTCCTTCAGTGTACCCAAACAGGTGCCGGAATGTGGTGACTAGGAGATTTTCACAGTAACTTCATTTCAGCGTTAATGTAAGACTACTTGGTGATGATTAAATAAACTTTACTTTTAAATTTGATCATCCAATTCAAATTGTGAAAGATGGTTTTGTACATTTTGATAAGTGTACTTTTGTCATTATTTTCAGAATTTTGCATTTGTCTCAAGTTGGTGAAAACCTTGTCAGAACCAAAGTTATTGAGTTCCAGAGGGAAAGATCAGATAAGTTAAATCTCTGTAAATTTAACAGCTGTGAAGGAAGGGATCAGGAGTGCAGTTTCATAAATCTATAAAGGTGACAGGGTAAATTGATAAGTTAGTTAAGACAGTTAATGGAATCATTGACTTCGTAAATAGGGATATTGCTTACAAAAACAAGTAAATCAAACCAAGCCTTTAAAAGTCAATGGGTAGAATTTTACATCTGTCAGGTGGGTGTGTGCCCAGCACAGAATCATGTTAAGTAGCACATTTTGTTATTGGGTCATTGTCCCAATGTCATCACGCATTCACATGACATTTTGGCACAGGAATGGACTGACAGTGTGCTCACTGGCAATTATGCTGCTTGTTAAGGGGATTCAACTTCCAATTAACAGAGAGTTTACATTCCCAGATTTAAAAGTTTGGGACGTGAGAAAATGGGCAAATGGACCAACCATTTTTTAACATTTTGCTTTGAAGGACAGGATAAAAGGAGAATGGAACAAATGCTGGCTGAGGAATTGAGAATTTCTGGGAGTGCATTGAGGTAGTGTTTTGGAGTTTTGAGGGAGTGTTTTCAGTGCTGGTCTCAACAGACTGTAGAAATCTCTGGACATTGCTGTCCTCTGGCACTGGAGGTGCGATTTCCTCTATTATCCTTTATGCACAGCTCAGCTCCATCTGTGTGTCTACATATGGGTATTGTTCTCTTAGCACAGAGCACCTCCTTTGAGGTAGAGGAGGGGGGTTAGGACAGGGAACAAAGAGAGAGGAAACCTGGTGGTCACATGCATCCACCTCAGGCAGCGGCAAAGCACAGGATCATGAGGAACAGTAGAGAGGACAAGGAGCACGCCACTACCAAACAGAAGGTACTACAACCCAGCTGCTAGGGTATATAGGCAGCTTTCAAATTACTTGGACAACTCACATCCAGTGCTGCAGAAGGTTACAGCTTTCAAGGCAAACATGACTAATATATGCCAGATAATTCCCCAGAGATAGTCTCCAATCTTGTGGAGGAAACCCAATGCCCATGACTCTGAAGGTCACTGTAACACTAAATTTTTATACTTCTCTATCATTCCAGAGCATAGCGTGTAAGCTGTGTGGAGTCTCCCA
The DNA here is from genome assembly GCA_024679065.1 of Sphyrna mokarran. Taxonomy (NCBI): domain Eukaryota; kingdom Metazoa; phylum Chordata; class Chondrichthyes; order Carcharhiniformes; family Carcharhinidae; genus Sphyrna; species Sphyrna mokarran. The sequence continues at coordinate 86,356,476 of JAGIQG010000005.1, read as the reverse complement.
GTTAGCTGCACACAGCTTTATCGTGCTAGTGGCTGACACTTTTTTCAGGAATATTAGAACATTCATTCTTTTCAGACAGGCCAAGTCAGCCAGACAGAGCAGGCCAGGGGTTTTGCCACCATTGTGAGTTTCACTTGCATTCAAGGTGCCATAGATTACAGTCATATGTTCAACAAGATGCCAGCTGGGCACAACTGTGAACAGGAATGGATTCCACTCAGTGAACGTTCAGCTAATCTATGACCACAACATCCAGATTCTATAGGTCTGTGCAATGTGTCCGAGCAGCTTCCATGATGCCTCCTTGCTATGACACTCTTTGCTGCTCCAGCTCACCTCAAAGGGTAACTGGTTAATGACAATGGCATCCACTGATGATTCCCGAGGATAGAGACAGAGGAGAAATACAAACACTGCTATGTATCCACAACAGTGGAGATGAAGAGGACTATTGGGTTGCTGAAGTTAAAGTTCTGATGCATTAACTGATCCAGAGGTGCTTGCCATGATCCGCCCAAATAAGCATCACTCATTGTAATCTGCTGCACTCTTCATAATCTCACCCTCTCCAGAGGTGAATGTTTACACCAGAAAACTGATGTGGCAGATGCCTGGATCAGGAGAAGACACTGAGGTTGATGCGGATGCAGATCCTGGGCAGCTGGAAGGTAAGGATGAGCAGGTGACCTCAGGAATGTTCAGTGGGATAGAGCTATAAGATTGGCCCTGATTCATTGCTTTTCTGACTAGTCTGCCACGCTTTGCCTTCCCACAAAATCCATGGGCATCATACTAATCTCAAACACCTCACAATTAACCAAATGCCTAACTAATAAATGTTTATACCATGGACATTTATTCACAGTCATTTCTGAGGCTCGTGGATGTATTATTTTACATCCTGAGAATGTAAATAATAATGATTAGGGCTGAGAAAGATGATTTTAGCACCTTTCTCAGTCTTTATCATCACCATTTACATTCCCTTTTTCCAATTACAACTCCCCCTCCTCCCATAGGATAAATCTTGTTTGATTTTATTTGCCTTCAGCTCCGATGAAGGGTCAACTTGACTTGAAATGTTGGTTTTATTTTCTCTCCACAGATGCTGCCAGACCTATTGAGTTTCTCCAGCATTTTCTGTTTTCATTTCAGATTCCAGCATCCACAATATTTTGCCTTTATGTAAGATGCTGAGATAGATTGAAAGGATGGATGCTAAGTAGCTGCTTCCATTAGCTTGGAGAATTTTGGACTCAAGGGCATAATCTCAGGATGAGAGGTGAACCATTTACAACTGATTTGAAAAGCTATCTTCACTTCAAGGATTGTACATTTTTGGGATTCTCCACACCATTGGGTTGTGAGTGCTCAGTCATTGAGTCTAGTCAAGTCTGAGATTGATAGATATGGCAGAAAACTCAAGGGGTATATGCTCTACTTCTCCCATTTCTTATTTTGTTATGTTCTAATCTTTTAACAAGTTAACAAGAATGCAAAAAAGGATAAAAATTAGATGATTAAACAATTGCTTAATCAAGACAAAATGGAAAAATTCATGCTTGTGGCAATAAATATGAATCACTGGCTTAAATATTCTGGTCTCCATAGTGACAGAAACCAGGCATGTAACCCAAGATGTGCATCAATACTCTGTAGAGGTCCTGATCCACTGACATCTTTGGGAATTGCCTGAGAAGTTTCAACTTTCAAAAGATAATGGTCATACAAGTACACCCATGACCCAATCTGACTACAATCCTGACCCAACTACCTGCGATCCAACCCAACTACCCCTCCCAACCACACTATAAATCTTGACATTTGAACTACTACACCCAGATCTGGCTAAATATATGTTTTTTAATTCATTCATGGGATGTGGGTTTCATGGCTAGGCCAGCTTTTATTAGCCATTCCTCGCTACCATTGAGAAGATGGTGCTGAGCTATATTCTTGAACTGCTGTAGCCTCTGTAGTGCAACTATATCCACAGTGTTGTTAGGGAGGGAGCTTATGGTTTTGACCCAGCGAGAATAGTGTTATATTTCCAAGTCAGACAGTGAGTGGCTTGGAAGAGTACTTCTAGGTATTTGTTTTTATCCATTCATGCGACATGGACATTGCTGGTTGGCCAGCATTTATTTACCCATTCCTAGTTGCCCTTGGAAGGTAGTTGAGAGTCTACCACACTGCTGTGGCTCAGGAGCCAGATCAGATTAGGTAAAGACAGCAGACTTCCTTCTCTGAAGGATATTGGTGGATTTTTCTGACATTTGATAATGATCAGCGGTAGATTCTTAATTCCAGAATTTTTTTTATTGAATTCAAATTCCACCATCTGATGGTGGGATTCGAACTCAGGTCCCCAAAACATTAGCTGAGTTTCTAAATAAATAGCCTTATGATTATACCATTAGGCCATTGCCTTCCCTTAAACATGTGTTTCCATATATCTGTTCCTCTTGTTCTTCTAGGTACAAGCAGTCATGGGTTTGGAAGATGCTAGCTAAGGAGCCTTGATGAGCTTCTGTGATGCATCTTCTCGATAGTACTCACTGCTGCTGTTGTGCAAAGGTGGTGGAGGAAGTGAAAGGACAATCAAGCAGGCTGCTTTATCCTGAATGGTGTCAAGCTTCATGGGTATTTTTAGAGGCCACTTTACCACTAGCACCAAGCCAGGGGATCAATCCTTGTTCAATGAAGTGTGCAGGATGGAATGCCAGGAACAAAATGCAGACTTTCACAGGCCTAGTCTCACCCCAAGGGATCTGTGTAACTAGCTTCCTTCAATACTGTACTATAGTTTGATATTTTTTAAGTAAAGAAGATTGAACATCACAACACATTTGACTACTGCTTTGTGGCCAAAATACCAAACTTTCTTAAAGGACATTAGTGGAACAGATATTTTTCATAGTCATCATTAGAACATTAATTCCAGATTTTTTAAATTGAATTCAAGTTCCACTATGCCACGGTGTGATTTGAACCTGGGTCTCCAGATTATTAATCCAGTAATGATGGCATTATGCTACCTTCTCCCCATGTACCGCTGATTCCCTATGGCCTCACCGCTGTTCTGACTGGGCTATCCATCCCCACCAGACTATACCCCCAAACTCAACCTGACCATTGCTAACCCAAGTACCACCTCACCCACCCAGGAACTCACCTCCAGCTTGTGGACTACCACTTCACCCAACAGTCAACTCATCCACCTACTATCCCATGTACCTGCTACACTATCTTCTACATCATGCACCTTGCATCTCATTCACTCTGCACCTACCCATCCTATCTGTTCATTCGTTCATCTACTCACTCATTCATCCATTCAGTAACATACACACTGAACCTTCAAACTTATCAAAGAGTAAACTGTGTGACAAAAAGAATGTCCTGTCTTCCTTCAAATCTGGAGTGTCCTGATAGAAGCTGCATGAGCTACCTCTGATGAAATCAGGCTCAGAAGATTCAACAAGAAATGCAGAGCATCTTCAAGCTGGGGCAAAGTTCAAGTAGTGTGGCAGTCTGGCCATGTTTCCACTTCTCAGATGATCCAGGCCATTAATTTCTTCCAGTAATGTTATCCTCTTATACTGACATTATACTGGGGTAGTTGAATAATGAGCACAGTTTTTGTTTAATTAGCTTCTTATGCAATATACTATGTTCACTGTTTCTACTATAACTAGCACGAGTGACAGACTTATAACCTGTAAAATTTCACTTTTGTTTCAGTAAGTTTCAGTCACATAGCACAAGTTTGAATGGTCCCAGTTCATAATAACATGATTTGGTGTTTGTTTTCATAATTGTATCGATAATAGCAAGATTATTTCATTCATCCACCATAATGTCTCTACGCAATAGAACAAAAATGCAGTGTCATAGGGTTGCATTCCTGGAAGAAATATTACATTGGATTATTTAGCAATCAACACAACAAATAAATACTTTTTTAAAAGTCCTGACTTCACCTTCCTTGATGAAAATGTATGCATTTCTTTGCAATTATTTCAACAATGGTTAGTGTGGGCTGACTGCAAAGATGGCACACTTGAACAGAAACTTTTTGATTCAATTGCCTGTTAAATATAAATGAGATCATTCTTTCTTGCTGGTCCTGCAAAGATTGTCTAAATTCAATGTTTTTTTCATTCTAGTATTGGAAGGATTAATATGCATGTGCATTACAAATAAACTATTTGGTTGCTAAATACATTTGCACATTAATACACATGAATATGAATTAAACAAATGTTTTCTTTAATATGAACAAAAACTGGGAAGGTTAGAATATGCATAACTAGTTTATGGTGGTTGATTCAGTAACATTAATCAACTTACAACAAAACACTGACTCATACTTGTTACTAATTGGTATAAATTTATCAACCTTTCTTGCTCTCCTAAAAACCATAAATGGCATATGACCCACTTAGTGAGTGGGAGGAGAATTTTGAAATGAACTTTGAAGTGTGAATCATTAGGTCTACATAGGTAATGGCAATGTTTGAATGAATTAGATTTCACTTGCTCTTTTAAGTTGCAACTTCTTTGATATGTTTTCTTTTATCTTTTCTTCCCAGGAAAGTCTTTCCAAATTGAATAATACACTTAAAAGTTCTATTTGATAATATTTTCTATATAACATTTTAATATAATCACGCTGCCAATACCAGTCCCAGATCCACTCCCACTCATGAAACTTAAGTCAAAATGCTTTTGCAACTATCAACACTATTTTATCTTTTTACAAATTGTAAGATGTAGAATTTTGTCAAGTTAATGATATCAGTCACATTATATCAAACCTGTATTCTTACAAAATGGACGGTGGTTAATCTAGTCAAAGATATGTTACAAGTTACCAATCTTTTATTATCATTTGTTGCACTCAAAGTATAAATTATTTTAAACTGTTTTCTCTGTCTATGTGATTAAGCAAAGCATGTACATTCCCATTGTAATAGCTAGACAGTTCACAATGAGCTCAGAGCGTTGTTCAAGGAGCAAAGAAAAAATAGAGGTACCAAATTCATCTTAAGTGGGTAGTTAGCAAATCACAATAGGTTGGAACTTCTGTGCTGTGATTTTCAGAAATGCAGCTACATCTTTCTTGCCCGGCCTTCCAACTCAGGCTATGTGGAAAAGATGCAGTGTCGTTTGTTTCCAAGGTCTGGTCTTGAAGCAGCAGAGTAGCAGGTAAGGAAACCGTGACACTTTTTCCAAAGCACTATGTGGACAGGGCTGTCAGGGGATGGGGAGAGCAATGGGGTCAAGGGAGTGGGAGGAGTCCTGTGGCAGGTAGAGGAGGTGGGAGAAGTGGAGGTTGCTGTGGTTCTTATGGGGAAGAGATGCAGGTGTAATCCGGGGATGGAAAGGATTGGAAGGAGATTCATGAAGGGTCGGGGTGGATCCGTGCTGCAATTATCTTGATTTAGAAGTGGTTCTTCTCACATTTTGAGGTTAACTATTGTGATAGGACAGTTCAATGTTTGTGAATTAAATCAGAATTTTGGATGGTTCCCATTGAAGAGCAACTTCCCACAAGGAATTTAAACTTCCTGGGGCAATTGCCATTCAATCCTGATGTGGAAGATTCTGATGGTGAGTTCCCACATAATTTTTTTGGTATATTCCCCAGGTACACCATTTCAGAGCTCAGAAGTTATGGGTCAATGTATCTAAACTCTACTCATTATTGTAATATACAATGGAGAAAACCATTCCTCTATGTTAATAATTTGAATTATTAAAGTAACACAGATGTATTACTATGGGTCGCATAGTGACCCAGTGCTTAGCACTGCTGCCTCATAGTGCCAGGAACCCTGGTTCAATTTCAGCCTTGAGTCACTGTCTGTGTGGAATTTGCACATTCTTCCCATGTCTGCGTGGGTTTCTTCTAGGTGCTCTGGTTTCCTCCCACAGTCCAAAGATGTCTGAGTTTGGTTGATTGGCCATATCATTTCCCCCTTAATGAATGGGCGGCATTATGCAGACAGAGACTGGATGAGATCTTTATAAGACCCTTGTCAGACCCCACTTGGAATATTGTGTGCAGTTCTGGTCGCCTCACTATAGGAAGGATGTGGAAGATATTAAGAAGGTGCAGAGGACTTTTACAAGGATGTTGCCTGGATTGGGAGGCATGCGCTATGAAGATAGGTTGAGGGAGCTAGGTCTCTTCTCCCTGGAGAGATGAAAGTTGAGAGGCGACCTGATAGAGGTTTATAAAATGTTGAAAGGAATAGATATACGGTATTTCCCAGAGCTGAAATGGTCGCTACGAGAGGACACAGGTTTAAGGTGCTGGGCAGCAAGTACAGAGGAGATGTTAGGGGTAAGTTTTTGACTCAGAGGGTGGTGAGTGAATGGAATCGGCTGCCATCGGTGGGGGTGAATCCGAACTCGCTGGGGTCTTTTAAAAGACTTCTGGATGAGTACATGGGATTAAATGGGATTGGGAGTTACTATAGAACATAGAACATAGAACAATACAGCACAGAACAGGCCCTTCGGCCTTCGATGTTGTGCCGACCAAAATAAAAAGCAATGCCCCTCCTAACTAAACCATTCCTCTCATCCATATACTTATCACTAACCTCTTAAACGCCACCAAACTTGGCGCATCTACACAGCTGCAGGCAGGGCATTCCACTCCCTAATCACTCTTTGAGTAAAGAACCTACCTCTGATATCCGTCTATAACTCATACCCCTTAATTTAAAGTTGTGTCCCCTCGTGCTAGCTTTCTCATCCTAGGAAAAAGGCTATCACTGTCCACCCTATCCAAACCTCTAATTATCTTATATGCTTCAATAAGTCCCCCCTAGCCGCCTCCTTTCTAACGAAAACAACCTCAAATCCTTCAACCTCTCTTCATAGGACCTGCCCTCCATACCAGGCAACATCCTGGTAAACCTCCTCTGTACCCTCTCCATGCCTCCACATCTTTCTTATAATGTGGCGACCAGAACGCACACAATACTCCAAGTGCGGCCGCACTAGAGTTTTGTACAGTGCAACATGATGCTGCGGCTCCTAAATTCAATCCCCTACCAATAAAAGCTAAGACTCATAGCCTTCTTAACAACTTTATCCACTTGACTGCCTACTTTCAGGGATCTATTGACACATACACCAAGATCCTTCTGTTCCTCAACACTATTAAGAGCCCTACCATTAGCCTATGACCTAACTATGACCTAGTTAGTTCTATGGCCTAGTAGATTTGGGTACGATCGGCGCAACTTGTGGGTCAAAGGGCCTGTTTATGCTGTAGTGTTCTACGTTCTATATTCTACGTTTACTCATGCAGACTCGATGGGCTGAATGGCCTCCTTCTGCACTGTAGGGATTCTATGGCCCAATTTTATTATCAGGTTGCGCTTGTTTTTGGGCATGAAAATGTGATAAAATCAGGCCTGAATCAAATAGGGTCATCTGTCTGGTGGCATAGGGGATGGGGGAGAATAAGGAAGTCAGTGATGCTGTGGGAGTGGTGCAGTGTCTGTTGGGGCCGGGGGAGGAATTATCTGGCCTGGGAGCAATGTGGCAGGTGAGCAGCATTCTATCTTTTGTTTGATTGAAGCTGCAGGATTTTGGGCACATTAGCCCCGCCCATAGGATTCTGCAGCGCGATTCAGAATTGCTGATACTTTTTCAGGTAGAGTGCATACGGAATGCCTGAGAGCGGGCCTAAAAGTCAGATCTGATACACTCTCACTTTCAAGCCCACCCAGTGCTTAGCATTTTAGTGCTTAAAATGTTAAGTAGGGCCCTATGATTCAAATTGATTCTAACTAAACCCAGATAAACAAAGTCAAATCAATAAATAGACGTTGCATTCTTCATCATTCTTTAAACTCGTTGCGTTTCTCAATATCAAATAACAGGTTCTATTTTAATAACCTAATTGGATATTCAGTTTTCCCAATTTGATTTTTTTCCTTTGATATAATTCTCACATGCAACTTAGCCCTATTTTGTATATTAAATTATTTCCCTTCCCACAGAATACACAGATAATGAAAAAACAAAGAAAATTTGCCAACTTGAATTTTAATGTTAAGAATAACTTGTAAAAGAGAATTTATTTTTTTTCACAAATGTTACACCATTGCCCCGTATGAAAATTAAACAAAGAACATTACTGCACAGGAACGGGCTCTTTGGCTCACCAAGTCTGAGCTGATATACAGTTTCTATCACTCTGTTTGCCTCCTGTTCATGTGTCTATCAAGACAAATCTTGAACATTGCTAACATGCTTGCTTCCATCACATCCACTGGTAGTGAATTCTGGCATCCACCATTCTCTGTGTGAAAAACTTTCTCCACATGTCACCTCTAAACTTATCACCTTAAACCTCTTGTAGTCGACTTTTCCACCCTGGGAAAAAACCTCTGACTATCCACCTTATCTGTGCCTCTCATAATTTTGTAGACTTCCATCAGATTGCCTCTCAATCTTCAGCTTTCCAGTGAAAACAATCCAAATTTATACAACTTTTCCTCATACCTAAAACTCCCCAGACCAGGCAACTTCTTGGTAAACCTTCTTTGTACCTTCTCCAAAGCATCCACATCCTTCTGGTAGTGTGGTGATCAAAATTGTGTGCAATATTCCAAATAAGGCCTCACTGAAGTTACAGCTGTAACATAACTTGTCAACTTTTATATCCAATGCCCTAGTCAATGATGGCAAGCGTGCTGTATGCCTTCTTGACCATGTTATCTACCTGTGTTATCACTTTCAGGATTCCATGGACTGCATGCCCAGATCCCTTTGTATTTTTATAGTAACTTCATTCCAGTCTTAATGTAAGCCTACTTGTGACTAAAAAATAAACTTTAACTTCATGTCAATGCTCCTAAGGGTTCTGCCATTTACTGTATAATTCACATTTGAACTATACGTTTCAAAGTTTACTAACTTAGATTTATAAACAGTTATCCAGTTCACTGAGCCAGCTGAAAGACAGTGGCCAGAATTTTCCAGTAGTTTATGCCGGTGGTCTTCTCTGATTCCACTAGTAGTTCACTACCTGCAGCTGGTTTCCTGGTGTTGTGGGGCAGCTTCAATGGGAATTCCCATTAACAACAGCGGGTCAGAAAATTCTGCTGCCATTGAACAGTATGCTGCCTTCTATTGTTGAGGGAAGCCAGAGAATTTTGCCATATTTATTATTATTATGACACAAATTTGAAAATATGCATAAAGCATGGTTTTAAAGTAAAATGGCTAATGTTATTGTGGTTCTTGGTAACATGTTTAAATGTTTGATTTTTTAAAAAATGATTGACATGACTTTGAAATGACTATACATTAATGATTTTGTAAAACAATTCTGCTCAAGTTTATCTGATTGAAGGTTTGTGTTCCTATCACTTTTTAACATGAATCAATATTTTAGATACTGCAGCAGCTTATTTTTGCTCTATGTAAACACTGCTTCTATTCACTGCATCACATCTTCTATCTTTCCACATATCCTCTATCTTTCTTGCCCGCATTAGAGAATACTGCAAAGCTACTCAGAAACCCACTCTAAGAGGAATCCTTGCAAATATAATTCTTAGCCCCGCCAACTCATTAATTAAATTTGTGATTTACCTTAAGGTCAAAGATGAGCTCCATCACTTCACCATATCTCAAGATGAATTATTACATTAGGCCAAATGGATAAGATTCATGGAAAATTTTGGAAAGATGTTAGAACTGATTTCTTCAAACAAACCACAATTAACATTTAGAATGCATTTCTTAAAACAGAATTGGAACTTCAGAATTAATCAAAGACCTTACAATTATATTGGTTCAATGGTCACAAGGGAATTGTTCAGCCCATCATGCCTTTACTGGCTTTATATTAGAGCAGTCCAAACTATTTGATTGCTTAGCAATCAATTAAACATTTTAACATAAACAAATGTAATATTATGTCACTCTAATGATTGTACATTTTAAAAAATAGGTGAATAAAGCTTTCCATTTTGATGTTCCCTTAACAATATTTGTTAAATGGAATGTTTATGCATTTTATTTCTGGATTGTCAACATTAGACAAGTACAATGATTTTTGCAGAGACTTGTCTTTTTCCCCTAACACAGAAATAGGAATAGAGACTATCCATCATACTTATGTGAACACTAACCTCATGTGATACAAGACAAGTTCTGAAACAACTGTCTCCCCAAAATAAAAAAGCAAAAGGGGAAGGTTAACCATAATTTGTGACAGTAAAAATGAATTATTAGAAAAAAGTATTGCTTTAAACAAGCAAGGCTTTAGCAACTTATTGGATGCATCAATGCAAAAAATGTCTGACCGATCTTTCAAATGTTGACTTACTTTGATGCGGCAAGAATAATGTTATTGGAAGTGTGTGGTAAAGGAGTTTATATATATTTATCTAAGAAGTGTTCATAATATTAGAAAACCTCAGTGTAATAACTCCCAATTAGCAGGAAAAATACAACTTGTAAATATCAAGCAGTCACAGGTTTAAGGATTGCTCTTTTTAAATAAGCAACATGCTGAACTCTCAGTATTGTTTTGAAACAGGCCCTTAATAAATAAAGAATTGTGCATACGAACATGGTGAGTTCACCATCAGAATAATTACTGCCAGTTTATATAATTTTACAGATACTGATTGAACTGTGATCAGAAATGTACATTTTTACATTCATGTTATGATGTTTTCTGTACAGTTAAAGAAAACTATGTATGTGTGATTTGGGTTAATTGAACATAGGGAAGGTTACTGAAGGTAGGTTGTCTGTGAGAATTAAGAAATGACAGTGTTAAGGTCCTAGTCCAAAAACCCACAGTATATTATCAAGGCAAACTAAACCCCAACAATATTTCTATTTTGGCATAAATGAAATGATAGGATAGTTCTTTCCAGGAATTATTTCACTGACAAAGTTTTTTTTACAATGAAACAAACTTTATTTAATAGCATGGTTTAAATATGGCTCTCATAAATGAGGCAGTTGAACCATTAACAGCTGAACAATGTTTAAAAATGTAAGGAAGCAACTTTATTTCCTGGCTTATTACTTTAGAGACCATTCATGTGTAAACCAAAGAAATAAATAAATAAAGTTAGCCAGCCCATGCATACTTGTTTTCAGAGTGCGATAGGAGGTTTATAAGCCTCTAAAATCCATCTAACTTCAACCTGGTTTCAGCTGCAACTAAACACTTTCTGCAAAAGCTTGTTTTCCTCCATGATCCAGATCCTGCTCTGCACGTAAACCACATCATCACCAGACTTGTCAATCACTTCTATCAATAATCCCAGGGGAATGTAAGTAAACCAAATGTCCATTATCTCTACCTAATATGTACACTTGCAAGGCTGAAATGAGTAATTATCTTAGGGATGGAATAGGAACCTTGGGAGCCCTTAAGAACAGTTCCTTTGTATGGATGTTGCTGAGAAGCTATGAATGCTTGGAAGCAGCTACTTAATTATAAGTTGCAAGTACCCTTGATTAAAGAAACAATTTGTCTCTGGACTGACTTTTGCAATTTCATATCAGGGGGGAAGTGCCTGAAAAGTTATGAAGTATACCTTTATTAAAATGACAAGAATTTCTTGACTTGTGAATTTTTATTGTTAAAATCTATAAAGGGTTGTTGCCAAAATATAGTTTGATTGTGTACTTTTGGCCAACATTTTTGTGCGTGAGCGAGTGATGTCCTGTAAGACTGTTTTAACTATGTAACTTTTATCTGCTTACATTTTTCCTTTTCGATAAATGTTTTAATTTTTTAAGATTCAAAAGTATTGCTGGAGTTCTATGCTTTTGATGTCAGTAGCTCTCCCTTCTCTTTTTCAAAATAAAGAAAGGGTAATGATCAATAAGGCAGACTTTATGCTGTGGTTTGGCTTGTTTAGGAATAACATTAACTGCGGTCCTAACATAATTCATACGCATTTGAAATCTGTCCTTAAAAATTGACATCTTTCCTTTCTCACAGAATTGGGAATTTACACCAAGTGCTGTTGGGTCCATTGCCTGACTCTGGGCAGCTCATAACAACTCAGCAGTGCACAGCTTCAGTTGTGCAAAATGTAAAGTCAACACTGTTATAGGATGTTGATGCACAACTTATGAATGCTAGTTTCATACAATGAATAGCTTAGCCTAATATATTTGTTACAGCACTGCTTCTTCCTATCAATCAATCAATCTGTGACATCATCCAACTGAAGAATCAGTACTAGGTTCATTCATAAATTAAAATATTCATGCCTATAATAAATATGATATTGAATCTTTCTTTGGACAAACAGAATTTTCAGAGAATAGTGCAGTACTCAGAATGCCAAGTCTCTTGCCTAAAGAGACAGATCTTGGAGGTGGAAACACATTGAAGGCATATCATCTATAGTAACTTGATTTTACAGAAATGTAATTGGTTTTGACAATATCAGTGGTTAATGTTCTGCACCCATTGCATTCCAGGCCCACCTGATATCTAGAACAACAAACAGTTGCTCAGTTAAAAATTGTGACTTTCTTTCATTCTTGAAAATAAATACAATTCCATGCATTTAAATATGTTTGGAAGTTCTCACACTTGCTGTTCATAAACATCATTCCTATATTATTGCTCTGGTGACAGTTAGTACAGTGAATGACATAAACAAATTGTTTCACTCTACAATTTTACAGTAGATAGACTGCGTTAGCTCAGTGCACTCATCACAGTCTGAAATGGTGAGACAGATGCTGCTACGGTGAACATCAATGAACTTATAGGAAAATGTCAGATCTAGCTTCTAGGTTCAGCTTTAACATAGAAGAAATGCCATTTTTAGGAGGCTGAATGGTATTAATTTTAAAATGTGCCTAAATCAAATGTATGAAACATTTTACACATGCATATTTTAGATGGCTCCAAGCACTCTAGTAAAGTAAATCTGCATTGTTATTTTGGGAGAGCTTAAATTTATGACAGTGTGATCCACTGCAGGCATATTACAAACACTGAGACTGGGGCCTCATTAGCACACAGTGGCTCAGAAGATGGTTATGTAGGTAACTGAGAAACCTTAACAGGCATGGAGTGCAGCAGGGCATATTCAGATATTGGATAATACCATGCAAGAATCATTTTATTCCTCATGTGCTTCAAAAAAATGCAGTAAATGACTATAATTCCAAAAAATCACTATCTGACTTTGTTATACTTATTAAAGTTTTCTTTTGTGTACATGTATGATTGTACAGCCATCATCTGGCAACGCACAGTGCCATTGATACTATCAAAACTCTCAGCCAAGTCTCCCAGACACTTATTTGAAAAATTGTTATTATTACATACTGAAATGGGAATTGCAGTGAGGAGACAATCTTATACATCAAGGAACATTATTCATCTCTGCACAGAGATAATAACATGCTAAAATTATGCACAAGCCTGCAAGGTACAATCAATTCAAGATATACCATTTTAAGAAGTTCCTTTGAGCCCATCGAAATGTGTCATTTTTGAGGACTTTCACGCTCAATTAATTTTATGCTGCTTATATTTCTGTATAAAAAGCAGCATCAATTAAACATAATAATTGATGGGTTGCCAAGATTTTCAAAATGATAAACTCTCTAATTATGATTTTTTTTGTACAAATAATGATTCAAGATTGTTAGCACTTAAAACATCCTGATTTTATTAAATTTTCCTTCAGGCATGATTTGAATAGGCCATATAGAATACCACAACACTGATTCGAATAGCTTCAAGTTCCACTATGCTGGTTGGCTTCCTCAAAAAGATAAGCAGCCAGGGTAATGAAGTCAATATCTTAATGACAAGGATACCTTAGATATTTTTATTAGAAAACTCACTGAAGTATATGAGATTTGTGTTTGTTGCAATATAGATGGCTGGATCAATTTTGCTAATGCATGCTATGTTTGATGACATTGTCCAAACTGCAGACTATGCATGATTCGCACCAAAAACAAAAAGGATTCATGTGTTCCTGATATTGTGTTCATCATCTCTGTGCAGGGTCAACTGACAAATTTAAAAATGCCACCATGGACCACATTGTTAAAGAAGCCAGGAACAATTAAATTTGATAACTTTAGCTTTTAATACATATATGGTTTGTGAGATATTGGGCTAAGACCCTGTCAAGTCTGCACTGACCCTCCAAAAGAGCACGCTACTCAGACCCACTCCTCCGTCCTATCCTTGTAACCCCGTGCACCTGTGCATTGATCAATCCATCTAACCTGCACGTCTTTGAACACTAAAGGGTAATTTAGCATGGTTGTCCATCTAACCTGCATACTTTTGGACTATGGGGGGAAACTGGAGCACCTAGAGGAAACCCAAGCAGAAACTCCACACACACACAGTCACCAAAGCTGAAATCAAAGCTGGGTCCTGGTATTGTGAGTCAGCAATGCTAATCACTGTGCCACTTTGTAGCCCTAAGTGAAGAGTACAGTTCACAATCCATGCTCATTATCATTGAGGCAGGCAGAACACAAACATGGTATCGCTGTCTCATTTGCCTGATGTAATGTTGGTCCAAAAGGGGCAACTGCCTGAGCACTGTGCAGGAGGTCAAATAGAGTTTGCAGAGAGTAAATAGCACAGCCAGAGAGTTCCATTTAAAATTAGTCATACCGTCTCAAAGAGTTGTTGCATTCACGGGAGGGGAGCGGCTGTAAACTGCCTCTGCTAACAGTATTATAGCAGCAATGAAACACCAAGAAAAAAGACAGCTCCTACATTCATAGATATTATACGAAAGGCTTTAACAATGGAGGTGCTTGGGAGGAGAGACATAAGAGGAAAGAAGAGTGATAGTTCTGGTATCAAGGAGTTTTCAAGTGGCCAACATGCTTGGGGGGAGAGAAAGGACTTTGGCCATGATATTATCAGGAGGAAGCAACCAATTTAGGAAGGCAAGTTAATCGTAGGGCAGTCAGCTCTAGGACTTCAGCAACACCATTGGATTAGTGGCATATTAAAGTAGCAAGGGGAATGAGTAGCAACTTTTGTTTTGGGGTATCCTTTTAGGGTTGGCAAATAGTTGTTTTTTTTTGCTGGGACTAAGCAAGTAAGTGCAATGGAATTTCTCTTTCATCCATTTATAGTAGAATTGATAAAATGGCAGAGGTAAGAAGGAAACAGATAGTCCAAAGATGAGCAGGTTAGATGAATTGCATCCTAGTTCCCAAGATATGTGGGTTAGAGGGATTATTGGGTAAATATGTGGAGTTACAAAGTAGTGTCTGAGTAGGATACTGTGTTGAATGGTTGGTACAAGCTTGAAGGGCTGAATGACCTGCTTCTGTACTGTAGGGATTGTCTGATTCTATGAATAATAAGTTGTCAAGAGAAAAATATTTAATTTAATGTGAGAAAAATAAATGGCAAAAATGGTCTGCATTATCTTTATATTAGCTAAATGAATTTATCTGTTATTGAGTCTTTCACCATCACTGACATTGCAACATTAAGTCCAGAGGCATTTCTTTTCTGTTACGCCTTGTATGTTATTAGCACATTGGCTTGGAAAGCAAATTGGCTAGCTAATTGGAAAGAGAGAGTAGTCATCAATGGGTCTGTTTCTGGCTTGCAAAATGTAATGAGTGATGTGTCGCAATGATCAGTGCTGGAACTTCAACATTTTACAATCTATATTAATGAGTTGGATGAAGGGACCAAATGTATCATTGCAAAATAAGCCGACAAAATAAAGATAGGTAAGAAAGCAAGATGTGAAGAGGATATAAGGAAGCTACAAAGGCAGAGGAGAAGGGAATGGGGAAAGATCTGGCAAATGGAATATAAGGTAGGAAACTGTGAAATTGGCCATTTTGGCAAAAGCGTATTATCTAAATGATGAAAAAAATGCAAAGATCTGAGATGCAAAGGGATCCGCATGTCCTATTCATAAATTGCAAAACGTTTATATGCAGGTTCAGCGAGTAATTAGAAAACCCAGTAGAATTTTATTATTTATTTTGAGGTGAATTAAATATAAAAGTAGGGAGGTTATGCTTCAGTTATACAGGGCATAGGGTGAAACCATATCTAGAATACCGAATGCTTGAGTACTGGACTTATTTCTTAAGGAAGAATGTAAATACGTTGGAAGCTTTTCTGAAAAGATTGATCAGACTAATACTTGGATTCGGAAGCTTGTCCTACAAAGAATTGTTGAACAGGCTGGGCTTGTAGCCACTGGAGTTTGAAAGAGCAATAGGTGACTTGATTGAAACATCAGTTGATTGATCCTGAGTGGTCGGAGAGTGTATTTCCTCCTGTGGGAGAGTCTAGAAAAAGGGGTTGCTGTTTCAAAAAAAAGCATCTCCAATTTAAGACAGAAATGGGGAGAAATGTTTTCTCTTAGAGGCTAGTGAGTCTTTCACATTCTCTTTCTCAAAATGCAATAGGATCAGTGTCTTTTGGGTGATCTTGAGCCTATGTTTGCTATCCATGGGAAAGGCAGCGGGGATCAAGGTCTGGTGAAACCTGGAAATCACGAATCTCCTCAGCAAGATCATGACTTCCAACTTTTGCAGCCCCTCGCCATGACATAAGTAGATTCATGCCGACAATGGGGAGGGGGACTTGGTCAAGCAGTGGCCTAAGACTGCTCTTGACACAGATTGGCATAGTAGGGATGGAGGGGGGTGGGGATGAACAATGGCTCCAATTGGTGGGGGGGTGCTGGGGGTGAATGCCACGTCTGATTGGGGCAGGGACGGAGTATCTGAGATCTCTGTGGTGAGGTGGTAAGTTTCTGATCTGTTCAAAGCCCCTTTTAAACATGGTGTCCCAAACACAGTGCAGCTGGACTTTGCTAGCATGGCCAGGCCTCATTTCCTTATATGACAGCATGAAACACACCCATCTTTCTTTGTGATGGAGTGTGGTAAAATCTGGAGAGAAACATGCCATTTTTCTTGCGGAACCAGTATTCTGCCATTTTATGGAAAGATTTTGTCCTTTGAATATTTTTAGGGTAGAGGTAAATAAATATTGATAAGCAAGGAAGTAAAAGATTATCGGAGGTAGCTCGGAATGTGGAATTACAGTTAGAACAGTCATGACCTTATTGGTTAGTGGAGCAGACTTGAGGGGACATGTGGCCAACTCCTGCTCCTAGTTTATATGTTTGTATTATTTTCCCCTCCATGTGCAGTACACTTGCAATATTGCTGCCTTGAATAAAATGTAGAAGAGAAGTGCAAACTGAACTAAATCTGGATCATGTGTCACACACTAAACCAAGGCAAAAATAAATAGTGAAACTAATAATTATATTCTAACATTACAACAAAGAATAATTATGCATCTACTAGCAATTTTGAATTAACAGCCAGGGTATCCCTCCTAGAGAGAGTATAATTTTCAATTTTCAGACTAAGTATTTTATACAGTGCCTCATTTTGTATTTGGGATTACACAAGCATCAGCATCTGTTCTGAACATTGCTGAAATAACCATTCTTTAAAGGTGAAGATAGGCAATGGGTCACGTCAGATAAATTAGGTCCTACTGCTAAACCAAGCCTGAACCCCACAATTAAAGAAAACAAGGCTTGCATTTATATAGCACTTTTCATGCTTTTAGCACATCTTAAAGTATTTTACAACAATCAGCATTGTTGTAACGAAGGACAGGTGGCAACTAAAATGTGTTCATCAAACTCCCATAAACAGAAATCATGATAAGGACCAGATAACTTCTATGGTGCTTATTGAGGGGTAAATGTATTTATCCCTTAATGAGGGATGAGGGAAGTTTATGATAAAGTATTCGCAATAAGGTGGAGGAACTTGCAGCTTGGATCAGTACCTAGAACTTCGATGTTGTGGCCATTTCAGAGACATGGATAGAGCAGGGACAAGAATGGTTGTTGCAGGTTCCGGGGTTCAAATGCTTCAGTCGGAATAGAGAAGGAGGTAGAAGGGGGGAAGGAGTGGCATTATTAGTCAAAGACTGTATCGCAGTGACAGAAAGGAAGTTTGATGAGGACTTGTCTGTTGAGGTAGTATGGGCTGAGATTAGAAACAGGAGAGGAGAGGTCAACCTGTTGGAAGTCTTTTATAGACCTCCTAAAAATTCTAGAGAGGTAGAGGAAAGGATTGCAAAGTCGATCCTGGACAGGAGTGAAAGTAATAGGGTAATTGTTATGGGGGACTTTAACTTTACTAATATTGATTGGAATAGCTATAGCTCTAGCTCGTTAGAGGGGTCAGTTTTTGTACAAAGTGTGCAGGAAGGTTTTTTGACTCAGTATGTAGATAGGCCAACTAGAGGTGAGGCTACATTGGATTTGGTGCTGGGCAATGAGCCAGACCAGGTGTTAGACTTGGAAGTTGGTGAACATTTTGGTGATAGTGACCACAATTCGGTTACGTTCACCTTAGTGATGGATAGGGATAGGCATGAAGCTGGGGGCAGTAGTTATAGCTGGGGGAATGGTAATTATGAGGCCATAAGGAGGGAATTAGGGTGCATAGGTTGGACTAGGAAACTACAGGGACTGGGAACATCTGAAATGTGGAGCTTATTCAAGGAGCAGCTACTGCGAGTCCTTGATAAGTATGTCCCTGTCAGGCAAGGAGGAAATGGTCGAGTAAGGGAACCATGGTGTACTAAAAAAGTTAATTCGCTGGTTAAAAGGAAAAAGGAGGCTTATGTCAGGATGAGGCTTGAAGGCTCAGTTAGTGCAATGGATAGCTATAGATTAGCCAGGAGGGAGCTAAAGAGTGAGTTGAGGAGAGCTAAAAGGGACACGAGAAGACTTTGGCTGATAGGATCAAGGAGAATCCTAAAGCTTTCTTTAGATATGTTAAGAATAGAAGATTGGTTAGGGCAAGATTAGGGCCAGTCAGAGACAGCAGTGGGAAGTTGTGCGTGGAGCCTGAAGAGATTGGAGAGGCACTGAACAAATATTTCTCTTCGGTATTCACGCAGGGAGATGTAAATGTAGTTGTGGAGAACACTGGGATACAGGGTTGCAAATGGAAAGTATTGAAGTAGATAGGGAGGATGTGCTAGATATTCTTGAGGGTTTGAAGTTAGATAAGTCCCCTGGGCCGGACGGGATTTACCCTAGGATTCTCTGGGAGGCGAGAGAGGTGATTGCAGAGCCTCTGGCTCTGATCTTCAGGTCATCGTTGGTTATGGGTATAGTGCCGGAAGACTGGAGGATAGCGAATGTGGTCCCATTGTTCAAGAAGGGGAATAGAGACTTTCCGGGGAATTATAGGCCAGTGAGTCTTACTTATGTTGTGGGCAAAGTATTGGAAAGAATTATTAGGGATAGGATTTATAGTTATTTAGAGAGAAATGAATTGATTGGGGATAGTCAGCATGGTTTTGTGAAGGGTAGGTCGTGCCTTACTAACCTTATTGAGTTTTTTGAAAAAGTGACCAAAGAGGTGGATGGGGGTAAGGCAGTTGATGTGGTATATATGGACTTTAGTAAGGCGTTCGATAAGGTGGCCCATGGAAGGCTTCTGCAGAAAATGCAAATGTATGGGATTGAGGGTGATTTAGTTAATTGGATTAGGAATTGGCTAGCTGATAGAAGACAGAGGGTGGTGGTTGATGGAAATTATTCATCGTGGAGTTTGGTTACAAGTGGTGTACCTCAGGGATCTGTTTTGGGGCCCCTGCTGTTTGTAATTTTTATAAATGATCTGGATGAGGGTATTGAAGGATGGATTAGTAAATTTGCGGATGACACTAAAGTCGGTGGAGTGGTAGATAGTGAAGAGGGGTGTTATAGTTTGCAGAGAGACTTGGACAAGTTGCAGAGCTGGGCCGAGAGGTGGCAAATGGAGTTTAATGTGGAAAAGTGTGAGGTAATTCACTTTGGCAGGAATAACAAATGTGTAGAGTATAGGGCTAATGGTAGGACTCTTAATAGTGTTGAAGAACAGAGGGATCTTGGTGTATATGTGCATAGATCCCTGAAAGTTGGCAATCAAGTCGATAAGGTTGTTAAGAAGGCATACGGAGTCTTAGCTTTTATTGGTAGGGGGATTGAATTTCGGAGCCGCAACGTCATGTTGCAACTGTACAAAACTCTAGTGCGGCCGCACTTGGAGTATTGTGTGCAGTTCTGGTCCCCACATTATAAGAAAGATGTGGAGGCATTGGAGAGGGTACAGAGGAGGTTTACCAGGATGTTGCCTGGTATGGAGGGCAGGTCTTATGAAGAGAGGCTGAGGGATTTGAGGTTGTTTTCGTTAGAAAGGAGGCGGCTAAGAGGGGACCTTATTGAAACATATAAGATGATTAGAGGTTTAGATAGGGTGGACAGTGATAGCCTTTTTCCTAGGATGGAGAAAGCTAGCACGAGGGGACATAGCTTTAAATTAAGGGGTGGTAGTTATAGGACGGATGTCAGAGGTAGGTTCTTTACCCAGAGGGTGGTAAGGGTATGGAATGCCCTGCCTGCTGCAGTTGTAGATGCGCCAAGTTTGGTGGCGTTTAAGAGGTTAGTAGATAAGTTTATGGACAAAAAGAGAATGGTTTAGGTTAGAGGGTCATTGCTTTTTCCTAATTGGTCGGCTCAACATCAAAGGCCGAAGGGCCTGTTCTGCGCTGTAATATTCTATGTTCTATGTTCTATGTTCTAAATGCTGTCAACTTCGTGTATCGAAATACAATAGGAGTTCCTTTGTCATTCAAAAGTCCAGTAAAAAACAGGAATTCCTGCATAGGATAGACAATATGAATATCTTATTAGCAGACCTTATGAAGAACTGAAGACATGCCTTTGAAAGTTATTTTGAAGACCAGGTATTTCCTGGGATTTATGTGATTGTGGAAAGCCACACAAGATGAGATGAGGGAAGATGATTTAAAGGCCCAGTTGATCAAAAACATAAGGTTTTCATAGAAGGTGGATAACATAAGAGTGGGTTTAAACCCCATGGTTTAAACAAAGAATTTGATGTAGCATGAGACAGTGTATATTAAAAAAAAATTACAGGGTCCTGTCAAGATAATGCCATGACCCACTCCTGAAAATGGTGATAAAATATAAGTTTTTGAATGAAGTTATTGCTGGAGGTGATAGTGAGAAACTCTTAAAAGTAAACACATGCTAATACTTTTGGTTTTGATATGCCTTGAAGGCATCTAGAAGAAAAATAAGGGAGTTATTTATACAAGTTAACTGCCAGCCCAGCCAGAGGGGCTCTTATCATCGTGTGTGCTTTTGCAGTATTACACCTATCTTAAATTCTGATTAAACTCAACCAATCCATCATGTTGGTTCCCTTTCCTCATTGATTAATTGGATAATTGGTAATAACAACAATTTGCACGTCAATTGAGAAAAAAAGAAGTGGGCAGGCTGAAAATCACTACGATTCATCCAAGGTCAAGTAATTGGGATGAAAACGACAGCCGTGAAATCTGTCCAAATTGATTGAATCAGTTAACAGTAAGATGCTTATGTAACAGGGAACTATAGGCCAGATATCTTAACATTAATGATAAAAAATATACCAGAAGTACAAGAAAGCAAAATACAGAGACACAGAAAACGTAATGCCAAGTAATCAGCATGTGAATTTCTAAGAAGATCTTGTTTAATCAATCTTTCTGAATTTTCTGAAAAACTAACAGAAATAACAGACAAATTGAATAGGAAGCCAAAGCTACACATAACTTGGCTGATTCTGAATGAGAGGTTAAGAAAGGGGCAGAGTCTGTGCCAAGAGAATAGGAACAATGGCAAAAAATAGAGCATTATGTATGGTCTTCCTAACAGCATTCTGCTATAGGAAAATTATGGCTCATTAACGTGATATTGGACAGACAGTCTGACAATGCCAAAGTGCAGAATTAAAGAAAAAGTAACTAGTGCAGGCAATTGTGAGCATACACATCACTAACATCATGGTTTAAGGAACAGAGAACTTTGAGAAATGTTTTTTTAAACTGTACCAAACGGTTATGGGTCAAGGGGAGGTGATGGCCCGGTGGTATTATCGCTAGACTATTAATCCAGAAACTCAACTAATGTTCTTGGGACTCGATTTGAATTCTGCCAAGGCAGACAGTGGAATTTGATTTCAATAAAAAGAAAATCTGGAATTAAGAATCTACTGATGACTGTGAAACCACTGTCAATTGTTGGAGAAACCCATCTCTTTCATTAATGTTCGATAAGGAAAATGTCTGCTGTCCTTACCTGATCTGGCTTACATGTGACTCCAGAGCCACAGCAATGTGGTTGACGCTCAACAGCCCTTGGGAAACTCGGAATGGGCAATAAATGCTGGCCAGCTAGCGACACATATGTACCACAAATTAATTTTAAAAAAAAATCAACTGATATTGCTGACACAGCACTTAATTCTCTCACCTTCTCTAAAGCAAAAGTAAATAATTCTGAGGGACTAAGACAAGCTAGAAATAAGTGTCACAAACATTGTGCTCCCCATATTGAGCTATCTAAACACTGCAAACATTCTTAAATAGGTGGCAGAAAGTCTGCTGATGCTTTGCTTTCCCAGTGAACTCCAGTTAAGGTGACACATGGAGGGGAGTTCACTACCCTGGCTGGTTGTTCTGTATCTCTTGGTCAGAAGGGTTTGAACAAATAAATTCCACTGGGTAAGCTTCCAGCCACTGGAAATATATTAGTGAGCGCTCAGATCCAGGGGACAGTCCTCATCATGAGGCAGTTCTCGTTAGGAAATCCTCTTCTTTAGATGGTCTAACAAAGAGCAAGAAAGATGAGAGATAAGTTCTCAAACACTTTGACTAATAAACAGAATGCTGCTATTGCAAAGTGCTGAGATTAATGAACCTCTCTGAGCTTTTCTTGTCTATTTAATCAATGCATCATAATCTAAACTGTTACTTCTTAATAAATATTATAAACTACAATTACTTACAAATCCTTGATTGCTTATTTTAGATGTCTCTGCCTCCCAAATTCTAAATTTTAGAATGGGTAGAATTTTGGCTGTGGGTGAGTTGAGTGGTGGTGGGGAGTGGGTTTCAGTAAAGGAAATGGATATCGGGGGAAGAGATAAAGATTGACATCAGGTCAGAAAGCCAACATGATCATGTCCATTTCCAGATTTCACCCAGATGGGATTGCAGGCGAGTAGGAAATCCCAGTGAAGATGTTGGGTAATTATACCAAATACCTAAACCCTCAGTTAAACCATAATACTGGTTTTAACAGCAGGATAGGTGTTTCTGAGTTGTACAAAACCGGACAAGATGAAGAAGATGAGAATGTAGCCGTGAGTATTTCTACAGTGAAACTTGGGCCAGTGGGCTGATGAATGGTAGATAAGTTTAATACAGAAAAATGCGAGGTGATGCATTTAGATAGGTTGAACCAGGACAGGACTCAGTTACTGGTAGGGCGTTGGGGAGAGTTATAGAATAAAGAAATCTAGGGGAACAGATTTATAGCTCTTTGAAAGTGGGGTCACAGGTGGACAAAGTGGTGAAGAAGGCATTCGGATGGATTGGTTTCATTGGTCAGAACATTGAATACAGGAGTTGCAATGTCTTGTTGAAGTTATACAAGACATTGGTAAGACCGCACCTGGAATAATGTGTACAGTTCTGGTCACCCTATTATAGAAAGCATATTATTAAACTAGAAAGAGTGCAAAAAAGATTTACTAAGACGCTATCAGGATTTGATTGTTTGAATTATAAGGAGAGGCTGAATAGACTGGGACTTTTTTCTCTGGAGCGTAGGAAGTTTAGGGGTGATCTTATAGAGGGCTATAAAATAATTAGGGACATAGATCAGCTACATAGTCAATATCTTTTCCCAAAGGTAGGGGAGTCTAAAACTCAAGGGTATAGGTTTAAAGTGAGAGGGGAGAGATGCAAAAGTGTCCAGAGAGGTAATTTTTTCACACAGAGGGTGGTGAGTGTCTGGAACAAGCTGCCGGAAGTAGTAATAGAGGCAGGTACAATTTTGCCTTTTAAAAAGCATTTAGATTGTTACATGGATAAGATGGGTATCGAGGGATATGGGCCAAACGCGGGCAATTGGGACTAGCTTAGAGATTAAAAAAAGGAGCAGCTTGGACAAATTGAGCTGAAGGACCTGTTTCCATGCTGTAAACCTTTATGAATCTGACATTATAAAAATGACAGGGTGGGAAATGTTCAAACAGTGGCAATGAATCATGGCAACTGACTAAGTTCATTGGCAATGAGATTCACGGCAAGGACAACATTTTGTGCTCATGCCTAATGTAACAATCAATCAGCACTCTGAGAAGTTGAACGTGGAACTGAATGGTGTACAAACATTAGCAAACATGACCACGTCTGGCTTTATGATAGGTAAAATGTCATTAATGAAGTGGCTGATTATATTTAGTCTAGGATGTTACCCTAAAATGATTCCTACTGTGATAATCTGGGGATAAAATCATTTGCATCTGAGATAGGATGAAAATTGCTGGACATGTAGAGCAGAAGAGGAAAAGACTTTCAGGAAATTTACCTGCGATATGTCCTAAGAATGGCTGATGCATCTGTATTGTCCCTGTGGGCAGACATACACTGCACTGCACTGCAAACAGCAGTCCCTTCTGAAGAGACTGCTCAAGGCCAAAAAGTAAGCTCCACCAATAAAGAAATCTGAGGTTGTCAAAGCTCATCTTCAGGAAATGGTTACCATCCCAAAAATGGTTGGCAGCAATGGCAAAACCTTTCATCAGGTTGAAATCAAGCCTGGAATGATGGGCCATTATCTTGATGAGTTCTTCATTAGCTAGAAGCCTGTCAAGTATGGTAGGCTTGGTATTTGTACCATTCACTCCTTTAGGTTCGTCCCTCTGAAATAAAGAGTTTACAGTGGAAATGTTATATGAATAATATTGGTATATGAGCTAAAAAATATCACGCAGCCATCTTCCTTTCTTCGAGGTTTGATTTCAGAGTTGTGATCAAATACTGCCTTGATATTAAAAGCAGTTACTCACACCTCTTTAATTCAGTTCCTTCACCCATATTCAGCCATGAAATCGGGAACAGAATGGCCCTGGCAGCACCCATAGCATTTCTTCTGAGAGTGTGCTCTTACTAATTGACAAACAATTTCCAAATTTAGTCTTCCAAGTTCTTCTTTTATTTAGCACTTGAACTATGTGGATTGGCACTTCCCTCTGTCAACCTTCACTAAGCATGGTAGTAGCTTCTGCAGCTCTACCTTGGAGCTCTGATGTTAAGCAAGAGGAAACAACACCAACAACACATGAAGCAGCATGAACAAAACCAACAGCAACAGCCGCTTTCTCTTCAACTACATGCCTTTTCACAGGGTGAGTGAGATGGCCACAGCGAGTCAACTCAAAGAAGGCAAGACCCCAGGACTGGAACTATGGGCAGAGGGTTCGTACTCTCATCATGTGCAACCATTGCCTCAGGAGATTCTCATCACAAATCATTGCTGATACCTGCAACCTCCTGGAATAAGAACAATATCTTAATAATCCAGATAGTCTTTTCTATTGGCTACTTAGGTATTGTTCATTGGACACAATGAACCTCTGCCCCTCACTCTGCCTAATACCCATCCCCACTTCCCGACCCCACCCCTGCCCGTCCTCCAATTTCCATTCTCAATACTTCTTGCTTCTTTGCCTCTCCTGTGTTGTTGTATTTCCTTGTCTTGCGAGGGAAGACAACACAGTGTTTTGTGAATGAGACGTGGATTGTGTGAAGAGGAGCAAAGGATAATATTTGCCGATGATGCCTGTGAGACATGGAATGAAATGCTAAGAAGGTGACGGTGAGTGTGTGTGCTGACTTTTCAGGTGTGAGGAGCCTGGTGAGAGAGGGATGAGTGGAGCTTCAAGGCGCATTTTCCTGTGGAATTCTGTGTAAGAATGCTGGGAATGCTGAAGCTCAACATCTGGAAATGTTACGCTGCTCTTCTTTTCCTGACACCCTGAATCTCTGTGGTGTACTTTATCTAGATTTCCACTTCTGCTACTGACTTTCTCAGGCAATTCTATCCATGCTGACATGGTTTGAGAGGCTGTCCTCTTCATTGTGGGAATCATCCCATTTCGGTCTCCATGTCCTGGAGGTAAAACAACCTTCAGGTAAAAACAAAACAGTTTAAGGTGGCAATGGAAGGCAGAGGTAGGGGCAGCTACCAAATTCTCCTGTCCATTCCTGTGGCTTGTGTAGTTTACAAATTCAATGCACAGTTCAATAATCGTAGCCCTTACTGTGGTTCCTTTAACTAGAAATCTTTCCTTTAGACAGATGTGTTGTGTTATCCCACATTGTACTGATATTAAATGGATTTATTATACAGCACGGTGTAACATTTAAACCAGTGATCCCACCACCCACTGTGTTTAGAATCCTGCAGGTATAAAAATGCAGTCTGTTCGACAGATTTTCTCTGGAGACTAGTTAATCTCAGAATGCTGGCATTTATTCAGAACTTCTCAAATTCTGAGCTCCCTATCCCACAATAAATAAAGCTGCAATAGCTGGAAGCAATGTCTAAAAGCATAAGAAAATGACTCTAATATTACAATTGTTCTACTGCAGTACAGTTCTTGCAGAAGTTCTGCTACAAAACTGTTTATATCGTGGGGAGGCCCTCTGAGTAGTGAAGTGCTACCGATGTCATGAATATAATTTATCGCTTTTGAAGTTTCAAGCTGACAGTTGTACTGTGTGATGATTTTTGACACTGGAGCAAACTGCCAGCTCCAGAGATCCAACTGAACATTGAAATGTCATTACATAATCAGAAACATGGTAATAAATGAGAGTGCAATAAAGCATTGACTTATTGCATAGGCTGTTAGTCTCTAGCAAAGATATGAAATATTGACCCAGATCTTATGGTAATCTGGAAAACGTGCTGGGAGACCACTCAGACATTCCAATGCAAGGACTCAGCAGGATTGTCCTGAAATTTTAATCTCACATGGGGCAATTAACCTGCATTTGGAACCTGCTGAAACTTTCCACTAAGGACTTTGGATGATTCTGACTTACTTATCAGAATAGTTACCAAAGAAAAGTAAAAAGGCTTAAAACAATTAACACCTTTGTAACTAGACTACTGACTTCCCACTGCATCCCACACCCAACACTCGTGTCTTGAATACTCTCTCATGCCTGACTGCCCCTTCTTTCCAACTACCCACACAACAAATAACTCCACCACCAACTACCATATAACCACCAAACTAACCTTCTGACCTTCCCCAGCCCAAAAGACCATTCTATAGCTTCTCAGAGTGGCTATGGGATATTCAAATTTATCTAATATGACAGTTGGTACTATAAAGTAGGATGTGGCTTGGCTTCCACCCATGTTCCTAGAATAGAAGAAAGGACTTCCAGATCATACACATTCTACATTTCTGAGGAGGCTCTGTTGGGAGGTGAGAAATCAGGAACTCCAGAGCAAATGAAGTAAAACAGAGTGGAGAGGCAATCTGACAGTGATGGCCACTTCTCAAAATGGCCATCATTTTCATTGCTCATTCCTAATTTCCTTGAGAAGTTGGTGGTTAGTCATTTTTTTTAACCTAAAGGCAGTCCATGTGGTGTAGGTACACCTATAGTGCTGTTTGGGAGTAAGTTCCAGGATTTTGACACAGTGAAAGTGAAGGAACAAGATATGGGGCCCGATTTTACCATCAAGCTGTGCCCGTTTTAGGGCATGAAAATTTGATAAATTTGGACAGGAAGTGAGTACCATGATCCACACCCACCTCCATGCCAGTTCTTCCTTTACCAAGGCCTGAAAATGGACGAATTGAGAACACACCAGAAACGGCGTGACGGCCATTTAAACGCATTCAAATTGAATTAATTGGCTGCATATCCAACTTTATCAGCACTTCCCCCTTTAC
The DNA here is from genome assembly GCA_024679065.1 of Sphyrna mokarran. Classification (NCBI taxonomy): domain Eukaryota; kingdom Metazoa; phylum Chordata; class Chondrichthyes; order Carcharhiniformes; family Carcharhinidae; genus Sphyrna; species Sphyrna mokarran. The sequence continues at coordinate 86,328,567 of JAGIQG010000005.1, read as the reverse complement.
CATCACTTTTACCAATCCAGAATTGTCGCAAAACATATATGATCAATAAAAGTCTGATTCAGGTGCTCCATCGGTGAGGAGGTAAGTGCTTGGCATCTGACGGCTCTCTGCTGCTCATGAGTGTCCTTTTGTTGCAACCATTTTCTGTCTCGGGTCGATAGTGGCTCTGTGAGTGTGTGGGGAGGCGGCGGGGGGAGGGGGCACTGTTGTTCTGCAGGCTCTATGATGTCCAGCTTGCAGCACGGATCCTGGTCTTAGCACTGCCCTCATGTCTTGCGGTGCTGCTGGGTCCCAGTGCACTCAGCTCACTTCCAGCTGAAGAATATGCACAAAACTTTTGTAAATTGTGCTGCTGCAGTCTCTCAACTTTGCAAGGAACTGTGATTTTGGGGAGCGTATGACGAGGGGAACCCACTCTCGGTGGCTGTCAAATTGATGGCTAATCTGAACATTTATATGACTGGCTCCTTCCAGACATGGGGCAGAGATGTCCGTGGCATTTATCAATTAGCTATGCAGATCACTGAATCCCTGTATGCCCAGGCTGGGCAGTTCATCAAATTTAACCTGAACCAGGCCCATCAGGAAGCCCGGGCTGTAGGATGCCTAATGTACAGGGGCTTCCGACTGTATCCACATCAGCCTCAAGGCCCCCTATAGAATCCATGGAGATTCATTAACAGAAGGGGGTTCCACTCACTCACAACTTGTGAGCGAACATAATATGAACATCATGCACATCTGCACCAGACATTCCGGCAGCGTGCATGACAGTTTCATTGTCAGAAGCTCTGATATCCTGCAGGCATTTGAGGAGGACCCCAGGCTGCAGGTGGCTCATGGGTGATATGGGGTACCTGCTTCAGATATGGTTGATGACGTCTGTGCTGAGTCCTGTCTCTGAGACAGAGACCCGCTGTAATGAGGCCCATGTAGCCACCCACATGATAGTGGAGATGGTATTAGGTCCTCAAAATGTGATTTTGGTGTCTGGACCTATCTGGCTGGCCCTCCAACACAATCCAGTGATCTCTTAGCGCAAAGTGGTTGTGTGCTATGCCTTGCACAGCCTTGCTCTGCAGAGAGGTGACCTATTGGATGAAGAGGAGGACAACAACAGGGAGGCTGAGCAGCCAGGCATCGCTGGGGAGGATGATCAGCAGGAGGAGGAGGAAGAGGAGGAGGAGGAGGAAGAAGAGGAAGAGCACACCTTGGAACATCATCCAGGCGCTGGAGAGCTGGCAGCTCAAATGAGACATGTGAGGGTGGCAAGCGAGGCCCTGATCACCAAGCAGTTCAGTTGCTAGAGGTTTGTACCCGCACCCCCCCTCCCCCCCCAAAATTCCTTATCTCTCCTGCAATATTGTCACACCAGAGAGGTGGGCCTCTATACTCTGTGTCAGTGAGTTTTTTGGCAGGCAGGAGAATGATGACGACTCACTAAACCATTTTGATGATGCCCTGGTGCAAAGTAGTCTGACTCCTACCTGAACTTGCTTGCACGTTGGCACCTGGGTCTGAGTAGTGGGTAAGGGATCTGAAACCACACCCCCTCCCCAACAGGGTCCTGTGGAAGGTGGAGTCGGGGATGGGATGGAATCATATGTGGGTCCTGGAGAACCAGTAGCTTTTGAGATTAGTGGGAGGGGAAGGGGATTCCACTGCCCCTTTGCCTGTGATCAGTGGAGGGGAAGGGGAAGGAGCCCACAATCAGTCCAGGTGATGGGGATAAGGGGGGAAAAGGGGGTCATTAATGTTGTGGAGATAGGGCAATATCTGTGTGGGCCAGGGGAGGCATCATCTGGCCCGGAAGGTATGTGACAGGGGAGCGTTATTCTATCATTTTTTTCTCACATGCGTAGTTGGAGGCATCGATCGGAGCTGCAGGGTTTTGGGTGTGTTAAGCCTTGCCCACAGGCTTGTGCAACACAATTCAGAATCGCTGATATTTTTGCAGGCAGATTGTGTATGGGGTGCCTGAGTACGGCTCTAAAAGTTTGAAACACTCCCAGTTTCAAGCCTAGCAAAATGATAAAATAGGGTCCATAGATACAAATCAGTGTGCATCTTGGTGGAGAACTTGTGGATAGTGGTATTCTTGTCCTCAGTAGTAGAGGGTTTGGAAGATGATGTTGAAGCTGCCTTGCCAAGTTGCTGCCGTGAATCTTGTAGATGATACACACTGCTATCACACTGTGTCAGTGATGGAGGATGAGAAATTGGAGGTGGTGGATGGGGTTCCAAACACATAGGCTGCTCTAAATGGTGTTGAGCCTTTTGAGTGTTGTTGGAGTTGCACCCATCCAGGCAAGTGGAGAATATTTCATCACACTCCTGATTTGTGCCTTGTAGATGGTGGGCAGGATTTGGGGTGTCAGGAGATGAATTACTTACCACAGAATCACCAAGCTCTGATTTGTTCTTGAAGCCAGCCAACTTTTTAAGGTCTAACTGCTGACAGATTATCCTTAAATCAGATGATAGGCATATTTAAAGTGTTAATCAGAGTCATTTGATGCATATCAGAACGAGCTTGTTATTTCCGGACTAAACAGTTGGATTTTAAGAGGTAATTTAAAGCATAAAAGTAAGGAAAATGATGGCATAGTGGTAATTCCTACAGACTAGTCATCCAGAGACCTAGGCTAATGTGCTGGGGGCACAGGTTCAAATCCCACTATATCTGCTTTGAAGTTTAAATTCAATTAATAAAATATTGAAAACAATTGTTGTAAAAAAAATATTAACTGCTAACTTCTCAAGAGCAATTGGGAATGAGCAATAAAATTGCCCTTGAACTGAATTGTTTGTTTGGCCATTTCAGATGCAAGCTTTCTCTGGATCTGGAGTCAGGATTTAGGCCAGAACAAGTAAAGATGGCAGATTTCCTTCCCTAAAGGGCATTTTTTTTTGTTCCTTTCCCAGAAATATCAAATCAATGTGCAGAGTTGTCAGGGCAACCCATATTCCATCTCCCTGCTCCAAAAACCAGTTCAATCCATAGCATCCAGACAAGGGACATATCCAATGCCATCTACACACACCTCAGACAATCTTAGCAAAACACTGGATAGATTTTTCTGACAATCAGTGCTTATTTCACGGTCACTACTACTGAAAGGACAATTCGGCATAAGCAATTAGGCGCGGACAACAAATGGGAGCTTTGCCAGTGACATACATACTCCTCAAAAAACTATAAAGAAATGGAAATTGAATTGGTAGAGGGGCTTAAGGAAAAAATCCAGAGAATGGGATCTAGCTGGCTGTTTGAGCTGAAAGGACAACGTAAAACAAAGGAAGACGGATCCAGAGTTGTGAAAGTTGTAGAGTGAGAGAATATTACTAAAATGGCGAGAGGAAGCCATGGAGGACTTTAAAGATGAAAATTTTAAATTCGTTGTAAGAATTCCCAGTTCAGAGGCCACAGATACCTAAATACCCAATCAACTAGTTATAGATAATTGTTAGATGGTTTATTAAGTTTATTAAGAAACTACAGATATGTATGAATTAATTAGACAGAGAAACATGGTCTCTAACAGCTTGTGATAATCACGTTCTACTTTCGAGTGAAAATATTTGGAAACTCTTCCCTTGATTCCTCAATCTTCCTTCTCTTCCTTTTCCTCTTCTGATTCATCTTCCATTGGACAAAGGCAGCTGCCACCTCCATAGCATCTCAGTTATTTTTGACCCGTAATACTACATCCCCCCATGCCTGAGCATTTGTTAATATGTTCTTTTGCTGAGGGCTAGTAGCTGATCATCTATTCAAACAACTCAAAACAATGGATACAATTCAAGTATCCAAACTGTCGGAATGGTTACCATACTTCCTGTTGGCATATTGCTTGAGGTCAGCTTTATCAGTAACATTATGTTGGGATCATTATCCTGCTTTTTTTCTAAACATCTGCCTCAATAAAGAACAAAGAACAAAGAACAATACAACACGGGAAACAGGCCCTTTGGCCCAACGAGCCTATGCTGCCATTTTAACATTATGACTGCCCTCCTCTACCTATGACCTTTGTCTACACCTTTCAGGGAAGATTGAGGGAAGTCTAATTTAGGGACAATTTGTTACACCAATCAGCCTAAGAGCACATTTTTGGTGTAGGAAACCGGAGCACCCGGATAAAACCCACAAAATCACGGGGAGAATGTGCCAACTCCCGTAGACATCGGCCCAAATCCATGTATCTGCACAGCAAACAGTGATAGTAAATGAGCTGTCATGTTGCCCGTCAGATGCTCCAGTTTAAGCCTACACTAACGATGTGAGCACTAGGAAACTCTCGAAGCAACATCAAGAGCAGCCCTCGCATGACCCACCACGTGTATGCCCCTTGTTGGTCAACAAGGTGGATGGAATCACTTGCAAAGTAAAAGAAACAACATCAATAGACATGCAAAAACTTAGACATTTACGGAATCCCGAGAAGCACAGAAATAAAGCAAGTTAGCCATGAAATATATTGGAAGTTCCACAGGAATCAATTGATTCCCAGGGACATCCCAAAGCTCATAATCTTTATTTAGAAAAGTCTTCTGTATCCTTCCATCTCTAGTCCGCTCATGTGCCTGTCTAAGTAAGCCTTAAAGAACCCTAGTATGCCTGCCTCCACCACCTTACTTGGCAGTGCATTCCAGGCCCCCACAAACCTCTGTGTGAAAAACTTCCCTCTAACAACCGAGTTATACCTCACCCCCCCCCACCCTAAACCTGTGGCCCCTTGTAATTATTGTATCCAACCTGGGAAAAAGCTTACCATTGTTCACTTTATCTATATCCTTCATAATCTTATACACCTCTATTAGATCTCCCCTCATTCTCCACCTTTCTAAGGAGAACAGCCCTAATTTGCCCAATCTTTCCTCGTAGCTCAGCCCTCCTAAACTAGGCAGCATCTTGGTAAACCTCCTCTGCACTCTATCCAGGGTCTCCACGTCCTTTCAGTAGTAAGGCGGCCAGAATTGGACGCAGTATTCCAAATATGGGCGAAACAGTGTTCTATACAATTGCAACAATAGGCTCCAGCTTTTATACTCTATACCCCTTCCTATAAAGGCAAGCATACCATAGGCCTTCTTCGTCATCCTTCCACCTGTACTGCCACCTTCAAGGACTTGTGTACTTGCACCCCCAGGTCCCTCTGCATTTCTATACTCTTAATAGCTCTACCATTTATCGTGTAACTCCCCCATACATTATTTCTTCCAAAGTGCATCATCTTGTATTTATCTGGATTAAATTCCATCTGCCCAATATACCAGCCTATCTATATCCCGCTGCATTCCCTGACACTGCTCCTCACTATCAGCAAGTCCAGCCATCTTCGTGTCATCTGCAAACTTGCTGATCACTCCACTTACTCCCTCTTTATGTATATTACAAATAACAAAGATCCCAGTACTGAGCCCTGCGGCACACCCCTAGTTACAGACCTCCAGCTAGAAAAGGATCCTTCCACTGCTACTCTCTGACTCCTGTTTCCAAGCCAGTTCTCAATCCATCTAGACACCTTGTATCCCATGAGCCTTAACCTTTTCCATCAACCACCAATGAGGGACTTTGTCAAATGTCTTACTGAAATCCATGTAGACAACATCCACAGCTCGTCCTTCGTCAACCGTTTTTGTCACCTCCTCAAAAAATTCCATCATATTTATAAGGCACGACCTCCCCTTTACAAAGCCATGCTGCCTATCACTAATCAAACTGCCACACTCTAAATGCTTATACATCCTATCCCTAAGAATCCTTTCCAACAACACGCTACCACTGACGTCAAACTCACTGGCCTATAATTATTCAGGTTATCCCTACTACTCTTTTTAAACAACAGTACCACATTCACTATCCTCCAGTCCTCTGGGACCTCACCTATGTCCAAAGAAGAGATAAAGATTTCCGTCAGAGGCCCAGCAATTTCATCCCTCGTCTTCCTAAGCAGCCTAGGATAAATGCCATGAGGCCTCAGGGATTTATCAGTTTTAATACTAACTAAAAACCCTAACACTTCCTCCCTTGTAATAGATATTTCCTCTAACAAGTCTTCAACTTTCTCCAAGACAGTACCTGACAACAGGTCCCTCTCCTTCGTAAATACTGACGCAAAGTATTCATTCAGGACCTCCCCCATTCCCTCGGACTCTAGGCATAATTCCCCTCCTTTGTCCCTAACAGGACTAATTTTTCTTCTAACCACCCTTTTATTCCTAATGTAGGAGTAAAATGCTTTTGGATTTTCCATAATCCTGTCTGCCAAGATCATTTCATGCCCCTTTTTCTCCCTTCTAACTCCCTGTTTGAGCTCTCTCCTACTCTCTCTATATTCCTCCAATTGTCTCTCCTTTCCCAGTTGCTTAGACCTAACATATGTCTCTCTTCTCCTCCTGACCAAGTCCTCAATCTCCCTAGTTGTCCACTACTCCCTGATCCTACCTTTCCCATCCTTCCTCTTAACCGGCACGTCTTTCCTGCAACCTTATCGGTTGTCCCTTAAAAGACTCCTACATGCCGAACGTGGACTTACTCTCAACAACCTCTCTCAATCAGTATCTATAAGTTCCTAGCTAATCTGGCTGTAGATAGCCTTTCCCCAATTTAGCACCCTCCCCTTTGGACAGCACTCATCTTTTTCCATTAGTATCCTGAAGTAGACTGAATTGTGGTCACTGTTTGCCACATGTTCCCCTACTGCAACCTCGACCACCTGACCAGGTTCATTTCCCAGAATTAAATCCAATATAGCCCCCTTTCTAGTTGGGCTAGCTACATATTACTCCAAAGCCCCTTCCAGTACACATTTTAAAAATTCCTCCCCGTCCAGATCCCCAGTCCTAGGCACTTTCCACCTCAGGGAAATTAAAATCTCCCATTACAACAGCCCTATTTTTTTCTATACATATCCAGAATTTCTTTCTTCCACCTCCCGTGGGCTATTTGGTGGCCTATAGTATACCCCTAGCAAAATGATCGCTTTCCTCCTATTCCTGAATTCCACCCACAGTGACTCATTTCCCGACTCCTCTAAATTATCCTCCCTCTGCACCACTGTAATATGATCCTAAACTAACAACACCACTCCCCCTCCCTTTTTGACCATCTTCTGTCACACCTGAAATACTTACACCCAGGAATATTTACCTGCCAGTCCTGCCCTTCTTTTAACTATGTCTCTGTCACTGCAACCACATCTAAATCCCTTGCAAACAGTGGTAAGGAATGTCAACATGGCAGCCTGAACTAAAGAATAAATTCTGTTTACCAAATCCTATATCCATGCAACCAGTTACAGCTACAGAACTGACTTAAATTAATGATGCTACAACTTGAAGTGCAATCGACTAAATCCTATATTGTACAGAACATACTTGTTTATACGAGACACCGATTTCTCGTATCATGAATGCATGAGCTTTCAATCCGATAATCATTAATCTGAATATCCACTCTGGAATGTGCTGCAAAGCTCCTCCTCAGTGATCCAGGTAGGGGATCCAGTGTTTGAACACACTGACTGCTCGATTGCATTTCAAGTTGTGGCATCATTCATTTAGGTCAGTTCTGTAACTGTAACTGGTTGCATGGATATCTGACAGGAGTCATAAGCCAAATTTGAAGGTTTGGTAGCTGTCAGCCTGTAACCTACAGGCCTGGTTGCAATAAAGGCAACACCTTGGATTGCTGCAGAAGGATTGTTTCATAATGGCAACAAGAAATTACGTGCAGGCCAGCATGGCACATTGCATGGTGAAACATTATTGGAGTTGTAGTCTTTTCAGTAAGATACATGGCATCCTTCTGAAATGAACACACTAGCTAATGAGGGTGCACACTATGTTATCTTCCATCTTGTGGAAGTATATGCAGACAAAACCTTGGGCTTTCTTGTCCTGTTTTGCATTCCCTGTAAGAAAAGCTGTTGTTCCTCCCGCTACAGAGACATGGTGGTCTCTTTGATACAATTAATTGGAAATTAATAAGTGTCATTGAGGAAACTTTCTACAGTCTTAAAAAAGCCAGTTGCATATATGTTAAGAGCCATGTTGACCTTGGCATCCAGAGATATGCAGGCAATGCCACCAAGTTCTGATTTGAGGTTCAAATTATGGCTGCTTCAGGTGACAAATTTGTATGGCAAGATTTTGCTGAGGTAAAACTGCCTGATACATTGCATCTTAGTGAAGGTGTACTCACAAAAATTCCCCTAAAAAAACAGATGTGACAAAGGTCTCCATGTGCAATTCAAAGTGTTAATAATCGCACAATTTCAAAAATCAGACAGGCTGAAAAGAAAGTTCTTCTTATTAGAGCCTTTACAGACAATTAACAAGGCCATTAGTTTGGAAAAATACATAAATCAGATATTTGTAACTGGAGTAGGCTACAGATACAGAAACGAGCTGTACTATGGAGGTTTCATGCTGATTGGATATTATAATGAAGCAAACATAAAGTGATTGTAATTGCTTTATGTTAATTACTTGTAATCGATTTTGAAAACTTTAATTGCCTTTGTATCTTGGAATATACCACTCTGACTAGCTCCAGGGATGTGAACTGCAGCTCCCCAATGTCCTTGCTATAGCTTGTATTGAAACAGCAGCTTAAGAAAACTCTATTACTTATCTGGTTACTCAAAGGATTGTGATCAATTAAAAGGCTGACATCAAAGTTCACAACAACAATGGTGTCCTCATCTATTTTGTCCCAGCTATTTTTGTTCTCTACAGTCTTCTTGTCATAAGACCTGGTCCTCCTAAAGAAAAGTCTGGTCAGTTCTCTAATGGATGCATGAACACAATGCCAGAATTATATCTGTGCAATTAGTTGCCCCTAATGACGATGGCAATGTAACATTTCCTTAGTGCTACTTTGAAACATCTGCTTAGTTCATACACATAAATCCATAGTGGAATTCAACCCACAAACTAGCAACTCAGATGAGACTGAGATGGCCAAGTACTGATTATTATACAACATGATGATTCCAACCAGGACGAGGTGACAAGTATTACAGAGATAATTGAAAGTTTTACTCTTTGGCTACTCATATTAAGGGAGAAGCCATCTTTGACAAGACTGTTGTGATAGGAATTTATCCATATTTGCAGAACTGCTTAACTGGTGACATATTAAGCTATTTTTTGAAAGAAATATCTGGTTAGTCTTCTCTCCCAGTCTCACTCCTTATCTTTTAAAGCTATTAATAGCCAGGATGATTTGAGATCAAGGAAGGAACTTCAAGATGGAAATTATTCATTAAAGCCAAATATTATAATGTATACTTTTTTGCATCACAATTAATACTTAAAGGATAAGTGTATTATTTAATAAGATAGATTTGCATCATTTTGACATTGTGGGTGGAACTTTTTGGCTGCACTCATCCTGAAACCAGAAAGTCACGCCCAAGGTCAACAGACCTTTCCATGGTCCAACCCTTGTCCACTACTATCCCGTGGTGGGTGGAAAGGGAAAATTCCACTCTGTATGTTTGCAATCAAGTGAAAAGCATTCATCAAACAACCATTATGATCATGCCCTTCATTAAGTAAAATAACTTGATTATTCTTCTTGATTACAACTTCACATTGAATAAAAAAACGATGAAAGGTCAATAATTACAGTCTTTCTTCAACCTTTGCTAATAAATACCGTTATGTATATATTTTATGTTAATTTATTCATTATAACAAATTTATTCAGCTCAGATTCTTTATAAAATTGCTCCATCACTTGACTAGCTAACCTTTCATTATCAGTGCATTTTGTACTTGAAATATTCTGCTCCATCTTTCAAGATACAGCATGCCACAAAACGGCTACCTTGTGTTCTGAGGTTTGGATTGGAAACTAATTCTATCTATTGCAAATTATAGATGGAGCAGAAGAACAGAAATCTGTCTCAACTATGCTAAAAAATTCATTCTGTAATATACCATTTGATATATAACACATCATTCTTCTTCTAACTTTCAGAGTTGGGTGAAACAGTGCCCTTAATAATCAGAGGGCATTTTCTCAGAATAAGAAGGTGCTCATTTAAGATAGATTTGAAAAAGAATTTCTTCTCTCGAAGGCTAGTGAATTTTTGGAGTTCTTTAAGACAGAAAGCTGTGAAAGCCAATTTCTTAAATATTTTCAACATGTAATCAGCAGGGAATTAAGCTTGAGGAGATATGACAGGAACGTGGACTTACTTGCTTCAGAACTCTTAACTACTTTTGTAGCTATTGTACTTATGTGGCTGGCCCGGTTGAGTTACAGATCAGTGGTGACTCCAGGATGTTGGTGGTGTGGGATTCAGCAATGCTAATGCTATTAGTTGGCAAGGAGAAGTAGTTAGATTTTCACGTATTGGAGATGGGTCATTGTCTGGTATTTGCGTGGTTTGAATGTTAACTGACATATCATCTCTGGATTTTTGCTTTTTTCTTCGTGCTAGGATCAAGGCTATTTGCCCTCTCAGAACCCAAACTGAGCATGTCTGACCATATTAGTAGTAAGTAATTTCATTTTGAAAGGGCAATAACAAAATTATTTAGTTGTGAAATCATTTAACTCTGTCTTTAGCATGTGATTTCCATTGTTTAATTTGTATGTAGACTTGCATTTCAGGTAATTCATCTTTAGGTGTACTGGATTTTGCCTCTGGCATGTTCTCCTCCTTGACAAACCATAGTTGATTTCTTGCTTGATGCTGATGGCAGTGTGAGGGATATGTTGAATCATGCAGTTACAGATTACATTTGAATACAATCTCACTGCTGCCTATTGCACACAGTTTGTCATGGATGCTCAATTTTGAGGTACTAGATCTGTTCAAAATGTGTCCAAAAAAGGTCCATAAGGACTTTGTGGTGGTCAACCCTACCAATACTATTGTGGCAGTTACATCTATAAGAAGTAGATTGGTGGAGGAACGAGTGAGATCTTCCTTCAATGGTAAGGAAGCTTTCTTAGACCTTCCTTAGACAATTGTGCAATTTTGGTTCGCATACATCAGATACTATTGCATAATACAATACAGATTCACTAGACTTATTCTATGAATGGGGGACTGTTGGATGAAGAGATACTGCTAAACCAGGCCTGTATCCTCTAGAGTTTTAAAGAATGAGAAGTGATCTAATTGAAACCTACAAAATACTTAAAGGATTAGACAGAATAAATGCAGCTAAGATGTTTCCCTTGGTTGGGGAATCTAGAACCTGGAGCACAATTTCACATTAAGGTGGAAGATGAGAAGAAATTTTTTTACACAGTGGGTTATGAATCTTTGGAATTTTCTATGCCAGAGAGCTGTGACTACTCAGTTATTGAGTATATTTAAGGTAGAGATTGATAAATTTCTGATTAGTAATAATGTAAAAAGTTATGGGAGCAGTATGGGCAAAAGCCATCGAGGTGTCTGATCAGCCATGATCATATTGAATAGTGAAGGAGGCCCAGTAGGCTGAATGATCCTTTCTTCCTATGAAAATAAACTTAGAACTAAGTAAAGGTTGCTGCCTGGTTTCCTACTTCACCAATGCAGACTGAATCCACATTACAGTATTAATTAGGAACCTTGGGGGAATGTGAAACATGGAGAATATTTTCTGCTCCTATGTGCAGGTAGTGCTTTCACATGAGGTCAGGGTTAGAAAATAATGACCGCAACTGAAAATTCACAAGAACACACTGTATTTTCCAACTAAACAGGCACAAGGAGATCAGGAGGGTCACACTCTTTAATGTGTGAATCTCATTAAATATCTATAAAATACAATTTGCTTCCAGTGACTTTTCATTAGGTCACCATCGGAAAGATAAGTTCACCATTGTTCCAAATGACTGATGGTGATTTTAACCTAAGGATTACCACATCTCAAGCAAGGAGCAAGATTGAGCTGATGGGTTTTCATGAATAATCTCAGCTGATACAGGAATTGAACCCTTACTTTTAACATCGCTCCATATCAGAAAACAGCCAATCAGCCAACTGACTTTGGCACAACCACCGAGTTACGCACTATTTAGCACAGTGAGCACATACTGATCTTAAAGAGCTGTGCCTAGTGCCTTGGTGAGTGCTTTGTTTTCTTTGCTTTTGTTTTCATCTTCTTTCCTTATATTACTATTGTTTAAATAATGGGTGGAATTTACAACCTCATCGCGCCTGTTTTTCATTTGGAAGAAGTCTTTAAATCAGGAGTGGTGCAATAGTGTGGGAATGGTGCTTGTTTTCATGCCCATTCCCATTTTATCACAAAGAAAATAGCCCAATTGGGATCTTACTGAAACAGGTGAAATGCCAATTTGTGTTCTTTTTGCATTCATCACAGTGTAGTTAATGGCCTGTAACTTCCTGTCTGAAATGCTGGGATATGCTGATCAAGTGCTGAACATATATGGAACGTAACAGAAGTCTTGCACCTGTGCACTGAAAGAGTGCCAAGTTCTGAAAGCAGCCGGTCCTGAAGCGCTGAGATGTAATTGTGCTGAAACCTCTGCCACTTGTGCTGTTGTTAGGTGAGTTTTTGCCCTTATATATTTGCACTTTTGTTTTTGTATTAACTGCACCTCATTAAAGGCAGCAGATGTTCTTTGGGTCTTTTTTTTGTACATTTTAAAATGTTGTTTAACATATATGTAAAGCACAGAAAGTGAAAGAGTGACTTCTAAAAATTTTTTTTACAACTTTGTCATGACAACTAATTTCATTAAAATATTTATTCAGATATGACAAAGTGCATGTCAATGAATTTCAGCATTTGGATTTTGCAATATATTTTTAAAGCAGTTTTTAGTCCTATTTTAAGAATGTTCCTGATACAACATTGATCCTTGTGTAAGTTGACTAGTTCAAATGCTTCAGGAAAATGTATCCCTTAAGATAACATGTGCAAGTCTCCTGTACTGTTTATCCCAATTTTAAGAGTCTTCTTGATGCATCGTTGATCCTTATGCAACTTGACTAGTTCAAATGCTGTAGCAAAGCATATCACTTAAGATGACATATGCAAGTCTCCTGTAAGCTGATGTGAACTCAGTGTTGCAGAATCCAGTGCAGCTTGAAAATTTGGAGGGATGTCCTACCAACATTGGAACATCGCGCTTTTCTTAGCTGGAGTTCTTTTTGATACTTAAGTAGACATGTGAGAATCAAATCCAAACCCTTCCCTCTCCAATTCTCCCTCCTTCCCCCATCCTTTCCCCCATCCTTTCCCCCTCCCCTGTTCCTCCTGCCTTCCCCCTCCCCTCCTTCACCCTACTTTCTCCCCTTTCTTATAACCCCTTACCCCTTACCCCTTCTTACCCCTTCTTATAACCATCCCTCATTTCTTGTTTAATGAAAACAGAATTGTTGTACAGAAGCATAGACCTTTTACTGGTTGTTGTTAGAAAAATATATTTTGAAAGAAACTTGAAAAGATGAAGCAATTAAACATGTCAGTGCAGCTGCTGAAGTGAAATTTTTAGTTAAGTTTTAATATGGTTGAGCAAGCGCTGTGACACTCTTGTTGGGAGGGAGGAGAGCGGTGCTTGGAGATCAAGGGCTGGAATCATGCAGGGTGCTGGGGGCTGGGAACATCTGGGAATCATTCAGAGGGAAGATGCTCGACGAAGTTAAACACTAACCCTTACTGCCCGGATGAGGTCATTCAGTTTCTTTTGGCACTGATTTCTGGTCATTCTGGCCAGTGTCCTGACACTAACAAATGCTGCAATCTCTTCCTAGGCTGCATTTCCATCCCTTCCCCCGCAACAGCATTCTGCTGGGGGTTGAGAGTATCCTGCCTTGCCCTCACCGCCTCCAACAACCTGGCCAGATCAGATGAGCAATCAGAGAGCTGTCTTCCTTGAGGCCATATCTTCTTGCACTGTCTGTCTATCCATCCTTGGGGTTTTTATGGAGCTCTCTCATGTTAGGGCAGATCAGTTGCAGGCAGTTTAGGTGAGTCACACACCCATTGGAGCATTCCAGTGAGTTCAAGGGGAAGGCAAGTCAGCATTTGCAGGTGTGCTGATGGGAAGGGGATGGTGGCGGGGGACGTATGCCTCTATGATGATCGAGTGAAGGGGAGAGATGGGATCATGTCACTCAGCAATCAGGGGCGGGAAGTGATGAGGCAGCCATGTGCAGAGAATCATACACGAGTGGGAGAAAAAGGGAGTTGGTAATGTTGAGATAGGCCAAAATTCTGTGACGGTCATTGGGGGTTGTGGGTGGTGGCTGTATCTGGCCCAGGGGTATTGCACAATAACAGCTGTTTGTGCAGTTTTGGCTCCAATCTGAGCTACTGGCTGTTCAGTGAATTAAGCCAAACCCACTGCCCCTAGTGACTAGAAATGGTCCAACCCACCTTTTTAATATCTAAGCCTGTAAGATTGGGAGTGAAACTCACCCAAAAGAAAGGATCAGGAAATCTCCCATTTTCATGCTAGCTGGACACTTCCAAAAAATCTTGCAAAAGTCTGTCCAATGTTTTGCTGTTCAGTTTTGCTTAGCTTATTTTCACTTGTACTCTTTTTATGACTTATTGGAATTTTAGGATTTATTAGTAATTTTGCAACAGCTTCTTTTGTAATATAAACTTTTCAAATTTCACATGCCTTCCAGGAAGTAGAGGATTAGGATGAATTCTATGGATCTAAGGACAGATCCATCTGTACTTCAGGCAGATGGTGCAGCCATATTTAATAGTGTTAAAACTCCTGTATTCGTAATCTTGTTTGATTATAAGAATACTAACTAAACATTACTTACATATTTTAATGATTTTTAAAAATGAACAACTTTAACAATTTAGCACAAGAGTTATTTTTTTCCATGGTAACATTATTGACTACTAATTGCTAAAGCTGTGTGGCTAATTTAGCAACAATCTTAGTAAGCGATAATTATGGCAAATTTGCATTTTCTTCGTTGAACTAAACATGCATATCGTAAACTATCATGCAATGACTAAAACATTCATTAAAAGAATAATTAAAGGGACTGTAGCCTTAATTTAAAAATTCTAAAAATGTCAATGATTTACTGGCAGGGTGGATTTACAATGAAACACGCAATGCCTAGGTACAAGACCCTGAACAAGGCAGAAACAATGGGGGATCTGGCTTTTGTTTCTGATCGGGAGAGAGAACAAATCAGGCAAAAGCACCGAGCAGGAAAGAGCAACGTGCAGTGAGTACCGAACAGCAAAAAACACTGAACAGCAAGGTGAGGGAAAGGCAAGAACCATACAGGTGTGGGTGTGGCAAGTAATAAGGGAGTGTGATCCCAAGGAGAGGGAATGGCAATCTCAGTGATCACCATTTGTGAATGAAACAGTGGATATCATGCCCAGCAGGCAAAGCAGCAAACCATAGGCAAGGGCAATGGACAGAGCAGACAGAGGATCCTAGAGGTGAGACAGTGGAGTGGATGGACAACCTCAGAGGTGAGCGAGGTGAAAGCAGGAGCATGTGAAGGGATGGGGAAGGAAGAGTGTGTGAGGGCGTATGGGTATGGCTAGATTAAGAGCAAGAAAATCCATGATTGGAATCAAAGTTTCATACAAGAGGTAAGTTTGGATTTCAACAAAACAATTATTCTTCCAGGCATGTTTTTACAGATGAAGGAGCAGTGAACAATAAATGTATTTTCATGGCTTCCACCTTCATGTTCTGGGATTGGGGCCAGGTGTGAAGGAGGGGGACAGAAATAAACGTTAGCACAGAGCCCAACAAATTGTAAATCCACTTCTATTTACTGGGCATTTCCAGAAAGAAAATATATTGTTCACTGGCAATACATGGAATAAGAAAACTAAAGGCAAGTCTAATCTGGTTGAAGTGTTGTCTGTTTTATGAAATGTACACAAATTGGTTACTTCCAATATTAGAAATGTTTTCTTTCAATCTATTCACCAGTGTAGGATTATATAATGAGTAAGACACTTCTGATAAATTATTGCAACACGAACAGATAAAAATCATTATGTATTCCTGTATATGGCATATGATCTAAAGCAAACAACAGGATTTTGAAGCTGTATACAATAAAAGTAAGTCATTAACCATTCATGTATGAAAATTATTGCCACTGGAGTCTTGTAACGTACAACTTAGCAGCAAGACACACAACTGATATATGAACACCTAACAGTAGTTTAAGGTTCATATTAAGAATTAATTTGCTATTGCAGTTAGTTATTTATAGCTTTTTTTTGGAATAAAACAATGTTGCTCTATGTGCTTCTCTTGCTTGCCATGTAAAGGATATACTAATGAAAGACAGCCTTCATTCATTACAAATATTGTTGAGCTATAAACAGGTGCGATCATGAAGTTTACAATATAATCCTTGTATACCAATTACATTAATGGGGACTCAGGGTTTAGTGAGGCACTGAAGGAAGTCAGTGTTAGTAGATAAATTGTTTGGGAAAATTGATGGGATTGAAATCCCTAGGGGATGATAATCTACATCTCAGAGTACCTAGGAAATTGGCCCTAGTAATAGGGGATGTAGGGGAATTTCACAGTAACTTCATTGTAGTGTTAATGTAAGCCTTACTTTTAACTAATAAGTAAACTCTCTTTATGTATTGGTGGTCCTCTTCAAAGATTTGTGGACTCTGAACAATTCCAACATGTTGGAGGTAACTAATATAATCCCACTATTTTAAAAAGGAGGTATAGAGAAAATGAATATATAGACAAGACAGCCTGAAGATGGTAGTGCAGAAAATTCTAGAGTCCATTATCAAAGATTTTGTAGCAGAACACTTGGAAAACAATTGCAGGATCATACAGAGACAGGTTCAATATAAGAAGATGCAGGAAGGATGTTCCCAATAGTAGAGATGTCAAAAATCAGGGGTCATAGCCTAAGGATTGGATGAGGAGAAATATCTTCACTCAAAAAGTGGCAAGCTTATGGGACTTGCTATCACAGAAAACAGTTGAGGCTAAAACAAGAATTGGATATAGTTTGTGGGGTGAAGGGGATCAAAGGATTTGGAGTGTTTTGAGCAGTTTTGGACCCCATATAAAAGGAAGGATGTGCTGGCCTTGGAAAGGGTCCAAAGGAGATTCACAAGAATAATCCCTGGAATGAAGAGATTGTCATACGGGGAACAGTTGACGACTTTGGATCTGTACTCATCAAAGTTCATTCAGAAGGATAATAGGGGGACTTCTTATTGAAACTTACAGTAAGAGGCCTGGATAGAGTGGACTTGAGAGGATGTTTCCACTAGTAGGAAAAATTAGAACCAGAGAGCACAACCTTGGGCTAAAGTGATGATCCTTTAGAACAAAGATGAGGAGGAGTTTCTTCAGCCAGAGAGTAGTAATCTGTGGAATCTTTGCTGCAGAAGACTGTGGAGGCCAGGTCATTGAGTGTCTTCAAGACAGTGATAGATAAGTTTTTGATTATTAAGGGGATCAGGAGTTATGGAGAAAGGCAAGAAGATGGGGATGAGAAAAATATCAGCCATAATTCAATGGCAGAGCAGATTCGATGTGCCGAGTGGCCTAATTCTACTCCTATGTCTTATGGTCTTCTGAATCTGTGGAACTTTTTGCTGTAGAAGGCCGTGGAGCCCAGATCATTGAGTGTTTTTAAGACAGAGGTAGATAGGTTCTTGATTAATAAGGGAATTAGGGGGTTATGGAGAAAAGGCAGAGAATGGAGATGAGAAAAATATCAGCCATGATTGAATGGCAGAGTGGACTCAATGGGCCAAGTGGCCTAATTCTGCTCTTATGTCTTGTGGTCTTATGGAAATGGGGGAAAGGCAGGATCAGACGATTAAGCTGGATATTCAGCTGTGATCATAATGAATGATGGAGCATACTCACAAGGCTGAGTGACCTACTCCTGATCATAGTTTCTATATTTCTATGCAATATTTCATCTATAGTCTGTGTATAAAATTGAAGAGGCTTCCCACTTAGGTAGAATATCGAATAGTACTTTCAGGAAATGCTACTTAATTCAACTAAATTAATTAGTCAGTAGCATAGTGAAAACTGCAAATATAAAAGAAGAATCAGGATTACATAATTTTGCTAAAAATGTGGTAACAGCACAAGGAAGCAGGATTTGTCCACTGTTTTGCATCCACAACAAGATTTAGTTAGGAACAGACCATAGGACAAAAAGTCTGTTAGACCACACGTAGCCTGAATAAAACACCAGTGAACATTATATTTTAAAAAGAACATTTAAGCATTATTATATTCACCTTGACCCCCACTACAACCTCATGAATTTTGTACTTCTTGATTACACTCATAAAAAGATGTCTAATATTACACTGTTAATGGAGGATGAACATTAGGAAAAGTTTCATTATTGCAGCCTATTTATGCCATTTGTTTCTTCATATGCGAGAATGAAATGTCTATAAGGCACAAAGCATTCTGATTCATTGAAGTTTTGCCAGGAACAAAACAAACTAATATACCTCTGAAAGAAATTATTTCTAAGCTATTAACTTTGGCTAAAAAAAAATCATTGAAAAGGGGTATCTTCAATTTTTTTGGTATGTATTGAGGATGGCACAACTCACAGTTAAAAAAAAACTTTTGAGAATCAGGCCATAAAATTGTTACTCGAAGAAGTGGACTAAAGAGAAGTTTAGCTGTTTGGCTTGAAAGCCTGGATTAAAATCCAGAGAGCATGGCCGGAATTCTCATGGCCACGGAGCAGCTGGGGTGGGACAGCAAACCAGGAAACACCAGTGGTGAACCTGTAGTGATTATCTCAGGTGCTTTTTTTCACACAATTAGCTCCATGCCAAAATTAGGCGAGAAGCTGATTATCATATTGAGATGTCATGGAAATTGAAATTTCCAGATGATTAGTAGGCCCAAGATGATATTCTCTGGGCTCGCTAGCATCTCCAACCTCATCAAGATTGATTTTGACCAGCAGCGTTTAGAATTTCTACCCACTAATGAGCAACAAACATCTTCACCCCACTGGTGGGAACAGATGCCATTGAGCTCCCCTGCAAGGTTGGGGACAAAGGGGTCCTTGGACGGTGCTGAGGTGCCAATACAAGGAGCAATCTGGCACTGGTCACCAGACTCCATTGCATTGCCCACTGGATGCCGAGCAGTGCCAGTTTAGGTTTAGAGGGGGTTGGTCATGCTGGGGAAGGATATATTGGGGATGATTGGTGGAGGGAATCTGCTGCCACTCTGCAGTGGGATCAGTGGAACAGGGAAGGAGGATGGCGATCAGGGCTGGAGGGGGTGGGTTCGGGGTTTGGTTAATGGGGTGGGGTGGGGACAGGGCTGGCCATCGAATGAGCAAAGATTGAGGCTGACTCTGGGGTTGGGATATTAGACCAAGGCTGAGTGGGGAGGGAGGATCCTGTCAGCCAGCGATTGGGGCATTCCAGGGAAAGCCAGTGATCATCAATGTGGGATGGGGGTAAGTGCGCATGCACCAATTTCTGCACTAACAAATCAGTGCACGCGCAGTGGCCAGCTCAGCACACTGATGCCAATATTTCACATGGGCATAGGCCCATTTACCCCTTCCTGGCGTGAATCACTCTGCGGCACTCTGCATTGCATGGAGTGCCGGAGATTCATTCCAATAAGTATGCCCAAAACTTGTTTTTCCACCCATTGGACACTTAGCTTTGTTTTGGGAGAATTGAGGCCCATAAGTTTGAATTCTAACACAGCAGTCTGCTAATTTAAATTCAGTTAGTAAAATAGAAGTAAGAAAAATATTGATATCAGCGGAACTTAGCTGTCTATTGTCCAAGACAGAATTTAACCATGAGTCCAATTTTGTGGTCAGTGATGAACAGTGACAGCTATTCATTAAACTTATCATCGTCCACAGAGTTTTTGTAAGGTTTTGCATTGAAACTTGCTGTGATTAGAAAACAATTTTGGTGCGGCTCCCTCTGCAATGGATCTGTGATCTATATGATGTTGCAGCCAGAGGCAAACACACACTGCTTGCAAATCACCATGTTTCCAGTTGCCCAGAGTCGGGCAATAACTTATGGACAGCTAAGTTCAGCTAACATCAATATTAGCTTTTTTGTGGCAAGTTACAAAACCTACGACCTGAGCAAGCAACAGCATGTCTCCCTATTCATCCATCTTAACAAACCCTGTTGAGATCTCCGAAACTAAACCATGAAATGTAGGTTTGAATATTTAATGTAATGTAAAACCAATCGGAGAATGTGCAATACAGAAAAGAAAAATAGTATCAAGAGATGAAAAAGACGGAAATAAAAAAGTAAACAAAATAATTACAGTCTGCAGAAATGAGACTCCACAGGGGCAATTGTCCTAAAAAAAAGTTCTATGTGCTGAATTTGTGGGAAAACTGATGTAAATCATGATTGCTTTTTGACTTACTTTCTTGAATAGTCATTAAGAAATGTTAGGCAGAGAAATTCAAATCTAATTCCTGGGTAACTGGAATTCCTGCCACTAAAACATTCATGCTGACCTACTACATCAACCATAACTATCCCCTTATCAACTGGCTAAACTGTGCTGACTGCCTGACATCCCCTTCCCTGTCTATTCAATACCCATTCACTCATCCTACCCATCTTAACCAACCTAGCCACCTTTCATTCTGCCTACTTTCCATCTTATCCACCTGCTACCCTGCTGACCTTCTGTCCTGCCCATCTACCACCCCACCTAGTTGCTACTATACCCAGCTGCCATTCCACACACTTACCCTGTTATTTCACCTACTTAGCCACTTACACACCTACACACTCATCCATTAATTCACACATTAATTAACTAATAAAGCAAGAAGTTTGGAGATACTTAAATGTTCACCAGCATATGGCAGCTAATGCTATAAAAAGGAGAAGTGACCTCTCTGTAGATTTCCCTTCTCTGCTCTCTGTGAGGATTCTTGTGCTGATTGACAATGTGCTTCTGCATCATGGTCAGAAGTCGGAGCTTTCAACATATGCAGCTAAGTGGATGGTTTTTTGTATGATTGGCATTGGTTGCAGGGGTTCTGACTTTGATGGGAAGTTTTGGGATATCCTTGATCATGTTATGGAATGTGTGATTGCTTACCAAATGTCCAAAGCTCCAGCCGGTTCATTATTTATCACGGGCATCACAAAATTGCTCATGAAACAGAAATTCCTTGGGCCAGTTAGGATTCAATGCAGGATAAGTAAGAAACAATTTAATGCAAGAAAGAATTTCATTCACCTGCAGCTCACAGTCATTCAATCATCAAATCCTCATTAATAAGCTCTTCTCTCTGTCAGCTCCTGTAATTCCCTAATCAGTCACACCCTGCTATTCAAATCATTTCCCCTGTCACAGATTTGGCTTTCCATATGGTATTTTTATCCAGCATTCCATTCCAGCACCTTTGAAGGTTTTGATCTTCATCCATATCTCACATATATTCTGGTTAATGCAGTCTTCTCGCTGCTATGTTCTTTGTTATTGATACTTATTACTTCAATCTCCATCATTGTCATTCTAGTTAATGACCACCCTTCTCTTTGGATAGTATATCACAAAACATTTAACCTCATATTCTAACACTTAAACAGGATAACACAGGTCTGGATACTCTACAGATGTTAACAGTGCTTTACATGCACCTTATTATATGCCTCCTTTATTAGACTGGCCAGTAGTGTCATGTACAAATGGCTCCAACAGGAAGATCACTCTGCCTCTTCTGCCCCTATTTGACAAATTGTGCCAGCCCCCAGATGGTGTAGATGGATGTTGATAAAATGCCCAAGTGCTGCATAAGGAAGACTTCTTGACATAGTCTGCCACTAGAGAAGTTTCCAAGGACCAGGAACAGAAATGAGTTGGCAGTCAGCTGACAAGGGCCAGGAAGCTAATTTAGATAATACATGGCCTAGGGAAAGATCATTTCTCCTTTTTGCTGGCTACAGATATGCCCCTTGTCACATGAAGAGATCACTGGCTGTAAAGAGGCAGCCTCCCTATGTCTTCCTGGAGAGGAGCGATGACATCAGAACCAGAGGTTCCATGGCTGAAAGAAGGGCTGTTACTAGAAAGGTTGCCCTCACATCTGCTGTGAGAGACGTTTCCCTTCCAATTGCTGAGTCCTACCTCAGGACAATAAATAACTCTCTACCAAAATTTCTGTGCTCTGTTGTTTTTCTTGCAGCCTCAGCGACAGTTGCTCATTTTAGTGCCACTGCCATGGCTGCAGAGGTATCAGCCCTCTGACTGGGCCAGCAGTATTGAAGGCTTTCTTAATTCGCCATTTCTTCTTTTTGCCCGTTCTTGATTGCATCCTCTTGACATATTGAGGGAGTCCAACCTCCAACACAAGCATGTTAACTTGCCCTCTCTTCCGGAAGGTCTCACTCATTGAAGCAGAACTTCACAGTAGCACAGTAATTAGCACTGCTGCTTCACAGCTCCAGGGTCCTGGGTTAGATTCTCGGCTCGGGTCACTGTTTGTGTGGAGTTTGCACATTCTCCTCGTGTCTGCGTGGGTTTCCTCTGGGTACTCCAGTTTCCTCCTACAGTCCAAGGATGTGCAGGTTAAGTTGATTGGCCATGCTAAGAAATTGCCCCTTAGTGTCTAGGGTAGCGGAGGTTAGAGGGATTAGTGGGTATGATATGTAGGGCTATGGGCATAGGGCCTGGGTGGGATTATGTTCGATGCAGACTTGATGGGCCGAAGAGCCTCTTTCTGCACTGTAGTGTTCTATGATCTATGAACTTGGAAAGGAATTTCCCAAGCACTCTGTCTGAAAAATCAGGCGAAATGTGGAAACCACCCTTGCGACTGTTCCTCCAGAGTTTCTGACAATCTTCCACTGAATTTATGGAGGACTATGAGACAAACATCTGAAAAAGTTAATGATTTTAATTGGTTAGATTTATGCACCTGGCCACCCCTTCACCTTCACTGCGTATTTTCTTACCCTCTCTCTGGTATCTGAGCTGAATAATCTTAATCTTTGGAAATCACGTGTGGAGTTCCTTAGAAACCCGGCTTCTTACTAAGCCAGGAATCAATAAACCAGCATGTCATCTGTATGTTCAAGCTCTTACTAAAAACTAGCCCTTTTAACAGAAACTGCTGCTTAAAAATCTTTTTTATTTATTTACACATGATATTCATCAGGATAATGTTAATCATCACTCATCCATATGCGATCTTTGCATACAATACTTCAGCCAATTATACATTTGTGATAAGAAGCGATAAGAGTAAATATTTTCAATATTAAAGATGCATCAATTTATTAGATTATATGCATATGCTTGAACAGTAGGAAACAAGAAAGAACTCAAAACTAAC
Source organism: Sphyrna mokarran (assembly GCA_024679065.1). NCBI lineage: Eukaryota > Metazoa > Chordata > Chondrichthyes > Carcharhiniformes > Carcharhinidae > Sphyrna > Sphyrna mokarran. The sequence goes on along the minus strand of JAGIQG010000005.1, from coordinate 86,305,252 downwards.
TTACGAGGATAACATGGACATCAAAGGAACAGATGAACAATGGGAGGATTGAAAAGAAAAATGTTGGTTTATTGATTAAATTACAACATGTGTAACCAAGAGCCAAACTGAATTTAACTTTCTCAAGCCATAGCATTGTCCAAGGTGTTTTCCACCAGTCGCTTTGAAATTGTGGGAACTAGCACAAGATAAATATAAGCCATCTGTGAACAATAAGTATCTAGAAGTTATAAATTATTACCTTTAAAATAATTTCACTTCTAGTCAAATGATATATCAGTAAATAAAAGACTAATAATCTTTAAGTCATGGAGTTTTAGCAACCAAAGACCTAAGTAAACAGTGTGATAATCCTGGACTGATTTAGAAAAGGGAACTGAATGTACTTAGAACAATTGAAGCTTTCTTAAAAGAGCATTGACCCTTTTTGAGGAAACATGTTTATGTAATCCACATGTGTTGATCTTGGACTGTGAAGAATCTGAAGGTATTATGTTTCTTTACCGTTTATAGTGTGGTGTGTGGACATAGTTCTAGAGAATTTCACATAGCAAATGTTACCAATTCCTGTCTGCATGTAAGAGGAATTTAAAAGGAGCTTTGTAGTCTTCTGTGCTGTATTCATCACTGGTTAAAGTTAACTGAATAAATTATGTATTTACACTAAAAAGTGCTTTCCCTCATGAAGATTTTATTACACTGCTTTGTGTTTAATGTTCATATTTCCATCTGTTATGGCTGATGCATCATAAAATGTATCTGTTGAGTGTATGTTTTGGTGCTATAGAAATATCTGTGATCCACTATACTTAAGCATTAGGATAGTTATTATGACTGAGAATTAAAATGTACAAACTGGAACTTCTACCTGTGTAAAATCCAGCATGTTGATATACAATCACAAAACCAACAGCAACACATTTATTTCCAAAATATTGGAGGCTGGGCAGGTGCTCAAATTGACAACCCATCTACCATTTTAAACAATATCGTTTTCAGGCAACTGAGCTTGTTAACAAGACAATTGACTTGAATATTATGCAGACCATGCCATGATGTGGTTAGTGTGGGCATTCAGATAGGGATGGCAAGTAGGCTGTGAATTTAATTATTTTCCATTTTATTCCCTCCCTTACTCCTACTCCTACACAGTCATGCAGTTGTTAGCACAGAGATTTATATCCTTTGGGAGTGCCCTGTCTACCTCACAGCACTTGGGACCCAGGTTTGATTGCTGACTTGGATTTCTGTCTTTGTGGAGTCAACATGTTCTCCCTATGCCAGAGTTTAGTCCAGGTGCTCTGGTTCCCTCCCACAATCAGAAAGAAGTGCTGGTTATGTGCATTAGCTATGCTAAATTCTCCCTCAGTACATTCAAACAGATGCCAGAGTGTAGGGACTACAGGATTTTCATAAATACTTCATTGTGGTGTTAATGTAAGCCTTCTTGTGACACTAATAAATAATCCAGATGTTAATTCAGACAGAGTTTCTACTTAAAATTAGTTGCTGCTGTTTTCTATTATCGTTTTCAAAAATACTTTATTGTTCTTAGATGTAGCATTCCATTTCTTTAGGCTTGTTAGATAATAACAAATAGTGATGCTTTAAGTCACTTGAAATTTGCCCTTTGATCACAATGTTTGGTTCTCACTTTTGATTCTGTGGGCCCTATTTTACCATTTTGATTCTAAGTGCTGGGCAGAGTTGAAACTGGGAATGTTTCAGATCCGACCTTCAGACCTGTTCTCAGATGCCCCCATACGCACTATACCTAAAAAAAAATCAGCAATTCCAAATCCCGCAATGCAGAAACCCCTGGGTGGGGCTTAACACTGAAATCCTGCAGCTCCAATCGGCAACATTAACTGTACATGCTTCCGGGGCCAGAAAATGCCTTCCCTGGCCCCACAAACATTGCTCCACCCCTCCAACATTACTAAGCCACTTATCCCCCACCCCCTGCCATCCAGACCAGTTGTGGCCCCCTCCTCCAACCAATATCAAGCAGAATGGCAGCGGACCCCCCCTCACCCCCTGTTCCCACCCATGTGGAGCATGTCTTGCCAATTCTAAATGGGCAGACACGGCGGTAAAGATGGAAATGCCAGTAAGGTTGGGCATTGTGCCCATGCAAATACATTTAAATAACCGTCGTGTCCCGTTTCAGATAAGGCCCCAATAGTGGCCATTTTTCAGGCTTTGGTAAAGGGGAAACCAGTATGAAGGTGGGCACATATCATGATATTCTTCTTATGCCCGACTTTACGAAGTTTTTTTGCCTGAAAATGGGTGCAACTTAATGGTAAAATCCGGTCCTGTTTCTCCAAAGTATTTCAGATGCTCTGTTATTATTTCATCAATGTCAAGAGCTTTTCTTGTGTTCAATAATTTCAAAGCATTTTTTACGTCTGCTATCATAATGTTTAGTCCTTCATTTTCCTCAATATTTTCAGAATGATGTGGATCATTGTACAATTCAATCATGCATTCTTTCCATCTTTTTGCTACTGCAACCTTTTCAAATAGGATTTTACCAGTTTTGTTTTTATGCATTTGCTATCTGTCATTATCATTTTCTTTCTACTTATCAAAGTTTTCACTTTCTGATGCAGAGCATTCATTTATTAATTGCCCATTTAAGGGCCTCAATTGGTGGTGGAAGAGGAAGGCCATCCTGGACTTAATCATAGCCTAGGCATGAAGGTCACCATCCCAGCACCCTCTTTAAATGGAAAGGGACACAATATTTCGCCCATTGAGGGAGATTGCAGAAACGTAAATACCTTCATTAATAAAATACCTATGATGTTAAAGACGAGCAATAACTTGTTTCAGTGAGTTTAATTGGCAATTACTGTGCAAATCTTTGAATCTCACGGGGATTTGAAGACCAAGATACTATTTTCATGGGGCCAGTAACTTATTTTAGAATTGATATTCAAATCTCACCATCTACCCTGGTGGGTTTTGAACCTGGAACCCCAGAGCACTGCTCCACGTTTGTGATTTATGACTTCAGTGACCCATGCTACTAGGCCACAGGAGGAACCCATGATGTGAGTGGCAGAGTGGTGCAAATTGTTTAGCAAGTTGTTGTGATTCATAACTCTTGAGCTATCTCTTCCTGACTACAAATTTTGGATAATTTTGATGTTAATAATTGCAAACATGTTAAAGTTGCTGTTATTTTGGAAACAAATCTTTGCCTCCTGACTTTTGCAACAATTACTCAGAAAGCGTAAAACTGTTCAAACTCCTTTCCAAGCTCACAAAGTGAAACAAGCATATCCAGCAGTTCTGACAATTTTCCAACAAAATTTTCAAAAAGATTCCAACAAAAGTTTCCAACTTTCTCAACTAACACTGTGTGTACAGTTAATACTTTGCCCTAGAACTTCAAACTGGTCGGATAAAGACAAATGCAATTGCATCTTTATTTAAGAATGCAAACCTTCCAGATGCAGTTGAATATATCCTTAATTGAATCATGTAACAGAAGTAGAGTACCATTTCATCATTTCCTCTGTTCTTTCCTTGACAAAGATGTGCCCTACTGAAAAAAATTCAATGAATTCTGAACTGAAAGGATGATTTCATTTTGGCTTGGCTCAGTTAATCAAACTATTCTGGAACTTGATTTTTATAGGTAATGTTCATCGTAAAAATATAGAATTACTGTATATATTGCTACTGATGTTTATTAAGTCTTTGAATTTTTTTCTATCAACTTACCACAAATTTTTTCATTGTGCTTGTGTTTGAAGGAAAACAAAAGTTTACCTTCACAGATGAAGAATATGGTTAGTACATCTACATTACAGATTCAACTGTACATATTGTAGATCAGTCACAAACTTGAAACCAATAAATTATCAGCTTAACAACGTTGAAATCATTTCCTCTCATGAGAATAATAGTATTTTATCCATATTAATTTTCCAGGCAGCGTAGTTATTCTGGTTATACAGTATACAATCAAGAAAGAGATTACAGATCACACATGCAAATTCACTAACAACATTGTTTCTGCTCCATGGGTTCCTATTGCTAATTTACAGATGTGCAATAAAAGAATGCACTGGATTATATTTATATCTCAATTTCTGAGTGCATAACTCATATACTAAAGACGTACATTGGACAAACTGTACTTCAGGTTACGCTACATTACCTATCTCATCCAATTTGTCTGACACGTATTCAATCTTGCCATAGTGATTCATGGAAAAAGAAATAAGGGTGGTTTTAACTCAAAAGTTCAAGATTTGTAGTATTCGAGCTTCCTTTCTAAAGAAAAACATCTGGGATCCAGTTTTGAATCCAACTCAAGCAGATGGGATCAAAGGAACCTAAATGAAATGAGGTTAGGGAAATTTAGCCCAATTGTGATTGAGATGGATCCACAGGGGAAAAATACTATATCAGACGGAGACAACCATGATGCCTTGTAAATTGAACATGCAGCTTGCTGAGAAACTTAAAGGAAGTGGATTAGGATACCAACAGTTTTCCTGAAGAAAAATACAAGTTTTCTGTAACCTTGGTCCTGCAAATGATAATTCACCATGTGTTTAAAGAACTACAAAGAAACATGAAGTAGCCTCAAAGTGAGTTGTGTACGAAGCTCAGACATTGAAGTCTCCCAAAGAAACTCTAAGCGCTGAATTTGTGGGAAAACTGATGTAAATCATGATTTTGTTTTAGATTGAATTCAGACTAGAATTTCCCACACTCTGTGCAATGTAGAGGTCACAATCGTGAATATCATGAAAATGTCAGGCTCGGGACCTATTCACGTCAGAGGCTGACAGTTCTGGAACTTTGTGCATGCACAGAGGCCCCAAACTATCAGCTTGAAGTTTGCTGGTTAGCTCAATCGCTGGCTACCCCAGGACTCCTGCACTGCTGTCCCTCTACATTCTCCCATGGCCCAGTTGCCGCCCCCATGACCATTCCTGGGCCAGCCCCTACCTTCTCCTCCATCCCACTTCATTGAGGAGCACCGTGATCTCCAGTCCTATCCCCAGCAATGACAATTATCCATGCAGGCATAACATCCCCTGTCACACCTTCCCCCCACCTCAACCACCCGCAGAACCCCCAAACCCACCCCAATCACAAACCTCGTTCCAGTTCCAACTAAATCCCAATGCAGAGTGGCAGCAGGATCTGCACCCCAACTGATTGCCCCATAAGCCATGCTCCCTTGGAACTGCCTGACGCCTGGTAGGCACTTTGCCCCTTAGGCACAGGATGAAACTGCTAAGGTGCCCATTCCCATCCATGGGGAGCCCCAGATTTTCCCCCTTCACTTCAGTGGGGCCCCCCGCTTGTTGTCTGAAAGTGGGGAGCTATCCTAAACCCCACTGGAGTGAATTTATACTGGTGGAGTGAGAGATGCTATTGAGCCTGGAGAATTCAGATCCAAGCCTGCTAATTATGTGTGAATAATATTAAAAATGGACTAAAATGATTTGCCCAATCTTCCTTTTAGCTTCCTGTCCGATCCCAACCATGCTGGATTTCCAGTGGTGGGAGACATGTGCATGTCAGGAATGCACATGTGAATCCTGCAAATTGGTGTACACGTCAAAAAATTAACTGATTGGAATGGGAGAATTGCTCCCTGAAATGGCTCTTTTACAATATGTTGGGGTCTAATTGCAGCTGATACCTTCCTTCTATGAACACAGATTTTATGTAAGTAGTGACAATTTTTGTAGTATTGATCAAGTCAAGATCTTGCAAGGTAAACCTTGACCACATCTATCATTCAATAATTTTGAGGCTCGATTGTGAACTGGAATAGTCTACCCATCACGTTCACAAACAGTGACTATGGATTGAATTAAGCAAAGGAGCACAAGATAAATTTTTCTGGAAACTGCTGATCATATATAATCTTTTTGAAATACTGAAGTTCCCCACAGTGACAGCTAAGGCCCAATTATGTTGACAGATATTAGGTTGAACTGGCCATCTGACTCAGCTACAATAATTTGGATAGGCTCACAATATTGCTATCATAAATACTTATAGTGGTAAAACTGCAACACATTGTTGGATCAGCGTATGAATAATGAGCTGTGAAGTGCCTCTAACATTTTCAAAATTCAACATGGCTTTGAGGAAGAGACGAGGAAAGATATTCCATTTGTTTAGCACTGTTATTCCTTGTTATAGGAAGCGCATGATGAAATAAATAGCATAAAATGGATCTGAATAAAGAATGAATGAGACAGAAGATCCGTACTTTGGCTTATTATATTTAATGTGTTTACCTTTCTTGTACTAAACGGGCTGTTCCTCAGGGCAAGGAGGATTCTTGTCATGATGTCCTAGAATAGGGGAAGTGAGAAAAAGAAGGACTGATAAAGAAGTAACAGGCTCCAAGAGTCATAGAATCATAGAGTCATAGACTGCAGGAAAGGGCCTTCGGCCCATCGAGTCTGCATCGACAATGTTTACAATTAAAGGCACATTAATCTTAATTTCCTACATTTGTCCCATATTCTTGAATATTAAGATATTTTAAGTGTTCATCTAAATATTTTGTAAAATTTGTAAAGTTTCCAGCCTCGACTACTTCCCAGGCAGTGCATTCCAGGTTCTCAAAATCCTCTGAATGGAAAAGTTTTTTTTTCTCAAATCCACTCTGAATCTCCTGCCCCTTACCCTAAAATTGTGCTCCCTTCTGATTGACCCCTCAATCATGGGGCACAGCTGCTGCCTGCTCCCCCTATCCATATCCCTCTTAATCTTATAAAACCCAATCATGGCCCCCTTAAAGGTGAAGATGAAGCCAGGACAAGCTAAAGGAGTTGGAAAATGGGAAGTGAGGAAGGAACAATTTTTTTTAAAACCCAAAACCTACATCAGCAGTCGGTCATTTGTCGTTCAGGTGGCCAGACCATGAATGATGAGGGGTGGCATGTTTCACATTGTCAGCCCGCATCACTGCTTCAGCTGTACCTTGGTGCAGCAGAGCTCATCATCCTGAGTAATCCAGTACACTCATTCCAGCTTTTGAAGTTAAAGTCAATCTTCTCCAGGACATCTTTAAAACGTTTCCACTGGCTGTTCTATTACTTTTGACCAGTCGTGAGCTGGGAGCAGAGACCCTTCCTACAAAACATTTGTGTTAGAGAGCTTTATTTAACCTAAATTCTCATCAAATAGATAATTTTATTTTCCTTTTACTTACTAGGTCATTCTGAAACTTTTATGTCATTTTCATTTAGATCAGACCATTTACACATCAATTTCAGAACAGGATATTTCCTGCACTAACTTAACTTCAGTAATGTAGTCTTAGTTGTCTTGTTGTAATACAGCCAATAGCTCCTGATAGCTTCAACATTAGGTTTCCACGTGTTATTTCACTGGTAAGTTTTAGATGGTTTTAAGCATATTCGAGTTGCAAAATGGAAGTAAAATTGTATTAATCTGTGCAATGTAGAAATTAATTATTTCTGTTACTAAATGTCTATTTTGTGAAATCATGAACACATTACAATGATCTTTAGGAGTGTTTCACAGACTTGATCTGTCATGTTTAGTCTTAGACTCTTTGATTATCCTGGGGTAATTATGGATAGTCACTTGCAAAGTTGAGTGAAAAATATTGACATTCAATCATGGCTCTGTAGTGCCCAGTTTTTCAACTCTGTCTCAAAGTGGTGTCTGCAGAGCACACTGCCAGCGCTAACTATCCTAGACAACATTTTGGTGAAGGTATTTGCATACATTCAGAGAATGTTCACCAGGAGTATGCAAATAGGTGAAGTGGGGAAGTCAAGAGGTACATAAACCTATAATGTTAAACTCTCAGTAAAGACTGGCTCTGATTTCTTCCTTTAACAACTGGCTGTAATGAATAAAACATAAATAATAAAATTCATCATTGCCTCCAATGTGCCAGCTTAGCTATTGTTTGACTAAGGAAAAGAATATTTGAGCACCAGCTTTGCTAATCCAAGACTCGTGTTAGGCTTTACCAGGCAGCAGTGATCCCCATGCTCTTAAACATTTCATAGATTTGGGCAATCTGCAGAATAGATTGCAAAAGATTGCAGAACTACCAGCAATGTCTTCACAATATTCTCCGAATTTGGTTGCAAGGAAGGCAGTTCAACAACTGCGCCCTCTTCCAAGTCAACATGTCAGATATCAAGACACTAATCACTCAAAACCAATGTGGTTGGGCAGGACATGTTGTTATTATGCCACATATCAGAATCCCAAAGTAATTAGTCTAGTCAGAAGTTGGTTGAGGCAGGAGACTCCTGGGGACAGGGATGTCATCAAAGCATCCATGAAGAGGCACCCAACGCATCAAGAGACATAATCGGAAACACACAGAGATGAATAAAGGTGTGGGAGAGATGGCACAAGCTCCAAAGAACTCATCTATTGACTCTGCAAACACCAGCAACTTCAGCTGTGATCAAGCCTGTAAATTACACCTTGGATATATCAGCCATCTCAAAACATATGGAACTAGAGTGGAAGCAAGTCAATCATGGGGGACAGCCTCAGAAAAAGAGATGTAACAGCTGGAATTTTTGATGTTTTGAATTTTCTTTGTTAGGTTCATAACAACATAATGCTGGGAACATTTTCAAGCTACCAACTGTGGCACCACATTGCTAATGCCAATCTTTTGGCAATTTAAATAGTTCTTAAGGATCTGATAAGAAAATTGGATAAAATATATTCCAAATTATGTATTTTCAATGCAAGATATCGTAGGTCTACTTTAGTATTTACTTAGTTTTAGCACTGCAATGACTTCAATCAGGCCATTGAGGTTGGCCAATTGGAGTAGGAACTCCCTGATTAAGGATCCAATTGATGGACCAAACAGGGAGTCTTTGCCCTATACTTAACCAGGAGACACCCCCAGAGATACACTGCTAACTACTTGCACTCTAGACTGCTGTTAGAATTTGTAAATCAATGGATTTTGGTGAAGCGACTTCTGCCTGCAAACTTACTACAAGTAGTAAATAAGAAAGCTATCCGTATGATATATACCAACACCAACAGAACCAGCATATCAAATCATAATGATATAATAACAAAGTTCTCAGAAAAATGATAAGCCTAATAGGAGATTTTAACAATTACTTGAATAACTAAAAAGGTTACATTGGAATTTTAAAAAGGCAGATGTGTTTTGGAAAGAGATGGTTCTAAAGTTTGACAAAACTGACCAATAAAAATCTCAGATGATGCATCACAAGCAGGATTAGAGGCCATGTGTGAGGATCTGTGATTACCTATTGCATATTTATCATATACATTTAGAGGTGGGAAAAAGAAATATAAAATCAGATGGAACTGTTAAGTTTAATGTTTGCTTGTGAAAGGGTTTATCAGTTTGCAAGTGCCTGCAATATTCATCTCAAAATAGACCACAAGCCGACAATTGCTCTAGTTATGAAAATTGGCCTTTACAAATGCAAAGAATAACTGATCAGAAGTATGATCTGAGGGTGTTACATGAAATAGATGCATTTAAGTGTAAAAGAATTGGACCAGAATAAAATAGCTAAGGGGGAGAAAGCTGATTAGGATATTCAATATCTCTGCTAGTATCTTACTAGAGGATAAAGTTAATTAAAATGAGAATAGAGAAACATAAGTGAGCTCAATACTATTACTATTTGAGTTCCCCTGGGAGGAGTGTGGGGAAGGGCCACAAATTAAGTTGGGAGTTAGTATTCTAAAATCTTGATCTTGTCCTTAATCTTGTAAGAGGCTGGACTTAGAAGGGAGTGGGTTTCCTTGACCTAAGACTGAGAACACAAGTCATAGAATTTGTGAAAAACTAGGGTGAGGCACACTGACCCAGCTTAAGCTGGTCCATCTGTGGCTCCAAGCATGGATTGTATCAGACTCCTTTAAAGATCATGATAATTCAAGAAAAAAATTTCAATCTCTGAGAATGAAGTGAGTGGGAATGTTGATTGGCCCTATGAAGAGGTCCATCAGATTCCATAGAATAATGCAGGGTAGTTCTGGCCTGGACTGACCTCTTTGACCTTTATCTTTCTTTCAGTATCCCAGCTGCTTATCATGGTCAGCTATATCTCCCTGGCAAATTACATATAGGTCCAAAGTTAAAATGATCAGGCCTCTCTCACAATCATCAGCAAATTACTCACAAAACTCCCCCTCTCCCACCTTGCCTTGTACAAGCATCAAGCCCTCTTTGCCCGAGTTTGAATACAATCATCATTTATTTAGGATGCTAAAATGAAGTGCTTCTGTGACTGTTTGTTCTGCTTGTCCCCCCTCCATCTATGCTCCTTCTGCCACCGCTTCGCGACATTCACAACCATCCAATGACATAATACGAGTCCCAGATGCATGTAATTCCGGACCGGCCAGGCCTGCCTGGGCAGACTGTGCAGGCGTGCTGCTGGGCAGCACGATAGCACAGTGGTTAACACTGCTGCTTCATAGCTCCAGGGACCTGGATTCAAATCCCGGCTTGGGTCACTGTTGGTATGAACTTACATATTCTTCTCCACGTGGATTTCCTCTGCGTGCTCCAGTTTTCTCCCACAGTCCAAAGATGTGCAGATTAGGTTGATTAATCATGCTAAAATTGCCTCTTAGTCTCCTGAGATGCATAGGCTAGAGGAATTAATAGGTAAAATATATAGGGATATGGGGGTAGAGTCTGGGTGGGATTGTGGTTGGTGCTGACTCAATGGGCTGGGTGACCTCCCTGTGTACTGTAAGGTTTTTATGATTTCTATGATTGTTAAATCCACACACTGCCTTCCTGCTTTTGCTGCCAAAATTGATAACCTCACATTTATCCACATTGTACTGTATCTGTCATGCATTTGTCCACTCAGTCAGCCTGTTCAAACCACACTGAAGCATCTTTACATCCCTCTCACAACTCACCCTCCCACCCAGCTTTGTGTCATCTGCAAATCACTGTTGATGTGCTCCCCATTAATACTGTGTGAAACCCCAAAGCAGTGTAACCCTTTGCTACCATGATGTGAGTATGAGATTGAAGTGAAATGAAGGTTGACTTACCCTGGCAGAGTGGATGAGATCGCATATCCTCTTCCTGCACTCCATTTGTGTTTCTCAGGCGGATGCCCACCAAGTTGACTTCCCTTGCAACTCCCTCCCAGCCTGAAAGGTTGAGGCTGATTGGTCTCCTGAAGCCATTCCTGAGATGGAGGTTATCCAGTGTTGGTAGTCTCTAGTAATGAAGGCCTGTAGTGAGATATTGCTGAACCTTAATGCACCTTTATCTTGGGCAGAGCCTCATCAAATGCTTCCTTCCCACAGAACTAGAGGAGTGAATGCTTGTGTGGCAATTATATCTGATGCCAGATATTCAACCACATTAAGTCGTAATGGCAAAGGTAAATCAGTCCTGTCCTGCTATGTGATTCAGAGAGCTTCTTGCAGATGCATAATAAAGATCTTCTGAGCATGAAAGAGGGCGCAAGTTCCTGCCGTGTGCATCCAGAGGGAAATGTATTCAGAAAACTGTCCATCACCACACTTAGTCTTCAAAATGGAAAACTCCACTAGATGCTGCCTGACCTGTTTTCTACTTCCAACATTTTTGTTTCTCATTCAGATTTGCAAAATCTGAGGTATTTTGCTTCTGTGTGGATAGAGGTTGCTCTTTGTTGAACTTCTGACAAGTCCAAGCGTAAAGAGATAGATAAGATGAGCAGAATTGGTAAGATACTGACCCACATCAGTGGCACTGGGTAGAAAGTTGGATGAGAATGGAAGATGTAGAGGTTGGAATTGCTAATCATATCAGGACTTGATTATCCCTCAATGGGTCTTTCAGAAAATGCTGGGAATGATACAAATGTTGGGGAGAGATGGTGGAAAATGAAAACTGGGATTTCTGGGTGATAGGAAAGTGCAGGGAGAATTGATTCATCTTCCCCCCTATTACTTAATGTAATTGAATATACAGCCTCCTAATGAAGTGCATGAATAAGATGAATGATCTCATTTGCACTGTCAAATTGAGTCAACTTTCATCTCACTTCATGGTATCATGCATTCAAATGGTTATAATGCTTAGGGATTTCACACAATATTAGCTAAGAGAGAAAAAAGAAAGGTTGAGCTAATGGGCTTGTGCATGGAGCAACAGTCAAATCCGCTATAAGATACACTTTTATAAATTCAAAGACAGCAGTCTTCTTAGCATAACATCCTGATAGAACTGAATTGCTCACTGACACTGAGCAATGATGGAATTTCAAAAGCCACATACCAGCCACACTCGCCCCAAGACCAGAAAATACCATTCAAGGTTAACAGGCCTTCCCAAGATCTGTGCCCCTCCTGCTTTGATTTCCTTGGCGGGTTGGGACAGTAAAATTCTGCCCCTTGTCTAGCATACTGATGACCACAACTTGCCATTAGACCTGAGCTTCTCAAATGTGTAGCTCCTTCATCTGGTGTGCATAATCCAATAAAAATTTATAGATCCTATGAGAAAGTGGGAGGCCACCTGGCCAATATAATTAGAAGGAAATGTGGTGAAACTCTGAAAGTTGACAAAAATAGATTTCCCCTTTAAATTGCTGCAAGTCTTTACAGAAACATAAAATTTCTCACTCACAAAGAAATGACCTACCAGTTAAAAAAAATTGTTGCTACAGTGAGCTTCTCCACAGAATGTTAATTAGGAAGAACCTAAAAATAAAGTAGGATCAACATAATAATTATCCATCACCTAACTGGGAGGAAAAATCTAAAAACTTGCACTGATGTATTTTAAACACATTTATTTGTTTCAATGTGGAAATAAAGTAAAAAAGTCTGAGGTAAAGGTGGATTATTATATGATTTGTCACTTTGACATAATTCTTAACAAATGAATGTAATATCAAGTAGGGTATTCTGGAGAGGAATTGGATGTGATACAAGGACATAAACTACAATAGCAATAATGCCATCTGCAAACTGATCATCCATTATCAGACATCAATAAAGAGAAGAATCCAGCTTGAATTGTGTGGTGCAAAGCTTGCTGCCTGATTGCTCTTTAACAAAAAAAGACTTCAGTTGCTGCTGACAGCTTCCAGTCAGTGAACTTCTCCCACTATTAATGGTAGAATCATCCAGTTACTGCTGAAGGAGCAGATTATAGTAATCAAGATTGGAATTGCCAAGCTGCTTCCTGATCTTTCATTTTTAAGTGTCAGTGGAAATAAGGTTAATGAGAACAATCAGTCTATGTGTTCAGATAGCATTGGAGTTGCAGAATATAACAAAATTTGTTTGCTGTAAGCTGCCTTCTCTCTTCTTATCCACTTAACCTCCCATAATGACCATATTTTTCACTTTTACTGCCAGGAATCCAACAACTGGTCAACAGAGCACCTCTAATTACCACCATTGTGAAAAATGGCCCTAATGCAAGGAGGAAAATTGATCATTAGCTGTAAACTTTGACATTTGCTCTCATTTCAAAAGTGACACTTCGCTTCCAAAAACATAAATTGAATTTGTTGTGGCCCTGCATGCTTTTGGAATTCTTCCAATATTCTTTTGTAACTTCAGTAGCACCCAGAGAAAAAAAATAAGTGTCAGCTGCTACATTACTCCATAGATTTCACAAAACATCCAACCAAAGATACAGGCCGGGTTGCTCTGCTCAAATAGTAAAAAGTCTCACAACACCAGATTTCTTACTGTGTTTACCCCAGTCCAACGCCAGTATCTCTACATCATGACTGCTCAGACAGTGCAGTGGGCCAGGAGAAACCAGCGCGATCTTGTCTTTAGCAAGGTTCGTGTTCGGCGTTACTCTGGTCGTGAGTCTCCTTTTATCGCAATCAGCTCTGCACTAGAAGTCAGTGTGGATCTGATTGTGAGCTGCAGGCAGTATTCTCCAGACCCGTCAGTGTCTTCTCCCTTTCAGTCCTCCACTGCATTCACTTCAGCAGCATTTACAACTTTTCCTCATTAAAAGGAATGGGTGTCCTGACTTTGCTGGAGGGAACAGAGGCCATTGAGGCCCTCCCAGGGAAGCTGGGGGTAACAGGGGGGTTACCTTGGGCACTGTCACCTTGGCAGTGTCAGCCTTGCTAGCCAATTAAGTTTCTGGTTAATGGTTGCCACTAGAATATTGTTGGCATGGGATTTGATGATGGCCAGGGAGATAGTTAGATTCTCTCCTGTTGGAGATGGCCATTGCCTTGGACATTGCACGACTATTATTTGCCACTTACCAGCCAAAGCCTGAATGTTGGCATGTATGATTGCATTACTATGGTATTATTTGTGATTCCTCATCATAAAATAATCTGCATCCAAATGCAACAAGACCTGAACAACATTGCCATGTTGCTGCTGAGTTCAATGGCAGGTCGGGGAGAGGATGGGGTTTCAGAGTGAATTTGGCAAGAGTGCCAAGAATTGGTTTGATGCTGGTGTGAATTATCCACAATATCTTGCACTGGGGCAGATTGGGAAACCCACTAGAGGCTGCTGTGAAACTGATTTGTATCCCGCTAATGGGATGCAATTGAAGAGCTAATTGAAATCTTTCACACGTGTTGGATTGTCCATGATGCCAGTGGAGAAACACAGCAGTCCAAACACATTTGGAGCAACATGGAGCAGATGTGAACACTTAGCTGAACACTGCCTGGGAGGAGTGTGGGGGAGTTACCTCTGGAGTGTGGAATGGAGGCCACCAGCAATCCTGGATCCAAGAATAGCATAATATTAGGTGTGGGAGTGAGTTGGCATCTGCAGGTGGATCTTTTGGAGTCATTGTTATCGAGCATGTCTAATTCTGGTCTCAGAGTGTTCACAGAAATCAATCTTTTTCAGGAATTCCATGTTCTTGTGGGTTAGTGATGCTGGGCACATTTTCGATATGGTTGCCACATTACAGAATACTGCGCAAAACCCCAGTTGCATTATTAATGAGGTTGGCATCAGATAGTTTCCCACCAGAATGAGAAAGACTCCATGTCCCTACAATCATCGTGGAACGTAATCCCAGATGAGAGAATTTTACCCAATGTATTACTGACAGATACTGTCAATAAATCATATCACGTTATTTGTGTTCCCTGCCAGTGCTAATAAGTGTTAGTCATTACCATGCCAAAGCCAACTCCAGTCACTGTAGAGAATGTGAGGCCAGTACTTTCACAGATTATTTTATCAAATTACCTGAAAGTTTCATTGCGAAATGGAGAATGAACCAAAACATTTAGAACATCAGCGATTTGGTAATAGAAAAAGAGTATCCACAGTGCATTGAGGTAATCCACGAGACACTCAGTTGTCTCTTAACGGCTAACAAAAAGAAAACATTATCAATAGTGGATCTAACTAACTTTAGGAAAGCATTTAATTGTCGGTCATAATTGCAATCAGCAATCTCCTTAAATTAGGAGTGATCCTGTCAAGTTGGATTTTCTGAACATCGACAACAATGTATCCAAAATGAATTGAGTACTTTACATTGGATAATGATATATAATGGGTTCCCATAAGGAACCAAAATAGGCCTTGTTATATTTTTTATACTTCATAGACAATATGTGTATCGAAATTCCCATATCTATTCGTCGCCTTAAAAAAATGTGGATGACCTGATCCTCTTGGAATGTCACAATCAACGTAATACATCACATGCAAGAGACAATCACTTTATTGAGTGAATCAGCAATAGCAAGTCACATGAGACTACAATCTTAAAAGTGCAAAGCTGTGGAATTGTATTTAATGTGCAAACCCCTTGATGCCCTTCTCATCAACTTTGACAATACTGAGATTGCACAACAAATGTGCATTAAACTATTAGCAATTTATATGGAAAGTGATCTTAAATGTCACTACGAAATGCTTAAGAGAGAAAATGGAAGACTTTTTATGCTACATCTTTTCAAGCATCCCAATATATCTCAAACTGACCCCTTCACTGTGTATAACAAGATCTATTGATGAATACATAGTGCAAGTTTGGAATCTTGCTGAAGAGCGAATGAATAAGTTTGAAAGTGTCCAGGAACAAGTAATGAAATTAACCCTTGATAATGCATACTAAAGATACTCAAACAGCTATAATCAAATAATTGAACACATGTTCTCTTGCTGAAAGGTGGAAAAGTTCTCTGATTTTGCTAAAAAAAAATTTTTGAATCTCACCTCCCATTGTCACTGCATCTTGCCGGATCTACACAAAAGTAATTGTGCACTGGAATTAAGGAAAAAAGACACCATTCTGCAAATAAGATTTAAATGAGACAGTACAATGAACTTCTTTATAAAACTTATCAAAAATATGTAAATGATTGAGAGTTTAATGAACTTAATCTGACAAATTGTAATCTATGAATGTGAATAAAAAATGCAGAGTGCAGTGGACCTTTTATTTTTATTCTCTAAATTAAGGACAACTGTGTTTTACAACATATTAGAGTCATAGAGGTTTACAGCATGGAAACAGACCCTTCAGCCCAACTTGTCCATGCCGCCCTTTTTCTTTAAAACCCTTAAGCTTATCCCAATTGCCCACATTTGGCCCATATCCTTTTAGTAGCCATTGTACTTACGTAACTATCTAAATGCTTTTTAAAAGACAAAATTGTACCTGCCTCCACTACTGTCTCTGGCAGCTTGTTCCAGACACCCACCATCCTCTGTATGAAAAAAAAATTGCCCCTCTGGACACTTCTGTATTTCTTCCCTCTCAGCTTAAATTTAAGCTCTCTAGGTTTAACTGGACAGCATTGTAGCATAGTGGTTAGCACTGCTGCTTCACAGCTCCAGGACCTAGGTTCAATTCCTGGCTTGGGTCATTGTCTGTGTGGAGTTTGCACATTTGCCTTGTGTCTACATGGGTTTCCTCTGAGTGCTCTGGTTTCCTCCCACAGTCCAAAGATGTGTGGGTTAGGTTGATTGGCCATGCTAAAATTGCCCCTTAGTGTCCTGAGGTGCGTAGGTTTAAGGGATTAGTGGGAAAATGTGTAGGAATATGAGAATAGGGCTTGGGTCGGATTATAGTCCATGCAGACTTGATGGGCCAGGTGACCTCTTTCTGCACTGTAGGCTTTCTATGATTCCATTTACACTCCCCTACTTTTGGGAAAAGATATTGACTATCTAGATGATCTGTGCCCTTCATTATTTTATAGACCTCTATAAGATCACCCCTTAGCCTCCTATGCTCCAGAGAAAAAGTCCAAGTATATCCAGCCTCTCCTTATAATTCTATCTATCAAGTCCCGAAAGCATCCTAGTAGATCTTTTCTGCACTCTTTCTAGATTAATAATATACTCTCTATAATAGGGTGACCAGAATTGCATATGCTATTCCGAGTGTGGCCTTACCAATGTCTTGTACAACTTCAACAAGACATTCCAACTCCTGTACTCAATGTTCTGACCGATGAAACCAAGCATGTCGAATGCCTTCTTCATGCCTCTGTCCAACTGTGACTCCACTTTCAACCGTACCCCAAGATCTCTTATTCTGTAACTCTCCGCAATACCCTACTATTAACTGAGTAAGTCCTGCCCTGGTTCAATCTACCATATCCTACAAAGTGTATGCAACTCATCAAGTCTCCTTCAATAGCATCTGCCAAGCCTGCAACCTTTACTACTAGAAAAGCAAAGGCAAAAAATGCATAAGAGCACCACCAGCTACAAGTTCCCTTCTAATTACATACCATCCTAACCTGGAATTATATCATTGTTACCTTACTGTCACTGGAACTCCCTTCCTAATAGCACTGTGGGTATTCCTACAGCATGAGAGATGCTGTTCAAGAAGGGAGTTCACCAGCCCTTTCCCAAAGGCAATTAGGGAGAGTCAATGCCAGTCTAGTCAGTGATGCCTATATCCCGTGACTAGGTAAATGAATACATATGTAAATAGATAAATGCATAAATTAATAAATTCAGCTTCTGTGGTCTATGTTTGGAGCTGGAGATGAATAGTGCTAATGAATCCCAACCTGAGTTCAATGAACAGCTTATTGATGTATAAGTTCTGTTTAATAGTGTTATGAAATGCTTTTAAGAGATAGGAGCATGACATCACCAGGAGGAAGTTTGCCAAATGACTGAATTTTAGTTTCATTTGTTCTTTCAGCAGAGTACACACACACATACACACACACACACACACACACACACACACACACACCTGCTGCTCAGGTCTTCAAGCTTTTTGCCCATGATTACCTGGAATGAATAAGTGAATCAACAATTTATTTGCTCAATTCCTTATGAGTGATTGATGTTCCCAGGTCATCATAAGAACAGGATAATTGGCAGTTTCCCCAATCCCTTCCATCACTTTATTGATGATTAGGAAGCGGCCGATGAGTTGTAGCTGATCAGATTGGATTTGTTCTGCTTTTTGTGGACAGGGCATACCTGGGGAATTTTCTACTTTGTTGAGTAAATCCAAATCTTCCACTGTGCCAAAAATTCACCATCAATACCAGAGCAAAACTGGTGTGAAAAGTCATATACAGGCACCCATGTTATGTCAGGTAGATGTGAACTTTTCATTCAGGATTCTATTTCAGCAGAAAACTTATGTTACAGACCACTTGGCTGCATTAACAAGCAGCAGTAATGTCTCCTGTTGGTGGAATACTCATTTAGACTTCCCACTGATTTACAATAGCAAAGGGAGAACAAAGGAAGGAGAAGGAACATCTGAAGGATGAGGGAACGTTCTTCCGGAATATCTTACCAAGAATAAATCAACTATGTGATTTTTGTGTCTTTTTTTGCTTCAATTGAGAGATCCTCATGGATGTCACTCAACTAGAAGCAGCTGCAGATAAAGACAAAACAATTGTTATTGATCATCTGTGTGTTTCCCAAAGATACTAAGATTGCAGGAGTGTTGAATTGCCACACTGTTGAAGCCTTCCAGTCATTGATGGAGGATTGTATAACATTTCAACCCTGTACATGACCATTATCAGGGTTGTGCCAAATTAGATAGAAATATTATTATAAAAGACAAGTAGATACATTAGTCAATGTGGGCAAGTGTCAGATCTTGATCATTATTGCAATGGGAGGAAGACAATCAGGGATAACAGCATATTCTAAAATTAAGTGCTACTGTATAATCTCAGTTCATCTAGATGTGCAACAACATGACAATATTTCATCGAAAGTGCACTCAGGCTGAGCATAATAAGCAGATGTAGTTAGCTCTGTAGCTGTTGTGCTCACCATACTACAGCTCTTTGCCTTACAGCTCATGAATGCTGCTGAACATCAGTTAGACATGCTAATTTTTCAGTAAAAATAGCTAGGTCAATTAGAACCTTTAAAAGCCAACATAATTGTTCAAATGAGCAATTATGAAATGCAAGAAGGTATATGGAGTTAGTTTGCAACCGTGAGCTCACTGCACACAAAGCAGAACAGACTCGAGGAGCTAAATGGCTTGCTTCTGTTTTATGGTTGTTCATGCAATCTCCCAAAATTATTCAGATTTTATAGCAATCTGTTTATTAATAGTGATAACATAAAATCTATAGGAAACACTACTTACTACACATTCAGAATCAGAAAATGTACCTGGCATTTATGTAACTATATTAAGATGCTGCACTGTAATATCAATACTGAATTTTTAGCTCATGATTACCAGAAGGAAAGTTAAATTTTAATTATTAGAACATGGCTTCGCCTGAGGTGGCTGAAACAAATGACTCATAATCAAATCAGTTCATGAAGACCATAAAAGATGCTAATTTCAGTCATTCTTCACCAACCTTTCTCTAAACATACCTATCATCTCATTGATTAGTTTTGTGGCTTGTGCTCAGTTTGCAGGGAAGATATTATTCTACTGTGGTGTATTAATATTGACTCTTGGTAGCTGCACTAAGCACTGTGTAGAAACATATTCTTATATTTACCGGATATGGGGAAAATGTAGAGTAGCCATGTAGTGAACACCACCCTGTAAATAATGTTCTGTTATTTTTAACCCACCATGCTTCCTAGCATCTATTCTTCGATATGTAACATAAAAACTGGTGACAAAGACTTCAAACAGCACTTGCTAACCAGCAAGGGGAAGGAAAATTCCTGAAAAAGTCAGGAGAAAGAAAGCTTCTTCACATGTGCTCTAGACATAATAGATGAGGCAGATGTAAGGCACGATCTTCCACAGTACAATTAGAGAGCTGGCTGTGTTTAAAAGAGACTGAAGTTCAGATTGTTGCCTCCTTTAAAAGGAAAAGAAAACAAGGCAGTTGCCAGAAATGTGTTGCAAAGTGTGCATGCGGGAGACCTCCATTTGTAAACAAATGGTGGGACTTCTCGGCATCATGAACTCTTTTAGCCTCTATACTGAATGTGTTGATTATTTTGTGCAGATTAACAAAATAGGGGAAGATATTAGGTTTTTCACGTTTAAGCATGATGGGGGAAGAATATTTAGGGCAGAATTTTACCAGCTCACTCTGCTGAGAAATGAGATACATCCCCGACTTCTTGGCTCTTGTGATTTTATGAGAGTTGGATTTCCACTAACGTCAGCCTATTGCTGGGAATGGGCGAGAGGCTGAGTAATTTATTCAAATATATATTCTAACATGGATCTTCATGTGTTTAGTGATTTAGCTCATCGTCTGGGCTTATTTGCCTTTAGGGGCTTGCCAGGAGATGGCGTCTCCGATGAGGGAAAACACCAGTTCTGCATGAATGGGGAACAATCATGTAGGCCTCGCTGGTGGAACCGAAGGCCATTGAGACCCCCCCCGGGTAGGTCAAGGTACCAGTAATATTACACTGGCACCTTGGCAATGCCAACCAGGCATCTGCTACTGGGCATTTGAGCAATGCCCATCAGGCAGTGCCAGTGGGCAAGATCTATGGGGGGCTTAAGGGGGAGGGGTATAAGGGGGTAGGGCATGACAGGGGTAGGATCTATGAGATGGGTCATGAAGAAGCGAGGCATGAAGGGGGCAGCCCGATCAGGGGAGAGGAGCAGCTGTCAATGGAATTGGATTAGGGGAGGAGAAAAACTGGCTGGGTGAAGGGGGAGTGGAAGCAGAAGCTAGCTTCCCAGTGCATTGTGGGGCTCGCAATCGGCCATGGGCCCCTGTGATTGCAGGAGTGAGTTAGTATGGCTATCTGCAAAGGAGGCGTTCTCTTTCCCCCTGTCTGTCAGACCTCTACTGTTACAATTGAACATGCAGTAAAGTTTGACAACACTAATTTTAAATCCAGCCGATTTATTTGATAGTAAATCTGCGAGCTTTCAGCCTTTGTGGCCTTCATCAGGTGAATGAGGCCTGACGAAGGCCACAAAGGCCGAAAGCTAGCAGATTTACTATCAAATAAATCGGCTGGATTTAAAATTGGTGTTGTCAAACTTTACTGAGTTTACCCCAGTCCAACGCTGGCATCTCTACATTACAATTGTACATGTGCAGCATTAAAGGTCTGCACATGCACAATAGCTCCCTCTGTAGGCTAGCTTGTGATTTAAGCCTGGCCCACAGCCTGCATGTAGCTAAAAATAGTCAAGCCCATTTTTTCAATAACTAAGTGCATAAGACTGCATGAAAACCTGCCCAAAACAGATCAGGAACTCTTTCAAAAGATTAGTGCACCAGGAAAAGCCAGATACTAAAATATAAGGGGCCGTAGTTTCCATTTCAAATGCCAGCATATGGACATGTACACTACAATGCATGTTGGGACAATATGGAAGTCCTGATGCTTAGATATGCATGTTTAAAGCATATCAATATGAAACTTCCAAAGAGGTATGTTTGAATTTTATTCCTGAAAAAGCTGCACTCAAGCAACTGAATGCATATAATTGAGACAGCGCTAACTTGTCTGTTTGCCCAATGTTAGGTAACTGATTATTTGTGCAGATGTTTTCTTCTATAATCAGCAAGCAGAAACAGCAGATGTCTGGGAGGATACTTTAGAGAGGATAATGTCTGGGAGGATTTTTTTAAGATGGGTTAATCTTTTGACATAATGTTTATAATGTTCAAAAGTGAAAAAATATATATTTAATTTTTAAAAAACTTTGGTGTGTTTTGTGTATGTATTAAGCTTCTGCTATAGTGCATTTGGATGTTGCAATGTATTTTAAGCTGTGTTGTTTTAGAGACTCACAAGTTTAATGTTGATCCTTACAAGCCTCAGTGATTATTTCAAATGCTTTCGAATGTTTAATGTTTCATTGATGTATGCAAGCCTCCTGTAAGCTGATGTGAACTATCTGATATGTATTGCAAAATCCAGTGCAGAGAATCTGGAGTCATGTTCCACCACTGCTGGTACACACCCTTGTAGCTTAGCTTTTTAAAATTACTGAGGTTCTTCGACGTAGGTGCAAACATCATGAAATAAGTTTAGACTATATGTCCATCTGGTGAGGATGAAAATCAATGACCCACCCGTGAAAATGGACAGGCAAAGGACATCGTATGAGATGATGTTAGAGGAGATGTGTGCCAGGAGACTGCATTTCAGCAAGGAAGTGATGGAGGCTTTTGTGAAATATTGAAGGAAGACCCGAAGCAAAACGCAATTTACCACACAGTCTTGACAAAATTCGCAACAGCACTGAATTTCTCTGCACCTACGTCCATGACACCATTCTGGTAGCTGCTGTTTTTGGACATTGAACTCGTAAAATATACAATTGGTATTTCAATATTTAAATTTGAACTTAAATCCCATTAGTGAGCTCAGGACTGAAGTTAATTGCCCTGATGGCGATACCCCCAGTGAGGTTTACTCCTGCTTCCCACTAGTGGAGAACAAATGGCTGACCACGCTGTGGAGGGAACAGAGGCCATGGAGGTCCCTAAAGAAGGTTAGGGGTAAGGATGAGTGCCCTCTGGGCAGAACTAATGGCCCCCTGGCACTGCCCACATAGCAGACTGGCAATGCCCACTGCAGAATGATAAATATCAAGGGATGGTGCCAAACAGAGCAGGGCCTATTGGAAGGTGGAGTCTATTGGGGGGCTGATCACTGAGTGGGTCATGGGATCAGTGTATAGGTGGCAGACGGAGGGAAGTACAAAGAACAAAGAACAAAACAGCACAGGAAACAGGCCCTTCGGCCCAACGAGTCCGCGCCGCCACGCCGATGTTCCCACCTCAACCTGCGATCCCTGTTTATGTTTATAGATCTATGGATTAAAAACCAAATTTGAGACAATTGAGGGAGAATTTGTTTTGTCAATTAACCTAAGAGCACACCTTTGGGATGTGGGAGGAAACCGGAGCACCCGGAGAAAACCCATGCAAGCACGGGGAGAATGCGCAAACTCCCACAGACACAGGCCCAAATCCATGTATCTGCACAGCACAGCGATAGTCACTGAGCAGTCGTGTTGCCAATCAAATGGCCCAGGTCAAGCGTTCACTAATGACGTGAAGCACTAGGATACTCTCGAAAAAAAAAATCCAAGAGCAGCCCTCTCACGACCCATCGCGTGTATGCCCCTTGTTAGACAACAAGGTGGACCAAAGCACCTGTAGGATAAAAACAAGTACATCAATATCATCATCTATTTACACACTTCCCAGGGACTCCCAAGGCTCATGATCCCTATTTTAAATCAGTTTTCTATACCCCTCCATTCCCATTCTGTTCATGTGCCCATCTAAGTATTTCTTAAATAACTCCAGAGTACCTGCCTCCACCACTTTACTTGGCAGCGCATTCCATACCCCCACCACCCTCTGTGTGAAAAACTCCCTCTAGCATCCAAATTATACCTTACCCCACTCACCCTAAGCCCGTGACCCCTCGTGCTATTCGAGTCCATCCTAGGAAAAAGCTTAACCCTGTTTACTCTATCTATACCCCTCATAATCTTGTACACCTCTATTAGATCTCCTCTAAGTCTACGTCTTTCTTAGGAAAACAGTCCCAATTTGCCTAACCTCTCCTTGTAACTCAGACCTTCCATACCAGGCAGCATCCTGGTAAACCTCCTCTGCACTCTCTCAGAGTCTCCACGTTCTTCTGGTAGTAGGGTGACCAGAACGGGACGCAGTATTCCAAATGAGGTCTAACCAATGTTTTATACAACTGCAACATTAAAGGCCAGCTCTTGTACTCTATACCCCTTCCTATAAAGGCTAACATACTATATGCTTTCTTCACAACCTTCTCCACTTGCTCTGCCGCCTCCAGAGATTTGTTCACCTGCACTCTCAGGTCCCTCTGCGTTTCTATGCTCTTAATAGGTCTGCCCTTTATCATATGCCTCCCCCCTACGTTCTTTCTCCCGAAATGCATCACCTCACATTTATCAGGATTGAATTCCATTTGCCATCTGACTGCCCAAGCTACCAGCCTATCTATGCCCTGCTGCATCGCCTGACAATGCTCCTCACTATCCACAAGTCCAGCCACCTTTGTATCATCTGCAAACTTGCTGATCACTCCACTTACTCCCTCTTCCAAGTCATTTATATATATTACAAATAGAAGAGGTCCCAGTACTGAGCCCTGCGGCACACCACTAGTGACCAATCTCTAGCTAGTTGATAGGGATTGGCCATCCAGGGTATGGGGGAGGTGGGAAAATGGGTGCTGCCAGGATGTGATTGGTTCTGCCGTAGGGAGGGTGGTCAGGACTGCTGTTGGTGGGGAAGATAGTCGGGGAGATGGGGACTGGCTGGGGTTGGAAAGGAACATAAGGGCTGGTGTCCAGCAGGTGAGCGATAGGGAGTGGTGAGGTTGGCCATTGATCATACTAACTAACAATTGGAAGGCTGGCAGTGCAAGGTCAATCTCTGCTCTGAAAGATTGACACATGCACAGTGGTCTGCTCAGCGCTATGCTGCCAGCCTCTCGGGCAGGAATAGGCCCCATACCCTAATTTTCAGTCTGAATCTCACTAGGGCACTTTGCAGTGCTCAGTGTATGGGAGAATCATTCTGAAAATCACACTAAAAAAATCAGCACTAATTACAAATTTGGCATTCAGAATGTTTTTGGGATTATTAGCCCCAATATATTTATAACTGAATAACATAATTGAAGTAAACAAATACTAATAGAACATAGAACATTACAGTGCAGAACAGGCCCTTCAGACTTCAATGTTGCACCGACCAATTAGGAAAAAGCAATGACCCTCCAAACTAAACCATTCCCTTTTCATCCATAAACTTATCTACTAACCTCTTAAACGCCACCAAACTTGGCGCATCTGCAACTGCAGCAGGCAGGGCATTCCATACCCTTACCACCCTCTGGGTAAAGAACCTACCTCTGACATCCGTCCTATAACTACCACCCCTTAATTTAAAGCTATGTCCCCTCATGCTAGCTTTCTCCATCCTAGGAAAAAGGCTATCACTGTCCACCCTATCTAAACCTCTAATCATCTTATATGTTTCAATAAGGTCTCCTCTTAGCTGCCTTCTTTCTAACGAAAACAACCTCAAATCCCTCAGCCTCTCCTCATAAGACCTGCTTAATGATAAACACATGATGGTTTAGATTTTCCATGCCAAAAATGTGAAATCTCCTTTGCTTAATTTTATGCAATAAGGTACCAAACCATGGTTTGAGAAGTGCCGACCTCTGTTCTTCCCAACTACATTTTCAGTTTCCACACTCTACATTAAAGCATATGAATACTTTGAAGCATGGCACTTCTTTTATTTGTGGGATATGGCTGTCGTTGGCTGGTCATCGTTTTTTTGCCCATCCCTAGTTGCCCAATGGCTTTTGAGAGTCAACCACATTGTTGTGGCTCTGTTGTCACATATAGGCCAGACAGGGTAAGGACAGCAGATTTCCTTCCTTAAAAGCCATTAGTGAACCAGATGGTTTTTTCCAACAATTAATAATGGTTTCACGGTCATCAGTAGATTCTTAATTCCAGATTTTGTTTTTATTGAATTCAAATTCCACCAGCTGCCGTGGTGGGATTTGAACCCAGATCCCCAGAATATTAGGTAAGTTTCTGGGTTAATATTTTAGCAATAATACTACTAAGTCATTGTCTTCCCAACATAGAACATAGAACAATACAGCACAAACAGACCCTTCGGCCCACGAGTTACGCCGATCACATCTACCAATCCACAGACCTATCTATAACCCCCTATCCTATTCTTTTCCATATACTCATCCAGAAGTCTCTTAAAAGACCCTAGTGAGTTTGCCTCAACAACCTCCGACAGCAGTCGGTTCCATTCACTCACCACCCTCTGAGTGAAAAACCTACCCCTGACATCTCCTTTGCATTTGCCTCCCTGCACCTTAAATCTGTGTCCTCTCATAGTGACCATTTCAGCTCGGGGAAATAGTCTCTGAGAGTCCACCCTATGTATTCCTCTCAACATTACAATAATATAATGCATATTCAAATAGTTATTTCACAGATTCAAAACAAATAACAAAACCTATCATCACTTATACATGTTAAATTATACTCATTTTCAGTCATAATAATAAAATTAAAAATTATACTTGAAGTGAGCTAATAACAGTAGGATCAATTGATTAAAAGAAAATAACAAAAGTGGCAGTACGTACCTTTATAAAAGTCAGGAATCCTTTTGCTCCCTCCACTCTCAATATAAAACTTCAGTTTCAAAGGTTGACCTCTTGGGTGTTTCCAATTTGGCTCTATTGTAAGGGCACATGACTAGACTTCTCCTGTGCCTATCTTATTGCAGGCAGAAAGCCACTTCTCTGAATTTGATTAGGATAGGTAAGTTTGAAACATTCCCAACCACCATCAGCAGCTTACGTCTTTCCACCAATAGAAGGAAGTTATGGGCAATGAAGAAATCATAGATATTTTGCAAACAAACATTTTGCCAAAGCATTTGATGATTGCAGAATGCTTCAGATTTCACAAAGGAAATCAAAAAGAGGGAGAATCAGTTGCATAATTTGTGCCTGCATTAAAAAGATTTGCAGAGTATTGTGAGTTGGTGATGTGTTGAATGACACAATTCACGAAAGGTTTGTCTGTGGTCTGTAAATTGAAGCTATACAGAAACATTTGTAAATAGAGTAGCCTTACTCTGCACAAGAGCATGGAAATTTCAATTTTGATGGAGCTGGCTGCAAAAGTAGCTGAGCAACTGAGTTTATGTACTCAAATCACAAAACATCAGCTGAGTCAACATCTAAGAATATTAAAACGTGTGCATGTTACCAACATGTGAAGCCAGGGTGTTCAGATGTGAGCCTCTGGTATTTGCAGAAGCTGTGGAAAAAAAAGGACAAGTAGAGCATGGCTGTTGAAGGAGAAAGCAAGTTCTGAGTAAAAATAATAAGAAGCCAAAACAAACCAAAACAGCATGTAAATAGAATAAAAGAGGTAGTGTTCATGCTGTGAGGATGAATTATTACTGAATGAACTAGTTATTGCTGGGATTATGAATAGATATTGGGTTACTACACTGCTCAATGGACAGCCAGTAAGGATGGAAGCTCTCTCTGGAGCAACAGTCTCGCTGGTACCAGAGACTTTATACAAGAAAAGTCTTAGACATTTCCCTTGAAGGCTTCAAGAATAGTGTTGAAGACATATACAAGTTAAATAGCTCCACTAAAGGACCACACTGAAGTAGCTGTATAACTTAATGGACAAACAGCAGATTTGTCTCTACATGTAGCAAAGCCCATTGTCCAGTCTTAATGGGTCAAACATGGTGAGAAAAGATTTGACTGAACTGGACCAAAGTCAATCTAATGACTAATGGAGAATCAGGCCTCAAAAATTCTGAAGACACATATATATGGAGAACTGGGGAATGTGAAGGACATCATCATTAAATTAAAGATTGAAAAAAGCAGTCAAGCAAAATGCTTGAAAGCAACGTCGGTACCCCATGCCATTAGGCCAAAATTGGAAGCTGCCTAAGAATGACTTGTGAAGACAGGAGTCTTAGAACCTATCAGCATTATTGAATCAGTCATATCAATGGTATCAGTCATCAAGAAGGATAGATTCATAAGGATTTGCAGAAACTTCAAAGTAATTAGTAATTAGTTTAAAGCTCAATCTACAATCCAAATTAGGTCACCTGCTTTATTTTATAACAATTAACTCTCCACCTGCCATCTCCCCAGCCACACCCGCCTCCCCCCTCCCCACCCTCTTCAAATACATCAGTTGGGAAACATAAAATCCAGCCTATACTGTTGTAACAAAAATCTCTCGATACATTTCTCCCTTTTTTCCCCTTATACTATTACAATCCCAGTTTATATTCGGACAAGTACATCTCCATTTTAATGACTCTATAGTTTTTGCACCTTTGTAATTTATTTGCAAACGTGTTCTTCCTAATTTTTTACTGCAGTTGGTAGTCTATAGAATATACTCGGTATTGCAATGTTCATTTCTTAGTTCTAACCAAATTGTTTCTGTTTTCGACCCCTGTAAAATTCCCTTCTCTCCAGCACTGTAATATGCTCTCTAATCAGTATTGCCACTGGCCCCTCTTTAATGTCTTTCATATCGTTGCCGAACAGCTTCTATTTAGTATCCAATCCTGCCTTTTTTTTAAGTCAGGTTTCTGCTGTTGCCACAACTTCATATTCCCACATGCTATGTGCATCTGCAGCTCACCAACCTCATTTATCACACTTGATGCGTTCACATACATATAATATAAACTTAATTTAGACTTTATTGCATTCTCTCTTACTCTAACACCGCCTTACTGTTTGTTATTCTAGTGCCATCTGTCTCCTCCAGTCTTTAGTGCATTTTATTTTTCCCTATTTAGTATTATTTCCTGGTTCCCTGCCAACTGAAAAGTTAATTTAAATTGTCTCCAATAGCACCAGCAAACAGTTGTCCCAGTTGTGTTTGGGTGCAACTGGCCCAGTCTGTATGCTGACCCAGAGCTAGTCCCAATATCCCAGGAATTAATGCCCTCCCTCTTATACCATCTTTCCGGTCAAGCATTCATCTATGCTAAGGTAAAGGCAAAATACTGGTACCTGAAACCAGCTCTGACGAAGGGTAGCCCAGACTCAAAAATAAGTTCTATTCTCTCTCCATAGATGCTGTCAAACTGAGATTTTCTAGTGTTTCTGTTTTTGATTCATCTACACTATTCTCCTTTTGCTATTCTCATTAGCACTGATCACTGGAAGTAACCCAGGAATTATCACATTTGAAATCCTGCTTGCTAGTTTCTTTCTAGTTCCCTTAGATTGCTCTGCAGGACATCATCCTTCTCTCTAACTGTACTGTTGATGCCAAGATGGACATAACAACTGACTGTTCACTCTATCCTCTCAGAATACTCTGGAGCTGCACAGTGATATTCTTACTCAAGCAACAGTGGCAGGGGGTGGGAGGGAAGCGGATATACCATGCTTGTGGCAACAGAAATGCCTGTCTGTTTTGCAGAGTATAGACTCCATGAGGAACTGTCAATCTCACTGGCATTCAGAATTGAAAGCCAGTAAGCCAGTGAGATGCACTCAGGGAGCTCCTGCTTGACCTTTATAGATTGCAAGCTGATCAACCATCTTTAGCTGCATATCCTAAAGCTGCAAGATAGTTATCGAGAGTATGAAAGTGTGTTTAATCTCCCCACGTGAAACAGGATGTGTGCCCCTTGAGACTGAGAAGCCCCGGCATGTCTCTCTTTTATTGGACAATTAACTGACTTAATATAAATAAAGACTTAAATAAATAAGGATTTCCCCAGTCAGCTATTATTGTTGGACTAAACAGGTTACTTTATGAACAACTGTCCAATTGCCATTCCCCTGTATTGTCAACACCTTTGACTCTAAGGGCAGGTTTTATTCACCACCTTCCCCCACCCCACATTACCCTCGCAGGGTGCTTTGCGGTGGCTGATGTGATCAGCTATTGGCTGGTGGCAGGATATTTTAGTCCCACCACTGACAAAGGCTTTCCTGTTGTTTGCACACTTCACTGCCAGGAAACCTGTAGTCAAGCAGATCACTGTCAATGGGACTAGAAGATTCCTTGTCCCTGGTGTTGTGAGGCAGCAGTGCTAACCACTGTGTCACTGTGCCACCCTTATTGAATGAAGGAGTGATGGACTAGGCTCAAGGGTCCAAAAGACCTTTTCCTGCTACTAATTCTTATGCTCTTCTATAGAACATAGAACATAGAACATTACAGCACAGAACAGGCCCTTCGGCCTTCGATGTTGCGCCGACCAATATAAAAAGCAATGCCCCTCCAAACTAAACCATTCCCTTCTCTTCCATATACTTATCAACTAACCTCTTAAACGCCACCAAACTTGGCGCATCTACAACTGCTGCAGGCAGGGCATTCCACTCCCGAACCACCCTTTGGGTAAAGAACCTACCTCTGATATCCGTCCTATAACTATCACCCCTTAATTTAAAGCTGTGTCCCCTCGTGCTAGCTTTCTCCATCCTAGGAAAAAGGCTATCACTGTCCACCCTATCTAAACCTCTAATCATCTTATATGTTTCGATTAGGTCCCCTCTTAGCCGCCTCCTTTCTAACGAAAACAACCTCAAATCCCTCAGCCTCTCTTCATAAGACCTGCCCTCCATACCAGGCAACATCCTGGTAAACCTCCTCTGTACCCTCTCCAATGCCTCCACATCTTTCTTATAATGTGGGGACCAGAACTGCACACAATACTCCAAGTGCGGCCGCACTAGAGTTTTGTACAGTTGCAACATGACGTTGCGGCTCCGAAATTCAATCCCTCTACCAATAAAAGCCAAGACTCCATGTGCCTTCCTAACAACCTTCTCGACCTGACTGCCTACTTTCAGGGATCTATGCACATACACACCAAGATCCCTCTGTTCATCTGTTCATCTGTTCATTCTGTCAGAGAGAGCAAGTCAATGATGGGAAAAGTTGGATAAATCCGGAAACCGGAGTGGAGATAGTGACGCACATTTAGCTGACACATGTTTACTCTGAAGCAGACAAACTTCATGCTGATTGCTAATTTAAATAACAGTAGTGAGTAGCCCAGAGCTTAGCATGCTGCCGAGTGTGAGGCAAGCATCACTTCAAGCCAAGCCTACACTACTTAAAGCTGAGGTGTGATCTGGCTGCAGCAGGTTCTGGAAGTGGTCACAGAAAGGTCTTTGTGCAGTAAAAATTGTGCACCAGGGAAGAGAATGTATGCCAAGTGTCTGACAGTTAGTACTGGAGGCCTTGGTGCAGGAGACAGTCAGGTAGAGAGAGGTCTTCTATCCGCAGGGCACCTGGAAACTCTCCACACAAGCTCTAAAAAGGCAATACATACAGATGGCCGTATTAACGGTGCAGCCCTGATGACCTGGTTGCAGCGTAGGAAGAAATCTCATGACTTTACATGAGTGATTAAAATCAGTGAATGCATTTTAAATATCAAACCAACAATAATTTGTATTTATATAATGCTTTTAATAAAATAAAACCTTTCTTGGCCCTTCACATTGGCATTACCAAACAAAAAATTGACACCAAACTACAGAAGGATAAATTAGTCTCCTTGAAGCATGACTCATACCAAGCAGTTATAGCTTGACCTCATCTTCATACACTTAGCACTGTTGCAAACCTTTATCTCACAGCTCGCATACGCTACCAGCTATTTAACTATGACAGACGCATTAATCAAAAGCTGCACACATTCACTGATCCTTTCACAGGACAAAACGGTGCGCAACTGCAGACAACAATACCTAACCAGGGAAGGCAATTGCCTAATGGTATTATCATTAGGCTATTAATCCAGAAACTAAGCTAATGTTCTGGGGATCTGGGTTTGAATGTCACCACAGCAGATGATTGAGTTTGAATTCAATAAAAAAAAATCTGGAATTAAGAATTAAGATGACCACAAAACCATTGAAGATCATGAGGAAAAACCTATCTAGTTCACTACTGTCCTTTAGGGAAGTAAATCTATCCTCACCTGATGTAGCCCACATGTGACTCCAGAATCAGGGTAATTGACTCTCAAGTACTGTCAAGGGCAACTAGGGATGGGTAATAAATGCTGGCCAACCAGTGATACCCATGCCCAACAAAATGAATAATTAAAAAAAAACAGAAGGGACAAGCACAGTTGTAATCCCTCACTGTTGTGGAGAATCATATACCTGGTCAGATTTCTCACTGTGAGAATCATATAATCACACTGTGGTTACAGCAGAGAATGCTAGCCCTGTCTGTGTGGGCTCTGTGCTGTTCACTGAGTTCTATTCCCTTGACAACATTGGTGATCATTGAAGCTATTACTTTTGCCGAGGCCTGAAGATGTTTCGACATAATCCACCTTCTCACACTCCACTTCCCCCTCATCCCATGCTCTCCTGATTTACAAGCTACAGCTGATGCAAACATGCATCTCTTGCTTTCCTTCTTTCCACCCCCGCAACCCTCTGTCCTTTGGTCCTTTCTCCATTTAGAGACACAGGGCCTGTTGCTTGATGGATAGTGCCATGGGATTGTGAAATCTAAGATATGCAGGACACTGATGATGATGATGAAACAGCATCACTCAATCTCACGTTCACAGTCACCAGGTCAGATAGTGGCACAAGGCAGATTTAAAGGCAGAATTTGCCTTTAGAAGG
Organism: Sphyrna mokarran; assembly: GCA_024679065.1. Taxonomy (NCBI): domain Eukaryota; kingdom Metazoa; phylum Chordata; class Chondrichthyes; order Carcharhiniformes; family Carcharhinidae; genus Sphyrna; species Sphyrna mokarran. Next base: position 86,272,657 of record JAGIQG010000005.1, on the reverse strand, counting down.
TCATTTAAAGGCAGAATCTGCACATGTATCGAGCAGGAATGGCCTGCAACCAGGCAACGGAGGAAGCAGAGAAGGAGCTCCAACTCCCTGAAGGGTGAATTCAGAGACAATTTTTGTTGCGTAAAATCAAATGAGGAATTGAAGTGGGGAATATATAGAATAGACCTGATGGATATACACAATGAAATGTTTGATGAATTGATGGTCTGCTAGCAAACCCACTGTTGCTGTCAAAGAAAGACAGACTTGTATTCAAATGGATCAATTGGCAGCAAATTTCTAGGACTTTGTGCAGACCCTGGAGTCCATCCTTTGTAGTGTGAAAATCGTGATCAAATCCATGAAAATACTTATGCATCCACCTATGAAGCAATGTGTAGTGATCAATGTCTCAGCACAGACAGAAGTGAAATTCATCTCAGTTTTCTGACTTACGCTGCTGCCGTCAGGGTGACAGTTTTCACGATCATTAGGGCCTGCAGGATTTCATGGAAACCCATTAATCTGTCTTCCAATATGTTACCAGGATTGTCTGGGGAGTGCCAATGACTCCACACAGGACAAATCTGCTGCCATCTCACAGGATGACAGCATTCAGCTTGCTACCTTCTCTTCTTCACCAATGTTCTTGCTGTTGCCTCTTAGCCAGCCATCCCAGACTGTGACCATCCATGTTCTCCAAGTCAGTTCTGCAAGAACACCTGTAACATCCACCCACACCCCCACCCCACACCCCCACCCCACCACCACCCGACCCTCACTGAAACTTAGCTTCCTTTTACCACATGTGCTACATCTTCAGTGGAGCACTGAATAGGACAACTGGACCATCAAAGTTATCCACTAGTCAGGCAGTAAGGGGCACAAGTGTGAAGAGTTGGCTTTTGTTCTGGATGTTCTGGCTTTGAATGGTTCTCTTGTGGTAGCATTTATTTCAGCATTGTAGCCATGAAGACACTGCAAGAATGAATGACAGAGGGATAAGAAGCTAAAGCTAGTTTTACAATGGAGATTTGAGGTTGTGTTCACTGAAACAGTAGTTAAATGAAGAGAACACTGACAGCCTTTCCGGAAAGGGGCACGTTGATTGCCTCCTTCTCTTTGTCATTTCTTCTTTCTCCTCCTCCTCTCTCTCTTCCTATTCATCCACTGCCTCTTCCCTCTCCTCCTCCTCACTTGTTCGCTATATCTCTGATAGCAATGGCAGCGCCCACATGATGACAATGTTATGCAGGTAGCCGACCATAATGAAACGTGACGCAATAGTCTGGTGAGTCTCGCAGCGATTCTGCAGAGCTGTTAAGGCAACAGAATCATTGCTCGAACACTCTAATGGTCTGCTCACTGATGTTCCTCACGTGGCAGCTTTGCTCTCATTATACACATGCTATCCAACATGTGGCTGGGCTGCACATTAGAGTCACAAGTCAGATGGTTAGCGGATAATCCTTGTTGCCCAGCAGCTATACTCTAGTTTAATGTAGTAGCTTAAATACTGAAAGAACAGAGATGGTGAGAATGAGAGTATTGTGACCGCTGCTAGGAAATTGAGATCACCTGCAAGATGTGCTAAGCGTATACCAACTACATATTCAGAAATTGGGATGGTTTGCAGTCACAGTATATTTAAGTATTTAGATGTAGAGCCTGATTTTACCATTTTCATTCTGAGTGCTGCACCTGGGTACAATTCAGATCTGACTTGGAAACCTGTTCCCAGGAGCTCCCATAAGCACTCAGCCTGAAAACAAAATCAGGGGTCTGAATTGCACTGTGCTGCCAGAACAATTGGACCTCTGAACTGCACATGCACAATTAGGAGTTTGAAAATCGCACTCATGTCACATTGCTCCCGGGCTGAATAATGCCTCCCCCTAGCCCCCACAGACATTGCCCAACCCCATAACATTACAGACCCGCTTACCCTCCCCACCTTCCACCACTCAGAACAGTCACGACCCCCTATCCCTTTCCCTTCTACCGTAGAGTGGCTGCAAACCCTCCTTTCCTCCAATGATCTGAAGCGGAGAGATCAACTCTCCACCCTACAGGTATTAGGCAGAGTGATTCTTCTTCACCCACACCTGGGATCCTTCCACACAAGGCCACCATCTCCTCTGGACTCCAATAGATGTGTGACACCTCCTTCTCTCTCCCCTGTCGCTAATGATTGAGGCATTGATCTACCTCCTGGGAGGAAGTCGCCATCTCCATCAGTGCCAGAGCACTGGCCACCGAATCGCGAAGCAGTGTCAGAAAAAAGATCAATAGTCTCATCCATACAGCAAGACTGAGTGCTGAACCCGATTTAGGAGGTTTCCCCAGATCTCCTCCAGATTTTCCCATCCCCAGCATCCTACATGCTTCCAGCTCCTGACTCCCTAGTGCCTCCGTCCTTTCTCGCCAATGAACCCCACTATGTTTAACATAGAACATAGAACATAGAACACTACAGCATAAACAGGCCCTTTAGCCAACAAGTTGCGCTGATCACATTTATATCTACCAATCCACAGACCTATCTATAACCCCCTATCCCATTCGTTTCCATATACTCATCCAGCTTTAACCCTTGCTCGCTAAGGGTTACCACCTGATTCTGTGCAGGAGTTACACCACCATTTATTTTACAGCTCCTTCTGTCTCTACAGAAGAAGACTGGGCACAACACCCATGAGAGGGTGAAGACAGGGAGTAGTGAACCAGATCTCCAGTCCTTATCCCCCTCGAGGAGCAGGCACTGAAGTTCTCCATAGAAAGGGAGGCGTGGGCTGGCTGCTGTCCAGACGTGAGTATCTGTCATTCACTTTGAGGCAACTCCTTAGGAGCATGAGTTTCAGGCGTAAAGTATAAAGGAGATGTACGAGGCATGATTATTCACATAGAGAGGATAGTGGATGTCTGGAACTCACTGCTGGGGGTCGTTGTGGATGCAGAAACGATAGGGACATTTAAGAGGCATCGCTACAGCTATCTGAATGGGATGGGAATAGAGGCATATGGCCCCTGGAAGGGTAAGGACAAACAAATAAGATGGACAGCCTGGTTGCTACAGGCTTGGAGGGCCAAAGAGCCTGTTCTTGTGATGTAATTTTCTGGGTTCAGTTTTTTGTGGTCAATGGAGAAATGTGAATCATGTGTTTGGCATCCCAGATTCCTCTCCCTTCCTTGCACTTAAGCTTGTGTTCTGTGTTTCACAGACAGGTTCTGATGCGCCGGGCCTTCTGGACAACAGGGCCTGGCTACAGCTCCCACCCATCCTGAGAACGATAGTTTGGATGAGTCCTCAGAGGATATGGGTGAAGGTACCTTCGAGAGTGGCACCGTTTATCCGTCAGCTTGTACTCACAACTCACTATTGCAGAAACTGGCACGTCGGTGGGTCTAGTTAGCTTTAAGGCACCTCGGTCACAATCTATTGAGCATGACACATCTGCTGATGTACATCGGGTGGAGGAGGGAATGTCTGAGGCCTCTGGTATGCAGGGACCTGCTGGAAATGAGGACTCAGCAGGCTTCAGACTACATGCTAGGCTTCTGAAATCACTTCTCCCTCAGCTGCTGGAGATGCAGCAACAGAGCCAAGAAATGCAGGAGGGCTGACAATAACACTAGAGCAACTGCGAGGATACTGGGAGGAGTTCCAAAGCTTTCAGGTGGATCAGCTATTAACTGTCTTGCGTGCTTCCCAGGCCAGCACTGCAAGGATAGTGTCTGTAGTGGAAAGCCTGGGGCAGGGGATCCTCACCATGGGTGGCAGGCTCCAAGCAATAGCCAAGTTACAGCAGGTAAGTCACAGCGGAGGGACTGAGCAGACTTCTTGAGATTTGCAGCCCTTGCAGGAGATTCTGCAGGAAGCACCGAGACACAGTGAACAATGGCAACAACCCTTAAGATGTTGGTGCAGTCTAAAAGGCGAAGGCTGAGGGCTTTCAGGGCATGGCCCAGTCTCAGAGGGCCACGGATAAGGGCTTACAGAGTATTGCCCTATTTCAGAGGGCATGGCTGAGGGGCTGCAGATTGTGGGCTAGTCCTAGAGTGCATTTGCTGTGGCCATTGAGAGATGGCCTACAACTCCAGTGGCCATTGCGGAGGGTCAACTACCATGAATAGGACGCAGGTAGTCCTCTAGGACCGGCAGTGCCAGGTAACACCAGAGCTTTGAGACCTCACTGCAGAAGCACCAATGTCCCATGGAATGACCCAGGGGTCAAAAGGGACCCCAAAGGAGGAGAAAGGGCTTAAGACCATGCTGGGGCCTTCCAGCCATGGAATTATGGCTATGGCAACATTTTCTGACCCCCACCCCCCCACTTCCTAACATCAAGGCATCTCAGGGATAACGGGATGAAGACGGTGTCATGGAAGCATCCCAGACACCTGGAAGCAGGTCAGGACCCTCAAGGTCCAGGGCCTCCAGAGGATGCCCACCACGCGCATCACAGGCCACAGACTGAGGTAGGCAGCCAGCCCCCTTCACCTCCAATGTGCATTCTGGGGAGTCACTGGGGAGTAATGGTAGGTCACATAAGGTTAGGAAATTGTAGTTGCACTGAGATGGCGCAGGTGAAGGGCTGCACTAGTTAAAAAGACATTTAAGCACCTTAACATTTTCATTCCACAAGTTTTTATATTATAACAGCTTATCTGAATGTCTTAACTGTAAATAAACATTTTTTCTCAACAACCACCTGCAAACAAGTTGTCTCAAATATGATTCCTGCCCCATTAACAATCATCCGATGGATGCCTCATGGTGATATCAGTTGGGATGGCCCCTCAGTGCAATGTCACTGAGAAAAGGAAGTCATTGGTCTTTCAAAACCCACAAGTGATTATCTCCCGTCCCCCATCCCACCCGCCCCAGGGCCCTGTATGATGGTTTCAGGTCCCTTATCCACTTGACAGACATGGGTGCCAGTGTGTATGAGGAGCTCAGGTAGGAGGTAGACTAGTTTGCACCAGGGCATCATCAGAATCGTACTTAGCAAGTCATCATCAGCCTCCTGCCTTCCAGAAAACTTGTTAACATGGAGTACGCAGGCCCACCACCTGGTGTGACAATATTACAGGGTAGATGGAAGACATTTTGGTAGTGGGGTGGAATAGAACCCACAATCACCATCCCCTAGCGACTGAACCGCCTAGATCAGAGCCTTCTTTGCTGCCCTCGCATGCCTCAACTGAGCTGCCAGCGCTCCATCTGGCTGGCTGCTGTTCCAAGGCATTGTCTTCATCTTCTTCCTCCTCTTCCTCCTCCTCCTGCAGGTTACCCTCCTCAGTGATGGCTGGCTGGTCATTCTTCACGTCCTCTTCCTCCTCCTCACTGCAGAGCCAAATTGTGCAAGATACACCACCTCTATGTGGGAGGAGATCACGGGGTTGTACTGGAAGGCCCCCCCCAGATTGGTCCAATGCACCTCTCCACTATCACACAGGTGGCTACATGGGCCTCATTTTGGCGGGTCTTTGCCTCAACGATGCATAGACGTCATCAGCCATGTCTGAAGCAGGTAACCCATATCACCCAGCAGCCTAGGCTCCTCCTCAAATGCTTCTGGGGTGTCTGAGCTCCTGACAACAAAGGTGTCACGCACACTACCTGAATATCAGGTGCAGATGTGTATGATGGTCATGTTGTGCTCGCACACGATTTGTACATTCAGAGAGTGGAATCCCTTCTTATTAACAAATTGTTGTGGATTCTGTAGGGGGGTCCTGAGGGCGACATCGGCACAGATGACCACCCCTGTAATCACTAGTCGCAACCCTGCAATTGCAGTGAATTCTGCAGCCTAAGCTTCCTGATGGGCCTTGTCCAGGTTAAATTTGATGTACTGCCCAGCCCGGGCATACAGGGCTTCAGTGACGTACTGAAATGTGCACTGAAGTCTGAAGTTAAAATATAATAGAATGCAGTATAACTTTCACCAATTACAAGAAAAATGACAATGATATTCTATAAATTTTAGCAACTAAATATAATATTCCAAGCCAAACAATGTCTTATAAACATACATGCCTTTCTAAACTTGGCACGAAATAACTCACATGATGCTTGATTTTGCTGCTTTGTGACACCTTCTGTGAAATGGAAAAAATAAACTAAAACCTGGACTTTACTGTGGATAAAGAAAGCTGTTGAGGCAGGCATCATCTAATCTACCAATCATTCACCACCAGCAAGTCAACAAGGGCCTAAAAACCCAAGAGCACTGCATTAATCCAGATTAAAAATCAACATTGCTTCAATTATCCTGCTTTAGCAATAATAAAAGATACTGATTACAGATATAAAATTACCAAAATAATCTATCAGAGCCTATTTGATAAAAACTGCAGAGGAACATTTTTAAAGGCACAGTATAATCACAGTATAATTAAAGACTCTAGCATGGCAGGATGCTAAAACAAAAAAAATTCATTTTCATAGACCCCTTTACAGCTATTGGCAGCACCATCCTTGCCCTTTTATGAGACTGCAGCTCCATGGTTAGGTTTACATGAACGAATCCTTCATAAAACAAGGGCAACATACATAGGTCAGGTTAAGGTTTTATACTTAGATTTCTTTTCCCATCTTCCTTTTGCCAGTACCAGCAGCCGCTCCACTTTGTGCTGCTAATAATGCTCAATCTCTTTGTTTTGGAGAAAATTATCATTATGATTCTCCAGTCAATGGCATGCGGCAGGGTTGATGGACCAGCTGGTCTTTTCTTGTTCAGCAACTATGTAAGCTCATCATTTTCTGACCTGGGGCCTTTAACTAGAGTTGCCTTTACTAAGAGACAGCAGGTCAAACCAGGGATCTTTTACATTTGGCACATTTTCATCAATTTGTTTGTTGTGATACTTCCTTGTTCTGTTTTCTCTCTTGTTGCTACTAAGGCAAAACACAGGAAAAGATCCAAGGAATATAATAATAGAATATTCACTGTCTGTGGGAAATGTCTGATTGCAAATTTGGAAACAGTGTGCTTACATCAAAAAAGAGCTGCACCTAAAGATTTACAGAAATTAGATGTGTTTTATTGATCTGCATGTCAGGCGGAGATTTATGTTCACACCGATATACTGCATGATCTGATACTGCATGACCTGTAGGCAGAAATGTATGCTGTCATTTTTCCAAAATTTCATTCTGCTCAAGGACATAAGGTAATTACAGACAAGGGAGTTCATTCAGCTGACCAACTATCCAGAATCACCCTGCAATAGCCCCACAGACATTGCAGCATGCAGTAATTCCAGGCTATTTTCCCTTGCTCAATCTTCCCACAGCAATTCCACATCTTGTTAATGCCCTTCAATGAAGAACAATTTCCTGCAATCAGTCCTAAATTTGCCTTCCATTAGTTTTAAATTGTGCCTCTATATCTCATTCGTACAACTGATTTTAAAGTAAATTTCTCTACTATATTTTTCAATAGTTTTAACAAACGTGTACCACCAGCAGATTGCAGCTCTCACACTGTCTCCAGTTCTTGAATCTCTCCCAGGTGTTTCAGTGGCCAGAACTAGACTCAGTCCCTGAGACGTGGTCTGACTCTTAAATGTAATCATAGCTTTGTCTGACTACTTTGACTATGTATCACAATATTCTAGTGGTATCCTTCATGTTGTTCAGTAGGAAATCAACATTGTTAATATTAAGTCTGTTAGAACAGGAGTTCTATTTCAATTACATTCTTAGACAAATCAAAACTATTCAAGTACTGTTTTATTGTGCATCTTCCCTTCCTAGGTTTAATATTTTACATTTATGTGTCAGCCACGGCTCAGTTGTTTATACTCTTGTCTCTGAGTTATACCTTTTCAGTACAAGACCCGTTTCTGGACTTGAGCAAAGGGTCTTGAGCACTGAGGAGTGCTGCCCTGCCTGTGGTTCGGTATTTTGCATATCACATTAAACTAAGATTCCTCCTTGGATAGATATAAATTATTCCATGGCACTATGTTGAAGATGAGAAAGGGAGTTATCTCTGGTGTTCTGGCCAAAAGTTAACCCTCAATTAACATAACAAAGCAGATTATCTGGTCGTTAACACATTGCTATCTCAATACCTATATCAATAGCTTAGATGTTTGGTTGCTAAATTTGCTGATGATGTAAAGCTAGATAAGAGGGTAAGTTGTGAAAAGGACAGAAGGAGTTTGCAAAAGAATATGGATAGGTTAGGTGAGAGGACTAATATTTATGTGGGAAACCTGAACTTGCTGACTTTAGCAGGAAGGATAGAACGTTTTAAAATTGTAAGGAATAGTAGAAATCTGCAGCACTTGAAAATGTAATGTCCTGATAGGTTAGCATGCAGATACAGGAAGTGATTGGAAAGGCAATTGAAATGATGTTGCTTAATACAATGGGGATGGAATATAAAATTAGGCAAATTTTACAATCATTGTACAGGAAATTGTGGCGATTATATCTAAACTGTCATTTACAGTTTTGATCTCCCTATTTGAATAAAAGAAAATGATTGCATTCTGAGTAGTTCGGAGAAGATTCACTCAACTGATTCCTGGAATGAAGGCATTATCTAATGAGAAATGATTAGACAGGCTGGGCCTGCATCCATTGGAGTTTAGAAGAATATAAAGTGATCTTATTGAAACATATCGGTTTGAATTCTCTGATTTTGCATGCCCTGCCGTTCCTGCCAGTGAGGACGGAAAATTTGGTGCTTAGCCAAATCTCCAGTCAAAACGGTGGGACTGGAGAATCCCAGCCATGAACTTGACAAGGTAGATGCTAAAAGGATGCTTCCTTATTTGAAGCATTTAGAACTAAAACATTGTTTGAAAATAAGGATTTGCCCGTTTAAAATACAGGTGAGATTTTTTTTCCCTTGAGGGTCATGAATGTGATGGTTCATGTCATAAGCTCCAGAGCATTTTATGGAGCCCACCTGAATCATAAGTTTTGCACCTTGAATTTGGCTAGGATAAGCATGATACGTTTCACTTCAGGTATTCTGAAGTGAAACATACTATACTTACTCTAGCCAAAATAATTCCTTGAAAGTGCAGTAATAGGTGGAGAGAACAGTGAAGAAAGCATTTTAGCTTGCTTGGTTTCATTGGTCAGAATATTGAATACAGAAGTTGGGACGTCTTGTTGAAGTTGTAAAGGCCACATTTGGAGTACTGTGTACAGTTTTGATCACCCTATTATAGGAACTGACTTGGTGAACACTGAAAATAAGTATTCATTCATTGCCTCTCCTATCTCTTCTGACTCCATGCATAAGTTCCCATTACTATACTTGACCGGCCCTAATCTCACCCTGATTATTCTTTTATTTCTCCCATAACAGTAAAAAACCTTAGGGTTTTCCTTGATCCGACTCGTCAAGGACATCTCATGTCTCCTCCAAAGTCTCCCTTTTTGTTAGCTCATTCCTTGCTATCTTGAAACCCTCAAGGGACCCAAATGAACCTTGTTTTCTCATCCTTACATACACTTCCTTTTTCCTCTTAACAAGACATTCAACTTCTTTTGTGAACTGTTCCCTCACTCAGTCATTTCCTCCCTGCCTGACAGGGATATACTTATCAAGGACATGCAGCATTTGTTCCTTGATCAAGCTTCACTCTTCATTTGTGCCCATACCTGACAGTTTCTGTTCCCATCTTATGCTCCCTAATTCTTGCCTAATCACATCATATTTACTCCTTCCCCAATTATAAACATTGCCCTGCTGTATGGCCCTAACGCTCTCCATTGCAATAATGAAAAATGCCAAATTGTTGTCACTACCTCCAAAGTGCTCTCCCACAAATGAATCTAACACTTGGCCCAGTTCATTATCCAGTACCAAGTCCAATGTGGCCCCACCTCTTCTTGGCCTATCCACCTACTGTGTCAGGAAACCCTCCTGCACACATTGTATAAAAACTGCCCCATCGGAACTATTCAACCTATAAAGGTTCCAATCAACGTTTGGAAAGTTAAAGTCACCATGACAACTACCCAGTGACCTCCACACCTATCCATAATCTGCTTTGCCATTTCTTCCCTCAAGTCTCTATCACTATTTGGGGGCATTCTAACAACGTGACTATTCCTTTTCTATTTCTAACTCAGTAGGCAGATCCCTCTTGAACTGCCTATCTGCAGCCATTAAACTATCCTTGATTAACAATGGTGACAACACTAAATAAATGGGAGACTTATTTTTATTCTTTATTACTTAACTGTATTAACTTATATTTATCATTGATCTACTCATGTACTTCTTTAACACCAAGCTCCATAGCAGATTCTCTGGATTGCTCTACTGCCTTCAATTGTCACACTTCTTGTCCATTATCCAGCATTGATGAGAAGGAATTTCCTTCAACTAAATATTTCAGCACAAACATCACTTCCATCAAATTCATCTCTCTCTCTGGCACTCAGTCCAGCAATACCTCACTTTTAAAATTCTCAGCCGTGTTTTTAAATCCATCCATGGCCTTACACCTTCCAATTGCTATATCTCAACCAACCCTGGAAACTTTCAATGTCTTTGTGCTCCTTTACTTCTGGTGTTTTGCACATTTGGATTTCATTCAGTCCACCCCACCCTTAGCAATCACAGTTATTGAAGTTCTGGAATTCCTTTTGTAAGCCTTTACAATTCATTACTTCAGAATCACTGCTTAAGATGCACTTTAGAAAATATCTCTTTTAATATGCATTTAGTCATCTGACCTTATGGGCGGGATTTTACAATCTCACTTGAGCAAGACCAGATATTCCCACCAGAGGTCAACAGAGATTTCAGTTATCGGACCTTTGCCCCCTCCAATTCCTTGGCAGATGAGGTGGTAGAGTTTCAACAAATGTCCCATTATGTTCTTTAGTTTCAAATTTGAAATGTCCTGTAAATTCTTTAGAACAGTTAACCGTGTTAAGGGTACTATATTAATGTACATTGCTGTTGTTGAATCAGTGTGAGTCTGATCATTTGTAATTGGCAGTTTCTGTGCCTGTATTCTCCCTATTATGAATTTCTGTACAAAGTTGGCCTGTCTTCAATCTAATAGCTCCCCACTTGCTACTGGAAAAGGGTGGGCTCAAGAGTGGACAAATAAATAAGTGATGCAATGTTCAATTGTTCAGTGTTTGATTGTGTGAGTCTTTTCATTATTGATGCTCTCTGCATTTGATTAGTTAAACCTGCTTGTGGATTCAGAAAAGTAAAAGAATTGTGAAAGTTGTTGGAAGTTGAAAATAGAAGCATAAAAGGAGCATACATTTTAAAGTATTGGGAATGCATCACTGTTACAATCTTATAAGCTGGTGTGTCATCTCTGCATAGTTCCAAGATATAAAATATTCAACAGGTGAGACCTGAAGCAGAGTGGTTCGCAACAAAAGAGAAAAATTGCTACGTGTCAGGATAAACAGAAAAAGAATTTAAGACCAAGGAAATGAAAGAAAAGGCTAGAAGAAAGAACCTCCAGCTGAAACTAGAATCAGGAAAATCAGAATAACAAATTTACATTTTATCATAGAATCATAGAGTCCTACAGTGCAGAAGCAGGGCATTCAGCCTACTGAGTTTCTACTGACTATAATCCCAACCAGGCTCTGTCCCTATAACCCCATGCATTCATCTTAGCTAGTCCCTCTGACACTACAGGCAATTTAGCATGGCTAATCCACCTAATCACCACTTATGTAACGTAACAGGCCCGATTTTACCATCAGGTTGCATTCATTTTTGGGCACAAAAACTTGCTAAAGTCAGGTGTGAGGTGAGTAGCACGATCTGCGACCACTCCCATGTCCGTTCCTTCTTTACCAAGCACTTAAAATGGCCACGATTGGGACCACATTCAAAACAGACATGACTTAATGAGTTGGATGTCCAAATGTACCAGCATTTCCCCCTTTATCACCATGTTCGCCTGTCCAGATTTGGCACAAAATAGACATGGTCCACAAGGGTCTGTTTCGGGTGCTCCAACTAAGTTCAGAGCTTCCAGCGGCTCTCTAATTCAGATCGTTGAAGGCGGGGGGGGGGGGGGGGGGGGGGATGGTGGTGGTGGTGGTGGTGGTGGTGGTGGGTGTTGGCAGGGGGAGAGAGAGATGAGTCAGATGGCTCTCTGCTGGATGGAAGAGGGAGTCATGTCAGATGGCTCTCTGGTGGATTGGGGAGGAGTGAGGCCAGATCATTTTCTGGTTGGGGTGGATGTCCACTGCCACTCTGTGTGATATTGGTGGGGGACAAGGAGGACAAGGGGCTGTGATCAGTCTGGGTAGTGGGGTGGGGGGGGGGAGATAAGAGAGACAGTAATGTTGAGGGGGTGGGGCAATGTCTATAGGGACCGGGGAGAGGCATTATTCAGCTGGGGAGCATTTTTCTATTTCTTTTTACTGAGCTTGCACAGTTGAAGGTTTTGTTTGGAACAGCAGCATTTTGGACAGAATAAGTCCTGCATTTATATATGCTACACTTGCTGACTCAAACTTCACTGTCCCGTTAAGCTAAATCTGAAGGTGTGCTATTTTGGGATATTATTCGACCCAGAATTAAATTTCTAAATCACCAAGGCTCTATTCTTTCAACATTGGGATATCATCAGTTTCAGATCCTTACCTCCCCTTATCATGCTGCAACTTGATCCAAAGCTTTATTATTACAAGAATTGATTGTTTTGACAGGTTTCTGCAGCGCGATTCAGAATCACTGCAATTTTTTCAGGCAGAGTTGTTAGAGAACACATTTGCAAGTCAGATCTGGAACACTCCCAGAGTCAGCACTTAGAACCAAAATGGTTGTATATGGCCCAATATCTTGTGAGCGTTTCTTTGCTGAAGAAGTGAATCTTGAAGTGAAAGGGATAGGTTTTGGAGAAGTTTTCCAAGGTGAGTAGAAAAGTTATATTGTTTTGAGCCAATCCCAGGGACTGGGTATAGTGAATAAATAGTCATCTCTAATGGTGAAGTAGAATTGGGTACCAACTGTAATCCATTGTCAAGGAGAGATTAATTCAAGGGCATTGCCTGGACTAGGTCACTCAGAAATTGTAGCAAGTAATTTTGAAGACATCTGAAAATCATGCATTGGGTCTCTGGGAGCCATTAGAGCTTATTGAGAAGGGGAGTGAACAATGTGTGGGTGATGGTATGTCCCACAAAGTTCTCAATTTGCTGAAGTTAATGAGTTATAGGAAGGGGACAATCAGAGGAGTCAGGAAAGGAAATTAGATAGGCCACAAAAGAAATTGTCAATGCAATCAATTCTTGTAATAATAAAGCTTTGGATCAGGTTGCAGCATGATAAGGGGAGGTAAGGATCTGAAACTGATGATGTTCCAATGTTGAAAGAATAGATCCTTGGTGATTTAGAAATTTAATTCTGGGTTGAATAATATCCCAAAATAGCACACCTTCAGATTTAGCCTAAAGGGACAGTGAAGTTTGAGTCAGCAAGTGTAGCATATACAAAAGCAAGCTGAAAAGAGTGATTGTTTTCTTTCTGAAGCTGAAGCATTTGATTCAGAGACAGATTCTCTGGCTGTTCATGACTCGCTGCCACTGTCAGCGAGGGTGGTGTAAGTGTCAAGAGGGTAGAACTAGCTTTCCATTTGATAATGATGCCTAAGAAGCTGACCTGAATCTCAACATCATACAAAACAACTGATGTCACATTTATGGAGGATGTTGCTTAAGGAGCTGAACTTAGAGTTGAGCAAAGAAGAATACCAGATGTCACAAGCATCTACATTGGATAATCAAAGACGACAATAATCTGATAATGTATATTTTTGCTTCTGTTTCCCGTTGGTAGTATTCATCACACACGATCAAAGTTACTTGTTGAGACAGTTCTGAGAAGATTTCTAAAGCAAAGTAGCTAAAGCTAATGACAAGATGCAGGTCTTCGGGCAAGTTGGTGAGATGGCCAGCCAAAGCAGCGATGAGCAGTATTCAATGTGATAAAAGCATAACTATACAGATTGCATCATTAGTTATTATAAGAGTGATACACTAAGTTGACTATTTTGATTAATCGCAATTCATCCCAAGCAATAAAAAAAAACAAGGCTTTTTATTCAACAGAATCATTGTTTAAACTCTGGAAAATCTGAATGAATTACAGTTGCTGCTGTGTTCTGACAGAAATAACTTGGGCAGATGTCAGGAAATGAATTCAGGTAAAAAATACAAATGATGTCTGCAGGCCTTCTGTAGCTGACCTAGTTAGCGAATCTCAACATCAAGTTTTTAAGATAAAAATTAAAAACAGGTTTGAGAAGCAGATAAATCTGGCATTTATTATTACATTGAAAGTTAATTTTGCAATAATTCAACCCATGTGTTTTCTCTATATTAGCTTCCAGTTTTAAGGTTATAAAAAAAATGAAGTGGCAAAAGAAATAACTTCCCTTTGTTGGCAAAATTTTCAGCATATGTGAAAATACTTCTGACCTCTTAGTATTTTGAACATTCCCTGGATGCTTTAGTTTTGGGCTTGTCTAGCCTATTGTTGGAAGTCATTAATCAGTATATTCTATTTGTTAAGGGTAGTTTTGCTAGATACTTTAGGCCAGGAAATAAAGATGCTAAAAAATGGACAAGTTGGATTCCTAAGCTGAAACACCAGCTGAATCACCCAGATGTTTCTTGAATATCCTGAATGCGCTTATTAATTGGGTTGCATTGCATTTTGGAGGTAAGACCTGTGACAATATTGTGCATTTAAGAAATATATTTTGATCATGATTCTTTGCAGGATGTTTTAGCAGTCCCTGGGATTTTGTCAGAGCCATGATGTCTATAGCCCATGTCTTTTTTTGCTACTAAAGTAGTATAATTGACATCATATTGGTTTTAATCTGAACTAATGCAGTGTTCTGTTGTTTCAGTGTTCTTCTGGGATGGCAGAGTAGAGCTTGATTGATGGCAATTGACATGTCAGACCTTGTGGCTAGAGATTGTTTAATTTTAATTTTTCAGAAGCTGCTTGAAACTGAGGGAGACAGCAATGGAGCTGGAGCTGGAGCTGGAGATTCTGTTATCTGGGTGGCTGTTTTTGGAAGCTGCCAAAGATTCGAGGTTTTGTGGTTTTGAGGAGATATCCTGCTCTGAAAACTGCTGGCTTTTGGATTTCTGTCCATAGTGTGACAAGGCTGGAAGTTCAGCATTGCATGAGGATACTTGTGTTTTGCTGACTAATTCTGGAGGGGTATTTATTTATGGGATATTATTTTAAATTGGAACAACAGAGATAACTAATTATTAGGAGTTATATGTATCATTTTGAGGTCTAAGAATTGGTAAAAAGTTATGCTAATTCTTTTTGTTTCATGTTCTAACTTTGATAAAAGCTTCCTAGATAAAACCTTCCTATCATCCCTGGGGTAAAATACCTTATGCTCACCAATATCAAAATCGAATGTAAAACTCAGGATTGAAACTAACTTCACAGAACACTTTGAAGTTTCTGGCCTGGGTCTTAACAGTACCTCAACCAACAATCTCTCAATGTTCATAAAGGAAAACATTGATTAGTTTCATCAGACATTCCTGGGTAACTCAGTTGGTAAAATTCATTCTTAGCCCAGTGCTGCTGAGTACCCAAATGGTCATTCATTTTGTCTAATTTTTCATATGTAAGGTACGCTGAACAAAGGCAATGGATAATGTTGCTACATCTGTCAAATAATATGATCAATTAGGCATATTACTGAGAGAAAAAAATCTTTAGCTCCCTCTCTGATATTCTTTATTATTTCCAACTTCCTCTTTTCACATTCAACAACCGGCTCTACTATTAAACTGAGCTAGCTTTCTCATTCAATCCCTGATACATTTGCAAATTCTGCATCTACATGTCTAAGGGCCATATTATTCCCCAATTATCAAATACCCTGATTGATTTTGAAGTAAGACTGCATAAATTAAATTTTTCAATCTCTCCTTTTGAAATTGCCAGCCAACATTGTAGTGTAAAGGTGTGGCATAAGAAGGGGTCAATGTGGGTCTGCTCACATGGTGATGTAAAAGAACATTTGATCAGCATCTAGGGGTCAGTGTAGTGTTGGACAGTGCTGTGTATAGAAGCAAGAATGGAGGCTGCTCCTAGCTTGGAACTTTACTGTACTGATGTATGCAGCTTCTAGTAGTTAATAAATTATGATGGAATATGTAAGGCTGGAAATACCTTAATAATACTTACAAAACTGCACCCAACACTTTGTAACTTGAATGGAACCACTCAAAAGTTCACAGATGCTAAGAAAATTTAAATTCTGGAAAACTGAAGGAAAAATCAAAGAAGCATTCTGATCTGAAGAAAAACTCAAATGGATGTGCAAAAGGAAATCACTAGAGATAAATTCCAAGGCTTGAAAGTTGAAGGCAGAAATTGAATTCCTCATTGCAGCAAAGGACTCCGTGGAAGCCCAGCTTCAGTACCCAAAGTATGAAGAGGCTGAAGATCCAGCAGTAGTGAGCTAACAATGTAAAATTCCTGGACAATGCAAGTCCTAAAAGAAGTTAAGTATTGCACAGATCCGAAATCACTGTTTAAATACAATCCATTACAAAGAGAGGTTGGATAGGCTTGGGTTATTTTGGTTGGAGCAGAAAAGACTGAGGGGTGACCTGATCGAGGTGCACAAGATTATGAGAGGCATGGACAGGATGGATAGAGAGCAGCCATTCTTCGTAGCTGACGTGTCAGTTACGAAGAAACATAAGTTCAAGGTGAAGGATAGGTAGTTTAGGGAGATGTGAGGAAAAACCATTTTACATCAGAGGGTGGTGACGATCTGGACTGCACTGCCTGAGAGAATGGCAGATGTGGGTTGCCTCACATCCTTTAAAAAGTACGTGGATTGGGTACATGGCACATCATAACATTCAAGGGCAAGTACTGGTAAATGGGATTAAGTGGGATGTCAGCTGTTTCTCATGTGTCAGTGCAGATTCAATGGGCTGAAGGGCCTCTTCTGCACTGTGTGATTCTGTAAAATCTGAATCCCAAGTTAATGCCTGAACACATGGTAGCTGATCTTGTTCAGAACAAAGTAAAACATAATAATTAAAAATTAATTGTAACTGATTAGGCAAATTTTTTAAAAAATGGCAAAAACCAGCATAATAAAAACCAGAGGAAATTGTGTTTAAGTATGGAAGACTAATGAATCGATCCAGGAAACCATTGTTGAAAAACATTTAAATGCATGGGTCGCAAACACCCATTATTGCAGGAGTCCATCATAACTGGCAAGGGAAAATCAGAAATCCACTGTTCCAGATCAATTTGGACTTATCCAATGCCCAGATCATTCATAGAATTGTGAGCTTTGGAGGAAGAGAGTACTCAGCTGTATGATTGCCGAAGATCATGGTAAAGAGATAGAATTGAACATGTTAACCCACTTCTTCATTCAGTAAGCCGATAGCCCATGACATTATTGCTGGGCAAGGAATCAATGAGTCAATACAATCAATGCAAAATTTGATGAACTTTTGTCATCATTCAATTTGTATTTAACCTCAGAAATAACAAAATCCTGATGTTTAAATATGTCCAGTAGTCATGAAAACCTATCAACTCCTTCATTCGTGATCTTTACAGAATGGCTAAAGGCTGTAATTACCACAATCTGAAATGTGAGCAAATCCGAGATCATGGGCATGATTTTCCCAAAGAAAATAAGTGCCTAATGGATGGGAATAAAGGAACTTTAGGTGACCTTATTTAAATGAATTTCTGGCACTCTGTGCATGACAGCGGCCATCAGGAATTTACACTGTTGGACAAAGAACCATGACTAAAAGACCTCTGGCTCTGAAAACAGATATATCAGTTTCTGGGCCAGGAGGAATTTGGCATTCAGTCATAGGCATGATTCTGGAACCACTAAGGTATGGTGCTAAACAAATCTTCAGGCTAATATATATGGCATCTGTTTTTCTTCTCTTTCTTGAGCAAAGATGTTTGTGTGGCTTGAATTTTCTCAAAATGGCAGATGTCAAGGCAACCACTGTTGAAAATTTACAAAACTGCAAGTTCCTGAGAACAACAAGCAAGATTCCCTTGAATGTGACTTTAGCTTGGAATTGTCTTTTCTCTTTGGAGATCTTGTTTCTCTACTTTCATTACCAGAAGCCCTCATTGATCAGGCCAGCCAATCACGATGATGAAGATGATGACCACTGCACCTTGGATAGATGATATGTCAAGAGACAAAACAGCAATGAGAAGAGCCTTAACCTTTGGCTCCAAAGCCAGTTGATGAGATAAACTCAGAAACCACAGAGTAGATGCCGCAATCCCCAGCCAGTATGCCTGGTACCAACAATGTTGGAACCACATTGCAGTCATTATCATCAAACATGGCCAAACACAAATATGAGTTTATTCTCAATCATGCCCTCACAACAGGAAGACCTATCTTGAATCCCAGCTTGCGAAGATTGAGGTAAGCCTAGTGCTCTTCTGCTCCATAAAGAGCAGGATCGAACTACTGAATCCATCATTACAACTGGGAATTTGACAGAAAGCAAACTCAATGCCAAAGCTAGGAAAAAAGGATAAAACAATACCCAGAAGCCAGCACAATCTCTGATTCAACAACATGCACCTGCATAATGAGAGCTCTGACAAGAAATGGAAGCAGTATCCAGACTACCTAGACCCTTGAACTCAGACTCAAAGGAGGGAGATGTAAAAGTGTTGATGATATGCATGGATTAAATTATAAATACATTAGATGAAGATTGGATGAGGGTGTATATGAAAGGTTAATGTGGAACTCACTACAATACTGCTAGCACAGTGATGTAAGCAAGCACATGATCCACACCTAGGAGTCAATGTAGTGTTGGACAGAGCTGTGTGTAGAAGCAAGCATGGAGAAAGCTTTTAGCTTGAATCTCTACTATACCAATTGAGTTAATAAATACTTACTGCTGAACTACTGAAGACTGTTAATACCTATTGAACTATAACCACCACCTCACAACAAATTACATCCAATAGATTGATTAGACCATTGTTCAAGACATTGAGTAGAATACATTAGATCATAGCTGCATTTACCAAAATCACAACACCATCTCTGGAAAGATGCCCAGCGAACTGTTAGAAATATCTAAAATAGATATACCAAGATCTTCCTTTGCAGCATCATGCAACACAATGACAAAGATGTCAACAACCTCATTTCGTTTCACTTTTAACTCAAAAAATAGAGTCTATGCTGTCTAAATTTAGGCTGGTTGTGCTCATTTTATGAAGTTAAAATAGGTGGAAGTTTAAACAATTTAACAAAGCAGAGGCTCATGCCTGAAATACACAGGCATTTGGGCCACTGCTGTAATGACTGAGTTTTCTTTTCGCTCACTCAGATTTCTCAATTCATGCTGCCTAATCAGTGATCGTGACGTGCAGAACTCTCTTTCCAACTTGGGCTTATGGATTTCATGATTTTATACTTTAACTTCCACAAGGAGAAAATCAGCTCTGATTGTTGCTTCCAAATACTCATCAGTAAAGATGTGCAAAGCAAATGGAGATAATCAAAGTAAAATTAACATCTTCAATATGATAGAAATGGAAATTCCCTTTGGATTAAAAGGGCTCAAAATTAATAAATGCCCTGGAGAATTTTGTATTAATGACAGAATGCTGAAAGAGACAAAAGAGATTTGTGAGGGGTTTAGTGATTATAATGATGAAATGGAGCGTAAGAAATAAGAACAGTAATAAACGATTCAGCCCTTCAAACTTGCCTCATTCAATAGGATCACAGCTGATCTTCTCCCTGAAATCCATATCATTACTACCAACATCAAGACCCTTAAAGTATTTTACCTTCCTCCAGACAGATACCTAGATATTGTAAAGGTATCTCTTCAAAAATTGTATCTCCCCATTTTTGAAGTATACAAGAGAGGGGGTTCTTAAAGATGTACAAAATACTACAGCCAGAATTTTATTGCTTCACCCCCTACAGGAATTGGAGGAGCGAAGGACAGAACATGGAAATGTCCATTGATCTCGGGCGGGATTTTACGGTTTCAGAACAAGCGAGGCTATAAAATCTTGCCCTACATATGATGTTATATTTTAATAACTTACTATAAACTTAAAAGTTTATAAAAGAACTGTAACATGAAGTAAATACACTTTAAGTGGATAAGTGCTTTGCAACATTAAAAATTACAACATTAAAAGTTAGAAAACATCATCTTAGTTCTAATCTTGAGTGCAGTATTTAACAAAGATTCTTGCTGTGCTACAAATTAAGCTATTTTAGAATATCCATCAAATATTTAAAGCAAAGTGTTACCTTAAATGTCCAAGTAGTTCAGCGGTCTAACTAGCAGGGTGCAAAAACTCTCAATTAAGTGTCCCACTACTCAGTAAGTTTGAGAAATATTGATAAGACATTTCATTTCAACCCTTGTGAGATTCCATGGCAAAAAAATTATGTTTTTATATCCTATTGAATTGAATTACATCACCCTTAGTAGCCTCAAGTATTTTCTCTCTGTGTAACACTTCTCCTTTTATATAATGCTGTATTATTCTTTATATTTGGTAGATTATTTGTCGAGGGCTACTTTGTTATATATTGAGTTTTTATCTGGCCATTGATGCCTTTAATGTCAGCAGCAAAAACTATAATGACTTTTATTTGTTTCTTACTTTCATGTGTTTTATAAAGGAAGGTTTTAAACTTTAAATGTTACTAAATGGTCAGTTTAAAGTTTAAAAACAAATATTTGCAGATGTTAAAATCTGAAACCAAAAGGGAAAATGCTGGAAAATCTCAGCAGGCCTGCCAGCATCTGTAAGGAGAGAAAAGAGCTGATGTTTTGAATTCAGATGATCCTTTGTCAAAGCTGAAGTATTTAGAGCAGTTTAAAGTTTGTTTTGCTCATGATTATGCTATTCAAAGACCAAAACCTCTTTTTTTCTTATCATACAGCAAAAGGTGAATCTTGTAAAAGTGATGTGCAATATTCCATTGAACTTGATTGATGATTTTAAATTAATCCGGAGGTGTTTATATCATCTAGATCCAGCTTGCAGTAAATCCATCCTTCTATTACAGACAAATCTGACCTTGGTAAATTATGATTCCATTTTTCACATTTCATTTCTTAAAGAGTAACTCATTTACAATTGTGAAAAGGGCAGAACTTAAATGTCCTTTTTCTCTTGGGATACTCCTGTGCTTTTCATACCTGTATCCTCAATGAGGCTTTTAACATTTTTGGCCAAAAAAGAATACTAGGCCTTGCTATCTGTGGTACCATTTTATATCAGATATTTATATTAAAAAGTTTTAAGAAATTCCAGTAAATTCCACATCCATTTGAAAGATTCCATATAGTACATATCAGAGTCAGAGATGTCCTTGTGTGCACAAGGGCTTGTTTCAAAGGATTTATCTCTTTCTTGTCTGTTAGCAAAAATTATTAATGTATTCAATTCCAAAGTATTATGTCCAGATTATATGTGAATTCTATTTATTACCTATATTTCATTTGATTGCATTTTCCACACAGTTCAATTCCCCCCTCTGTCTGTAATTGTACCTTCTGCCTTCCAGAGCTCTCATTCAAACCCTTAGAAAAAAATTCTTAAGCTTATCAATCATATCTTTAAGACACATTTCTTTCTGATGTTTATTGCACAAAGTTTCACAACAGGACTAAAGCATGTTGCATGCTTCCCTTCATAACTTACTCCAGAGAATCTGGCTTCTTCCCCTGTCACCCTTGTATTAAGCCTAGAGAGTTTGACCTCCTTCCCCAGTTCCATTCCTGACACACCTAAACACCCAGGCTTCCTTCCCTGGACACCCTCTTGTCTTAACCTGCTGCTCCATCTTCCTTGCCCAGCCCTTGCACAGCTTGGAGTGAGCATCTGAGTTCAGTTATGAGGCTCCCAGGAAAGCCAAAGCAGCGGTTACTAATTCCAAAATCCCAGAAAAAGTCCCAGGTACAATCCACTTGTATGAAGCTGTAGCTGTGAACACACAAATTTTTCACTGGAAGAAAACTTAATTTGGAGGGAGTACTTGTTTCTGATGAGCTGGTCTTTTAATAAGAATGGCACTGGTCATTAGGAAGCTCAGACTGCCTTGCAAGTTCCAAAACCTAATTGCAAAATTTCAATCCATTATTAGGAAATGATTTTTGTCCTCCCACTAAATTAAATTGCCACAGCTGCCAAGTTTCCTACTGCTATAAATGTCTGCTCAATGAGCAGAATTTTCTGGCCCTTTCTGCCACTGGGATCTTCCAGTCCTGCCAAAGGCACCCCCCCACCTCTCTATCCGAGGCTGTGTAGGCTGCGAAAATCCCACTGATGGCTAATGACAAGCAACTTCTGTTGCTGGAAATTCCTGCCCAATTCTTCAGAAAGATGATCCTTGGAATATGCTGCATTTTCCACACACAATACTGTGTTATGGACGACATATAATATGAAGCATTAAGAAGGTAAAATTTCTGCTTTGAGTTATAAAATTACACTGGTTAGGTTACAGTTCAATGAGTTCTCATTCCCTGTCCCTCCTATACAAGATGTGGAGTTGCCAGCATTGGGCTGGGGTAGGCACAGTAAGTAGCCTCACAACACCAGATTACAACTCAACAGGTTTATTTGGTAGCACAAGCTTTCAGAGCAGTGCTCCAAAAGCTCGTGCTACCAACTAAATCCTTTGGACTTTAACTCAGTGTTGTGAGACTTCTTACTGCTCCTGTATGTGGGTAAGGTTCTTGCTGTGATGCTGGTAGTGCTCCTGCTGCCACTCATGGCTTAGCCCTCATCCGAAGTTCAAGATAAAGCAGCTGCAGTGACAAATGATCTGATGTGGTCTAATAAGAGCTGATCAGATATATCACAGTTAGAAAATGATGATCAGACGCGCAAACTTACAAAGTAGTAAACACAATGAAAAGAGGAGTAAAAGTCAATTCCACAGTAATAATAATAACTTCTAAACTGTTCACAATCCTGACATTCCCCAACCTCCAGCCCTCCTCATCCCTCCACCCCATACCTCACCCAGCCCCACCCCCTACCCTATATCTCAGCCCTGCCCCTATTCCATTAATAGATATAAATTCCATTCTCTGCATGAAATATTTAATTATTTATTAACTAATCATTGTTTGGTGCCACCAAATTTGATGAAAAGAATGAGATGTCAAAGCTTTATATCTTGCACTCATCAGAATATTTCTGAAGAATGTTTTTTATTCATACAAAGTCTCATCACTTGTAGTGAATTTATCTATGCTTTCTAGATAGAACTCTTACAAAAATATAAGTAATCAAAAAGCCAACCATATAGTTGTGACTGGGAGACAGAAATCATACCGTTCAACTGAATAAAATCACAATTTGGTAATTAGCTTTAAACTCAACCAACTGTTGAGTGGAAACCAATTATACAACATTCATTTAGAAAATAAAACAAGGGCGTATACATTGAAAAAAAAAACAATTAGTGAACATTTTGATAGTGGTCGCTTGTATTAAACATGGAAAGTATTTCTTGCTTGCCATAGGTTGCAAGTTATGGATGCCCATTTTTCTTGACTGTTGTGTGTTGTGGCCATCTCATTTGGATCAATAATATATAATTGCTTGGCAGATTCACTATCACTTTTTACTGGCAGCATGGTGGCATAGTGGTTAGCACTGTTGTCTCATAGCGCCAAGGACCTAGGTACAACACCCAGTTTGGATCACTGAATGCACATTCTCCCTGTGTCTGCATGGGTTTTCTCTGGGTGCTCTGGTTTCCTCCCACAATCTGAAAGATGTGCTGGTTAGGTGCATTGGCCATGTTAAATTCTCCCTCAGTGTACCCGAGCAGGCACAGGAATGTGGCAACAAGAGAATTTACACAGTAACTTCATTGTGGTGTTAATGTAAGCTTACTTATGATACTAATAAATAAACATAAACTTACTATTTCCTTCAAGATACCTTATTTAGTTCAGTGTAGTTCTTTGAGGCTTGATCTGCAAAACTATATTCTTAAGATTTTTTTTATATTTGTCTTTCCAAACAAAAATAAATTCCTTAACACAGTTGAAATAACTTCACTACAAGTGACTTAGAGATTGAGTTAGATGTTTGGGCTGGATCCTGTCAGAGTATGGCTGTCCCTTACAATAATTGAATCTAGAATATTAGTTATGTTCTAAGACTATTTAAATTAGATCAACATAAGGCTTCACTTGCAGGCACGTTGATAGTGCTAATTCTACTCTTAGCAAACTGTACCACAATAGCTATTTTGCTATTGCATCAGCTGGTGATGAAACAGCTTCTCCTCACCACAGATGGTAAATAATTTTAGAGATGGGGGTGGTGGAAGTCCTAGTGGGAAAGAACAATTATCAACAAACTGCATATTTTATAAATGCCTTTAATGGAAGATGCATGTTTGGCATGCAGCCAAACTGACCCGAGCTCACAGAATAATGACTTCTAAGTGGTGGTTTTGACTATATTTATGGGCACTTGAATTCCACCCAGTTTAGTTTCACACTAATTTACTATCGTTGATAAACACTTTTGTTTGCTTGAGATAAACGCAGTGGTGTAGATTTACCAGAAGCCATGCAAGAAAATGGATTAATTTGGACAACATCTGATTACATCAAATTTGATTGATTTGGCAAAATTGAGACATCTATTCCTCTTTTCCAAAGAGGAAGCTTACAAAGCTTCCTTTCAGAAATTAACAATAGCCAATCAAAATAAAAGCAATATTCTCCTTATGACATTTGTGAAATCCTGTCTGACTGACAGAAACAACAGCTTGCAATATAGCGTAATCATTGCTCATTTACATTTCTCTACTGGCTAATTAACCATTTAACCACTTTTTCTGATTTAGTTGTATTTATAGCTAACCTCAATGGAAGCTCACCAGAAGAGCCTGGAACTAGGCCCTATTATACCGTATAGTGAAATCACTTCATGACTTGTTAGAAGTAGAACCCACCTCAAGAATGGTGATAGTGATAAGGGAGATTCAGCTGCCTTGCATCTGGTTTCTTCTGCCATCCATGATGTTTGTCACATTATCAATGAAGGTCAATAAAGGCCAAACCAAGCACAGCTCATAAATAGGATGATAGTCCAATCTGGAATTAAGGCCTCAGACCTCAAAGAAGATCTGAATTCGTAGAATCATAACATCTGGTCAGTATAGATTGAGTCTGCACCAACTCTCCAACAGAGCACCCCACCTAAGCCCTTTCCCATAGCCCCACATATTTATTGCACTACTCTCCCTAACCTAGACATCTTAGGACAAAAGGAGCAATTTAGTTTGACCAATCCAATTAATCCGCACATTTTTGAACAGTGCGAGGGAACCAGAGATCCCCCTGGAGGAAATCCACAGAAATATGGGGAGAATGAGCAAACTCCAAATTGACAGTGCTAACCACTGTGCCATAAGGCAACCACATGTTGCCTTATTACAGAATCACTGGGCACACTAATTATTTTTAGAGGGATCAGGCATTCCATCTTGACAGACATTCTTAGCAATTGTTGCAGAACAAGTAGTCATGCTTATCATTCATCTAGTGGCACAGGCACTTGTCATTGGCAAGAAATTTATAGAACTCTACCTGACCCTAAAGGAAGCTGCCAGGCTCTAAGCAATGGTTGATCAGTGCCAGAATAATAGGTCAACTGAATTTCTGAATAACAAAGTGCATGTTGCAAATTTGAATAAAATAAGTAATCAAGTTAATTTATGTTTTTCTTATGTCTTTAAGTGTTTCATATCATTATAACCCCTAAGTATATAGTACTAAACTTTCACCTTGTAGTGGTTAACTTTCTAAATCCAATTTTCTTCTCACATCTAATGATACACCAAAGGAGACTTTTGTCTGTTTCCATAGCTAGTAATTCCTGGAATGAATCAGTCATCATTGCCAGGGGCTTATAGCTTGAGGGGGTACTATCCACATCCAGAAATTTCTCCCTTTCTTATCTCCAACATTTGGCTGGATTTGTTGATTGACATTCAACCTGTTTGGCTGCATTATAAACGTACTTTCCTTAACCATCTAATCCAAGGTGAGACTAAAATTCAAAGGCATGGGCTATTATTCCTGCAGAATGAGAGTTCAAATCTTACCACGTCAGTTTGAAAATTTGAATTCTGTTTTAAAAAATCTGGAAACAATGAAATAGTGTCAGTAAAAATACCAAAAAGCATTTTGATTGTCAAATATCGATCTGCTTCTGTAATGCCCTTTAGGCAAGGAAACCTCCTATCCTTACCTGGTTGATTCCAGGCTTACACTGACATTATTGATTTTTAATTACCCTCTGAAGTTGTGTATCGAGTGACTTATTTGTATAAAATCACCATAAAGAAAAGCACCATCACCTCACAGACAGCCAGGATTTAAGAACAAGGGCCATCATTACCTTCACAGAACAGCTGAGGATGTGTAAAATATACACTGTTCTTGCCAACAATGAGTGCCATGCTGGCACTGCTGCCTCACCGTGCCAGGGACCTGGGTTCGATCCTGGGGTGGGTCACCGTCTTCGCGGAGTCTGCATGTTGTCCCCAGGTCTGCGTGGATTTTTTCTGGGTACTCCAGATTCCTCCCTCAATCCAAAAGATGCACTGGTTATGTGCATTGGCCATGATAAGTTCTCTCTTAGTGTGCCCAAACAGGCTCCAGAGTATGGTGACTAAGGGATTTTCACAATAACTTCATTGCAGTATTAATGTAAGCCTACTTGTGACACTGAGAAATAAACTTTAACAATAGTAACAGACAACAGATTAAATTGAAATATGCAAAGCTTTATGCATTTTATACATGCCAGTCAAATTGATTTATTTATTCATTGCATGTGAGGGAGAAACTTCATTTATTGGTGGAATTGTAGTGGGCAAAAAGAAAGGCCTGGATTGGAATTGTACAAAATGATAGGGCAGGACTTACAAAGAAAGTAATCTCTTGACTACAAGATGTCCCAAAGGAGCATTGCTACATTCCATTTTGTTTCAGAGAGCAGTTGAGAGTCAATCACATTGCTGTGGTTCTGGAGTCAATTATAGGCCAAACTAGGCAAGGAAGAACATTTTTGAACCAGATAGGTTTGTATAACAATCGTTTCGGCATTAGACTTTGAATTTTACAACAGAATTTTAACCTGGGCTGACCAGATCTCGCTCTGGGTGTCTGGATTATTACCCCAGTGACAATACCACTGTGTCACTGCTTCCCCATATTGAGGAAACTTGCAAACTTCCTTCTTTTTAATTTCTGTAGAAATATATGCTGACTTCAGTTCCTTACAACAGCTTAATTACCAACTACCTGTGAGCGATGTCACAGGAGATCTAGATTAATAAAGTTAAACATAATGGGTGAGATTTTCCAGCCATGCTCACTCCAAGGCTGGAATTTCTCATTTGAGGTCAACATAGTTCGCCCCCTCCTGCTATAACTCCTGTGGTGAGCGGGATGCGAAAATTCTGCCCAATGTGCATTTTAATATCACATTAGACTGTCAGACTTGAAACATCATGCTTCTGGTGTCATACTTTGAACTTCCACAGACAAACTCTTGATTGTTTCAAATTTCACATTCAGAAACCAGCAGCAAATCAGAACTAAAGAGATATGCAATGAAGCAATCAAAAATCAAAAAAAGCATTCAATACTCATCCAGCACTAAGGAATAACAAAGCTCGACAATCAAATGTATCCATTTCTTCAACAATTTCCAATGAGTAATTAGCAGGAACTAATAATCCTGTAGGAGTAGTTTATGAAAATTGACCAATCAAATCACAAAAATAATCTGATCTATTAACTTGAGGCAAAATATGAAGCTTTTCCCAAAGATGAAATTTTACAGCAGACAGTAATATTTTTAAGAGAAAATGTTTTAAGCGCACATTGTAGTGCCTGGAACAATGGGAGACAAGAATGGGGACATCGTCCTTTTTAATGTAACCTCTCCGTCTGGCTACCCCTTCCAGCACTGACCCTGTCGTGACCTATATGGTGCATGTTTGGCATTTACCATATTGATCTGAAGCCTTACACCTCATCTTCCTCCACTAAAAGAAGTTTAAAGTTTATTCATTAGTGTCACAAGTAGGTTTATATTAATACTGCAATGAAGTTACTGTAAAAATTCCTTGAATTACAGAAGGCTAACAAGATGCTAAGTGTGTCCATTAAGTGATCAGAATGCATGAATGGCAGAACAGAAGTACAGATTGTTAAAAGACTGTCTGAGAAATGTAATAATTGCACTGAGGCAGGTGGAGGGGAGGGTGAAGAGATAAGGAGTAAGGTATGGAAAGAAGGACCTTGTTAGCCTGCTATATCTTTATTTACATTCCCTTTGTCCAATTCCACAACCTTAACCCCAGTAGTATAAAGCTCCGCTGATTTTCTTTGCTCTTAACTCTGATAAAGGGTTTTCTAGACTTGAAATGTTGGGTCTATTTTCTTCCCACAAATATTGTTAAACCTGCTGAAATTTTTCAACATTTTCTGTTCGTGTGGGGACTATGCTGTACAACTGATGAAAATTGCGGAGGAATGGGGGTGGTTTTGGGGGGAACAGATTATATACATTCTATCCCGACAGGGGATATTATATTTAATATGAGATTTTGGAAGCAATTTACCGAATGATAGCATTCAGGTAAAGGTGTGATGAGGATGAGGAGATGTAACTAGCAGAGTTCTGGTGAGTGGAATGCAGATGCTATGACAATGAATGAATGGACACTGCTCAACAACCATCAGACCTTCTTGTCAGGGAACACTTCAACAGTCAAAGCATTCAGCCTCTGATCTTCGGGTAAGCATTCTCCAAAATGGCTTTCAAGTCAGACGACAACATAGAATCACTGAGCAGAAACTGATAGCCAAGTTCCACACACATGAGGACAGCCTCAACCAGGAGCCTGGGTTCATGTCACACTAACTGTAACCTCCATGACTTGCCTGGGCTTGCAAAATCTCACTAACTGTCCTGGCTGGAGACAATAAACATCTTTTTAACCCTCTCTCCAATTGTATTATTTGTACCTGTCAACCCTTGATTACCTGTTAAGATTCACATTGCAACCATTATCTTGGAGTTGAGTGCAGGGTTTGTTTCATAAAGAAGGCATATATAGTCACACTCACCTGATGAAGGAGCAGCACTCTGAAAGCTCATGCTGCTAAATAAACCTGTTGGTCTTTAACCTGGTGTTGTAAGACTACTCACTGGAAAGAAGGAGAGCTTGAATAGAGAAATGCAAAAAAAAAGTGAAAAATAAAGAGATAAAATAGATGAATAAGATAAATGAAATGCAATAAAATAAATGGAAATGGTTCCCACACTCTGGACTTTCAGCTCTAACCTGTTGTAATCTCACCACTCATTCAATTATCAGCAAAAATTCCCCAGTTATCATGTTCTTTCTGTCGAGAATTCAATCTATAAACCCTCACATCTAGAAAAGGCTCACTACAAAACCTCTCTCTTCAGCCTTGCATTTGGTCATTTCCTAGAACTCCTCTCCAAATGCATTTTGTCCCCTTTTCTCCTAAGTGGTGTTTATTTCTATTTATTAAGTGAGAACAATAATAATTGTGATATAACACAATAGAAATAAGTTATGGAGCATTTTCTGATACATAAAATAACAACAATTATTTGTCAATTAGAGGGTAACTTAATTTAATGAATACTTTGCATATTTTGAAATATAATTTGAAAATACATAGATTCTCACTGAGGGTATTTCAATAGAGCGGCAAGTTACTGTATCAAAATCACTGCCAAGATCTTACAAAAATAGAAAGAAAGTTATGGTGAAACATGGTTTTGAAATTACTGTAATGAAAAGAAAAAACAAAACAATTCTGATGACAACTTCTAATTTCTGTGATTTATGGGAAGGAAATCAATGGCAGCAAGAGGAAAACCTGCAGAATTTAAGACTGCAAGTCAACTGAATCAACCAATCTGCCAAAAGCTACATGTTTTAACCATCTGAAATAAAAAATGCACAAGGAAACTATTCTCATGAGGTTCCAGAAAGTAACAGATATATTTTACCCCCCTTGTCAGCTGAGGATGAGAGTTTTCTTCAATTGGATATATCCTCATAGTTACCGACTTATTTTTGGCTATGGTGAACTAACCATCTGCTATTGAATTCTTGGTGGTCTTCTTTTCTCTTGAAAGATATAAGCACAGCAGAGAAAGCCTTGCTTATTTGTTTTACATCCCCACTGATTTCACATGACAGAGCAATTTCCTTTGCCTTCATCCTCAGAAGAAAATCTTCTGCCTTTTCAGTAACTTCCATTTCTCGCTAACCTCTTAACTTTAATCATGCATATCTATAAGTGGCAGCTGTTGCAGAACAACTGGTGTTAACAAGAGAATAATGAAGGATCTTTATCCTTCTTCATCCGAGGCTAATACATTGAGGAATAAGAGACTAGGCTAAGTAGGAAATAAAAATGGATTCAAGGGGCACAGATGTGCTTTGATACAAGAGAGGTGACAGCGTGGGATCGCAGGGGTTGATATCTGGAAAAACAGTGGGTTTATTAAGAGGTACTGAATGAGTGTGCCCGCATTTCACAAGGCCATTTCTGTTGGTGAATTCTGAGTAGAAACGTTGTTGGTTAATGCTGCTCCACATTGCAACCAACATAGATAACATAGCTTACCTAAATGTTGAGCGTTGGTTCAGTGGAACAAACCCTAATGTACAACAGCAGTTGTGCATTGAGGGTTACTTAGAAAAATGTGATTTTAGTGCTATTTTAAAGCTCATCTTCATCTAAAGAAGGGAGCTGGGTATTGCAAAGATGCAAGTAAAAAGAGAACAAAATTTCAGTCAGACCGACTCTTCTGCACACCTGAATACAATTCAGCAGAGGTGGAAAAAACTATTCAACGCTTTTAGAGAGAAATTTCAGAAAAATACATCACATGGCATGTGAAGGGAGATGGCAGTCCTACTGAGTGTTATATCTTACACTCTCAGATTTGCAAACCAATGCAAACAGAAATTCAACGACCTCTCCAGGGCATGCAGGGTAACACACTGGATAATCTGCCTTTTCTTTCTGAGATACCATGGGCACCAACACATTATTCCCTCTCTAAAATAAACAGCTGGCTGTGTCAACCATCACACTATATTGTGGTTGCAGAAAGGTGAGTAAAATAAATCTCAAGGTGCCCCAAATCTGCAGAGTTGTAGTTATCACCAGATTGTTACTCTGCTCGAGAATTGTGAATATCAAGGTGTAAACCAAATTTCTGTAGTTTGTACTGATGATCACGCAGAGTGCTGCTTTTGCAAATAACAAGTCTTTCAGGTTTAGAGGTAGTAAGGCCATGTATCTATTCATAGACTTCAAATAAATCAAAGTCAGTCTTCTCTGAAGATTGTAATCAAAAATTCTCAAACACTCTTCACCTCATATGTTTCATTTTCCTGGTAACACATCTTTGCACTCTCTCTATACAGTATATACCTCTCTGAAAATGTGGATTCCAAACTGTGAATGAACACTCCAGATGGGGGCTTGCCAACTGCTTATAGAGTTTAAGATAACTGCTGACATCCTGATTTAAAAAGGATGGATTCAGTTCTCATAGAATATTTGATTTGATCTGATTAATTATTGTCACATATATTGTGAAAAGTATTGTTCCTTGTGCGCTATATAGACAAAGTATACCATTCATAAAGTACATAGGGGAAAAGGGAAGGAGAGAGTGCTGAATGTAGTGTTACAGTCACAGATAGAGCATAGAGAAAAATCATTTTAGTATAAGGTAGGTCCATTCAAAAGTCTGATGACAACAGGAAAGAAACTGTTCTTGAGTTGGTTGGTACATGATCTCAGATTTTAGTATCTTTTTCCCAATGGAAGAAGGTAGAAGAGAGTACGCCCAGGTGCGTAGTGTCCTTGATTATGCTGGCTACTTTTCTGAGGCAATCATTTTCTTCCCTCTGTTTGGCCTGAACCATATGATTCACAAGCTTCAGATCACTTGTAATAGTCACATCCAAATCCTTTTCAATGGTTAAATGTGTTAAAGGCTATTCATTGATAAGGTACTGTGAATTAGGCTAATTGTGACCAAAATGGAAAACTAAATACTTTGTCACATTAAAAATAAATTGCTCCTCATTGGACCACTAAGCCATAGCAGAGGGTTCACTCTGGAGAAGAGTGTTTGAGAGCTCTGGATTATTTTTCTTAACTTGCAAACAGATTTTAATGTCATCCACATATTTCAAAACTGCACTGTGCTGAATCTGCTATCAATATCATTAATATAAGCTACAAATAAAAGGAGCTATAAGACACCTCCTTGAGGGGCTTTTGAAAAATCTAAGTATACTGCATTACACTATTCAGCTGTGTCAATTATAGCAGTCACATCTTCTAAAAATTCAAATAACTGTGAGGCACACAAACCCCCAGGGGAAAAGCCAAATTGGCTGCCCCCAATAAGATCATGTGCCTTCCAAAAAGTCCAGATGGTCTCGGCAACACAAGTTTCCATTATTTTCCAATGTGGAAAGTCAAAGTGACTGGCCAATAATTCTCATTGTCATTTCTGTTCCTTTTTTCAAAAAAATAGGTACAACAAGAGAAGTTCTTTAGGTGATTGTCTATCTTCCAAACAAAGTTTAAAGAGCAGGCAAAGAAGATTAAAAACCCTTTTTTCAGAACACAATGAGATATTTAATCTACTTCAGGAGAGACAAAATTCTTGCATTCGAATAACCTTCGTTGAATGAATTCTTTAAATGAGAAAGAGCCCAAATAAAACACATTGAGAAGGGATGTGAAGAGGTATAACTGACAAAGAGAGATTATGAGAACAGAATGTCAGTTAACAGAAAAGGCAACCCAAAAATCCTTGACTAGCATGTAAATTATACTACAATGTGTACAAGTCTTTTTCGGAGCAATGAAGACATCATATGCATAGAGATGGGGGAAAAGTCCTGAATCTTCAATCAGTACTTCTTGTTGGTGTTTATTAAAGAAGAGAAAATAGACAGGGTGAACGTTGGCATGAAGGATTCACTTCCAAAGTTAGCCAAGCTTAGAGTGGATAAATTGCTTAGTCCAGATGCCTTGCATGCAAGGTTACTAATAAATTGCAAGTGGTGATAATGGAAGGGCTTGCCATAATCTTCCAATCTTCCCTAGGATTAGGGAGTGGTAAACATGACATCCTTATTCAAGAAAATTCATAAAATCTCCCAATAACTATAGAATAGTAAGTTTAGCATCAGTGCTATAAGGTTTTAGAAAATATATTCAGAACAAAGTCAATAGACACTTTGAGAGGTTTGAGATAACAAAGGAGCACCCACGTGGATTTGTAAAATGTGAACTGTGCTTGACTAATCTAATTTAATTTTTTGAATGGGGAACAGGTAAAGCTGGTGAAAGGAATATGATGAATGATGTCAGTATGGATTTTTTTTTAAATGATAAAGTTCTTTTTTTTAGTGTCACAAGTGGGCTTACATTAACACTACAACAGTGCTGAATATCAGAATCGATGGTCATGGAATAGGAAAGTTGTGGCCAGATTAGATAAAAATTTGACATAAGGACAGAAAACAGCAAGACATTTTTTTTCATATTGGAGATTGATATGCACAATTGAAAGCTTTAATTCTTATTTGGAATGACAGGGTGTGATTTTGACAGCTTTGTTCTTCCCAAAACCATGAAAGCCCAGCAAAGGTCATCCCCATGCTCTGCTCTTTGCCTGCTCTGATTCTCATGATGGACAGGATGATAAAATTCTGGCCAAATATGTATCACATGCTTAAGGAGTGCATCCAAAATAAGTTTCCACATGAGAATATTTTTGATGTCGTACTGAAAAATTGGGCGGGATTGATTAAAAAATCAAATGAACCTGTGAAATTAAAAGCAATATAAAGTTAAAGGGAGATTCTTACAATGTTGCCAAAATATCTGGTGACTGGGAAGAACTTAGAATTTCCCAAAAATTGGGCCAGAAATTGATAAACAGAGAGAAAAAGAATGAGTAAATTAATTAAGGGAAATAAAAACAGATTGTAAAAGTCTCTGAAGGCCCCCAAAATGGAAAAAGCAAGTAAGAGTAAATGTGGATCCCTCACAAACAGATTCAAGATGAAGAAAAGACAGAAATATTCAACAAATACCTTTGGCACTATTGAATTCTGTGCAGCTGGGTGAGTTTTGATTTGGTTAAAGCCTTGCTCCTTTAATCTGTTATCCTAATATAAAACACAAAAAAACCTTCCACAAACAGCAGATATGAGGCATCCAGCAAAAATGAGCTACATAAAAAAATTAATAAAAGTAACAAAATCATACAGGAGAAATCAATAGTCTAAAAGTCAGTAAATCTACTGGACCTGATAGTCTATATCCTAAGGTTTTTTTAAAAAAGTAGCTGAATTGATGCCTTAGTTTTGATATTTCAGAATTTCCATTGACACTGATGAGGACTGAGTGGGGGTATCTGAGGGGAAAGGGGACATGAGTAGGAGATCACCCTCCTGTTTGTGTGGGGTGTGAACTATGATTTGAGTGGTAGGGGTAGAATGTTCCTCTTTTCTGAGAAGTTGTAATGTTATGCTGAACCTTTAGCATACAGTACAGTGACTACCAGCACCAAAGCCCATCTTGTACAGTTGTCACTGACGGGCTAGATACATGGCAGGAAAGTGGGGATGGGCATTAGTGAATGGGCCATCAAACCTGCTAACTGTGTTACAATTAGTTGTTTGTATAATTATTGGATTGCTGCCCTTTGTGGGGGCATTGGGATTCCCATGGGCCACCTTCCAAGACGAGAGATCCTTGTCCTAGAACGAAGCTAATCTCATTAAAACACAGACCTGTAACTTCCAGTCCAAATCTCAATTTAAGTTGATCTTGCGCTGCATATGCACGTTGGGACAATTGCAAACTCCTGAGACATGGCAGCGCACTAAGCTGAAATCACCAATTCGATTTTGTACAGTTTCTGGCATTGAAGCGTTGCAGCATAACGTCTCCTTGACTTCCATCACTTGTGATGATGACAAGTGAGTATTTACACTTACTTATTCGCACACTTTTTTGGTCTAACTGCATTGTAAGTATTCAGTGCACATTTCCAATCTGCTACTCAGTCCGGCATCCTAAATTTTTGTCTCACATCCCTGCTCACATATACATTTACACTGCCTGATACCCTTATGAGTGTTACCCAAAAATGCAGTGCTTAGAGAATGTCAGTTACCGGCTTGAAGAGCATAAAGATTATTTATTCTTTTTCCTCACTGTGAGTTGTTTGTTTTATGAGCCCCATGTCTGCTATGACCTCAACCCATTGATCAGATGGGACCTCCTGTTGGCTTTCCTGGCTGGCCTGGACAAGAAACTGCAAGGAAGCTTTGCTGAACTGAGGGGACCACATGTTGCCTCCTCTCCCATATACTGATGGGTTCAGAACCTGGGGCTTCTAGTTTGCAGTGAATAAGATGTGTCCAGGTGTCCTACAAATATGATGCTCAAACCTTTAACACTACTGATGAAATGGCTAAGATGGTAACATCCTAACCACACCCCCTTCTCCCCCCACCCCATTGCAATTTCTCACACATGCATTTGCAATGAGCTGAATAGAGTGAGATCGCAAGGGTGAGACATCCTGCCTCAGAGTGGAAATAACTCTCATTTCCACTTATGCCACCCACCTTATATTCCAGAAAAAGATATACTGCCCACTAGTACAAGTAACTTATTTACCACAGAATAGTGAGAATTGAGACTTGCTATCAGAGGGAGATGATGAGTTAAATGAGGAAGGATGTGGAGGCCTCGAATGGAGCCTTGAATAAATTGTCAATCTGAATGTATTTAGTAATTCATAATGTTTGATGGTTATAGAATTATCATCTCTATTTCAAATAAACTTTCTTAGCTGTACCTAATAAATTATTTGTCACCAATGCAACATGAATGCAGGGAAATCTGGACAATAGTTAGTTTAAACAGACCTGGTCTCGATCTGGGGTAATTTTTATTTTTTTTGCCAGGAAAAACACTCTCCTTTTCCAACCAACAGCATTTGAAAGGAATCCTCCTGAGGAAACTCTTCAGAAGCAATTAAATAGGAGTTGAACTTCATTTCAATGTGTTTAGCATCAATGGAGCTGAGTAAATTGAGAGAGCAACATGTTCCTCTGTGAATGCCTGTCAAACAGTTGTCATGCTTCCTGTCATAGGCAAATCTGAAGTTACCCAAATCTGAAAACAAAAATTCAGTTATTTGTGAATTAACTCTGTAACACGTGAAAAATATCAACCTCCAAATCCAATGGCGTTTCTCCTGTTTTCCAGGAACAAAATGAGTATTGAAGCAACGTGACTTGTGGAGCACCCATACTCCTTACAGCTGAAACTCATAATACTGGATTGGACTGCTCCATAGGCATCCAGGAGTGCATGCCAGAAATATTTAAAAGAATGAATAAATGGTCTCCAATTCTAGTATTAGGGTTCTTCTTACAGAGTAGAGATTTTCTCTTACTGGACTGTCCCGGCGCCTGACTTACCGTATAACGAATCCACCCAACATTTTGTGGCGCTAACCAGCAGAAAAGGCCCATTGGCAGTACTACTTAACAAGTATTCAGCCACTGTATTTGTTGGTTTGCCATTTCAGATTGCTGGTTAACTTTGGCATGATTTTTGTCCTTTTCCAGGTATGAAAATTGAATGCCGACTGTTGAGGAGAACCTTTTGCTGGTGCTGTATTGTTTTTATCTGCCTTTGCTGCAGTTATGGATGGTTTGCTGGGGCTTCCTTTGGTATTGGCAGATGAGAAGGAGCAGCTAGGAACACAGGAATAGGGTAATTCAGAGCAAATGGTGGAGGAGGGCAGTGCATGCAGGAGATCATATCCACAATGGCTCCTCAGTGAGTGTGTCCCCTACCTGGATTTCAGTGAGGGACAATGTCCCACGCACATTCAAGAGGTTGTCAGTGAGTTTTGCCACTGGTACAGCAGGCAACGCCTCTATCCAAGCAAATTAGTAACCCATACAAACTGGGATCCCAATGACATAGTTAGGACCTCAGTTTCAATTTTAAGAGTGACATAGACAGGGACGTACATCATGCATAATCCACCCATTATAGATGAGGTCAACAAGAAAATGAGTATGGGATAATCAGTTACTACAATGATTAAGTACAATTAATTACACACAATAGCAATGTGGTTTGTACAAAAATTAGGTATATGATTTCTTTGGTAAGCAGGTATTTTGTCATGTAGCAATGTTAGCACTCTATATTTGGACGAGAAGCTTCAGGTTTGAACTAAACAGCAGGATTTATTGGCCACGGAAGTAAGTTTATTTCAGCTTTATTTATTTCCTATTTATTGGTTTTTTCGTGTCACAGTAGGCTTACATTAACACTACAATGAAGTTACTGTGAAATATCCTAGTTGTCACATTGCAGTGCCTGTTCAGCTACACTGAGGGAGAATCTTTTTATGGCCAATGCACCTAACCAGCACATCTTTCAGACTATGGGAGAAAACTGGAGCACTTAGAGCACTCAGCACTCAGAGGAAACCACGCAGACATGGGGAGAACATGCAGACTCCATGCAGGCACTGACCCAAGCCAGGAATCAAATCCGGGTTCCTGAAGCTTTCTGGCTAACCACAGTGCAACCTTACTAGGTGGTTCAAAGGGCTGATAATCAGCTCAGGAATCCTTCCATCATTTTTTCCAGAATTCCCAAAGGGATAAAAATAATGGGGGTATGACAATACATTAATAACTCTTCTCTGGCCATGGCCCCATATGGCAATTCTTCGAATGCCTCCAGCCTTCCATGATCCACCAATTTTTCTGATATATAGACACGATTCTACATTGTTTCTCCTTGATCTTCTCAGCAATGTTTAAGCAGAAGTAATTGAAGGCAAACCACCATAAGTCATTTTGAGATTACATTCTTCACACTGGCAATGAGTGGCCTAAACAACAGGAGCTACCACCAACATGTACATGCAACCATACCCCATGCCCATCTCTATCAGTCATGAAATCATAAAATTCCTACAGTGGAGGTCATTTGGCCCATTGAGTCGGCATCAACTACAATCCCACCCAGGCCCTATTTCTGTGACGCCTCATATGTACTCTTGCTAGTTGCCCTGACACTAGAACTAATTTAACATGACTAATCAACCTAACCCACACATCTTTGGACTGTGGGAGGAAGCCAGAGCATCTGGAGGAAACTCACGCAGACACGGAGAGAAGTGCATACAGGCAGTGAACCGAGGCTGGGGAATTGAACTCAGATCCCTGGTGCTGTGAAACAGCAGTGCTAACCATTGTGCCATCGTGCCGCCCAGTCCTTACCTTCCCACCCCTTTCACAAGGACCTTTTTGAAGATGTCACCAATGTCCTGACCAACTAACAATCCTATGGTCCCAAAGTATCTGAGCTGCTTTGGGACAACTATCTTGTCAGACTCAACTAATGGAACATATTAGGTGGCCTAAACCTTTCTTATTAGCCAGTCAAAACTTTAAAATCCGGAACCTGACTGAATGTGCATCTGTTTGTGCTTCCAAAATGTAAATTGAGATTTGTTATTGACATTTTCAGCTAACGTATATGAACTTTGTTACTGAATGCCAATATTCAGACTGAAGGTTTGTTTTCAGATGTACCATTTTTGGAGCCTCAGCTGAAGTAACATTCCTCATTGTAAGTAATCAGAAACAAGAACAAATCTGGTGTCACAATTTGCTGTGAAAGTTCTGAGTCAATTCCTCATGCTGGCAACAACAAAATATCTGCATAAATGTGCAATCTGACTCCCAGATCTTATAAATATACTCGCAGCGACCACATGGTGGAAGCTTAGTCACAAAACATTAACATCAACTGTCTCCTGTATATGAATTCCCAAAAATTTCTGTAGTGAAGTTGGGCTATGAAAGAAAATTATGGACTTTAACAGAAAATACTTTGGCTGAAAGTTTCCCATCTTGCTGGCTATGGGAATTGTGGTGGATGAGACAGTAAATTCAGTGGACCACTTAATGGTCTATTGAACTCAGGCAAGAATTTCCAGCCTTGGGGTGTGCACCACCTGAGAATGTCACCTATTTTACCATCAAGTTGCTCTCATTTCCAGGAGTGAAAACTTGATAAAGTTGGGTGTGAAGCAAGTAGCATGATCTGCATCTACTTCTGTACTATTTCCCTTTTTACCAAAGGCCAAAAATGGCCACCATTGGACTGCATGAAAACAGGCATGACATCAATTTAAATGTATTTGCATGCATTTAAATTGACTTAATCGGCTGCACGCCCAAATTTACCAGCAATTCCCCTTCACCAGTGCGTTTGCCCATCCAGATTTGGCATAAAACAGCCATAAAAGTCTGTAAAAGTTTGATTCCAGTGTTCCAATTTCTGAGGAAGTAAGTTCCGAGTTTCCAGTGGCTCTTTCCTTCAGATTGGTGGTGGTAGAAAGGGGTGGGAGGAGAGAGGCAGGTCAGATGGCTGACTCAGATTGGGGATGGGGGGTGTGGGGGAGTGGGGAGGAGGGGCCGGGGGTGAGGGGGGACAGGAGGGTCCACTGCCACTCTCTATGTGATCGTTAGTGGAAAAGGTGAGGCTCGATGCTACCCTGCATGTGATCGTTGTGGGGAGGGGGGGAGTACTGCATTTGGTCTGGGTGGCGGAGGGTGTGGGGGGAGAAGGGGATCAGTAATGTCGTAGGAGTGGGACAATGTCTATAGGGGCCAGAGAGAGACATTATCTGGCCCAGGAGAGATGTGGTGGAATGGGGGGGAAACGTTTTTCTACCTTTCTGTTCTGCAAAAACGAATTGGAGGCACCGATCAGAGCACCAGGGTTTGGGCATGGTAAACTCCACCCACAGGCTTCTTCAGCATGATTCAGAATCACTGCTATTTTTTCAGGCAGAGTACAGGTCCAAAACTCAGATCTGAAACACTCCCAATTTCCAGTCTACACAGCACTTAGAATGAAAATGCTAAAATAGGCCCTTTGTCTCAACTACCATCTCCTTTTATTTGTTTAAGTAACTTAATTATAAGGAAGCTTTGAAAGCACACATCCTTCCCCATTTATTTTGTGGAAGTCTATTAGCTGGTAAATTAACAAAGTATTTAAAGTTCATGATAACGTTTTTATTTTTCCTGGATCAGCCCAAGGAGTAGGATGCAAAGAATATCAGAAAATCTAGGCAGGTCAGATTGAATAACTGTAATGCAAACAGTGCAAAATTAATTTCTGCTCAGAAAAATATGGGCTAATAACTTAAAGCTGGCACAGATTTATTAAAGGTAAATTGTGGATGATTAAATTGAGTTCTTTGATGAAGTAACGGGAAGGGATGATGAGAGTGGTGTAATTGGTGTTGTTTACATGGGTTTTCATATGGCGTTTGACAAAGTACCATATGATAGAATTGTTAGCTATATTAAAGGCTTTGAGATTAAAGGGGAAGTGGCAGCTTAGATATAGAATTGACCAGGGAACAGAAAGCAGTGGTGACCACTTGTTTATTAGGCTGTAGGGAACTGTACAGTAGTGTTCTACAGGGTTTGTATTATGATCACATGCTCTTTTTGATATTAATGGGAAATAAATGTCAGGAAGATATAGTCAAGACTGGTGAAATGGGCAAGTATAAAGAAAATAAAATTAAATGCTTAGAAATGTAATGTGATTCGTTTCAGTAAGATTACTCAAGAGAGATAATCTGCATTAAATCTTGCAATTTTAAAGTGGTTTCAGAAACATTGGCAAAAATTTTACATGGACTGTGTGGATGCCTATTTGATCTGAAATCACGCGAAATAGCACCTGTTAGACACTCATCTTAATTCTCGAGTGCAATATTACAGTTATTTGATATATGCCGGCATAAAGGCATGCTCACTGATAATTAACAGACAATTGAGCCCATTGAGGAGGCAATTGTTAGTGATTTTATAGACCCGACTTTTACATTTACAGGGCAACCTTCACATATTTGCTACAGGCTCAATCTAGGGTGGAATGAATTGCCTGGGGAGAAATATAATTTTAAGAATGTCCAGAGGCAGAGGTTTTTGAAGATTTTTTTCCTATTTTTTATTCATTCGAATGATATCGACTTCGTTGGTTAGCCTTCCCCAATTGCAGGTGATGGCATTCCCATCCATCTACATGGTATCAATTATGGGTTTGAAAAGTGCTGTCAAAGGGACTTCGGTGAGTTCTGCATTTTGTCGCTGGTACACTGGGCTGTAACTATATGCTAGTGGGAGTGAATATTTGTGGATGGGGTGAAAATCAAGTTGGCTGCTTTGCCTTTGATGCTGTCAATTGAGTGTTGTTGAAGCTCCACTCATCCAGGCAAGGGTAAAATATTTGGTCATACTCCTTATTTGTGCCTTGTGGATTGTGGATATACTCTGGGGAGTCAGGCGGTGAGTTACTGGGATAACCTGCTCTTAAAGACACACTACGTATGTGGCAGATTCAGTTATGTCTTTGCTTCTTGGCAACGCCCAGGATATTGTTGGATGTGTGAATGTGCTCCATAGATACAGTTTGCTGAATTATTTTCGTATTATTTGATTTGGACTGGTCTGCAGTTGCTTATAGTGGGTCTACAGCAGCTCTCTGTCTGCATGTGGTCATTAGAAGTGCCCACCTGCCCACTCCCTCACTTTTCCAAGTTCACATCCTCTATCCTCCTGCTCTGGCAATGTTGAAGGTTTCTCAGTGCATATTTCATTCTGTTTGCCTATTAAATGACCATCAGCTTGAAATTCTGTTTGGGGAATGATTGCGGCTAATGGCATCTTTTGCATTCACTTCCCGGCCCACTGATGGCACACGCCTGATGAGTGTAAGATTCAAGCCAAAAAGTGAAATCTTTCCAGTCCCTAGGGATGGGTATGGAGGCAGGACCAGAACCAAAATGAGAAAGCAATGTGTCAGATCAGTTCTCTAACTCGTTCTCACTCTCGGGGTGATGTTTCCAGAAGCAGGGTTAAACTGGCAGTGGCAAATAGTGAATTTTAGAGTAAAATGATGATGACAGCGTAATCTTCCTCATGCTGGCAGGTGCATTGTGGTGTCCTCCCAATAGCAGATGGAGAGAATCAACTCCTCCTCCAAATCCACCCCCATCCCAGAGTCTCAGGAACAAGCAGAGACTGCAGTCACAACGCCTTTCCCCTCCAGAACGATGGTCTTGCAGTTGTGGCCATTCTCTATTTTAAATTTTGCTGATTTATTCAGAGACTATCTCCATTTTGAGGCATCTTCACGCTTCTATACAAGCATCAGTGGAGCCCAGCTCTTCCTTGAGGTTGTTGGTTGTCTAAACTTTTGGGCCACCTGAGTGGATCTCCCACCTTGGGAAACCACCTGCTCCCCTTCATTAGATGGAGAATGTTGAGGCAGCCTCTTAACTGGCCACTTCTCATAAGATCCTAATATTTCTGGACATCACGCATTGGAAAAGTATGCCACCAGAGATGAAAGACTTCGGTTATGTTGATAGAATGAAGTAGCTTTTGAGCAGAGAATATGAAGGGAACATTCAATATAAATGGGGGCAGCATAGTGGCAAAGTGGCTAGCCCTGCTGCCTCATAACACCAGGGACTTGAGTTTGATTCCAGGCTTGGGTCACTGTCTATGCAGAATTTGTACATTTCCCCCGTGTCTGTATGAGTTTTATTTGAGTGCTCCAATTTCTTCCACAGTCTGAAAGATGTGCTGGTTAGGTGCATTGACCATGCTAAATTCTATGTCAATTTACCTGAACAAGCATCAGAGTGTGGCGAGTCGTGGATTTACACAGTAACTTCATTGCAGCATTAATGTAAGCCTACTTGTGACACTAATAGATAAACTTCAAAGTTTAGAAACATGTCCTAAGTCTTGAATGGGCAGCGTAACTAAGGAGAAATTATTTGTGGCGATGAAAGATTCAGTGACCAAAGGATGCAAATTTAAGGCAATCAGGAAAAGAATCAGAGGTAGCATGAGGAGAAAATACTTGGTAGCAAGAATGCTTCCACCGTTCACGCCGGTGGGATTT
Organism: Sphyrna mokarran; assembly: GCA_024679065.1. Lineage (NCBI taxonomy): Eukaryota > Metazoa > Chordata > Chondrichthyes > Carcharhiniformes > Carcharhinidae > Sphyrna > Sphyrna mokarran. Next base: position 86,229,462 of record JAGIQG010000005.1, on the reverse strand, counting down.
TCCCATCCCGCTGTAATGAATGATATTTGGTTGGGCGCCAAATTCTCCGATCTTGCTGCAGAAGGAGCAGGGCATGAATGGCCATAAGATTGCATCCAGTGAGTTATTATGAATTTGATTGGAATGATCAAAAGAGCAGTGAAGGTAATATTGGTAAAAACTTTTAAAAGGGATTTGAACAAGAATCTTTGTGGGGCTGTGATAAAAAAGCTAAGATGTCAATTTAAAGTGCTGGATGGGCACAATAATGTCTCCTCCCACACTGAGTCACTTTATGACTCTATAATTTTATTAAGACTAGAAAATGAACATGCTTAAGTGTGAAATAAATCTCACATGTTTTTTTGCCCAGGGAAGATATTTAGCCATCATACCCTGCACAAAGTATTTTACATTTTCATGTGCATTGTGACTTGAAAGGTGGCAAATGGGATGCGAGCAAGCACAGTTACGCTGTGAAAACTTTTGAATAATGAGTTTCTGTTTGGGAAAAGTTAATTCTCAAGGAAATGTGACAATGGTAAGGATCCACACGAAAATAGAAGCAACAGATGTAGTGTTCTGTTGATCTTGGAAGTAAATCAGAAAAAACATAAAGACTTCTTGGGTCACTAATATGGTCTTTAACAATTCATTCATCTCAGTCATAATTGAAATGAACATGCAGCTGATTCAATGATAACAGAAAAAGATCTATTTTTGTAACACTGGCATTCAAACCACTACCTAACTGTGATAATATCTATGCTCTTCCATCATCTTGCAATCCAATAAATTTTAATAGCAGTGATAAGGATGCCTGTCATTTAAATTACAGCTATTTTAAGATCTACTTTATCATACATAAACTATCAATTAATTATAATCACTACTTTTCTCAGAATTTCAAATAGCTGTATATTTGTCACCATCTCACAAAGCACAATTTTTGCCAAGAATTGTTAATACTTTGGATAGCAGGTGCATTACGCATAAAGAGCTAGTTATCCGGCAGCATGAAATTTTAATGAAATATGTAGTTAATCTGTGTTTCAATGTCACCTCATCAGGAAATGAATTATAATACAATCAATGGTGTGTGCATTCTATAATTGCCCTACTAAGAACACAAGTCGAACTTATGCCTTGTTTTATTGCAGTTGGATTGACGTATCAAAAACGACAATGAACATCAGGGTCGGACAATACTATCAGAACAACAATATCCTAAAACAGCTTATGTTTGAGAACGGAAGTAGATTTGCTCAGCCATATTTATTTGCCGTTGAAATAATAACAGGGTCTCAGTTTCATCCCAATGTATATTTTGAACAGCATATTGTAATATGTTTTGTTCAGCTACAAATATAAACCTGAAAATTACTGTTGGTGCACAAATCAGCAGTAAACTGGTTACGAGTTCTTTCTGTGACTACATTTACCAGACTGCTTACTTGCTATCTATGCTTATGACTTTGCGTATTTGATCTGTTGAAAGCAAGTTGCTGCCAGATGCCAAATGGAGCTGTAACAATGTTCCACAGTTGAAGTACTACAAGAAGTGATGGAAAGAAGGACTGTCTCCATTAGCACTTTAGGGATCCTCCACAGAAAACAGGACACTTGCCATATTGTATGATGCAACAATGGCTGGAGGATCTGGATCCAGATCTGACAGAAGGATAAAATGAAAGAAACGTTCTGGAGCAGCAGAGTGGTACAGTGATGAGCCGAGTTTGATTCTGGCTTTGGGTGACTGTGTGGAGTTTGCAGATTCTCCGGTGTCTGTGCGGTTTTCCTCTGGATGCTCTGGTTTCCTCCCAAACTCCAAAGATGTGCAGGTTAGGGTGGATTGGCTATATTAAATTGCTCCTTAGTGTGCCAGGATGTGTGGGTTAGGGGGACTGATGGGGTGAAGATATGGGTTACAGGAAAAAGGTCTGGGTAGAATGCTCTGTTGAAGGGTTGGTACCGATTCAACAGGCTGAATGGCCTTTTTCTGCAATGTAAGGATTCTACGATTCTCTCGGCCAATCATAAAATCATAGAATCCTACAGAATGGAAACATGTGTTTATGCTCCCTCTTTGAAATCCCATACACTAACATTTTTCCCCAAACCCTTCAATCAACATCATAAAGACATGTTCTTTGGACATATCACATCTCTGTTTGTCAGAGTCTGCTGCTTGCAATTGGCTGCTGTGTTTTCTAAATTGTAATAGATGTTAACTGGTCATAACAATAACCATATAAATGGAAGTCTTTCTACTATCATTGGTATCTATCATCAGAAACAGATTGATGGACCATGAACAAGTATGACTTCATCATAGAAAACGAGCATGGTTCGTGATGGGTAGCTCATGTTGAATCAATCCATTGAATTTTTTTGAGGAAGATAGTAAAGTCAGGACAGCTTAAGGATATTATAAATATGGACACACAGAGGATTGAGAAGTTCTGCATACAGACCATTAATAATAATGAACATGCATGGAATTGGATGGAGTATGTACCATTAGCAATTGGTTGGAAGATGGAGACAATCAGTGGGTATGAACATATTCTCAAATTTATGGAATGTGATAAATGGCTTTCCCAGGGATCTGTAATTGGACCTTATTTTTTCACTCTTTCAGATAGTTAGATGGGTATATCAAGTTTTCAGATTGCACTAAATTAGGAAACACAATAACTGTGTGTTGATGAGAGCAGAAAGTTAGAAAAGGGACAATGTCAGATAATAGGAGTGAGCAAAACTAAGGCAGATGGCATTCAGTATAGGAAAACGTGATCTAACAAATAATGTATAATAAGTTCTTAATGGTGAGAGATTAAGATCTCTGGATGAGCAAAGAGATTTAGATATCCATTGAAGTGTATCATTGAAAGCTATGTACAAAAAATGGTCAAAATACAAAATTGAAATGCTGACTATAAATCAGGTGGTCACAGAGTCATACATCACAAAGTAGGCCCTTCAGTCCACCATGTCTATGCCAATTATCAAATACCAACCTATATTAATCCCATTTACCACACTTGGACTATAGCCTACTATGTCTTGGTGATTTCAGTGCTTATCCAGATTCTTCTTAAATGTTGTGATAGTTCTTGCCTCCACCACCCTCTCGGGAAGCATGTTACTTATTTCCGCTCTTTGGGTGAAAACATTTTTTTCACAGATTCCCTTTAAACCCCTTACTTCTCATCCTATTCCTTCTGGTTTTAGACATCTCTACCATAGGGAAATGATTCTTATAATCCATCCTATTTGTGCCCCTTATAAATTTATATACCTCTCTCAGAACCTCCATCAGCTTCCTCTGCTCCAGAGAAAACAAACCCATTGAATCCAGTCCCTTCTCATAGCTGAAACTTTCCATTCTAGGCAACATCCTGATGAACTCCTCTGTACCCTCTCCAGTGCAATCACATCCTTCTGATAGTGTGGCAACCAGAACTGCATATAAAAGAACAAAGAACAAAGAACAAAACAGCATGGGAAACAGGTCCTTCGGCCCAACGAGCCCGCGCTGCCACCCTGATGTTCCCACCTCTACCTGTGATCCCTGTCCATGTTTATAGATCTATGGATTAAAAACCAAATTTGAGACAATTTAGGGAGAATTTGTTTTGACAATTAGCCTAAGAGCACATCTTTGGGATGTGGGAGGAAACTGGAGTACCCGGAGAAAACCCTCGCAAACACGGGGAGAATGTGCAAACCCCCACAGACACAGGCCCAAATCCATGTACCTACACAGCACATCAATAGTCACTGAGCTGTCATGTTGCCCATGAAATGGTCCAGGTCAAGCGTACACTAACGACGTGAAGCATTAGGATACTCTCGAAAAAAAAAATCCAAGAGCAGCCCTCTCACGACCCATCTTGTGTATGCCCCTCGTTAGACAACAAGGTGAACCAAAGCACCTGTAGGATAAAAACAAGTACATCAATATCATCATCTATTTACACACCCCAGGGACTGCCAAGGCTCATGATCCATATTTTAAATCAGTTTTCTATACCCCTCCATTCCCATTCTGTTCATGTGCCCATTTAAGTATTTCTTAAATAACTCCAGAGTACCTGCCTCCACCACTTTACTTGGCAGCACATTCCATACCCTCACCACCCTCTGTGTGAAAAAACTTCCTCTAGCATCCAAATTATACCTTACCCGCCTCACCCTAAGCCTGTGACCCCTCATGCTATTAGAGTCCATCCTAGGAAAAAGCTTAACCCTGTTTACTCGATCTATACCCCTCATAATCTTGTACACCTCTATTAAATCTCCTCTAAGTCTATGTCTTTCTAAGGAAAACAGCCCCAATTTGCCTAACCTCTCCTCGTAACTCAGACCTTCCATACCAGGCAGCATCCTGGTAAATCTCCTCTGCACTCTCTCCAGAGTCTCCACGTCCTTCCGATAGTAAGTGGCTCACCAATGTTTCACTATGTTGTATCAAGACCTCATCGCTCCTATATTCTATGCCCCTGCAAATGAAAGCAAGCATTCTGTATTGCTTTTTCATTACCCTATCTACCTATGCTGTCACCTTTAAGAATCTATAGATTGTAAACCAAGATCCCTTTGGTCCTCAATACTTCCTGGGCTCTACCATTCACATTGTATATCCCACCCTTATCAGACCTCCCAAAACGTATTACTTCACATGTATCAGGATTAAATTCCATCTGCTATTGCGCTGCATAACTTACCAGCTGATAAATATCATTCTGTAGCCTAAGACTATCCTCCTCACTATCAACAACACCATAGATTTTTATGTTACCTGCAAACTTACTAATTATACCTTCTGGTATAATTAGTACACAGAACATAGGATCTGTGTACTATGTTTGAACAGAGAGGACTATGATAGGATGAGCGAGGAATTGGTGACTGTGGATTGGAGGAGTATGTTGGTTGAAAGGACAGCTGAGGAACAGTGGAGGATTTTTAAAGAGATCTTTTTCAGTACTCAGCAGAGATGGTGAAGAAGGGCCGTAGGAGAAGGGAAAATCAGCCATGGTTCTCGAGGGAAATTATGGAGAGTATTAAATCAAAAGCGTTCAGAGCGCTAAAAATAGTGGGCAATCGGAGGATTGGGAAAGTTTTAAACAACAACAAAGAATGACTAAAAGGGTGATTAAAAAAGGAAAGATAGAATATGAGGCTAAACTAGCTCGAAATATCAAAAAGGATAGTAAAAGTTTTTATAAATACATAAAGAATAGGAGGATGGCCAGAGTTAACATTAGACCTTGGAGGATGAGAGGGGTAGTTTAATGATGGATGATAAGGATATTGCGGAGACCTTAAATAAGTTTTTTTGCGTCGGTCTTTACGGAGGAGGATGTAAATAGCTTGCCCAAAATTAAGGATAGAAAGGTGGTAGGAGATGTGGTCCTTGATGAGATTATAGTCACTAGAGAGGTGGTGTTTGATAGGCTAACAGGGCTGAGGGTAGATAAATCCCTGGGACCGGATAGAATGCATCCCAGGGTTCTCAAGGAAATGGCAGAGGAGATAGCGGATGCCCTAGTAATTATCGTTCAGAATTCGCTGGACTGCGGGCAAGTGCCGGAAGATTGGAAAATGGCTAATGTTACGCTGCTGTTTAAAAAAGATAGCAGACAGAAGGCAGGTAATTATAGGCCGGTTAGTTTAACATCTGTAGTCGGAAAAATGATTGAATCTGTTGTCAATAAATGCCAATGCACCTGGATGTGAACAGTTTGATCAAGCAGATGCAAAACGGATTCATTAAGGGGAAGTCATGCTTGACAAATTTATTGGGGTTCTATGAGGAAGTGGCTAGTGCGGTAGATAGAGGGAACCGGTGGATGTGGTGTTTTTGGATTTCCAAAAGGCTTTTGATAAGGTGTCTCACAAAAGATTGCTGCAGAAGATTAGAGTGCAGGGAGTTGGGGGTAGGGTGTTTGACTGGATAGAGGATTGGTTGTCTAATAGGAAGCAGAGAGTAAGTATTAACGGTGCTATTTTGATTGGCAGCTGGTGACTAGTGGACGAAGACACAAGAGTGTTGAAAGCTTGCAAATTTACTATCAAATAAATCGGTTGGATTTAAAATTGGTGTTGCTAAATTCTTACTGAGTTCTTACTACCCCAGTCCAACGCCGGCATCTTTACATAGTGGAGTGCCCCAGGGATCGGTGCTGGGACCTCAACTATTTACCATTTACATCGATGATCTAGAGGAAGGGGCTGAGTGCAGGGTGACAAAATTTGCTGATGACACGAAGATGAGTGGAAAAGCAAATTGCGTGGAGGGTGTAGAAAGCCTGCAGAGAGATCTGGATAGGTTGAGTGAGTGGGCAAGGACCTGGCAGATAGAGTATAATGTTAACAAGTATGATGTTATCCACTTTGGTAGGAATGATGGTAGGAAGGATTACTATTTAAATAGTGAAAAGTTGCAACATGCGATGGTACAGAGAGACCTGGAGGTCCTTGTGTACGAATTGCAAAAACACAGTATGCAGGTGCAGCAGGTGATCAAGAAGGCAAATGCAATGTTGGCCTTTATAGCTAGGGGGATAGAATATAAAAGTAGGGAAGTACTTTTGCAGCTGTATAGGGTACTGGGGTACTGTGCAGCTGGGGTACTGTGCAGTTTTGGTCGCCGCATTCGAGGAAGGATATATTGGCCTTGGAGGGGGTGCAGAGAAGGTTCACTAGGCTGAGACTGGAGATGAGGGTGTTTGATTATGAGAAGAGATTAAATAGGCTAGGTTTGTACTCTTTGGAGTTTAGAAGGCTGAGAGGGGATCTTATAGAGATGTATAAGATAATGAAGGGGATGGATAGGGTCGGGGTTGAGAGACTCTTCCCGCTTAACAAAGATAGCAGGACTAGAGGGCACAGCCTCAAGGTTAGGGAGGGTGGCTTAGATCAGAGTTGAGGAGGAATTTCTTCACGCAAAGGGTGGTGAATCTTTGGAATTCTCTGCCTGTTGAAGTGGTGGAGGCTTCCTCGATGAATATATTTAAGTCAAGAGCGGATAGGTTTTTGATTGACAACAGAATTAAGGGTTACGGGGAAAAAGCAGGAAAGTGGTACTGAACCACTGCGGATCAGCCATGATCTTATTGAATGGTGGGGCAGGCTCGAGGGGCTAGATGGCCTACTCCTGCTCCTATTTCTTATGTTCTTATGTTATGTTCTTATGTTCTACTTTCACATCGAAGTTGCTGATGTATATAAGAAACAGCAAGAGTCCCAGCATCAATTTTTGAGGTACACCATTGGTCACAGGCTTCCAATCCACCCTCAGTCCTTGCCTCCAATTAAAAAGCAGTTTTGAATCCAAGTTGCCAGCTTGCCTTGAATCCCATGGGCTCTAACCTTTTCGACTAGCCTTCCAGTTGGGACTTTGCCCAAGGCCTTACTGATGTCCATATAAATCACATCAATTGCATTACTCTCATCAATATACTTAATTACTTTTTCAAAAAACTCATATAATTAAACAGGATCTCCCATCAACAAATCCGTGCTGACTATCCCTCATCAATCCCTGTTCACTTCATTTATTCATACCCAAGAGAGTCTCAAGATTTTGCTCAATGGAACTGTTTCCTTCGACGGGGGCATAACCTTGAAATTAAAACTAAGCAATTTAGAAGTGAAAACACCTTTTCACTCCTTTTGCCTGGCTTCATTTTATTGATACAGCCTGTGATCCTCTGAACCTTCCAATTAATTTATTTAAGTAGCCTATTTGCTAAACAAAGTGTTTTTCCTCCACTTTTTGGGCTCTTCATTGATCAGTGTAAGTGGATAGGTTTTGACTGAATTATATTCAGTGTTCAAATCTGCTATTTCTCAACACTTTCAAATTGAGGAACCCTTTATCATAGTTTATCACACTACAGTCTTCCCTCTTGGAAAACCTAAACTATCATCTAATTGCCATTTTCTGAGTCACCTTGTTTTCTCTTTAGTCCTTTTCATTTTGGTGATGTTCTGCACTATAATACTGTGGTTAATCAATGATAAAAGAAACATAATCAGGAGTGGTAATCCTGCTTGTTATTTCCTCCTTCCAAGCTGGAGCACTGAGGCTGATAGCAACAGAAGAGGTTCAAGAAAGGTGAACTTTCTCACAGGCAATTAGGGATGCACAATGTAAATGCTGGCCTTAATCACTGATGGTCACATCCCACAAACCAATAAATAAAAAAAAACATTGCTCGATCACCTACAACCAAATACATTAGCACAAAATGGGCTAATCTTTGTGTCTCAGGTTCATACTGAGATGTGAATTTACAACTGCAGCTATCTGGGCAACCTTGCAAAGCATGTTTTAATATGGCCAGAAACACAATTCCTTGGCAGGTACATCCAACCAATCATTAGCACATAAAAAAAATCCATAAAATGTTATTTGTAAAAGACTTTCCAATTAGTCAATGTTAATGCTTGACTATAGCAGTAGTATAGTCTGACGGGTTTATTGTTGAGCCGTCTTACTTCACTACAGCCACACATAGCTTTCAGATCTATTAAGGTTATTTTGAGAAAGCCCTGTTCTCCAGCTGACATAAGATAGTCACCAATATCCACCCAGGAAACCAGTGGTGCCATTTGCAGGAGACACAGTGGTATTGGATCTTATTGGAGTTCTGAAGCCAGTCTCTGACTCCTGTGGAGGACAATCAGGGCATGGCATCTCTGCAGTTCCTGGGGGTCAGAATGGGGAGGGAGGTAAGGATTCTGATTTATATGTTGGTGGCTATATTTCCAGATAGTAACACGTTTGCAGCTCCAAGGCTTCTTCCCATTGATAAGGCTGGATTAAAGAGACATTCAAGGCCCCTCACTGACAGCCTGTTCCTCCCCCCCACCCCCACCCCAGGATTTAGGACCTGAATAGAAGCCCCACACTCAAAAATGAGATATGGAGGTCGTAATCCAGAATTGCGGCCTTCGCTGAATGGATCAGAAGCCTTTCATCCTGATCCCTGGTTCCCTACCTCCCTCTGCCTCACTAACTTGGAGAAGGTGGAACTTCTTTAATCACTGCTTTTAATAACTGTTTAATTAACATCTCTCCTCTTGGCTGCTATCTACTCTATCGCTTGCAATGACATTATGGAGAAATGCAGTCCAACTTTGAATGCACAGCAAAGCAGCAAACACAACCTTATTAAAACATGAAAACAAGTAGGTGCTGTAGTTGTAGCATGCCTGTTTAAAAGGTTGGTTTGAGGACTAATTGATCATTATCATGATTTAAACTTGCCTGCAGATTTAGTATACAAGCACTGATCAGCTCTTGACGCTGAAGACATAGAGTGTTGTGCTAACATATTGTGGCACATTTAAGTGTAATGTTTCAATTCTGTGACCTTTCGCTGTAGAATTTCACAGGTCTGAAATCGTTATGCTTCTCGCTACACAGATGCTGTGAGATCTACAGAATATTTCCAACATTCTCTACTTTTCTATTTGATTCCCAGCATCTATTATATTTTGCTTTTGTATTGTAGCATATTTCAAGATGGTTCAGTAACCGAGGGAGAGAATGCGTTGAGTCTCGGACATGGTCATGATGGTAAAGACTCTATATTTTCAAAGGGGAAAATGACAGAATTTCCTCCTCCTTTCCCTTCTGTCCCACTCTTTTGTCGCAACTAACCCATCCTGTATGGATGTATGTCCTAATCCCAGTATTGCAGACCAAAGAGGAGCTCCAGCAAGATTCCTAGGGCCCTTTGTCCTATGATTCCGACAATGTGTCTCATGAGGTAAAGTAGCACAATCTTGATTCATTTTACATTATGTTCTCAGAGGATAAAAGTTGATGTATTTTTTGTTAGGTAATGGCAAAATGTTTCAGGAAGTATCCAGGTATGTCTCAAAAGTCCAGTTCAAACCTCAGCAACAGCTAAGCATAGCATCACTACAGTACAAAAGGAGGCTCCCTTGGCTCATCAAGTCTGCACCAACCACAATCCCACCCAGGCCCTATTCCCATAACCCCACAAGTTTTACTCGGATAATCCCCTTGACAATAGAATCAATTTATCATGGCCAATTAAGCTGACCTAAACATCCTTGGACTGTGGGAGGAAACCAGTGCACCCAGAGAAAACCCATGCAGGCATGGGAACAACGTGCAAACTGCACGCAGGCAGTGACCTGAGACCGGAATCGAACCTTGGTGCCTGGTGCTGTAAGACAGTAGTGCTAACCACCGTGCCACCAAAAGCTTTATGTCGCACTCAAGGTCTTCAGGAATTTTTCAATTGTTGCTATTCTGCTGGTTCCTGAATTGGAGATGTCAGTACTGACTAGCCACTGAAGTACAATGCAGCCACTTTAATGACCATTGGCCCACAACTTAAGTTGCAGTGAACCTTTTAACAAATCTTGAGACAGGCATTCCTAGTGTGAATCTTAATTGAATTCCCAAGATAATGTCATGCACTAAAGGCATTTTAAACCATCAAAGCAGCCTAAGGTGCCACCTTGACCACTTCAGAAGTGCTTTAGCACCTAAAGTGACCACAGATAATTGTCTCTAGTGTGTTTACTTGGTGATCCCAAAGGATTTCTTTGTAAATGGCCAAGAAATTTTTCAAATTTCACAACTCTGATTTATTTATGATTTCTTTTTAACTGACAGCTCTGCATCATGGTGATCTACAAAATAAATTCCATCTAATTGATCGCTCCAAGACACAAAACAGATCAATGCATGTTTTGGGAAGTGTTATTTTCAAGATTGGGAATTCCCATTAGAGGAAATATCAATGTCAGTAAGCAATGTATGGATGAGAGCCTAACTATTGTGAGCTCCTTAAGTCATACAGCTTCCATTTGCTGAATCAATTGTACCTTCTCTTGTCATGCCTTCATGCCTTGCACAGAATCTGCCTGACCTTTCATTTCTTTGCATATTTGTTCACAAATCATATTGCCAATTAAGAAACCCAGGACACTGAGGAGATGGTTCAAAGCAACATAGGCGACATTGTCTACTTCACATTTTTCCAACTTATACCAGTTGCCACGACCACTTTTTTCCATGGAATTTGGACATTTTCTGCACAAAATTTGAATACAGTCAAAAATACAAAAGGATCTCATTTTCTCAGCTAACATACTATGTTGCTTATGATAACTGGGTGATACTGTGGCACAGTGGTTAGCACTACTATCTCACAGCACCAGGGACCAAGTTCAATTCTGGCCTCAGTCACTGTCTGTGTGGAGGTTACACGTTCTTCCCATCTCAAAATGGATTTCTTCCCACAGCCCAAAGATGTGTGGGTTAGGTTGATTGCCATGCTAAATTGACTCTAATGTCAGGAGATTAACATTAAAATGTGTGGGGTTGCAGAAATAGAGCCTAGGTAGGATTGTGGTTGGTATGGATTCAATGGGCCAAATAGCCTCTTTCTGTACTGTAGGAATTTTATGATTCTATGAGAAAACAATATAAATGGCACTAGAGAAACTTGCACATAAAGGAACTTACCTGAATCAAAGCAAGTAGATGAGTATGTTATTGTATACTTTATAGAATCTTAGTTTGTTATCAGGAAGTCTCAACAGTGAATTGGTCTCTGTATTCAAGGAGCTTCCATATTTGTTATGGATATAAAATAGTTGAATGAAATCCCACAGGTAAAGTTGACAAGTATGGCAACAGCTTTTTAGAGTACTCCAGGAATTATTTTTGAAATGAAAACCAGAATTGATTATTTAGAATTATCTCTCAAAGCACCATCATTAGCATGCTGGATCAAATTCTTTTTTTCAGCTCACAGCAATCCTAATGTTTGCAGCAACGCCCTTTGAAAAAAGGTTTCAACCTTGGCAAAATCCTTCAATTAATTTGAGTCTCATTATATTGGAAAACAATTCCATGTAAAGCTGAGAGCCATGCACCAAAATTACATTCTAAACTTCTAGGAATAACATCTCACAGTCCACAATAACAGAGGACGATATCTGGAACATCTTTGCAAGGTCTTGTAGAATATCATTACCTTTAAGGGATAGCAGCATAGCATCACTGAAAGTGGAGTGTTTCATGCTATCTGGTCTTAGTTTCATTTTTGCCTTTGAGCACAGCTCACAATCCACACAGCACTGCTGTTTCTGTGTCCAAGCTTTCTATGCATCTATAACTGTTCTCCTGTGCTTATTCTAAATAAATGTTTACACAAACCCTCATAAGCAATAGGGAAGATATGACATAGTGGTATTGTCTCTAGATGAATAACCCACAGACCCAGAATAATGCTCTGGAGATCTGGGTTCAAATCCCACTATGGGTCACTAATGCCCTTTAGGGAAGGAAATCTGGCATCTTTGCCTAGATGTGACTCCTGACCCATAACAGTATGGTTGACTCTTAACTATCCTCTGAAATGACCTGGTAAGTCAGTTAAAAAGCAGTTACGGATGTGTAATATATGCTGGCTCTGTCAGCAATACTCACATTCCATGTATGAATAAAACATATCAGTGCCTTTTATCAGTATAACAACATAGGAACAACTGCTTCATCCTAATATTTTTATGGGCAGTGGGATGGGGAGAGCATCAAATTCTGAACGTTATTATGCATAATGGAAGTGTTACAGTTTTTTGTTTTGAGTTTCAACTCCTTGTCAAGTTTGTTCAGCTAAATAACTCAGAAGTTACTGAAAGTGTAGGTCAGGAAAATTATTATAACATTGGTGATTTAGAGTTGTTCAACAATATATATGGCATTCCGCCTTAAGTCCTGTCATCCTCATGTCAAAATTCAACTACCAGTCCAAAGATGAGAGTCTAGGCTGGCACTTCATTGCAGTGCTGAGGAAATGCTACACTATCAGAGGCATTGTCTTTCAGTAGAGACATTAAACCAAGGTTCTGCCTGCCCGCTCAGCTGGATATAAAAGATACATGGCACTATTTTGAAGCAGAACAGGAGAGTTCACCCTGGTGTCCTGGTCAATAATCATCCCTCAATCAAAAGCACTAAAACAGATTGCTTCACCATTATTACATTGCTACCTTTGTGAACTTATGTGCAAATGAACCAGTGCATTTCATACATTACAGCAGGGAATACGCATCAAAAAATACATAATTGGCTGAAAAGAGCATTTGAACACCACAATCTTGTGAAAGGCATGAAATAAATGCAAGCCTTCCTTTTTGAGTAAAGGAACTTTACTCAAAACCTTTTCGTTAGACAGCCATCTAATTTTTGTAGGAACCAGAAGTCACTGCAACAATCCTATCTCTTCTAATAACACCAAGAGAAAGCTCAAAGATAAATAAGAATGAGCAATAAATGCTAACCATGCCAATGATGCCCGTGGATGAATAGAGGGGAACTTGTATATATAGTAAATATATAGTATATTTAGATTTTCAAAAACATTTGACAAGTTGTCGCATAAGAGACTGGTAAATAGGTAAAAGCCTATGAAGTGTGTTAATATGGATTAAAAGCCACCTGTTACATATAAAACAGAGAATCAGAATGTTGGATCTATTTCATAGTGGAAAGACATAACTGATGGAGTACAGCAGGGATCAGTTCCTAGCCTGCAATTGTTCATTACTTACACTAATGACCTGGTGGAAGGAACAGAATATGAAGTTTCCAAATTTTCCAATGACATGATGATAGGTGCAAGGACATGTTTGAGAATATTGGGATTCTGCAACAGGATATAGATAGAATGGGTGACTGAACAAAACCTGGCAAATTACGGTTAATGTGGGAAGAGTGAGGTCATGTGCTTTATTAAGAGGAATCAAAAAGCAAATTATGATCTAAATGGAAAGAAACTGCAGGTGAATGAAGTAGAAAGGGATCTAGGTGTTCTATTGCACAAATCACAAAAGATTTGCAGGCAGGTCCAGCAAGTAGTTCGAAGGCAAAAGGCAATTTGGCCTTTATTATAAAAGGTTTGGAGTTTAAAAATAGGGAGCTTTTGTTGCAAATGCACAGGATGTTGATGAGGCCTCACCTGGAATACTGCATAACGGCTTCATCCCCTTACCTAAAAAAAAAGGAACATGAGAGGCAGCCCACAGGAGATTCACCAGGCTAATTCCAGGGATGAGAGGATTGTCTTTTCAAATGGATTAAATAATCTGGGTTTGTATTCCTTGGAATTTAGAAGAATGAGAGGTGACTTTATACAAACAAATAAAATCTGAGGGGGTCTTGACGGGGTGAATGGTGAGATGTTTTCACTAGTGGGAGAATCTCAAACAAGGGAACATTGGTGGAAGATAAGGCATTGGTCATTTAAAACTGAGGCATGTAGAAATTTATTCTTGCAGAGGGTGGTGAATCTCTGGAATTTTTTGCCCCAAAGGGAATTAGAGACTGGACCATTAGAGGTATTTAAAATGTAGATGGATAAATATTTGATAGATTGAAGAATCGAGGCCTTGTGGAGAAATGGTTAGGGTTAGGAAAGGAGTTGAAGCTGGCATAGATCAACTATTACTGTAATGATTGACAGGGCAGGCTTGGTGGTCTACTCCTGCTTCAATTCTTGTGTCCTTGTGTGTAAATCCCAACAAAGGTGTGGGCCAGGATTCTCCAGTCTTGTATGCCTCACCACCACTGTCAGTGAGAATGGAAAATTTGGCACTCTGCCAAAACTCCATTCAGTGCAATGGGACCAGAGAATCTCAGTTGCAGGCAAGGTTAGAGAATTCTAGCCATGATATTCTGTGCAGTCTTTAATGCAGTTCATTTTGTTGATAGCAATTGACAGCTCTTTTGACATATCCTTTGTGTATACACCATAGCTTTTATCAGAGCAGTAAATCCTCTATCAGGGGCCGGTTAGCCCAGTTGGCCAGACAGCTGGCTTGTGATGCAGAGTGATGTCAACAGTGCAGTTTCAATTCCTAGTTCAGGTCAGTCATGAAAGCCCTGGCATCTCAACTTTGCCCCTCATCTGAGGTGTGGTGATCCTCAAGCTAAAATTAGCACACCAACCTATGGTCATCTAAGACTATGGCAACTTTATCTTTTGCACCCATTGTTTCATCCTGTAGTAACCTTTGCTTTATCCATGCAAAGCTCAACTTTACAATTTCACTGAATGTCCTTATCTGTCACATAGCCATCTAAAATTTTGAAATAAGTCCTCATTATAAGAGCAACTTAAGGAAGAAGACTTCTTTTATTACAAGTGAGTGGATGTATCAAACAGACACCATCATTTTTGCTTCATTGGCAATCAATACTTTCATCAATTTATAATGTGATAAAAGGGCTTCACCTCCTTTTCAGTTACTGCTGCTTAGCGTGGCCTTCCTAATCAGAAAGTTTCCAGCTAACCATGTTGTCGGACAGTTGTTGGATGATACTTGGATTGTTAATAACTTTCTTCCCAGACACTACTTGTGCTCTTTTAATCACTTCTGGCGCTAGAAAATTTTTACTAACAGTATGATTTTCCACTTCTTACTAATTGATAGGAAACAGCAGAGTGCCTCAAGTGCTCCGACAAGCACAATGCTGTGTTTCGCAATGACCTTCAGCTGTCCTTTCAGTTGAAAGAGCTTTTGTATTTGAAAAAAAATTGTGATTTATCTTTTATGGCAGGCTGTTTAGTCTCCAGGTGATGATTTAGTTTTGCTTGGTTTCACATTATCCTGAACATGAACTTTAGCACAAACAGCACAATGCAGATCAAATTTTGCATCAGAATGAGTCAACATAAAATCCCAATTCCTGGAAGGGAGTGTCGTACTTTGCAATTTTTCTCCACGTCTACTAATTCTTACAATGGGAATAACATCCTCAACTTAATGCTTTGAAAAAAGTTCCATTCCTGCACAATTATCCAACATCAAAATTTATAGACACGTCAGATATAGTGTCAACCATATAGTGCCAACAAAATAGTGCCAACAAAAATTCTGTTTTGTGACTTAACCAAAGTGACTTTTTAAGGTTAACACTGAAGAACAAATGTTCCCATGATTTTGAATCAAAATATTTTATCTTGTTTGTCCATAACCAGTAACATTACTGATAATTTTCTGATTACTTGACAATTTTTTCATCGACATTTCTCCAAAAATTAATCTTAAACACCATTCCTGGCCCAGCTAATTCCAAGTGTTTTTTTCAAGTTAGTTTACGAGATGATTTGGAGGAGTCAGACAGTCACTGTTACCAAGAAGGTCTCTGATCTGCTCACATTTATTTTACTTGATGTGTGGCAAGAGAAAGCTTATGCCCATAAATAATAGTTTTGCATCCCCACATGAACAAGTTCCTTGTGCTCCAAACTTTTCACAGAATTCCAGAAATTGGGATGCATAAAAGGCCGTTCGGCCCATCAAGTCTGCAGTGACTCCCTGAAAGAGCTTTCTATCTTGTCTTACTCCCCTACCTTATTCCTATAACCTTACACACTCTTTATTTTCAGATTACAACACAATTTCCTTTTTGAATAGCTTGATTGGATCTGCCTACACTATTCTCTCAGTGTATATGAGAGAATACACTCATATATTCTGAGTGAAAAGAAGTCCTCATATCATTTTACTCCTTTTGCACATTATGTTTAATTTATGCACTTTAATTTTTGGTGGTCTTTTGAGAGGGAACAATTTTCACTATTTACCCCAAGTTGAATATCCCTATCAAGTCTCCTCTCAGCCATTTTCCCTCCACTCCCAACATATACAATCTTTTCTCATAGCTCCAATTCTATATACCGAGAATCATTCTTGTGAATCTCCTCTGTACTCTATCTTATGTTCACATACTTCCTCAAGTAGGGCATCTAGAACTGAGTGCAATATAAAAACTAATGTTTTATACAAGGTCAATACGAACTCAAAGAACAAAGAACAAAAAACAAAACAGCACAGGAAACAGGCCCTTTGGCCCAATGAGCCAGCGCCGCCACCTCAATGTTCCCACTTCCACCCATGATCCCTCTCTATGTTTATAGAAAGCTGCATTGAAACCAAATTTGTGAGACAATTTAGGGAGAATTTGTTTTGCCAATCAGCCTAACAGCACATCTTTGGGGTGTGGGAGGAAACTGGACCACCCGGAGAAAACCCACGCAAGATCGGGGAGAATGTGCAAACTCCCACAGACGCAGGCTGAAACCCATGTATCTGCACAGCACAGTGATAGTCACTGAGCTGTCGTGTCACCAATCAGCTGGTCCAGTTCATGCCTACACTAACAACGTGAAGCACTAGGATATTCTCAAAAAATCCAAGAGCAACCCTCTCATGACCCATCGCGTGTATGCTCCTTGTTTGACAGCAAGGCGGACCGAAGTACCTGTACGATAAAACAGGAATACATCAATATCATCGACTATTTATACACTTCCCACGGACTCCCAAGGCTCATGATCCCTATTTTAAATCAGTCTTCTATATCCTTCCATCCCCATTCTGTTGATGTGCCCTTCTAAGTATCTCTTAAATAACTCCAGTGTGCCTACCTCCACTACCTTACTTGACAATGGGTTCCATATCCCCACAACCCTCTGTGTGAAAAAATTCCCTCTAGCATCCAAATTATACCTTACCCCCCCTCACCCTAAGCCCGTGACTCCTCATGATATTTGATATTTGCAGATCTTATGAGGAGAAGCTGAGGGATTTGAGGTTGTTTTCGTTAGAAAGAAGGCGGCTAAGAGGAGACCTTATTGAAACATATAAGACGATTAGAGGTTTAGATAGGGTGGACAGTGATAGCCTTTTTCCTAGGATGGAGAAAGCTAGCATGAGGGGACACAGCTTTAAATTAAGGGGTGGTGTTTATAGGACGGATGTCAGAGGTAGGTTCTTTACCCAGAGGGTGGTAAGTGTATGGAATGCCCTGCCTGCGTCAGTTGTAGATGCGCCAAGTTTGGTGGTGTTTAAGAGGTTAGTAGATAAGTTTATGGACAAAAAGGGAATGGTTGCTTTTTCCTAATTGGTTGGCGCAACATCGAAGGCCGAAGGGCCTGATCTGCGCTGTAATGTTCTATGTTCTATGTTCTAACCTAGGAAAAAGCTTACCACTGTTTACTCTATCTATACCCCTCATAATTTTGCACACTTCTATTAGATCTCTTCTCAGTCTACCCCTTACAACATAAACTCATTCCTGTACTCAATGCCCCTATTAATAGAGCCTAAACCACTAGATATCTTATTATCTGCTCTCTCAACATGCCCTGCCACCTTCAATTTTTTTTTTATTCATTCATGGGATGTGGCTTGGCCAGCATTTATTTCCCATCCATAATTGTCCATCAAAAGGTAGCGAAAAGCTGCCTTCTTGAACTGTTGCAGTCCATGTAGTGTAAGTACACCCACAGTGCTGTTAAGGAAGGAGTTCCAGGATTTTAACTCAGAGATAATGAAGGAAAGGTGATATATTTCCAAGTTGGGATGGTGAGCGGCTTGAACAGGAATTTCCAGGTGATGGTGTTCCCCCTTTGTTTGATGCCCTTGTCCTTCTGCATGGTAGCAGTTGTAGGTTTGGGATGTGTTGTCTAAGGAGCCTTGGTGAGTTCTTGCAGTGCATCTTGCAGATGGTATATAATGCTGCAAATGTGTGTTGGTGGTGGAGGGAGTAAATATTTGTAGATAGGGTAACAATCAAGTGGTCTGCTTTGTCCTGAATAGGGTCAAGCTTTTTGAAAGTTGTTGGAGCTGTATTCAGCCTGGCAAGTGGAGGATATTTCATCACACTCCTGAAATGTAGGCCTTGTAGATGATAGAGAGGTTTTGGGAAGTGAAGAGATGAGTTATTCACCAAAGGAATCCTAGTCCCTAACCTGCTTTTGTAGCCACAATATTTACACGACTAGTTCAGTTCATTTTCTGGTCAACTCCAGGATGTTGATATATATATATATATATATATATACACATATATATACAAACATATACATACATAGGTATGTATAAAGCAAGATCCCTTTGTCCCTGCACCTCCTATAGAATTTCTGATCTTATTTTATACTGTTTCTCCATATTTTTCCAGCCAAAATGAATCACCTCATATTTCTCTGCTTTCAGCTACATCTGCTACTTGCCTGCCCAATTGACCAACATGTCTGTATCCTTCTGAAGGACATCACAATTGACAACATTTCTAATCTTCACATTGTCTGCAAATTTTGAAATTGTGTCCTGAGCACCATAGGCACTCATATTTATCAGAAAGAAAAAGGGTCCCAACATTCTACGACAAACCTTCCTCCAATCTGAAAACAACTATTTATCTCTATCCTATTCCCAGCTAATTTCTTATCCAAGTGCCTACTTTCCTTTTTATTTCATGAGCTAGACATTTTGTTCAAAAATCTGATATGTGACATTTATCAATATCTTTTGAAAATTGATATATACCACATCAATAGCATTGCTATAGTGTCATCAGCACAAAAAGAAAAGCTTTCATCATGTCTGTGTTGGCCATCAAGCACCTCTCTATTCTAATCCCATTTTCCAGTGCTTAGTTTATAGCTTTGCACTGCTATAATATTTCAAGTGTTTATCTAAATGTGTCTTAAACGTTGCAATGGTTCCCGCTTCTACCACCCTTTGAGGCAATGAGTTGCAGATTCCCACTACCCTTTTGGTAATAAAGGTTTCATCCAAATCCCTGCTAAATCTTCTGTCCATTACCATATAATCTATGCCCTCTGGTTATTGACCCCTCTGTTAAGGGAAAAAACTTCTTCCTTTCTCCCCAATTTATGTCCCTCATAATTTTGTGCACCTCAAAATGATCCCGCATCAGCCTTCTTTGCCAACCCCAAACTCTCTTCATAGCTGAAATGCTCCAGCCCAGGCAGCATCCTTTTGAATCTTCTCCCACCCTTTCTAGAATACTCACGTCCTTCCTATAGTGTGGTGACCAGAACTACACACAGTACTCTCTAGGTGTGGCCTAATGAGCATTCTATACAGCTCCATCATAAAGCCTCCTGGCTGTTATATTCTATGTCTCACCAAGAATGGCAAGTATCCCATATACCTTTTTAACCATCCTATATATTTGTTCTGCTGCCTTCAGGAATCTATGGACATGCAACTCAAGGTCGCTCTGGTCCTCTATTTCCTAGCATGCTACTGTTCATTTTGTATTCCCTTGCCTGTTACTCCTTCTAAAATACATCACCTCTTATTTTTCAAGATTAACTTCTGTTTGCCACTTTTCTGTCCATCTGATCAGCACATCTATATTGTTCTGTGATCTAAGGCTTTACTCCTTGTTACTTACTACAGCACCAATTCTTGTGTCCTTTGCGCACTTACTGATCATAGCCCCCATATTCCCATGTAGATCATTAATATACACTGCAAACATCAAGGGACCCAACATCAATCCTTACATTGCACAATGGATGCAGGCTACCAGTCACAAAAATAACCTTCGACTAACACCCTCTGCCTCCTGCCAATAAGCCAACTTTGGATGCAATTTAGCTAATTGCCCTGGATCTCATGGATTCTTACTTTCTTAATCAGTATCCCAATCAGATATTGAGAAATTGCCTTACTGAAGTCCACTTACTGAAGTTGATGTAGACTACATCAACGGCATTGTCCTCATTTACACACCTAGTCACCACTTCAGAAAATTCAATCAAATTTGTTAGATATAATTTCCCCTGACAAAGGCAAACTGACTATCCTCCAGGGAGTCTTTTGTTTTGAACCCCCGTATCTGCCATAAGCCTTCTTTCTTTCTTCATCTAATCCTGTGTTTTCCTTGACATCCAGGATCCTCTTGACTTTTTGGTCCCAAACTTTATATTTATGGGAATATGTTGGTTTTGTATTCTCCCTAGTTCCTGTTTGAGTAACTCCCATTGCTCTGTTGTGGATTTTCCTACAAGTACCTGCTCTGAATCCACTTTTGCCAGATCCTGACTTATTCTTTTGAAACCAGCCTTCTCTCTTATGAGTCCTTTCTGTTACCATCTCAAAAGACTTCAGCAAGTTAGTTAAACATGACTTTCTCTTAATAAATCCATGCTGGGTTTCCTTATTTATCCTACATTGTCTAAGTGATGATTGATTTTGTCCTGAATTTTAGTTTGTAGAAGTTTCCATATCATCAAGCTGACTCGTCTAAAGTTGCTATATTTATCCTGAATCCCTTTTTGAACTAGGGATCCCTTTGTGAACATTCACCGTTTTCCAGTCTTCTGGCACTACCTGTGTATCCAAGAAAGATTGGAAGAATATCTCTAATGCTCTCTGCAATATCCACTCTCATTTCCTTCAGTATCCTTGGATGCATCTCATCTAGTCCTAAAAGATTACCTTATTTATTATAAGTAAAAATAGTCTTTCTAACACCTCCTCCTTTTCAATTATAAGTTATTCTAGTGTACAGCTTGCCTCTTCTCACCTCGGTCTGGGGATCATCTTGATGCTTTGTAAAGGCAAATGTAAAGCACTCATTTAACTTTACTATTTCTCTTACATTCAAGTGCAGTTCTACTTTTTTTTTATCCCTAATCAGCCTATTCTTTTTAGCATCCTTTTACCATTTATGTGTTGAAAGAAGTCCTTGAAATTCCCTTTTATTTTTGCTGCCTCCAGGACATCTAAAGTAGACAATATGCATGTGAATTGATCCCAGTTTAGGAATGCCAAGTCTTAGTCCTAATATTTCTACTGCACATCCTTATAATATAGAAGTGTCACCATTAACTTTCAAGCAAGAAACCCGTATGTTGAATAATAGGCACCCAATTAAAACTGCTGCAGACTATGTGAAGCAGCATTTATTTTCAGAATTCTGCCACTGTCTCTTAACTGGCTAATCTTTTTCCATACATGGGGAAGTTTTACTAAATCATGGAGAAATAATAAATAGCAGCACTCCTATTTCTAATTTTTGAAATAATGTAAACACTCTGATATTGAAGAGTTAGTGGGGATCGCTGTCCACATTCTCCACTTTGATTTAGGGTGGCACAGTGGTACAGTGGTTAGCACTGCCACCCCACAGTACCAGGGGTCCGAGTTCAGTTCCTGGCTTGGATCACTGTCTATGTGAAGTTTGTGTGTTCTTCCTGTGTCCGCATGAGTTTCCTCTGGATGCTCTAGTTTCCTCAACAGTCCAAAGATGTATGAGTTAAGCAGATTGGCTTTGATAAATTGTGCATTAATGTCAGGGGAATTGACAGGGTAAATATATGGGGTTACAGGGATAGGGCCCAGGGTGGGGGGACGGGTGGAATCATTGTTGGTGCAGGTTCCATGGGATGAATGCCTCATTCTGCACTGTTGACTCTATGATCTCAAACCACCTAATTGTTTATTTGGGCTCCAAATTATCCTTAAATTAATTGTTCTAAATTGTTAGAACAAAGTTTTTATAAAGTCAGTAAAATTTAAGTTATTTTAATTGTTGATATCTGTTGTCCTACCCCAAATGTGACATTGTTTCATGGTCTTAGTGTGAAGTTATAGTATATAAAAAAATTCTTTGTTTTTCATAACGCTAACAAGTTGTCATATTGATGCGCAGAAAACCATGAGAAGCAAGCTTGTGATTTACAAAATTTGTTTCCAGTGGCAGTTCTCAGTGGTGTATGAATTTGTTAAACCGGCCTGGACTGTAGATTATGAATATAAAGCTTGAATCCCTGAGAAAAAGGAGAAAAAAAATCAGAAGCTTTGAAATGTTTCAGAAGGATTGTAAGGGTAAACTGGTTGGAGAAAATAATGAATGGAGAAATACTGAGGCCAGAAGAACAAGAGAACCCTTGAATAATATTAAAAGAAGACCAATGGAGTTCTTCAGATCCATGCAGGAGAGTTGGAGTGCCCAATCATCATTGGAAGTATTAATGGAAGAAGAGCAAGAGGTTAACATTGAAGGAAGCAGCTTGATAGCATTGAGGACTGAACTCCAACAGAGATAATCAATTGTTACTACAGGTGGAAAGTTTGGAAAAACTATGATTGCCTATATCACTTGGCATTGCACTTAGACAACAATGAATGTAGATTCAGGAATGGAAATTGAGTGGGATCTCCACAGAGCCTCACTACACTTTTGAATCAGGTCAATGTTGTCATGTAATTACACTTTTAGAAAATTGTCCCTTTAAGTGTAAGAGAGGCTGTTTCCTCTTGTAGGAGAATCTAGAACGAGGGGTCACTGTTTAAATATAATGGCCTACTCATTTAAGACAGAGGTGAGGATTTTTTTTTCCCTGAGAGAGTTTTGAGTCTCTGGAATGCTGTTCCTCGAAAGGCAATGGCAGCAGAAGCAGAGTCTTTGAATATTTTTAAGGCAGAGGTACATAGATTCCTAATTAACAAGGGGGTGAAAGGTTATTCAGGGATAGGCAGGAATGTGGGGTGGTGGTGACAATCAGATCAGACATGGTTTTATTGATGATTGCTGTGAAGTGAAGGTGCCAGTGTTTGACTAGGATGGGCACTGTAAGATATCTCACAACATCAGGTTAAAGTCTAACAGGTTTAGTTGGAATCATGAGATTTCAAAGCGCTACTCCTTCATTAACTGATTATTGGACTTTAACCTGATGTTGTGAGATTTCTTACTTTGATCTTGAGTGGTAGGACAGGTTCAAGGAGCCAAGTAGACTGCTCCTACTTCTAATCTGTATGTTCATATTTAACATTAGTAAAAAGCCAAACAGCTTCTTATAGTCTTTACAGTTTAAGTGTAAATTCAGATTGAATACTGTTTTCGATTTTATGTCTGCTACTGTCTGCAGTGGGTCGATTGCTCTCCTGAGTCACTAAACTGGACGTTGCCCCCAATCCATTAATTAATTTTCCTAAAGCAGACTAAATTGAGTCGTGCTTGCAACCGAGTTTCTCTCACATTTACTCTGACGTTAATTGTTATGTTTCTAATTTCACATTGAAGGAGAAAAGAATATTGTTGAGTTCTGAAGGATTAAGAGAGCCCACAATATCATTGAAGGTTAGTTTTCTAGCATTTTGAAATTACTCATCAGTTTTGCTTTTGCACAGTAAAAAACGTTTGTGAAATATCAAAAATATTGATCATTTATTAATACTCTGTGAAATTCAGTCAAACCAGGGATTTCTAATGACAAAATCAAAATCCAGTTGCTAGCTGCTTTATCTTTCTGCTCACCAAGTTCTGTCTTAGATTTACTTTCCATTTCTTAATACAAATCAAAATGTGTCATTGCAACAGTATATGTGTCATAGTCTGCCAGTCACTTTATATATAATCTTTCCTACAATAATTTTAGATATAATTTTATGTGTTGGGCTATTCATTTTGTTTAAAGTCCTTTTCATTCCTTAATTGCTCCAGTGCTCCAATGAATTTTTGAATGGGCACTGTTTTAATATCTATCATATCAACAAAGTATCATGTTCTGCCTCGCCTCTAAAAATACAAGATTATATTCATTGTGATGGTTACGAATGATTCTAATTCCTCAGGTGGAAAGTGAGTTTGTTAAATGTATGCCTGTTAAGAGAGTTAATTGTTAACTTGACTAAAAATGGCTCAAGAGTGGGTGCTGCTATACCACTGCCCTCCACAGATGCTGCCAGACCTGCCGAGTGTTTCCAGCATTTTCTGTGTTTGCATTAATAAATCTTTACTTCATTGCAGAAGAGCTGCATTTCAGAGTAGCTTAACTGTTTTTTTTAACAGTTCAACAACAAAGAAATTTACGTTTTGTTGTAAGCTTGTGGCTTATAAATTAACATCGCCTCCTTTTTATAGATTCATAGAATTCTACAGCACAGAAGGAGGCCATTTGGTCCATTAAGTCTGCACTGACCACAATCCCAGCCAAGGCTCCATCCCCATGCATTTACCCTAGTTAGCACCCCTGATACTAAGGGTCAATTTAGATGACCAATCAATGTAATGCACACATCTTTGTGGGAGGAAACTGAGCACCCAGAGGAAACCCACATAGACATAGGGAGAATGTGCAAATATGCAAACCCCACACAAATAGAGACCCAAACCAGGAATCAAACCCAGATTCACAGTAATGTGAGGCTGCAGTGCCAACCACTGTGCCACCATGCTGCCCGAGTGCACCTGAACTGTGACCTTACCCACTCCTCAAAATTGTCTGGCGTCACTTTTCATTACCTCTGCACCTACCTTACAACAGCTCAGACTAACTGGCATCTGCTTAGCATGTCCTGCACCAATCTGTAAGCTTGCGTAACATTGGGCATATGTCTCTACATAGTTTCCATGCCTCTTTTAATCTATCCACTGTTATTTTGATTGCAGCAATAATGAAGTAACTATTACTATGAAGCTCAGTTTCTGCTTGAATGATTAATGAATTTCCAATTGCTGTTTCAGAAGCATCTTAGCAAGAATTACACTGCCAGCTGACATGAATTGGAAATGTGGGCATTCATGCTTTTCATGCAGCTCAAGTCCAATTGAGAGGGAGGTGCTACATGAACATCGTCCATACTTTGTTACATACCACAGGTTAAAGATTTTATGCTCATTTTGTTCTAATACTGAATTTACGTAGCATCCTTGAAATGTGCGTATCTAATGTGTGATCAGGTTCACATGCAGTACAGGCACAAATCTGAGATACAGTCTAAAGTTTCTGCTTTTCATCTGAAAATTGCATTCTTATTGCTGTGGAATTATTATACAATGGTGAAATAAGAATTTATTGAGTTCATGTGGTGCAGGACCAGTCATCTGAATAATATTATTGGTGGTGTGGACAGTTAGAACTGTTGAATTTATCAACTTCGATATGAAGGAATGTCTAAGAAATAAATTATAACCTGTAAGTAATATCAGAAAGATAAGGAAAGAGAACAAGCTGATCCATAAAGAATTCAGAGATGGAGGATCAAGGGGGCAGTATGGAGGTCACAGGCAATTATGATGGAACACAGAGCTACTTCCAATTGAGCTTATTGAGTTGATAATTCTTGGAGACAAAGTAGCTTCAAGAATATAAGCCATACTGGGCAGGGGGAATTGGGTGCAATGTATATTACAAATGTTATTATTTAGCTACAAAATAGCAGAGCTAACAGAAATGAATTAGACTTCAGATCTAGCATTTGAACCATAATCATTGACAGCAGCCTTCTGTCTGGTAAGAGATTGGTTTGCATCACAGTGGTCAGCTCCATGTTAGGCACTGCCATGCCTTGGCATGGCAGTCCCTGCTTCCTTTGCTGCAGAGGGAGACAGTGTATTGGGAATGTACACAATTTATTTGACCCTCTCATCAGACAGCAGAGCTTTTAGTTTCTGCTTGTCTTTTCCATCATCTTTTCAAGCAGTCAGCCTCAAGACCCTATGGCTATCAGTGACTGAGTCCCAGTTGTCAGTGTTAATATCCGCCATTTTCTTATCTTGCTTTTAGTTGATCTTGTATTAGAGGTACAGATGCCAAGGAGGTCCTGAGGCCGTGGAGGTCACTAGTGGACAATTATCTGTTTGGTTTGGGCATATAGCCATCATTCGTCTGATGAATATGTGAAGCCAGTTCAGATGCCATGAATAATACATGATGATCAAATTAACACCCTCCAGAATCCCTGAGATTGTTCTGCCAAGAAGTTCAAGGATACGTCTGATACAATGAAGATTGAAATGTTTCCCTTGTCTAGCATTTGTTGTTCAAGCGTTATCCTTGTGGAGAAGTGTTACCCTTGATGGACTCATAGTTTGATGTTTGCAGGTAGATTATACACTTTCTTATCAGCTTGCACTTAACAACTGCAACTTTTACAATGTGTGTATTTATTTCAGTGTCAAGTGACATATTGCTGATATTGTGGACCCTAAATATGTGAAGCTATCAATAACCTACGGTGTCACATTCTCAATACTCATAAATGACGGTGTAGCAACATTCTGGAACATGGCATTAGTCTTCCTAGTGCTAATGGTCAAACCAACCTCACCTCTTTGTTGAGAAAGTCTGTTCATTTGCAGCTGAAGGCTTTCCTCAGTATGGAATACTAGCATGGCATTGTTATTGTGCCAAGTTCTGATGAGAACTTGGCACACCTTTTTCTTGGATTGTTTTATTCACTCAAGGGTTGTGGACTTCGTTGGCTAGATCAACATTTATTGCCTATCCCTAATTATCCTCGAGTAGGATCTCAGGCAGGAAAGGCTGAATAGCTTTTCATTCGATCTGGTATGTGAGTAGAGACACTGTAGATGAACTGATGACATTTGACAGCAGCAAAGAGAAGAATAAGACTGAATGTTGGCTTTAGAATACAATTCCCTTTCAGCCCCAATGCAGATCTCAATAGGTTCCAATGTTACACCATCAGAGCTGACCTTGCCAATTTTGTTGTCATGGAAAAGGGAGATCACATTGAGCAGTTCAGTGGGAAGCCAATTTTCTCTAACAACTTAAACACATCACCTCTGCTCACATAATCAAATGCATCAGTGACATGAATGAAGGCATACACAATGCTTTCCTTCGTTCAGAGCATTTCTCCCAAAGCTGCCTGACTGAGAAGATTATGCCAATTATACATCTTCTAGTTCTGAAGCCACATTGGAATTTGGGGTAGATATAGGAGGTGTGAGGAGTAGGGGGTGGGGGGGGGGGTATTCTTTGGCCTCCCTGCAGTGTGTTTCTTGCAGAAGGAGGCAGTACAATGTTTGCTGGTGGCTGGATTTTCTGCTCCCACCATTTCTCATTGACTGCACCCCATGCTGCCAGGAGACCTGCAATGGGGGTGTGCTTTGGTGGAACCAGATGATTTTGCTGGTGAGAACAGCCGGAGAACTTCATTGTATTCTGCCAGCTAGTGCAGTCTGGCCTGAGAAGGACAGGCAATATTTTTTCCATGATGCTCAGCAGTGGGATGCTTCAATATTTGTTGCAATCATCCTCTTTCTTGTGCTAGGTCAGAATCTTTCAATCAAGTATATCTTTGGGCATTGCGACTGCCTCCAGCAGAGACGGTGGAGTTTGTGCAGCTGTTACAGGAGTGCTGGTTTTGCTTACTACACTTAAGCTATAACTTTAACACTACATTCTGCACTCTCTCAATTCTTTCCCTATGAACAGTATGCTTTGTCTGCATAGTCTGCAAGAAATAATACTTTTCACTATATGCTAATTCATATGACAATAATAAATCAACTCAAATCAAATCAAATCAAAGTTCAGGTGGCACAGCAACAGCACTTTTAGCTATGCCCATGTCAAGTGAGTCAATAGTTTTGCTAAGTTCCTCCACAGTGGGTTAAACATCCAGCTCTGCCATGACAGGCAGGATTTCTATTCTCTTCAAACTTCCTCAGTGACAGAGTGCATTGCAATGTGGTGTTCCACCTACCTCTGCAACTATTTATTGTAGCCGATCACGAAATACAAATGTAAAAATATCCAAAAGTGACTGCTGGAAAAGAAATCTAGTTCATCAAGCCTGAAAGGTTATTTGACATTCCAATTCTCCTTCACATGTATTGCTTTTGTGACAACGTTATTCATTTCAAGCTGACAGTGGTTATTATCATCAGGGCTTTTAAAAAATGAGAGAGCTACAAAAGCAGCTGGTGAGGTGTTGGTGATGCTGCAACAGGACAACATCGAGCACAGGGAAGGCAGTTAAACAAGATGACCTGAGGAAATGAAGTAGCACAGCAAATTCATTGTTTTTATATTATTTTTCAAAGGCAAGGGGATAGAATTTGACATTGCGTGATTGTGTAAATTGGATGGTAGTGAAGCAGCAGTCATTTTACGGATCCCTTGATTTATATTACCATTGAAGTTAAAATCTCACTCTTTCAATGACATTGTGTAAAACCAATCACAGCTGTTTCCTTGTACTTTTTTCTTACAGTATATTAAAGCATTTTATTTGTTTGTGTCAAACTTCTAGTCAACTAGTAATAATTTGGGCCATTGTCAAAGAGATTGAAGATATCCACGAGTACCTGGATGTGAACACAAGGGGGAGCATTTCTTAGTTCCAGGAATGCGATATCATTAGAGTAGATTTGGGAGAATGGGAAAGAGCTCCCATTAAAATAAGATAACTAGACCATTTGTAGGTATAACTTCAATCACATAGCTCAAGAAAATATCCACAGCAGATTGAAGTTTGTAAGTGTATTCAAGGAGTGAACAGTATCCATAGTGAGGGAGTCAATCTGCAGAGCTGTGAAAAGACTATAAGAGAGCGAAAATTAAGAGTCAAAATAAAATAAAGATTTAGTCTTAGTGTTTTAAGCTTTCTTTTTACTACATTGAGTGGGAAGTTCATGAATTATTTTCGGCTTCCTATGTAAATGATACCATGCTAAATAGCAAAAGAATGATAAGCAAAGCCATTTGATTTGACTTGTGCTCTGTAATGATAACTTCAAAAAACACAATTGGAACATAGTTATCAACTAAACTCATGCTTTTCCCTTTTCTGTGGAAGATCACTTGAAGCCTCATGAGTAAAATTAACATTTGGACCATTAGATTTTCCAATAAGTTTCCTCAATATCTGTTTGCGTCAACACATCTTGCTAACTGGACCACGCACGTACTTACATGCATATGCTTCAAATCTATAGATTTAACAACTGGAAAATTGAAAATGATACTTAACAGCAGCTCTTAACACTATTCTTATGTTTAGTGATGTACAATATTTAACAATAGCAGACATGAGCTGTGTGGAATCTTTACACTTTAACAGGACACTTTAATCATTTCTCTATGCACTTTGCCTGACATAGGTGTAAGTACATATTATTATGAACCAACTGAGAATGTCATTGGATATGATCCTTTAGACCCTTCCCCTATATTTGTATGAAATATTGCATCAAGCAACTTCCCAAATATTGGGATGAATATCTATCTATTCATTGGGGCATCACAGTGACAGGCATCTGTTTTCAATTCCCGGCTTGTGTCAGCGTCTGTGTGGAGTTTGCACATTCTCCCTGTGTCTGTATGGGTTTCCTTGGTTTGCTTCAGTTTCCTTCCACTGTCTGAAAGAACTGCTGGTTAGATGGATTGGCCATGCTAAGTTCTTTCTCAATGTACCCAAACAGGTGCCAGAATGCAGTAACTAGGGGATATTCACAGTGACTTCATTGCAGTGTTCATCCAACCCTACTAACGACACTAATAAACTAAACTAACATTATCCTTTGTCAGACAGAAATATGATATTTCAACCATCAGACTTTCTGTGTAACACAGGCCAATAAACTAAACAATCCATTAATTCATTTACTCTGGGTTAAAGATAGGAACAGAAGAAAATTTTTGACAATGCAATGATTTTTTTCACCCCCTCCACTGCCCTCCACACCCACATAATCCTAATTCAGCACTTAAATCATACCTTTGAGAAATATAACATTTGCTATGCATATTAATTATCATATCAGTTATGTAGAAGTATTAATAAATCTATTGTATTCTCTCAATATAACATTTTCAGAAAATGACTAACAGTTCTTGGAAATGTAACATTGAGAAAATATGTGTATTTTCTCTATCCTTTAAAGCAATCATATACACCAAGAAGGGGCTTGTATTTTCACATATAATTTCACATTGTCAGAAAACCAAATGCACTTTGTGAACAATGATTTACTAAGGAAGCGCACTCACTAGTGCTCTGCAGCTAAGCCAGCACTATTTTTTATTTTGTGCTTCCTGTTCTGAGGTGGATTCTTCAGCCTTAGATTCTAAGCATTGGACTTGATTCTTAAACAGACTATGCTTATTCTCTGGTATCCGCTTAGCATCTGTTTATTAGTACTACGTATAAATAGATTACAGAGTAGGCATGTTCTTTCTCGGCATGATCTCAAAGGACTTATACGTGACTACTATCCAGCTCACAGTGGCAAAGTAATTAGCACGATTGCCTCTTTTTTAAAAAATTTGTTTGTAGGACATGGGCATCGCTGCCTGACCAGCAATTATTGTCTATCCCGAGTTGCCCGAGGGCAGTTGAGAGTCAACGACATAGCTGTGGCTCTGGAGTCATATGTAGACCAGACAGGAAAAGATGGCATATTTCCTTCCCTAAAAGACAATTTTGAACAAAATGGCTTTTTCTGACAATCAATTCATGGTCATCAGTAGATTCTTAATTTCATATTTTTTTTTGTTGTTGAATTCAAACTCCACCATTTGCCATGGGAGTATTTGAACCTGGGTCTCCAGAGAATTAGCTGAGTTTCTGGTTTAATAGTCAAGTGATAGAACAACTAGGCATCACCTCCCCTCACAGCATCGAGGGCCCAGGTTTGACTCCCAGCCTAGGTCACTGTCTTTGCAGAATATGCATGTTCTCCCGTGTCGATGTGGATTTCCTCTGGATACTGCAGTTTCCGCCCATTGAAAGATGTGTTGGTTAGCTGCATTGGCAATACTAAATTCTCCCTTGGTGTGCCTGAACAGGTGCCAGACTGGCGAATCAGGATTTTCACAGTAATTTCATTGCAGTGTTAATGTAAGTACTTGTGAAGTTAATAAAGAAACTTTTAAACTGTATTGTTAACAGTGAAAGTTTGTCAGAAACAGGGGGATAAGAATGAGCTAATGGAAATGGGAACTCTGCTCACCTGTTTCCTTGCACCCCTCTTCTGCCCCTTCCCCTCGAGTTAGTGTCCTCTGAACTGCCTCTTCTCCTCATGAGTGATTCTGCCCAGCGTAGGTGAAGGAAGAGGAGTCTTGGATAATACCCTCACAGGATCCAAAACCCAGATTGTGACAGCAACAAACATCTAAGCAATCAGAGAAGCGATTTGAGAAGCCATTTTCACTTCTACTGAAGTCATAAGGTTACCCAACGTTACAGTGGCAAAAAAAAGGAAATAAAATATTTATAATTACATAAGTCTATTTATGCGTGTTTAAGACAATTTTAGGTTGAGAGGAGGCAATGGTATAGTGATATTGTCACTGGACTGAGTATCCAGGGTCAAGGTATAAGGGACCTGGATTTAAATCTCACCATAGCCAGATGGTGAAATTCAAATCCAATAAAAAAATCGAGAATTAAAATTCAAATGATTTGACTTATTATTGTCATATGTATTAACATGCAATGAAAAATATTGTTTCTGGTGTGCTAGAAGACAAAACATACCATTCATAGAGAAGGAAATGAGAAAGTGCAGAATGTAGTAATAAATTCATAGCTAGAGTGTAGAAAAAGATCAACTTAATGCAAGCTAAGTCCATTCAAAAGTCTGACAGCAGAGGAAAGAAACTGTTCTTGAATCAGTCAGTATGTGACATCAGACTTTCAAACTCTTTTCTTGAAGGGAAAAAGGTAGAAAAGAGAATGTTCAGAATCTGTGGTGTCCTTAATTATTCTGATTGCTTTGCCGAGGCAGCGGGAAGTGTAGACAGAGTCAATGGATAGGGAGGCTGGATTGCATGATGAATTGCGCTACGTTCATGACCCTTGTAGTTCCTTGCAGTCTTGGGCAGAGCAGGAGTCACAACCAGAAAGAATGCTTTCTATGCTGCATCTGTAAAAGCTGGCGAGAGTCATGGTTGACATGCCGAATTTTCTTTGTCTTCTGAGAAAGTAGATGTGTTGGTGAGCAATGAAGCCATTGCTGAGTGTTATCAAATAAATCCATCTGATTCACTTATGTTCCTTACCTGGTGTGGCCCACATGTGACTCCAAGTCAACAGCAATGGGTTGACTCTGAAATGCTTTCTGCAATAGAGATAGGGATGGGCAGTAAATGCTGATCCAACCAGCGACGGCCCACATCCTGTAAATATATTTTTAAAAACCTGTGTTTAAAATTTGAGACAAATAAAATGAATTTTTCATGTGCCCATTTCTACTACTGCCTGGCAAATGATCCCCTCACAATAATTGGTGAGACAAGGCAAATATTAGCTCTAAAGTATTGGGAAAAAAAGGTCTAACGCAATGAAATTGCAAGTACCATGAGCAAAACCCTTTCACTTAAACAGGTATGAGGTCTCATTATTTACTGGATTTCTTGCCTTTTTTCTTACTCTGCCCCCCAATTGCTGCTGTACTTTTGTCTTGCTTTTACTGACAGTTTCTAATAAACACAGGAAGCCCATGCAGTCTCAGCTTAAGTTGAAACCGCCCCCCCCACCGTAAAATAATTTATATTGACCTCAAATAAATTTACATTCTCACACACTACAGGTCCGATTCGCCCCAAAAAAATTCTAACTGCTGAATTTGCGAGAAAACTGGCATGAATCAAAATCGTCTTTTTTCATGGGGGCTCAGACTCGAATCTTTCCCACTCTGTGCAATGCACAGTTCCCAATCGTGAATCTCATTAAAAGCTCAAGGGGTGGGGCCTATTTTTGCCAGTGTCTGAGAGTTACGGTCCTCTGTGCATAAGCAGTGGCTCCGATCTGTCAACCTCCCATTTGCTCCCAGCCCAGGTCTCCAGCATTCCCCTAGTAGTGGTGATTCCGCCCCACCCTACTCTACTTCGGCAGACAATCCCCCCACTACAGCAGACACTTCCCCCCACCCCAGCAGACACCGTCTTTCTAGTTTAATAATATCTTTCCTATAATAGGATGAAGAAACTGTACACAATATTCCAAGTGTGGCCTTATCAATGTCTTGTACAACTTCAACAAGATGTCCCAAGTCCTATATTCAATATTCTGATTGATGAAACCAAGCATGCTGAATGCCTTCTTCACCACTTCTGTCAACTGTGATTCCAATTTCAATGAACTATGAACATTTACCCCTAGATCTCTTTGTTCAGTAACTCTCCTCTGTAACTCTCCCCAGTGCCCTACCATTAACTGACTAAGTCCTGCCCTGGTCCAATCTACCAAAATGCATCACTTTGCATGGTCTAAATTAAACTCCATCTGCCATTGTCAGCCTACTGGCCCAATTGATCAAAATCCCATTGCAATTGAAGATAACTTCCTTCACTATCCAATATGCTACAATCTTGGTGTCATCTGCAAACTTACTAACCTACTAACAATGCCTCCTATATTTTCATCCAAATCATTATAAATGACAATTAACAGTGGACCTAACACTGATCCTGAAAACACACCGCTGTTCACAGAACCTCCAATTTGAAAAACAACCCTCTACTACCACCCTTTAGCTTCTGTCAAGAAGCCAATTTTGTTTTCATTTAGATACCTCATCCTGGATCCATTTAGTCTTATGCCACAACCTATCATGCAGCATCTTGTTAAAGGTTTTTCAAACTGGAGGCCTGTGAACAGCAGTGTGTCTTCGGGATCAGTGCCAGGTCCACTGTTAATTGTCATTTATAATAATGATTTGGATGAAAATATCGGAGGGATGGTTAGTTCAGTTGGCTAGTTGGCTGGTTAGTGATGCAGAATGATACCAACATCGCAGGTTCAATTCCCACATGGGCTGAGATCATCCATGAAGACCCTACTTTCTCAACCTTGCACTCTCCTGAGGGTGTTGATCCTCAGGTTAAATCACCACCAGTCAGTTATCCCCCTCCGAGGGAGAGCAGCTTATGATCAGCTGGGACTATGATAACTTTACCTCACCACTTATTCCTAACCAACTTGCTCTTTGAAGTTAAACTCCAATGTCTCTCCTGCAGTAGTTAAAAAGGACTTAGCCAAGTTTTTTTTTTCTTGATGACAGACTTCAGTCCTCATTACTGTTGAATTCATAGCAAAATAAAATAAAAACTACAGAAACAAGAACATTTATTGCAAAGTTCTGATCCATGTTGAAGGGTACAAATCATATGCTGTTGAATGTAGTGAAGGAAAACATTCTGTACTTTATGCTGAATGTGGCAATTGCTTGAAATCACTTGTTTGCCATTTGTACTAAAGGCCAAGCTTTATTTGGTCTGAAATTTGATGATGGGGAAATGTTGTTAAGAAGTAAATTATTTCAGCCAAAACTCAAGTTGGAGTTGAAGAAAGATAAGTTTTAAATCAGTGAATTACATCTAACATTAGACATTATGGGGGGGGGGGGGGTTTGGGTTTTAAAGATGCAGATTAATCAGAATCAAGTTACAATTAGCATCCTTTTCTCACACAGTATAAATTGTTGGTCTCTTTGAGATCTGGTATTCTTCCGTATGCCCTGATGAGTGTATGATGAAAATCTTTGATAGCTTGCGTCAGTGCTGCCAAAATTCTGGTGGGGTAGGAAGTGGCTGTTAATTGGCAGCTAATTGGTTTAAGTTCCTGGCTGTTTCCGGTCAATGGGTAACCATCGTACTGTAAGTCTCACAACACCAGGTGAAGTCCAACAAGTTATTGGATTTTAACCTGGTGTTGTGAGACTTCTTACCGTGTTTACCCCAGTCCAACTCTAGCATCTCCACATCATAACCATCCTACTGACATTCTTGTTGCTTTGGATAGTTTTTGACTTTCCTCTTGATCTATTACACCTACATTTTACATTATCTGCATTCTAGCCTGCCTCCAGGCGACTGGTTAAATCTAATCAAATGTTTCCAGAGACTAATTTTGAATTTATTCCCCTTCAACATTGCCTTCAAGCCATGTCGGCTGATTCTGCTGTCCTGGTGAATCAACTTGCCAGTGTCTACATCGTTTGGTTACTTTAAAATTCTAAAAGCAATCACCTCTGAATCTTTCTTTTCCAGTGAGAATATATACAGTTTACATAATTACTCCTTGTAATCCAGTCCCTTCATTCCATCAATCATTGTGGATTTTTTTTCTATATCCTTTTAATAGCTGAATATCTTTAGTTTAATTATATGAAAAGGTACTACCAGTAAGCGAAGGTTGATGCCAAGTGGATCTTGAAGGTTGCTAATGGGGCCAAAAGTGTAGTTGGCTCCAAATGCTTGGCATTATCTAATAAACGATAATTTAAATCAACATTCAAAATCAATCCACCACAAGCACCACTGAAAACATGTCCCAAATGAGTTGGCCCTATAAGCACCTTGCCCATTATCTTCTTCCTGACTGCTGTCAGCATGCATGCACAGGTATTGATCTTTTGCTATTGAAATGTGCCCTTGCAGAATGATATCTTGTCACAAAGCTGAAATCCAATTTCAATTATTTATCTCTTTCGCAGTGTTTATTATGCATTTAACCTGATGTTTCACTTTTGCTGTTGTATTTGGTGAGTGTATCCTCCTAGTTAATCCAATACTGCTTTTGGCTGTCATCTAATAGGAGAAGAAATTGAAAGTGGATGAGTAATAAGTGCCACTTTCTGGGTAAAGGTAGCCTTCTACATTCTTCTACAGAATCATAAAACAGCCTGAAACTGTTCATTCATTGATACAGTTGAATCAACTATCTTTCTGAAGGATGAGTGGCATGAATATTCCTGATTTTGAAGATCTCCCACCTATATCATACCTTGTCATAATCCTGGCCATAGTCATTGAGCAATAATGTGAGGAGGGAACAAGTGTGCAATAACAAACACACATAAACAGAGCCAGATCGAGGAGAAAGCAACCTATTTGGTACTGTTTGTTTAGTCAGTAAAATAAATTATATATTCACTGGATCCTGAAATGCTAACCTTCAGCATGAAAAGCAATCAACACCTTCATTCAAAGAATAACTACAATGGTAAATGCAGGAAAATAAATCATGTTACAGCATCAAAAGTATATTTCTAAGGTTGATGCAAAATTGAAAGAACTTTTGCATGCAAGCTTGCTGACCTGGGGACTGATTGATGCCAGGAATGAAATGACTGCCTGGAATAAAATGTTCCATTCTGAAGTTTTGACATCTTTCACTTAAAAGAATATAAAAAGACTCAACACTATTATACTAAATGTATACCAAAATTCATGATCGCTATTTGCAATAAAGATGTGGTATTTTAAAAGTTGTTAACCTGTTTCAGTTACCTGGATGACTAAAAAAGCACCAACATATTTTTTTCCAATTCAAAGCATTAGTTTGTAACTAATTGAGCATAATCAACCAAGGGGGCATTACAGTTGATTTGAAATGTCACTCTCAGTAAAGAGATGACAGGAAGGGAAGATAGCAGATGAAATAATTATTATAATTGAAGGAGAAGTGTATCTCAATTCCGTTGCATTTTCTAGAATAAGTTTTTAAGCATGCAATGGAATGTTGTATATATAGAATTCAAACATTTCATATGTGGTCTTGACTCATAAACAATGAAGAAATTGGTTGTGCAATAAGTACAATTAGCTAATGCTATTGCGAAAGTAGTTTCTACTTTCTCCCCTCACCGGTAATGTATATAGTTAAGTTTAAAACAGACAAGATACTGATATTCCATTCACGTGTTTCCATGCAAAGATAGCATCATATCATATTAATTCAAAGGTCAAAAATGCTGCGCAGCACACCAGGGTGTCAATAAAGTAGGAAATTTCTATCATTCCGAGGAGCTTTTTGACTGAATGGAGTAATTTTCATATATATTCCATTTCAGAGATTGCACAACCCAATTGCAATTCAGATTCTCAATCTAGCAATTGGAAACTCCAGTGATAAGCATGGAAAATTAAAGTAATTACACAAAATCAATGTCAATGATACATAATCAAGGATCTATTTTGCATTGCACTGTTAATATATCTACATGTCTCTCTCTCTCTCTCAACCTTTCTACACCTGACAGCGCATTGGTCAGATTTGTGTTTGTTTGGATCGTGTTACTAGTCTGTCACCAGAAGCTTACAATTTCAGGCGCATTACAGCACATCAAATATAGTCACACTCACACACAAATTAAGAAGCATTTTGCGTTGACAATTCACCTAATGTGCAAATTTTTGGACTGTGGCATGAAACCAGAGCACCTAGTCATGCAGACACAGGGAGAACATGCAAACTCCACACAGCAAGACACCCAAGTGGGAATTGAACCTGGTCTCTGGCTCTATAAGGCAGCAGTGCTAACTACTGAATCACTCTGCCACCTAAATATTTACACACTGAGATCTAAAGTTATCATTATCTGCATGTGACAGATTTTGTCAGGTAAATGGCCTACTGTTTAATCTTTGTATAAATAGTTCATTATAGGCACATTGGGTCATAGCATCAATGCAGAAGGCAGTAAAAATGTTCAAATGCAGATAGAGATGTGCTTGCATATATAACCCAACAAAGTCTTCATTGTCATAATCAGATTTAATTTGTCAGTTGCAACTTATCTTTTGTAACTCAGAGTTTATTGCCATGTGTTATTTTGATTATTTCTTATATTCTTAGACAACCCATAGTGAGGTCAGATAGCAAGCTTGAAGATTTTATGAAACTAGACATTGTAGTGGAAATCTATTGCTTTTACTGTTTGTTCACTTTGAACTTTGGCCCCCCATCACCACAAACCCCCCTGAAGATCCTACCAGCATTCATGCGTATAATACTGCAGACACCAAATTCATCCAGAGTTACTATTTAGTGATGTATACCCATACACCTCCCATTATGGCTCAAATTTTGCTCTTACTGTGAGGTTCTGTTGATCGGGCTAGAGGTGAACTGGGGCACTTAGGGTGATTTCTTGTGATTGTTCCTTGAAGAGAAATGCAGCACAATAAGGTCACCTGACTTGGGGAACCAATTGGGACTCAGAGTGTGTCATCACCTCGGGGGATGGATCCTCTCTTAGGCAAGAGCCATGTTGGGGGAGGAGGGGGGGGGGGCGAAGGAGAGGTTAAGTGCAGCTGCTGTAAAATTATTATTGATAAAATCTTTTGTGTTTCCAATAAAGTCTGTGAAAGTGTGCCATTGTAGGAGTATCACCCCTCAGTACTCTGCAGGACCCAAGGGCAACATTTTATGGGTGGCAGGCATCTAACTGATTGCCATCAAGGCAGACATTCCTAGTAAAGATAACTGCCTGTCCCCAAGAACTACTGGCCAATCAGGGGCTTGGCAACTCAGCAGCACCAGAAAGAGTGGAAGATGATATCAAGACAGGATCGTGGACCTATGGTCTAAAGTTTAAGATGAACAAACAGCAAAAACATTAGATTTCCATTACGTTGTCTAATTTTGTAAAATCTTCAACCTTGTCATTTGACTTTACAAGATAAGATTGGGGGCTCCAGTTTCAGACAGGCTGTCTACCATTGAACAGTAGGTTGGTGAGACTAGGGAGCACATTGCAGTGGGGGTGACCAGTGCTACTGCTGACCCCTCCGTAGGTCAAAGAGTGCCCAACAGGAAGGATACCCTCCAAGCCTACACATAGCCAGTAGTGCATAAATCACCTTTTTATACCCCACTAACCCATGTCTCAGCTGTTTTCTAGAGAGGGATGGTAAAATTCTATAAAAATGTTGCTCAAGAATATGCATGTTTCAGGGTTTTATTTTTCTCGGGTGTGACTTCATCTCCTGTCATATTCTATGAATGAGGCACTTATTTTATTTATTATGTTAGCTTACAGTAATCATTTCTTTTAGAGTGTAAAGCTATTCTTTGTATTTGTTTGAATCTGAACTTCTGTCAGTTTGCTTGGTAATTATTTCTTTTGTAAGTAGTTTTTCATATGTGGATTGCTGCTAGGCAAGTTATGAATAGTTAATAGAATATTAAACCATTCAATCCACTCCTTGGACATATTCTTCAATAAATTATCTATTCTTCTTCATGGAAAATCCATGCTGTTCTGTGGAACTGTCATGGTCAGTGTACTTCCATGGAGTTTTGATATTTATACTCAAAGAAACAAAAGTTGCTCTGCTGCAATTAGTTGGTTGTATTTACAATAAAATCAAAAAGCAAAAAATAACAAATGAGACTTGGAACAATACAATACATGCAGTTAAGGAAAGGTGATAGCCTCATGGCATTACCGAGAGATTAGTAATTCAAAAACTCAACTAATATTCTGGGGACCCAGATTTGAATCCTGCCATGGCAGACGACGGAATGTGAATTCAATAAAAATATATCTGGAGTTAAGAATCCACTGGTGACCATGAAACCATAGTCGGCTGTTGGAAAAACCCGTCTGGTTCACTAATGTCCTTTGAGGAAGGAAATCTGCCATCCTTAGTTGGTCTGGCCTACATGTGATAGCACAGCCACAGCAATGTGGTTAACTCTCAACTGCCCTTGAGCAACTAAGGATGTGCAATAAAATGTTGGTCAGCCAGTGACACCCACATCCCACGGATGAATAAAGTTAACCTGGATGAGAGGCTTGGCTATCAGTTGGTCAGGGAAAGCTCCAGGACAGGTACAGCTGGGGGTAACTCCCATTGTGAGGAGCCAGTTTGATTCCTAACCATGGAGTAGGTGTACAATTCCAACACTAGATGTTCTGGTGAGGCTGGTAATGGTGGTAGAAGAGGAGTTGGGGTAAGGATGTATCCCTTTAACTGCCAGATTTCCTCAGACAATAAAGATGCACAATGGTTAGCAGCTCCAGGGTCCCAGGTTCAATTCCAGCCTCGAGTGATTGTCTGTTTGGAGTTCTGTCCACGTCTGTTTGGGTTTCCTCTGTGTGCTCCAGTTTCCTTCCACTCTCCAAAGATGCATGGGTTAGGTGGATTGGCTATGCTAAATTGCCCCATGATTAGCAGAGGTAAATACACAGAGTAAGGAGGATAGGGTCTGGGTGGAATTGTTGTCGGTGCAGGCTCAAAGGGCTAAATGGCCTCCTTCTGCACTATAGGAATTCTATGAAGCAGGTTCTGCCATTCTCATTAAAATATTTAATTGGCCAGCCTGCCACTCGATAGTAGCTAACATACCTACACATCCCTTCTCCAACCTATGTTAAATATGAAAGTGGTGAATCGGAGGTAGGTTAGGTCACGTTTGTGAACATCTCAACTGGAACAATAAGAGTCACGGTAGGAATACAGGAATAGGAGTTCACCATTGACCATTTGAGTTTGGGCTACCATTCAATTAGATTACAGCTGATAAGTATCTCAATTCCATTGACTCATCTTTTTCCATGTACATGTCTCAGTTTTGTACATTTTAATTGACCTAGCCTCACTAACCATTACCTGAAAAAAATCCAGTGAGAAGGTTCCCACTACCCTCTGTAAGAGAACATGCTTCCTGATTTCACTCCTTTTTTTTGGATTCTCACACTAGGTGAAGTGTAGCAATCCTTTAAATTCACATTATGATTTCAAATCCCATGATTATATGATTAGCTAAACTCCAGTAAATGTCAAAAAAAACTTATAAAATATTTCTTTACTTAATGCATTGAGCCTCGGTAACACATTGATAAATCTATGCTGTATCCCCTCTAAAGATAACATATCTTCCTGAGAAGCAATGTATGGAATTATGCACAGTACTTCAAGATGGAGTCTGAACATGGCTTGGCAGAACTGATGGCATTCCTTCACGTTTATGTTTCAAACCTTCTGAGGTAAAGCCAATACTCGTTAGCCTTTTTGATGACATTTTAAAAAAAAATCATTTAAGAGAAGCGGGCTTTGCTGGCTAACCCAGACATTTATTGCCCATTCTAACTGCTTTGAGAAAATGGTGGTGAGCTGCCTTCTTGAACATACTGCAGTCCATGTGGTGTCAGTACATTCACAGTGCCTTTAGGAGGCGAGTTCCAGGATTTTGACCTCATGATATTGAAGAAAGTCAGGATGGTGAGTTCTCCTTTAAGGACAACTTCTGGCTAGTGGTGTTATCATGTACCTGCTACCCTTGTCCTTCTGGGTGTAGTTGTCATAGGTTTGGAGAGTGCTACCAAAGGATTCTTGGTGAGTTCCTACAGCGCATGTTGTAGATGGTACACACTGTTGCTGTTGTATGTTGGTGGTGAAGAGAATAAATATTTGTGGTTGAAGTACAAATCAAGCTTCAGCCTGAATGATATGGAGCTTCTTGAGTGTTGTTGGAACTGCACCCAAATAGGCAAGTGGAGTATATTCTGTCACATGACTGACTTGTGCCTTGTGAAAGTTTTGAGGAGTCAGGAAGTAATTACTTAGCAGGATTCCTAGCTTCTGACATGTGCTAATAACTACACTCTTTATGTGGCTAGTCCAGTTAAGTTTCTGGTCAATAGTAACTGAAATATTATTTTGTACTGAAATATTAATTTTTGGCTATTTTTATACATGGGTATGTTAATTCTCTTGCTATTTCAGAGCTCCTTGTCTCATCATTAAGAACATATTGCAATTTGCTTTTTTTGGATCTAGAGTAGATAAAGTGTTGAAAAGAGAACATGATCATATGAGAGCAAAAATGAAGTCCATTTCGTTAGAGTTAAGAAGCAAAAAGGTTACGATCATGCTAATGGTGGTGCTCTATAGACCTCAACAGGGAGTGAGAAGAGTAAATCTGCAGAGAAATCACAGCAATGTGCAAGAAAAATAGAATATTCATGTTGAGGGACTTAAGAACCCTGATAATGGTTGGGATAATGTCAAAGTATAAGGATGGATAGGAATTTCAGAAGTGTGCTCAGGAGATCTTTTTGATCTGCATGTTCTTGGTCCAACTTTGAAGGATGCATTACTGGATCTGGTGCTGGGGAATGATGTGGGCCAATGGTCTGTCAGGGAATACTTGAATAAGAGTAAAGGCAGGATTCTTCAAATGCTGGAGTTCTCTATGCCATCAATAAAAAGAAAACCATAACTGTCTCCATTTGCAGGAATAGTTCCCCTGTTGTTTTTTTTATTGGTGCTGGGGAAAGCTCTACCATTTGAAGAATCTCGTCCTCACTCTTACTCAAATGTTAATTAGCTGGAGGTAGAATTGTCACACCTTCAGTCAAGAGGAAGTCCTGTTTCAGAGATCAGCCAGCCAATTTGATTGGCTCACAGTGCTCAAGTCCCAGAAGATCACTGGGAGTGTTGGCCACTTACGGGGCTACCACGAGCCCCAAGTATTTAAGTGCTGGAAGTTGAGCACTAAGTAAGTACACAGGGGAATCTTCAGATACAGGAACAGAGGCCTAGGGTGAGAGAGCCGAGGGATTGGGGATCATGATGGAAAAGTTGGGGGAAATGGGGGAAGGAACATCCAGTGAGCCTGAAGAGACAGACCTTGGGGAGAGTGCCCCAATCAGAAAAGGGAGCAACTGATGGAGGTGCCCCCACTTTCCTGCCTGAGTACGTGCTTAACTGCTGAACATGTCCCCATCCTTGATCTCCTGCCAACCTCATTAGTTGGCTGCTTTAGGACCTCACTTGGTGTGACAAAAGATGGGCAGCCCTAGGCCTTGTCCATCCACTGTGTCAAGTGTGTGAAAGTCAGCAGTGGACAGGTAGGCAGCAGGAAGGACATGCTGTGGAAGGCTGTAAAATTTCTGCGCACAGGGTTTAGGTTAGTAATGGAGCACAGTAAGGAACAATTTAAAATAGAACTTTTGGATTATTAAAGAGTTAATTTCAACTGGGTGCAAAGGTATCTATCCAGAGTAAAATAGAAACAAAGATTGACAGGAAAACTTGTATTAGAACAATGGCTAATTTTTCAGGAGGACCGCAGTGAAGTTGACACATTGTCTAACCTGCTGGTTTGCCTGTTCTCTCAATATTTCAACTATGAAGTGCTCTGTTGGAAAAATAGTCCTGCAAGTGGGACGAATGTTCATCAAAACTTAAATGCCAAATGTGGAAAAACACAACAACAAAAAAGAAAAATGGTCAAGAAACAGACGTCTCTTAATGTTCCCTTGACCTTTAAATGAACTTTTGTTTATTTGGTTGTATGGAGCGTTTTGTTTGCTGATCTTTAAGATCACTGAAACTATTTCAGGCCACCTGCTAAGTCCTTCAGATGGTGCAGATATTGTTCACCATTGATCTCATTTGCTTAAGCAATAAATGCTGTGAATGCACAGCAGGATAATAACATCTGAAAAAGAAAGATAGGTTGGTGCTTGATGTACAGTTTTTACCAAAACGCTTATTTTTTTTGTTCCAAAATTGCTTGTTCTGATGTGGGGGCAGGGGGGGGATTCTTCTGTGGTGTGGCTGGGGGAGGAGCAGCCTCTAATGTTTGTGCAACAGCGGGTGCAGGGGAAAGTCTCAGTTCTTGTGCATCAGTGGGAATGAAAAGCTCCCAATGCTGGGGTGGGTGGAGGACCGCCTGATACTTCTAGGGAGTGAGGTGGGGGTGGGGTGGGGGGGTTGGGGGATGGCAGGGTTAGTGGGACATCCTCTGTGTCCATTGGAGGGTGTGGGGGAGGGAAGGTGGGCTACGCTTAGTTCAAGGCACCCTTTAAAAGAACATTTAATACCCTGTGCTGCATTTTTTCGAACCAGTTCCCTGGTTCCACCACAATGCCACATTTTCACAAGCCTATCTGCATCAGCAAATCACCAACAATACTTATAATAATGCACTGTAACCCTATTTAACCCC
Organism: Sphyrna mokarran; assembly: GCA_024679065.1. NCBI lineage: Eukaryota > Metazoa > Chordata > Chondrichthyes > Carcharhiniformes > Carcharhinidae > Sphyrna > Sphyrna mokarran. Next base: position 86,185,140 of record JAGIQG010000005.1, on the reverse strand, counting down.
TTTTCATTACTTTCCCTTCTATGCTGAACGCACCTAATACTTTACTATTTTTGACTGTAGCCCAATCTGTCTCTCCCAAAATTCTTTGCACCTTGGTATTCCTTCTCTAGTACTACTTCCTGGTTTCCATACCTGAGCCAAATTGTTTAATCCTTTTCCAAAGCTTATTTAAGTTGTCCCAGAAGGAAATTTCTCCTGGTTCTATTTAGATACAACCTCTCCAGGTTCTATCTTCCCCAGAACTGATCCAAATGTCCCATAAACCTAAAGCCCTCCTTCTCAGGACATCATTTCAGCCACACTTATCTGTGCCATCTTCCTATTTCTATCATTGCTTGTGTGCTGTACTGAGAGCAATCCAGAAAACGTTACTTTTCAGGTCCTGCTTGCTGATTTCCTACTTTGTTCCCTAATTTCTACATTCAGAGCCATAACCTTCATTCTGCTGAGGTCATTGGTACAATATGGATCATGATCATTCTCTCTTTTCAGAACGCTCTTCACTCATTCAGTGACAAACTTGATCCTGACGCCAAGGAGGCAACGTACAATTCTAGACTCCCATCAGTAGCAGCAGAAATACCTATCTGTTCCTGATCTATCAAATTTCGTATCACTTTCAGTATTCTTTGTGTCTCTCTGTACAGCTGAACTAGCTGAGGTGCCATGGTCTATGCTTTGGCTGTTCTTCCTAAAGAACCACCACTTTCATCAGTATTTAGGTTGTAGAATGAGAAGTACTACCTGCCAATTTCTTCTTGACTGCCTGGTGGACACCCATTCCCTCTCTCATTGCAAATTCTTAAGTTGAGGGGTGACAATGTCAATGGAACTGATATCCATGAAGCATTTAACCTCCGGAAACAATGCAGTGACAGCAGCTCTCATTCAAGTTCTGATTTTGAGCTCGAGGCTTTGCATCTGCTGAAACTTACTGCACATCTGGTCATCTAGGATACAAGAAATGTTCTGGCATTCACATATGGTATGAAGGCTGCTCACAAGGATTTGGGGCTGAAAGCTATTCTTCTATCTATGAATAAACCTTACTGCAGAGAAAGATAATGAATCATGAGCTGATCACTTCTCTTCTGTTGTCAATTTATATATAGAGAGGTTAGTTGAAATCCTATGTAAAACCCGTTTCATTTTTAAAGATGACATTTGTAATTTCCCCAGTCCTTAGGTTAACTTCTGAACTTTAGAGAAATAGAATCAACTTATCACCTTCTTGTAATGTCACAGTTTGATTTTCTTTCTCCCTTACTTTAGTAATCCTGACCTTTTTCCCATTTCATCTATTCTGATTCACAGTGACCCTGACCTTTTTCCCATTCCTCCTGGTGTGATTCACAGTGATCCTGACTTCTTCCATTCTTCCTGGTCTATTTGTGACTGAGGTCTGCTGTTTTAAAACTTAACATAGTATTCAATCATATTATGATCACTATTTCCTAGTAGGTAATTTGCCATGACTGTGCCTCATTGTATAATATGGATGAAAATTGTTTTATTCTTAGTTGATTCTATTACTTTGGGAAACTGACATGAAAGCAATCTGCAAATTTATCTTCTATAGCATCTTTGCAAGCATAATTGTTTTAGTCTATATGAAGATTAAAGACTTTCAAATGATTATTTTGCCTTTGTTACAAGTTCAATTTTCTTTTTTTGATTACTGCTCTGTATGATGGCATAATTATTGTTTATGTGCCTTTAAATTATTCCCACTAGTATTTTTTGATCCTTACTATTCCTAATCACTACTCATACTGGTTCTACTTCCTGATTTTTCTGAGCCAAGATCCTTTCACACTAAATGACCACATGTCATCTTTTATTATCAAGGCTAGCCCTCCTCCTTTACCATTTTGCTTGTCTCTTTGAAATTTTGTGTGCACCTTGTAACCATGTTTCTGTAATGCTAATTAGATCTGAAGCATTTATCTCTATTTGTGCAATTAGTTAACGTTATTATGGATATTCCCCACATAGACCTTACTCTCTGATGCACTATTACTATTAACCTCTGTATCCCTTCCTACCTCACTCAGTTTTCTTTACCTATATCAGTATACTTGGACATCCCATACCCTCTTCTCCGTCCCTTAGATTGAAATCATTTTTCCCTCTTCTGATAGTATCTGTTCGTGGCCTCTTATATTTCTATGCTGTGTCCTTTCCTGTCACATTCTTGTTACCATTGCCCATACTGCTGGGCTTTCCTCTAGTCTAGTGCCAGAATCTAGACATTATTATCTTTATAAAGTAAATTACTGCAGATGCTGGAATCTGGAACCAAAAGAGAAAATGCTGGAAAATCTCAGCAGGTCTGGCAGCATGTGTAAGGAGAGAAAAGAGCTGAAGTTTTGAGTCCAGATGACTCTTTGTCAAAGCTAAAAGCCATAGACAATGGGAGATATTTATACTGCAGGGGAGGGAATGAAAAATGAGACATAGCCATAGAATCAGGGAAAAAGCTGCTAGAGAATAATGGATGTGAATAACCAAATGGCAGAGAAACAGTGACCTGTGATAGATGGAGATGCTGGGAGAGGGGGAGAAATGGGACAGAGATAGAATGTAGAAAAGGGTAAGTGGTGGGGGGAGGGGGAGAAAGGTAAGGAAAGGGGGATGAAGAAGAAGGGGGAAGAGTGAGGGGGTGAAGAAAAATGAACGCAATGCATCAAATTAAAAGAGGTGCAAGTGAAACAGTGCTTAACCTGGAATGAATGTGTTGGACCTTGGATGGTAAGCACAGAAGAGGTAAAGGGATAGGTGTTATACCTGTGATTGCATGGGAGGCGCAATGAGTGACGGAAGAGGTATTGGGTATTGAGGAGGAGTGGATTAGGTTATCCCTAATTAGGATTAGGGGGAATGACCTCTGTGAAATGTTGACAGAGGAAGTGAAGGGAAAATGTGTTTGACGGCGGCAAATTCTGGAGTTGGCAAAAATGGCAGAGGATTATGCTTTGCATACGGAGGCTGGCAGGTGAAATGTGAGAACATGGGGGCCTCTAACTTTGTGCTGGGAGAGAGGGGAAGGAATGAGGATCGTGGTGCAGGGGATGGACTGCACTCTGTTGAAGGCCCTGTCAACAAATGTAGATGGGAAATCCACAGTTGAGGAAAAAGGAGCACATATTAGAAGTACCAATTTAGAAAGTGGCATCATCGGAACAAATGCGACAGAAGGTGAAGGAGCTGAGAGAAAGGCTTGGCATCCTTACAGGACATGGGGTGTGAAGAGCTGTAGTCCAAATAGCTGTGAGAGTCCATGTGGCTTACAATGGATATTAGAAGATAATCTATCGCTGGAAATGGGGACAGAAAGGTCAAGCAAGGGAAAAGATTATTACCTTTGTTGCTCTACTTTTTAAATGAATGCCTAGTTGCTCAGACTCCCTTAAATGTGTCATGTTACAGAGTTCTCCCTGATTCATTGGTACCCATCTACACCACAGCCATTGAATTTCTTCTCTCCCACTCCATTCAATCCAGTTCTGCAGCAATGTCCTTTACTCTTAACTGGTTCTAAGCAAGAAACACAGTCTTTGGGAAGCATTCACTTAGCTACAGAAAACCATTATCTATCCCTGTATTTATACTGTCCCCTTTTCCTACTATATTCATTTTTACTTCCCCTATTTGAATAGGCCTGTGCACCATGTTGTAGCAGCCAACTTGCTCCTCCACTGTGCAGTCCCTGTTCTTTTCCACACAAGCTGCAAGAACCTCAATCATACTGAACAATTCTAAGGGCTGAAGCTTCTCCATAGTTACCTATTACGTCCTCATACCTTCCTCAATCACAGTCGCACCTTAATCTCCCTGGGCAACATTCTGAAGTACCCAGCCTAAGGGTGTGACTGTCTCTTGGAACAAAGTATTCAAGTAACATTTCACCTCCCAGATGTATCACAATACCTGGAGTTTGGTTTCTACCTCAATAACTATGAGCTGTGATGGATGTGATTGCCGTCAATCACACTGATTTCTGCCAACACTCACATCACTTGGGACCTACCTCCTCACCTTCCCCTTGCATGGAAGGCAATTGCAAGTCACCACCAACCCTAACTGCCAAGAATATGGCTCAAGATAAATCATCAGCAAACAATGAGCCAAGGATCTGCTCGCAGATGAAGATATTTGCATTAACAACCCAGTACTGATTTAAACTACTGCCCCTTTTTTAGAAGGATGAATTCTTAAATTCTTAACCAAATAATCATCTTCCTACTCACTGAATGAATGCATCCAAAGACTTGGCTGATTAAAAAGGTATAAAAATCAGCAGCTCCTTCCCCTTCTGCACCAACTTTACAAATTAACATCATTCCTCAGTGGACAACTTCATCCTGTCCGCTGGATACTCCCACTCATTGTAGGATCACATTTTTACTTGACCCTTAAACCTTGCTCCTTCCTTTCCTTTGAGCATCTCAATTTATTCCGCCCTTCGTACTCCTGACTTAAAATCCTTGTCCTCTATTATCCTCTCAAGCATGAGAGGATACCTGGAGATCCTCACTGCTTTTCATCAACAGCTAGAATACAAAGTAACTTCTCATCCTCTGTGATTTTAATCTCCATCTCAACTCACCTTGCTTTGTATACTTCGAGTTCACTGTCCTCCTGTCCTCCTTAAATCTCTCTATCCATGTAAACTTCATGGCTCAAGGTAGTTGATGAAGTTGAACATACTGTGTCAATTGCAGTTTAGAACGATAAATGGTGATCTTATTGGAGCGTGTGAGATCCGAAGGGGCCTTGACACACTGAATGTTGAAAGAATGTTTCCCCTTTTTGGGAAAGATGAGTACAAGGGAACAGTTTAAAAACAAAGGGTCTTCCATTGAGGTGGAGGTGAGGAGAATTATTTCCTCTAGGTAGTCAACCTTTTCTGAGGAAGGATATTCTTGCTATAAAAGGAATGCAGTCAAGGTCTACCAACTGATTCCAGGGATGGCAGGTCTGTCATACGAAGAGAAATTAAGTCAGTTAGATTTGTATTCATTGGAGTTTTGAAGAGCGAGGAGGGATCTCATGGAAACTTATAAAATTCTAACAGGATTAGATAGCCAGAAGTGTTGAGTGGATGTTCTATCTCTGCCTTCAGAGATTGCCAGCATCGAGCTGCCAGTCTTCAATCAATTCAATTCACTCCAAGTGATTCTAAGATATGGCAGAAGGCACAAGATGTTGCAAAGGCTATGGGCCCTGACCATATCTGGCAATAGTACGAAAAGCTTTTGTTCCGAAACTTGCCGTTCTGCTAACCAAGCTGTTCCAATGCAACTACAACACTGGCATCTACCCAGTAATGCAGAAATTTGCCCAGGTATATCCTGCCTACATAAAGCAGGACAAATCCAACCCAACTAAGTCCCACTCTATCAGTCTACTTCCAATCATCAGTGAAATCAACAATATAGTCAAGCAGGTTAGAAATAACCTGCACACTTATGCTCAATTTGGATACTGCCAGGGTAACTCAGCCCCCGATCTCATTAATTTAGACTTGGACGAGGTGAGGTGAGAGTGACTGCCCTTGGCACAAAGCAGCATTTGACTTAGTATGGCTTCAATGGGAACCGACGGAAAACTCCCCACAAGTTGGAGTCATACTGGCAAAATGGTTTTGGTTATTGGAAGTCAATCATCTCAGTTCCAGCACATTACTGCAAGGGTTCCTCAGAAAAGAGTCCTTCAGCTGCTTCGTCAAAGATCTTTCTTCCATCATAAGATCAGAAATGGGGATGTTCACTGATATTTGCACAATGTTCAGCCCCATTCATGACTCCTCAGTTATTGAAGCAGTCCATATCCAAATGCAACATGACCGCACATCTACAGATTTGTTCTAACAAGTGGCAAGTTGCATTAGTGCCACACAAGTGGCAGGCAATGAGAATCTCCAACATGGGAGATGTTAATCATTGCTCTTGACATTCAATCCAACACTGGACCCCCAACAATACCAAATATAAGATGCACAGCAGCAACTCACCAAAGCTCTTTAGACTGTATCTTCTAAACCTGTGATCACTACCATCCTGAAGGACAAGCGCAGCAGATATCTGGGAACATCACCATGTGAAAGTTCCCCTCAAGCCATTCGCCATCCTGACCTGGAAATACATCACTCTTCCTTCACCGTTGATGGGTCAAATCCTAGAATTCTCTCTCTATCAGCATGGGATCTCTGGAGTTTCATTGATATAGCCAAAAATGAAACTACTGTTTGTCACAAACACATGCAACAAATGCTTTGAAAAGTGGGTTGCCTCATTCAGTAATGCACATCAAAATGCAACTATTACTTTTGACTGAAAATGTAAATTAAAATACTAGATGATACAGAGTTAGACGGGAGGGTGAACTATGAAGAGGATGAAGAGATGCTTTAGCATGATTTGGACAGGCTGAATAATTGGGCATATGGGTGGCAGATGCAGTATAATGTGGATAAATGTGAGGTTATCCACTTCGATAGCAATATAGGAAGACATTATTATTTCTGTGTAAATTCAGACAGGAGAATACTTAGGAGAATATTGGAGTATAGAAAAAGAGATATTTCACTGCAGTTGTATAGGGTGCTGGTGAGGTCACACCTGGAGTATTATGTACAGTTTTGGTGTGCTTATCTTAGGAAAGATGTTCTTGCTGTAGGGTGAAAAAGGCATAGGTTTACCAGGCCGATTTCTGGATGACAGGTCTATCATGTGAAGATAGACTAATTTGGTTAGGATTGTATTAATTGGAAGTTTGAAGAATGAGAAGGAATCTTATAAAAATTTATAAAACTCTAACAAGATTAGACAGGGTAGATTCAGAAAGAATGGCTAGGATTTCCCCATCGTGACCCGTAACTTTTTCTGGTCAGTCGGGGTGGGAGATGCATGTCGCTGGCCTTGTTCTGGGATTTGTACATGTGCTCAGAATGCATGCACAACTCACAGAGTCAGTGAACAGTTGCAGTCCAGACCACACTGGAAAGCTGCAGTAAAGTAGGTAAGTAATTTGAATCAGTTTTTAATATGTTTTAAATGTAGTTCGAATATAATTTTCCGGAACTTACCAGTCCTGATTGAATCTCCCACTCTGCTAGGAGTACTTCATTCTGGTGGGATTCAGATTAGCTTCCCATTTTGGAGCAATAGAGGGAAACCCTGCAGGAATGAAGGGGGGGGGGTGCAATTGGGGCATCCCATGCGGTTGAGTGGTGGGGGGTGGTGCCCCCTGAGCAAGGGCAAGGGCACCTTGGCACTGCCCATTTGACATTGGATAATGCCAACAGAGTGGGGTCTATTGTGGGCAGGGACTAGGAGTGATTGGTAAGAATGGGGGTGGTCCCATTGCCAGTCTGCGTTAGGGTCAGTCTGGGTTTGAGGAAGGTGAGTCATTGGGGGGTGGCTGCCTCCTAGGGTGGGGGGGGGGGGGGGGAGCTAGCCGTTGCAGGGGGTGGTGGGCTGGACATTGGGGCGTCCAGGGCAGGGGAGAAGGGCAGTCAAGCCTGGCTTGAGAATTGTTTTGGGGGTTGCTATCGGGCCATGGGAGGGGGTGCTGGAGGGTCAGCACGACGGGGGTCCCGCGCTGGTCAGCTAACGAGAAGACCAACAGATTAGGATCACCATGCATGTGCAGAGTTCCAGAACTGTCAAGATCCAGCACACCCTCTGGGTCTATTATGAGATACATAATTGCGACCATTGCAATGCGCAGAGAAGGGAGATTCAGATGAGAAGCTGAACAGATAAAACGGTTGGGTTCTGGAAAAGCTTTCCTGCCAATTCAGCGCTTTTGGGGGAATCGCAAGCAATGTTCTTGACAGTGAGAGAGTCAGACAAAGTTTGAGGATAACGGGAAAATCTTTCAGAAGAAGGCGAGGACAGATTTCTTATCCAGAGAATGATGAATCTGTGAAATTCACTACCACAGAAACTAGTTGAGGCCAAAACAATGTGTGACTTCAAGAAAAAATTAGATATAGTTCTTTGGACTTATGGGAGCAATGGATATGGGGAGGTAGGCGGAATCAGGATATTGAATTTGATGATCAGCCTAGATCATAATCTAGAAGAGGCACTATGTTTCTATTCCCTTATGTTTTTAGGTATTATCGATACCCTGTTATACCTACACCACATGGGCTGCAACCATTCAAGAAGGCAGTTCACCACCACTTTCTCAAGGTCAATTACGGATGGGCAATAAATGCTGACCTAACTTACATCCCTAGCAACACCTACATCCCTTGAATGATTTTGCAAAAATCCAGGGTCCAATGCCAATGTTCTGTGGACATGGGTTCAAATCCTACCATGGAGGCTGGTGGGATTTAAATTCAATTAATAATTCTGGAATATAAACCTAATCTTATTGTTGTAAAAATCCACCTGATTTATTACTGCCTTTCAGGGTTGGCAATCTTCTGCCCTTTCCCAGTCTGGCCTAAGTACAACTCTTAACTATCCTCTGAAATGGTCTAGCAAGGCCCTCAGTTCAAGGGCCATTAGAAATGGACAATAAATGCTGGCCTTGTCAGCAATGCTTACCTTCCATGAAAGAATTAAAAAAACATGCTACCTTAGAGAGAACTGTAATATATAACCTTTTGATGCTCTTTAAACACAATTCTCAATAATCTACATCACAGTAACAGTTGTTAAATAAATTTGGTTGAATCCCTCATCAAATGTTACAGGCTTAAGGAGTTTGCCTATTCTTATCCCATTACAAAAAAGTCAAGCGATTCATTAAAACTAGTTTTCAACCACAGCTGTGTCCCCACCATTATACCTATAGCATGACACTGCCTCCTTGAACAATACCTCTATCTCCTTGTTCCATATTTGTTTAACTGCCAGTGACATTACGCCTTTGTATTCAGCTCTGGGGAATAAAGTAGGCAAGGAACTGAAACTGATGTACTTTAATGCTTCACTTTCCTGACCTTGCTTGCAAATATCTTTTTAAAAAGGTCATCCTTCTGTGTAGCTTATTATTAAAGCTAATAAATTAGATTAAACAGAATGGAAATGACATTGAGAGAATGTGCAAGGGACCTTCGGAAGTATGCTGTTTTCTTAAGTTCTTATAACCACTGCAGGATGAATTAAAGAAAATGCTGATACGTTCGGGAACAAATCTAATCTTCATTCAACATTTTAAATTTGCAATCCAAACCCAGTTACGGTCTATCTCTCGGGTGATTGGTACAAGGGAGAGAATCAAAACAAGCTCAATTAATCTGCCTGTGAGTACAAGTCTAGAGTGCAAAACTAACCATAATTTCAAATTAATTGGCACTAATTCAGCATCTGTGGAGAGAGGAATAGAGATAATTTTTCAACTCCAATATAACTCTCATTTGTAGCTTTTCTTACTGCGTATAACTAAAAAACAAAACTCCTGGAAACACATTTACAGATAACTAAAGGGATAATGGAAATTAATTAGTCTAGAAATTGGCTTGTGCCCAAACCAGGGTACAGTCTTTGATGCACAGCAGGTGCTTTAAGTGATGATGTAGAGATGCTGGTGTTGGATTGGGGTAAACACAGTAAGAAATCTCCAGGTTAAACAAGGAGCACCAGGTTAAAGTCCAACAGGTTTATTTGGTAGTAAACACCACTAGCTTTTGGAGCACTGCTCCTTTGTTAGGTGAGTGGGGAATTCTGATCACAAAAGGGCATATAAAGGCACACACTCAGTTTACAGAATACTGATTAGGATGCGAGTCTTTACAGGTAATTAATTCTTCAACGTGCAGATAATATAAGTGGAGATAGTATTAAGCATAGGCTAAAGAGATGTATATTGTCTTCAGATAGAAAAGTAAATGAGATGTTGCAAGCTCAGGCAAGCCATGGCGGTTACAAATAACGTGACATGAATCCAAGATTTTGGTTGAGGAAGTCCGTAGTGTCGCGACATAAGCTGGGTGTTCTTTGTACAATGGGTTGGACTTTAACCTGGCATTGTGAGACTTCTTACTATGCCTAAAGTGGCCAGTGGAAACACATATTAGTTTGCTGGAAACATTAATATTGTGCTGACCAACTCTGGACAACAATCACTGCTCAGAGTAAACTCACCAGTCATGGAGTAGGGAGGTAGGATGTGTCACCTGATCCTACAAAAACACTGGGGCCACCTGCTAGTTACAAAACAAGACTCCATTCAGTACCTCCCCCCAATCCCTTACTAACACCCCTCACTAACATAACTCTCATTTTTGACTTTGCGTGTTCAATGATCTGCAAGATTGATTGCTCAACCGTATCCATTGAGTACTTGGAGACTTGCTAATTGTATTGTTATGATGCAAATGAATTGAGCAGATAAGGGGCAATCATTTTCGATAGATGAGAAGAAATTTCTTCATGTAAAGGGTTGTGAATCCTTGTAATCCGCTGCTGAAAACAGTTGTAGACCCTTTCAAGTTGTAAATATTTAAGTCTGAAATAGAGAGTTTTTTGAACTGGAATTTCAACTGAGTTAGAAGACTTGGGAGATCTTTAAAAGCAAGTCCTGATTCCAGGATTTCTGATGCCATTCTTGGACTGTGCAGGTGCTCATGAGGGAGCCTTTTAAGGATACTGATTGGTTTGAGCCAACACCCAGCGCTCCTATGAGGAAAAGCATTGGAATCATTGTTGTTTTCATGCCTGTATTTGAAATATTGTTAAAATCCTCCCTATAAATTTTGCAGAGACTTACCTCAGCGGAAATGAAAAATGTTAAAAGACCTGAAAGGTTAGTGAATGATCATTTGTTGTAGAAATGTTGCTGAAATAGCTACACTATGAATTCAATAATATGAAAAATCCCTGGTGTTTGGCATTTCCCAGGAGTGAAATCTTAGTAAATTGAGGGTTAAGAAGTTAAAGAACTCACTGTGAATTTGAAGATTCAGCATCATAAACAGTGAAAGATTTTGTTGAAATTGCATGTGTTAGAAAGACCTCTTCATCCATACTTTTGATTTATTGGTTATGATTTTCAACTGTGCCGCTTGCTTGCTAATTTGCTAGAACGGATAACCCACCTAGTATAGAAATTGTCTGATTTTTATCCCATTGAAATCATAAAATTCTTACAGTGACATTCAGCCCATTGGTCTACATTGACAACAATCCCATCCAGGCTGTATCCCCGTAACCCCATGCATTTATCCTGCAAATCCCCCTGGCATTAAGGGACAATTCAGCATGGCCAAACAACCTAACCTGCACACCCTTAGACTGTGGGAGGAAACCCATGCAGACACAGTGAGAGTGTGCAGACTGTACACAGACAATCACCTGAGGCAGGAATCGAACCCAGGCCCCTGGCACTGAGGTAGCAATGTTAACTGCTGTGCCACTGTGCCACCCCAATGCGATAAGAATTGGATCAGTTTTGCTGGGTTATCCAACCTCCACATTATTGTTCAGGTGATGAAGTAGAAAATTACCTCCCTTATTGTTCTTACTGCGAGCTCCGATAAATAGATTCTATGCACGTTCATTCAAGTTTAACATTTCACAAACATCTGTACAATAACAAATCTCCAGCAGCTCAAGTCACTGCAAAAGCCTAAGGACAAGATTCTTAAAATGGAAATTATACTGTTGTCCTCCTTAATATGAAATAATCCTCATGAATAACAGAATATTTAACTGCCTATATTGATGCATAGTAGTACAATCTTGGACTTAGTATTTTGACATCAGCAGTCAATATAAAATCCATGTTATATATGCTCATTAATTATGGTCTTATCAAGCAACATGTGAAGAAAGTGAGAAGAATAACTTCTTTTGCCCCAGCAGCAACTTAGTCTGCAGCAAAACTTTATTACAAACCTACATTCACTCGCACTTGTTCGATGCTAAAATTAGATAAACTCAGTTAGGTTTTATTATATCATGGAGAGTTTTACTTATTTTTTTAAATTACTCTGCTGAAAATGGGAAAAGTCAATCATTATTGTAATACAATTACAACTTATCTCATGTCTCAAAATCCACAAAGACCTGAAAGCCAGATCTTGCCCAAGAATCTATAGGCATGCTATTCATCACATCCAGGTTGTGATTTACTCACTGATCCCCAGCTCTTTAGGTCAAGCCTTCCATCTCAAGTTTAGCAGTGAAGAGATTGGTTTGGTCTCCCCCTCACCCTGATTCTTGGGACAGAGAAATCAGCTCAGCTTTAAGTTTTCACTAATTATTGACATCATCCAACCCTCCCATTCATTACATTCTCCAGCCTTTCAAATCCAGGATATGTCTGATCTTGACTTTGTGGACAGAGGCTCCAGTGCCTAGATAATAAGTTTCATTGATATTTACCTTTACTTAATTTTGTTTTCCATATAGTTTGATAAGAAGTTACACTGATTTATCTGTTAATTTATTTGAATATAGAATATTAGCCTAATTTCAAATAGGACAAGAAACTCCATAGTTAAGAAAGTTGTGTGATAAATAATTGGCAGAAATAGGCACATGAATTCAAACAGAAAAGTGTGTCTTTTCTTTGTCTTCAGTAACGCAGTTATGTGTAGTGGAAGTATGAGAATAGACAGCATCTTCCTAGTTGATTAAATGTATTGGGAAGTGATAATCTAAAATTGTTCAGATTAAATCTGTGTGGTGCAATGTTTTCCTAACTGGAATTTTAATTTAAATGGTGAGATAAGACAAAAATGCCTTGCTCACAGTTATTAAAGGTTTAGATGAAATAAGCGTGGGTGGTTTTAATCCAATTTCCAAAGAACTAACATCTTAAAAAAACAATACTATTGCATTTCCAACAATAATATTATGATCTGTCATTGATGCAGATAATTGATTGGTATAAAATAATACCATTTTTCACAACGAAACCAAGGAAAGTCAGATTCTTCTTCTGATTAATCATTTTACCTCTTTGTTTAATTCATCTTGTAGACTTCAGTTGCAAAGGTTTTTAACCCCAAACCAAAGGAGCACCGTATCCCTTTTCAGATTTTAACTGCTGGTTAATATAAACATAAGATATTGCACAAATATCTAATTTAAACATGTGGCCATTGCGTAATCTCCCCTCAAGGCTTATATTCTGTTTACATATTTAAATGAAAAATAGAATAACAAATGGCCAATAAAACAGGCAAAATGAAGGAGAAACAGATAACTCAGCCAATTTCTGAGAGTCATATGAAATGTATATGTGCCGTTAAATATCTTGATTGTCATGCCTACACTGGAGTAAGGAAAAATCCACTGGAATGCCTATAATAGTTAACAAGATCAGACCATGGTTTCTCATCAGAATGATCACAATCAATTTATACCAGCTATTGTAGCACAATCTTTCTTTTAAACCAGTCAAGGAATCATTTCATTGTGGGGTGGCGCATTAGTTAACACTACTGCCTCACACCACCAGGAACCCCGATTCGATTCCAGCCTTGGGTGACTGTGGAGTTTGCACGTTCTCTCCATGTCTGTCTGAATTTCCTCCCATGGTTCCACTGGTTAAGTAGATTGGCTGTATTAGGTTGTCTCTCAGCATCCAAGGACGTATCTGTCAGGTGGATTAGTTCTGGTTAAAGTATAGGGTTATGGGGAAAGGACAGATTTATTAAGGAATTTGTTGCCATTTAATGCTGATTAATGGCCTCTTTCTGCCTCTGCAGAAGGTGGAAAGAAGATGATCAGCCCATTACTTTTCCTTTTGGGACAAAAGGCAGGAAGAAATAGGGGTACATTCTTGAGGGGCGGGGGGGTGGGGGGTGGCGTCTCTTGTTTCCATTAGGACACTCCCTATCACCCCAATGTGGCAACCCCCAGTGCTGCCCTCTCTGACTATAGAAATGGACCACAGCCACCACCCCTCTCCGTGACTTCTCTCAGGTCCCAAATCTCTCTCTGACCAAATATCTATATTTACTTTTCAGCCGAATGTCCATGATGTTCTCTGGGCTCTCTTGTAGTCGAAATAATAATTACCAATCCATTCTGGGACCACTGGGGCTATTCAGCTGCTGGCTAATAAGATTGGCTGGCAGATCTAGAGGCCAGGACTTCTCTTCATGAGGGGAAGAAGTCCTACTCTCAATTTGTTAAGACCACCCCTAACATATTATTGTTGCAGCTCCTTTTGAAATCAGTGAATTGCCAACTGATTTTTCTACTTGGGGTGGGAGGGTAGTAACTGTAACACCCATTATAAAATTCCCCTGCTTATTTTCAGGCACATCCACTAATAAAATTTGAGTTAAGTAACACTGAACAGGAGTTTTATTTGAATTAGGTATAACTGAGCAGGAGTTTTATATCCAACTTTCCTCAAAGAATGCCAGAAAATCTACAGCTTTGCATGAAGTGCATTTTCTGAGCTGACTGTGACCTTCTCATAGCTAAAGGGCAGCCACATATGTAGCGTCATCAGCTTTCAGCACCGTGCTGAGTCTCTACCTGAAATGTGTTAACAAAGACAGCACAGACCCATGAGATACACACAGGACCACAATATTTCCACAACTTTAAATGAGATAAATGAGGGAGGTGTAACAGCAAATTCCTGATCGACTTTTTTTTATTATTGACTATACATGCTTGTTCACTTATTGGAAAAGAGCACAAATATGTCCTGCACGTTTGCAATCCTAATGTCAGAAGTAATAAATTTAACACCACTGAGAAAGGACGTGCACAGTTCACTGTTTTATGCACCTGCAGCTAAACATATTGTCAAAGCAACTCATTTACCATTGCTTTTAACAAGCCAAAGATAGATTTTTCTCTAAAGGGTGAAAAAAACTATTTAAACTTAAAGCATCTTAAAAATTATAAGTTGAAGCTTCTGATAGAAACTGTTACAATATTAAAATGGTATTAGTATCTCAAATACTACAAAGAGATTATTATTTAAAAAAAGATTTTGGTTCCACACTGATATTTGCTGAGGAACTGATTATGTACTATACACAGCTGCTGATGATGGTGTCTATATATTGTCACTAAAACAAGGATTGACAGTACTGGCAAGCACAATGAACCTTATTCTAGCAGTTTATTCTCACCATCAGCATCAAACACTGCAGTAAAAGATGACAAAGGATGCAGTGAATCACAGCTCGAACTCCATGACAACATTTTCACATGCTGGCGTGACACATCCATCCTCTAATCAAACCAGCTTGTAACTGTTCAAGTCTGCTAAAACTGTATTTGGTTCATGTCAACCCTGAATAGGGTTCAGACTGTCGGAACTCATTTCATTTATGATCCTTCGTAGCTGTCACACAAAAAAATTTGATAAGGCCTACCATATGGCATACTCCATTGCCTGGATGCAACTGAAAAAGTAATCAGTATCTTAACACGGTCTAACAGATCACTAATCAAGCTTGTATACCATTAGAACCTGTCTGAGGCTGGGTCATTAATCTTTAGTTGAGTTAATTAAGAAATATATCTTTACAAACTGTCAGTGCAAGAGTTGTTAGTTTTTTTTAACTTCCTAAACTTTTTCAAACAAAATATTGTTTACATGAATGAAGAAGGTGCATGTTAAAGCCTGTTAGCACACTCACTGTGCCGCTGCAAACAGCCATTTTGCAGTCACTTCTCGAATCTCTGTCTCACTCTCTGACTAGGGCGGTCAGCCCTGTCAACAAGTGTCCACAGCTGAAGAGTGAACTGGAAGCTTTTCCACCATATTACAGAGTAATAGAATCCCGAAACTGACTATTCCCCTGCTGAAGTCAACTCGACTGGAATCTCAGTCTACGATCCACCCACTGAAATCAACTCTATTGCAGTCTTGAATCGCAATGGCCACAACTCTCAACCCTCTACTCCTCATGAATCAAGGACTGTTCCGTATATCTTCTTTTAAAAATTGTTTACTTACCTTGAACACAGTTCTCCCTTCTAACCTGACAAATGTACATTCATTTGTTTTACCATTTTTTTCCCTTTAGCACTTAGAGTCATAGGATCCAATTTTACCATTGCATCATGCCCGTTTTTGGGTGCGAAAACTTGGTAACGCCATTAACGCAATCCACACCCACATTCATGTAGAAGCCCACTTTACCAAGGCCTGAAAATGGCTATGATCTGAGTCGCGCTCGAAATGGGCGCAATGGCGACTTAAATGCATTTGTATGAATTTAAATTGAATTAATGGACTGCCCACCCAACTTTACCAACATTTCCCGCTTTACCATTATGTTCATGTGTCCAGAATTGGCACAAAAGAGACATGCTTGGCAAAGATTTGTTTTGGGTGTTCCAGCTTCTGCTGAGATAAGTTCAGAGTTTTCAACAGCTCTCTGCCTCAGATCAGTGGTGGAGGCATGGGGAGGAAGAAGGGTGGGGGAGACGGGCCAGATCGTTCTTTGGTAGGGGGTGGAGGAGAAGATGGGTCAGCTGTACCTCAGGGAGGAGTGGAGTTTGGAGAGAGGCCAGATGGTCATCTGATGGGGGAGGGAGGGAGAGGCCCGATCATTCTTTGGTGGGGAAAGGAGGGGGGAGGTCGGATCATTCTCTGGGGGTGGGGGAGGGAGAGGGGCAAGATGAATCTTTGGTAGGGGGAGGCCAGATCACTCTCTGTTAGGGAGAGGGGGTGGGGGGAGGTAGAGGGGGTAAGGGTTATGCTTCCACTCTGCAAGTGATCGATGGGGACAAAGAGATCATGACAGAGAATCATGATCAGTGTGGATAGCTTGTGGAGGTGGGTGGATAAGGATATGTTGTGGGGGATGGGGTGATATTTCTGGGTGTGGGCCATTGTTCCCAGGCCACTTTATCGCTAATTGTGGCCTGGCAGCGAAGTGACAGGCACGTTTTTCACATTTTTTTGTCGCTGCGCATGTGTAGTACAGAGCTCCAATCGGAGTTGCAATGTTTCGGGTTGATAAGCCCCATCCATAGTTCAATTCAGACTCGTGACTTTTTTCAGGCTAAGTGCATATGGGGTGCCAGAGAGCAGGTTTCCAAGTCGGATCTGAATTGCACCCAGAGTCAGCACTTAGAATAAAAATAGTAAAATTGGGTCCATAAAGTCACAGAGGTTTTTACTGCATAGAAACAGATGCTTTGGCCCAACTTGTCCATGCTACCCTTTTTTTAAATCCCTAAGCTAATCCCAATTCCCCACATTTGGCCCATATCCCTACATACCCATGGTACCCATATAACTATCTAAATACTTCTTAAAAGACAGAATTGTACCCACCTCTGCTACTACCTCTGGAAGCTTGCTCCAGACACTCACCACCTTCTGTGTGAAAAAGTTACCCCTCTGCACACTTTTGTATCTGTCCCTTCTGACCTTAAATCTATGCCCTCTAGTTTTAGACTCCCCTACCTTTGGGAAAAAGTGTTGATCATCTACCTGATTTGTGACCCTCATTATGTTATAGACCTCTATAAAATCACCCCTCAGCCTTCTATGCTCCAGAGAAAAATGTCCCAGTCTATCCAACCTCTAATAACTCAAACCATCAAGTCCCAGTAGCATCCTAGTAAATCTTTTCTGCACTCTTTCTAGTTTAGTAATATCCTTTCTATAATAGGGTGACCAGAATTGTACTCACTATTCCAAATGTGGCCTTACCAATGTCTTGTACAACTTCAACAAGACGTCCCAACTCCTGTATTTAATGTTTTAACTGGGGAAACCAAGCATGTTGAATGCTTTCTTCACCATTCTGTCCGCCTGTGACTCTACTTTCAAGGAGCTATGAACATATATCCCTAGATCTCTTTGTTCTGTAAATCTCCCCAACACCCTACCATTAACTGAGTAAATCCCATTCTGGTTCAATCTACCAAAATGCATTACCTTGCATTCTACGTTAAACCCCTTGTGTCATTCATCAGCCTACTGGCCCAATTGATCAAGATCCCATTGCAATCGGAGATAACTTTCTTCACAATCTTAGTGTAGTCTGCAAACTTACTAACCATGACTCCTACATTCTCATCCAAATCATTAATATAAATGACAAATAACAATGAACCCAGCACTGATCCCGGAAGCACACCACTGGTCATAAGCCACCAGTTTGAAAAACGACCCTCTACAACCTCCCTCTGGCTTCTGTCAAGAACAGTAAGAAGACTCACAATATCAGATTAAAGTCCAACAGGTTTATTTGGTAGCACAAGTCACAGCTTTCAGAGCACTGCCCCTTCATCAGGTGAGTGGGAGTTTTGTTCACAAACATATAAAGACACCAACTCAATTTACAAAATAATGATTGGAATGCAAGTTTTTACAGGTAATCAAGTCTTAATGGTACAGATGATGTGAGTGGAGAGAAGATTAAGAGAGGTTAAAAAGATGCGTATTGTCTCCAGCCGGGACAGTTAATGAAATTTTGCAAGCCCAGGCATGGGGGTTACAGATAGTGTGACATGAACCCAAGATCCCAGTTGAGGCTATCCTTGTGTGTGGAGCTTGGCGATCCATTTTTGCTCAGCAATTCTGCTTTGTCATATGTCATGAAGACCGTCTTGGAGAGTATATGACCTGTTTGTGAACAGAACACCCACTCGCCTGATGAAGAGGCAGTGCTCCAAAAGCTTGTGGCTTATGCTAACAAATAAACCTGTTGGACTTTAATCTGATGTTGTGAGACTTCTTACTGTGCTTACCCCAGTCTAATGCTGGCAAGAAGACAATTTTGTGTCCATTTAGATACCTCACCCTGGATCCCATGAGATCTAACCTTATGCATTAACCTACCATGCGGTACCTTGTCAAAGCCTTGCTAAAGTTCATATAGATAACATCAACTGCACTGCCCTCAACTACCTTCTTGGATACCCCTTCAAAAAACTCAATCAAATATGTGAGACATGATTTTCCACTCACAAAGCCATGCCGACTTTCCCTAATCACTCCATACAACTCTAAATACCTGTAGATAAACTCACTTTCTTGCTTACGGTCTGATTAAATTGGCTCCTTTTAAAACATAGGAATTGCATTTGGGAAAAAAGTTTCTGTGAAAAGAAGTCTTTTCTATAATAACTTTTGTTGTAGTGACTAGACTGGGTTGAATAAAGATGGAGCCAGTTTATTTAAGAACATAATAAGAGCAAGAGTAGGCCATCCAGCCCCTAGAGCCTGCCCCGCCATTCAATAAGATCATGGCTGATCTGTAGTGGTTCAGTACCACTTTCCTGCTTTTTCCCTGCAACTCTTAATTCCCTTGTCAATCAAAAACCTATCCACTCTTAACTTGAACATATTCAGCGAGGAAGCCTCCACTACCTCAACAGGCAGAGAATTCCAAAGATTCACCACCATTTGCATGAAGAAACTCCTCCGCAACTCTGATCTGAACCGCACCCCCCCCCCAATCTTGAGACTGTGCTCTTTAGTCCTGCTATCTTTGCTAAATGAGAAGAGTCTCTCAACCTCTACCCTATCCATCCCCTTCATTATCTTATACATGATTTTCTCCTCATCCAATGTTGTAACAATTTTGTGTATCCCTCCCAGAGGTGACAAATTGAGATTTCTTGCCCAAATCAACAACAGGGTGGCAGCGTGGGCTCGTTGGGCTGGAGGGCCTGTTTATCGTGCTGTTTTGTTCTTTGGTCTTTTGTTCTTTGTTAAGGGAACCTCACCTGGGGTGGGTCGCAACAACATGCAATATAAAAAGATCAAGAACAGGGTGGCACGGTAGCACAGTGGTTAGCACTTCTGCTTCACCGCTCCAGGGACCTGCGTTCAATTCCAGGCTTGGGTCAATGTCTTTGTGGAATTTGCACATTTACGTCATGTTGCCTCTTGTCAGTCCAAAGATGTGTGGGTTAGGTTGATTGGCCATGTTAGAATAGCCCGTTAGTGCCCTGAGATGTGTAGGTTAAAGGGATTAGTAGATAAAATATGTAGGGAAATGGAGGCAGGGACTGTGGTCGGCACAGATTTGATGGGCCAAATGGCCTCTTTCTGTACTGTAGGGTTCCTATGATGGGAGACAAGGTAAAATAGTTGTAATAATTGTGTTTGGGTTAAAAAGCCCAGGCTTGAGTTCTGAGAGCTAAGATTGATGGAATAAAGGAATTGGGTAAGGAGTTAGGAATTTCATGGTTTAAGATTCTGGGAAGGAATAATTTAGAATATTGTGATCTTATATGGTTTTGTGCGGGAACTTTGCCCGTTGAAAGTACTTACTGGAAATTCTGGCAGTATTGTGTATAATTTGTCTGGGCCTTATTATGGCCAGATAAACAGTATGCAGTATGTGCAATAATTTCCAGTACACATAGCTCCTTCTGGTATTTTGAATCAATCACCATTTTGATCTCAATATAATGACGGTGCTGAGAGGATGAAGAGTGCCTGTTGGCATCTTAAGTATAAGAAGCAAGAAAAAGCATATATATACTTGAATAACTTATTTGGTATAGGAGCAAAGAAATATACAGGAATATATCAATGTGATTGATTATCTGTCCAAGTAAACATGGAAAACAGCTCAATGAATTGCTTAAATAATTGCAAAGATATAAAGACCAAAAGCTTCCAAGAATGAATTATTAAACAACAAAAGTTGAGATATTTTGCAACCTCTGAGTCGATAAACAAGAGTATAGATTCAACAGAGTTTCAAAGACTGAACTAAATGATGTGAACAATGCTTTGCCAAAACATTACCTCATTATCTCAGTTCCCCAAATAGATGCAGAAAAACATATATATAGGTCTGCATTGACATGTGTATAACTAAGACATTTAGCTACTCACATACACTATGTGCAAATAGATTAGCAAATGAAGGCATATGCATGTAAATATAGCTTGCAAATGAAAAAGCTGAACTTTCAGGTTGCAGTATGTTACATGATTTTCTTTAGTTAAATGTTTTATTTAACATACAAAATTACAATGTCTAGGATTTCAGTGCATGTGATTGAGAGTAGTACACAGTGTTAAGGACTATATAGTTGCAGAAGTTAAACTCCCTCATTAAAAGTATTAATTTAGTATTAATAAAGTATTGAGTTATCTATTATACTGTAGTATTTCCTTCATTTTTTAGCTTTAGAAATTAAAGTTCAATTTGTCATGCATAGTATATTAAACTATTGAACTTAAATAAAAAATTGTCATCCAGTTATATTTGAATAATAAATGCAAAATTTCATAATGCTGTTTTAATCTATATTTGAAATATGCTTTCAGCTTATTTTTCACCTTTATAAAACAAATTATTATTTCATTGAATGAACATTAATTTGGTCAAACCAAACATTAAGTTACTCACCATACACCAGCCTATGCTGCAGTCCCCACTGAGCAGGCTCAGGGGGCCAAATGGCCTATTTCTGCTCCTAGTTTCTATGTTCCAATCCCCTGCACTACTTACAAATCAGGCACAAGAGCTTATATTGGTCTACTTCTAAATCTTCAATATCAACATTTGCCAAATATCTGCTGAAAGGTATGTGGAGATATGAATGGCGTAGACATTTTTGATTTTTGCCGCTGCCTGTGGGACAATGTTTTGTCTCTGCACAGTAGGGATAATTTTGACTTTGGATGATATGTAAAATGGACCATATCGATTCAACTGACCATAATATATCTCTCACTCAGCAGATTAATATAGAAATTAGAAGCAGGTGTAAGCCATTCTACCCTTCCAGCCTGCCCCACCATTCATTTTGATGATGGCTAATCATCAAATTCAATATCCTGATTATTCCTCCACATCCCTCAATCCTTTTAGCCCCCAGAGCTATATTTAATTTCTTCTTGAAATCAGACAACATTTTAGCCTCAGCTGCATTCTGTGATAGTGAATTTCACATATTTGCCACCCACTAGGTGAAAAAAATTCTCCTCTTCAGTTCTAAAAGGTTTCCAGTGATCCTCACACTATGACTGCTAATTCTGGTCTCCCCCACCATTGGGAACATTCTGTCTGAATCTACCTTGCCTAATCCTGTTAGAATTTTATAAATTTCTATCAGATTCCCTCTCATTCTTCAAAATTCCAATGAATATAATCCTAAGCAGTTTAGTCTCTCTCATACAATAGTTCTGCCATCCCAAGAAGCAGCTTGGTAACTTTATACCCCAGACAATGCAATTTCTTGTGTTGAATAAAATGTGTAACAAAAGAAAATCATGTAACATACTGCTATTAGAAGATTTACCTTCCTCATAATCTGAAATTCGAGGGTGGTCAAGAAATCTTTGAATGTGTTTATATTTGATGTAGTACATTTGCAAATTATTCAGTTGTCAAGACATAGACCACTCCAATGTTGGGATCTCTTCAGAACTCTCTCTATAGCAAGAATATCCTTCCTCACATAAGGACACCAAAACTGCACACAATACTCCAGATGTGGCCTCACCAATACCCTATACAATTGCAGTAAAACATCCCTATTCCTATAAACATATCCTCATCATACCATTTGCCCTCTCTACTGTACTTGCAAGCTTGCTTTCAGTAAATGATACAGAAGGACATCCAGGTCTTGCTGAGTACCACCTCTCTCAATTTGCACCTATTCAAGTAATAATCTGTCTTTCTATTATTGCTACCAAAGTGGATAACCTTACATTTATTCCCCCACCATTGGGAACATTCCCAACATTCCCATACTGCATCTGCCATGCAGATGCCCACACACTCGGCCTGTCCAAATCACACTGAAGCACCTTTGCTTCCTCCTCACCAATCAACCTCCTACCAACTTTGTATCATCTGCAAATTTAGGGATAAAACATTGACTTCCCTCTTGCAAGTCATTAATATGTAAGTGAACAGTTGGGGTCCTTGCACTGATTTCTACAGAACCACATTAGTTATTGACTGTCAATCAGAAAAAGACCCATTTATGCCTTGCTCCTATCGGCTAATCAGCTTTCTGTCCATCTCAAGACATTACCTGTAAGCCCATGTGCTTTAACTTTACATAGAACATAGAACATACAACATTACAGCACAGAACAGGCCCTTCGGCCTTCGATGTTGTGCCGACCAAAATAAAAAGCAATGCCCCTCCAAACTAAACCATTCCCTTCTCTTCCATATACTTATCAATTAACCTCTTAAACGCCACCAAACTTGGCGCATCTACAACAGCTGCAGGCAGGGCATTCCACTCCCTAATCACTCTTTGAGTAAAGAACCTACCTCTGATATCCGTCCTATAACTCATACCCCTTAATTTAAAGCTGTGTCCCCTCGTGCTAGCTTTCTCCATCCTAGGAAAAAGGCTATCACTGTCCACCCTATCTAAACCTCTAATCATCTTATATGCTTCAATAAGATCCCCTCTTAGCCGCCTCCTTTCTAACGAAAACAACCTCAAATCCTTCAACCTCTCTTCATAGGACCTGCCCTCCATACCAGGCAACATCCTGGTAAACCTCCTCTGTACCCTCTCCAATGCCTCCACATCTTTCTTATAATGTGGGGACCAGAACTGCACACAATACTCCAAGTGCGGCCGCACTAGAGTTTTGTACAGTTGCAACATGATGCTGCGGCTCCTAAATTCAATCCCCCTACCAATAAAAGCTAAGACTCCATATGCCTTCTTAACAACTTTATCCACTTGACTGCCTACTTTCAGGGATCTATTGACACATACACCAAGATCCTTCTGTTCCTCAACACTATTAAGAGCCCTACCATTAGCCCTATACTCTACACATTTATTGTTCCTGCCAAAGTGCATTACCTCACACTTTTCCACATTAAACTCCATTTGCCACCTCTCGGCCCAGCTCTGCAACTTGTCCAAGTCACTCTGTAAACTATAACACCCCTCTTCACTATCTACCACTCCACCGACTTTAGTGTCATCTGCAAATTTACTGATCCATCCCTCAATACCCTCATCCAGATCATTTATAAAAATTACAAACAGCAGGGGCCCCAAAACAGACCCCTGAGGCACACCACTTGTCACCGAACTCCACGATGAATATCTCCCATCAACCACCACCCTCTGTCTTCTATCTGCCAGCCAATTCCTAATCCAATTAGCTAAATCACCCTCTATTCCACACATCTGCATTTTCTGTAGAAGTCTTCCATGGGCCACCTTATCAAACGCCTTACTAAAGTCCATATATACTACATCAACCGCCTTACCCCCATCCACCTCTTTGGTCACAGTCTATATCATAGTAGATAAGCCCTTGTCAAAAGCCTTCTGAAAGTCTAAATAAACCATATCCACTGGTTCTTCTCAGCCAACTCTACTAGTTTCATCATCAGATTCCAGTATAATCATTGACTTGACTAATATTACTCATTTTACACTATTGCTCAAAGGCTAAACTTCTTTTATTGTCTCTCCATGCCACTGATCAGGAACTTAGTATAATGGAGCATCAATACAATCCTGAACAATGTACACTACTCTCAATCAGGCACACGTATACCCCAGAAAATGCAATTTCTTGCGTTGAATAAAATGCATAACAAAAGAAAATCATGTAACATACCATTATTAGAAGGTTTATTTTCCTTCTTTCCAAGTTACATAATCTTTAATTTGAGGGTGGTCAAGACAGCTTTGAATATTTGACAGCAACGTAATAAATTTGTAAATTATTCGGTTGTCAAGCTGTTGACCGCTCCAATGTTGGGATGTCTTCAGAACTTCAAGAACTTTGGCAATATCAGGGCACGTCATGGCACTTGGATTTTCAGAGCTGCAGTCACCTTTTAAGAGTCTTTCTTCTTTAGATGTTGAGTACCAGCATTCTATTCTAAATATAGTTGATAATTCAGATGATGCATTAAGCTCTGCTATATTGAGTGACCTTCACCTCGCTTTTCATCTAGCCGGGTGAAAGGAAATGAAGATCAATGATGGTCACAAATGAAGTAAATTGCTGCAATTTCAAACAATTCCCAAGTGGTTATGAACATCTTAGAGAAACATACCCCAAATTCCATACTAATTAATCACTTGGCTTCGAACTGCCAAAAGAAGTTGCTAAATTAGACCGACTGGAAAGTTAATTTGTTATTGTACAGGAGTACTCTCAAAACTGGATTGTCAATCCATTTAAGGAGAAACATGAGATTTGCACTTCCAAAATTATATTTGATCTGGATGGTTTGGTTCTTATTACATGGAAATATTTTCTGTTCTCCAACACTCTCATTCTTCAATTTACCCATCATTATTCACAGCCTATTACAGACTGAAATCATTTGTAATTTATATGATCTTTGATGAATTAACTTATGTTTCCACTCAAAATTCCATCAACCTTTAACTTCTTGGAACTTCTAAAATTTCAGAGCTCCTCAAAATTGCTATAACCAATTATGAAACAATTCAATTTATAACATTTAATGGATTATTTTCTTTGCTTAGTATAAGAAAACTATAATAGGATTTAAGGTCATTTTAAGTATGGCTAATAATCAATTAGCATAGTATATAGAAGTAAAGTGCATATTAGAATGCACCAGTCGTGCATGCGAATATCTTCTTTCTCCATGATGGTTAGCACTGAACTGCAACTTCTTTTTATTTGTATTGCACATTGGAATATTGCAGATATAAGTTAGTTGGGTGTTGAGCTAACTAGTTTGCAATATTTGAATAAATAAAATAGTGGCAAAGGTTGCTGTCAATGCCTTGCCCTCCTTATCATTATACTAAAATAATCTGCATTAAAAGCAGTGCTTCACCTACAATATGACCAGACAACTGGGACAGAATTTGATTTACATACTATCTACCCCATCCTTCCAGTTGGCTGGGAAATTATTTTTGCACTCTTTCTTCACTTTAGCTTCCTGCTGGACCTCTTTTCCTATTAAAGCTTTTATTTTCAAATGTTTATTTTCATTAACCCTCCAGATTATAGTTCAATAAATACAATGTGATTTGTTGTGACTTAATAAAAGTTCAGATCTAGCTTTAGTGAGCACACTGTTTGTAATTCACAGAAAAAATAGCTTCACTAAATAAAAGGCAAACTGAAAATAAATTACATTGAAACATCACACTGCAGCTTCTTTCATACATTCCCATTAAAAAGCAATCTTGAAACTGGTTCCAGGTATTATGTTTATAAAGCACAACTTATACTGTCCTAGATTCTCCTTCTTTCAAACTTTAACCATGTGGGGAATGGGACCAATATTCTAATTTGTGAACAGTAATGCATTCTGGCCAACATTTCACAGGCAATTCATTTACTTAAGTACATCATTCTAATGTGTTTTAATATTTTTCTTAACTTAATAAAATGGAATCAATTAAATCTACCTTTTCCAAGACAGATAATTGCATAGGTTAAAGTCTTGGGTGGAATTCTCCCATTTTGGACCAAGTCCTACAGTGGGGGAATGGGGATGTGGAATGTTTCCTGCTGTGAAGTCTGATGGAAAGCCATAACTCCTGCCCTGACCTCATTAGTTATGTATCTGAGAGTTTAGTAGAGTATCCAGTGGCAGGCTGACTTGTTAGTACACGTCCCACCTTCATATCTGGGAGTCCTATTTAAAAAGTACCCAACATCACTAACTCAACATTGAAGAATGAAGTGGATTTCCTGGAACTCTCTCAGGCTGAAAGATGAACCTCGTCAATGACACTCAAGTTGGAAGATCCAATGGATAGATTCTGCCCCCATACACACCTATGGTGTTTCAATATACAGGGTCATTCGCAGCCTCAATCCCAAACTCCAGAAGCAGCCACAGGCATTCTTCAGTTGGATTCCAACTTCTGCACACCACATTGTTTCAAACGTGTTCTAGACCCATGCATTTTCCCCCTAGCATTGTGGTAAATTGGTCCTTCAAAATTGGAGGAGTTGAAGCTTCATCTGCATCCCATTGATGGGATGCAAATCATGGTTCACCCATAGGTTTCCTGATTTGCACAGCAGGCATCAATAGGCAATTCATGCCAGTTTAAAAGTTTTGAGCCTCCTGATGAACTTACATTCCTCCCCACCTCTTCCCACCCCGTTTCCCCAAGCTTCCCCCCAAACCCTACATTGTACCTGCCATTGAACATGGGAGAATTCCGCTCTTGGTGTCAAATATGATAGCACCCTTGTCTCCATCCAGAAGATTGTATGTTTAAGTTCTACTCCAGATTGACACTCCAATGCAGCACTGAGAGAATATGTCATTGTTGAAGCCCCTGTTTTTTTGTTGAGATGTTAAACCAAGGCCCTGCTGCCTTCTCTGCTGAATATAAAAGATTCAATGATGCTATTTTAAAGAAGGAGAAGGGTTGTTTTCCACAATGTTATAGTCAACATTGATCCCTCAACAAACATTACTCAAACATTGACCATTATCCCATTGTCATTTATAATTTTGGAATGTCCTAAGGTCAGGAAAGGTGCAATATAAAGTCATCTTTTTTCTTTTGATGATAATAAATATGGTAACATGCAGCTACAGCTGAGGTCAGCTGGGGTATCAGCAACTGAGCTCAGGACCACTTTTAACCCAAATTTTCTACTCTCATCCTGCTTGTTGAATTTACGAATTGACAGAGATTTATTTCAGATTATTTCTATATTAACAATGCCTGCATTAAACAGCATCCTCTGTAACTCAAGAATTCCACTTTGGAAACTCAACAATTAAAAAAGGATTTATGAAATGAAAGCCCACAGGCTGTAGTTCTGGCATTTATCTGCAGTCTGAACTGTTTCTTCTTGATGATGTAATTTTATATAAAGTTCTCTCCTAATTTTGGTCCTTTGAAGATATCATAAAATAAAAAAGGAAGAAAAATTTAGTAAATTGGCACTACTGTATTCAGAAGCAGAAAAAAAACAAAAGAAATAGATAAATACTGACATCAGTTCAATTTCCTAGATCTTTGTTTGAATAGTCAAGGAATTTCCAGGAAGTCAGATGAAACTATTTATGTTTGAATGTGAAATGACTCGAGACTAAAACTATTTTGGATTAGCTCATCTATGATTCAATTGTAGACACTAAGGGGAAAAGTTATTTTGGTTAGCAGTGTTATGCAGATTATGTTGATTCCCAGGACAGGTGCAGATTGCGTAGTATTCCTCCATGACATCAAAGAAGAAACCTATTCAAACTACACAGATCACTTGTGGCTCACAATGTTATCTACCTGAGAGAAATTATGTATGTTTGCCTAGCTAAAATGGCATAATGCAAACAAATTTCTCCATCACATCATCAAATTCAAATCACATTGGCTAAGGTTCAGTTGGAATGAAGAAAGTTGTTGTTGGAAATGCAAAGACAAAGCATTCTTTTGTCCATATATATTCTGCTATTGTTTTATGTATGCAGAGCAAGGGAACATTGTACTCTCTCTTATATGAGTTACTCTTCTTTAGATCATACATTTGTTCCCTAACATCTGTGATTCTGAGAACTTACTTCAAAAAGGAACCCATCCTATTGACAATGGTTTAGTGCAGTGTTTCACAAGCTGCGGTTTGCGAATGAGCAGTAGGCAGTGGTAGACTTTGTGCAAGTAAAGAAGCAAAAGCAGTGTAGCCACCATAAATGCAATGTGCAATAGGTTATTTGTCCCACATAGGAATTAGAGAGTACACATGGAGAAATTTTGAGAGCATCAAGATCACTAGGTAGAACTACAGTTACCAAAACCTGAAGCTTGGAGCCAGCCAAGTACAACTTTGTTCGAGAGAGGGATGTTAAACTAAAATTAAATCCACTGGAACTCAAAGAAAGAGTTCAAGAACACAAATTAGTTCAGGTATTAAGAATGCTGGATAACATTAAAATTTTGTTGGGTGGCATATGATTACAAATATCCATTTGAAAAAACGATCTTTCAGCTAAAAGAATTTGGATGATCACTGCTCTTTTGATAGTTTCCAATACCCAGTGGTCCAGTGCTAATTTTCCTTTGCAACCCCTAAATTTATTTTCTCAACATCAGTGGGCTATTAAATATAGTGTAGAAACTGAGTCACATCAACTTGTCCAAGTGTTAGCATAAATTCATTTCTCAGCAATATGGTTGATTGATTGTGTACGGTTTCTTTTCATTAGAGAGAGACAATCAAATTGGATTGTTTCACTAGACTCTGTGCCTACCCATATTTTACTTAAAGTTTATCTCTAGTAATAATAAAAGGAACATAGAGGACATGAGCAGGATGAGCTGGACATATCTGCAGTATCAACTCAGGGATGAACATTACAAATAGGTTTTGACTTGAACCAATCTCTTTACTGTCCCTTCCTCTATATTGCTGCTGTATTATAGACATCAGAAAGATATCTTGTATCATAAATAAAGAAAGTGCTCCATTGAAAATCATTAATTACTCCTATGAACCATCCTTAATTTAGTATATGTATTTTAAAAAATCTAATAACGTAACTATTTATATTTCTTAATAAAATTCATTTCAGCTAAATTTAATTTACACTTGACAGCATCAACACTCTGTGTTAACTTCATGATTCAGCCTTTTTAAAAGATTAATGGAACTTAACTTAATATGACATTTCAATAAAAATTATATATCTTTAAAGTATGTCCAAAAATCAGGTCACTTATTACACATGAATACATAACAAAATCCATCTGCAAGAAAGTTCATTCAATCTTCACTTAACAGCATCTGAATTAAAGTGGCACAACTAGAACATTTTTTTAAAAAAAATCTACTAAATATAACATTTAATGTGGGAATTAATTCATTCTTAAACTTTTAAATTCCAAATTATTATCAGATTTATTGAATAAACTATTCTAAGTTGGTGTCACATAAGTTGTGTTCAGTGCCTACTAAATAAACTGTTGTAATTTTTGGCTTCTAATTGTCAGGTTGAATCTAGGGATCAACTATTAACTGATAGTTACCTGAAAGGTGAAACACCAGCAGTTAAAATGAATGATGTGCAAGAAACATATTGGGTGATGAGTGTTGTGGTGTTTAAGCTGTTTTGTTGAATAACTAGCCAGGGATTTAAAGCAATAAAGTTGGGTGTGAAGGGCTGAGTTCAACATTGGACAAATTCAAAAGTAGCAATGGAAATGTCAAGGTTCTGGAGAGTAAAATAAACAGAATGGCATGAAGAGACAGAGAGCAAAATTAATATGGCATTTTTTTTATGGTGACATCAGGAAAAATTAGAAAAATGTCAAAGCTAAAGGCACCATATTTGAACATGTGAAGCATTTGCAATAAATAAGAAATGAATGGAGAGAAACAGAAAGAAATTAATAGATTTGATCTCATAGCCATTATGAAGAAATGGTTGCAAAGAGAGCAAGGGACTAAATCTTCCAAAATATTTAACTTAAAAAGAGATAAGCAAAAAAGGAAATGAGCAGGAGCAGCCCTGATAATAAATAATGGATAATGTTAATAGAGAGAAAGGATCTTAGCTCAGAAAATTAGGAATTACAATTAGTTTAGGTGGAGCTAAGCATGAGAAAGAGGCAGAAAACATTAGTGAGAGTGATTTATTGCCCTCCTTACAATACTAATGTAAGTCAGAGTATGAAACACAAAATTAAAGGTGAATTAAAAGGGTAGTAAGCTTGGGGAACATTAAATTTCATACAGACTGGGCTAACCAAATTTGCAATCATTGTGTGGAGGCTAGTTCATGGAATGTTATTATGAACAGATGAGATTTGATTTGATTTGATTTATTACTATCACATGTATTAATATATAGTGAAAAGTATTATTTCTTGCATGCTACACAGACAAAGTGTGCTATTCATAGAGAAAGAAATGAAAGAATGCAGGATGTAGTGTTACATGTAGGGCTGAACTAGCTCCCCACTATTTATCCTTTTCAATTGACCACAGCAAACGTTTAAGTTTATTTTTCTAAATCAGAATGTATTTAAATATTTAGGCTGTCATCAATAAAGAACTAATCAAAGAGGATCTTCTTGAGTCAAAGAGCATTTATGAATCATGATACCCAAGAAAAATAATGAAAAAGTGATGTCCAATATTCTCCAATGCTCAACATCCTGCCACCGCTGCCAGTTAGAATAAAAAATTCGCTGTTCAGCCTGAACTTCATTCACTGCAGTGGGATCAGAGAACCTCAGCGAAGGGCAAGGGCAGAGAATTTTGGCTGATATCAGACATTCTGCCCTCGTGCACTCATTTACAACAGAGAAACACACAAAAGTGTGTATCAGATATAAGGGGAGTTAAACTCCAATAGAAGAAAAGATATACAATTAAGCATCCTTTGATTATCCTTGAGGCATAGATTTTAAACATTATACACAATTTAGGTTAGCTAGTTTCTTGAATGTGGTTATATGTTGAAGATGTTGGAATTATTAAGAGATCTCCGTTTACTGGTAGGTGTTTGGTGGAGCAGGCTTCCTCAACTGGATGACACTCATTTTCCAAAAGAGGGAGACAGAGGCAGAGCAGCTCTCAGAGTGTTTTCTCAGCTGAGGACTTTCTTGATACCAACGGTGTCACTTGAAAACTCTCTCTAGTAAACAGCCTTGCCTTAAAACTATGGTATATTTTGAAGAGGTATCGGGTGCATTCGTCTATGATGCCGATTGTTTCAGCACTTTGCAGTTTTATTCTCTGTACCGAAGTTACAAGCTCCAACAGGTATCTGAATTATAGGAAATGTTTCTGTTCACATCTCCCTGAGGGCAACTTGATGGATTTTGCATCTTTTCCTTGGAATGTGCTGTTGCATTTTTAAGCAGTTTATTCTGTCTCAGTTCAAATGGCAAAACTTCTCTCAGAGGGTCATTGGTATTTGGAATCCCCTTCCCCAGTGAGCGGTGTAGGCTGGTCCATTGAGCATACTGAAAGTTGAGTGAGACGGATTTTTAATCTACAAGAGAGTCAAAGGTGCTGGTGGGTGGGTGGGGGGGGTGGGGGGCGCTGGTGGATGGGAGGCAAAAATGAGGAGTTAAGGCTATAATCTTATCAGCCATGATCTTATTAACAGTGGAACAGGCTCGAAGGGTCAAATGACCTAATGCAAATTCTGTTATTTTTATGCTTTCTAAATTAATACACAAAAATCTGAGACTGGAAAGAATTTGTTGCAGTCCCACATAAACTAATATGGTTCTATTTTGATTTCTATAAGAAAATAACATGGACAGGAAAATAAATCAGAAAATGGAACTGTAGCCTGAGATGTACGTTTCTAGAGAAAAAGACAGCTCTAAGAGTAAATTTTCTGAGCCGATGCTGGTGGCGAGGTCTTCGTCTGCCACAAATAATACATTCAAGAAATGCAAATGATAAGTCCTGATTTTCTATCTAGACTATACATGCAATTGAAGGCAAGCAAAAGAACTTTGCTCCAGGCGCAGGCTCGAAATAAATGACCTATACTACATATCCTAAAAAATTAGCTGCCTAAAAAGTCGTTATTTACCACATAAAGTGTTTGCTCCCTGTCTATCATTGTAAAGGTTTGGAGTTTCACACTAGCTCATAGAAACATCGAAACATAGAAAACAGCAGCAGGGCGTAACCATTCAGTCCTTCACACCTGCTCCACCATTAAAATTATGACTGATCATTCAATTCAATAGCTTGATCCTGCCTATCCCCATATCTTTTATCCTCTTCACTTCTAGTGTTTTACTAACTGATTCTTGAAAAGATACAACATTTTGATTTCATCCATTTTCTATATTAGCAAATCACTGACCACTCTCTGGGTGGAGAAATTTCTCCTCATCTCTGCCTTAAGCAGTTACCCTGTATCACCAGACCATGACCCCTGATTCTGGACACCCCCAACATTGGAAACATCCCTCTTGCATCTATCCTCTCGAGTCCTGCAAGAATTTTATAAGTTTCGGTGAAATCCCCTCATTCTCCTGAATTCCAGTGAATACAATGATAATTGAATGAATTTTTCCTCTTATATAAGTCCTGCCATTCCAGGAATCAGTCTGCTAAACCTTCTCTATGCTCCCTCTGGAGCAAGAACATCCTTTCTCAAGTAAGAAAATCAAAACTGCACACATTATTCCAGTTGTGGCCTCACCAACACCCTCTATAATTGCATTGACATCCTGTATTCAAATCCTCTCACTCTTAAGACAAATGTTTTGCCTTTTTACTGCCTGCTGCTTACCTTCAGTGACTGGTGTACATGGATACGCAGGTCTCATTGCACATTCCCTTCTCCTAATTTATGGTCAGTCAGATAGTAATCTGCCTTCCCTTTAATCTGCCGTCCCAATAAACTTGAGATTATCTACCAAAATAGAAAACCTCAAATTTATCCAAAATATATTGCATCTGCCAATCATTTGCCCACTCACTCAGCTTGGCTGAATCACGCTGAACCATCTCAGCGTCCTCCTCACAACGCACCCTCCAACACAGCTTTGTGTCATCTGCAAATTTGGAGATATTACATATAGTTTCCTCATCTACATTGTTATTATATATAGTGGAGGTCCTAGCACTGATCCAAGCAGTACCCCACAAGTCACTGCCTGCCATTTGGAAAAAGACTTTGGGCCTGATTTTACCATTATCATTCTAAGTGCTGAATCTGGGTGTAATGCAGATCCGACTTAGGAAACTACTTTCAGGTGCCCCCATGCGCACTCAGCCATCTCCAGTCCCATTCGCGCTGTGGGCAGTGCTTAGTGTGGCCGAAACAATCAGAGCTCTGAACTGCACATGCGCAGTTGGAAAAAGTTTGGAAAAGCATGCCCATGTCATATCGCTCCCAGGCCTCAGAAAGTGGTGAATGTGGCCCAGGAGCGAAAAGTGGGAGCAATGGTGCACACACACATCACTGACCCCCTTATCCACCCACACCCTCCTACTACCCACATAATGACAACATAAATGTTCTATCCCAGGCAGCATTCTGGTCAATCTCCTCTGCACCCCCTCCAATATGTTCACATCCTGTCCAATAATGTGGCAACCAAAACTGCACACAGTGCTTTAGCTATGGATTCACCAAAGTTCTATACAAATCACTTTCCTGCTTTTGTAATCTATGCCTTGACTGATAAGGATAAGTATCCCATGTGCCTTTTCCACCACCTTACTAACATGCCCTTCCATTTTCAAAGATCTGTGAATAAACACTTCAAGGTCCCTTTGTTCCATAGAACGACCTACAATTCATTGAGCCTGTCCCTTTTATCACATCCCCCTCCCCCCTTACCCACACATATCACTATCCCTCTTATCCATCACCCTCACAACTGCACACATCACTGTTCCCCTTATCCACCACTCTCACTACCCGGGCTGCTTGCTATCGCTGCCCACCCTGCTCCCCACCGATTGCCCGTAGAGTGGCAGCGGACCGCCCTGTCCTCCCCCACCAGAGATCCACCTGCTCCCCCTCACCTCCCCCCAACCTCACCTGAGATACATCTGATCTGCCTCCTCCTTCTCTCCCACCCCCTCAACCAGACAACGATCTCCCCCGCAAACAGAGAATGATCCGACCTGCTTCCCTCTCAGGATTGACCTGAGTCAAAGAGCCTTTGAAACACTGAACGCGCTCTTTAGCAGCTGGAGCACCTGATTCAGACTTTTATTTAGCAGATCCATTATGGTGCAATTCTGGATTGGCAAACACGGTAGTAAAAGGGGAAATCTTGATAAA
This sequence comes from Sphyrna mokarran, assembly GCA_024679065.1. NCBI lineage: Eukaryota > Metazoa > Chordata > Chondrichthyes > Carcharhiniformes > Carcharhinidae > Sphyrna > Sphyrna mokarran. The sequence continues at coordinate 86,150,537 of JAGIQG010000005.1, read as the reverse complement.
ATTGGGCGGGCAGTATATTAATTCAATTTAAATACATGCAAATGCATTTAAATCATCGTTGCGCCCATTTTGGGTGCAAACAGATCCTGCCATTCCCGAGTTTTGGTAAAGTGGCAATCTGCGTGGACGCAGGTGTGGATTGCGATATTGGCCTCTCACCCAACTTTATCACGTTTTCATGCCCAAAAATGGGCATGAGGCAATGGTAAAGTAGGGCTCTACACATTATTTCTACACATTGTTTCCTGTTAGCCAACCAGTTTTCTATCCATCTCAACATGCTACCCCCAATTCCATGTGCTCCCCTGTAATAAATAAATCTAATTATTAAAATAATAAAACAAACACTAACAGAATAAAACAAAATATCTAATTGTTATATTTATAAAATTAAAAATTAGAACTAGTGTTGTTTTACTTACCATTATCTAATGTGCCATGTGAATTTTTTCTCTGCCTGATTTTAATGTATATACATTAAATTATAATTAATAACATAGTACTTCTGAAGCAAGAACAAATGGCAAGCAGGTACATTTGACATTCGTGTGTGCAATGAATTCACATAAAAATGAAAGATTCTAAATTAGAATTATCGTACCAGTCAACTGAATTATAGTATAATATTTCCATATCATTCAGATAAAGGACATGTTGTATGTGATAGGCCTGCCAGCGTCACTGTGAAGCACTAATAATTTAGAAAGCTATATGCAGAAATTAGTGCAGGTTATTTTACTTGTGAATGTGCAATGTTAGCCTACTGTTTTCTCAAATGCAATTAGGGATTGACAATGATAGACCACACATAATGGCCTTGCCAGCATTGCTCATGTGCCATGGATGAATACAGAAAGAAAATTGCATACACAGTGTCATTTGTTAACTATGAGGTTTTATCGTATCCTTTCCATCCTTCAGACTAAATATTGGCTACAAAGAGGTAATTTAGCATCACTCCATTTCCAAAATAGAGTCAGACTGGACAGGACTGACAGTTTGCAGAATTGACCCAACATTGTAATAGTCCCATCAATTAATCATGCTCTTATCTAAAATGGCATTGCAGCAGGAATCAAAGGCTAGAATTTTATTAAACCCATTTTAAGGTGCAGGGATTGCAATTCATGGTCACTCTGCACCCTTTCCAACTGAAGCAGGAACTCTCAAACTGGATGCTTTTTCTTCATTTTTTTGACTGTAATGTTGGCTTGACTGAGTCTGAACACTCAACAGAGAGCTGGGCAGTATGCATAGAATCACTACAATGCAGACGGAGGCAACTTCTCCCCATTGAGTTTGCATCGACAACAATCCCACCCAGGCTCTAATCCTATAACCCCACCATAGTTATCCTGTTAATTCCTATGACACTGCATAACTTTCTACTGTGGGTGAAAACTGGAACATCTGGAAGAAACTCATACAGACACAGAGAGAATATGCAAACTCCGCACTGTCAGTCATCGAAGGGTGAAATTAAACCTTGGTACCTGGTGCTGTGAGGCAGTGATGATAACCACTGTGCTGCCTGAATGGCAGCCAGCTTGCTCCTTCTAAAGGCAGACTGTAACATCTTAAAGGGGCTGCACTCATTGGAAGAGGGCTGCTGCTAACTGTTTAGTGACACAGCCTGAAATTAAGAGAAACACAAATGAAGCAGCAGGTAAATGCAAAAGGCTCCTGGGTTCACAATGTGACACTGGTAGCCCTAACAGTGGAGATTAACAGGAGGAGAGAGGCCATGTTTCTATGCCAAGGAAGTTAAAAACTAGAGAGTGGTCCAAAGGAATTAGCAAGTGTACCTCAAGATGTTCAATGAGCTCACACATGTCAAAGTCAGTGATTGTATTTTCACCAGCCATCTCCTACCCACTTCACTGTGAACCCCTCATACTGTTCAATGCACCACACAAGCATCACTCACCAACTATCTGTGCTGACACTCAGGAGCCAGGCCTTAAGCCCCAAATACTGTGTCCTTACACACATTCCAGTGCTGCCAACCTTTCACCCACCTGTCTCTTCAGCTATGGCAGGCATAACAACTGAACATATTGAAACACAGAGACATTCTTCCTTCTTTCTTGCAGGACCCCCATAAGAAGAGCAGAATATGTCAGGTTCAAAGGTATTTGCTTCTCCTGAACCTTATAGAAGAGATGGTTCTCTGTAGCCTGGGGTCCGCTGACACCATTGAGCATGTCTGTTCTTAAATCCAACCTCACCATTATTCTGTTAACTGGCATGAAGTACCAACTGCATTTGGCATGACCATCGATCTCTTGCTTTTTTACCCCAACTCCTTTCCCCTAACCGAACCTTAATCTTTGAACATTTTCTTTTCAGACACTTAAGAATTGCTGCCTGTGCATCCAAAGATGCCCCTGCAGAAAAATCAGGAGCAACAACACACTACTGATTAGAAAATTCACTGTCACTCAATCTGACACTCAGCCATCAGCTCAGGTATTGGCATTCTGCGACCCTTAGGGAATATGGTAGTTGTAGCAAGACCGAGGGACAAGATAGTATGTGTGCCAGCAGCAAGCAGACTGAAGTCAGAGATGAGCTGTGCTGCAGAGGCTCAGATGAGACTTCAGCGCAATGACAGGCAGAACGACAATGATCAATATCACATAGAGATGTTTTAAACATTGACGGTCTTGACACAGAGCTCATTGTCACTCTCAAGGAGAATTTATGCAGAGCTGGGAGCAGATTCTTTCCAATCTAGGAGAGGTAGTCAGCTTTTTAACAGAACTTGCCAAACTACATAATGTAATAGTTAATATCTCAGCTTCCACTGCTGAAAAGACAACAGCTAGCTAGAGTCTGTTGCAGTGAAACCCGACAGAGGTGATGAATCTTTTTTTTGTTCTTCCCTGTATCAAACCCCTATTCTGTGCATAACATGCATAAGCAGTGAGAAACCCAAGTAAAATGATGTTTGCCCAATTAATTGATTTAGACTTCCTTTTTAATGTCAAGAAGTAGAGGTAGTTTTAAATAATTTTTATTTATTTTTGTGGATTTTAGAAATAATGTATAACTTTAAGTAAGTTTGATTTTATGTTCTTGAATTTGTGTGTTAAGAAAAGATTAAAGACTTCAATTCAGTCACTTTGAAATATACCTGTATTGTAATGAGGATTTTATAACATTAAAGAAAAAGGGTTTAAACTAGAAATCAGCTGTTACTTAGTAACCAGAGGCCACATTGAGACAGCAAGAGGACTTGAGTCAGATAACACAGAAGAAAGCAGATTCCATTAAAAACTGCCAGAACAAGGAATACACAAATTGAAACTGCAAAGGGCAGCTCCTAAGCTAAAGAAAAGCAAGATTTTGGAAATTAGGGAACATGACAAAAAAAAGCTTTGAGGAAGACTAAGGAATTCAAGGAATAAATATGAATCTGAAGAAAGTCCTATTCAATGAAATTAAAGTAAGGAGCAGAGAGAAACTTTCAGTTAAATACAAGATTGCAGCTGCAGACCCAGGGACATTCGGTTGCAAGAAGCCAAATATCCAAGGTGATCAAAATGTAAATGCAATGATGTCTTTTTGGTATGGCTGAGAGATTGCCTGGAAATTTGAATGTGGGGCAAAGGGATATTGAAAGGAGAGTTTGAAAAGCCTGGAGATGGATCCATGGTAAAGGCATCTTAAAGTTGTTTGGGAAAAGATCCCAAGGCATGTTCATTGAGAGTGGAGTTTGGGGACATTTGTACCCTCATATGAATGTCAGATTTCCAGAGAGACTAATTGACTCATTGTGTAGTAACTGTCATGATGTGGAGATGTTGATGTTGGACTAGGGTAAACACAGTAACAAGTCTCACAATACCAGGTTAAAGCCCAACAGGTTTATTTGGTAACAAAAGCCACTAACTTTCGGAGCGCTGCCTCTTCATCAGGTGAGTGGGAGTTGTATTCATAAACAGGGCATGTAAAGACACAAACCCAATCTACAAAATAATGGTTAGAATGCAAGTTTTTCTTGCATCTTTGTAGAAACTTGATGTCTGTATCAATATGCGCAATCTTCTTCGAGATCTTCTCCACCAGCAGCCAGCAGTTTGTGGTGTCGATGGTAGTCATGATGTGGGATAACTATCTGAGCAAAGTTGATGAGAAATGCACAGAAATTGTATTGGATGGCATCTATCACTTGGATTCAGCATGTGGTGTATCTGACTACAGGTCGCTATTGGTTTATATGGACTGTGTATTTACTAAGAAATTAGAGCATAAGATCAATTTTGTATCTTGTATTACATAACAAATCTATATAAATCTGTAACAGTATAGCTGAGGTGAAGAAGTCATTTATTGTAGTTAATTTTTTCTTGTTGAATAAATGTTTTATTCTTTTGTTACAAGTTCATTAGTAATCCTGTAACTCTGCTCACCTGCATATCTAAACAAAAAATATCAAGCCAGGCCCCATGCTGGGATCTAACTTGTCCACTATTTACATTAGCTGGAATTGTAACATTGAGAAATTTCAAGATCTATACCACAGAAATGTGCAAATAAGTTGGAAAAGAATTAGACATCAGGATCTCACAGACACATGGTACAAGTGTCTGACATCTGAAAAGCTCCTTAGGAATCATTAAATATGTACAAATTCTAAATAGAATTAAGACAGGGTCCTTGTATCTTGTCATACCTAACTTAACTTTCTCTTGCATTATTAATGGGTAAATCATAGACAGGTACCTCAATTTCACACCATTGCAGTGACTTCAAACCCCAGCTATTTGTATGGATTCTTATATTTCACGTTATAGACAACTTTGGGATTTCTGTGTTTAAATGCACATGCGATCTCTACTATCTGATTCAGTGTGTGTGAATTTTTATTTATTAATTTGTGGAATATGGGCATCGCTAGCATTTATTGCCCACCTCTAGTTTCCCAAAATGGAGCAATAGTTTCCCAAAACCATATTGCTGCGGTTCTGGAATCATGTGTAGGTCAGACCAAGAGAGGATGGCAGGTTTCCTTCTCTAAAGGACATTAAAGGAATGTGTGAATTCCAGAAATTGTTTGTTCCCATTTGGTGCAGGAGTGATAAGGAAATTCTGTCCACACCAGTCCATCCATGGGATTGCAGGTAATGTCTTAGATAGAAAATTGGTTAGCAAATAGGGAGCAAAGGGTTGGCATAAATGTTTTTTTTTCTGATTGGCCGTCAGTGACTTGTGGGATTTCACAGGGATCTGTGCTAGGACCCCAACTGCTCACATTGTATATTAATGATTTGGAAGAGGGATCCGAATGTATTATCTCCAAATTTGCAGATGATACAAAGTTGGATGGGAGGATGAGCTGTGAGGAGGATGTAGAGATGCTTCAGTCTGATCTGGACAGGCTGAATGTGTGGGCATCTGCAATGACAGATGCAGTATAACGAGGATAAATGTGGAGTTATCCACTTTGGTAGCATTAATAGGAAGGCAGATTATTATTTGAATGGGTATAAATTGAGAGAGTCTTTGTGATCAGTCACTGAAAGTTAGCACGCAGATACAGCAGGCAGTAAAGAAGGCACATGGCATGTTGGCCTTAACAGTGAGAATTTGAATTTAGGGACAGGGATGTTTTGATGAAATTGTATTGGGCGCTAGTGAGATCACACCTGGAGTACTGCATGCAGTTTTATATCTGAGGAAGGAAGTTCTTGCTATAGAGAGAATATAGCAAAGGTTTATCTGGGATGGCAGGTCTGTCACATGGGCAGAGATTAAGCTGGTTAGGATTATATCCACTTAAATTTAGAAGAATGAGAAGGGACCTCATAGAATCTTATAAAATTTTACCAGGGTTAGACAGGGTAGGATATTCTCAATATTGGGGCAGTCCAGAACTAGGGGACATAGTTTGAAGATAGTGGGGTAAACCTTTTAAAACTGAGATAAGGAGAAATTTCTTTACCCAGAGGGTGGTGAATGTATGGAAATCACTACCGCAGAACACAGTTGAGGCCAAAATGTTGTCTGATTTGAAGAAGAAATTAGATCTAACTTTTGGGGCTAAAAGAATCAAGGAGATCAGAATATTTAATTTGATGATCAGCCATGATCAAGATGAATGGCGGAGCGGGCTAGAAGGGCAGAATGGCCTACTTCTGTTTCTAGTTTCTATTAGTGAACCAGATGGTTTTTTTTACAACAATCGACAATGGTTTCATGGTCATCAGCAGATTCTTAATTCCAGATACTTTTTTATTGAATTCAAATTCCATTATCTGCCATGGCAGGATTCAAATCCGGCTCCCCAGAACATTAACTGAGCTTCTGAACTAATAGTCTGGCAATAATACCACTAAACCATCTCCTCCCCTATAGCCTTTCCATTATTATTGACACAAAATCTGGTTATCATCATCCTTTCTCTTACTTGCTTTTTGCCTCACCTTTGGCTGATATACCCAACAAAGTTTGGGTCTGATCTAAAAGAAAACAGAAGAAATCTGCCTCTTGTCTTTGACTTCCAAACCTCAATCTGCGATTTTATTTTTACAGATTGGCTCCTGAATAGCATGATTGCCTTGAAATCATAGTTTCTTTCAGAAAGGAAATCTACTTGCCAGGACTCTACTTTCTCGCTGTTCTTTTTGCCTGGGCCATGAGACATTTTCTTTTATGTGAGTTAGGAGTCTTTCCATTTTTTTTTGCAGACCATTTACCTCAAAATTTACTTTCAGAACACTGACATCAATTCTATCATGCAGGATCCAAACCTGACTTTGAAACTGCAGCAACATAACACAACCATGCTTTATCGTGCAGAGAAAAAAAATAGGCAGATTACATGGCGTGACATTCAAGCCTAGATTGTGTTTGATGTCATTTTATATCTAACATCTCTTTCACTTCTGTGCTTTCACTGCTGAGGCTTACATCATGCCTCCAGTTTTACTTTTCCAAACAGCTCTGCAACAATTTTAGCTCTAAGTAAATGCAATCATCTCCGCAGGTGCTTTGAAGGGGAAGGTGGATAAGTATATAAAGGAGGAAGGAATAGGGGATGCTGATAGAGTGCCACAGAACCATGGAATCCATATAGTACAGAAAAGGCCATTTGGCTATTGGTAAGCTGAAATAAAGTTGGAGAAGGCTCATGTGAAACACTTGCACTGTAAAAGACATGTTTGTTTGGATGCTTTAAGAATCTATGTAATATCAACACCATTTAATATTAATAGCCATTAAAAATATTTGCTCTTTCAACCTTCTTTCCAAATTGTTTGACTGGAGCTGTGAACTTTTTCAATGGAGTCTTGAACTTTTTCACAAACGAGTAGTTTTCTCATTAACTGCACCTCACATGCTTGCAACAACAAAATACTTTGCCAGAGGAGATCTGCTAGTCTTTGAGTGTCACCCAAACAGTACCATCTCATTAAGCCAAAAGACTACAATAACAGTAATCTGCGTTTAGCAACTACACGCAGAAGAACTTTACATTGTGCTTTACATAAAAATAACATGTGGGATTTGTGATTGAAATATGTTTGTAAGTCCTTCAGATCAAGTATGAATGAATTGATAAAGATTATTCTGAAACTTTCTACATGTCTCCTATATGTTCTTGGGTTTATTATCATTCTGAACTAATTAATTCTACTTTGGTTTCATGTTTTGTTTTACATAGAACATAGAACACTACAACACAAACAGGCCCTTCGGCCCACAAGTTGCGCCGATCATACCCATACCTACTTGGCCATAGAACTACCTATAACTCCCAATCCTATTTAAGGATACTCATAATCCTATATGAGTATCCTGTGTACTCATCCAGAAGTCTTTTAAAAGACCCCAGCGAGTTCGCCTCCACCACCACCGATGGCAGCCGATTCCATTCACTCACCACCCTCTGAGTGAAAAACTTACCCCAACATCTCCTCTGTACTTGCTGCCCAGCAACTTAAACTTGTGTCCTCTCGTAGCGACCATTTCAGCCCTGGGAAATGGCCTCTGAGAATCCGCACTATTTATTCCTCTCAACATTTTATAAACCTCTATCAGATTGCCTCTCAACCTTCATCTCTCCAGAGAGAAGAGACCTAGCTCCCGCAACCTATCTTCATAAGGCATGCCTCCCAATCCAGGCAACATCCTTGTAAATCTCTCTCAATAGCTTCCATATCCTTCCTGTAGTGAGGCGATCAGAACTGCGCACAGTACTCCAAGGGGGGTCCGACAAGGGTCTTATAAAGTTGCAACATTACCTCCCGACTCTTAAACTCCCTCAATTAATAAAGGCCAGTACACCATACATCTTCTTGACCACATCCTTCACCTGTGAGGCCGATTGAAGAGTCCTGTAGACATGGACCCAAAGATCCTTCTGCTCCTCAACATTGCTAAGACTCCTACCCTTGATATTATACTCCTTCATCCCACTGGTTCTGCCAGAATGGACCACCATACATTTATCTGCATTGAAGTCCATCTACCACTTCTTCGCCCATTCTTGCATCCTATCTATATCTTGCTGCAACTTCTGACATCCCTCCAGACTATTCACAACACCATCAATCTTCGTATCGTCGGCGAACTTGCTAACCATTCTTCCACTTCCTCATCCAGGTCATTTATGAAAATGACAAACAGCAAGGTTCCGAGAACAGATCCCTGGGGCATTCCACTGGTGACCGATCTCCAGGCGGAAAAAGACCCATCCACAACCACTCTCTGCTTCTTCAGGCAAGCCAGTTCTGGATCCACATGACCTGCACAATAATAGTTTGGTATTTTAAAGTAGATGGGATCCCGATATGATTTTTATTTATTTTGAACAATTATATCGGATCCCTTCTACCGCAACTTTTCATAATGAAAGAATAATAGTTTGTTATTACATTCATGAAGATTTTTCATAATAAAAAGTAAAGTTGTCACAGTCCCAGGTGACCATAGGCTGATTTGCCCCATACGAGGAGAGCTGATTGGTAGTGAATTAACCCAGCGATCACCACATCTCAGACAAAGGGCAAGCTTGAGAAGACAGAGCCTTCATGAATAACCTTAGCCAATACAGAAATTGAACTCTTGCTGTTGACACTGCTCTGTATCACTTACCAACTGTCTAGTTAATACTGCTATCAGGAATTAATAGAAAGTTATGTTTAACATTGCTATCTGCAAGTGCAATAAACATGCACCAATTAAACAAATTAATGCATTTCTAACAGTGGTGCTGGCAATGTTTCATTCTGGAAAAATTACTGCACAGTAGAAACCAGGGTTGAATTTTACAGGGATAGAAGTCAATGGCAAGCTTGCCTCTACTAAGCTCACTCACTCTGCAGCCATTTGATAGCTGTCAGAAGAGAAAATTGTTCCACTGAAAGCTTCCAGACAATCAAATAGCTGGAAGCTCTCTAGTCTCAGCAACCCCAGTGGGAGCATTGGCCACATTTGGGACTGCATACAAGAAATGGAGACATGGGCAGTGGTGAACTAGGAAACAAAGGAGTGGGAATACTTTGGGGGAAAATCTCTAAAGTGTGCAGGGGGCTTGCAAAGGAGGCAACTCTCTCTTTCCCAGCCATTGTTAAGATAGGTTTCATTTAGCATAGCTTTTACCTGGGAGACTTGACACTTTGTACCAGCCTCACCAACTGCGAGTAAGATCCTGATAGCAGGAGGAAGGGGCCCTAAACTGAATATGAATAAGCTATTTAAAGCCTTTAATTGGCACATGAGCAAATGGTCCAACTGATATCTTCCTGCTAGAATAAGCTTTAAGCGATAGAAGCATGATATTACTAGAAAGCAAGTGCATCATGTTATCTAGCACTGCTGCTTCACAGCTCCAGGACTCCAGGTTTCATTCCCAGCTTGGATCACTGTCTGTGCAGAATCTGCATGTTCTCTCCGTGTCTGCATGGATTTCCTCAAGGTGGTTCGGTTTCCTCCCACAGTCTGAAAGATGTGCTGGTTAGCTGAATTGACCATGCTAAATTCTCCCCCAGTGTTCCCGAATAGGCATTAGAGTGTGATGACTAGAGGATTTTCACAGCAACTTCATTGCCATGTTAATGTAAGCCTACTTGTGATAATAACAAATGAACTTAATAAACTTAAAAGCTTTAAAAGCTTAGTTCATTGTTGTTTTCAGAAGAACACACATGTACAGCTCTACAGCTCTGATGTCCCCAAGTTTTTCTGCCCTATATATCTGTTCATATGTGCCTGGAATTATGAAATGAACCCACAATGTGTTTGTACAATCCTCTATGAGTGAGCTGTATATTTTGATATCTTTATTCCATTATAAAAACAGAACAGACCCATCATTTGTAAAATTGCAATAGAGACAGGTGGGGGTGGTTAGATTCTAGGAATAGTGCCATTATGTAGAGATGCTGGTGTTGGACTGGGGTAAACTCAGTAAGAAGTCTGACAACACCAATTTCAAATCCAACCGATTTATTTGATAGTAAACTTGCAAGCTTTCGGCCTTTGTAGCCTTCGTCAGGCAGAACACCTCATTCGCCTGAAAGGCCGAAAGCTTGCAAGTTTACTATTAAATAAATCGGTTAGATTTAAAATTGATGTTGTCAGACCTCTTACTGAATAGTGCCATTGGCATCATTCCTATTTTGCCACCCTCCCCAATTCAAAAGCCAACCTACTCCTCTAAGGGCTTTGTTGAGGGGGGCATAAAATTCCAACCTTAATGTAACAGAGAGAATGAATTGGATAGCAAGGCATTTCTTTCTTTCTACAGTGAGAATTTTATTATAGTTAGAATGGCAGAAAAGAGCATCTTTCCACTTTAACAAGAATCAAAAAAGTAATAATTCCTAGCAAATTAGTGTGAGAACTTTTTTTTCTAAAATTCTGGATCCAATCAATCTAATTTAAATATATTTGAAGATTGAGAATTCATTAAAAATAGATTAGACTTAGCTTTCAAATTAAAGATGTAGATTGATAATTGTAAATTCTGTTGCAAATTCACAAAATTGTTTATTGTTGCAAATCAGAGCCTCAACTTTAAATTAAAAAAAACACAATAGCTAAATATGCTGTCAACTATGTATATTTGGTTTAAATCCAGTACCTAATTATTGAATGAGAACTGTCTCCCACAGCCTTAGCCTGCACTCTATGCAATACCAGGTGCAGTCAGCCTAACTTGAGTCTTAACCATTATCTAAGATACTAAAGAAAATTGTGACAGAAGTACTCTTTAATCTCCATACGTGATCAATCAATGCTGCAGTATAGGTCTTCATCCCCCATTTCCAACCCTCAAGCTTGGCCAACTGTTCCTCATAGATTACAACCCATTTTTTCATTGACTGGTGATCCCAGTAACATTCCAATAACTGTTTCACGAAGTAATTAGTTATTCTGGTCTATGATTATTAATTAAAATTCAATTCCATTCACAACCATAAATTTATGCAGCTTTTTTTAATGAGATAATCAAAGGGACATTTGCAGTATACATTCACTGCATTATAATGGGGGAAAAAAGGTACTTGAAATTCCTCATGTACATCTTCAACATCCTATTGTCATGTATGCCCCTCATGGGTTTCTGGGGCAATGTTTTTACCAACAGCATTGGGATAAATGGGAGTTCTGTCGACCTTCTGTCAATGGAGATCGAGAAGCCTTGAGGAAATTCACCCCTATTACCTCAGCCCATCTCCATGATTTGGAGCACTTGCAAAAAATGATAATTTTGGTAACAATTCCTCTGTCATGCTTCTAGTAATATCAGACATTTTGATCAACCAATCTGGCGATTCACAAGATAACAACACTAATAAGAGGAAAGATAACCAGTGTTTGCATGGAGAAGCCCATATCAAGTGTGGAATCTCTCCTCACTTTATCTCCCAACTGTTGCAGAGGAAGTGATAGCTATATTTAAGGTTTGAAGTTATCAAAGTCCAAGATTAAGGTCAGAGAGTTAAAAATTGCAAAGTGGAAAGAGGCTGTTCTTCAAGTCGGCAATAAACTTCATTGAACAATTAGAAGATCGGGGGGGGGGGGGATACTAAGATGGAGGGTGGAGGTGACGGAGAGATCCTGAAGAATCAGATCATGCCTCAACTACCACTTTCTCCATCCAAAGTATATCATAGGGCCTTTTCCCTTTCTCCCAGATTCAGGAATTTAGGAGTTTCTCATGAATATATATGCATCGACGCTCCTCAAGAGTTTATACATTAAAAGAGCTTTGCATTCATGAATATTGTCTGGCAATGTTTTTATTTCTGAAGTAAAGAAGAAACACAAGCAATTTTTTAATATTGAATCATGCACAAGTGATGTGAGGGGATCTTTTCAATATGATTTATATCAACATTCCCTGAGCTTATAAAGAAATGAAAAATGATTGTCAAGATGTATTTTCTGAAAATCATCTCTTATATAAGAGTTATTACATGCTGTGTAGTTTTTGTAATGGTAATTAAAGAATTTCATAATGTTAGTAATTCAGCTGGTCCCAACTGTACAATAACAGTTGTTTAATATCAGCACGCAAATTACTCAGTCTTAGATTTGTTACAGATCCTGCCATTTATGAAAGTTCCTGCAGTGACGTGTTGAAGTATTTATGAAGTATGTCAGAGTATTACAGAATGTTATTAATTCTGAAGCAAAGGTTATACCGCTCTCAATTTTTGCAATAGATATAGAAATTTTGGAAATGCATTAACATAGCAGAAAGTGTAATTGGATTTACATGATGTTGGTTTCAGATCTGAAGGATGATGCTGTTTTGATTTGACTGTCAGCAGCCGATTTGATTTACATCAGAATTGACAAACAGTGACATTTTTAAGATGAACATATTTGTAATTTCTGGCAGCAAGCATTTTTTTCTTGTTGTAGATGAGGAATAAAAAGAATTTATTTCCAGTCAATCCAAAAAGGGCTGGCAACCAAAGATCACAGATTTAAGCTGAATGTTTAAAGAACCAGAGGTGGGTCGAAGAAAAGGAAATTATGCAGTGCCTTTTCAGTTGCCAAAATGCACTGCGCATAAAATTAGTGAAGCCGAATCAATATTCAAAAGGGTATTAAATAAATACTTGAAGGAAAAATATTATGCCAATTTGAATTGTGCAGGAGATTGGGTCAAATTCAGATAACTGTACCAAAGAACCAAATAGCCCCTTTTTGTACCTTTCTATAAATAAATGATTCTAAGGAGGGGACTTTACAGCCTTGCTTGTCCTGAAACCGTAAAATCCTGCCCGAAGTCAACAAACTTTCCCATTGTCTGCCCCTTGCCCACTCTGACTCCCATGGTGGGTGGGATGGTAAAATTCTGGCCTTAAGTCTCCAAGGCCTTGATTGTTTAGCTCTTCTGGGCAAAGTACTGGGGAGATGGAATTTCCATGTATTCCTCTGAGCTTTCACCACATAAGCCTGAATTGGAGGGAGAAAATGCCTCAAAAAGCCATCCTAGTGAGAATTGTAGGGCCTTTTTCACCACTACTCAGAGCCTTCCACTGGACAGCAGTGACAAGTGATGGTAAGTAGGAGAATGAAAGGAAAATTTGCCAAGGATCTTGGCTCCATTCCCTTGTTATCTACTTGCACTGATGGACAAGAGTGAAGCAGTCAGCTATAGGAATTGAAGTACACAAATCCCGGTCAGGAGTGTATAAATGTTCTATAATTCTTTGCTCCAATCCAGTCCAATCTTGGGTGGAGTCAAAAGGTAGTTTAGGCCCAGCTGTCCATTGCATCAAGTGATGTTTCGGAAGAAAAACAATGAAATAATGATATTTTTGTCCCAATAGAGCACTGCGTGTGTGTTTTTTTTCAGCCAATCTGGGCAGCATGATCCCAGTTTTGAATTTGCTTTGTCCTACACTAGCTAATCTTAATTGCCATGGCATTGGAGAAATGGCTTCAAGTTCCTGGATTAAGGAAAACAACTCATTAAAGTTATGTAGGATCTGCTGTGAATGGTTTTGTTGACAATATCTAGTGTTTATTAAAGGTTATAGAGGATTCTAATCTCATTGAACAGCTTTGGTGCAATAGGAACTCAACTGACCACTATGTAAGTACTATGGCCTCTACAGAGAGTAACTCTTCTCCTGATTCCCAACAGCTGTTCACCATCAATTTGCAAGGCACACGTCTGATGGAAAGCTCTCCACTCACCTGGATGAGTACAACTGACGAAATTCAACACCATCCAAGACAAAGCAGCCCACTTGATTGAGATTACATCCAATATAATAAACATTCACTCCCTCCTCCACTCATGTGACAACAATATATACCATACATAAGATGTACTGCAGCAACTCACCAAGGCTACTTTTGAAAGACCTTCCAAACCAATACCTCTACCTCCTAGAACAACAGTGTTTCTAACACCAACATCGACAATTATCCCTTCAAGACATACACTACCCTGACTTGCAATAGTATTGCCATTCTGTCATTGTTGCTGGATCAAAATCCTGAAATTCCTAATAGCATTGGAGGTCTACCTGCACCAAATGGGCTGGAGTAATGCAAGAAGGTAACTCACCACCACCTTCTCAAAGACAAGGGATGGGCAAAACATTAGGACAATGATGCCCACATTCCATGACAGAATTTTAAAAAAAGTACATCTTCATAGAATCCTACCATACAGAGAAGTCTGCACTGACAATAATCCCACCCATGCCCTATTGTCTTAACCCCATACATAGCATACCCCTGCTAATCACCTGACACTAAGGGGTCAATTTAGCATAGCCATTCAACCTAACTCGGGTATCTTTGGACTGTGGAAGGAAACTAGAGCACCTGCAGGAAACCCATGCAAACATAGATAATGTGTAAGTATGTGAAAGGATGTGTAAACTCCACATAGACAGTGACCCAAGGCCGGATTTGAACCCGGGTTTCTGCTGCTGAGAGGCAGCAATGCTAACTGTTGTGGCACTGTGCTACCCAATCTTACTTTAAACTAGTCTTTTTTACAATGACTAGAGGTGCAAAAGTCATTTTAATATATTTTCTGAAGCAAGATAATGCATTCTCCCTATTGCTTCTAGAGAAAAGGTTGTTTGATATCAGCTATAAACAATGGGTTGAATAATGTCGTGAAACAGGGTTCAGTTTTTTTTAGGAGAATAGAGAGCTGAAGGAAGATAAATGCTTTAAGATATTTGTCGCTTATGGATTTCTTGAGGTTGGGATTTTTCGTGGGAAGATGGAGAAATTGCCAAGGCTGGAACTGATTGCAGAAATTCAGGGATGACTCTCATTGTAAAGAAGTGAAAGACAAATCTGTTGAGACTGTTAGTGGTCACTAGACAAGCAAATGATGAAACCAGTGAAACAAAAACTTATTGTAATAAAGTATAAAAATGCATCAATAATTAACCTTTCTTCTTGGAATAACAGGTTACTAACCCTGAGCTGCTATATTCTGTCAGAATAATAAGGTACTGGTATGTAAACACAGGGTCATTCCTGTTTTGACTATTCTAGTAATGCTGCATCTCATTTAAAACAAATGAGTTATAATAGATGAGTAAAAATTGTAGGGAGGGTTTTCAGTTAAAGAATTAAGCGTTTATTAAGCAATTCTCACATTACATCAGTGAATATACTTTTTAAGTATTTCATTGCCTATAAAACATTTTGGACAACTGATGTTATCAAAAACACCAAACAATTACAAGTCTTAACTTTTTTTCCTACTTAAGTTTCTGACAGATCAACTCTAAGGACATTATTTTTTTGAATTTTTAATGAATGTCAAAGTTGAATCGGATGGAGGAGAACTATTTTGCTATGGTGAAATTTATTGACAGGAACAACAGAATAGTAGGCAAACTCATTGACAAATACGGAAATATTTTTATGTCTGAGTAATAGACTGAAGTTAATGAGGACAATTCTTTCAAAAGAATTCTAAGTGTCGAATTCATGTAAAAACTGGATTAAATCCTGCTGGCTTTTTCTTCAGGATTTTCAACATGAACCTCTCACACTCTGAGCACTGCAGTGTGCACTAGTGTAACTCCCATGAAAAATCAATGGGTGGGGGGTTAACTCTGCTTGGAGAGGCCAGCAGCATAGTATTGAGCAGGCCAGTAAGCATGTGCTAATCTGTCAACAGTGAAATCTGCGCTGGCCAGCTCAATCTCTGGTCATCCTTGCAATCCCGCCTCAGTGGCCCCTGATCATTTATCATAGCCAGCTTTGATTCCCCCACCTGCCTGGTGTGCCTCTACCAGCCCTCTCTCCCACTCTCTCTGACAATACCAATCTCCCGATTTCCCCTCTCCATCACTGCTCCAACCACCCCTAATAAACGGTCTCCACTTGAGTTTCCTGGTTTGCTGCACTACAAAAGCAACACAGTGGGGTGGGAGAATCACCCCCAACATGTTGTGAAATACTGTAAGTAGTGACAGCTCTCTGCAAATATAATGCTGTCGTTATCCAAAAAAGGACAAGCCTTGCAAACCAGGCAAAGCACCATTCTGGTACTGAAATCACAGGCAAACTTAATTCTTCAATTTGTCTTTCTGCTGTTAAAGCAGCGTTTAATTCTATGATTTGTATTGTCATATCAGAGTATTTGTATACTCTGACATGACAGCAGCATTGAGGAGAACATTCTTGATTTCAGATCAAGGACAGGACAACAGATGGATGGAAACACCATTCGAGACATACACCATCCTGATTCAGAACTATCACCGCTGTTCCTTCACTGTCACTGTGTCAAAATCCTGGAATTCCCCCCCTAGTTGAATATGGGTGTACCTACATTTGAACTGAAAACAGCAATAGTTTATGAAAGCAGCTCAGCACCGCCTTCTCAAGGGCAATTATTGACTAGGCCAAATTAATGTTGGCCTCAACAGCAACACCCACATCCCACAGACGAAATTTAAAAATCAGGGAAGACATTTCACAGAATCACAGGATTGCTACAGTGCAGAAGGAAGCCATTTGACCCATCATGTCTGTACCAGCTCTCTGAATGAGCAACTCATCTACTACCCTATCTTCTCTCTGTAATATATTCTTCTTTTACAGATAACAATCTGATTTAATTTTGCATGCCTTCACCACAATTTCAAGCAGTGCATTTTCAACCATAACTACTCAAAAAGGTTTTTTTTTCTCAGCTCATTTTTGCATTTTTACCGTTTATTTTAAACCTTGACCCTCTAGTTCTTGATTCATTCATGAGTGGGAACAGTTTCTCCCTATCTACTCTATACACATGATTTTTAATACCTCTATCAATTCTCTTCTACAAGAAACAGATCTAACATCTCCAATCTATCTTTATAGCTGAAGCTCCTCATCCCTGGAATCGTCCTTGCGAATATTATCTGCACTCTCCAATGTCTTCACATGCTTACTAAAGTGCAGTACCCAGAATTGGATACAATACACTTGCTGAGGCCAAACTAATGACTTATATAAATTCAACATAACCCCCTTGCTCTTGTACTCAAATGGCCCTATTAACAAAGCCTAAGATGCTATATGCTCTGTGAAATGCTCTCCCAATCTGTCCTGCCATCTTCAATGATCTTTGGAAAGATACACCCAAGTCCCTCTGCTCCTGCACTTCCTTTGTAATAGTGCCTTTTATTTTATTTTATTCTCCACGTTCTTCCCACACTTCTCTGTATTAAACTTCATCTGTCAGTTGTCCATCTGTTTTACCAACTTTTCTAAATCCATTTGAAGTTCCACATAAGCCTCCTTACAATTCACAATGCTTCCAACTTTCCTATCAACTGCAAGCTTTGAATTTGTGCCTGGTACACAAAGGTCTAAGTCTTTAATATGTAATCAGGAAAAGCAAGGATCCTAACACTGACCCCTGAGGAACACCACTACAAACCTTCGTCCAGTCCAAAATACATCTATTGATCTCTATTGTCTATTTCCTGTCACTTATCAATTCTGCATCCATATTGCTATTGTTTCTCTTATCCCATGAGCTATAACTTTGCTCTCATATCTATTGCGTGGCGCTTTATCAAACATCTTTTGGAAATTCATACACGTCAGTCACATCAACAGCATTAACTTCTTTACTGCTTCAGAAAAGCTTCAGCATATTATTTAAACATTATTGGAATGGTAGCACAGTGGTTAACCCTAGGGACCTGGATTCAATTCCCGGCTTGGGTTACTGTCTGTGTGGAGTTTGCACATTCCCCTTGTATCTGTGTGGGTTTCTTCCAGGTGCTCCAGTTTCCTCCCACAGTCCAAAGATGTGTGGGTTAGGTTGATTGGCCAATGCTAAAAAAAAATTAACCCTTAATGTCCTGAGATGCGTAGGTTAGAGGGATTAGCGGATAAAATATGTAGAGATATAAGGGGTAGGGCCTGGGTGGGATTGTGGTCAGTGCAGATTCAATGGACTGAATGGTCTCTTTCTGTACTGTAGAGTTTGTATGATTCAATGATTATCCATTAAGAAATCCAGACTGGCTTTCCTTAATTAACCTACATTTATCCAACTGACTATTAATTTTGTTTGAATTATTGCTTCTGAAACTTTTCTCACTACAGAAGTTAAATTGCCTGGAGTGTAGTTGCTGGCCTAATCTCTATATTTCTTTTTGAACAAGGATATAACATTTGCAATTTTTCAGTCTTCCAGGGCTGGAGAAATTTAGTATTTAGTATTATAGCTATGCCCTCTGCACCATGAACAGATCATTTTATTGGTCCCTGATCAGCTCTGCTCCTCATTTTTCCACCCTTTTACTATTTATATGCCTATGAAAAACTTTGGGATTTCCTTTTATAGTAACTTCCAGTTCTTTTAAAACTCCCTTTGTTCCTCTTATTTTCTTCTTCACCTTTCCTGAGCCTTTTATAGTTGGCTGGGTTTTCAGCTGTATTTTCCATCTGGCAGGAGCACATTTCTTCCTCACTTTAAAGTAAAATTTATTTATTAGTCACAAGTAGGCTTGCAATGAAATTACTGTGAAAATCCCCTTGTTGCCACAGTCCAGCACCCGTTCAGATAGATTGAGAGAGAATTTAGCATGGTCGATGCACCTAACCTGTACATCTTTGGACTGTGGGAGAAACATGGAGTACCTGGAGGAAACCCATGCAGACATGGGGAGAGCATGCAGATTCCATACAGACAGTGATCCAACCCAGGGATTGAACCCGGGTCCCTGGCACTGTGAGGCAACAGTGCTAACTTCTCTGCCACCATGGCCCCCTAATTTCTGTCTCCTTTGTCATCCAGGGAGCTCTGGAGTTGTTTGTCCTTCCTTCCCCTGTAGAGGCAATATAGGACATAGAAAAAACTACAGCACAAAACAGGCCCTTCGGTCCACATGTTATGCCGATTATATCTGTACCTACTAGGCTTACCTATAACCCTCAAACCTATTAAGTCCCATGTACTCAACCAGAATGTCTTAAAAGACCCTATCGAATTTGCCTCCACCACAACTGAGGGCAGCCGATTCCAGCATCCACCACCCTCTGAGTGAAAAATTTACCCCTGACATCTCCTCTGTACCTACTCCCCAGCATCCTAAATCTGTGTCCTCTTGTGACAGCCATTTCAGCCCTGAGAAAAAGCATCTGAGAATCCACGCGATGAATACCTCTCAACATCTGATGCACCTCTCATCCTTCGTCTCTCTAAGGACAAAAGATTGAGTTCTCTTAACTCCTATCCTCATAAAGCATGCAACCCAATCCAGGCAACATCCTTGTAAATCTCCTCTGCACCCTTTCAATGGCTTCCATATCCTTCCTGTAATGAGGCAACCAGAACTGCACACAGTACTCCAAGTGGAGTCTGACCAAAGTCTTGTAAAGCTGCAGCATTATCTCCCGACTCCTAAACTCAATTCTTTGTTTGATGAAGGCCAGTACACCATACGCCTTCTTAACCATATCCACTATCTGCAAAGCCGAATTGAGAGTCCTATGAACCCAGACCGCAAGACCCTTCTGATCTTCCACATTGCTAAGAGTCTTACCCTTAATATTATATTCCTTCATCCCATTTGACCTGCCAAAATGTACCAATACACATTTATCCAGGTTGAAGTCCATCTACCACTTCTCCTCCCAGTCTTGCATCCTATCAATATCTCGCTGCAACTACTGACAAATCTCCAAGTTATCCATAACACTTCCAACTTTCGTGTCATCAGAACATATGTTGACTATGCCCAAATCAGCTCTTCTTTGAAGCTAGCCCATTGATTAGCTATTTTTTTCTGCCAAATTTTGACTCCAATTTATTTAATCTAGAGCTGTTCTTACCCCATTGAAGTTGGAATTTTCCCCAGTTTATGTTTCTTACTCTGGATTGCTCCTTGTCCTTTTCCATAGTGAGCCAAAACCATGTCATTCAGTGATCAATGTGTTCTATATGTTCTCCGACCAACACTTGATCTGTTTGGTTGACCTGATTCCCAAGAACCAAATCTAGCACTGCCTTGTTGAACTGGGAACATACTGGTGAACAAAACATTCCTGAACACATGCTCAGAATACTTGCCCCTCACTGCCCTTTATAGACCGGCTACCTCAATGTATATTTGGATAGTTAAAGTTCCCATTGAAACAAATCTACATTTTTTTGCTGCTCCCTGTAATTTCTTTGCACATATTCTTCTACATCCTTACCACGTGTTGCTAGCCTATTGACTGGACTGAGCAATTTAATTGCATCTATTTTGCTCCTTTGTCCTTCAGCCAATTAAATTCTGTCTTTGACTCCTTTGGGACATTCTTTTTATCCAGCAATACAATACCATTCTTTTCAATACCACCACCCTTCTTCTGTTCTTTCTTTCCTATCTTTTCTCAACACCTTCTATCCAAGGATATTTAACACCCAATTCTGCTATCTTTTGAGCCAAGTTTCTGATTTTGCCACAAAATCATATTTCCACATGGCAAACTGCACCTGTAACTCATCAATCTCACTTGCCACATTTCATGCATTCACATACTTACACATTCTAATTGCTGAATTTGGGTGCAACTCAGATCCGGCTTGGAAATCTGCTTTCAGGCATTCCCCATATGCACTCAGCCTGAAAAAGAATTACGAGTCTGAATTGCACTGTGAGCTAGGTTTATCACGCCCGAGATGATTGGAGCTCTGAACTGCGCAAGCACACCTTAGAAAAAATTTGAAAAATGCGCCCCCGTTACATTATTCCTGGGCTGCAAAAAAAAGGATAAAGTGGCACAGGAGTGAAAAGCAGAAGTGAGACCTTCCACAGATATCACTTCACCCTCACAACATTGCTGTCCCCTTATCCACTCACTCTCCCACTACCCAGACCGATTGCGGCCCTCTGTCCCCCTTCACTGCCATAGATTGCCAGCAGATTGGCAAGTGGTTCACTCTCCACCATCTCCCCTCCATTCCCCCGATCAGAGATCCATCTGGCCTCTCCCTCCCGCCACCAGCGAGCGATTGAGCCTCCCTCTCCCTACCGGAGATATATCGTACGCATCTCTCTCATCCCCCCACCAAACCAGATAATGATCGGACCATCTCCCTCCCAATGCCTCCTCTCCTCCCCCTCCAAGAATGATTGGGTCCCCTTCTCCCCCCCACCTGAGACAATAATCTGGCCTCCCTTCCCCATCCCCAAACAATGGTCAGACCTTTGTCCTCAACCTTGTCGGCCCCCCCACCAATCAGAGAACAACCTGCCCTTCCTCTGCCTCCCCCCAACCAGACAATGACCTGCCCTCCCTTCCCTGCCCCCCTTCACCAGAAGTACATCTGACCTACCTCCTCCTCCTTCGCCATCCCTTCATCAGAGAATGATCTGGCCCACCTTCCTCCTCCCACCAACCAGACAACGATCTGGCCTCCCTCAGCCCTCCCTTCCCCACCAATCCCCATTACCAGAGGTACATCTGACTCGCCTCCTCCCCCTACTCCACCAGAAAATGATCAGGTCTCCCTTCTCCCGCACTCCCCTTCACTAGAGAATGATCTGATCCACCTCCACTTGGCTGTCACCACCAATCTGAGTCGGAGAGCCATTGGAAGCTTTGAACTTACTTCTTCAGAAGTTTGAGCATCCAAAACAGATCTTTGCCAGCAGGTCTGTTTTGCGTTGAATCTGAATGCATTTAAATCACTGTTGCGTCCATTTCAGGCACGAATTGGATCACGACCATTCTCAGGCCTTGGTAAAGTGGGCATCCGCAAGGACATGGGTGCAGATTGTATTAATGGACTCACGCTCGACTTTACTAAGTTTTTGTACCCGAAAATGGGCGCAACACAATTGTAAAATCGAGTCCAATGGTAATTAAATCTTAAAGGTACACTCAATGCAAGTGGAGAGGATATTAAGCACGGGTTAAAGAGATGTGTATTGTCTCCAGCCAGGACAGTTAGTGAGATTTTGCAAGCCCAAGCAATTCGTGGGGGTTACAGATAGTGTAACAGGAATCCAAGATCCTGGTTGAGACTGTTCTCACATACAGAATTTGCCTATCAATTTCTGCTAGATGATTCTACTTTGTTGTGTGAATTGAAGGCTGCCTTGAAGAACGCTTACCCAAAGATCGGAGGCAGAATGCCCTTGACTGCTGGTGATTGTCAAGAGTGTCCATTCATCCATTGTCATAGTATTTACATGGTCTTGCCAATGTATCGTGTCTTGGACATCCTTTCCTGCAGCATATCAGGTAGACAACATTAATCGTTACTCATGTGACTTAGGATCATGTCACACTATCTATAACCCCATGACGTGCAAAATCCTACTAACTGTTCTGGCTTGAGGCAAGTCATACCTCTTTAACCTGTGCTTAACGCTCTCTCCACTTACATTGTCCGTACCTGTAAAGTCTTGATTACCTGTTAAGACTTGCACTCCAACCATTATCTTGAATTGAGTTTATGTCTCTGTATGCCCTGTTTGTGAAATCAACTCTTCACTCACATGAAGGAGCAGTTCTCCGAAAGCTTGTGCAACCAAATAAACATGTTGAACTTTAGCCTGGTGTGTGAGATTTCTTACTCTGCCCACCCAGTCCAACATCGGCATCTCCACATATTGAACCACCAACCATGAATGCTCATCCAAATTTTGCTGCAACTTCTTCTACATGAAACTCCCATGATGCCATTGACTAAGTTCCCAAATGAACAATCACTAGTATCAGTATACAGAACTGTGCTCACTCATTATTTCTCCTCTGAGTAAGATGGATACTAAGAGGAAGGAATAAATGTAACGTGAAAAGAACAGTTAATATATTTTCAAATAGTCAAGATATGTACTTTGGAGACTCTAATATTGCCTGGAAGCCCATCGCTAGGTGAGAACTGATGGTGTTCATGATCCATGGTAAGATTTGGTTACTAACAAGTCCAAAGGAAGCTGACTTGATTGAAACTCAGCCCACACAATTAAGCTTTGAATTGTAGATCATTTTTTGCTATAGATCTGTCTACATTGGAAATTAGATGGCAAGTGGCCATTTTATTTGAGATGCTAAAAGATGGGTTAAACTCTTGGATGGCCAACCAGGATATTGCTTCAACTCATGAAATCGGAGCCAGTGAATATTGATCAATGTGACTGATAATCTGGGTGAATTGAATTAAAACTCTTTAGATATAACTTGATATTTGTTAATAATGACATTGGATTGGCCACCATTTGTATACCATTCCCAATGGAAATAAAGATCCAAAGTTACGTGAAATGGGTAACCAATCTAACATTGACCATTTATCACTATCACCGAAGTTAAAATTCTCCCCTTCAATTTTTGGAATTCTGTTGGGGTCTGATAACCTCAGTACTACAAAATGCTTCTCAGGATTGAGAGTGAGCTGAAAGCCGTTATAAAGAATACTTCTTTTTGGAAGATTCAACCCCAACATCCAGAGCTGAATGGACAATTTTCCAGAATAATT
Source organism: Sphyrna mokarran (assembly GCA_024679065.1). NCBI lineage: Eukaryota > Metazoa > Chordata > Chondrichthyes > Carcharhiniformes > Carcharhinidae > Sphyrna > Sphyrna mokarran. Next base: position 86,126,602 of record JAGIQG010000005.1, on the reverse strand, counting down.
TCCCTTCATTTCCCTTGCAATCTGATTGTTTTCTAGTTGATTAATTTTTTGACATTCAGGTTTTTGACACCACATTCAGGAATAGCTTTAACTGAGAGGAATATTTCTGTATTAGTGTTCTCCTGAGATTCATTAATATAAATCCATTACATGAAGCTTAAATTACATGTTCATGCTGTCAGGTCCCTATTAAATGAATGACATATCCGTTCCAATAGTTTGTTTACCTTTTAGGTGTATTTAGTAGGCAGAAACTTTTTGGTTTACTTTCATTGCTTTCTCTTAATACCGATAGAAATGTCTTTTTTTCTCTCTTTTACAGCTACAAATGTTTCCCAATGGTAATTTTTACATATTTTTGCTCTTCTCAGCAATGGCCACCCCAGTGTACATGATGCTGGTTTGAAGTTAAGCCCCCTCCAGCTGCTCATCCAGGAACTAGGAGGATTCTTGTTACAATTGCTCCAGGGCAAGTATATCCTTCCTTAGAAAAAGAGAGCAAAGCTACAAACAAGCTCCAGGCGTTTTCTGACAAGTTACCTGTATTATTTTTTATTCATTCATGGCACATGAGCATCACTAGCTGGCCAACATTTATTGCCCAAGGGCAGTGAAGAGGCAACCCCATTACTATGACTCTAGAGTCACATGTAGGCCAGACCAAGTAAGGACAGAAGATTTCCTTCCCTAAAGAACATTAGTGGAGCAGATAGATTTTCTAATAATCAACAATTGTGTCATGGTCATCAGTAGATTCTTCATTCCAGATATTTTTTATTGAATTCAAATTCCATGTCCGCCATGGTGGGATTTAAACCCAGGCCCCCAGGACATTAGCTGAGTTTTTGGATTAATAATCTAATAATACTACTAGGCCATTGTTTCCCTTTATGTTTATAGTATGACTTCTTTACTCTTTTTTTTTACTCTTATGCTTCAATTTCTTTTTGTATCAAAAGCTTTGTAACATAGCATTGGCCTTGAATAAAAAATAATGCTGGAAATACTCAACAAGTCTAGCAGTCTCTGTGGAGAGAGAAAAAGAGTTAATTAGCTGCCTACATTGAAGATGTCCTGTTGCTGGGACTGGAAGTGTGAGCTGATCTCATGCCAGCAAATGGCAGGACCCCAACTGACATTTTACCAGTGGCCAATTAACAGATCAAAGCGAGATCACTACAAAGCTAAAGATATTGGCTCACCTCCCAGGCCTCTGGCTGATCAGGGGCTGCCAGTTCAACAGCCTTCAAAGCATCACAATGGCCATTGCCTGAGCTGCAACTTGTGAAAAGGGCAATCCATAGAGAGATGCGCAAATTTCAGCACTATAACAGCAAGTGCAGCTACTGCCACCAGGGGATCTCTCTCTCTCTGTTATGGCTTCACCACCAAGGAGGCCTTAATGTGAGGTTTATTTGGCAGTTCCCCCATATAGCCCTCCCAACACCAGCAAAATGCAACTGAGGTGGATATGGGTTGTCCCTTTACAGGGCACTTAAGTGGCTGAATTGGCCACCTATTGGGCGATCATGCCACTGTGATACCTGCCACTGGTAATCCCAGTGAGGGAAAACACACACTCTCCACCTGATACTTTCCTCACCACATTACCAGCCCTCTAATCTCCCAGATTATCACCGGAGGGAGGACTTTGAATGAGAACATGATTAATGACCTGAAATGTCAAGTCTGTTTCTCCTCTTATAGAATCTGCCTGACTTACTGAACACTTCTAGCATTTTCATTTTTTATTTCAGATTTCCAGTATCTGCAGTTTATATCATTTGTCTTCCTCATTTCTTGCTGCACCCTGCATTTTAACCTTCTTTGTTTCTCATATGATGACACCACAGTCCCTTTAAATACAAACATTTCCCCTTGTCTCACATTCATTTTTTAATTCTTTTTCTACTATAGTGGATAACTTCACAGTTCACTACATCATCTGGCATCTGTCCTGTTCTTTTCCACTCACCTAATTGCTTGCAGCCTTTTTATATCATCCTCACCATCAACTTTTTTTGCTTAAAATTAGCACACTAATATAAATTCACTTGATTCCTTCAGTTAAATTATCAATAAAGATTGTGAATAGTTGTGGTCCAAATACTACTCAAAGAAGAAGATAACACTTGGTCACTGGCTTCTCAGCAGGAGGCTGTAACCACCAATGATTTTCAGGGAATAATTCACTCATTTCAACCCTAACAAGTAAGAGGGCCTTACATATTTGTATTTCACCAGAGTCCCGGGATAAAATTTTACAGTGTTTTATAGGCGCACTCCCAACCCAAACATAAAATTGCATGAGATGACTTTGGGTGTGTATCCTGACATCACCACACACATGGACAATACTGATGTCAGCAGCACATATAGAAGTTACAGCCAGGCCTGCTGACAGTTAAATGGCTAATTAAGGTCAATTGATCAAGATTTTATGTTGCCTATGTGATTTTGTGTTCATTGTGAGGTCAAAAAGAGTAGGCAAGCATTATGGATGTAATTTTCCAGAACTGGGACTATGTGGAGTGTTTCCCATCTGTCAGGTAGATTGTGGAATTTACCCATCTGGTAATTGCAAATTAATGCATCCCACTATTCACATTGGCAGCCTGGCTATTCAGAGATCAAAAAGGGTGCCTCGATTTCTGCAGTCGGAGACAGGTCACCTCCCCAGAAACTAAAATGATGACCTCATTGCTCACCGGGGGAACACCACCAATGCCTCAGCAAAGGGTAGCACTCCCCTTTCATCCTATTACTCCTTATTACAATGTTTACACAACAGAGGAAGTAAAAGGTACTGAGCTTTTCTGAAGTTGTTTGCAGCTCCCAGGGACAGAATGGAGTACTGCTATGGTTTAAAAGCCTGCTAGGTGACTAGGCTACTTCAAAGTTTTCAAAGATGACCAGCAATATCAAATAACAGGCGATCACCATCTCCCAACCACACAGGTGTGAGGGTGACTCGAACCTCCTTCTCTTCCCCACAGCCAGCCCCCAGTCAAGCCTCTTCCCCCTCAGATCTCTACTCAGATCCCCCCTCAGGTCCCATTCCTTGCCTGTGTTAATGGTGTACTGTCCCCTGGTGCAGACAGCCTGGGCTGGAGTCTTGGATCTCGAGGGGAATCAGGAAACGAAGCCCTGTGCCTATGTGCCCTCTACCACTGTCAAGCGGCAGAGACAGGGTCCCCCAAGGTTCCTAGGTTTAGTTTGGCTCAGGCTGGGCAAGGGCTTGATTTTGGCACTGTCCTCAAATGTGGGTGTCCTATGGCTGCATTGCCACTTCTAGCCTTGGAAAACCTGAAGATTACCCCTGGCATGGTGATTTTAGGCAGCTCTCTGCTCAACATCTTCATTCCTGCTTGGTCATTTTTGAAAACTTTGAAGTAGCCTGGTTACCTGGCAGACTTTTGAACCATAGCAGTACTCCATTCTGTCTCTGGGAGCTGCAAACAACTTCAGAACAGCTAAGTACTTTTCATTTCCTCTTTTGTGTAAACATTGCGGTAAGGAGCAATTGGAGTACTTGAGATACATTCAAGTGTGAAGGGAAGGTAAATAAACACATTTGACTGGAGGCTGAGTAGAAAACTATTAAGCTAGTAATTAAATTAGAGTTAAAAGGATGAAATGAAATTGAATGGAAACAAATGTTTTCAAAGAGTTGGAAGGTATTTCAAAGTCTTTGAGCTTTCTCGGAATGTTCAAAGACTTCAAATAAAAGCTGTGTGAATAGAATGGTGCTGAGCGAACAAGTATGATGGGTGTTTGAGTGGCCAGTTAGAGATGAGAATTGTTGGGAGTGTAGTTGGGGGTGAGGGTAATTGGGGTTAATCAGGATGTTAATCAGGATGTTAATCAGGAATGTAGTCAGTAGGTGGGGAAAATCAGAAATTGGGAAGGTGGGAAAGAATACAAGAACGCAAAAAATAGAAGGAAAGACAGGCCGCCAGGCACTTCAAGCCTTCCTGCCATTCAATATGATCATAGTTGATCTATGCGAGCCTCAGTTCCTTTTTTGTGCCATTTCCCCATAGCTCTCTGTCCCTTGATCTTTCAAATATTTATCTACCTCGACTTTAAATACTTCTAAATCTCTACTTGAAATATTTCTACTGATTCAGCCCCCAGCACCCTTTGGGACAGAGATTTCAAAGATTCACCACTCTCTGCAAGAAGAAATTTCCATGTACCTCAGTTTTAAATGACAGGCCCTTTATCTTGTAGCTATATCCCCCTTGTTTGAGACTTTCCCATTAGTAAAAACGTCTCACCATCTATCCTGTCAAGCCCTCTCAGGATCTTACATGTTTGAAAAGACATCAAGAAGCTTGGCATATCCAAGACAAAGCAGCCGACTTGATTGATATTACATCCATATGCATCCACTCCCTCCACCACTGATCCTCAGTAGCAGCAGTGTGTACTATCTACAAAATGCACTACAACAATTCATCAAAAATCCTTTGCCACGACCTTCCAAACGCACAACAACTTCCATCTAGAAGGACAAGGGCAGCAGATAAATGAGAACACTACCATCCGCAAGTTCCACATCCAAACTACTCACTTTCCTGACTTGGAAATATATTGTCCTCCATTCCTTCAAAGTCAAAATCTTGGAATTCCTCCCCTATAAGCATTGTAGCTCAACCCACAGCGCGTGGACTGCAGAGATTCAAGAAGACAGCTTATCATCACCTTCTCAAGGGCAACTAGGAATAGACAATAAATGCTGGCCAGCCAAAGATGTCCATGTCCCCAGATATGAAATGGTCATTCCCTCACTCTTCTAAACTCTAAGAAATACAGACCCAAACTATTTAATCTGTTTTGATAGGACAACCCTTTCATTCCAGGAGTTAGCCTGGTGAATCTTGTTTAGACTGCCTCCAATATTATTATTTTCTCTTTAAGGTAGGAACACCAAAACTGATTGCAGTATTTCCTGGTGAGGTCTCACCAACATCCTATACAATTGCAACCAAACCTCCCTATTTATAAACTCCAACCCCTTTGTAATAAAGGCCAACATGCCATTTGCCTTTTTAACTTTTTTTTGGACCTGGTAAAAAGAAATAGGAAACCTTGAAGGTACCAAGCAACATCTGTGGCGAACTTTTCCCATCCATCCATCACGAGAATTGTAGCAGGTGGGACACAGACCATACAAAGTTCTGTTGACCTGGGACTTATAGACTTAGAGCAAGCATGCCGAAAATCCTGCCCTCAATTCCTGGAAAACTAAGTGAATAGCTTGGAGATGCTAAAGAACTAGGTATTTTTCCAGTGTAGCCAAATTATGAGCCGGTGTGTTATTGACTGGTTAGTTGAAAAGAAATTCTGGAAAAATATATCATTTGGACTTTCAAGAGAGAGGGAGATTACAGAAGTATCCATTATTGATAATAATCGGACCCATGAAATTCAAGATGAAAACTGTATTTGATAGGCCTCCTGCCCTACTCTAAGTGAGCAAAGAACAGCATATAATGGAACTGTGCACCTACATGGTGCCATATTTGTGCGTGGAGTCATGCAAATGCTTGTGATTATGTGAGGAACGTGTTTGTTGCATCTATTCTTTAAACTGAGATTTACATTTTTATTTGAAGTATTAAATCATGCATTTGTTCTGATTCATATTAAAGTAAAAGCATAAAGTGGAATCATGGTAGTAATTTTTACACTTTTTTTTTCAAACTACAAATTCAGTAAGTTTGATTATATTGGTTTCCAGTTTTGCCACAGGGATCATAAGAAGGAAGTTATTGAACATGGCACTAATTAAAATTTCAGTTTTCAGTGCATAACAAATACCTGTGTCAAAACATACAATGGTCAATAAGTAGGATGATGGCAGTGATGGGCTAATTTTTTTTAATCATTCAATTATTAATCCATAAACTCAACTAATGTTCTGGGGACCTGGATTCGAATCCTCCCGTGGCAAATGGTGGAATTTGAATTCAAATAAAAAAACACTGGAATTAAGAATCCTGATAACCATGAAACCATTGCTGATTGTTGGAAAAACACATCTGGTTCACTAATATCCTATAGGGAAGGAAATCTGTTGTCCTTACTTGGTCTGGCCTACATGTGACCCTCAACTGCCCTCTGAATAAAGACAGCATGGGATAGGCAATATATACCAGCCAGCAACAAATATGCCCCACAAATGATTTTTTTTAAATAGTACCTGTCAGCCAATCAGAAACTCAATTAAAGACACCCTTTACACTTTAACTGAAATACTTATAACTGACAATTAGATATCTTATGTATTTAATAAGTACATCCCAAATGGCATCACAATAGGAAATACGATTCATTAGCTTCATCTCGAAAACAGATGTATGTTCCTTATGAATTAACAGACACAATGGCAGTTGTTATTAAATTCAACTGATATTTTCACCCACGTCTATATTTTTAGTGCAAAGCATAATGATAACATTTCTGATTTTGTCATTTCTTGCAATTTAACTCATTTCCCTGAACAGCATATAATTTTCTATGCTTTAATTTTCAGGAGCTAGATATTAATGACATTTCAGAACAGCATTACCGTTTGCCTCGGACACACCTAAAAATGAGTTGAAAACAAGAAAAAAAAACTAAGTTTCTTGCTAACATTTTACAACTACAAATAAGATGTTCTTGAAGTTAGTAAATCTAAATCATTGAAAATTTGTCACCAGCGGGTAAAAATTACACTAGATTTCAGCAATTAGTACTTTAATTAAAATAGCTTTCGCATGCCTAATTGTGCCATTAAAATGTTCAAAGTAAATTGTGAACAATCTTTACTTATCAACATTAAGCTTGATTGCTTGCATTAAATTATTTAAACATTGAGATGAACCAACACGAGTGAAATACAGATTGTACGAAGAATTTTAATGTGCATTGCACATGCCTTTGTTACTTGCAATATGGCTTAGATTTCACAGTTAGTCTTTCCTCTTTTTGGCATTGTTCAGAAGAGGACTTCTGCCTTTCACTTTAATACAATCAAAAGACATATACATTTCTGTGGGTGGGGGTTAACGCAGCAACAGGCTTCCCAGCATTGAGAGGATCCAACCAGTGTCATTAAGAAGAGTCCAGTAATGACACACAGATAGGTTGTGGTAGATTAAAAGAACTAGTTGACAGACCTTCAAGAAAAAGTACTAGAACTAGGGAATTGCAGCCTTCAAGACCTAAGCAAAAATTACTGCCTACACAGTTTAAAAATTGGAGGGAGAGGAAACTTCTAAACTAAAATTTGGTGACATTATTGTGACTATTTCCACTGATCTTCCACTGGTCACCAGGCTCAGGAAACAATAGTTAGGAAAGAGGACACCTCTTCAGCATTTACATGCAACTTGCAATAAAGGGGCAGCCAACAACTGTCCCAATGTGAAAAGGAAACTGAGGTCGGGTAAGAAACATTTTTAGCCCACATTCCTGTTATATCTCCTATCTGACTGGGGGCAAAATTTAATAAAAGAAATTCAATTTTGTAACAAAAGGTGGAATTTTCTAAACTCTGTAAGAATGGGGTGAGGCTACTACAGATTATCAGGAAGAAAACTACCCAGAAAAAAACAGGTTTCTTGATTGCACCCCATCTACTACTTATGCATTCACTGCATCCAATACTAGGGCAGAGTGGCAGTTATGTGTACCAACTACAAGCCGCACTGCAGCAAGCCACCGAGGCTCCTTTAACAGCATCTTCCAAATCAGTGACCTTTACCACATAGTATAATAAAAGCAACAAATAATAGGAGCACCATCACTTACAAATTTCCTTCGAAATTTACACACCATCCTGATTTGGTACTGTTCCTTCATTGAATCAAAAACAGGAAATTCTTCTGTGTATGTATCTACAACATGTGGACTGCAGTGGTTCAGTAAGTTGTCTCTTACCATCATCTTCCCAAGACAATTAGGGATGGGCAATAAATGCTGATCTGGCCATAATCATCCAAATGCCATGAATGAATGAAGAACTTGTCTGCAGGACAAAGTAGCAAATCTCAGAAGAAAGTAGAACAGAACAAATTGTGGACAAGCAGGAGTGTATTCCTTGTATTGTAGATTTCACCAAAAAAAAGCTGTAGGCCTAGCAGGGTATTTATTTTTAAAATAGTTCATTTACGGTACAGGGTTATAGGGAAGACAGCACTATACTATTATGTATCTCATAGATTAGCACATCCATTCTGTTAATCCTTCAAACTACAAATGAGGACAAGGCTGAATATAGAAAGATCAAAGGAGAAGTGAAAGCGAATATAAAAGGGACAATGAATATAAGTGACTGAAAGCTAGGATAAAAGAGAATCCAGAAGTCTTCAATAGAGAAATAAATAGAAAAAAATTGTAAGAGGAGAAGTTAGTCAATTAGAGACCAAAAGTGGGAGGCAGAGGGCATTATAGAGTTGCTAAAACAGTACTTTGCATCTATCTTCCAAAAAAATGCTGCTCAGCTTCTTGCGAAAGAGAACCGATTTAAGATATTGGCCGTGATCCGTCCGTCCTCAGGCTAAGTGCTCTCACTGGTGTAAAAATGGGAGTGAATTGCATTGTCGCTGGAAACGTTTGTCATGTGGGATTCATTTGCCTGACTGTAAATGTATGTATCCTGCAATTCACTCTAGCCAGTCTGGCTGCTCAGAGATCGAGGCACTATCTGCTAAATAGGAAGTAAAATTTTTATTCCCTTTGAAGAAACCACACCCGTCAATCAGGCTTAAAGTCTTCATAAACACTGCTGTTAGGAACAACATGGGTTTTTGAGAGGGCATTCAAACATGAGAGGAATGGCTGAGTAGAAATCCATTGAGAGATGCAGGCGAATGGCAGGGACTGGTGAATGGGTCATCAAGACCGCTAATTTTATTAATCATATTAATGAAATCCAATAGCCTTCATGCCTGGTGGGAATCCTGACTCTTGGCCAAAGCCCCATTCAGTGTATTGGGATTCCTGCTGGGCATCTGACAAGATTGGTGAAGATTAACATTGATAAACCCGAGGTATTAGAAAGGCTGGCTGTAGTTAAAGTGAATAAGTGACCAGGCAGGATGCATCCAGGAATGCTGAGTGAATTAAGAGTGGTAGATATTGGTAAGAGTGGTAAAATAGCCATAATCTTCTAGTCCATTTTAAAAACTGGGATGGTTCCTGTGAACCACAGAATTACAAATTTAACAAGCTTGTTCAAAAAACGGTATAAGAATAAATACAGCAACTACATGCCTGTCAGTTTAATCTCAGTGGTGCAAAAACTGTTAGACAAGATAATCTGAGACAAAATTAGCAGTCACTTGAACAAGTGTATACTGATAAAGAGAAGTCAGCATGAATTAATTAAAGACAATTTTTTTCAACTGACTTGATTGAGTTCTTAAATCTGGGTTCACGAGGGTAATGAAATTAATATGGTGGATATGGATTTCCAAATAATGTTAGATAAAGTGCCACATGAGAGGTGAAGTCCATGAAATAAGAAGAAAAGTGACAGCAAGGATGTTTTGTGGAAAAATTGGGGTACTGTCCCTTAGAAAAAAGAAGATTGAGAGGAGACTTGACAGAGGTCTTCAGAGTCATGAAGGGGTTCACATAGATAGCAACTTCCCACTGGCAAAATTCAGGACCATAGGACACATATTTAAAATGATTCATGAAAGAACAAGAAGCAACATGAGTGCATGATCTTTTTGTACAATAAGTGGTTAGGATCTGGAATACACAATGTGAAAGAATGGTGGAGGTTAATTCAATATTGGCTTTCAAAAGGAAATTAGATAAGCACTTAAAGATAAAAAGTAATCACAAGACTAGAGGGAAAGGTCTGGCACAGACATAATGAGCAGATGGGCACCTCTGTCTTCGTAACCATTCTTTGCTTCTGTAACATAATTCTCCATGTCATGGGGCCACTCTACACATGCCCCTAATTGATGTGCACTGCCAATATCTGGTCTTGTGGTTAAGTGTCAGCTGAAGTGATAAAGCCATGTTGTTGCTCTCTCTCCCGTTCCTGGGATTACTCTTGTTGGCCAGATTCTGTGATAAAAGCAATAAATCAGAAAGGGAAATGTTGGAAATAGGGGTGGAAATAAAAAGCTCACAATTATATCATTACGATTGCTCAACTTGCCAGTTGGCAGGCAGCCCCCATGAAGAGGTTTCTCAATGCCTTTGTATTTAGTTGGATGAGGTTAAGAGGTGTGAAGTGGATTTACAGTTTCTTCAATGGGACTTTCAATGCCTGTGTTTGATGGCCAACTTTATGAGATGATAAAATGTGCAATATTTTTGAAAGGGATTTTTGAATCTTTGTCTCTTGTGCATTTCGATGATTTGTCAGTGTTATTATATGGTTATTATATGGTTCACAGGCTCCTTCAGAATGGAGTTGGAATTGCGAGTTTGGAAAAATTTTCAACTGGCAGCATTGTCTCAAGAAAAATCCAGCCCATATTCCTCAGTGACAAACGAATACATTGAATGGATTTGCATGGTCCAGGTTTGAAAATCATGTATCAAATTTGCATCAAACTAAACCCAGTTGGAACCCTCTGGCGCACTCAAGAGATGCACCAGCAAGCACCCTTTGCTCCTCATGTCAGAAGGGACTGGAATGTTGCAAGGTTTACTCAAAGAGTCTCCAGCTTCAGTATCACAATCCCAAGTGGAACTACAGATTTAAATTTTACAAGCTTCAGTTATGAAAAGTATTGGATCATACTTGGGTCATAAGTTTCATATGTTGAGGTTTAGGCAACCTCAGTGGAGAAGTATTGATATTACTCCTCAATCAATCCTTTGTGTTCCAATATAATTATTAAATCAAACCAATATGCTTTGATTTAATGTGGATGATCTGAGTTTACTCCCTTGTAATGCTATACTACCTCATGGTGCTACAGCAGACCTAAAGGCATCAAATGGAAATTGCAGTGATACAAATATTTGGCTACTGGGGAAGTGCCAGAGAACTGGAGAACAGCTAATGTGTTCCCCCTATTTAAGAAACATTGTAGAGACAAGCCAGAGAACCATAAACTAGTGAGTCTCCCATCTGTTGTTGGGAAACTACCAAAGAACACTCTGAAGGAGAGAATCTATCTCCATTGGAGAGGCAATGTTTGATCAGGACAGTATGGTTTTGTCACAGGGAGGCCATGCCTAATAAATTTGATTGAACTTTTTGAGCGTGTAACCAAGTATGTCGATGGCGGTAGTGCAGTTGATGTAGTTTACATGGATTTCAGCAAAGCCTTTGACAAAGTCCCACATGGGGGATTTATTAAGAGGGCAAATGCAAATGGGATACAGGGCAATCTGATAAGGTGGGTTCATAATTGGCTTAGCGGTAGGAGACGGTAGGATGACCAAAACTCCCAACCACCTGAGTGGAACAGCCAGTTCCAAAACTTAGTGGTGTTTGCTACAAATAAACCTGTTAGATATTAACCTGGTGTTATGAGACTTCTTACTTAGTGACTGGAGGCCAGTGGCAGGTGGATCTGTGCTGGGCCCCCTATTGTTCGTCATTTATGTAAATGACATAAATGACTATGTGAGGGGGTTAGGATCAGTAAGTTTGCTAATGACACAAAGATTGGCCAAGTGGTTATTAGTGAGATTGAGTGTCTTGAGTTACAGGAAGATGTTGACAAGATGGTCAAATGGACTGATAAGTGGCAGATAGAATTTAACTCTGAAAAGGAAGGAGTAATTTGACAAGGAAGTATATTATGAAAGGTCTGACACTCGGAAGTTCCAAACTGCAAAGAGACCTTGACATATTTGTCCATAAATCTCTGAAGGAGGAAAGGCAGGTAAATAGGGTGGTGAAAAAAAACAAATGGCACACTCATCTTCGTCAATTGGGGCATAGGTTACGAAAGCAGAGAGGTTATGGTGGAGTTGTATAGAATTTTGGTGAGGCCACAGCTGTAGTACTGTGTACAGTTCTGGCTACTACATTATAGGAAGTATGCGATTACACTAAAAGGGTTGCAGAGGAGATTTATCAGGACGTTGCCTGGGATGGAACACTTAAAGAACACTTAAACACTTACAAAAAGAAGTTGAATAGGCTTGGATTATTTTCTTTGGAGCAGAGAAGACTGAGAGGTGACCTGATTGTGGTACACAATCTACACATCTCTACACATAATAAATGTGTAGAGTATAGGGCAAATGGTAGGATTCTTAGTAGTCTAGATGAACAGAGGGATCTTGGTGTGTATGTGCATAGATCCCTGAAAGTAGGCAGTCAGGTCGAGAAGGTTGTTAGGAAGGCATATGGAGTCTTGGCTTTTATTGGTAGAGGGATTGAATTTCGGAGCCGCAACGTCATGTTGCAACTGTACAAAACTCTAGTGCGGCCGCACTTGGAGTATTGTGTGCAGTTCTGGTCCCCACATTATAAGAAAGATGTGGAGGCATTGGAGAGGGTACAGAGGAGGTTTACCAGGATGTTGCCTGGTATGGAGGGCAGGTCTTATGAAGAGAGGCTGAGGGATTTGAGGTTGTTTTCGTTAGAAAGGAGGCGGCTAAGAGGGGACCTTATTGAAACATATAAGATGATTAGAGGTTTAGATAGGGTGGACAGTGATAGCCTTTTTCCTAGGATGGAGAAAGCTAGCACGAGGGGACACAGCTTTAAATTAAGGGGTGATAGTTATAGGACGGATATCAGAGGTAGGTTCTTTACCCAAAGGGTGGTTCGGGAGTGGAATGCCCTGCCTGCAGCGGTTGTAGATACGCCAAGTTTGGTGGCGTTTAAGAGGTTAGTTGATAAGTATATGGAAGAGAAGGGAATGGTTTAGTTTGGAGGGGCATTGCTTTTTATATTGGTCGGCGCAACATCGAAGGCCAAAGGGCCTGTTCTGTGCTGTAATGTTCTATGTTCTATGTTCTATGATTGAGGTATTCAAGAATATGAGGGGCATGGACGGGTGTATCGGGAGCAGCTGTTCCCCCTTAGTTGAAGGATCAGTTATGAGTGGACACAAGTTAAAACTGAGGAGTGGGATGTTTAGGGTGCATTTGAGGAAAAATCTTTTTAGCAGATAGTAGTGATGGTCTAGAATGCACTGCCTACAAGAGTGTTGGAGGCAGGATGCCTCACACCCTTTCAAAAATACCTGGATGAGCACTTGGCATGCCATAACATTCAAGGCTGTGGGCCAAGTGCTGACAAATAGCACTAGGTAGGCAGGTCAGAGTATTTCATGCGTCAGTATAGACTTAATGGGCTGAAGGGCCTCTTCTGCACTGTAGCATTCTGTGATTCTGTGATCCCTGTAAATAGAATTTAAACACTTATTCCAGGAGCCTCTTATAAAACAATAGACTCTAAAGACTTGTATTTAACAAAACGCTGATCCATGACACTTGAACAAAGGTATAAAATATACTTTGATTAAATACTAAGGTTCTTGAAAATTCACCTGAGATGATGTGGGAGGCTTTGAAAATGGTGTCAATGCAGAGCCAATGTATTACAAAAAGCATCTTGGTGTGTTATCACTGCACTTCAAATTGAGAAATGAAAGGGAGCAGAACAGAAACCATCTTGAGGAAGTATATAGCTATCCATCCCATTAGACCTTATGGAATTAAAAGTGAAATGAGATTGCTGAGTATAAAAGAGGCAACTTAATGAACAGGATTCATTATATGTGAGCCTGAGGCTTTTGAAAATAAAGACACAGCTGTTTCCCTTAATCATTAAATTTACAGCCTTCTTCTGCAAGTTATTTAATATTTTCCAACATTTTAATTAGCTGCGCAGCACAAATGCATGATTGATAAAGGTACTGTTGAAGGGTCTTCTTCCATCCCACTAGAAAACATGATATGGTGCTGATACTCTGAAGGCATATGCAACTAATTGTTACTTCCTTTCTGTGTAATATGAGGAAATATATTTTTTATACCAAAAATGAATAAATAAATAGCCATATCCAAATTCTAAGAGTAAAATACATCTCATTAATTCTTCTGAAGTTGTGCCAGAGATTAGAACCACATGGAAATTCTTTCCAATTATTTATAATAATAGAACATTCATTGATCATACTCAGTAAGACTGACAGCAAGACAGCATTCTCAATTCATTAAGTGGGTTGCTTAAAAAGAGTAGACAGATTTTAAATGCAGAATGGAACAGGAAACAGACAATGTGGTTAAAATGAATCTCTATTAAGAATGCTAAATGAGAAGGATCTCGATGTAGCTATTAGCAAATCACAAGGGTAGCCAGTTAATTTATTTTATTCATTCATAGGACATGGGCATTGCTGGCTGGCCAATATTTATTGCCCATCCCTAGTTGCCCTTGAGAAGGTGGTTATGTCTTCTTGAATCGCTGCAGTTGATGTGCCGTGGGTTGACCTTCAATGCTGTTACAGAGGGAATTGCAGGATTTTGACCCAGAGACTGCAAAGGAATGGCAATATATTTATAAGTCAGGATGGGTGAGTGGCTTGGAGGGAACTTGTAGATGGTAGTGTTCCCATGTATCTACTGCTATTCCTTCTAGATGGAAGTGATCGCAACTCTGGGATGTGCAGTCTAAGGAGATTATACTACTGCTACTGAGATAGTGGAGTGAGTAGATGTTTGGTGCCAATCAAGCTGATTGCTTTGTTCTCGATGGTGTCAAGCTTCTTGAATGTTGTGGAGCTGCACCCATCCAACAGAGAGTATTCCATCACACTCCCGACTTGTGCGAATAGATGGCGAGTAGGCTTTGGTGATTTACTCACCGCAGTATTCCTAGCCTCAGATCTTCTCTTGTAGCCATTGTGTTTATGTGAAAAGTCCAGTTGAATTTCTGGTCAACGGTAACTCCGAGGATGTTGACAGTGGGCGATTCAGTGATGGTAACACCATTGAATGTCAAGGAGCAGTGATTAGAGTGTGTCTTACTGGTGGTGCTCATTGCTTGGCATTGTGTGCCATCAACATTATTTGTCACTTGTCAGCCCAAGTCTGGATATTGTCCAGACCTTGTTGCATTTGAACATGGACTGCTTCAGTATTTGAGGAGTCACAAATGGTGCTGAACTTGGTACAATGATTGATGAACATCTGTACTTCTGATCTTATGATGGAGGGAAGGTGAAATGTGAAAGTAATATTGACAAGTTTGCTCAAGCATTGGGACTCAGGTTGATAAATTCATTTGTAAGGCAATATGATGTGCATATCTTTATTTCTTTTACTCCTGATTTAGTCTTAATTATGATTCAATGATTGTATATCATATTGTTATTTAATTTGTCCTTTACTAACACAACTAGATGTCCTGATGATAAAATCAGTAGATCTCAAATAATACTACAGATCAGGAGGACTTATTTTCACACACACGAGCATAGTTGTTGTGGGGGGGGGGGGGTTGTCAAGTGGTCAGTTGGGAGTAAGAATTGTTGAGAAGGTAGTCAGGGGAGGGCAGGGCTAGTTGGAGACTAGTCAGGGAGTTGGGATGTTAGTCAGGGATGTAGTCAGCAGGTTGAGAGGGTGGTCAAGGGATGAGATTGTTGGGGAAACTCGGTTTTGAGTGGGTAGTTGGGGAAGTGCGGGATATAACTATTTTAAAGAATTGGATTTAAAAAGAAGCATAGGCTATCCTTCCTGCCCAAATCTAACTTGGATTATTTCTGGTCTTCTCCCATGGAGCCTCAATTCTCCCACTAGCCTGAACTTTGAGGCTGGGCAGAAAATTGCCTTTAACTGGCTATCAATTGGCCACTTAAGGCCCTCAATTGGGGCAGGGGCCATCCCATCTGAGGCCTGCTGCATTTCCTGCCAAGTGATAGGGTTTAGAGCATCTGCTCAGTGCTAAAGAGAAGTTTATAGGGGGAGGGAAAGGACCCAGTCGTCATGGTCCATGTAAGCACTAACGACATGGGTATAACTGGGAAAGAGGTTCTGCATAGCAAATATGAAGAGTTAAGCATGAAATTAAAAAGCAGAACATAAAAGATAGTAATGCCTGGATTGATTCCTGAGCCATGTGCAAATTGTTTTAAACATCTGATTAAACTTTCATTGGACAATTATCTTGCACTGGGAACAATCCAAAACTCAGATTTAAATCAGATTGGTCCAACTCTCTTGAAAAAAAAAGTTATCCAGCAAAAGTTAGAAGGAGTAAAACTACCTCTAACTCCTGGATAATTATTAATTATTTTTTTTAATTATTAAGCAACACAGCACGGGAAACAGGCCCTTTGGCCCAACGAGCCCGCGCCGCCGTCATACCAAATAGTAGCAAATACATTATCCTATTTTAATATTCCTATATAATAATATATATATTATTCCTAATATGGAAAATTTTCACCATAGGGACAATTTGTTACCCAATCAGCCTAAGAGCGAATTTTTGGGTTGTGGGAGGAAACCGGAGTGCCCGGAGAAAACCCACGCAACCACGGGGAGAACGCGCAAACTCCCGCAGACACCGGCCCAATTCCAAGTGTCTGCACAGCCACATCGATAGTCTCTGAGCTGTCATGGTGCCCTTCAGATGGTCCACATAAAGCACCCATTTACGACATGAGGTACCAGGCAACCCATGAATCAACATCCAAGAGCTGTACCCGCACCACCTGCCGAATGCGTGCTCAAATTATGGACCGAATTACCTGTGGAAAAAAGCCGTAGTTAAACAGTCCTAATATATCCCTCTATCTGCATACCGCTCATGTGGCTGTCCAAGAGACCCTTAAACAGCCCCAGCGTGCCTGCTCCCACCACCTTACTCGGCAGTGCATTCCACACCCCCACTACCCTTTGTGTGAAAAACTGCCCTCTAATATTCGTCCTATACATAGCCCCCCTCACCCTATGGCCATGACCCCTCGTCCTATCCATTTCTAAAGGTGGAAAAAGTTTACCTCCATTTACTCTATCTATACCCCTTATAATCTTATACACCTCTATGAGATCCCCTCTAAGCCGACGTCTTTCAAGGGAAAACAACCCCAGTCTATCTAATCGTTCCTCATAAGACAGTCCTTCCATACCAGGCAGCATCCTGGTAAACCTCCTCTGCACTCTCTCCAAGGACTCCACATCCTTCCGATAGTACGGCGACCAGAACTGGACGCAGTATTCCAAGTGAGGCCTAACCAAAGTTCTATACAACTGCAACATCAAACTCCTACTCTTGTATTCTATACCCTTTTCTATGAAAGCTAACATACTATACGCCTTCTTTATCACCTTCTCCACCTGTGAGGACACCTTCAGAGACTTGTGAACCTGCACCCCCAAGTCTCTCTGCGTCTCTATGCTCCGTATAGTTTTACCTTTTATCCTATAACTCTCTTCTACATTTTTCCGGCCAAAATGCATCACCTCGCATTTATCCGGATTAAATTCCATTTGCCATCTATCTGCCCAGTCTACCAACCTGTCTATGTCCTGTTGTATTGCCTGACACTGCTCTTCTGTACCCGCCAATCCAAGCATCTTGGTGTCATCAGCAAATTTGCTGATCTCACCACCTACCCCTACTTCCAAGTCGTTTATGTAGACCACAAATAGAAGAGGACCTAGTACTGAGCCTTGTGGCACTCCACTAGTGACAGGCTTCCAGCCGGAAAAAGAGCCTTCCACTACTACCCTCTGTCTCCTCCTCCCGAGCCAGTTCTCGACCCATCTACATACCCGACCCTGTATCCCATGCGCCTTCACCTTCTCTATCAGTCTACCATGAGGAACCTTGTCAAACGCCTTACTGAAATCCATGTAGACGACATCAACAGCCTGTCCTTCATCAACTGTTTTTGTCACTTCTTCAAAAAATTCCACTAGATTCGTAAGACAAGACTTCCCCTTGACGAAGCCATGCTGCGTATCCCTGATCAGATCGCAGCGCTCCAGATGCTCATACATCCTGTCCCTAAGGATCCTCTCCATTAGCTTACCTATAACTGAAGTCAAGCTCACCGGCCTATAGTTCCCTGGGTGATCCCTCTGACCTTTTTTAAACAACGGTACTACGTTTGCTATCCTCCAGTCCTCTGGGACCTCACCTGTGTCCAAGGAAGAGACAAAGATTTGCGTCAGAGGCCCAGCCAAGTCTTCCCTCAACTCCCTTAGCAGCCTGGGGTAAATGCCATCAGGCCCCGGAGCTTTATATGTCTTTAAGCTGCCTAACAGCCCCAACACCTCTTTCCTCGTAATCCTTATTTCCCTCAACCGATCCTCAACTTTGTCAACATCAGGCACAGACATCTGTCCAGTCTCCTGCGTGAATACCGATGCAAAGTATGCAAATTATGGTATTGACAACTCCTCAAATGCCTTCTGGACCACCTGACTACCCTCCCAACCACACAACTATTCCTGAACATCCCACACTTCCACAATTACCCACTCAAAACCCTGAGTTTCCCCAACAATCTCATCCCTTGACCACCTCTCAACCTGCTGACTACATCCCTGACCAACATCCCAACTCCCTGATTAATCCCCAACTAGCCCCCCTCCCCTGACTACCCTTCCAACAATTCTTACTACCAACTGGCTACTTGACAACCCCCCCCCCCAACTATGCTATCACCGAATCATTCTTCCTCCCAATCCATCCTTCACCCTCACCTTCCATTCAACCGACCTATCCTGTACATTTGTCTTCCTGGCTTCCAAAGTGCATTAAAAAACACAGATACCTTTATATCTGCCTGATTTACAGCAGTTAGCACTGTAACAAGAGGGCATCATCTCATGTCCCTGAACATTGCTGTACTGCGCTGGGCGGTCTTGGGGAATTAGGTACACTGCACATTTCTCACAGGTTTGGATCGGAAGAGTGAGTGGGAAATGTACAGCTCCTGACTTCGGTGAGTAAAAAGGAGCTGAGCGGTAATCCAATTGTGCTTGCCAGTCTTCAGAAATTGTGGCACAACTTCATTTTTGAAACTTTGCCATAAGTGCACAGCCAGGGGAGTGAAAGCACTATCTTGGGGAACATCAGATGAAATACAACTCAGTCTGAAAATATGTTCGCACGGGTGAAAGATTTGATGAAGCATTTGATCGGGATGCATGTTGTTAAAGGTCAACCAGTAAATGTGCTTCTTCCTGTATGAGAATTATGAGAGGATGTATAAACTGCTGAGGATGTATAATTTTTATGCAAGTACATCCTACAAAAGTTACAAAAAGTATTAGCGAACAGCAATACATTTCTGTCTGAAACGTTAAGGTGTGAAGGTCTAATTATTTGTGCTTTAGGACACCAGTCATTCATTCAATAGGTCATTGAATCAAGTTTGAGCCAGTCCAGTAAATCATCTTGGAGTCAGATTTTATGGGATTTGGAACATCCAGGTATGATTGCTCATTAATCCTTCAAGATCATGACAGCAAGAAGAGCTAGTCCATAAAGATTAAGTGACATATGCAAAACCTGGCGGAACCAACGATTCCACTAAGAGGTTCAATTCTTGCCTTTGCTAAGTTTAGCATGCAAGTAAAGGTGAATATAAAGCAGTGAAAAGGGTTTCATGAATGTTTAAGCATTTATATTTTATCAAAATATAAAATGGTATTCTGGTAGAAAAATTTCTAATATTTATATGCTAATAAACCTGGGTTGAGAAACAGCTTTAACATTTTCAGAAACTTGTTTTTTGCTGAAGTGAGTATTAATTTAGGAAAATGTCAGCATGCTTATTTGCCCTTTTTACAATAAATATGAATACATTTCCAGACTAACTTGCAATAAGCAAATCCTTTCAGTGATATTTACTCTTTCCAGCCCAACAGCTTTGATTTTTAAAGATTTCCTTTCTTATAAATTCAGCCAGTTCTGGCAGATACCTGATTAACCCTCTCAGTTACCAATCAACTTTTTACCTTGTTGTGATGCTCCATTGAGTTATTTAATATTAATAAACAAAAGAAAAAAAACTTACTAATCCTTCAGGTACTCATTCCTGTGATGTACAATTGGGACATTTTATAGCTGATACAGGGCAGCATGATGACACAGTCATTAGCATTGCTGCTTCATAGCTCCAGACTCGCAGGTTCAATTCTGACCTTAGGTCACAGTCTGTGTGGAGGTTGCACCTTCTCCCTGTGTCTGCATGGATATGCACAGGTTTCCCAGTTTACTTCCAAAGACGTGCAGGTTAAGTAGCTTGCCTATGCTAAATTTTCCCTTCATGTCCCAGGTGTATAGGTTAGTCATGGGAAATGTGTGGGGTAACGGGGGTGGGGGAGAGAGGCTGGGAAAAATATTCTGTCAGAGAGTTGCCACAGACCTGATGGCCCAAAGGGCCTTTTTTACACTGTTGGATTCTCTAAAATGGTACTTTGTTCGACAGCTCATTTCCATAAAATCTGCATCAATACTGTCATAAATTGACATGATAATTATTTTCACGATTGTTTAAAAATATTAATTGGAAACAATCAAACAATTTTGAAATTTAATGTACTTAACAAATATCATACAAAATCATCATGTTTGGCTGATAGAACCATGGGAAAGCTCCCATCCATGGTTATTCAGTTTGGAATTCCAGAAACTTGATAGGCAGTGTTGAATAAACAAAGGTCACCTAAACTCTTGGCAGCCATCTTAACCATCCATCAATATCTATTTGAATAAATAAAATACAATTCCAGCAGCTTTTATATGAGCTCAATCTATTTAAAGTTATGAATAGGATATGTCTTTATTGGACATGACAGCAGATATTCATAAACATTCACCTCTGCACACCAAATTTTTTTCAGCTGCTTTGGTCTCGTTTGCTGCTTGACTTCTGCTGGTCCTAACTTTTTCTCTCCTTTTGCTATTGCACTGAGTCTATGGTTCCAATGTTGCATTTATGATCTCCTGCATCCATGATTCTCATTGACTCTCATTCCTTTTGGCATCCTTGAGCAGCTACTCTAGTGCATTCTATAAATTCTGGGGAAATGTCAGAGACCCACTCCCATGATTTAGGAAATCAGCCATATATGATGCCAAAATGGTTTTTCTTGGAAAAGTATTTGCCAGGCATGAGTGCTTAAATCTCCCAAGTATAAATGAAAGGATGCAGACCTTTAGAAGATATATGTGCATTTCTTCTGTGTGCCTTTCACTGAACTCCATGTTGTGACCAAACCAGCATTGAAAAATAATATTTTAGGCTGTGGTGAAATTTGTACCTTACTTCATCATTCTACATTTTATCAGCATCTTTGTTTTGTGTATGGCACTAATGACAATAATAGAGAAAAATTCATTTAATTGCACAAGGAAGTGGATAAGTGCAACTCCAAAAGCTCTCAACACTATCCAGGACAAAACAGCCTACTTGATTGACACTCCCATCGACACTCCCTCTACTGGCAACTCACATTGGCTGCAGTGTGTACCATCAACAAGAGGTGCTACACCAAAGCTCCAGGCAGCACCTTCCCAGCTCATGCCTGCTAACATAAGGAGGAGGAGGGCAGTAGGCAAATGCAAACACCACCACTTGAAAGTTCCCCTCCAAATCACATACCATCCCAACTTAGAAATATATCACTACTCCTTCATTGTGTTTGGGTAAAAGCCCCTGGAACCAAATAGCATTGTGCATGTTCCTCTAACAGATGGACTGTGGTGGTACAAAAAGGTAGCTCACACCTACCTTCTCAAAGATAATTAGGGATGGGCAATAAATACTGGCCTAGCCAATGACACCCAAATATCATGAATGAATATATTTTAAAGTGCGACAGGGGTGTTAAAAGTGCAAGTTTGATGTTATCCACAAGATTTGCTTAATGGGTGCATGTGGACGTTGAAGTTGATTATAAGTGTATGGTGAACCGAAACACAGGGAACCAGAGGATCTTAGACCCAAATCCCTAACCCAGAGCAAGTTAACTCATCTCTGGTGAAATGATGATTGAAAAATTGCAAAATCAGATTGCTTTGTGAATGAATTTGTTATGATGAATATGGGAAATCATCAATTGATCTCCCAGTGGGCTTCGTGTGTATAATAAGTGGGCTTATTGAGCAAGTGGAGGCTCAGCCAATACAAAGTGGTCAGTGGGGATTTCAGATCTGCTGCTGCACAATAATAATTGCATGGTGATGCAAAACTGGCATTTGCATGAATTACAACAGTATTGAATTTGCTTTAAATCAAAATGGTGTGTAGATAAACAGCAGCGACCGTGAGCAGAAGATTAAAAAGAAGAAACCTCCAAACAGTTGAAAAGCAACAGCAGCAGTCAGAAGCAGCAGCTGACACCAAAGGGAGAATGATAACTATTTAAATTAAGATTAATACTAGGATTCTCTGGTCTCGTTCGCCATGCTGCTGCTGCCAGTGAGAATGGAGAATTTTATGTTCACTGAAGTGGCAGTGGAGAATCCCAGCCACTGGTGAGGACAGAGAATTCCAGCTTAAGTGTGTACAAGTGGGGCGAGCACTCATTAATTAATTACTTAATCACATTTAAAGAGAAGCTTAGGTGCACTGGAAAACAAAGTAAAGTTACAAACTGTACATTTGTAATGTTTGTGAATAAATCTAAATGGTGAGGTGGGGGATGGGGAAGGGGTGGCAGCAATTTTTCCCAAAAAGTTCTAAGCTCTGAATTTGCAGGAAAACTGGTATAACAACACAATAATGTTTTCAGTGGGAGTTTGGATTCGAATTTTTCACACTCTGCAGTGCAGAGGTTGCAATCATGAATCTCATCAAAAACTCAGGGGTCAGGGACCATTCACATGCTCAGTGATCCTGAAATGTCAGTATGCACTTTGCTAGCCAGTTCCGTCACTGGCTGGCCCGGGACACTCGCAGTGCTGCCCCTTCAGCCACTGCCATGGTCTGATCATGGACCCCTCAAACATTCCTGGGCCAGTCCTGACTTCCACCCGTCCAACAGCTCATTGATCTCCAGCACTTCCCACTGCAGTGACAATGCCCACCATCCCTTCCCCACCCGGCAGATACCCCTCATCGCTATGGGAGGTAGACTCCCCCCAACCACCACCCAATGGGACGGTGGGATGCCCTCACCCCCACTGTTCGTCCCCAAGCCTAGTCCCCTAACTCCTGCACCCACACCCCGCACCCTTGGCTCCACCTCTTTGGCTCTGCCACATACTTGGTGGGCAGTGCCTACATGTCCCTAGGCATTTGTATTTTGCCCTTCGAGCAGTGCCAGAGGGCACAGGCTGGCACTGCCAGGATGCCCATGCCCAGGGGCACCAACCCTCAATACCCAACCTCCTGGGGAGGGGCCCCAATTGTCTTCCCTTCACTCCAGCAGGGTCTTCCGCTAGTTCCCCAGAGGTGGGGAGTTAGTCTAAACCCCACCGGAGTGAAATTGTACTGGTGAGGTGGGAGATGCTATTGCGGCTGGAGAATTCAGTCAATATAATCACACTCAAATGACATTAAAATACGATTTAAATTACTTACCTGCTGGTTCCACCAGTTTCCAATGTGGTACACACCATGTTGGATATCTGTCGCTGGGAGTTGCATGCACATTGAGAACATAAGCGTGAATCCTGCGAATTGGTGCACATGGGATTCTCCCAGTCCAACTTGCCAAAAAAATTAACGGGTTGAAATGGGAGAATCATGGCCTTGGTGTCAGGTGGCACACTGATTAGCACTGCTGCCTCACAGCACCAAGGACCCAAGTACAATATTGATGTTAGGTGACTGTTCGTATAGAATTTGCACATCCCGCCTGGGTATCCTCCCACAATCCAAAGATGTGCATTGACCATGCTAAATGTGCCGGTTTGTGTGATAGGGTGGGATGGTGGGTCTGGATAAGATGATCTTTCAGAGAGTTGATGCAGAATTGATGGACTGACTCATCTTTTTTGGTACTGTAGAAATTTTATGGATTCTGTTAGAACAGCAGAAAGCTCAGAAAATAGTATAGGTGAGGAGAGCTGAGTCAAGCAATCAGAGAAATGTATAATTTACTTAAGCATTAAGAGCATAATATCTGCTGGGGTAAACAAATAGATCTAAATAAACTAAATAGATCACTGAACCCAAAGCAAACTGAATAGATTAAGTTATATCATTAAACAGATCAAATCTGCACTGAATAACTATCTGCTGTATCTAAGCAAAAAGAAAGCAACTAATTTTCAATTATATTGCAGTAATAGTTTGAGACGTAGACTACTATTAATCACCAAACAAACAAAGACTGTGGCAGCACAAGGCAATGTATCAGGAATGAGATATGTGGGGCTTGCAAACAATGTGACTGACGTAAATTGTCATATCTGCAGTCTCTGGATTCAGACACACTCACTTGGAGCTGGAGTGAGAGTTGGCGGTTTTGGGGATGTTCAGTCTGTGCAATTGATTATTGTATTCTGCACTTGGAAAGATGCACGTTTTGTGAGTGTGATTAAATGTTTGTCATATGTGCCATGCAGTACTTCAAAGAAAACTTCATACAATCTATTTAAATGTCTCTCACTGCTGGCATGGTCAGGTGACCCATGACCTCCAGGTTTATTACAGAAAAATTATATTTTTTGTGGGCATGGATAAAAACTCAAAATGCAGAAGCCAAGTTTATGCCTAGCCAAACTCTGCAATTTGCAAACAGCAGAGCTGGAACAGACAGTTTTCATACAGCCAGATCTTGGACAATCAACTTCTAGTCAAAAATCAGACAGACCTGGAACTACTTGGCCAAGTGCTGATGGCCGCATTGTATCAGAATGAACCGTTGTTTTCACCTCCAGTGAACTCGCTGTGTTAGAAGATGCTACATAGACTTGTTGATACCTAGTTCAGTAGGTGGCCAGTGGCATAGCATGACAAGCACAGCACTGGGTAGTTGAAGATTTAAAACCCTATTCCATGACCTGCAAATATGAAAAGTAGTCACCTCATTGGATCTTCCCACCCCTGCCCGATGCTAGTATTGAACACAGAATCTTTGATAAAGGCTCGAGGGTGGGGATAACAGGAGCAACTAGGAGCCCCAGCTCTGTTTTTTTGCATCTCTTCAATAGTGTCTCCTTTGACTGGCAGCCAAGCAGCAGAAGAGCATCTCCAGCTTGTTGTATTTTGAGGCGAGCATCATCAGACTGACCAGACTGAGAAAGTTACCCTGATGAGACAATCAGAACCAGCCCTGAACAAGAGGGAAAGCCCAAACTGATATCTGCAGATCCTGAAACATCAGCCAAGGCTCAAAGACTGCTGAACCCAGCCTTATTGTATGGGTATTACCATTTCATTTCAGACAAACAATTTCAATAGTGTAGTAGGGACCTGTGCTTAGGGAGGAGGGAATCCTCAAAAGCAAGTGTCAAGTAAAAAGCTAGTGTAGATTTAAGTACATTCACTGAAAAGTCCTGTGAAGAAACGGAATGTGGTTTTCCTTGATATATTATTCAATAAGGTTGTGTTGGATCATCACCTGACTCCTGTCCCCTTTGTCTATCTCACTGCATAACACACCTGAATTAAGAAAGGATCAAAAGTGAGCTAGCTGGATGGATGGAGAACTGCCTTGGCCAGAGAAGATAGTGTAAGAGTGGCGGGGTCTTTTTCTGATTGGAGGTCTGTGACTAGTGGTGTTGCCCAGAGCTCTGTATTGGGACCTCTACTGTTTGTGATATATATAAATGATTTGGAAGAAGATGTAACTGGTCTGATTAATAAGCTTGCGAACGACACAAAGATTGCTGGAGTTGCGAGTAGTGATGAACATTGTCAGAGAATACAGCAGGATATTAATAGGTGGGAAAATTGGGCAGAAATGGTAGATAGAATTTAATCCAGATAAATGCAAAGTGATGCATTTTATTAGATCTGATGCAGAGGGAAGCTATATAATAAATAACAGAACAACAAGAGTATAGACACAGAGGGATCTGGGTGTGCAAGTCCACAGATCCTTAAAGATGGTAACACAGTTGGAAAAGGTAGTAAAGAAGGCATATGGCATGCTTACCTTTATTGGACAGGGCAGAGAGTATGAAAGTTGGCATACGATGTTGCAATTATCGAGAATGTTGGTTAGGCCACATTTGGAATATTGTGTCCAGTTCTGGTCACTGTACTACCAGAAGGACATGGATACTTTGGAGACAGTGCAGAAAAGGTTTACCAGGATGTTGCCTGGTATGGAGAGTCTTAACTAGGTGGTGAAATTAAGTAAACTAGGATTGTTCTCCTGTAAAGACAGAAGTTGAGGAGTGACCTAATAGAAATTTATAAAATTATGAAGAGCATTGATAGGGTGAACAGTTGGAAGCTTTTCCCCAGGTCGGAAATGACAAACACAAGGGGTCACAAGTAGAAGATAAGGTTCAATACAGGACATATTTTACACAGAGGGTGGTGGGTGCCTGGAATGCACTATCAAGCAACGTGGTTGAGGCAGACATGCTAGGATCATAAAGACTTACTTAGATAGCCACATGAACAGACTGGGAATAGAGGGATACAAACAGATAATCTAGTTAGGAACAAATGATTGGTGCAGGCTTGGAGGGCTGAATGACCTGTTCCTGTGCTGTATTGTTCTTTGTTCTTTATCCTTTGAACTTCAAACTGGTAAGGTTAGTCAGGCAACATACTTCCACCTTTCACTTGAAAACATCGGTCTGATGCTTGACCTGTGCATTTTCCCCCCAGTCAGTTCATTTGGATGAGATTCCCTTTGAACCCAGTGTATTATTTAATTTCAATTCCAGTGTCATTAAAAAGTTTAACCAAAAATCAGCTGTAGCATGTTCCTTTTTAGGCATGCAACAGTCTAATAAAGGATTGATTCTAAATACTCAACATTTGACAACATTTTATCTTATTCCAGTCTCAGGATAATAAAATTAAAGGATCATTATAATTAATACCATTTCAAGATTTTCAACTTCTTCAAAATCTCATTTCTCAGTGATCTAATATGCATTCCTGTTTTGGCAATAGATCTTTCTTATCGAGCCCAAGCAGACTCTGGGTCCAATTTTACCATCAAGTTCCACCTGTTTTCGTGTGTAAAAACTTGGTAAAATTGGACATGAGGGGAGTAGCACAATTTGCAACCACCTCATTCCCCCTTTATCAAGCATCTAAAATGGCCATGGTGGGGAACGACAGCAATTTAAGTGCATTTGACTGCTTTTAAATTGAATAGGCTGCACAGCCAACTTTACTAGCACTCCCTCCTTTACCACCAATCTGGAACTGGCACAAAACAGACAGTCCAATTTGGGCCGTCTATCAGTGACAGCTAGTGAGGAGATAAGTGCATAACGTCCAACAGCTCTCTACTGCTCATGGGTGTCTTGTTGTTGCAGCCATTTTCTTTCTCAGGTCAATGGTGATTTTGTGTGTGTAGGAGGAGTGGGAAGCTGTTTCTCAGCAGGATTTCCGATGTCTGACTTGCAGCATAGACCGAAGTTTCAGCACTGACTCAGGTCTTGCAGTATGCTGGGTCCTAGTGCACTCAGCTCACTTCCAGCTAAAGAATGTGCACAAAGCCCTTGCAAATTGCACTGCTGGAGCCTCTCAACTTTGCAAGGAACTGAAATTGTAGGGAGCATGTGTCTGGAGGAATTAGGGAGCTGTAATTGTGGGAGAATGTAGTTGGGGAATTGGGGGAAGCTATGATTGGGGCCAGCTGAGTCCTTAGTTCCAGCCAGCCCCTGTGTGTCAGAGACCTCAGACATTCCTTCTCCACCCAATGTACATTACCAGATGTGTCCATCAGAGTGACCCAGAAGCCTTAACACTAACCCACTGTTGTGTCAGTATCTGCGATGGTAAATTGTGAGGTGGAATCTGATGCCAAAACAGTACCACCCTCAGATCCCCCTACACCTATATCCTCCGAGGACTTGTCCGAGCTGTCTGGACCAGGAGCGGGAGCTGCAGCAGGGGCCTGAGGTCCAGAAGGACCTGGGTGTCCAGATCTACAACACAGGACACAAGGTTAAGTGCAAGGGAGGGAGAGGAATCCAGGATGCCAAATACATGATTCACATTTCTCCATTAACATAGAGCAAAGCGCAAAGAAAATTACATCAGAGGGACAGACCCTTCGGGCCTCCAAGCTCATCTGATTTGTAACTCTCTACCTTTCCGGGGACCAAATGTCTCTACTCCCATTCCATTCACATAGCTGTAAAGATGTGCCTTAAGGGTGCATATCATATCTGCATCTGCCACCTCCCCTGGTAGCAAGTTGCAGGCACTCAGTACTCTCCGTGTGCAAATAAACATGCCTCATACACCTCCTTTAAACCTTGCCCCTTCGCACCAAAACTCATGCCCCCAAGAAGTTACTTCAAAGTGATTGAAATGGCAGGTACTCATCTTGACAGCAGCCAGACCGTACTGTCACTCTCAGCCCAATCTCCCCTTCCCTGGAGAGCACCAGTGCTCACTCCTCAAAGGAGAGTGAGGATTGTAAGGTCTGGCTCACCAACCCTGTCTTCATCCTCACAGGTGTGGTATTCAGTCTTCTCCTGTGGAGTCAGAAGGAGCCGTGAGAGAAATGGTGGTATGACTCCTGCAGATTATCAGGTGGTGACCCTTAGAGGGCAAACATAGTGGGGCTCACTGGGGGAAAAGGGAGGAGCTGCTTTGGGGTCAGGAGCTGGAAGCATACAGGATGCTGGGAATGGGAGGATCTGGGGAGGTCTAGGGGAAGATGTAACATGAATATTTTCCAACACTGCTTCCCAGTTCAAGGACTGCTCTGGCACTGACCAAGACAGCAACCTCCTCCCAGGCTACATTTCCATCAGCCCCCATTGGTCTGTATTCTCCTCAGGGGAAAGCAGGTATCCTGCCTTGCCTCTGCAGATACCAGGTCACTCTCAAAGAATCAGGGGGCTAGTTACGTACACATTTTATGCAGGAATGCCTGCCTGCCAGTCCATTCTTGAGTTTTTACTGGCGATGCCTCTCATTAAGGTAGATTAGCTGCAGGCAGTTTGGCAGAGCATTCCAGCAAGTTCCATACAGTTTGTTAGCATTGAGGGAAAAGCAAGTAAGTACTTGCAGGTGTGCTGATGGGGAGAGGATGTGGTGGGCATGGGTGGATCACTGCTTCAATGATTGGGGTAAACACACTAAAAAAACTCAACATCAGGTTAAAGCCCAGCAGGTTTATTTGATAATAAACGCCACAAGCTTTCAGAACATGCTGTTCCTTCTTTAGTGGAGAGTTCTGTTCAGAATCAGGGCATATAAATGTACATACAATTTACAGAATACTGATTAAAGTCTCTACAGCTAATCTGCTGTTCAAGTCTTAAAGGTGCAGACAATGTGAGTCGAGATAGCATTAAGCATAGGTTAAAGAGATGTCCAATAGAGATACCCCAGTCCAATGCCGGCATCTCCACATCAATGATTGGGGTTAGGGGAGAGAGAGAGAGGTGTCACACAGCCATCGGAGTGCAAAAGAAATGGTGGCCTTTTGTGGGAGGGTCCAGGGTGGAGGTGAGGGGGATCACACTGCCTGATATTTGTACGGTGGAGAGATTAGATTGAACCTCTCTGCACGAAATGAGTGAAGGGACGGGGGGAGTCACTGCCACTCTGCCTGAGATCAGTGGGAGGAAGGAGGGCAAGGGGCTACAATCAGTCTGGATGGTGGGCAGGAGGGGGATGCAAGGGGGTCAGTAATGTTGTGGACTTAGGGCAATGTCTGTGAGGGCCAGAAGCAGGCATTATCTGGCCTGAGTGTGAGGTGATAGAGGAGCAGTATTCTATCTTTTTTTTTGGTGAGCATGATTAGCTGGAGGCGCTGATTAAGCAGCGGAATTTTGGGTGTGTTAAGCCCTGCCCACAATGCTTGTGCAGTGCGATTTGGACTCAATGATTTTTTTTTCAGGCAGAGTGCACATGTGGACGCTGGAAAATGTGTTTAAAAATTAGATCTGAAACACTCCCAGATTCAAGTCCATCCTGCACTTAGAAAGAAAATGGTAAAATTGGGCCCTAAATCTGAGCACTAGTGCTAATAATACACTAGGAGGCAGGTGGATTTCTGTACTTTCAAAGTACAGTCACACCTCAAAAGCAAGCATGGTGAAGGAAGGGAAATTTGTGACTGTTTGTCAACAAGGAACTCAAAGGAAGATCAGGAAGATCAGACAGATTCTTAATTGTAAGGGAATGAAGGGTTATGGAGATGAGGCAGGAAAGTGAAATTGAAGATTATATCAGATCAATTATGATCTTATTGAATGACCAAGCAAACCCAATGGGCAAAATGGCCCACTTCTCCTACATCTTATGGCCTTAAGCATGTGCTTTCTTCGCTTCATACAGCTATATGGATAGATGAAAATTCATAAGGAGTATGTGTATAAGCACAGGAAGCCACTTGAGCTATGTTGGTCCCAGCATCCTAGAAATAATTCTCATGATTCTCTGTAGGTGGATGTCTGCAATGATTATGTGATGGCTCCTGACCAAGGTTGAGCAGCAGCTTTCTGCTGTTGGAGAGAGGAGAGTGAGTGAAGCATTCCATAATGTGCTGCCTCTTGTGCTCCAGATGGTATTAGTCAATTTTCACATGAAGTTCATTCTTATCTTGACCTTGGACCTAGTGTTCTGGAGGTATTGCTGATAACTCACTGTATGTTTATGGTGATATCAAACTATTTTGATTTTGAGTCATGGATAAGAATGACAAAAGGACTACAAAATGCTTAGGAAATAAATAAAAAAAAATTAGGAAAATGTTTAGCAAGAGATTAGGTAGGATTTAATCAAATGATCCCAGAACTAACCCTATCCCTGTAACCCCATGTATTAACCCTAATAATCTCAGACACTAAGGGGCAAATTAACATGGCCAGTCAACTTGACCCACATATCTTGGACCGTGGGAGGAAACCAAAGCACCTGGAGGAAATCCACGCAGACATGGGTAGAATGTGCAAACTCCACACAGCCAGTAACCCTGGGATTGACCACTGTACCACCATGTAATTCATTAATATATCCAATAAAGAATACAAGCAGAATTTCTTTACCAAGAGAATGTGGAAATCACTCTTACAGAGGGCATTGAAGTGACTAGCATAATCACATTAAAGCTAAATAAACACTTGAAGGAAAAATAGAGGATACATGATTGGTTAAATGAAGAAGGAAAGGAGATTAAAGTGGAACATGGATTGACCTAATGGCTGATTTTGGCCTATAAACACTTTATGCTCTATAATACCATGTGCTCTATAAAACAATGAACAATAATTTAGACATGGAGTGTCTAAAACTTCAAGCAGATTATCCATGTATGACAGCAAAATAAATGCAAGATATTCATGGCATTTCAAAAATGTCACTTAGAGTCTGAAATGCACATTTGCTGCAATTGAATTAAAAGAATTGAATTAAAGAAATGAATGGACTGTAAATAAATTAATTTAGCCATTATTGCAAAAATAAAAATGTGAATGGAATAAGATGAATGCAAAGATTGAAAAGCAAAACTCAATTTGCAAATACTTTGATAAATTTTGCAAATTACAAATATAATTCGAAGAATAAAATATTGAATATATATTTCAGTTTTAAGGTAAGTATGAATATTCATGATATTGTTTTTGTGAGATTTTCACAATAATAATTTTCTTTCCATAATGCCTACTTGAATACACATGTCTTGCTAGACAGACTGGCAATATAATATTAAAAAAAGTAAAAAGTTGTTTACTGACAGCACTAAACAATATGTTAAGTTCCTGTCAACATTCTATTTTTGCTCTGAATAATGAAAGTAATTCTTACAACGTCATACTCCTGCCATATTCTTTCCTTTTTGATCTGTGATTATGAAGAATTTGATGACAAAATTGGGTGGATAGAAATAGAATAGATATGCAATGTGAATAGAAATATTTCTGGCAAGCTTTTTTTCGCCCTGGTGCCAATTACTCCTCTATACTGATGTGGTGATTGTAACCTCTAAACCCTCAGGGGACAATGGAATTGTTTTACAGTCTGCATAATCATAAGTCAAGAACATAACACACAAATAAATTGAAATCTTGGCCAGAAATTTCCAGCTGCTCACGCCAGTGGGATCTTTTGGTCCCAGTAACGGCGCATCCCCGCCACAAGTTTCCTGTCAATGTGGCGTGCAGTCAATGAGAAATCCCATTGACAGCGACAGGACCAGGAGATTTTGCCACCAGCCTATAGGGTGGGTGCCCATTCCTGCCATGGGAAACATTTGTGGGAAGGCTAGAGAATCCCACTTCTTGTAAATCATATTCTGTAAATTAGTCATCTATATGTGACAGGATATTACCTTGGCCAGCTCTATGCTGCAGTAGGATATCTAACAGCAACTACCAGCAGTTAAACTGGCTCATTGTTAAGACTGGGTGAGGAGGACAGAATTTACTCCCCATCTATTCAGTCCCCTCACTTGGTTGCAGCAAAGGGTTTAAAATTTATTTTCCCCATAAATGATTTTTCCAAACAAAATGTGTTTGTTTGTTAATAAGGAGCCAATCAAACTAAGGTTTTTTGAATTAACAAAAATGTCATTATTTGTTACTAAATCCAAGAAGATTAATAGATATGACAACATATATACTCATAGATATCAGCAGTAAGAAAGCTAGAGTCCGATAACATTTTTGAAAAATGTAAAATCAAATCCTCTGCTTGTCTTTGAAGTATTGTTTGTTGAATCTTGCAGCATTCTGAAGTTATTTGGTTTCCTGTAGAATTTTGGAGTTGACTTTAGTTAACTTTGAAGGGAATGCTGTTTGTCTTCAGAGAGATCTTTGTTGCTGTCTTCCAGCAGTGTTTTCAGATGATTATATTGTTTCTTTCTCCTCTTCCTTTATGTTACTGCTCGGTAGAACCAGTTTTTTAAAAATTCTGAATCCCTACAATGCAAAAGAGGTCATTCAGTCCATCGAATCTACACTGGCTTTCTGACAAAGTATCTTATGTAGGCCCCACCCTAGCCCTGTAACCCCACATATTTAACGTGGTCAATCCATCTAACATTAACACCTTGGCACAGACACTAAGGACAATTTAAAATGGCCTATCCACCTAACCTGCATAACTTTGAACTGTGGGAAGAAATTGGAGCACGCAGAGGAAACCCACATGGAACCATCATCCTAGGCCGGAATTGAACCCAGGTGCCTGGTGCTGTGAGGCTTTCTATGGAGAATCGGGTAGGAGTTATATTTGGTCATTGCATTAACTTTTCGATAGTTAATGCAGAATCTTATGGAGCTGTCCAGCTTGGGCATGAGCACAACTGTGGATCTGCAGCCACTCTTGCTAAGTTAACATGTTCCAGCATGTAGTTAATCTCCTCGCAAAACTGGGTCAGTTTTCTGGGCATAAGCCACATTTATATCATGTAGTGCTAATGTGTTGCTGCCTGGTTTAAATGCAGTGAACAACCTTGCTGTTCTGCACTTAAGTAGGTAAATGTGGAGATCACGTTCACTGGTATTTCTGTGTTTGTTAGCTGTATATTAAAGGGTTCAAAATAGCACCGATCCATGTCTCCCTCTAATTTATCCCCACTGTTACCCTCTTCTTCTAGATCAGTGGCTAAGGGACAGAATATTGCCTGCTTGTCCCTTTCTTGTAGTATTGATTTTTCATATTGACATTGACAGAGCCTTTTTCCTGAGGTCTACGGTGTCAGTTAGATAGTTTACACACCCAAGCTTCTTTGTTAATCTGTATGGACTACTGAAACAGGCATTTAGGGATTTACTCAATATTGGTAGGAACACTAAACATGTGATGTCCTGACTGAAAGAACCTGGAATGTTTGTCTGCTTGTTTTTTCATAGCTCAGAGGGTAATTTTTAACTTTTCTCAAGCCATATCACAGGCTTTCATGAGTTACTCACAGATCACAGTTATATAATCTTACACGGTGATTTCCTTCTCTTGCTCTAAAAACCTCGCCTTGATTAGTTTCAGAGGACCTTTCATCTGGTGTGCATGAGCAAATTTAAACAGAGAAAACCAGTGTACCCGTTGGGTATATCTCTGGTAGTAAACAGAAGAAAAACTAGTCCTTTATCCAGTTATACTGGTACTCATAGCAGTTTGCCCGGCTCGCTGTTGTTAGTGTCTGTTGGCACCATTCCAGTGTCCCTTGCAATTATGGATGAGAAGCTGAAGATTTCAGCAGGTGAGATATTCTGCATATGTAGATGTCCTTTGTATGCGAACTTCTGAAATTGCAGACAAATACGATACAAGGCGACACAGTGGTTAGCAATGCTGCCTCACAATGTCAGGGACATAGGTTCAATTCTGATCTCAGGTCACTGTCTGTGCAGAGTTTACATGTTCTCCCCATTTCTGCGTGGATTTCCTCCAGGTGCTCCGGTTTCCTTCCACAGTTCCAAAGATGTGTGAATTAGGTTAATCGGCCACGCTAAATTGATCCTCGTTTCAGGGGGATTAGCAGCTTAAATGTGTGGGGTTATGGGGATATGGCCTGGGTGAGATTGTGGTTGGTGCAGACTCAATGGACCAAATGGCCTTCCCTTGCATTGTAGAGATTCTGTGCTTCTATGTTAAGGTCACAGCCAGGGGAGAGGCCATCTGAGATGTGAATGAACAACTCAGGTTATTTTATATCTCCTCAATCAGTGAGTTTGAATGATTGTGAAATTAACAGCACAACAGCACAAGGACTAAGAAGGAAATGTAAGTTTGAGTGGCTGAATTTGATGTCAAGTCAGATATAGAAAGAGAAATAAAGAGAAGGAGAAAACAATTGAATTAAGAAAGAGAGAAAAAAGATGGGAAGAAAAGGTGAAAAAAAGACTTTCAAAACAACAGTTAATACCTGAAAGAAATCGATTTGATACTTTTGCTGATTAATTTTCAGTGCCAGAGAAATTACTAGGCAGCAATTAAGAATTACCACTTCATTGAAAGAATAGTTAGACTTATATTGACAAGATTTGGCTTTCCGTAGTGAGCTTGACTCTGTTACACAATTATAACAACTTCGTGCCATTCAGAATATTTCCATGATGAGGCATTGTCCTCGCCTGAAGTTGCTGTGCCAGTTATAATTAAATAATGGTGAACATCATTAGCCTCATTGTTAATTCTGACAGCAAAATCTGTGTCATTGTATCAGTGGATAAATCAAACAGACATTTCAAGGACATGTTATGTATAATTAGTACAATGACCTGATAAATCAGAGCCAAAATATAAATCTTTCATAATCAATATCATAAATAAAATGTGAATTACATTCTACTTCCATCACCAGTTAAGGAGGCAATCTGGATTCTATTTCTTATATTTATTGGTCATGGACATTGGTGGCTGGCCAGCGTTTATTGCCTATCTTTAGTTGCCCTTCAAGGGCAGTTGAGAATCAACCACATTGTTGTGGTTCTGGAGTCACATGTAGGCCAGATCAGGTAAGGACAACAGATTTCCTTCCCTAAAGGACATTAGTCACCAAATGTTTTTTTTTTCTGACAATCGACAATGGTTTCATGGTCATCAGCAGATTTCTAACTCCACATATTTTTTATTGAACTCAAATTCCACCATCTGCCATGTGGGATTTGAAACCTGGTCCCCAGAAACATGAGTTTCTAGATTAATAGTCTAGCAATAAAACGACTAGGCTGTCACATCCTTCATGAAAATCAAATATAGCAG
The DNA here is from genome assembly GCA_024679065.1 of Sphyrna mokarran. Taxonomy (NCBI): domain Eukaryota; kingdom Metazoa; phylum Chordata; class Chondrichthyes; order Carcharhiniformes; family Carcharhinidae; genus Sphyrna; species Sphyrna mokarran. The sequence continues at coordinate 86,090,894 of JAGIQG010000005.1, read as the reverse complement.
TTAATTTTAAATATAATTCCATTGATGTGTGGATTATAAAATGACGATATTTTGAATGATATTGTTCCATAAGCCTTCATGCACAATGGGGGAAAATTTGGTTTCAGTGATAGAGAACTAGTGGAAGGCCTAAACTACTTCTATCTGGGAGGCTTGTATAATTAAAGTGCACTTAGACACTTAATTGACCAGTGTCAGGCTTGCCACATGATCAAGGGCCCAGCAGGGCAGAAGTACCACATTCATGAGCTGCGGGTCAATAAGAGGCCAGCAGCTTCATTGCCAGCAATCCTATTGATGACACTGGCTACATTCTATCTGATACGCACCAAGGCCTCCACCAGGGAGCATCACTGGAGCTCAGGAGATAAGTCAGTACAGAGGAAAGAATGAGATTGCAGGGAATGGTTGTTGATGAAACACAGAGAGAAGGGTGCCGGGTGCAAGGCCAGGGGTGCCTTTCAGAATCCCATACATCCCTGATACTGGGTCCCTCAACAGGGCAGGGATTTGCTGTGTTGCCTTTGGGAGTCATTTGAGACATGAGTGAGTCCTGTTAAATCTCTGAGCCACCATTAAATTAAATTATTGATTTTAAGTGGCTCATTAATGAACCTAATAGTTATCTCACTGCCAGTGGACAGGATTCCCTTGTTGGACCATCCCTGCCCCTACTAAATTCCTAACACTGGGAATTGGAAGCAGGAATTCACTCCTGATTCTCCTGGCCTCTGCCTCTTCTGACACCATCATGCCCACTCTGGCAGGACACCTTACCATCATGCTCAATCAGGTGGGCTCAATTAAATCACATACAATGGGGGTGATCAAACCATCACACCCCACCAGCTGATTGATGAGGTGAGCCGGTAAGATCATAAGAGCTGAGAAATCATTTCCCCACCTGATTTCTCACCTTGAGTAATTTTATTGGCATTTTTAGTCTTGCACACATTTCCAGTATGAAACTCAGTGTGTTATTTAAATTTATTCAATGTTAATTTAAATGGAATCAGCGAGCTTGAGAGGGTATTGTAAAAGCTCACTTGCCTGTGTGGCATCAATGGGGGCCATTCTCTCCGATGAGAATCATGTATGGTCCCCAATCAACAGGGACCTGTTGTGATGACCTTGTTGTTAGAAGTTGAAATTGTAATGACGGGTCTGGTTGGGGAGGATGGGGGAGGTAGAGGGGAGGGATTAGTCTAGTTGGTCAGGGAGGGGCACAAATGATTGGGGGGCTCTGCGATATCATGGCAGGATGAGTTCAGACCACGGAGGCAGAGGCTATGCAACAGGTGACTGCTGCTTTTAGATCAGAGGCCTGTACATGCACAATTGTACCTGTTCCTGTTATCAGCCAGCCTTTGGGCAATTTAGGCCCTACCCACTCCCCGTATTGGCAAGAAACAGATTTCAGGATTTCTCTTCATGCACAAGAGTGCCTAAGATTTGACAGTTGGACTCACCAAGAAAAACAGATCTGAAACTCTTTCATTTTCACATCTATTCTGGACTTTGGACTTTTTTCGTGAGGTCACCCCCAATGTCTTGTGAAAAGCAAAATTCTTTCAAAGACATTTTTCTGGATCTCCATCCAAGGGCATTTGACTACCTGCCCCAGCCTGGAAATTTCTTCAAGTGCCATTTTTGGAGGGCAAATAGGCATGATTTGTGCCAGCATGTCTGCCAGCAATTTTCCCAAACTTAGTCATTTTTGGGAAAGGGGTGAGATTTGATACAGTGCCATACAATCGACATGTGTAAAAAGTTAATTCAAGATTATTAATATATATCAGGAAAAGTAAAGGTCCTAATACTGACCCCTAGGGATCACCACTACAAATTTTTCTATAGCATGAAAAATATCCATTAATCATTACTTTCTGCTTCCTATAATTTAGCCAGTTTTGCATCCACATTGCTACAATTCCTTTTATTCAATGAATTTTAACTTTTCTCACAAGTCTGTTCTGTGGCACTGTATCAAATACCTTTTGAAAGTCCATATACACCACATGAACTACATTACCTTCATTCACCTTTTCTGTTACCTCTTCAAAATACTCCACCAGATTAGTTAGACATGATATCATCTCTAGAAATCCAAGCTGACTCTTCCTAATTAAACTACGTTTCCACATGACTATCCCAAATAATCGTTTCTGGAAGATTGCCCACCAGTGATGTTGAACTTCCTGGTCTGTGATTGCTGAGGCTATTTTACTACATTTTATGATAAAGAACATAACATTTGCAATTTTCTAGTCCTCTGGCATTTCTCCTGAGTCTAGGAAAGACTGGAAGGTTATGGTCAGCATCCCTGTAATTTCCATTCTCACTGCCTTCAATGTCCTTGGATGCACTCAGTTCTGGTGCCTTGTCAACTTTCAACATCAACAGTCTATCCAACAGTTCCTCCTTCTCAACTTTAAATGTTTTTAGGGACAGCATATCCTCCTTTGTCACCATGGACTAGATTGCATCTATTCCTGGGTAAAGAGAGATGCAAAAGTTTCATTTAACACCTCAACTATGTGTCATGCCTTCACGTGTAAATTCCCTTTTAGTTGCTTAATTGGTCCTATTCCCTTTACCATTTTACTACTCTGTCTTACTATTTATATTCAGTGGAAGACTTTGGGATTCCCCTTTCTGTTGACTGCCAATCTTTGCTCATCATCCCTCTTTGCTTCTCTTTCTCATCTTCCCTCTGAACTTTCTGTAGTCCTTCTCGTTCTCAATTACACTTTCTACCTGACAACTGTCAGAAGCACACTTTTTCTCTCTTATCTTAACTTCTCCGTTTCATGCAGGGAGTTCTTCATCTATTTGCTCTACCTTTCCCTTATAAAGGAATATACATTAGTTGTATCCAGACAAATGTAGCCCATTGTTCAGCTACAATTTTCCTGTGGGTTCATTTGGGTTCATCCGTCCCAGTTCTGTTTTGCCTCATTGAAGTTGGCTCCCCTCCCGCCTCCCAGTTAGTTATTTTTGCCTGAATGAAGTACAATATTCAAGGTGATCAATTGCACGTAGGCAAAGAATCTTCCCTTACAAATCATTGCAGAGAGTAATTTCTTTATGGTGTGAACTGTTAAAAATAATGATGTGCATAGTAGACAACAATGTTGAGAGTTTTTATAAACGTTCTGCAAACAGCATGGTTCTCATCCATTGGTTATTATTTTTGTCCAGAAAACATCAAATAATGACAGCAGAGGAGATGAAAAGCTCCATGAGACCTGGTTAAGCACTAGTACATGCTTGTTAAAATTATTTGGTTAGAAAGAACAAATGTTTTGCTCATGAGAAGATGTATTTGGAAAGGATGATATACTCATCTAATTGGATTGCTACTATTTTCAAATACGAGTCAAGCTATTCATTTCTCCATAGAAAATACTATCACAAGCAATGTGTTTACCATTCCAGTCATGGCCCTGGTGTCAAAGCTGACCTGTGCTGTCAAACATCGTCCTTTCCCAATCCTCCCTCCAATGTGAGTTATGAAGTAAACAAGATAATGAAAGGCATTTTCTTTAGAGGACAAAAGTACCTGGCAACATTGTAAAAAGTCATCTGCATGATGTGTCCACCTAAATCACAACAGGCAAATAAATCACCAGTGCCTACTTTCACAATGCATTGTAGAAAAGCAATGGTTTGCATAAAATGAAGCACCTTGATAAATTATGTTGCTGTAAATAGTATTTGCTGAGATATAAACTGCATTTTCACTATCCACGCATGTGTTTGATTCTTTATTTGCTCCTTTCCTGCAATAGGCTCTGCAGAAAATAGCCTAAGGTGCCAGTGGTGACTTTGCCACTCAGATGAAAAAAAAGTCATTTGAACTTTTAATAGCCTGTTACATTATTCTTTTAGAATGGCAGCGAGACCCCCCCTAACACGCCAATCAGATTCCGCATCCCCAAGTCCCATATCCTCCCATATGCACTGACCCATGTCCAATGGGCAGAGCCAAGATGCCCCTTGGGTATTGGCAATTTGTCCATTGAGCAGTGCCAGGGTGCCAGACCTAGCACTACCAAGGTGCCAATGCCCTGAGGGCACCCCATCCCTGCTTCCCGACCTTCTGGAAGCCTCGATTGCCCCCCTTCATTCCAGCAGGATTGGACTTGTTAGTTCACCATTTTGGGGAGCTACTGTAATCACTGATGAAGTAAACTAATCTGGTGGATGTGGAGATGCTAACAGACCCAAAGACTTCAGTCCCAGCCCATTAATTACATTGAAATTATATTAAAATGACTATTTAAATGAGTTTTGCACCACCCCAACAATTTCTAGCGTGGAGTTAACATTGCCAGAAATCCGGCACCAGGAGTTGCAAGTAGGGCAGGAACACACGCAAGAATCCCATGAATCAGTTGACATGAGTATCTCCCAGCCCACTGTGCTAAAGAATTAGTAAGAGGTCTGACAACACCAATTTTAAATCCAACCAATTTATTTGATAGTAAACCTGCTAGCTTTTGGCCTTTGTACCTTTGTCAGGTGAATGAGGTGGTCTGGTCTGCAATAGCACACATATCAGCACAGACGGTTTACAGATTGCTGATTAGAATGCGAATCCTTACAACTAACCTGCTATTCAAGTCTTAAAGTGGCTAACAATGTGGGTGGAAGGAGCACTGAGCACAGGTTAGAGAGATGTGTATTGTCTCCAGACAGCACAGTAAGTGAGATTTTTTGCTAACCCAGGCAAGTCATGGGGGTTACAGATAGTGTGTCATGAAGCCAAGATCCCTGTTAAGACCATCCTCATGTGTGTGGACAGTCTTAACAGGGATCTTGGCTTCATGTCACACTATCTGTAACCCCCATGACTTGCGTGGGTTAGCAAAAAACCTCATTTACTGTGCTGTCTGGACACAATACACATCTCTCTAACCTGTGCTCAGTGCTCCTTCCACCCACATTGTTAGCCACTTTAAGACTTGAATAGCAGGTTAGTTGTAAGGATTCGCATTCTAATCAGCAATCTGTAAACCGTCTGTGCTGATATGTGTGCTATTGCAGACCAGAACACCTCATTCACCTGACGAAGGCACAAAGGCCGAAAGCTAGCAGGTTTACTATCAAATAAATTGGTTGGATTTAAAATTGGTGTTGTCAGACCTCTTACTGAGTTTACCCCAGTCCAATGCCGGCATCTCTACATCTAAAGAATTAGTGCAGCAGGATAGCAGAATTACCCCCTCTATCTTCTACCTAGCAACTGACTCTATGGGTGGAATTTTCCAGCCACGCCCACCCCGAAATTAGAAAATCCAGCCCAAGATCAACAAACCTCTCATCCATTCCAATTCACATAACTGGCAGGCAGATAAAATTCTTCCCCGTTTCTCACTTTGACAATTATTGTTTAAATGTGAACCAGATTGTACTTTGCCTTGTGTCAGATTTGATCCTGAGACAAGCTTCTGTCAAACACATCACTAAAACCATTTATTTCTAGCTTTGTGCCATCATGTGACTCTGACCTTATTCAGTTCATCTGCTGCTAAAACATTCAACCATGTCTTGGTTAACTCTGCTTAGCCTTCTTCACAAGTTTTACCTTCCATAAGCTTGAGGCTACCTAAAATTTGATTGTCCATGTAAAACTCACATCAAGTCTTGTTCAACAATTAGCTTCATATCCAATTTACTGGCCTCACCCAATCAATCTTTATAATGTGCTCCAGCTTGCCAAGATATCTGCCTTGATTTCCCTCTGACTTCTTGAGAAACCCATATTTTAAATGCCCCACCTTTTCCAGCTGCATTCTCAGCTACTTAAATTCTAAGATCTGATATGACCACCTGAACCTATTTGCCTCTTTCATTCTTTAAAACAGTTGTTAAAGCATCTCTCTTTGACTAAGTGTTTGGTCATCAGCCCTTTGAAACACTTCCAGATGTTTTACTATTTTAATGGTGCCATTTAAATACAAGTTGTTGTTGTTGCTACAATGTCAACAATCTGCATTCATCATCATTAGTAAACTGTCCTTCCCCCATTTAGTACAGTGTTGTGGTAAAAGACTGAAACAACTTGTGTCTGTAAGTCCAGTAATAAGTATTTTTTTATTCAAGCATGCTAAGGAGACAAAGCTTGATTCTTCAGTGTTCCTCTCATACAAAAGCTGCAGAACATGCTTATTTCTTTTGGTTATCATATTTCACTAAATGAGCAGAATTATATGGGTTGCAGATGTTCCCTGTTATCTCACCAGTGGGTATGCTCAAGTTTGTGATCAAATCCTCCCAGTCAATATCTCTTATCACACCTTTGCTCATGAGGTTATTATCACACACTAATCCTCCATGTAGGAACCTTGTTTACTCTGTTGGAAAGCATCAGTGTGCAGGGGGAGGTTTAGACTGCCTTTGAAGGCACCCTCAAGAGGGTTAAATGACATCACAATGACAGTGAGCGGCACAGTGACACAGTGCTGCTGCCTTACAGCACCCGAGATCCAGGTTCCATTCCACTGGGTCATTGTGCAGAACATGTATGTTCTCTACATGCCTACCTGATTTCCTCCCGCAATCCATAAGACATGCTAGTTAGATGCATTGGCCATGCTAAATTCCCATTCAATGTACCCGAGTGTGGTGAGTAGGAGATTTTCACAGTAACTTCATTGCAGTGCTAATGTAAGCTTACTTATGACATTAACAAAATAAACTTAAACTTAAGAATTGTATGGTGAATTTCAGGATCACAGATTGAGACGATGTAATGTTGTGAATCAGTCCAACATCCAGGATCCCACTTGGCATATTCACCAATTCCCTCACATATCCATGAATTCAAATTTATATCCATCCTAATAATGTTCTGTTATTATGTTCCTTTGTATACTTTCAGAAATGTTATTGCATCTCCCATACCTCCTGTTTTGGGCTGTGTAACTATAGTTCTGTTGTTCTTGCTGCAAATGGATATGGTCTAATTTCTCCACAGCCTGATATGTGTAGAGGTACAGTACCAAATTTTACCTTCAATGTCTGATTTAGCATTATCTATCAGATCTTGATCCAACATGTCACATATCTGCCCCTTATACTACGAGTCAGTCATATGAATGATTTTTAACCCCTCTACATATTCCTGACACTGTAGAACTGCAATTTTATTTGTGTTGTGCATCACTGTCCTCCTATGATTTATTTTGTTATCTTGCAGGTATAAGCACCATAATTTATGCTTTATCTAGGTTGGATCAGTTTGGTGAATTTGTAGGTTATTTCCAACATTACTGTTGTAACTTAAACTTAAGAATTGTATGGTGAATTTCAGAATCACAGATTGAGATGATGTAATGTTGTGAATCAGTCCAACATCCAGGATCCCACTTAGCATATTCACCAATTCCCTCACATATCCATGAATTCAAATTTATATCCATCCTAATAATGTTCTGTTATTATGTTCCTTTGTATACTTTCAGAAATGTTATTGCATCTCCCATACCTCCTGTTTTGGGCTGTGTAACTATAGTTCTGTTGTTCTTGCTGCAAACAACCAAACGTAAACAACCAAACATTTTTTTAAAAATTACAATAAGTATTCATGAGTCTGGGGCACATTTTGATTTAAAGTTTTCAACTGACCATTATTGTCCATTAGTGCAAAGAGCAATCTGGTGGAATTTTTGTAAACATCGCTCTACTGAATTAGAGGGGACTGTGAATTGAGGGTGAACCCTACGTCCTGTCTCCAGATGATCCTCTTTTCCTATTGGTGGAATTGTACAGTGAGGACAATGATGTATACCAATGTGAACAAGATCAGTAATATTGGGCAAACAAATGGGTGTATTTGAATTTTTGAGCCTCAGTTCCAAAGATCATGTCACCACACGCAGGCTTTAATTTCTTTAATTTTTCTTTTTACCTTTTGGTTTGCTGTACTACTTTGATGAAGGTTCAGTGAACTTGAGCCAATTTTATCTAAATCTGACTTGAATCCTCAGTAGGGTTTTAGGTTTGTGTCATATTCCTCATAGTACTCCTCAAGAGTCCCCTCCCCCACTTGTGAATATTTATTAGTTGAATAAGACCTACTCTGGCTGGTTTGATGCAGAATGTAGTGTCAGTGATACCGCAATGTGTTGTGCATAGTGATATTGTTTCAGGGAGGTAGTGGTAAGACAATACTTCCTTGCTCCCTTGTAAACAACCTGAGTTATGTTTGTGTCCAGGCTACGAAATTCTACTGAGCAATTTAGATTAGTTTTTGTTCTAAAGCCACATTGCGCATGCTCATTTAAGTAAACTGGACACAGACATGCGATTATTTTGTCAGTTTGCTGACATCTGACCAAAATAATGCCTATGAATCTCCTTCCTTTCTCCACTGCATATGGTAAAGTGTCGTTGTGTCTTTGCGAGATATCTCGTGGATATTGTCTATACTTTCCACTTCAAAAACCCTCAGCCTGACCCAGTCATCAGTGATTATGGGGAGTCCTAGTATCATTCCTGGGGCTTTACCTCGAGTCCCTTTATAGTCATTGTTGAACCAGACTTTGGTCAACTGTCGCATCTAGCAGCCAGATAACTTTGGGTATTTCTTATCCATGAATAAGTTTTCCATCTGTTCTTCACTAATCCAAGATGGAACCCTGTCCATTGCGTACCTGTTATAGGTTTTCCCTTAGCTGCTCTATCACCCAGTGTCCATATGCACAAAATAAATTCCAGTTCTGTTGTTTGTCATTATCCTTCAATTTTCCCCTCATAATTTGGTTGATCATTTTAGTATGTCCTTCTAATACATGACCATGTCGTTGCTGGCTGCATTCCCAGTGAGTTCCCCTTCAGCTTCTTGCCGATTGTCCTCCTTACTGAAATTTAATGTCTATTTAACCTGTTGGGTCAGAATCCTAAGTTTATTGTAAGTCGGCTAAATCAAGGGCATTGTTATTTGCTATCCTGCCCCCTATGCTGTGACCATGTCATTAACTAATACTCTCTTGGATCTTTCCTATTCTTTCCGCTATTTTTGAATAAGTTTGTATTGAGATCTTTGAGAAATGTTTTGAACTTATAAACTTGCATCAAGGGGAAATTCCTAATAACCACATTGCACAAAGGCACTGTCTCATCCATACTAATTTACTCTTGACTATAATTAAACTGACATTCTTCTTTAGGTTATTAAATGTGATAATGACAGGAAGCAAAGGCAAAATTCCTTTGTTTAACTCACTATGTTGCTGAATTCCTGTCCTTCTTCTCAGAGTCCACTCCAGTGAATTTGAAATTAGCACTTTGCTACGCAGCTGCAGGATTTGAACAAATTAATGTTTAAGTTGTATTGAAATTAATGATATTTTTGGTAATCACCACCATAAAATGTGATGTATGTGTCACATGATGTGGGACAAAAGTAAATTTGAGTGACATTCAAAGACAGAAGAAGACTTTGATGCAATAAACTGCTAATAAGCTGATTTATTTTTGGAAGTATATTATTCCAAGTCCCATCAGCAATGAATTTTCACTACTGGTTGTCAAGGAAACATCTCTATACCATTAATTTAAGTGTTTTGAGCTATTATATAATGAGGTTAAGTACGTAATTTATTTCAGGGGAGAAAGAAAGTTTGTAATTGACATGCAAAGTGATTTTGAAATAATTTTAGGAATGTGTATTGTTATTTATGTCATCTATTTGTTGATATTTTTAATTGTCAAAAGAGAGCCATATGTGCTTTATGTGTAAAAAGCTTGAATTTTTTTTAGAAATACTAGTAGATAATTGATAAACATTTGTCTTTGTTCAGAAGACATTTCTCTCAACTTTAATGTAGCTATTAAGTCAGTTTTTTTAAATGGATGCGCTCCTAAACAAAAGACAAAAATATGTCATATCAACACATTACGAAGGTAATTTTAACCTGACTTACCTTGTAGATAAATGGCAGTGTTGTATATGATCATCAGGTTTACACTCTTTTTAATTGTACTCAAAATTAAAATCATTAGATAGTTGGAGGTGGGAATGGGGGGATAGAGCAGCCAGCCAAGTTGATGCTGTTAGTATTATCCATGACAAATTAGTTTACTGACATTGTCAACAGTAACTTTTAGCATGTAATCTGTGATCAGTGTTATTATCAGCCATCATTTTCCAAACAGTATATAATCATGCATTATCATTAAGTCATATCATACAATTCACATATGATGATGTAATTGTTAAGGAGAATATTAACTATTTTGATCAAAATGAAACTTTGGCTGGGATTTTCTATTCCTGTGTATAGCAGACGGCATGGTGGACAGGAGCAGAAAGGAATCATGAGAAGGCCAAAAATCCATCTTATGTTGTTGTAAAATTAATTCACAATTAGAAACTGCAGGTTTCAATAGTTTCTTCATCCAAGTTTTCCATCACAGCAGATCTAGAACATGATTCAATGTGTTTGTCTTTTATCACAAGGACTGCACAAGAAATCATCCCTTTACGTATCATCAGGCCCTGGCTGCATCCATTTGGACTGATGTGTTTCATATGGTGCACCAGCAATGTGCAATGGCTTTGAGATTTAGTTGCCTACTTATATCACAAAGTAAGCATCTAAAAAAATGGGAGCAGTTGACATGATCTGAAATTGTTGAATGTTGAGGCTATAAAATGCTGCACTGGGTGACATAGTGCAGTTTCTCAGTTTCCATTGAGGTGTATTAGAATGGTATAGGAGGCCAAGAATGCAAAGACCAGAATGGGATTGAGGTGGAGAATTAAAATGCCAAGTGCTCAGAACTCAGTGTTACACTTGCAAACGGAATACTTACACACAATCTGTGTTTGGTAAATGGGACCAAAAAGTTAGCAACAAATTGGAAAGTACAAGTAAATTGCTGTTTCACCTGGAAGGATATTTTGAAGTCCTGAAAGTTGGAAAGGTAGGATGTAAAAAAGCAGGTGTTGCGTCTCTTGCACCTACAGGGGAAGCTGTTATGGGAAGAGGATGGATGGCTGAAAATTCACAGAGCGAATTGTCCTTTTGAATGCTGAATGGACAGAGGAATGGAAGATGCACTTTGTGGTGGTATTAAATTGGAGGTGGTGAAAATAGTAGCTAGTGGTGGATTGAATGTGAAGTCTGGTGGGGTGAAAGGTGAGAACAAGGGAAACACTACTATTTTTCTGGGAAGGAGGGTAAGGAAATAGGACAGACACAGTCAAAGATCTGAGTGAAGGTTTCCTCAGTTGATAGAAAAGGATGACTTATGGGAAATTCTGGTATGGAATGTGGCATTATCAAAATGCTTATGACAGAACTGCAGCAACTGGGAGAATGGAATAGAGTCCTTATAGGAAGTGGCAATGGAGGAATGTATCATCAAGGAGTCAGTGGATTTAGAAAAGTTATTGGTCAACAGCCTATCCCCAGAAATGGAGATTGAGAAGTCAAGGAAGAGAAGTCAAGATTCAAACTCAACCAAATTAATGAGAGGGGCATTGGAACAAAAATTCATGATACTTCTTAATTTAGGACAAATTCATGAAATGGCATGAAAACAATCATCAATATATTTGTAAAGTGATGCGGGAGAGAAACTGAGCAGGATTGGACTAAGAATGTCCCATGTAAGTTTTTGGGTTTTGAGGTATAAAATCTTTCTTATTAAAAAAACTCTAAACTCCGAATTTTTCATTTTTAACACTTAGATCAAGCACGTCTAAGTGTGCTTGATCTAAGCAATAACTAATATTTATGAATCAAATAGTATTTATTAAACAAGGTTTTACATATACTTAACAAGATGCAATGAAGACATCATTGACATTTCTCATTTCTCCTAAGGGACTTAAGAAACTTTGATGTTGTCATCATAGACAGTGTCCCTTTTCTTTGAGCTTGTCTTTAAAATGATGTTGAACTGTTCCAGAAGTGTCACACCCTAGAAAGTATGATATCACCTGGGCAATGAAAATTACAATTTCTCAACTTTTATCTCTTGGTCTCCCATTTCTCTTTCCTTTTTTGGAGATGGTCCAAATTTGATATACCTATTGGCTATAGGAGATAAATCACCTCACGTTCCTCCAGTTTTGCAACAATCCCTGCTTATGGATCATAAACTCCAGATATTTATAATGCTTTTCACTGTATACCAATATATGTGACAATAATAAATCAAATCAAATCAAATTCCATCACAAACAAAAATGAACATTTCTATCCAGAGTCAGAGAAGCCTTAAAAAAAAGTTAGGTTCTCTTAACACAGGCACCACATTAAAGCTATTAAAATCAACAGAATAACACTTCTTAATCATAACAACAGAGAATAAAGGTCTACTCTCTGGTACAGATCAATTAAAGCAATGAATGGTGGCTTTAAACATAGGGTAGAGTTTTCCACATAATCCACATGTGACAGAAACGACTCAGCGCTGGCTGGCAGCATGTGGGGTTTCCCATTGAATGCATCCCTGGCTGCCAGGAATGGACAGATGAAATATTCCAGTCATAGTGTCATCTTAAGCTTACAATGTTTTTAGCTATTCCTTCAGACTGATTTAAGACTAAACATGTATTAGTATTTTGACCATTAAGGCAACATCAGCTCAGGATCCATACAATAATAAAACAATTTTGTTTTTTCACAAATAATTGCCTGTTTCTTCAACTACCTTGACTATTAATTGCCTAAAAGATCAAAACTGAACCATTTAATTTTAAGTTTTGCTAACAGAATAAAATCCATCAATATTACAGATTCTAAAAATTATTAGAATTATAAAAATCTTACACCCTCATTTTTTATAAAAAAGTGGCCACAGCAATAAAATAAAAGCAACAAATTGTGGATGCTGGGAATCTGAAATGAAATTGAGTGATGCTATAAAAACTTGACAGGTCTGGCGGCATTTGTGGAGGGAGGAACAGGGTTAATGTTTCAGCTTTTTCAAATTTCATATAGCAAGAATTCAAATGGATTCTCACGGCAACAACTTTTGTGAACAGAAGGTGAGAGGAAATGAGAAGCTGTTCAATGTGAGAGCACATATAACCAGGTAGAGGAGGGTGATGTTAGGTGGTGCTAGTTGGACCTCCATTCATAGAAGAAGCGGAGGCCTCCTTTGGTTCTCCTAACAAGGGATAGAGGAGCAGAGGGACTAGGCATTCATGGTTAACATCAGGAAACTGTTGGCAGAGGATCTGAGAAAAGTTATGGATGTGGGTGACAAGAAGTTGGACAAAGGAAGTAAAAATACACATGTTAAGAAGAAATACATTTGACAGGACAAAATAAGACTGAAACAAATGGGCTACAAGAATGATTCTAATGATGGATCTTGGAAAGGAGTGTGTTGTTCAGGTTTAAAGGACTATCAGGTTGGAGATGAGGGGGAGAAGATCTACAAGAAGTGATACTCGGGAAAGGATGTGGTCACAGCAAAGCTAAGGGGAAGAATTTCACATTGTAAGTGGCAATATTACTTTGTTCTTCATGTTGGCTGGAATTCTCTGGCCTTGCAAGCCCCACTATCACTTCCAACAAGAATGGAGAACTTGGCGCTCAACCTAATCTCCACTCACAGCAACCGCAGGCGAGGTCGGAGAATTCTGACCGATATCTTTTATAACTTATGTATGCAAATGTATCACAGTTCTCATTACATTTAGGATTTTCTGAAGACCACAAATAATTGATACGACAGAAAAATGATGAATTCCAAAAGATAGCAAACAGGCTGAGTAAATTTGGCTGCAAAGAATAACAAATGAATTTGTAAACTTACAGGGGGTAGTAAAAGGCACTGAACTTACATTCAGATTCTGCTTATTTCGAGTGAAAGTGAATGAATAAAAGAATTGCTATAGTTGCTATGTGCCTCCTTTTGTAATTTTGCTGCAGTTAACACCGAAAATAATTCTTTTTGCCAGGGTATTTAATATTCGCACAAGAAGTGGTAAAATATTTACAAGTTCCTTCTTTGGGGATGCAGTAAATTTCATTGTTGCAAAATTAAATGGATTATATTTCAGTTATTAAAACTATATTCAGTAAAATTATCATTAAGCTGAATTTAGAGAACTGAAAGAATACAAAGGGAACAGCGAGTTTAAAATCATAATTGCCAATCACTGATCTAAACTAGGAATTTTCAATAAAGTAGCAACTCAGTTGAATATGTTTTTAAAATATGCCACCTTTCAAGAAACATTCTTATTTTAATTTCTACTATGAGCTCTTTCATGAAATATTAACATTAACTTAAAGGAATGAAGCAAACAGTGCCAAATGGAACTCCAAGGGTTGGTACTTTCTTTGCTTTGTTGCTGCTCAAGATGCATGCATCCAATTCCATGAGGAGTTCCATAGATTGACATATTTCTAGGCTTGAATGTACTTCATGAACTATTCAATTGCAATGGGAATCTCACAAATTGGCATCAATATTGACCCAGTGTGAATATGCAAGATTCCTCTCAGATCTATGTATGAACACTGCTATCGATTATAACAACTGTGCTGTTTCTCCCAAGCAACTTGAAAACAAAGTGATACATCTTCATGAGCTGGCAATTGAAACTTAAGTAAAACTTGCATTTATATAATATCTTTCACAACCATAAGATGTCCAGAAGTATTTTCCAGGGTTCTAATGCAGCAGCCGATGTGCGCATAGCAAGATCCCACAAAAAGCAATGTGATAGCAACAGGCAATCTGGTCTTTTCCACGTTATTGTTTGAGGGCTAAATATTTGCCAGGACACCAGAGATAACTCACCTCTTATTGAGACTAGACATTTACTTCTAGAGATTATGGCAATCTGAAACATTATTGGGAAAAACATATCTACTTTTGCAAGAATCCTAAATCTTAAATTCTTTCCTTCTCCAGAATAAGTCATCACAGACTTTTCACATTGGCCAGATTTTTAGAATGATGGAGTTTCTCTTTCTGCCATCTGAGGAGTTGGCAGAGAACACATCCCTGCCAATAGTGCCTGCCTCTCAACATTTAATACCCCAACAAGCTACACTTCCACTTTTCAACCAGGAGCAAATCCCACCTCGGAAAGCTATCGGCTAACCTGACTGTCCAGCATCTCTCCCGTCTCTGCAACGCCAGATGGCTCAGTGGACAGGACTGGAACTACAAGCAGTCCTGTGAGTCTCAGGGTGAGAAGGGCAGATAAAACCCTAAAAGGATGGGCAGAGAAAGGGTGGGCTGTTGGTGAAGATGCTGGGGGGCAAGGAGAACCTGCAGGGGGTCAAGCCTTTTGTGGGGCAGGTAGGAAGGAGGGTCAGGGGGTGGTGGCCGGTTGCCTGATATTATAAAAAGGCTGTTGATGCATGTTTTTGATAAGTAGCCCCCATCAATCCTTGTCCTAACACTTGTAGTGAATGGTCTCCTGCACCTGTAAAAAGTCTCACAACACCAGGTTAAAGTCCAACAGGTTTATGTGGTAGCAAAATCCATTAGTTTTCAGACTGCTTGCTGTTCCTTCAACAAGTGAGCAACATATGTTCCAAAAGCTAGTGGCTTTTGCTACCAAATAAACCTGTTGGACTTTAACCTGATGTTGTGAGACTTCTTACTGTATTTACTCAAGTCCCATGCTGTCATTCCTACATCAATCCTGTATCTGTTCAGGGGAAAGAAACTGATGTGAGGAATTTCTCAACAGTATTTTCTCTTAAAGGGCTGAGTAGAATCATGGAAGTCATTTTATGGCATTGACTTCTGTTCGATCAAATACCAATGCTTTTGAATATTTTGGAACTGATAAGAGGCCCAACCTGAGATTTTTATCAACTGTAGCTGGGATCAGTTCCACTGGCTCTGAGAGAGAATAATAAATAGAATTCCCAGACATACTCCTAATTCGGTTAGCTGATTGAGGGAGGTTGAGACAAAGATACATTTTTTCTCACCATCAAGTGAAATTTGGGCCTGAGCATACATTAGCCAGAGACCTAATGGATCCAAGTTTTAGCCAATGATTAAGTCTGCTATACAAATAACATTTACTGTGATTATTTACAAATATAATGGGAACAAGAAATCTACCCTGACACATCCACTCATCTCTATTTTTCTTTCTCATTCTTGGCATAATTTTCAGTTCCATAGAAATCTCATTATAGAACTCCCTACTCGAGTCCTTTCAGTATTGTTTTTACCATTCTCAAACAAGCAAAACAAGCATGCCCGTGATCACCAGCAATATCCTCTGCGCACGTAACTGTGTTACATTGATCCTCTTTGTTCTTTACAATTTCTGCAGCAATTGATATCATCCTCTTCTACTTCAGATGCTTTTACCTCACTGAGATGATCTTTTAGAGCATTCAGCATCTTTAGCCTTTGGCAAGTTATTCAACTTCATCGCTCATGTTGTCTCTTTTCCTCCCTTCTTTATCCAATCCTACTAAATTGCATGCTTATCTTTCAACTTTGAATTCTGTTGAAAGGCTGGAATATTAGCCTCTATGTACATTTAGCATGGGCTTTCTTTACGATTGTGAAAATTGGATAGAGACATATTGGCATGTCCAGCATTGCTTTTATATTTACGTTTCATCTCAGTTAATCGTTGTTATTAAATTCTGAATTCTGTTATTAAATTCTGAATTCTGTTATTAAATTCTGAATAGTGTAGAATAATGAAAGAGTGCTGAATGTTCTGTGCAACAAAATACGTTGTAATGTTAAATTAATGAGTAAATTACAATGTTTATAAATATTTGTTTACAAAAATAATAAAGATAGCTAACATTCATTTAGAAAACTGGAGAATTGCACAGAGATAATGAGTTAAAGTTATAAAACAATAAATTAACTGCAAATGAGCAGATGATAATCATTCATTGAAAATTAATCTTCAGCCATGCTTGTTCCCAGTTTCATGTCATCCTTCATCTCACAAAAGAAAATCCTCATTTGTCAGGTATTGAGGAACACATAGTCCATCAACTCAGGGGTACTAACACCCTCACTAAGTTTCCCCCCACTTCACTTCTCTCTTACCCCATTCCTTTTTCTAATCTCACCCTTTGCCACTATACTCTCTGAAACGATTCAGCTTTACCTTGTTATGCCTGCATCTCAATGAATTTCGAGTTTGTCATGACATGAAGATCTTTTTTCAGCTCCTTCACCACTGTGATCACATTTTTAGTCAGAAGTGCTCCCCACTAACCTCTGGACCCTTTCACTAGGCTCCAGTATTCTCCCTCCACCTCGTAACCTTCCCCCACACCCAGCTTCTTAGCTGTTCTTGACTTTATCATTCAGAGCCATTGAGAGTGATATCAGCCTCTTAATTTCCTTAGTCATGCTAACTTGCCTCCTTTCAAACTTGCTGCATTCCATTCTCACTGCTCTATCCCTGGCATTGTTATCAATTCTTCTGGTAAGGATTATGCTATCCTGTCTAGCACTCTGGCCTTGAACTTGCAGAGGTTGAGCACCAAATCGCAGACATTTCTTTCTATCCTCCCCTGGACAATGATCCCATCATTGAATATCAAGCCATTGTTTCCAGCATTGTTGCAGACCTCATCTCTTCTGGAGCTTTTTCCTCTACAATTTCCCCAACACTTTTACCACTTTCCTGAAATCCACAAACAGGGTTATCCCATGGTACCCTATTATTTCAGTCTCTTCCTGGCGTACTGAACTTATTTCTTACAATTTTATCTTTTCTCCCTTGTCCTATCTCTTCCCAACTACATCCATGACTGTTTGACACGATATCATTTTAACAAATTCCTGTTTTTGCCCCTAACCATCTCCTCTTCATTATGGATGCCCAATTTCTCCACACCAAGAGGGTTTCAGGGCTCTCTGCTTCTGTTTTGAGCAGAGACCTAAACAATTCCTACCCATCACCGCTCTCCTCTACCTAACTGAACTTGTTCGTTCAGTGAACAATTTCTCCTTTAAATTGTCTCATTCCCTCCAAATAAAAAGTATTGCTATGAGTACCTGTAATGGTGCTAGTTATGCCTGTATTTTTATGGGGTTATGTGGTACTTCCTTCTTTCCATTGCTGCTCAGGCATTCTCCTCCCACTCCCATCATCGTGAACAATGGTGAACAGGACCCTCAACTGTGTATGACCCTTTTACACACTTCTGCTCTCACTTCCTCCCACAGAACTGCAATACTGTTCCCTTTGGCTTCACTTTTTACACCAACACCTTCATAATCTTTTATTTCCGCCACCTCCACCTCCAACATGATGCCATCACCAATCCCATTTCTCCTCCCTTGTTAGGACATTTCCTGACCATTTCCTCTGCAACTTCCTGGTTCACTCCACCTTCAGTCCTGACATTTCATCTTCTTCCCAAGGTATCTTCCCAAGCAACTGCAGAAGGTGTTACATCTGCCCTTATAACTCTGCTCTCCTCACCATCCAAGGGCCCAGTGATTTACCTGCTTACAATTTGGTATACTGCATTCTATTTTACATTTTATAGGACACTTCTGGCCAATTCACAATGATTCTGAACTTTCATTTGCGTGTCTTCAGCTGACTGCAGTGTTTCAGTGTAATTTAACACAAGCTTGGTGAACAGCACTGCATCTTCTGATTAAGCACTCAACAGCTTTCTGGGTTCAATAAGGAGTTAAACAGTTTCTTCAAAAATATTTTTATGTATTGAGTGAGCTAATGCCACAGAAAAAAATTTTGAAAGGCTGAGCACCAGCATTTTAAGTGACTTAAACAGCTGTTTTCAACATTGCCAAACATCTTCATAACTACACCTTCCCATTTACAAAGCTATCAGAATGGAGTCAGACTGTCTAGAAGGAAACCACCAGAGACAATCAATGGAAATGAGTGTCAAAGACCCATCTGAGCAACACAGAAAATATCCAGAAAATATTCAGCCAAGTATGGATCAAGCCAACAGAATTTGGACAATGGACTCTGGTTGAGAAAGGAACTCCCCACCATGACCCTCTCCACCCTCAGACACATGAGCTAATCACTTCAAACCATGGGTCCAGATTGAGGATCCCCAGCATGCAGTGACTATATTTGAATAACAGTTTGTTAGTAGGAATACTGCTGATGCTGAAACTATGAAGTAAAACAGAAACTACTGGAGGTACTCAACACATCTGGCCACGTCTGTGGAGAGCAAAACAATTAAGGTGATAAGTAATCTAACCCTTTGTGTTTTAAGAAATGGATTTTCTAGATCTGTCAGTTGGGAAGGGGATTGTGTATAACATTGGACTAGTAATCCAAAGACACAAACTATTGATCTGAAGATCCAGATTTGAATTGCACCGTGGCAAATGAAAATTTGAATTCAATAAAAATTTGGAGTTAAAAGTCTGTTAATGTTTATCGATTGTCATAAAAACCCATCTGGCTCACTTATGTCCTTTAGAGAAAGAAATCTGCTGTCCTTACCTGGTCTGAACTACATGTGACTCCAGATCCACAGCAATATGGTTGTCTGTTAAATGGTCTAGCAAGCCAGATCACTCAGTTTAGGGGCAATTGAGGATAGACAATAAATACTGGCCTAGCCAGTGACACCCACTTCCCATGAACGAATGTTTAAAAAGTTAGAGTGCAGTAAGACTCTAAGGGGAATTTTCAGCCTGTCTTTGCCATCAAAGAGAACACCAACATAGGCAGAGAATCAGGAAATGCAGTTCTCTCTGGAGAGCTTGCATTTCCCGATTTTCTGCTCATTTTTAGCAATATCTTGAGGTTCTCGCCACAAAGAGCAAGAACCTCATTTTAATGGATTTGCCACATGATTCCCCCCTCACTGAATATTCAAGTATCAACAACATGGTGCCATATTTGCAAGGTCTAAAACATCTTTTTAAAAATGAGATTCAGTCAAAAGGGTCCTCTCAGGGATGCAAAGGTAAATATAGCCCGTGAGAGAGAAATTGGCCCAGGCAGAACCTGGCACTGCTCCTTAGCACAGGTTGATACTGCCAGGTTGGCAACCTGACAATGCCAAGTTGTGTCAGGGGGCAACTCCAGGAGAGGACCATCATGAAAGCCCCATGGGGATGATTGTCTTGTTATGTGTGGTGGAAGGGGGAGAGGCAGTTTGGGATAGAATGCCAACAATACGTCCATGGCAATGGAGGAGGGAATGGGTCCCTAAAGATTGTGCCGGGGTGCGGGTAGCCTTGAAGATGATGCTGGGACCTCTGAAAAGGTTAAAAATTATACAAGTTTTCAAAAATCACGTAAGTTGCTAGCTGCTAAGTTCCCAAAGACAGAGAAGGTGTGAGAAACCAGATGCCTTACACCCAGAAAGCCTCCAGATTATAGTTAAGGACCATGAAACTTTTAATTAAAAAGGAGAAGGAGGCTTTAGTTACACAGTATGCATACATGAATTCAGTTGAACAATATGCAGCTTCAGCTCAGAGATGTGTCCATTAGAACAAGGAACAATGGGCAAAGGGGTTTGGTATACCACTGGTCAGACATGCATCTTTCCTACTCAAGTCTGGCAGTTAGCTGATATGTAGAGAAGATACATGCTCGATGATATTATAATTAAATAAACTTATAAATATTTTCCTTGGACAATTATACTCATATGTTATATCTTGTGTAATCCTAACTATTAATTGTGAGTAGATATGGACAATTTCTGAACAAATGTACACCTTTGATTGATATTTGCTAATTCCTTATAACTGAATACAGAATTAGAACTATCTGCATAATGGTTTATTCAGGGCTTTCTGGTGTATTCACCAGCTGGAACACCAGATCCCTCGCTATAAGTTGTGGAAAAGGTCATTTAAAAACTTAGCTACTGCTGACCCACAACAGGTGCTGAGCCTCCGATGATTATGCCGGGATTGGGGGAGAGATTGTGTGCTGGGGAGCAGAGGGGGAGGAGCCCCCTCTGTTTATTCGTAAAGCTGATTGGGGTGCCATTCAATCATGATGTCTCAACCTCCATTAAGCCTTTGACCAGGCCCCACCTTACCAGAGTGGCAGCATAAAAATTGACCACTCATTTTTCTCACTCTGAGAGACGCAAAATCTGGAGGGAAAACTGATCTGTGCTGTTGAGAGCTGCACACTGATTTCAGCCTGAACTTAACTCTTTGAAAAATATGACAAGATTCCACCCCATCAATTTGTTATAGTGAGAAGAAAACCCAGATTCTGTCTCTCTCTCTTCAGCCAGTCTTCAAGTGTGCCCTTTATTCTGATCAGCCAAACACTACAGAAAGCCTCTTTGGCATAAACCAAGAAGCTGCTAATTCCAAAGGATGCAGAGACAATTTATTAACATTTTAAATCAGCCCAACACAGGTTCCAGAAGGATCAATAGCCACAAACTTAGCCTAAGATGGTGCAAGTCATTCATCATCACAGCAACTGTATATGCTTAACTTTCCTTCTGTTGATTGCAAAATGACCTTTCTAAACTGTTTACCTATCCTCCCTGTTTGTAATTTACTTCTGAGTCAGTGTATGAATCTCCTGAATGTGTGAGGCAGTTGGAGCAATTATTTTTATATGTTGGTTGTTACATACATTAATACATTTTTGTATTAATTTCAAGAAAACATTTTGTATAAAATTTCAAGAAAACCTGTCAGTGTGTGTCGTTTATGGTCACAGCACTTAAACAGTTAAACCCTCACAGAATTGACAAGTGTATTTTTGTAAAAATTTACTGCAGTTAATGGGGAGCCAGAAAGAGAAGAGAGCCTGTCTTCCACCAACTGACAATAACAAGTGTCATTCTCTACATTCCATGATAAAACTTCTTCAGATTTATAAAATAATAATTTTTAAAAGAATTTTTATTTTTTTTAATGATATGCTAACTGCTACCTTCATTCCCATGCAATGTCCCAATTTTTATTTTGCTCTTTGTAAAATGAGTAAAAAGTGACTGATAATCAGCAAGTTAAATTTCTTGGTTTGCTACTCATGAGAATATTTTAATCTAATTAGTTGCTTCACCAGTTTGCAAAATTCACTGAAGTTGAATACAAGAAATTCCTTCTAGATGTAGAATGAACTTGGCATTGTAATAAGGAAAGTCAATGCATGGACGAATCTTTATAGGCACCTTCCTCAAATCCAGTAGTGAATGCCTAACCTTGATTCAGTTTTGATGTAGCTAAGGTCAGAGTGCCTGAACTATCCCTGAAAGTTGACCATGATAGGAATAATAATCCATCAGCTCACTGTGATTCAGATTTATTTACTTTAAATACAAGAGGCTTAAGTTTTACCCACCACTAACTTCATTTAGATTTACTGCATAAACTTTCCAGAGTCCAGGAAACCCACCCATACAAACACATATATAATTTGAAAAATAAATAATTTTCTATCCAAAAACAAGATCTTTTTATTTGTAGCATGCTAGTGTTATAATAATATATAACTTCTGCCATATGCTGGATAAGCAAAATCACTAGTACAATTACACCATTAATTGTGACAGTCAGTGCTTGTATTGATAAAGAGAATTGGAACCTATGTTTTATGATCCATGCACAGTTCAAATTTACAAGTGGAACAGGATTTGTTTTATTACTATTATCCTCATTAAGGTACAGTTAAACAAACAAAAACAGAACATGTAGTTTCATTTTGTAATCAACATGCATTGTTACACTTCATTTGTCTCAGACTCCATTACACAAATAAAATTAGTTACCTTGTGTTTCTCTTTTCTTTATAATTAATTGAAATGTTCAAGATTTATGTTTGTTCTTGCCACGTTGGGCCAGTTCTTTGGAAATGGCTTTGAAATTGTTTCTAATTTTATCCCACATATAAACTAATGGCACACCACTCTACCTTTCCATCACCTTTCTTGATCCTGTCACTGACTCTATATTGACAGCTGTTCTGTTTGCCACTGATTACTTGATAAGTCAACATTTCCTCCTGTTGAATATTAGGAAGAGCAAAACCATTTGTAAAAGCTGTAAAGTTTATTTATTAATCACATATAGGCTTACATTAGCACTGCAATGAATTTACTGTGAAATTTCACAATCTGATGTCTGTTCAGATCAATGCACCTAACCAACATGTCTTTCAGAGTATGGGAGGAAACAGGAACACCTGGAGAAAACTCCCGCAAACATGGGGAGAACATGCAAGCTCCACGCAGACAGTGACCCAAACCAGGAATCGAACCTGGATCCCTGGCGCTGTGAGGTAGCAATCCTACTTTCCACCTCTCTCTGTCTTTCTCAGTCTTTCTCTCTCTCCTTCCAAAACCTTCAATTCTTTGAGCAGGGAAATCATTATATGAAAAAAGGGAAAATCATTACATTAGAAAGAGAACTATTAAAGGGTAGTGAGTACCCTCATCAATGGTTCCCACACAACTCTTTCACGTTAAAATTGACATTTGTATTTTTGATAAAATATGTGGCCCTGAGTTGAGCTTCCTGCTGTGTACGCCCTCCATTGCAAAACATTGGTTCCATTTCCATATCATCACACATCTCGATCATTCCCTCAGCCACTTCCTGCCTAAATCCACATCCATTCATTTATCAGCTTCAGGCTCAACTCTTTCAGCACTGCCCTAGTCCAGTTCTCATTTTCCCTATTCTCTTTAAACTTCAATTGATCCAAAACACTGCTCGCCCCATCCTATCCAGTACCAAGAGCAAAATAACCATTATTCTATCTGTTAGCTGATTATGTATTGGCTCCATCAAACACCTCCAATTTAAAATCTTTATTCATGTATTTAATCTCTTTGTTTTCTCACATTTTTCTACTATTAGAACCTCCTTCAGACTTGCAATCCTCCAAGTTTTTTACATTCTTCCATTTCTACCTTTTAATTTTTGTTTCCCTAACAGTGATATTAATGCCACACTAACACTTATCTTCTTCCATTGTGCATTCTGATGACTTTTTATGTTGGCAGCAAGCCTACACCAATAATGCGCAAACAAAAATAAAAGTTCAATCTCAACATTGAGTTGGGAGATAATAGAGCATTAAAATTTACTACCAGTAATTTTTTTTATTCATTTGTGGGAAATGGGCATCGCTGGCTGGCCACTATTTATTGTCCATCCCCCTACTTGCCCTTGCTGGCCATTTCAGAGGGCAGAAAGGAGTTAAAACATAGAATATAGAATCATAGAAAAATTACATCACAGACAAGCCCTTTGCCCACAAGTTGCGCCAAACATATCCCTACCTACTAGGCTTATCTATAACTGTCAATGTTACTAAATCCCATGTAGGTATCCAAAAGCCTTTTAAAAGACCCTATCGAATCCGCCTCCACTACCACCATTGGTAGCCGATTCCATGCACCCACCACCCTCTGAGTGAAAAACTTACCCTTGACATCTCCTCTGTACCTACTCCCCAGTACCCTAAACCTGTATCCTCTTGTGGCAGCCATTTCAGCCCTGGGAAAAAGCCTCTGAGAATCCACTTGATCAATACCTCTCAACAACTTATACACCTCTATCAGGAACCTCTCATCCTTCGTTTCTCTAAGGAGAAAAGACCCAACTCTCTCAACCTATCCTCATAAGTCATGCCACTCAATCCAGGCAACATCCTTGTAAATCTCCTCTGCACCCTTTCTATGGCTTCCATATCCTTCCTGTACAACCAGAATTGAGCCCAGTACTCCAAGTGGGGGTCTGACCAGAGTCTTATACAGCTGCAGCATTATCTCCCACATTGCAGTGGCTCTGGAGTCACATGTAGGCCAGGCCAAGTAAGGATGGCAGACTTCTTTTCTCTAAAGAACATTAGTGAATCAGATGGGTTTTTCTGACAATTGGCAATGTTTCACGGACATCAGCAGATTCTTGATTCCAGGTATTTTTATTGAATTCAAAATCCACCATCTGCCATGGAGGGGTTAGAAACTTGGTCCCGAGAACATTAGCTGAGTTTCAGGATTAATAGTCTAGCAATAATATCATTAGGCCATTGCATCCCTAGTGCTCTGATTAAGAATAACTGCCCTGAATGTAAAAGCTTAATAAGGCTTTTTTTGTGTTAAATTTAGCAGTGTCTTGCTACATTGATTACCTTGGTGAAGCAAAACCTCTGTTTTATTTCAGAAATGATCATACCTAAGCATCGATCAAAGGCTGATTCCAACAACGTCTCTGTGTAAAAATATAACACGGTATTCATACAAAGTGAACCGGTTTAAAAGTTTGAATGCCAAATAGAGTTTTCTGATTGACTTGCATTTAATTCATTTCACAAAAGCATTGGAAGTAAAATGGTTCATCCAGTTTTCAGAAAGGCAATTGGATAATTCCTCAGTTCAGCATTGACTGTGAGGAGCTATATGTGTTTCCAGTATCATAAAATATAATATTCTTGGAAGAAATAGCTTGTGCAATTATTTTGCAATTTTGTGTCATTATTTAGCAATGATCAGCGACTTTTGCAGAGCAGTAATAATTCATTTCACGAACATAAACTGCAACTTATTAAAACATTCACTCAAGTCCACATAACATTCCCTAATATTTTATTTTGTCGCCATAACTCTTCTTTATTTTCACGTTTACACTTGACCAGTCAATTCAGATATTTAATTTCAATCCATCAAACACTTTTCAAAATTTCTATTGATTTTTTTCAATAAATATGATGTCAGGAGTACACTTCCAGCTGCCTTGATCTCTGAGGTAGTGTTAATTCATTCTCCTCAGTGTGTAAGCACATATTAAAACTCACCACTGAGATCTTAAACTGTAGATTTTTTTATTGATTAGGAAACAGAAGAAAACAAGCAAATGAGGAAGAGCCCAGTTAAGTAAATGTTAACATTGTCATCTTTTCTGGACTTAAAATAATAACACATGGAAATTTAGTACTGCCAAGTATTTATATTAGCCAGGGTGCATTCTCTCATCTGCACTCTGAGTGCTCCAGCCACGGGGAAAGCTGGACTGTTTCCCTTAGTGTTAGCACTGCCTTCATGTGGGATTCTCCTATCTTTAGCATTTAAATTTATATGTACCAGGACAGTTTGGCTATACAGTGATCAGACACCATTTTTAAAGGGCTGTTGACAGACAGGTCCCCCTCACCCTGCACAACCAGGTATGATGAGCCTGAAAAGGGAAGTTCCCTCAGCAAAAACTGCTGTCCTCCACCCACTTCCGAACACAGGAATACGTGAGTTAGGAGCAGGAGTAAGCAAATTTACCCCTTTGAACCTGGTCTGCCATTAGTCAGATGAATGGCTGATCTCTCCCTAGTCTCAAATCCATCTCCCCACCTGTTCCCCACACGTCTTCATTCTTTCTTTATTAGAAATATGTCTATCTCCTTTTTGAAAGTATGGGTTAGCACCCTCTCTCCCCCACACCATGCAGAATGAGGGTGATCCTACCCCCTCTCCCTCCCTCCACTGGAGGCTACAAATCCCACCTCCCATAAGAGCATTCCATGGTGATCCCCTTAGGAACCTCATCAGATACAATCTTTAGAACCTCAGTGTCAACAAAGCACAGCCCTTGGAACTCTGGCAGTAACATCCCAACTTATGGGCGAGTGATTGCAATTGAGAGCAGTTGATATTAAATGAAAGCTATTGAAGGTAATTGAAGTCAAATGATATGAAAATTTTGGATTGGAGTTATTGTCTTTTACAGTGTCACACAGGCTGAGATTTTGCCAATGGAATGCCATTTCTAATGTTGTAATCAGAACTATGTAGCACTTATGCTCTCTGTCTCTCTTTTCCCATTTCCCAATAATACAAGGTTAAAGTCCAACAGGTTAATTTGATAGCTGAGCTTTCGGAGTGTTATCCCTTCACTCATCTGATGAAGGTGCAACACTCTGAAAGCTTATGCTCCCAAATAAACCCGTTGGACTTTAACCTGATGTTGTGAGACTTCTTACTGTGCCCACCCCAGTCCAATGCCAACATATCCTCATCATTCCCATTTCCCACACAATTGCAATTAAAATTCTAAGTGCTGACAGTGTATGTTCGAAACATGTGTGATCATATAGCAGGCAAAACTTTTTGTTGATGACATCTGCTGAGAACTAATGATGCTGCAGATATAGGTGAGATTAAAAAACCTTCTGATCAAAGGGTGAGGTTCTGCATCATAAATACAACTTTGGTCATAACAACATGGTCCAACTCCAGTACCATTACCATAACATGTGAGAGCACAAAGGTACCACAAATTCTTTTCAAAATTAGATTGCACTTATGAATATTTCATGTTATATTGGTGATGCTCTAATGGTTATTATTAGACTATTAATCCAAAAACTCAGCTAATGTTCTGGGGACCCAGCTTCGAAAGCCACCATGGCAGATGGTAGAATTTGAATTCCATAAAGTAATCTGGAATTAAGAATCTGCTGATAACAATGAAACCATTGCTGATTATCATGGAAAAAATTCCCATCTGGTTCACTAATGCCTTTTACCTGGTCTGGTCTGCATGTGACTCCAGAACCGCAGCAATGTAGTTGATTCACCTTCTGAACAAGGTCAAATAGGGATGGGTAATAAAGTGATGTCCAAGTCCCAGGAATTAATAAAAAATATTATTGAGACTAGCTTAGTCTCACCTCATGATTGGCACACACTGTAGCTTACAGGGAAATTAGGGATACTTCCTTTATTGTTGCCATGGATGAACTTGCAGATGCAGCTAACCCTCCTTTTCTGTGGAGAGGAAAGGAGATTATCCAAGATCTCTTTCAACTTGGATAATTGAAATATTATATGTGAACTCATAGCCCTTTCAGCTTTGCATCCTGAGATGGGACACACTTAGTCCAACAGCGCCATTTAGGTCCCTTATTTTCGTATCTTGATTTTTTCCAACCCCTAATCACATGCAGGATACCAGGCTGTTCCTATTTCACTCTGCTATTTCCCTGACCCTACTCCACAACCCTCCCTCCGACTCCCGCACCCCCATCACTGATGGCACAACTTTGCTGTCCTCAAGTTCCAGGCAAGCTGCCATTCCCCTGTTCCATCCCCATGTGAATGTAGCATTAAACAAGGAAAACCATTGGCCTCACACACAGGTGTAGAGATGCTTACCATCTTTAAACAATTCTGAACTGAGTTCGCCTGCACACCACTGACTGAATGTTTTAGGCAGGGCACATTTTTAAAAAGGTCTCACGCTAATGAATATTCATTACTTGTATTACAAGTCAGAAACCACCGCAGGCCGATGTAATGTTTAACACATCATAAACACGCTGCTGGCTTTATCTCTGCATCTCAACCCATCATCAGAAAGGGGAAATTTCACATCCTGCCTAATTAAATCAGTCAGCGTATCACATTTCACCCTCTTGTGGTCCTCATTAAATCACTTCTATAATTCTAATGGGCAACCCATCTTCAGCAGCAAACCTGACTGGTTTTGAAGCAATAAGTAGTTCTATTTAGTGTTTATTTGAACTTTGTTTAAATATTATGCATTGAAATTAGGAGAAGAATACAAAGATGGAATCATACTAAATTAGCCCCTAGCACAATGGTTGGATTATCTTCAAGCCTGGAACTCAAATCTCTAAATGCATTTTACCAGTGCAAACCATCGTAACAGGTCCACAGCAGACATCATTTCCTTGGCCCTGCATCCAACCCTGGAACACCTAGAATACAAGGACATCTATGTCAGACTCCTATTTATTGACTACAGCTCGGCCTTCAACACTATTATTCCCACAAAACTCGTCTCCAAATTCCATGGCCTGCACCTCAACACCTCCCTCTACAACTGGATCCTGAACTTCCTAACTCACAGACCACAATCAGTAAGGATAGGCAACAACATCTCCTTCATGAATATCCTCAGCCATGTCTCACAAAGCTGGGTTCTCAGCTCCTTACTATACTCCTTACACACTTAGGACTGTGCAACTAAATTCCCCTCCAATTTGATTTTCAAGTTTGCTGATGACAAAGTAGTGGGTTGGATCTCAAATGATATGAGACAGAATACAGAATTGAGATAGAAAATCTGCGAATTGGTGCAGCAACAATAATCTCTCCCTCAATGTCAACAAATGAAGGAGATTGTCATTGACTTCTGGAAGCATAAAGGAGAACATGCCCCTGTCTACATCAATGGAAACAAAGACCAAAGTGTTGAGAGCTTCAAGTTTTTCGAAGTTCAGATCATCAACAATCTGTTCTGGACCCCCATGCTGACACCATAGTTAAGAAAGCTTATTAATGCCTCTACTTTCTCAGAAGACTAAGGAAATTTGGCATGTTAGCTATGGCTGTCACTAACTTTGATAGATGCACCAAAGAAAGCATTCTTTCTGGTTGTAAACAGCTTGATATGGCTCTTGCTTTACCCAAGATCGCAAAGATTTACAGAAGTTAGTGAACGTAGCCCAATCCATCACGCAAACAGCCTCTAATCCATTGATTCTGTCTGCACTTCCTGCTGCCTCGGCAAAGTAGCCAGCATAATTAAGGACCCCAGGCACCCCGGACATTCTCTCTTCCACCTTCTTCTTTTGGGAAAAAGATACAAAAGTCTGAGGTCACGTACCAACCGACTCAAGAACAGTTTCTTCCCTGCTGCTGTCAGACTTTTAACGAGTTATCTTGCATTGAACTGATCATTCTCTACAGCTTAGTTATGACTGTAACACTACATTCTGCAACCTCTTCTTTCCTTCTCTATGAATGGTACGTTTTGTCTATTTTGCATGCAGGAAACAATCCTTTTCACATGTGACAATAATAAATCAAATCAAATCAGACCAATCATCATCCCACCTCTCAACTCACTGTCCAATTTGGGAATGTGGATGTGATGACACATCCATTCTATCTAAGGAAAGGCTTTCCCATCAGGATCCTATCAGGGTCAAAGGATGTTCAGGAAAGCTCAATGGCATGTGAACCTTTAAGGCTGCAGAGTCCATAGAATTGAAAAAACAATCTGGGAAGGCTGCTCCTTGGGTCTTTCACCCTTAAAAAGAGATCTTGCTGTGGAATCTAAAACAATGAAGTGAATTGTCCAGGATTTGGGGGTGGAGAGGGGATTTAAACCCTCCAACTAAGCAGGCATGGGTGGAAATCAGCAGCAGGAATTTGGTTCCTTCAGTCTGAAGTCACTGCATCAAGGATCCAGGACCTCAAGTGGACATGACAGCTGAGGACACAATGCTTCCAGGTACCAAGCCCCGCACACCAGCTTTTCCAACATTCCCCAGCATAGCACTCCTCAGATCCTGCTCTTTCATCTCTCCCTAAGCTGAATGTCCCAGCAGTTAGGTTTACCTGCAGTACATGGATAACAATTTTCAAAAAAAGTACCTTACCACCATCTTCTCAAGGACTACCAAGGAATGGGCAATAAATGCTGGATGAGCCCACATCCTGTGAAAGAATAAGTAAAAAATGGCTCCTCACCCTCCCATGTGAACAGCTAATACTTGCACTCGGCCTTAACGCAGCCCTTTTGCAGCCATGCTCCACAGTCACTTTCTTCAAATGATTTTTCCTTCTCCGCACACCATTACAAACACTCACACATTTCTGCTTTCTATCTTTGTAACAGAATTCAGCACATAATTTCTTGCAAGGTTAGGAGGCAGGAGTAGTGAGTATTATTGATTCTCATCGCATCAGCCATGGGCAGCATGTGCTTTCCTTTATGTGAGAGGCCTTGTTCCAGGATATCAGCAGCTGTCTATTATGAGAATCAAGGCGTCCTAAAATTAGAAATCAAGAGAACTGGTCCTCTGTCTGTACATCTTGAGTTAAGGTTACTACCTCTTTGTAGCTGAGAGTTAGCCTGAGATCTTCTAGCCCTTCTGAAAGATAATAGACTTTCGTCTTCCTCTACAGCAGGTCTAATCATTGTGGGTCTGGAAAATGCCAAACTTAGTGTTAATCTTTTGTAGTTGAGGAAACACCCATAGTTGGTGTTGCTGGTGTTGCTTCTGCTGGACCAGCTGTGGGAGTATGCACTCTACTGTTCACCCTCAGCAGACAGTGGAGCTTTATGAGCTGCTCCCAAGCCATGCTGAAGATGCCTGAAGTGCTAAGCGGGTAAAGTGCCTATCAAGAATTTAGCAATCCCTTGCCAACACTGTTTGAGAGAAACAAAGTGCTTGAAACAGCAGCCTATAAATGACCATGGTTTGAGCTCTTGAGTGTAACTGATTAAAACGTTCCGAACTTGTCAGTTTCACAGAAGAAGCTCTTCCTATTGTGATCTGACAAGTTTCTGACAGGTTGGGAAACAGTTCCAATGGCTGAGAAATCCAGGATTTAAAATTCAAGGACATCATAATTGGCTTCTTTTAACTTCAACCAGCATCAAGCAAATCCAGAGGGTTTGCCATATCCCCCACTCGCCTTCAATGACACTCTTGGGAAATCTAGAGGAAGGCAGGATCCTGTCACTTTTGAGTTATTTTCCCAATTCATTTTTTCCTAACCCCAACCTCCAAAGAGCTGGGAAACTTCTGCCCCAAATATCTGTTCAGTATATGAGTATTTAATCAGCAACATAAAGATGAGGTTTAGGGACCCAGGTATCCTCATCTGGTATCATGGCATGACACTTACTTCTGATACATATAACCTATTAAAATGTGGACAATGTTGTTGTATAGGAACAAACACTGACATTCAATTTGCTTTCCTGTCAACTTCAACCAGTCAGTATACTCATCACTTCCTTACAATGAACAATAAATTGCATTGAAAAAACATGGTAATAATCACTGCACAACGTATAAAACTATGGTAGCCATTAATAACTAATGCTGCTTTTCCCTTGGATTTTTTCACCGGTCCTATTAACGCTAATCGTAACAGTCAACTAGGTCTTCTGCTCATTAAAATGCAGACTAAAGATATTTGGGTGAAGAAATCTGCATCAATAATAGGCATGGAGGAAAATAATATACATCTACTGCACATATTTTAAAATTTGAAATTTAAATAAAAATGCTCAAAACAAAATGCACTCTAATTTGCTGGAAATAGTTGGAATTTGCATGGAATTGTTACTGAATTTTGAATTGCAGTCTGCCTATTTAAAACAATCCATAATCCCATACCAGAGAACACATTTTAATTTATGACATGCAATATATGGAATAACTAATTGGTACTAACAAATGACAAGCTGTGAAGACATTATTGAATAAGGTAGCTTTGGAAAATATGTAAATATAAGTTAAGAACTACAATAGATGACAATGTGTGGGTGTAATCACTGAAGCTTGTAGAATATTTAGAGGAAAGAGCAGCCCAACTTAACATACATCCAAGAAAGTGGCAAGATAACATTAAGTATTGTGTCAAGTTTTACTTCTTGTGGTTACAAAATTAGACCATGAGAACAAGCGAGAGAAGTGAAACAAAAGTGGATCCAGTTTCTGAATTATACATTGACAAGTAGACTCCAGCTTTTGAAATATGTTGACATGCTGCACTTAAGCATGATTTGAACCAAAATTAAGATGAATAAGCCAAGCATAAAATAAACATGATTTAAGTCTCAATAAAAACAGAAAATGCTGGGAATACACAGCAATTACGAGTAGAGGAATGGCGTTCATCTGCTGGATTTAGTGGACCCTACCACAGTGGGCATGATGGTGCCAGGGCTTGGAGAAATAAATGAGACCACCACATCAGATTCCTGAAGGCAGATAAACTGTCCCCAGTTAAAGTGAGAACAGAAAGAGGCCAATGTTGGAATCCAACCCATCAGCTGCAAGAAGGCAATGAAGCTCATTAATGAGTCACTGAAAAGCAATTGTCTCTGAGCCCAGAATTATTTACTAGGGGCTCAAGGATTCTCTGGAACTGGTTTTGTTTTCCCAAGCTTCCAGAAAGCCGATCAGCAAACCCTTTTCAGTTTTCTCCAACTCTTTCCCCACCATTCCTGGCCACTCTTTTTACCTAAGTGCCATCTCACCCCATTCATCTCTCTGCAGTCCAGTGATTTTTCATCAGAACTTGGAAAAGCTTTTGAGCAAGTGAAAGAGAGGAGGATGGGCAAAAAGAACAAAAGGGAAAATTCATAACAGGGTGGAGGGCAGGTCTATGGTGCAAGGCCAAAGGGTGTGGGAATGGGAGAAGTAAAGAAACAAAAGATGTGCACAGAGGTGAGAATGGCAACATCATGAAAAGACGCTGTATGAAAGCAAAGGAAATAAGGGAGAACAAGAGATAAAGGAAAAAAAGACAAAAAAGAAATAAAGTGGGGCCTGATGTTATGATCTTAAATTGTTGAACTCTGTGTTTGATCTAGAAGGCTGTACTGTGTCTGCTTAAAAGGAGAGGTGCTGTTTTTCGAGCATGTGTTGGCCTTCTTTGAAATACCATAGGACTCTCAGGATAAAAGGTCGTAGGAGCAAGATGAAGAATTGACATGAGAGATGACTGGAAGACATCATCACTCTATTAACTTTGATGGGATTTGAACTAACCCTTTCCCTTCCTCCC
Organism: Sphyrna mokarran; assembly: GCA_024679065.1. Classification (NCBI taxonomy): domain Eukaryota; kingdom Metazoa; phylum Chordata; class Chondrichthyes; order Carcharhiniformes; family Carcharhinidae; genus Sphyrna; species Sphyrna mokarran. The sequence continues at coordinate 86,057,421 of JAGIQG010000005.1, read as the reverse complement.
TCCACCTCTCCATGACATATGTGGCAGCGACACAGATGGCTGGCTAATAGTTGATGGCAAATTCTTCTGGCAGCACCCTATCAATGAGGATTCCTATTATTCGCATCTTGCGCCACTAGGGAATCCACAGCGGAGGCATCACCGTGAGTGGGATAGAAAGATCCTGCTGGCAGGAATGACTAGAAAATACAGTTCTTTGTTTCTTTCCCCAGAGATGCTGCTAGGCCAGCTGAATATTTCTGGCATTTTTATTTTAGTTCAGATTTCCAGCATCTACAGTATTTTGCTATTGTGTTGTGATATAAGTCATAACTCCTTCTGAGAGACAGGATAGGGTTTGTTTTATTAATATAAAACCATTGTCATCCACAGCAGCACTGATGAGATGCCTGAAGGGCAGAAGAGGAAATATCTTCTCCAGTCAATAAAAATTTAACCATTGACGTGACTACACGATTTGAGGCCAAGTAACAGAAACATGTGGGGGGCTAAATTGGATGTTACTAAATTCAGATGCAAGGATCAGAGTGCTTGATTATCCACATCTAATTGAAGAGATGCTGGCAGCAAGCAAGCATCTTGCTGCCAGCTCATTTCCATGACTATGGCATCCAGACTAGTGCTGAACATGCTGATGAATCATAGCAGAGCCCAAGAGAGACCACTGAGGCTAGTTTAATTATGACTAGCCTGTACAGTCAGAGCTGCACTTTTTGAAAAAAGAGATGCATTTTGGCTACAGTCAGGACTGTCATTATTTGGACAACATTTGGAGATTTGCAAGGACTGTAAATGATGTTGCTGGCAGGCATATATGACCTTAGGTTCTCTGATGCCTCATTGAAGCTGATGATGCAGAAGGTGGACCACAGGAGAGAGGTTGTCTTCTCTCAGGGAGTTTGGAGTCAGTAGTAGAGGCAGCCATTTTGGCCAATGCTAGCAATCTAGCTGCAGGGACCTGGACTCTATGTAAGTAAGATTTAATGACCTTATAGGGTGGTCAGGGTCAATGAATGAATACAATGAAGATCCATTTTGCAACTTTAAGTCAATCATCAAAAAGAATGATCTCAAGAACTTCAAACAGTTCTAGTGGGTGGTGAATACATACTCAGTTATTTGTATTCAAGATGTCTTAAATATTAGAATGTAACTGATGACAACTTTGTATTGCATGTATTGTGACCAAATATAATAAGCTCTAAAGGTCAGCTGACCCAGTAAAGCATCGAACCAATTACAGAATGATATGATGGTTAGCTGTCCAGCTGACACTATAAATAAGAACCTGTTGGGAATTGTGGGGAGTTTGGAATGGCCCAGGGCGAGGTCCCAAGTTTAGAGTAATGAAATTTCTTTATTAAACTCTTTCTTTGATTTATAAATTGGAATAAGTTTTGTTATATTTTTATTGTCTGCATTTGAAGAGTTCCTTCTGAAGAAACATTGGTAGCAGAGGAAAACCCATCGTAATATGGTGTTTGTATTCGAAGGGGTGCTATAAACATGGCAGACGATAGATGTGGGATCTAATTGTACCCCTGTCTTTTCAGATTCTGAACCATATTAGCAATGGAAGGCAGAGGTGAAAATGTAGACTCTTATCACCACAATATCGATAAAAAGGAAGGCATGGCGTTAGTTTTGTTGCTTCGAATTAGGAGCAAAATAAGAAGCAAAGTTTTTTCCATTTGGACAGCAGATGCTTCACATAGAAAAGAAAGGTTACAGCTTCTGATACAATACTTAGATAAGTTTTACCAAAAGGTTTTTGGAGAAATATGAAGGATAGGTGATGTTTGACAGATTAGGAGACAAGATACCCAGTCCATGGAGGAGTATGTCATGGATTTTAATAGGGACCATAATAGGCTAATGAAATTTAATTTGGAGATTCCAGATGTAGTATTGGACTGTGCATATTGGTTGCAAATGGATGCTCTTTTGGTAATGACTGGGATTCGTAACCGGAAGGGGAATAGAGCCTTCTTTGATCAAATATCAGCATCATTAAGTAAGTTTTTCAGGAAGCAACCCTTTCCCACCACCTTGTTCAATACAGACTGGAATTCAATAGTACCCAGAATGGAGGAATCAATGGTGACCCAGCTGCATGCCAGACCAAATGGTACACAAAGGCTCTTAAACAGAGACAGTCACGTTAATAACAGATGTAATGTTGTAAACAGTAATAACTGATTTAAAAACGGGAAAGAAGACACATATGGGAAAATGATAAAAGACATTTAAATTGAATGAATGCTAGAGGGATTGTGAACCGCTGTTTCCAATGCGATTCCCCATACCATTACATTGTAAAATGTCCAAAAAAAAAGAAATTGTATTTTTGAAACTGCATATGACACAGAATATGCGGAAACCGACAGTGACAAAGATAAGGACCAGGGAGGCATTGTTTGAGTGGCAAAAAGATTGAGTTCCATAATGATAGACTCTTTCAACTGTGCTGTTTTAGATAGTGAATACATGGCCACTGTCTGTGGCCATGATCAACTAAATTGTTATTTAGGCTGTCTTGATCACAAAGACTAAAAGATAGTAAAAGAACATAATAGTTACACTTGCTTCAGGTTTGGAGATGACAATATTTTAACGTCCTCTGAAAGGGTGATACTTCCACGTAGGATTTCGGAAATCAGTTTATTTATAAGTACAGATATAGTTTTCAGTGATATACCTTTGTTGTTAAATAGGTCTGCGATGAAGAAAGCTCAGATGACCATCAATTTGAAATAGGATAAAGCTGTGGTGTTTGGGAAAACTGTAGACCTACATTTTACAAGATCTGGCCATTATTGTCTTCCTCTAAACAAACTGAAATGATCAGACCAAAGGATTTGTGATGCATTAGTGTTGCTAACAGAGACCAGCACGATGGACAAAAAGAAGATTATTCTGAAACTCCATTAGCAGTTTGGTCACCCAGAAACTGAGAGCACTGCTGCAGGATATGGGTGTGCTGGACAAAGGATATAATGATCTCATAGAACAAATAGCCCAGTGTGAAATTTTCATAAAATATAGAAGGACACTCTGGCATTCAGTCGTGAGTCTACCATTAGCATAAGATTTCAATGATGTAGTGGTGATGAATCTAATGGGACAGGGACAAAGATGTTCAACTATTGCACTTCATGGACATGGCCACTCGGTTTATCAACAGTGATTTACAGCAAAGGAAAGAAGACTATTATAGATAAATTTATGACTCACTGGATTGGAACAGGATTGGGGCAGCATCTAAATGTTTGACAGACAATAAGTGCAACTTTGTAAATGATGATTTTTAAGATACCTGCAAAAATTTAAGTATTGTAATAATGCACACTGCAGCAGAGAGCCCATTCACAGATGAACTCTGTGAAAGGGATATCACAGTTATAGATAACATGTTGCATAAAAGTTTGGCAAATCAACTGAGCTGAAAATTGTAGGTTCCATTAGCATGGGCAGTGCTCGCAAAAAATTCTTTACAGATGGTGGGGGGCTACATCCATACATTCCATACTAGTTGGTATACGGGAGGAATCCAAAATTGCTATCAGTATCAACAGATGTTCCGCCTTGCTAGAAGGAACAAGCATTTGCTCTATGTTTTCTACACACTTAAAACACCAGGCATGCAGGGAGAAAAGCTTTCATTAAGACTGAGGTTTCAGAATGGATAAGAAGGGCCCTAAGGCATTGCATAAGACTATCAGGGGTATACTTTGAGAAAGGGGATAAGGTCTACTATAAAGGAGAGGAAAGGGCCTAGGAAAGTGATAGGAACAGACAGCGAGGTAGTTACATCACAGCACAGTAACCAGACAGTGCGAGCCTACTGTTGAAGAGTAATGGAAATTGGATATAAATTTGGAGCATTGAGCAAGATGCAAGATGTATCTTGTACCTGTGGTGTAACGATGAGTCAACAGGGATATCTAAAAAATATTGATCCCATTCCCATCACTAGAGAAAGGTCAATGTAAAAAGAGGAATGGGCCAACAAAAAAGAAATAGAATTGTTGAGTATAATAGGACAACTAAATTAGCTACGCACACAAACAAGACCAGATGGGAGCTTTAATTTCCTAGAGCTCAGTAATATATTGAGATGCATCATGGTCAGAGAGATCTTGCAGGCTAATAAAGCATTAAAAATAACTAAAATTAAAGGAATGTGTGATTAAATTCCCAGCATTAGAAGAATTGGAAGACATATAGTTGACTATTTTTAGTGATGCTTCACATGCCAATCTACCAGATGGATATTCAAGCAGTGTGGATTCATAATATTTCTGGCAGGTAAGAAATGTTGTCCCTTAGCCTAGTAAACAAAGAAAATAAAAACAGTAGTCAAAAATACATTGGCAGTTCAAATTCTAGTGTTAGTGGAGGCATTGGATATGGGATACATCTGTCTGACACATTAACAGAACTATTTTTTATGGGCACATGGCGCAAGAAAGTACAAATTGAGTGTTATGTGGACAATCAGTCTTTATGGAACAATGTTCATTCAACAAAAAGTATATCAGAAAAATGAATAAGAATTGATTTGGCCAGCATTAAATAAATGCTGGAAAACAAGGAAGTTTCCAAACTTAACTAGATTGGTGTAAATCTACATACATCCGGCTATTTTACGAAAAGGAGTGCAGGTACTGGAAAGTTCTTCAGAATACTACAGAAAATTCTACATTCTACAGAAAATGCAGATGTGTGGAATAGAGGGTGATTTAGCTAATTGGATTAGAAATTGGCTGGCAGATAGAAGACAGAGGGTGGTGGTTGATGGGAGATATTCATCGTGGAGTTCGGTGACGAGTGGTGTGCCTCAGGGGTCTGTTTTGGGGCCCCTGCTGTTTGTAATTTTTATAAATGATCTGGATGAGGGTATTGAGGGATGGATCAGTAAATTTGCAGATGATACTAAAGTTGGTGGTGTGGTAGATAGTGAAGAGGGGTGTTTTAGTTTACAGAGTGACTTGGACAAGTTGCAGAGCTGGGCCGAGAGGTGGCAAATGGAGTTTAATGTGGAAAAGTGTGAGGTAATGCACTTTGGCAGGAACAATAAATGTGTAGAGTATAGGGCTAATGGTAGGGCTCTTAATAGTGTTGAGGAACAGAAGGATCTTGGTGTATGTGTCAATAGATCCCTGAAAGTAGGCAGTCAAGTGGATAAAGTTGTTAAGAAGGCATATGGAGTCTTAGCTTTTATTGGTAGGGGGATTGAATTTAGGAGCCGCAGCATCATGTTGCAACTGTACAAAACTCTAGTGCGGCCGCACTTGGAGTATTGTGTGCAGTTCTGGTCGCCACATTATAAGAAAGATGTGGAGGCATTGGAGAGGGTACAGAGGAGGTTTACCAGGATGTTGCCTGGTATGGAGGGCAGGTCCTATGAAGAGAGGTTGAGGGATTTGAGGTGTTTTCGTTAGAAAGGAGGCGGCTAAGAGGGGACCTTATTGAAGCATATAAGATGATTAGAGGTTTAGATAGGGTGGACAGTGATAGCCTTTTTCCTAGGATGGAGAAAGCTAGCACGAGGGGACACAGCTTTAAATTAAGGGGTATGAGTTATAGGACGGATATCAGAGGTAGGTTCTTTACTCAAAGAGTGATTAGGGAGTGGAATGCCCTGCCTGCAGCTGTTGTAGATGCGCCAAGTTTGGTGGCGTTTAAGAGGTTAGTTGATAAGTATATGGATGAGAAGGGAATGGTTTAGTTAGGAGGGGCATTGCTTTTTATTTTGGTCGGCACAACATCGAAGGCCGAAGGGCCTGTTCTGTGCTGTATTGTTCTATGTTCTATGTTCTATGTTCTAATACTGGAGGATGATTACCTTAAATTATGTTGAAAAAATATTAAAAATAAAGAAAATCTGTCAGAATGTAACCAGTGAGAACTTTATATTGGAAATAATGTGACCAATGGTAATAAGTTGTAAGAGTTAGCTGACCTATTAAACCATGGAACTAATTACAGAATAACGTGATGATCAGTTAACACACTATAAATAAAAAACAGTTGGGAATTGTGGAGAGCTTGGAGTGGCCCAGGGTGAGGCCCCAAGTTTGGAGTAATGAAGTTTCTTTATTAAACTCTTTCTTTGAGTTATAAGTATTGTTATATTTTTATTGTTTGCATTTTAATAATTCCTTCTGAAGAAACATTAGATTGGAACAGTGGGGTTAGAAATATTGGGTTGGGCATCAAATCCACCTTTGAATCACACCAGAAATTGAATGTTCCATTGATTGTCTCGTGCCAGCGACCTCATCATGCAGAAGGTCCTTGAGTATGTCACGTTGTCCATTTTGCAGACATGGCCAAGCCAACAAAGCCATTACTGTTTGATGACTGCTTACACTCTTGGGAGTTCTACTTTTGATCAGCCCATCACATTCATGATTATATCCTGCCAGGATGTATCTAGAATGTGTTGCAGGCAGTAGAGATAGAAATTTTTAAGGTTCTTTTGAGATAGCTGTAAGTTGTCCTTGTTTGACAGCCATAAGAACATCAACTTAAAAAAAAACTGTCAACTTAGTGCTAAAGATCAGCTCGGTGTTATCCCATGCATGTTTTGTGACTCAGTCAAAGGTGATAGCTGCTTCCCCTAGTTATGTAGCAGTTCTGCATCAAAGGACAGATAATTTATCACTGTGCACCTGAGGAGGCAGAATGTGCTAACCACTTCCAATTGATGTTTTTGTTAGGATGATCAGACATGCAGATACAAAATCTAGTCTAATAAACATTGGTTTCTTGACCCTTATAGTCATGAAAAATAAGTTACAGATATGGGAAGGGTAGTCTATGAAGTACCATATAGAAAGCTATAATGCAGCATCATCAGCAAAGAAGAATTCTCTGATCAGGATGCAGTGTGCTTTTGATTTCAATTTTAATCTTCATAGATTGCAGAGCTTGCCTACTAACCCAGTGTACAAGTTGACCCCATTCATATCTGCAGGGAAGGCAAATGGAAACAAGATACAGAATGAGGGTTTGAACACAGTTCTGTTTCACTGCATTCTTCTCTGAAACTGTTGAAGAGGAGCCATCAAATTATACAGTAAAATATATGTTATCAGGGAAGGAATAGATGAGACTGAGGAGATTTGTTGGACAGCCAGTTTTCCCCAAAGTTTTATACAATCCTGCACAACTGCTGGTGTTAAATGTATTGGTGGGATCTATGAATGTAATGGGGAAGATTATGTCCGCAGTAGATCTTCTGGCATAGAAGCCATGCTCAATTAAGTTTAATCTATCAGTCCCATTATCAGTGAGCCCCACTACAGGTTCCCCGATGGCGGAAAGCATAAAAAATGGGAAAACCCATTGATGGTGATGTGACCGGAAGATCGTGTTGCTGGTCAATGGCATGCTACCCACACCATCCCAAAACAAGACATGGGGTGGTATGAAATGGCAGGTGTATAAACCTGCCCAAAGTCTTTTAAATGTGACCCTGGCAAAAGTCTTTCCCTTGATGCCAAGAGGTGAGATGCCTGTATTGTTGTTCTGGTCTCCTCAGTCACCTTTTTTTTATAATGTGATGATTTTTGCGTTACATATCTCATGTGGAATAGAGCCTGCCTACCAGTAAAGAAGAGATACACTACCTCCAACATAGGATACAAAATTGATAAATGTGAGGTAATCCATTTTGGCAGGAATAACAGCAAAATGGACTATTATTTAAATGGTAAGAATTGTAGCATATTGCTGTGCAGAGGGACATGGGTATCCCCGTGCATTAATTGCAAAAGTTGGTTCGCAGGTGCTGCAAGTAATTAAGAAGATGGATGGAATTTTGTCTTTCATTGCTACAGAGCTGGTGTTTAAAAACAGGGAGGTTACGTTGCAGCTGCACAAGGTGTTGATGAGGCCACAGCTAGAGAACTATGTACAGTTTTGGTCTCCTTACTTGAGGACAAATACACTGGCATTGGAGGAAGTGCAGACGAGATTCACTGGGTTGATTCTGGAGTTGAGAGGGTTGGCTTATGAGGAAACACAGAGTTTTTCTCTATGTTTTTCTCTATATATATCATTTCTCTATATATATATATATATATGGGATGATATTCATTGGAATTCAGAAGAATGACAGGAGATCTTATAGAAACATATAAGATTACAAAGGGAATAGAAAAAATAGAAGCAGGGAAGTTGTTTCCACTGGCAGGTGAAACCAGAACTAGGGACATAGCCTTAAAATAAGGGGAAGCAGATTTAGTTACCATAGAAGTTACCATAGAATGCTACAGTACAGAAAGAGGTCCTTCGGCCCATCAAGTCTGCACCGAACACTGTCCCACCCAGGCATTACATCCTTATCCCCACATATTGACCTACTAATCCCTCTAACCTACGCATCCCTGAACAGTAAGGGACAATTTCTTAGCAATGGCCAATCAACCTAATCCTCACATCTTAGGACTGAGTTGAGGAGGAACTTCTTCACACAAAAGGTTGTGAATCTGTGGAATTCCTTGCCCAGTGAAGCAGTTGAGGCTACCTCATTGAATATTTTTAAGGCAAGGATAGATACATTTTTGAACAGTAAAGGAATTAAGGGTTATGGTAAGTGGACAGATAAGTGGAGCTGTGCCCATGAAAAGATCAGCCATGATCTTATTGAATGGTGGTGCAGGCTCGAGGAGCCAGATGGCCTACTCCTGCTCTTAGTTTTTATGTAAGGTTATAAAATTGTGGCAGTGGATAGGACTTTCCATGCTTGAGCACTTCAGCTCAATCCATCCTTTTCTGCTTGCTAAACGACCTATGGTCTTCTCGCACTGAAGTGATGAAGGTTCTTTGTCTAACTCACCCATGACAGGAATAACTGTGAATAACTGAGTAAAATAATAAATAACTGAAGTACTTTTCCTGTTATGTTTGTGAAAAGGATGCTCTTCTTGATCATTTTAAAAATGCTGGTAGCCACTTAGTATTATAATGCAAAATAAAGTGTTAAATGATAAGGATGCTCTGATTGTTCTTCATTTTAAGGATGCAATTAATTCCTTATAGATAATTACTTGGACCCACTCAGTAGGTTAATACATAATTTGGTATTAAAAACATCCTCACCAGTTCTTTACATTAATGTAACACAGCCACTTTTTCTTATTCACACATGGAATATTATACTAAACATCAATGAAATAACTATCCACCTTTTCCTGACATATTCAATCAAGACTTGATTCAAAACATAACAAAAAAAATCCAGGAAGCATACCTATAATATTCTACGAATCAGTGGCTACTTGAAATTAATTTGGATCAAAGTGGCAATCATTGACTTCCGTTATTATCTATTTATAGTTGGCTCTTAAGATGTTGTTACTTTGTTAAAAAGCAAACCAAGCAACTTATACCACCACTGAGCTGTGTTATTGTGTCGAAACAGATATTGGCAAGGAGTCAGCTGCGCAAATTAAGGTCACATAAGCCATTCACAATACACATGAATGAAAAGTTAAAGTAAACTTTATTTATGAGTCACAAGTAAGACTTACATTAACACTGCAATGAAGTTACTGTGAAATCGCTCTAGTCGCCACATTCTGGTGCCTGTTTGGGTCAATGCACCTAACCAGCATGTTTTTCAGACTGTGGGAGGAAACCAGGGCACTTGGAGGAAATCCATGCAGACACAGGGAGAATGTGGAAACTCCACACAGACAGTAACCAAAGCCAGAAAGTAAACCTGGGTCTCTTGCTCTGTGAGGCACCACTATGCCACCATGCCATCCCAAAAGCTGGGAGATTAGAAATTGTTAACTAATTAGCTTATCAGTTTCAAAGCATATGCAGGTTTGCATCTTTTCAACAGTATTACATGAATTTTGTAGATCTTATTTACTTAATTCACAGGATGGCTAAGCCATCCATTCATTGCTCATCCTTCATTGCCCTTGAAAAAGTAATGTGCCACTGTAATCTCTGTGGTGAAAGGACTCTGAGTGCTGTGAGATAGGGAATTCAAAGGTCTTGGTCTAAAGATGATGAAAGAATGGCAATATATTTCCAAATTAGGATAGTGGGGGAAATCATCATTGTGGATGGTGTCTGTCCACAAGAATGGCGGTCGGGGCCCAAACTCCAGTGAAACCTGAAAATTGGTAATTGGCCAGTGAGACAATGATTTCCCATAATGGAGATGAAATTGATTAGAATATGTTTAAATGTCATTAAACATTTAGAACGTCATTAAACAAACACCTTGCCACATAACATCCCCTTGCCATATTTTTAAATCTTGCTGACATGATGTCTAAAGATGAGATGGGGGAGAATATAGCTAGGCAATGCCAACATGGCAGTGCAAAGTCTGTGCCAGGGGAATTCCCAGTGGTGGGCCCTAGTGGGAGCCTCATGGTGGTTGTTGGGGCAGGGGAAAGTGGGTAGTGGTGGGAGTGGTGGTGGATGGACTCGCTTATTTGAGGTGGTGGGTGTGAGTGGAGATTGGGATGATGGTGATACCAGCGAATGGCTGTTTGTGATTATGGGGGAGACGGGGAGAGAAGAGGTCCGATACCAGAAATGTTTGGGAGGAAGGAGAAGGGGGCAGTCGCCAAGTAGTATGGTAGCGCAGTGATTAGCACTGATGCTTCACAGCCCTAGGGTCCTGGGTTTGATTCCTGGCTCGGGTCGTTGCCTGTGTGGAGTTTGCACATTTTCCTTGTGTCTGCGTGGGTTTCCTCCGGGTACTCCTGTTTCCTCTCACAGTCCAAAGATGTATGAGTTAGGTTGATTGGCATGCTAAGAAATTGCCCCTTAGTGTCCAGGGATATGTAGGTTATGGGGATTAATGGTTATAATATGTAGGGATATAGGGGTAGGGCCTGGGTGGGAATATGTTTGGTGCAGACTCGATGGGCCAAAGAGTCTCTTCCTGCACTATAGTGTTCTATGATTCTAGTCAGTTAGGGTGAGGGTTGGGGGTGGGGGGGGGGGGGGGGGGTTGGGGGTTGAGATTTGATTGAGGTCAGGATGGGGTTTGTGTAGTGGGATGGGTAGTGGAAGATGTTGACCTGGATCATGGAGCAGCACCAGTGGTGAATGTCAGTTCTGATCTGAGTAGGGAGAGCTCAGACTTCCGTGGTAAGGTGATGGAGGTTACCTTTTTCTTTAGTCGATTAAGAAGGTCACCCAATCAGTGCAGCCAACTTTAGCTGCATTTTAGGCTCTACCCATCAAAATGACGGCATGAAACACATCCCTGCTTTTTTCTGATAAAGTACTGTAAGACCTGAAGAGAAAATCTGCCTGTTTCTCTGGAGAAGTGCACAAAGGTTTTCAGTCAGACCATGACACTTTACCATTGTTTGGTAAGATTCTGCAGCGAGTGAATAAACAGATATCTGGAGGTAGTGACAGTAAAATCTGTCTCATGCCCTTGTCCTCCTTGCCATGGGTTCGGGAGGTGTTGTCAAATAAATCTTCATAGGTTGCTGCACTGCATCTTGTGGATACTGTATATTGCAGCTTCAGTGTGAAAGTGGTGGAATGAATAGTAGATGAGTGGTCAAGTAGCAGATTGGATGTGATCAAGTGGATTGCTTTGTCCTGGATGTGACTGAACTTCCTGACTGTTATTGGAGCTGCAGCCATTACAGAAAATGAAGAGTATTTTATCCCAATTCTGATTTGTGCGGGGTGGAAAGGCTTTGAGGAGTCAAAGGCAGTGTGATTTGCTAAAGAATGCAAAATCTCTAAGCTGTCCGTGCAGCCATAGTATTTAAATGGCTGGTCCAGTGAAATTTCTGATTAATGATGCCTTTCTCAAGATGTTCATGGTGGGAAATTCAGCAATGGCTATGTCACTGCATATGAAGGGGAGATGGGGGTTAGATTCCTTCTCATTGGAAGTGACCATTATCTGCTGCTTATGTGGTGAAAATGTGACTTTGCACTTATTACCAAAGTCTGAATGTTAGCTATGTCTTGCTGCACCTAGGACTGGCCAATACCATTTTCTGAGGAACTGTAAATGGAACTGATCAGCATGGAATCAGCAGTGAATATCCCCACTTCTGACCTTTTGACGGAGGGAATGTCATTAATGAAGCAACTACAGATAGTTGGGCTAAGGACATTGTCTTGAGGAAATCCTGTGGTGGATGTCCTGCAATGCTGGGAAAATTGGCCTCCAACTCCATACGGTCCAATCAGTGAAAAGTTTTCCCCTTGATTTAAATTCTACTATAGCTCCTTAGTCACTCTCTGACGAAGGAACAGCCAGTTTCGAAAGCTAATGATGTTTGTTACAAATAAACCTGCTAGACTTTCACCTGATGTTGTGAGACTTCTTACTATGGCTCCTTAGTGCCAGATTCAGTCAAATGTTGCCTTGATGTGAAGGGCAGTCACTTTCACTTCACCCATGGAATTTGATTCTTTTGTCCATGTTTGGAGTAAGATGTAATTGAGATTTAGAGTTACATAACCTTGGCAGAATAATGAGGTGTTGATTATCAGATTATTGATAGAGAAAGCACTGTTGACTGCACCTCCCAATACTTTGCCAATGATTGGGAATAAGCAAATAGGGCAGTATTTGGCTGGATCGGATTTGTTGCACTTTTTGAGGACAGGATACACCTTTGCATGCACAAGAACAGTGTGGTATCAGTCCTACCAATATGGTCACAGACAGATGCATTAGTGAAGATGATGTCAAGATATTCTCTTCCCTTGTGTTTATATCCTCACTGCCTGCTGCAAACACAGCATGTTTGAAATGTCCTCAGGATTCCAGCAGTTCGCTCAGTGGTGGTGTTAATAAGCTACTCTGAATGTGATGAGCATTAATGGTCTCCACCAGAGTACATTTGATGCCCTTTGTGCACATAATGCATCTTCCAAGTGGTATTCAATTTGGGAGAGTAATGATTCATTTGCTAGGGAGGGTGCTAGCTGATAATCTGCAGGAGGTTTCAAGTTTGCCCTGATGCTATGATACTTTATGAAGTTCAGGGTTAATGTTGGGGATTCCCAAGGCTACTGAGACTTTGATGCTGTCACCTCCGTTAGATCTGTTGTTTCATTGAGACAGAATGTTTGCAGAAAAGATGCTGCAACAGTCTTGCTGAAAGGAAGATTCCTTAAGTAGGACTAATCTGTGTGCAGCTTTGCCAATTTTGGCACCAATTCCCCAATGATGATGAAGAGGTTTTTGCAAAGTCTGTGTCAGAAGCTTTGACTGATATCAGGCGGTCTGCCCAGTTTATTCTTATTATGCTTTTAGGTAGCAATTTGATACAAGTGAGTGACTTGCTAGGCCATTTCAGAGGTAATTAAAAATCAATTACATTATGTGGGCCTGAAGTCACTGGCAAAACTTCAGGTAAGGATGGTAATTCTTTCCCTAAAGGACATGCTGAAATGGATGAGTTTTATAATAATCTGATAGCTTTTCAGCACCATGTTTGATGTTTGCAGTTTTTTAAATTTCAGATTTATTTAATTAACTGGATTTGTATATTCCAACTATCTTGATGGGATTTGCATATATGCTTTTATAATATAGGTATTAATATATGTCTCTGAATTACAAGTCCATCAACTTAACCACAAATCCAGTCTACATGGCAAATGCTATCACATATCAATGGACAGTTTTAATATCGAGTTCAAGGCAATTGTTAATCAATGTGTGAAGTTTGTCAGGAAATGTACTTGAAAGACATCTATTGTCAATTGTGATAAAGCTAATAGCAGCAAAATAGACCAGATAAAAATCATCATTGAACCAAACTGTTTGCTAAGTGTAATGGTCGATGAACAGATCACATTGCTCCAAGACAAATTTATGTCACATATTCTTAATCATTTAGAGAAAAATGACTTTGAAATTTTTGCTTGGCCGGGATGCATTATTCCACGTCAGCCCGCTTAAAACTCTTGCTCATACAAGGTCCTTAGTGTTGTCATGAATCTTGTTCTAAAACTGAGTAACATGTTCTGCTGGGAGATAGTTACAGGAAGGATCGTATTGCAGTTACCAGATACATGACTGACTTTGCATTATTGTAATCTTAGCCTAATATGCAATGTAAAGGCTACAATAATTGCATGGTTATTAGTCTCTGGTCTTTTGTTCTGTTATTGCATCAAGGACCCAGTCATGACATAAAAATAGAGACCAATGAATAGCTTGGAAGAACATTATGATATTTATTCTATAGGTCATAATTCTTAATCTAAAAACAATTGGCAATTTTAATTTCCAGGTGGTGGTCTAATACAACATGTTTGATGGAGTTTCTGCACAAGTCATTCCTCTTTAATGACCATGATTTTATTGACAAAAGCCACAATACTTAGAAAAGCCTGACTAAGAGCAGAGAGATGATCTTCAGATGAAAGCCCAGAAGTATGGGTTTGTTATTGTACATCCTGCAGTAAGTATCCACACAGTGACTTTTAAATGTTTTCAAGAGTTTTGCCAGTTAGATTGCCTCTGTCCAGATTCCAGCCAAGCAGCAAGTTTCAGGTAAATCTAGCATTACAGAATAGTGATCAGATATCTTGAGAATTAAGATTAAACTTTCCAAGGATTCTGATTACATGGAAACACTTGCTCTCCTGCAATGCAATAAAACTATTTAATCATTGGGATCTGGGCTCTATTCCCCTTCAGCCCTCATAAACTAAAAAAAAATAAAATGGAAGCATGTATTCTGCAAAAATGATTTCAGTGTCCGACCCACCCAACTCTCAAGAGTAGGCTGGGCAACACATTAACACTGCAATTAAGTTACTGTGAAAATTCCCTGATCACCATACTCAGGCATCTGTTCAGTTGAGAGAGAATTTAGCATGGCCAATAGATCTAAAGAGCACATCTTTCACACTGTGGGAGGAAACTGGAGCACCCAGAAAAAGTCCATGCAGACACAGGGAGAACATGCGGACTCCCTATAGACAGAGACCCAAGCCAGGAATTGAACCTGGGTCCTGGCGCTGTGAGGCAGCAGTGCTAATTACTATGCCACAATTTCAAAAACACATCACATGCAAAACCATAAACAAAATACCTGATGCTGTGGAAGATTAAAAAAAATTAAATTTTTCAGCATACTTCGTGATTCCGATTCAAAAGTGTGTGAAGGAGCAAGAAAATATTTTCCCACAGAATCCAATGCTGTTGGCTGAATATAGCTTTCTGTCTCAATTAATCAGATTGGTTGAAAAGATAGCTTGCAAATTATGATTAGTCGGATGTGTGTTTTAATGTAACGTTGCTTTCCGGCATTGGGGAGGTCTTGCAATTTTTATACGTATTATGTTTGATTGAACGTTACAGATAAAATGAGTATCTCAGAAATGTAAACTATGTTAATATCTCAACATAGTTAATGCATGAGAGAGCAAATAAATAATGGAAGCCAGCTTTCCTAAAATATGATGTTGTATTGACACGTGGGCTTTTTATGAAACTTTTTGCTTTCATTGATGTAAAGACAGAAATTTGACCAAATTAAATCCATTGGTATTAATATTTCCCAGAACAAATATCATTTTTTTGTGCTATCGACAAAATTCTACATCAACTAGGGATTTTCTGAATTAATTATAGATGCAGCCTGATAAAGACCGCAACATGAAGTAAAACATCAGAATATAAACTAGGAACAAAAATCATACACAAAATTATAGCAGTAAAATTTCAATGCTCTAGAGAGGCCATTAATACATCCATAATTGTCTGAGGAAGGGTTTAATAAGTTTTTAAATCATGACTTCAAGAAAATGCAAACTGTATTATCCAGCAGCAACCAGGGGTGCATTTTATTTTCCATCTCATTTCTGAATTAGATCTTCCTTTAAATATGGGATAAACAGATACTTTCCCATGCCTTCAAATTAGCAAATGAAAACCCACGACTAGAGTCTCATGACAAAAAAAAAATGACAGCATTGATTTGCTGAAAGGTGAAAGAGGGCAGCATATGTACTATGCAAAAACATTTAGAAATCTGGTTCTAGCAGACAATTTTGGACATAGTTATTAATTACCATATTTCTTAACTCATCTGGAGTTACAAACCAGAAATCTGCAGGTTTCATGCTCAAGTGTGGATGAAACACAATTTTCATGGAGCTGTATGCATGGTTTCATATACTTGCTGCCACAGAAGGGGTGGAGTGCTCAAGCTGACACAGCACAAAAGTTCAGGATGATTGAGGGATAGAGGAAGAGGGCAGTGTAAGTTCTTGAATGTGGTACTGGAGATCTTGATATGAGTAGGTCCAGAGAAGTCCACCTCATCCTCCTATCTCTTGCTCCTGCGGCAGTTGAGATGGCTCTGCTTGCCTACATATCTTCAACGCATTTCTCTTGCAGACCAAGGGGAACCCAAGTTAAATGCCAACAACCTGTATTCTGGTGATTCCCTGTAAAGCATCCAATAGATAGAGTAGCATACAGTCTTTCATTTTTGGTAAAATCCTCCAAGAACGTCAAAATTAAAAGTTGATATAAAGTGTTGAAGTGTCCCAGAAAGTCTTCATATGCTTTTAAATCTTTAATAGTCCAGCAGCAGGTAAACAGTAAAACATGATCTGCCTTTAATGAGTACTCAACATTCCCAGTAATGACTTATTTGCTCCAATTAGACATTTGTTGTTATAAGAGAGACATTAGGTCTAGCAGAAGCACCAAAATACTGTGAAACTCAGTAATGAGTACAAGCAGACAACTGAGTGGCAACAATCATACAGTGGATCTATATCTAATAAAAGTTTCAACTTTTTTACCAATATGGCATCTTGGAAAAAATGTGGTCACAACTGAAGTTTCAGCTCAAGATCCCAACTTGGTCATTGAGGGATTTGTTAGTGCCTGAACAAGCCATCGGAAATTACCACCCGACTGTTTGCTTGTTGGGTTGAGTGGCCTCTTTTGGTGTGTTGCAAGTTCTGTGTAACTGAAATGAAATCCCATGCTATTCTGTGTAAAATTCAATTTTTTTATTGCCAAGAATTGATGCACGGGATGGCACAAAGTTGCCCAAACGTATCCTAATATTGTGCTGTATCCTGTGGGCAGGTTTGCAGGTAAGGGTGGGGGGTCCATTAATATCCATGGGTGCCTTTACCATTGCATACATTGCCTGTCCAGAACCTGGCCACAAATAAAGGGGTAACAGGTAAGGTTTCAGGCAGCCCACTCACCGTTGCATCAATTAAGGCTCTTCAATAAGCAATTAATGCCGACTAAGGGGCCAATTTCAACCTGGCCACAATTGTTCCTCCAGCAGAAGGAGATCAGTGATGGGTAGGTGGTCCAGTAAGATAGGGTGGTGCCTTGTTGGGCCACTTAACACCCCTCAAATCACTACATAGCCAGTTGGAAGAGGGCCAGGTCTCACAATGATCTTTTAAGTAGTGGGGTAGTAAACCCTGCTGCCCGTGTATCCTGCCCTATATGAATCCCGCCTATGTGATTCCTGCCCTAAGTCCAACAGTAAGTTCTGCCCAACCTCCAACACTGTAGCTGACACAATAGTGTCAATACTCACTCCATTAGTTCAAATGAAAGAAAAGTTAGGTGTCCTGATTTAACAACAAATTATCCTTTATGCTTATGACTCTACTAAGCTCCATTACTTTCCAGCAACCCAAAAATATATACGCAAGCCATATACAGGTTAAGAAGGGGCCATACATTTAAACAAATTACCCACATATCTAAACAAAATTGATGTAACAGGGGCAATATGATGGCACAAAGGTTATTACAGGTACCTCACGGTGTCAGGGAACTTGGTTCAATTCTGGCCTCAGAGTTCCTGTCTGTGTAGAGTTTGCACATTCTCCCTGTGTCTGCATGGAATTCCTCCAGCTGCTCCGGTTTCTTCCCACATTCCAAAGATGTGCAGGTTAGGTTGATTGGCCATACTCAATTATCCCTTAGAGTCAGAGGGTTAGTAAGATAAATAAGTAGGGTAAGGGGGAAAGGGCCTGGGTGGGATTGTTGTTGGTGCAGGCTCAATGGGCCAAATGGCCTCCTTCTGCTTTGTAGGGATTCTATGATGATTGCTTTGTACAGTTTTCATCATTATACTCAGTATGCTCAGGCACAGATGTAGACACATGAACAGGAACATCTGGCCCTATGTATTTTCCAGCAATTAATCAGAAGTCAGTTTCTTAAATGTCTAGATCTGTTTCCTTAAAAATTTCCTTCCAAGTCTTTTCTGTTGAACTTTAAACCCTTTCCCCATTTCCAAATCTTGGAACCCTTTTCTTGTTCCACTATTAGCTTTGACTTAATGTGAGCAAAGGTGTGGACAATCTTCCAACGTTTTGTCTTATAATGTTAGAAGGGATATGAATCATGTTGCACTCCCAGAAATCTGCAACTTAGATGTTTCCATCAACATTAATGGGACTGTGATTGATTTAAAATTATGCTAATGGGAATATCTAGGCTTGCACATCTTGTGTTTTCTGAACAAGAACAGCTGATCTCTATAGCTTTTGGAATTTGAAATACCAGCTGAGATAATGCAGTGGATTTATAGTTTGTTATTTCCCATTGGTTTAATCTGAATAATTGACTAAAATTTACATTTTATGGTTTTTGGCAAAGTGGTCTAGCAAAAGGTTTGTTGAAAACCCTGAAGGCTGAATTTTAAGGCCCAAATAAGGGCCAGCATGACAGGCACGCAAATTTATGCTGCTATCTAATGTGTCAGTTTCCCAGCAACATCCTGGCCACTTCACTAGTCCCCATGCTATCTTCCCAGAGGCAGGATGGGGAGGGCAAGCGAGACTACCACCCTCAGGTATCAGATAATCCATTGCAAGTTTAAAGGCAGCAGTGTGTTTCTGTGAAAGACTTTTATTGAACTGATCTTAAGATATCTACCTCCAGAGGCAGATTTGTGGCATGGTCACATAACTGCAGAACCCTGGGTTTATTTCTACTAGAGTGGAAGACTGAGGGGGGAACTTGATTGAAATCACTCTTTTAGGACAGAGATAAAGTGCACTTTCTTCTTGTATGACTTTAGAATTCTCTGCCTCAGAAGACGGTGGAGGCAGAGTCACAGAATGTTGTTAAAGCAGAGATAAATAGATTCCTGCTTGGCAAGGGAATTAACGATTATCAGGATGGAGTGGCATGTGGAATTTGAAACACTATTAGATCAGCCAGGATCCTATTGAATGTCAGAACAGGTTTGAGGGGCTGAATAGCCTACTTCTGCTCTTATCTTATATGTTCATATGTTCATGCGCACAAGTCTGTCTCTGTTCATGCATTGCACACATAAGGCATGATTTTCTCTGATTTTGGTAAAGTCCTATGTTGGACAAGAAAAGCAGCATTGACACAAAAACAGAAAGTGCTGGAAAATCTCAATTCATCTGACAGCATCTGCATAGCAAGAATAGAACCAACATTTCGAATCTGGATAATCCTGTGTCAGATCTGCTGAGATTTCCCAGCAATTTCTCTAGCATCTGCAGTAACTTGAAGCAGCACTGAGCCTGTCAATGGTAATGGAGGCTTTTTATGTCCTAAAGTGCAGGCAGGTGGGAGGAGGTGGGCAAGTGTTCTATGATGTATCACTGACAGGAGGCTTCTGATTCACCAGCACTGCTATCAATTAAGTGTTTTGATGAGCTAGGTGCCATTTTTAAAGGCCTTTCCAGCACACAGTAAGGACACAAGGAAACATTCTTCATCCAGATGCACTGCCTGTCAATCCGCTGGCACTTCCAGTATCAAACTGATACCAAACTGGTATAAAACCAATATTACTCTGGAATTATCCTGGCATCATCTTCTCCCTACCTGAGCATTGTGTTTAGCTCTGAGCTCCCCTTGGGAGTTCACTCACCATGTATGTGCATTCTGAAATCAGCGGTGCATTGCATTGTCACGGACACATTTTTCTGTTGAGGGCATGTGGTTCTGGTATGGACCCAATAATGACATGCAAATATATTACAAAGAGGTTCCTGATGTTGAACAATGGAAAACTTGGCTCACCATTGGGATGGGATGATTGCTTTCTGCTTTGATGTCGATGTGAAGCGTGTCTTGGGCCTTCCCACGATGTTTTCTGTTCTTCTTGCCAAACCTCACCTGACACAAATGGAAGCAGGAAATCCCAGCCATGTCTTTAAACCATTCAGGTTGCTCAATGGAAGGTGTGCACCCAATGTTTTTCCAGGTGATGTTCTTTGTCTGGAGAATAATGTTCCCATCACCTTGCTGCCTTGTAACTGTTGTTGTTCCATTGTAGTTGGTGGGAATTCATAGAGCTCTGCACTTGATGGTAGTTCATTACTCAGTAAAGCTGGTGAGATCCCTTTTCGCAAACTGGCTGATTGCTGTGAAGGAAAAACTTTACTCTTTGTTTGGACACGCTGACAGTTGGGCCGACACATCAGTCAGATTCGATAGCCTGAAATTTACAATCAACCTTGGTGGGTTTTGAGATGGTGGGGGTGAGGGGTTGTGGGGCGGGGGGGGGGGGGGGGGGGGGGGGTGGAATAGAACATGAAACTTCATGGATTTGGTTGCCTCCAGGATCCTGCCCATCCTGACCTGGAAACAATTTTATGGTCGGGTAAGCAAGGCTTTGGATGGGGGAAGCCGGTTAAATGACCTTTTCCCACTCAGCCTCAACGTTTAGACTGACAAGTAGGTGAAAAATCAGGAAAAGGGGAGGTAACAAATTAAAAACCTACAGTGGTTAAGTTTGTGGGAGAGTGGAATTAGAAGTTCCCTTCTGACCAAAGGTGACTCCCATGAAGGGTTAGAGACCTACCGATATCCCTCACTTATCTCTGAGGGCCCCAATCATCCTCCTTGTGATCCTGACAGTGCTCCCCTCACTGAAGGCCTTACCACCTACCTGATAGCCATGATGGGGCGATGCTGGCCTTGGTCTGGGGTGGGCACAGTAAGAAGTCTCACATCACCAAGTTAAAGTCCAACAGGTTTGTTTGGAATCATGAGCTCTCAGAATGCTGCTTCTTTATCAGGTAAGTCTTACCTAGTGAAGGAGCAGCACTCCAAAAGCTTATGATTCCAGATAAACCTGTTGGACTTTAACCTGGTGTATTGAGACATCTTACTGACTACCCGGTGTTAATGTTCTGACACTTAGTCCCAGGCATGTCACTGCAGTGACATTTCCTCCTGCTGATGGATATAAATTCCACCTACTGCCACTGAATGCACAAACAGTCAGTCACATGGCCTTCTTTTGTGCTGTTATGATTCTATTCTACATTTCTATCCCTCACCTCGGTACTTTCCTCAGTCATTCTCTCAGGATTTACCAATGGGGTGCTAGTGATGAGACAGCAGGTTCAAATTGCACTCCCAATATTGGGAGATTCTGCCTCTAGAATGTTACTTAGCTGTTTTACTCTTAGTAAAATTTCAGGTGAACCCTGGGCCTTGTGCTTTGGGCAAACATTCACAATTCTCTCACCTGATTTGGACCTGAGAAATTATTCAGGTGAATTTCTACCTCATTATTATTATAAAGGACAAAATATAGTGGCGTTGTAAAAATAAAAATGGTCATTGAACCAATTAATTAAGGGAATTTTGACATTAACTTTTTGCTTGAAGCAGCTTTTGTTCATATAATGGCAGCAAATCTCCCAAAAATGTGGAATTGGTGGAAAAACTGGTCTCGATCATCTCTGTTTTTTCAGTGCAGTTTCAGACTGAATCTCCGCACTCCGTGTACTGCAGAACTCACAGTCATGAATCTCATTAGAACCTGGGGGTGGGGTCTGTTTGTGCCGGAGTCTGAGAGTACTGGAACTCTGCGCAGTGGCCCCAAACTATCAGATTCCCCATTTGTTGGCCAGCTCAATTACTGGCCAGTCCTGGACACTTGAAATGCTGCCCCTCCAGCCCCCCTCACCTCCCCCCAATACCTGAATGTAGTTCCCACAACAATTCCCAGGCCAGCCCTGACACCTCTGTCCCGGAGGGGCTTTGATACCCAGCCCACCCATCTCCTTACTACCCTCACCCCGGCAGACTCCCCCTTCTGGTAGGCATATCTCTTGGCAGACCACCCCACCCCCCCCTCAGCCCATGCCAATCACTGCTCTTCCTCCAGCCCAGACTGATCCAAACGCAGAATGGTAGCAGGACTCCCCAAAATCCACCATTCGCAACCAGGCTTCACCCGCTTGGCCCTGCCCAATGCCCAGTGGGCAGTGCCAAGGTGCTTCTTGGGCTTTCACACTTTGCTCCTTGGGTAATGCCAAGGAGCACATGCTGGCACTGCCATGGTGACAATGCCCAGGGGGCACCCCCACCCCCCCACTGCTCAATTTCCTGAGAGGGCCCCAACTGCCACCCCTTCATTATGGTGGGGTCTCCTGCTAGTTCCCCGAACATTGTGAATTACTCTAAACCCCGCCGGAATGAAGTATACCTGATGAGGTGGGAGATTCTATTGGGCCCAGCAAGCTCCATGTCGGGCCCGATAATCACATGCAAAATATATTTAAAATCCATTAAAAAAAGATCCAAACGACTTACCTGTCTTCCCGCCGGTTTCCAGCACGGTCTGGACTATGACTATTCTCCAGCTCTAGGAGACATGCGTGTGTTCCTGGCTCATGCATGAATCCCACAAAATGGCCAATATGCAATTCTCCTAACTGGACCCACCAGAAAAGTTGCAGGTCACAGTGGGAGAATCGGGCCCATATTTCTGATTTGAGATCAGACTTAGGATGTGGATAAATGGAGAGCAAGGCATGGTACACAATTGCCATTTTTTTGAGGCTGGTGCAACAGTCTATTTGGAATAGGATAAAAAAATGATTGGCAGATTTACCATTTGTATTGCTGCTCTAGTAAATCTGCCAATCCCCGCAATTCAATTTAATTTCCTCTGTCTTCTTTACCCCTTCTTGCTCTTTCTTTGGCAACCCTGCATTCTGAGCCCCCTCCTGAAGGTATATTCATACAAGGTATACAACATACAACTATAATTTTGAATGTCTTTCTGAGGCTGCACAGTAAAAATCCTCTGGACCGATCCAAATTGCATTTTCTTTGCTTTAACAGGCTCATTGTATGCATGGGGAGCTCTGCAGACACATGAATATATACTCAGGCGTCACTTCACTGGATAATGTTGGAGAAGCCATATTTCTTTCAGATGAGACATTATCTGCCCACTCAGGTGAACTTAAATTAACCCATGTAATCAAAGAAGAAAAATTAGAGCTTTCCTGGCTCCATGCCCAACATTTAACTTTCAATAGACATCAGAAAACAGGCTATTTATTCATTTATCTTATTGCTGCTTGTGGGAACTTGCTAGGAAATATTGGCTGCTTTATTTCCATACATTACAATTTCAAGAGCACACCATTGGCTGTGAAGAACCTGAGGATGTTAAAATGTGTTATATAAATGTAAATCCTCTTCTTTTGAGTTTTAAATCTTGTGGAGAAAGTTACCTTCCTATGGCAGCTCCTGGAATCCTGCACTGATGTCATTGGCCATATCTCAGAAGAGTTGCTAAAATCCTCTGACCTTCACGTTGGCGAGATTTTACAATCCTGCCAACAGCACAGCCCTAACATAAGTTCCCAGTGGTAGGGGGTGCATTAAACAGGAAACTCACTGACAACAGAGGGATCATAAGATCCTGCTGCGAGCGAGCAGTGCACCATCTCATGCCACTGGCAAACACACTAGAACAAACTATCTCCGGTCATCCAACATCCAGACATATAAGATGGATCTACCTTTAAAGAATGGTGACACTGTAGACAGATATAATGATGTCCAATTTAGTCCTAAACGTTGCATAACATCTGACCATTGGCAGAATAGGATTCTTACTTATTCCTAAATACATTGAACACTGGTGAAAGGAACACAAGTGGTCTCATCAATAAGCTTTTGGAGTTTTGGGAAGGTAGCAGCTAGAGAAAGAGGATATCCTTCTCTTGTTGATTGTCCTCATCCTTAGAAAAGATAATAAATTAATTTGCCTTGCTGATCAATGCATTTGTTACTTTCTTCATATATCCATGACAGTTGTCTCAAATAATTGATTGAAATGAGACAGAGATATAAAGATTAAGTGCAAAGGTGACTTTAACTACTGCCAGCAATGTCAGGTGATAGATGTGGCCGAGATAGCTTTATAAAAGTAATGGTGCAGCTCTGTTACAGCCTCCATGCTAATTTCCTAAGGCACAACTCTTTCTATCATTCCTAAGTAATTGTGCGTGGTGATGTATGTCTTGTATGCCACTTGATAATGCTACAAGGATGTGCTCTTGTTTAAAGATAAAGGACGTGACTTTCTGTTCCCTGTCGTGGTAAGAATCAGCACAAATAGAACAGAAAATTTGATGGACCAACCAAAGTTCCAGTGATATGGGTGGCATTTTCATGCAGTAGGGGACTAGAAAATCCCAGCCAAAACTTTTAACTTTTCTTCTTCCGGCTGGATTTCAAAAAGCATTGAAAAACTCTCAATAGATAACAGTGACTACCCAAATGACTACAACATATAACTCACATTCCACCAGATGTGTTGGAAAGAAAATACGCCCAATCCTCTAGAGAACAGGCAAGACTCTATCTCCCATTGGCTTTGTTCCTGTAAGCTTGCAAATGTTGAGATGTCAAAAATACCATTGCATGTTCTAAAACAACGATAACAACTGGCATGGACTTATTGAATTACATATACAGTCATCAGGGTATTTTAAGGGACTGTTTACCAATCAGGAGAGAAATCAAGACCATGCTTTACTGGAAAAGCTGGCTAAAGCTGCTTGCTGTCTGCCTGTCTCTGCTTTTGAAGTATTGTGCCCTGATTTGTAAAGTAACCATCCTGAGAACAATCGAGATCTGTTAGGAGTAAAACAAGGAAACCTGCTCCAGTCAAGAACGTCTAGGCAGAAAACTGAACAAAACTACAACAACATGGAATCATCGCACTCAAATCAACCAAAGAACAGCTAACTGTACAGTCCTTTCACAAACTGTGAAAGATCCTTCAATTTACCATAATATCCCTACAATACAGAAGGAGGCCATTTGGCCCATCAAGTTTGACTGGCCACTATCGCACACAGGCCCTATTCTCCTAATCCCATATATTTACCCTGCTAATCTCTCTGACACTAGAATTAAGTCAGCATGACAAGTCAACCTAACCCACACATCCTTGGACTGTAGGAGGAAACCAGAGCACCCAAAGGAAACCCATACAGACACAGCAAAAAAGTTCAAACACACAAAGACGGTGACCCAAGGCCAAAATTAAACCTCGGTCCTTGGTGCTGTGAGGCAACAGTGCTAACCATTGGGTCACCAGGCTGCCCTAACCATTTATGTTAGTGTGCATGTGAGCATATGTATGAATGGTGATTGCAATTTACCTAGATGCTTTTTAATTTGGGTAATAGTTTCAATAAACTTATCATATTCTTTGATTGACCTAAGAAAACCTCTGACTGACTGTTTACAATCTGAAAACATGAACATGGGACTCCACTGCATGCAAAGCACATGCTCTCTAAATTCATTAAGAAGTATGGTCAGTGTTGGAATGGGAGAATAGGGGAGTCATTTCACCCCTTCTAACACAGTGTTAATGTCACTGGCCATACTGCCCTGTTCATAAAAACAAATTACTGTGGATGCTGGCATCTGAAGCAAAAACATAAAATGCCGGAAAATGTCAGCAGTCTCACATCATCTGCGGAGTGAGAACAGAGTTAACATTTTGAGCCTGGATGACTCCATGTCAGAAGCAAGTTCCAAATGGTCTTGTTTTGGAACATTTATTACAGGGTGCAAGCAGTAATGTTTGTTTGTAACAGCGCACCTTTTCCTGAAAGCTTTAGATCACAGCCATGGACACGGCAGGGCAGTCAATGGATCAAATGTGAGAACTTTGGATCTTGAGAGTGATTTTATTGTTCTGGCTCTCCCAGCAGGGAGCAATCTCAAGGGATGCATGATCCACAAGTGCTGCAGCACCAATTTTCTGTAAGCGTAGCTACTTTCTGGGCTTGCTGATCTGATGAATTTAATCAGCATTCACTAAGTTTCTTTATGGTAATAATCTACTGGAACTATCATCAGGCTTCATGCTGACAGCTGCTAAGATTTCAGTGTGCAATTTATTGTCACCAATGCATATAAAAACCAAAAAAAATTAGAATCTGTATTCTATACAGAAGATACAATTGACCTAATTCTTTTATCCGATCATCAAGGTAACTGGCAAGCAGGGATTGAAAACAGGACTTGGCTATGCAATGGAATTTGGATGACAAGCTTTAGTCAGGAAGATTCTTGCCGTTGTTTGAAAATAAAATGACATGGAATTAGTTGATCTTTGCAATAGGAAAAGTGTGGCATGCATATAATTCCAAGAAGTTTTTTTTGAAAAAAGGCTGTGTGGGTTTAGCAGCACAGTAATAATAGTTTTTTTTTTAATGGAACTTTAAATATGTGACTTTGCATAAACTTTTCAGACACTTTGATTTGCAAACATTAGCCAACTTGCTATTTGAAAGTTACCAATGGTTCCTGAAGTGCAGTTGTCATAAACAGAATCTCTTTCCCTTTCTTTTGACCACTGAAGCATACTGGAAATTTGCCTGAGGAGATAACCACAACTTTGACAGAAAGATTATTGGGTGCCTGTTTAGTGGTTTTATGAAGATTTCTTTAACAGAGCTTCTTATTGACCTCCATATGTCAACAAAAACATTAGTTACTCGTGTATCTTGGCTTTTCATAGGAGTGTAGGAGGAAACCCTACAGTCACAAAGAGAATGTGTAAACTCCACATAAACAGTGACCCAAGCTAGGAATCGAATCTGGATTCCTGCTGCAGTGAGGCAGCAGTGATAACCATTGTGCCACATTTGAAACATCTTTCTCTGAATTTAGAACAAAGAACAAAGAAAAATACAGCACGGAACTGGCCCTTTGACCCTCCAAGCCTCTGCTGATCATGATGTCCTAACTAAACTAAACAAAATTCTTCTGCCCTTACTCAGTCCATATCCCTCTATACCCTCCCTATTCATGTACTGATCCAGATGCCTCTTATGTGGTGCTGTTGTATATACTTCCACCACATTCTCTGGCAATGTGTTCCAAGCACCCACCATCATTTGTGTGAAAAACTTCCTCCACACATCTTCCTTAAACTTTCCCCCTCTCACCTTGAACCTGTGTTCCCTTGTAATTGACACTTCCACCTTGGAAAAAGCTCTGACTATCCACCCTGTCTATGCCTCTCATAATTTTGCAGACCTCCATCAGTTCTCCCTCCCACCTCCATCCTTACAGTGAAAACAATCCCAGTTTATTCAATTTCTCATCATAGCCAACACCCTTGAGACCAGGCAACATCCTGGTGAAACTTCTTTGCACTCTCTTTTCGTAGTAACTTCATTGCAGTGTTGATTAAAGCTTACTTGTGACACTGGTAAATAAACTTAAACAAAAGCTCCTACACCTCTAGTAGTGTGGTGACCAGAACCGCAATACTCCAAATGCGGCCTAACTAAGGTTATTCCCAACTTCTGCACTCAATGCCCTGACTGATGTAGATAAACATGTCATATGCCTTGATCACTGTGGCCATATGTGTTGCCACTTTTAGGGAACTGTGGACGTGCACGCTCAGATTCCTCTGTATGTTAATGTTCCAAAGGGTTCTGCCATTTACAGTATAATTCAACCTAAATACATCCTCCAAAATGTATCATTTCACATTTATCTGGATTAAACTCCATCTGCCATTTTTGTACCCAAGTTTCCAAACTATCAATGTCCTGTTGTATCCTCTGATAATCCCCGGCACTATCAGCAATTCCACCAATCTTTGTGTTGTAAACTTACTAATCAAACCAACCATTTTCCTTCAGATCATTTATATATACAACAAACAACAGAGATTCCAAGTAGATTCAAGCAAGTGGGATGAAGGAGTACAATATAAGGGGTAGGAGTTTTAGCTGTGTTGTAGAGCAGAAGGATCTTGGGGTCTGGGTCCATAGGACTCTTAAATTGGCCTCGCAGGTGGAGGAAGTAGTCAAGAAGGCGTACGGTGTACTGGCCTTCATTAAATCGAGGAATAGAGTGTAGGAGTCAGGAGGTAATGATGCAGCTCTATAAGACTCTTGTCAGACCCCAGTTGACCAGAACCCCAGCAGTTCTGGTCGCCTCATTATAGGAAGGATGTAGAGGCTATTGAGAGGGTTCAGAGGAGATTTACAAGGATGCTGCCTGGATTGGGACGCAGGCCTTATAAAGATAGGTTGAGGGAGCTGGGACTCTTCTCACTGGAGAGACATAAGTTGAGAGGCGACCTGATAGAGGTTTATAAAATGTTGAGAGGAATAGACAGGGTGGACTCTCAGAGACTATTTCCCCGAGCTGAAATGGTCACTATGAGAGGACACAGATTTAAGGTGCAGGGAAGCAAATACAAAGGAGACGTCAGGGGTAGGTTTTTCACTCAGAGGGTGGTGAGTGAATGGTGAGTGAATGGAGGTTGTTGAGGCAAACTCACTGGGGTCTTTTAAGAGACTTCTGGATGAGTATATGGAAAAGAATAGGATAGGGGGTTATAGATAGGTCTGTGGATTGGTAGGTGTGATCGGCGCAACTCGTGGGCCGAAGGGCCTGTTTGTGCTGTATTGTTCTATGTTCTATGATCTATGTTCTATGTTCTGCACCATGTGGCTTTGCAAGCATTGGAATGAGTGAGATTAAATTTGCTTGTGACTGTATCATAGCACTAATGGTTTAGAGCACTGATACCATGTATGAAACAACCATATTTCTATTAGTAAAGCACAGGTAGTCTAGGCAGAATTGTCCATTCTGGAAACTAACTGGGGTAGACGTTGGGTTTCATAATACAATTCTCATTGGGCAGCATAGTGGGAAATCACATCCAGTTTCACATTTAGAACTTCATTAATTATGCATTGGCAAGTAAATTGTCAAAGCACATGGAGGGAAGGTCAATCATTTGTCTACCTGGCATAATGGGGTTGAAAGTCCAGGCGCCATCTTTAAACAGCATCCAAAGACACACATTAAGCTCAGCAAGCTGTCTGCATACATTCTTGATATGGCACCATCAAAAAATAATAACAGCTCTCAGGTTGACTCCCTTGAGGGTCTCTTCCATGGTGTCCACCAGCACCAGAATGTCCTCTAGCTGAGGGATGGCTTCCCAGCCCTACCTCACTGACTTGCATCCAGTGCACGAAGAGGATGCAATGATCTCATCAGGTCAACCAGGGTAATTCATCTTTCAATTTATTCCAATCTCATCCAGGTATTATGCATTCAAAAGGTGACATTCCTCATGAATCTCACACAATATTAGCAGAGAAGACATCAGAACTGATTGTTTCAATAACACTTTAATATCGCCAGCATCTCATCTCCAATTTTGTGCAAACTCCGTCCTCAGCCCTTACTGGTGGGGGGGTCAACACACATAGCAGGCAAGTGTGCATCCCAACCTCTCCTCCATCCTTTCTCACACATTCCATCCATTTATCTTTATGCAGGCCAAGCTCACCCACAAGCGGAGAGTGAAATTCCAGACAGGAGGAAGGAGGACAGATGTCCAAGAGATATCCCAGTTTGAGTAGGGTACTACAGATCTAGCTTGCAAAGCCAAAGATCATTCCTGTGGAGAAGGTGAGATTGACCTCTCTCAGCAAACCTGTATAAATGAGTCTTCCCTAAGTTGATCACATACTGGTGATAACCTAACCAGAGAACGGCAGGATTGCAAGTAAAAAAAAAACTGCTTAAAGATTAGAGGTCACCCATTTAAAACAGAGATAAGAGGATTTTTTTCTGAGTGAGACTAGTGCGTCTTTAGAAATCCATTCTTCAAGCAGAGTAGAAACAGAGTTTTTGAATGTTTTTATGGCAGAGATAGATAGATCTTTGGAAATCTGCTGTTCAGTATACAAACAGTGCCACTCTGGAGAGTTAATTCTGAGTGAGTGACTCGCACTCTTCTCATCACAGATTTAATCCGAGTGAAGGGGAGGAAAGTAATAGTCAGTACCCCCCACCACCCTGCCCATTTAATTGTCCCCATCCTCATTACTAAACTTTCCATAGTGGAGGGCAGAAAATTACACCAATGGCATCTATATTCAAGTATAGTAGACCTTTCTAAACAGCTGGACTCAGCTGGAGTACTGTGTCTGATTCTGGGCACCACAATTTAAAGGCTTTAAAGAGAGCATAAAATTATGTGAATTGTTCAAGGAGGAGGGACTTCAGTTGCCTGATTAGATTAGAGAAGTTGGAGTTATCCACATCAGGGAAGAAGTTGAGAGGAGATTTGAAAGAAGAGTTCCAAATCATGAGGGGTGAATAGAAAGAAACAATTACATTAACATCAAGTTGAGATCCAGAGGACATGGATTTTAAGGTGAATGATAAAAGAATGAACGGCGACATGAAAAAAACTTTTTTATGAGTGGCTAGAAAGGTACTGCTTGTGATCATCATCATCAATTGTGGCATTTAAAATGGACCTGAAGGGTAAAAGTTTGTGGAGCTGTAAAGAATAGGCAACCGAGTGCTTTTTGTGAAGAGCTGTCACAGGCATGATGGGAGAAATTACTTGCTTCTGTAATCAGACCATGATTCCGTGTTACCTGCATTTGACATGGCAAATATACAACAATGTGTCAGTGAATTTGCAGTCAAGTCTAGTATTTTGGTGCATCGATTAATTCTTCAAAAAGCAATTATAAAACCATTCCAAGTGTGCTTACCTTATTGCTTTTCTTCTTCCATTCATACAACAGATTAGGACATCTGCTACCGTGTCTCCTACAATATGTGGATATACATCTCTGATCACTTCATCAAAAGCAGCACTTGCTTAAAAAAGCATGAATCCTATTTGTTAAAAGGTCATTCCAATCTGTGACCAATCTATCATCAATTTGAGGAATTCTGATCTGCTGTCAAAATGCTGTGAGTCTGGTCTGTTCTGAATTTATTCAATTCAGTCAGCATATTACATCTATGCTCTGCATTTCCAGGTCAGAAGGCGAAAATATCAACTACTTTTCGTTACTTGGTGAAAAATAGAAGAGCGTGCACATAATGTGAGGAATCGATTACATTATGTTGAGATACTTCCAGAGGGAAATAAGTCATGCATATTTAGATTTGCATTAAGAATGTCACATTTGATGAGAATATAGCTGCTAATGCGCATTTAAATTTTGATACAAATAACAAATACTACTTTCAAGTGAGAGGAAAAAAATGGAATAAAGTTAGGGGGGAGGCAACGTTGGTGCCTTTCAGAATCAGATCTCTTAAGTTTTCAAGTCAATAGTTTTCTCATTGAAAGATCTAGCTTTAATTTTATGTAAACAATTTAAAAGATGTTTACTTTTCAAATTTAGAAGTAGCAATTAGAAATATCAATGATATAAGAAAATACCTTCAACTTTCATAAGTGTGTTATAAATGTGGGCATGAAATTTGAATCTAGAGCATAACTGGAGCTAATGATATGAAAGTCCAACGCCTTGCATGCACAGCCTCCGACACGACTGCACAGCATCCAAACTGAGCAGTGTAAGAGGTTGGTAGACCAGATCTCCAAATGGACCAAAACTGTCAGATAAATGAGGCAACACAATTAATTTTGTACAGACTGCCTCCATGACATTTGCTGCAGCCAGATCACAAATCATAACAGACTGATTTCTAGCTCATAAATATGGAATTCACTGAGCACATTACTATTTAAATAGTTTAACTAAAAAG
This sequence comes from Sphyrna mokarran, assembly GCA_024679065.1. NCBI lineage: Eukaryota > Metazoa > Chordata > Chondrichthyes > Carcharhiniformes > Carcharhinidae > Sphyrna > Sphyrna mokarran. Next base: position 86,025,563 of record JAGIQG010000005.1, on the reverse strand, counting down.
TCATAGGCTGTCATAACCAAAGTCGATTTTGAGCATTTAATACCTAATGAGATATTTGGTTTGCTATCAGATCCTGAGGTAAAAGTTTGTCTTGGGAACTGATATAAAATGGGCGATATTAGATTGACTGTCCAGTACCTGATTTTTGGTCTTGTTACAGGCCCCCATTTACACCACTGTCCAAAACATGTAAATATTAAAATTTCTCTAAACAATTCTTTTCATCTGTCCAACAGGATCAGTGTTGGGTGTGGTATGTAACATAAATAGGTGGTCAGTGAGTGGGACAACAGCCTGCTTGACTGGTATAGTCCAAGGGCCCAATTTTACCATTGCTTTGTGCCTATTTTTGGGTGCAAAATCTTGGTAAAGTTGGGCATGAGGCAGGTAGTGTGATCCACATCTGTCTCCATGTCGCTTCCCCCTTTACCAAGGCCCGAAAATGGCTGCGATCAGGACCGTGCCCAGAACGGACATGACAGCCATTTAAATGTATTTGCATGCATTTAAACTAACCTAATGGGCTGCATGCCTAACTTAACCAACACTTCCCTCGTTACTACCACATTCACCCACTCACTAACAGCATGAAAGATACATGCTACATAAAAGTTTGATTTGTCATTTCAGTTAGTGAGATGATAGGTGCGTAGAGTCTGATGGTTCTCTGTTGGAGATTGTGGGGGAGAGCGGAGGTGGGTCCCCAGCACACTGCCTGAGATCAGTGGAGAAGAAGGGGGGGTCTACAGACCTCTGCCTAAGATCAGTGGGAAGGAAGGAAGGGTCCACTGCCACTCTGCCTACGATCAGTGGGGGAGAGGAGAGGGAGGGACCCGCAACTGGGCAAAGTGGGGATAAGAGTGTAAGTAATGTTGTGTGGATGGGCAATGTCTGTGGGGGCCAGAGGGAAGCAAGGATGTGACAGAGGAGCAACACTCTTTTTTTCCTGCGCATACTCAGTTAGATGCTCCAATCAGAGTTACAGGATTTGGCTGTGTTAAGCCCCACCCACAGACTGGTACAGCATGATTCAAAACTGCTGACATTTTTACAGGCAGGGTGCATAAGGAGGCAGAGAATAGGTCTAAAAGTCAGATCCAAAACATTCCCAGTTTCAAGCCTGTCTAATGCTTAGAATCAAAATGGTAAAATAAGGCCCTGAGGGTGGGTGGAGCAATGGTGGTAGAGCAATGGTGTGTTATGTTCATATCCAGGTTTGAGTTAATGGAATTGATAAGTTGTTATTGTTAATTGTGCTCCCAAAATGCAGTAGTTTTTCAGTCTCTGTTTCTGGCCCACACTCACACCTACACTCCCCATCTGTTATCTTCCCTAGGGGAAGTGTTTGAAATTTGAACTGCCATCTAATGATACATGCTCACAGACTTGTCAGAAATACAAGGTGTATTTATTAATAAGGAAAAGCTTTACAGAGGCTAGCAACCTCCTGGCTACCCTAGAGCAGCCCGCTAGTTGCCCCAATTCCTACATTTCTGCTAAATGCCTCTGGATGTTTTCACCTAAGAGAACACTCCATCTCCTGGGTAATTACCCACTCTCAATCCCAATTGGTTCCCAAAACAGGTGACCCTCTTTTATTGTATTGTCCCTTTAAGGACAATCACCACATATCCAAACTGGCAAATTGCAATGGGGGCATCAACTCACACCTGAGGATGCATTTGGAAACTTTCCATATTTGGTCCCTTGAGTTCAGTATGTGATCATCCCCTCCCTATCAGGTTCAATCGAATTACCTTTCTGGATAACAAAATAAAGCTATCTTTTTAATATCAACAATATCAACATTACAATTTTAGGTCTGCCACTGTCAATTTGTGGTCAAGGATGGTAGTATTTTAATATGAATGCTAATGTTCTGAGTGCATAAAGTCAATCTTTTAAACAGCAAATAATTGAAATTGAATATGAAATTGCCATCCCTTTGCATTTGCATCAATATGAATATTTATAATAACTCAGTTGCAGTTAATGGCTATCATATTTAATGTTTATTAGGTTGGAATGGAAGACAAGTGAAAAAGAATGACCTCCTCCCAAGTAAATAGATGCCTGCTATAAATGTAGTTATCTGCATCTGAAAAAATGGATGTCATACATATTTTTTAAAGTGTGAGACAATGCATCAAGTAATATGTAGCAGGATGGTTTTAATCTGTATTTTGTTGTCTCAATGAGAAGGTTTCCATTTTTTAAAAAGGTCTACTTTCCTAGACTCACTGGGCCTATTTGGAAACAACTATATTATCTCATCCTTGTACTCCTCCATACACTTTCATCATCATTTTTGTTTAATTAGCTATTCAAATTCTTTTTCAGCAACCTATTTAGTGAGGAAATCATTTTTTTAAAAATCCAGCTGAGTACAGAGACTGGTTGAATTTTAATTTACAAAGAGAATCAGGAATTCATAAGTGGTCTGTTGAAAAAGGAATAATTACACTGAAATATTTATAAAGTGACAAGACATTAATTATGATGACATCAGTATTACCTTCTGACAGACATCTTTTTGTTTTATGTGGATAATTTTTCTTTTGCTCTATCCAGAGGCAAATTAATTTCTGTGAAACAACATCATTTATAATATAACATTTTGTAAATAGAAATAAATCAGTCAGTAAGTAGAAATGATCAAACTACCATAGTAAAATTTGGAATGTTTATAAATAACTCAAAACCACATACCTTTCTCTCAATATAATTTTATTATGCACTTTCTACTCATTTAGCATTATTGACGTTGTAAAACTAACAAACAGAGCAGTTCCAAGAAAGTACACTTTCAAATTGTTACAAATAAATGAGAGAGGGATTTTTGTCCCTGATGACATTTTATGGCTTCAACTCTATTGACTTCTTTCACATGTTATTTTATGTTATTGCAAATTGGATATATTGGGGCCATAACAATAAGACAAGATGGATTGCTAGGTTGAGATTTCTCCAACATTGGCAAAGGCCCTGTACTACTTTGACACACTGGCACCACCAGCATCAAACTGACACCCTACGCTGCCTTCGTTGGCACTTCCCAGGGACAACCCTGGCACTACACAGCATGAACCTCTTCCCACTGAGTGCTGCATTTGCCTAATTTCCCTGTGAGCTCTGCCCATCAGCTTCGCACATTTGGACTACAGTCATGCTCCAAACCATTCTGCCCTCATGCTGCCATGGATGGATTCTGTGATGTGGGCAGATGATTCCGACATATGGGCCTGATAATGATATGATAATTTATTATAATGAAGTTCCCAATGTTCAGACCATGAATTGCAATCGTGACTGATGGATGGAAAGTAAAATCCCTTCATGTTTTCACGTCCTCACTTTAGCCTTGCTATAATTTCCTCTCCTATCGCTATAACAATTCAATTTGAACTAGAGTGGAAAATCCCAGCCCTAGTTAATGATTATGGTTAAAGAAAGTCTCCCCATTAACAAGATGTAGCTACAGACTCTCTTTTGTAGTTGCACCACCAGGAATCCTGCCAGTCTCAGAAATTCACATGTTCTCCCCATTTTCTCCTCGCTTGTCAATGACAAAGCAATGAAGTTCCCTTGTCCTCTATACAGAACTTCTTCCATGATGTAGTAACAAGTGGTAAATTTCAAGATATTGCACTATGTGCCAGTTCCCATCAGGAAGGATCCACTGGAGTAGAATTGCAGAACTATGGTCACTGGCAACAAATCCTGATCCTCATGCCCCAAAATAGTGTTGCAAACTATTTGATATCACAATCTACCCACTCAGCATGTTTTAGATGCATGGACAGCACACTCTTGTTAGCACCCTTGCCCAATTTCATGACAGTGTTATCCAAGGCAATGTCTTATAATTGCCAAAGTTCTCAATGTGGAGGATATGACATGAATAATATCTCTAATTAGTTTTAACAATTTTTGTATCATTACCATATATTTTAAAGGAATTTACAAGATATATGAATGGCCATAATTTCCCTGTGAACCAAAGGAAAGTTACATTTGCCTCATTGTTCAACAGAGGATTACAAGTGCACAAACAACACTGCCACAAAATACAAATGAAAAATGAGGATGAAAGGTCAGAAGATATTCAAAACATAGCATTTAGAAAATAGTGAAAACTGTCAATAAACATAAGCATGAAGAGACATTTATATGGTATAACTTTTCTAATTTCGTCTTCAAATTATTTTATTAGAAAATATTCAAAATAGTCATGTCATTAGATCGTAGAATACCATTCTGTATGAATATATTAGTCGTGTGAGTAAAATGTTTATCAGAATTAATTGGCCAGTGTTTGCTGAAAGGTGCGGAAATTTAAATTAGAAGTACTTAGTTAATAGAAAGTACCTTTAACAGGCTGATAGTTGATGATAAGGTACTGCATACCACATTTCAATACCATAGACTAATACTATAGGCAGTCAGCCAGATTTGTTGTAAAGGTAACTAGTTTTTAGCTTGACTGCACTGCCAGGATGATCCAGCTACACGGAAACCTGCTCTGACAATTCAGAGTTCAATTAAAGGAACTCAGAATACAACTTACAAATCAGAAGTCTATAGGAGAGTCAACAGGCGGTTCACAAATTAACAAAAAAAACCTTGCAAGGTGAGTTGAAATAGAAAGCGAAAAGGCTTTGTTCATTTCACTGAGCTGTGCTGTATCAATTCAGAGTCTGACTGGAGATCAATATGGATCCTTCAACTTCCATAAGCAGTGTCCTGTCTTTCTGTCATTACTTCACATATACTTAGAGCAGTTCACAATGTGAACAATCCATATGATTTTGCAAATGCATTAAAACCCAGAGCATGAACATTGTGCTCTATTATCTAAAATTATCTCTTCTTGTATTTGATGAGGTATGAATAATAATATCACACTTTGCCGAATATCTTATGTTGATTCCAGCCACAATGTATCCCTGTCAATTAGATTTAACCTAAAGTATTCACAGTTTTAGCAAGGAGTCACCGAAGTGCTTTATGTTAAAGTAAATACATGCATCACTTTCCCAATGGGTAGAGTGAAGCAATGCCAGTGTACACAATTCTTCACTCACATTCCAAAGTCCGTGGTACCATAGATTTCATCCGTATCTTTTTGTGCCCCATCACAGGAATGAGAAAGAATTCCACTTCCCCAATTTCTGGTTTCATGCTCCACAACTTTGCCACAATGGAGAGCTAACTGTTGCCACCAGCAGGACAGCCAGAGGCAGATGATTAAAAATCAACATCTATCATTAGCATCCCTAGCTACCCAAGCTCTCAGAAAGTGGCTCATCCAACAGTGTAACACATAAAGAATCCACCCCATTCCCTATATATTGACAGCATCACAATCATTGTAAACACTATCCTTACCACTACCACCTGACAGCCTGCCTCATTATAGCTTTGAGGTTTTTGCCTTCACTTCAGTGTCAATATTAATACTGACATGAGATTCAGAATAACAAAAACAAAATCTAAATACACAATTCCATCTATGTATTTCATCAATTATGTAAGCCATTGAATTTCCTAATGCCTACTTTTTGGGTTTTTTAATGAATCCTGGATACTCTTATAAAGTGCTTCTTGTTCTCTACAGTTTGGAAGATGGAACATACAATTGCTCAACTTCCACTAAGGACACTTCAGATGGCTGTTGTGGGTGGCATTGAGCAACCTCTTTCCTTGAGGGTCCAGATGCAGACTGTATTCTAGCAAGTGCTGGGCCAATCTCACTCACTGTGTGGCACTAACAAAATGTGGAGATGCTGGCATTGGACTGAAATAAGCACAGTAAGAAGTTTCACAACATCAGGTTAAAGTCCGACAGGTTTATTTGACTTCTTACTGGCACTAAAAGAGCATTGGTGGAGTGGGTGTAGTAGGAGGGAAAGGATCACATCACATACCCTCTGACCTCACATGGCCCCCATCCCCAAAAGCACCCAAACATCCCAAAAACCCAACCCTCCCAAACTCATAACATATTTAGCTGATCTCTTGTGACTGATTGATGTCAAATGTCCTGTACATTAAATCAGTCCAAGGTAATATGTTATGACAAGAACAGGTCAGCTGGGAACCTTAAAGCTTCCCTGGGTTATGGCAGCTAGTACTGCATAAAAAGGGAACATGATTCAATCCCGCCACCAACTATCCTCAAACCCTCTCTTATCACTGTGATGCTACTGTGATGAATGGCTCCTGGAGATGCTGACTTCACATTTCTCACCAGACCCAGGATTGAGGATTAGACAGGAGACCTGCAGCTCAAAACCTGGCTTAGTAAAAAAGATTGGAGTGGCAATCTGACAGTGATTGCCACTCCACGGGAGTTCTGCGTTGATGAGATTGTCTGATCTTGGCACTGCAGCAATCAAAGATTTGAGCTCTTCATAAATTTCAGAATTTGACATCCTGAGTGCCTAAGCACAAACAATGGTGACATGATTTTTCGCTGTGAGGGAAAGCTGCAATGTCATGAGGCAGTGAGTTTTGCCTTTGGGAAGGCTGGCAAGTTAGAGGATAGCTCTATTCCTGCTTTATGATGCTCTTTGTTATTGCCATTGCAGCAGAATAAGCTGCATCAAGTTCCAGTTCCTCTAATTTACCATTCATTCTAGGTGAGTCAAGTCTCACTCAATGCTCTTACATACATGCTGTATTTGGAAAGATTTCTCCGTAAGAAGTCTGACAACACCAGGTTTAAGTCCAACCCAATTTATTTGATAGTAAATTCGCAAACTTTCGGGATTTTCCCCTTCGTTACTTCAAATGAATGAAAGCTGATTCTGTGCCCTCAGCCATTATTATTTGGGGTTGCAGGTTCAGGATTTGGTGGCTTTTGCATGCAAGTAATCCCTTAGAGCCACAGATGACAGCTGGGTGAGAACTAAAGGTGAACCATTCTAAGGTTACCTGGTAATGATCACATTGTGCTTGTGGGGACTTGCTGAGTGCAAATTAGCTGCTGTGTTTGCTACATTACAACAGTGACTACACTTCAATAAATGAAGAGTACTTCATTGGCTGTAAAACACATTGAGACAAAAACAGAAAATGCTGGAAAATCTCAGCAGGTCTGACAACATCGTGTGGAGAGAGAATAGAGCCAACATTTTGAGACTGGATAAGCTTCATCAGAGCTCTTTGAGACATCCAGTTATAGACAATATCTCTAAAACGTTCTATGAAAATGCATTTTATTTTAATAAGGTACAAGTCAGAAGCATAAGGAAATATGCTCTCCTGACCTCGATAAGTATCTGACAACATTCAAGAAGCTTGACACTATCCAAGGCACAGCAATCTACATCATTGGCATCTCATCCATTATCTTTAAATTTCAGTCCCTCCACCAGTGGCACGTAATAGCAGGAATATTCACCATCTACAAGATGCAACAACTCAGTAAGGCTCTTTTAACAGCACCTTATCAATCTGTGCCCTCTACCATTTAGTAGAACAAGAGCAGCAAATGCATGATGTCACCACCACATACAAGTTCCCCATTGAACAACAAAACCATCGCACTTGGAATGGCACTCCTTCACTGTCTCTGGGTCAAAATTCTGGAACTCTGTCCTGAACAGAAGTGTGGATATATCTGCACCAGATGTACTGTAGCAGTTCAAGAAGGTGGCTTACCACAACCTTCACAGGGGCAATTAGGGATGGGTAATAAATGCTAACCTTATTAGTGATGATCACATTCCATAAACACATTCTTAAAAATTGCCGTTTCCTATAAACCCAACAGCACATAAGTGCTCCATTTTGCAATACAAAACTGGAGTACAGTTTTGTCTTCATCATCTCAGCCCCCTTTTTAAAGGGGGCGTTAAGATCCACAGATGGGTCCCAGAACGCTAAAAATGGGTTACTGGGTAAATTCTTGCTGCTCTATAACCTGATCCCTGTTACAAAAATGCAGGATGTCCTGTGATCCTGCTAAACAAAGTGGAGTTTTTCACAGTCCTTTTATAAAAAAGAGATCCTGTTAAAAAAGTTGTGAGGTGATTTATTTATAAATAAATGTTTTATAAATAATGACAAGGAGGGTATCTCAGATGATGACATAGTCAGCATAAGGACTTCTGTTGTGGAGATAAAGTTTAGGATTGCCTCATACAATTCAAGTTGTGCGCACTTTACGAAGGAAAAAGAATAATTAGGAGAGAATTGTGTTTTTAAATGTACAGTAAATCCCATTTGGATTGTGATTGCAGTGGCAGTACTGCAGCTTGCCTGGTCAGTGGACTCTGCCTGAGTCTCCATTTCCCTGCTGTAAAGGACAGCTATAACTTCAGAGTTTGACGAGTATATCTCACACTCCAACTCATTATTTTTCCCGTGTGCATAAAAAATGCTGAATCAATTTCCAAATGAGATGACATCTGTAAAACAGGAAAATCATTGAGACTTTTTTTTGTAATTATAGCTGTATGCTACAAAGAATAATCATAGAAACCACAGACTTCAATGGCTTCATTGATGTGGCATATCCTGCTTACCAGTAAGCTTCATTGATGGGACCGTAATAGATAGATAATTGATGTCTGCCCTATTAAGTTTTCACCTAAAAACAGAACACAGAAAACGTAGAAAATCGATGCAGGAATAGGCCATTCAGTCCTTCGAGCCTGTACCACCATTCAATATGATCACAGCTGATCATACACTTTCAGTATCCCACTCTTGCTTTCTCTCCATACCTATTGATCCTTGGCCACATCCAGCTCCCTCTTAAATATATCTATAAAACATAGGAAATAGATATAAAAATATAGAAAATAGAATGTTGATCTGGTGAGCTCTGCACTTGAAAAGTGCATCTTAATTGAAAAATCTATACAGATAAATAACAGTTAATTTTCCATGGACCGCTGATGCACAGTAAATGGATGTATTGTCTGATTTCAGACATTTATTTTGAATATATATGTTGATGAGAGGAGTTTGCAAAATACTGACACCAATTTTCTTTGTGCCGGATTATGACCTGAATAAATAGGAAACTGGATTTTAAATTGACCCCCTGATATTTAATATTTTGTGTAACATTGGTACAATGTAGAAGGATCGTATTTCATTACACATCCCACATGATATGGGTCACGAGGGATGGCCATTTGATAAAAATGGGTCACTGGAAAAAAAGTTTGGAAAACACTGATCTAGGCAGCAATCTGACAATCTGAGAAAAGGAATGAAAATCATGCAGATTCACTAAGGAACATGCAATCCACCTTACTGGATAATTTTTTAGGAAGCTAAGCTGAAATTCTCACAATATGCATGAAAGGATATTTGCAATGAATTTATGGAAAAGTAGAGTAGACACAGAGAACCATTGAGCAAAGAATCAACAGAGAGTACAATAAGAGAATTACAGAAGGGAAGTTAGTTAAAAAAAAGCATATGGATCCTCATAGTGAAAATAAAGTAGACATAAGTCATTGTGTAGGAGCTAAAGATTTCATTGGGATCCATCTTGCTTTAAGACTTTTAATAATTGCTATCCTTTTGCCTGTGATGTGATTAAAACTATTTTAACTGAACTGCTGTCCTATGATTTCCCAAAATGCAACCCATGCTGAGCCTACTCTTCATTAGATATGCTTTATTGTGGAATGAGTTATATCAAGTGACAGGTGAGAACTGCTTCACAGTTCAGGAAGATTGTTCAGTAAACCACAACCTGTTCATGGCTTGGCTTACATTTCTGCTGTCTGCTGAGTTCACTGACCATAACTACAGTAATAACAGGGATGATACAATTTGCTTTTGGTTTACAGGGGTGAGTGAAAGCTATCCATTATCTCCACTGCCTCACCACTGTACAATGATCCTTACTCAAATTATTCAATGAAATGTCAGGATCAGCCTCAGTTCTTACTGACCATCAAAATCAATTGACTATTGATATTACTGCTTATGTTTTTTGCTACTGTTGAGTCCTGAGTGACAAGTGGCAAATTTTAGATAGAATTAAGTGACAGGTATTATTTACATCTAATTACCATAATTTCAAACACAGATTTAGGTAGGTGTAGGGAGAACACCAGTGGTGAGAGTGCATAATTACATGGGAGTTTAATATTTTTAAATGATTAGTAACAATTAAAGTGGAGTGGCAAGATTAAGTGACAGCAATTCTGAAAGCCTTTGGAAAACTATAATAAGGACTGTGATCAATTAGCTATTTTTTTTTGGCTGAAACAGCAAGAAAAATGAGCAAAATCAATGAAGAACTAACACTCATATCTTTTATATCTTTGGGAAGTCACAAACAACTTTATAACCAATGAATTACTTTTGAAGTGATCAGTGTTTTTTGTAAGAAAACATAGCAACCAATTTGCAAAAATATTGATTTTTGGCATGATCATGACCAGCAACAGAAAATCCAGGTGTTACTGTCAAGATGTACATATGAATAATGGCTAGGTCCAGTAATACTGTGTATTACGTCCAGTGTACGTTGGTAATGGGAGGAGAAAGTGTTAAGACAGTGTATGGTGTGCTAATCAAGTGGGCTGCTTTGTCCTGGATAGTGTCAGGCTTCTTGCGTATTGGTGGAGATGCGCTCATCCAGGCAAATGGAGAATATGCAAGCACTCTCCTGACTTGAACCTTGTAGATAATATTATAGAAAGGCTTGGGGGTGGGGAAAGAGGGGTGAGGTGGAGCAAGAGGTGAGTTCATTGCTGCAGAATTCTCAGCATCTGATCAGCTTTTGTAGAAACAATTAAGGTTCTTGCTAATGGTAATATCCAGGAAGCTGATAGAGGGACTACTGAATATCATGGGGTTATGGTTGGATTGCTCCTTGTTGGAGATGGTCATTGCCTGGCATTGAGTGGCATGAGTTTTAATTGCCATTTATCAGCCCAAGTCTTGATAATGTCCAGATCTTGCCCAATATGGGCAACAATCTGCTTTAGTATCCGAATCATGAATGATGATGAACATTGCACAACCATCAGTGAACATCCCCATTTCTGACTTATAATGGAGGGAAAGTCATTGATGAAGAGCTGAAGCTGCTTGTGTCAAGAACAATCCTCTCAGGGACTCCTGGATTGAGATGATTCACCTCCAATCATCCTCATTAATGCTCAATCTGACTCCATTGAACAGTTATCTGATTCCCACTGAGTCCAGCTTTGCTAGGGCTCCTTGATCCACAGTCAACCAAATTTTATCAAGGTCAGTCAGTCTGGCCAATGAGATCAGGAGTTGAATGGCCCTGGTAGAACTCAAACTGAGCATCATTGAATAGATTTTTGCTGAGTGTCACTTGATAGCACTGTCATTGACCCTATCCATTACTTTGCTGATGATTGAGTAAAATTGATGGGACAATCATTTGCTGGATTTGATTTGTGGCATTTTTTGTGGACAGGACATACCCAGTCAGGTTTCCACATTGCCTGATGTACACTAGCATTGTAGCTGTACTGAACAGCTTGACTAGAGGGATGGATATTTCCGAAATGCAAGTTTTCTATTGTGAAAATGCCATCAGGGCCCAAAGCCTTTGCAGATCCAGTGCCTTCAGACATTTCTTGCTATCACATGGAGTGTATCAAATTGGCATCGGTGATGCTGGACTCCTCAACAGAAGGTCAAGATAGATTATCTACTCTGCACGCCTGGCTGAAGCTGGTTGCAAATATTTCAGCGATGTCTTTTGCAGTGCAGTCCACCAACATTGAGGATGGAGGTATTTATGGAGTCTCCAGTGAGTTGCTTAATTGTTCACCACCATTCATGACTGAATTGGGTGAGAGAGCAGAACTTAGATCTGATCTAGTTGTCATGGGATCACTTAGCTCTGTCTGCTGCATGCTACTTGTGCAGTTTGGCATGCAAGTAGTCCTGCTGTAGCTTTGTCAGGTGACATTTCATTTCTAGGTATGCCTAGTGCTGCTCTGCCATGCCCTCATACAGTGTTTATTGAACCAGGGCTGACCCTCCACTTGATGGTAATGGTAGAGAGGGGGATATGCTCAAACTTATACTTATTTAATATAAGAATTTAATCTCATGCTAAAATACTAATCCTTATATAACATGCAAAATTACCACAAGAGAAACCATTTACTTTTAGGTTAATCGCCCCAGCTAGTTTTAATTTAGTAGCAAGCCCTTTTCAGTATTTTCACAAAATGCCTATGCGAATAGGATCATGAATAATGCACTTGATTACTTCACAATCCAAAAGGAGCTCATAGTAGCTTCCCTGATTACACCAACTGAACCTATGAATAGGGCCATTATTGTAAATTTCAGTATGAATGTTTTGAAGGAGAACATTACCATCAGAGGCTCTGTACTTTCAATGTTAAGTATCTTTCGCCTCTCTCCATGTCATCCTGTTGCTGGTTGGGGACAGTGATCTTATGCTAAAATGCTGGTATGCTGCTGCTTGATCGGTATTTTGGGAGAGATAATGCATTCCATGCATAAAAGCCAATGTTACAGTTCAAGCCATCTCCTCACAACCTATCATCGAGCTCACTGAATCAAAACAGCTTCTGCAGGCATCGTTATATCACCTCTGAACCAAAACTTGTGAAATTGCGTAGATTATGTAATGTTCCTCAGCATTGTATAATATGATAGGAATTAAGACAGGATGCCCACTATGTCTTAGTCATTTATTTGATAGGCAGAAAGATATCACACTGTTAGTCCCTGGCAATCAGGTTAAAACTAGCACTGGAATCTATTATAAGAATTGAATATAGAACTGAAAGGAATGAGAAACTAATGCTGTTGATATTTACAAGAAAAATATAGGATTAGATCAGTTTATCAGAACTTAAGTGAACCAACTGATTTCCCATAGAATTGTCGACAGAGGGCCTGATTTTACCATTTTCGTTCTAAGTGCTGAATCTGAGCACAATTCAGATCCGACTTGGAAATCTGCTTTCAGGCGCCTGTATACGCACTCAGTCTGAAAGCAAAATTGTGGGTCTGAATTGCATTGTGGGTGGGGCTTAGCACGCCCGAAATGATCGGAGCTCTGAACTGCGCCAGTACAGGTAGGAAAAAAATTTGAAAATCGCACCGCTGAGACATCGCTTCCGGGCCGCAAAATGCGAATAAAGCAGCCCTGAAGTCATGGCCTCTGCAGACATCACCCCTACAACTTTCCCCCATATTCACTCACCCTCCCCCCATTACCCAGACTAATCGCAACCCTCTACCTCCTTTCCCTCCCACTGATCGCTCGCAAAATGGCAAGTGGACCTGCCTGTCCCTGCACCGCCCCCATCCCAGCTCCCCCACCAGAGATCATTCTGGTGTGCTCCTATCTAACAACCGCTTGAAAGTTCCTTAAGGGTCAGACTTCACTATCACAGTAGGCAGTCCATTCCACGTCCCAACCACAAGATAATTTGAAAAATGGTAATAAAATAATTTTTACTTCTTCCGAACTTGTTGGTGTAAGGGTAAAAAACACTCATAGCAAGTGAAATATAATCTAAGTAGCATTTATAACACGAATGATTAGAATTAGAAATGTGATAGAATTAACTTGCCCCCGCCCCACTAGAGAATGATTGTGCCACCAACACCCACCGCCACCACTCCCCCTCCCAAGTTCAGGCCTTTCCCATCCCCACCAGACAATGATCTAGCCTTCTTCCTTCCTCCCCCACCCCACCAGACAACGATTGGGCTTCCCTCCTCCCTTCCCCTTCTCCACTAGAGATACACCTGACCCACCATCTGCCCCCGCCCCCCAACCACACCAGAAAATGACCAGGCTTCCCTTCTCCCCATCCCCCTATCAGAGAATGATCTGGCCCAGCTCTCTCTCTCCCTCCACTGCTGATCTGAGTCAGAGAGCCATCGAAGCACTGAACATATCTCTTCAGCAGTTGGAGTGCCGAAATAGACCTTCGCCGAACAGGTCTATTTTACGCCAAATCTGGACATGCGAACGCAACAGTAAAAGGGGAAAGGCTGATGAAGTTGGGCAGGCAGCTCGTTAATTAAAATTTAAATGCATGCAAATTGCGGCCATTTTCAGGCCTTGGTAAAGTAGGCATCTGTGCAGATGCAGGCGCAGACCTTCTTTTGGAGATGATCATTGTCTGTCATTTGTGTGGTGTGAATGTTAGTTACACACCAGGCAGTGAGATTATACATTTGGGAACAACCTGAATCTGAGAGATGCAGAAGGTAAAGATGTTAGCTGTATGTTCCTTGTCACTGAAACAGATGATCCTGCTATTTCTGGGTTGAACAGCTGTGAAGAACTGCAGTAAACCTTGAGATGGAGGAGGTAGAACAGACTTTAAGAATTTCCCTCCAACCAGAAACAAGGAAGTAATTGCCAGAGTCACCAAGCTACAAATTGGTTAAATTCCATTGTTGGGAGAGGTAATGTGCAATGGTGAATGAATGGGCTGCATTCAATTCTTAAGGTTAACATTGAATAACACAAAGGGCTCTTAACAGAAAGGGAAAGAGAGCTAGTTGAGAAGATTCAGGCAGTTAAAGAAAAAGATTACCAGAAACGTAGAGCACTTCAAGATGAAAAATTAGAACATGAGAATGATATTGTTGACCTGAAATGACTAAAGTCTCTTATACACTGAAAAGCAGAGTATGGAAAAGAAACGTACAAATAAAAGAATTTGAAAAAAACATAGAATGACTGTTCAGACAGAAAATTAGTGAGCTGTGAATGTAGCTTTTTGATTTGATTTATTATTGTCACATGCATTGTGATGCAGTGAAGCATATTGTTTCTTGTGCGCTATGAAGACAAAAGATACCATTCATAGAATACATCAGGGAGAAGGAAAGGAGAGGGTGCAGAATCTAGTGTTACAGTACAGCTGGAATTCAGAGAAAGATCAACTTAATGTACTCAAAATTCAACAGAGGAGGGAAGAATCTGTTCCTGAGTCGGTTGATATGAAACCTCAGGCTTTTGTATCTTGGGCAGGTTTTCAAAATAGAGGGTCTGACCCTGATCTGGAAATCTCCCCAATTCTGGAAGATTCCATTTTAACCGACAAGAGAAAGGCGGGAGGGAATAAAGCACACAGGTATAAATTATGAATCAGCTGAGCCATTTCAACTCAGCACACGGGACAAATCAATCTGATTTTCACTCCAGGAATGACTTTAATCCGTGATGTGGGTTCCACAACTGTATGGTATAGATATCACTGTTCATGAAAGTAGGGAAGATGTGTAGAATTGTCAAGTTGTAAAGTTATTTAAATCTTCAATTGTTTAAATTTTAAACAAAAACAGCCTGACTGTCTGAAAGTAAAAAAATTCATTATATAAGTTTCAATAGTTATTTGTTGGCATAGTAGTAAGCGCTATATACTGGGGGTCAAGGTGTTAAGCCCAGTGGCTATTTGCCCTCTGCCACTGCCAAGTTACAGGGTGCTTCAAGGGTCCTATGATTTGGATAGGCTCAGGCTGGAATCAAGTTGTTGACCTTGCTACTCTCCCTTTGGATGAGGATCTCATGGCCAGGCTCCTCTTCTTGTCCTGAGAGACCTGAAAATCATCTCTGGGGCCTCATGATTTCAGGCAGTTCTGTGATGAACATCTGCATTCCTGCCCATAAGCTGTACAAATTCTGAAGTGGCCAGGTCACTTTAATCTGCATACCTCTTGGTCGTTTACAAGATTTTAAAACACTGCACACATCACTCTGCAATATAGATTTTCCTATTTCCTTGTCAAAAGCTGCAGATTTGTGTAGACTCCCTTGAACTCCTCTGACAGAGAGAAGATGTCAATTTCACCTGGGGGAGAGTGAGGGGGTTGGAATTCCATTCTACACAGCTCTGCACTCAACCTCAGTGCATGCATACAGCTTTGACTTAAAGTTTCTGAGGCTTCCAAGCAAGTTGAAACTTTTGAAACTGTCTGTCACTGAAAAGCCTTGATCTTGTCACTTTCAGAGGCCAGTGCTTTGATGAGAGGTTGGTGGTGCTCCCCTGGTCAGTGGGGGTGCAGGACAGCATTTCATTTTATGGAGAAGGAGGCCTATCCCCCTGATCTGAACAAAGCCCTGATCGCTGAACTGTAGAACTGTCTGGCAAGCTTCCCAAAATGAGCTTACTAGCATCTTTCAGGTGAGTGAAACATTCCCGTTTACCTGCGAGCGGGGACACTTAATTTGAAAGTGGAAAAATTCAGCCCATTGAGTGGGCTTCTATTAATAGGACTTGATGGTCAGAATTTTACCAACTTCCCGACCCGAGTGAAATCATAAAGTAATGACTTACTTGTATGAAGAAATCTGTAAAAGATGGAACTATATTTTATTTCCTCATCGCATGGCTCCTAAGGTCTGCCTACGGTGGACAATGGGTGAGATGGTGTGAAGATTGCAATGGAAGAGGGTGTTGGTCAGAAGGCTTAGTTTAGGAGTTGGCATACAGGCTATGCAGTTTCATGACAGCATAGAGGACACATGTTGACATAAATTGGCATGGATTAGGAATAGGGAGTGGATGATTGTTGATAGAAAATGTGAGGTGATGGTTAAAAGACAAAATATTTAATAAAACATTGGAACAAAATCCCAGGGAACAATGCGAGCCTTTTTAACAGTTGCATCATGACTCTGCAGCTCCTGTGCCAACCTGCAATCCATGTCCGAGAACAACAATCCTGACTCCATTCCTTACCTAATACCTAATCCTCCTGAACAAAAATCATGCCATTAGAGCCCAAGGCAGATGTGTCATGTCAGGAAATTTCCCAACTGGAGCTACCTGACTCAATGGCAAAATCTGGCTCAAATCACCGAGAGAATTATTTATTGGAGACCAATAACAATCTGTAAGAAATGCTGGACAGTTTAAAAGAGGAAATATGGAATACAGAGCAGAGTGAATACAGCAGGAAGCTGTTGAAAGACAGGCACATAGAGTAGATGGAAGAGAAAGACACTCCAGAATCATAATGCAGAGCTTGAAGAAAAGTACGGCCAAACTAAAGACCGATTGTAGTCTCCAAAGACAAGACATAAAATTTTACCATCTATATGAAACTTTGAATAAAAGAAAATGCACTAAAAGAGTTCAGTTTTAGATGAAAGCCAATTTTTATTCTTCTTGAGTTAAATATAACTTATTGTAATATCTTTATTGATATGGAGACATTATTTTTAAAAGAAAGAGGGGTGTTAGAATGTGACATTATTTGCAAAGAAATAGGAACCAATAGTTATGGGAATGGCATCTACTGCTGCACCAAAGTCAGGTACCAGGCTACACAGTGAACTGTATGAAATATATTCAATGGAGATTAGCATCTTGATGCTAAATGTATGATTATTTTGAACTTATGGGAAGCAGAAGATAGAGCAGTGACTTAAAGGTTATAAAACCCAACTGAGAGAAATCTTTGTGTCTACAGGGAAGAAAAAACAGAAAGAAGTTTCGCCAGCTTAATACCAGTCCAACAGATTTATTTGTAGCAAACACCACAAGGTTTCAGAACAGGCTGTCCCTTTGTCAAGTGGATGGGAGTTCTGATCACAAACAGGGCACAAAAACACAAACTCAATTTTCATGAATAATGATTGGAATGTGAGTCTTTACAGCTAATCAAATCTTAAAGATACAAACAATGTGAGTGAAGAGAGCATTAAGCACAGGTTAAAAAGATGTTTATTGTTTTCCAGACAGGAAAATTAGTGAGATTTTGCAAATCCAGGCAAGTTGTAGGGGTTACAGATAGTGTGACATGAACCCAAGATCCCGGTTCAGGCTGTCCTCATGTGTGCAGAACTTGGCTATCAGTCTCTACTCAGTGACTCTGGGCTGTCATGTGTCGTGAAGGCTGCCTTGGAGAACACTTACCAGAAAATCAGAGGCTGAATGCCCCTGACCTCTGAAGCATTCCCCAACAGGAAGAGAACAGTGTCGCCTGGTGATGTCAAGCAGTGTTCATTCATCCGTTGTCGTAGCATCTGCATGGTCTCGCCAATGTACATTGTCTGTACCTTTAAGAATTGATTAGATGTAAAGAGTCACATTCCAATCATTATTCATGTAAATTGAGTTTGTGTCTTTGTGATCAGAACTCCCACCCACTTGACGAAGAGATAGCTGTTCCGAAAGCTTGTGACGTTTGCAACAAATAAACCTGTTGGACTTTAAGCTGATATTGTAAGACTTCTTTCTGTTTTTACCACAGTCCAACACTGGCATCTTCACATCATGACTACAAGGGAGGTCCCAGAGGACTGGAGAATAGCCAAAGTTCTTCCTTTGTTTAAGAAGGATAGCAAGAATAAGCCAGATAACTACAGTACGGTCAGCCTTATGTCAGTGGTAGGGAAATTATTGGAGAGGATTTTTCAAGACATGATTTATTCCCACTTGGAAATAAATGGATGTTTTGGTGAGAAGCAACATGGTTTTGTGAAAGGGAGGGAGGTTGTGTCTCACAAACTTGATCGGGCTTTTCAAGGAAGTGAAGAACATGATTGTTGAGGGTATGCTAGTAGAGATTGTCTACATGGACTTCAGTAAGGCCTTTGACAGACAAGGTCTCTGGTGGCAGATTGTGCAGAAGGTGAAGTCACATGGGATCAGAGATGAGCTAGCAAGGTGCATACAAAACTGGCTCAGTCAAAGAAGACAGAGAGTAGCAGTGGAAGGTGTGTTTCTGAATGGAGGGCTGTGACAAGTGAAGTTCCTCAGGATCAGTACTATTTACTAGTAAATAGGGACCTATAGGTACTAGTAAAGGGACCTTTACTATTTACAATATATATATATGATTTGGAGGAAAATGTAACTGGATTCATTAGTAAATTTGCAGATGACACAAAGGTTAATGGATTTGCGGATAGCGATGAGGACCATCAGAGTATACAGAAGGACATAGGTCATTTGAAGACTTGGGCAGAGAGATGGCAGATGGCAGAGTTTAATCCAGACAAATGTGAGGTAATCATTTTGGAAGGTCTATTACAGATAGGAAATATACAGTAAATGGCAGAATTCTTCAGAGTATTGATAGGCAAAGGGATCTGGGTGTATGGGTCCATAGGTCATTGAAAATGGCAATGCAGGTGGAGAACATGGTCAAGAAGACATATGGCATGCTTACCTTCATTGGCCAGGGTATTGAGTTTAAAAATTGGCATGTCATGTTGCAGCTTTATAGAACCTTAGTTAGGTCGCACTTGGAATGTAGTGTTCAATTCTGGTCGCCACACTATCAGAAGGATGTGGAAGTTTTGGAGAGGATACAGAAAAGATTTACTAGGAGGTTGCCTGGTATGGAGGGCATTAGCTATGAGGAGATGGTGGGGAAACTTGGTTTATTCTCACTGGAGTGAGAGAGATTGAGGGAGACCTGATAGAAGTTACAAGATTATGAGAAGCATGGACAGAGCTTTTTCCCAGGTTGGAAGAGTCACTTACTAGGGGCATAGGTTTAAGGTGCCAGGGGCAAGGTTTAAAGGAGATGTACGAGAGAGATTTTTTACACAGAGAGTAGTGGATGCCTGGAACTCGTTGCCAGGGGAGTAGTAGAAGCAGGTACAGTAGTGACTTTTAAGGGGCATCTTGATAAGTACATGAACAGGATGGGAATAGATGGATATGGTCCTTGGAAGGGTAAGTGGTTTTAGTTAAGTCAGGCAGCATGGTCGGTGCAGGTTTGGAAGGTCAGAAGGCCTGTTTCTGTGCTTGTTTTTTGTTCACTGGTGTACCCAGGGAAAGGAAACTGAATATTCTAAAGCAGATTGGCCTCCAGTCCCATTGTAACATTTAACTGCTTTCTGAAGTAGGCTAACAAGTCATATAGTTGTATCAAATGTCCTGGGGATCAGCTAGAATGATCTTGGATATTTCCATGAACAAATCAGTTATAACAAAGCCTCACTTACAGAAAGCTCTTCCTATTGGCAGATGAGGCACCTTCGACAATTATTCTGATAGTTGACTCAAAACTAACCGATCAAAAGGTATATTTAAAAACCACATCAACTTCAGATGGTTATTATCTGATCATACACCTTATCCACAGAGTCCCTTGACATTACATAATCATTGAAACAGATAACAGCACCCTCCTTGTTTAAATAGTGAGATAACAGAAGATGATTTCCTTTTATGTTATGTTTAAGAGAACCACAAATGGGTTAGTAAGTTTGTTACACGTTACATAGAGGAAACCCTCCTCCCGACACAATAGATGCTGACATATGCTAGAATGCTGGTTTGGGATAAATAATTGTAAAATGTGAAATACAATTACCCCAGATTCAAATTGCCTCGAGTCTTCATCTGATTGTGACTATTCCTTTTTCTGCCATAGAAAAGATATGCACAAGTGCAGAATTCTACTCCTGTGCAACTTTGCTGTAATACTAGGAAACTGTAGATGGCCTGGTCTGCTTTAATACTCATTGCACACATTGTCCAAGAGGTTAAACAAAATGTTTGTGATTTTCTCCTTCAGAATGGAAAATAGAGGAAAGAAACCAACGGAAAGGCAAAAGTGGCTGGATTTATAATTTACATTAATTGTTCAGGGGCATCAATGATCTCTTGGCAAAGTTAAGGCAGGAAATTCTAAGAACCTCAAGAAAATTGG
Organism: Sphyrna mokarran; assembly: GCA_024679065.1. Classification (NCBI taxonomy): domain Eukaryota; kingdom Metazoa; phylum Chordata; class Chondrichthyes; order Carcharhiniformes; family Carcharhinidae; genus Sphyrna; species Sphyrna mokarran. The sequence goes on along the minus strand of JAGIQG010000005.1, from coordinate 86,004,929 downwards.
CTAACTGCATTGAATTTCAGAATTTAGTTACTTGGGAGATACAAATCCTGTAACATACAAATAATTATTCTCAAAATAATTAACCGTGCAGTCAAGTGTATTTAAATAGGTGTGATCCAATTGATCATATTAAGCAGAATTAAAATTCTCTGTTTTTAAATTAGCTTCTAAATGTTTTGTTCCCACCAGACCATTCTCCATACTAATCTAAAATTAAAAAAACATTGTTAAAAAGCATCAAAATAGTTACCAATACTTTTAGCAATTATAGTAAACAGCATGGAGTATTAGATATTATTCTTGTCTTTGAATGGAATTGATCAGCAGAAATGAAACAATGGTGAAAATCAGGCTTGAAGTGCAACATGTGTAGAATGAGACCTGCCAATGCTTCCAGCCACTAAATGAATGGACAAGAAATTAGCTGAGCTCTGTTAAGGTTGAGTAATTTGCCGCATCCAGTTTCCCTCTATTCACTGGATGTATGACGTCCTTTATACTCAAGAGCAGTAACAGGAAAAGATTCCCAATGTAAATCTCTGATCAAAAGGTATACTTAAAAACTCATTAAGTGCAGATGGGAGCCAGAGAATTGCTTGCTATGGTGGCAAACAATCAAAGGATTCATGAGTCATTAAATCATTCGCCTAAGCAAAAACTTTGAACAAGGCCAAATACAAATTATAGTCACATTTATATTTCCATTACTAATTATTTTGGAAATCTTTAAAATCACACTGGCCTTATTCCATGGTTTAATCAAACTGTATTACTGTGAATGGATAAGAAACAGGTATCACTATAAAAATATGATTCCTTCTAAATGACATAGTGCACCGCCTGGCAGCAAAATTCAGTACTGGTATGACATAGTGAATGATTTTGGATCGTGCTACATGGCATGACACAACCCATGACTTTTTGGTCAGACTGCAACAGAGTCATGGCATTGGAGAGTGTTGAAACAACAATATAGTAAGTGCGGAAAGTGTTTTCAAACACAGTACAGAGATGATGTCCAAGGGGACCAGCACTAGGTTAGTTGAGTTGGGAAAGACATGTGACCAGTGTGTGGGTCAGATCAGTAGTGAGTGAAGGAGAAGCAGACAAAGTCATATAAATTGGGCCAGAGATGGTTCCAATAATCATCAGAGTATTGAAAAAGCATGCAAAACCATTATCTGATGTAATACTCATCTCAAGTACTCTAGGAGAAGTAAGATTAAAAGGATATTGGCAAAATATCTACAAAATTTCGAAGTCTGAATGGGGGCACATCTGAGTTCCAAATTTTCAAAGCAGCATACAAAGCTATATGCCAGAATTTTACTGGGTGGGCAAAGCTCACAGATCAGTAATTTCCATTGCCTCAGTCGGGGTCTTGTGAGCCTTGAGCAGGCAAGGTGGTAAAATATCAGCAATGGTTTCTTGATTCATATGTGTCTGAACCAGAAAAGCAAACCATATATTGTGCCTAATAATTATGAATGAAATTCTACATTGGCTTAATACATTAGGAGTAACAGCTGAAAAACTAAATGATCCCCAAAAGATGTGGATCACATTGAAACCTTCCATATTCGTCGACTAGAGTTCATGTTATTTTGACAACAATCTATAGAATCTATTAACAATTTTGTCAGCAGAGAAAGAGGAATGTGCAATAATTTCTTAAATGCAGAGCTAGCAAACAGAATTGTTGAGATGAAATGTTCCAGAAAGATCTCAGGACGAGCCTAAACATTTAACATTGAAGAACTACCCAAGGATGGATTTATGTACAAAGTGACCCTCACAGGTCAATGAAGCTTGCAGTTCATAAATACAACTACAATTGTTGACACACTTACTAGAACACCCAAACTTCGCAAAACTTGTGAAAGGTGTAGCCTTCTACACGGATCAAGGAAATGCCCAGCTTTCCATCGATACTGAAAGATATGTGATAGAAAAGGCCAATGGCAGCAGCAATTCATTTGTGCAAAGTCTGATACAGCCACAAACAGCCATGCATAGATACAGACTGACTGTATGTAATGGGTACGTCAAGCACTCAGAATGGACAGTGATAGCCTTTTTCCTAGGATGGAGAAAGCTAGCACGAGGGGACACAGCTTTAAATTAAGGGGTGATAGTTATAGGACGGATATCAGAGGTAGGTTCTTTACCCAAAGGGTGGTTCGGGAGTGGAATGCCCTGCCTGCAGCAGTTGTAGATGCGCCAAGTTTGGTGGCGTTTAAGAGGTTAGTTGATAAGTATATGGAAGAGAAGGGAATGGTTTAGTTTGGAGGGTCATTGCTTTTTATATTGGTCGGCGCAACATCGAAGGCCGAAGGGCCTGTTCTGTGCTGTAATGTTCCATGTTCTATGTTCTATGAACATCCAATATCCTATTAGTAACAGATACATGAGGTGACTGACCAACAAGATCATGACAATGATATGCATGATGAGACAAAGAGCAGTGAACACTTGTCTCACTTTCAATCCCATGGAGAACACTGATGCCTATTCACCATCTCAAATATTTGCAAAGATTCAAATTATCTATCCTAAAAATGTTGGTAATTATTCATTATTGGCTAAGATTGACATAGGGACAACAGCCAACATAGTGCCTCTGCACATTCTAATACCCTGATATATCTGATAATTAATATCCATAGACATGGAAGAGCACAGTGAAATCTCCTGCTGTGCAACTCTCATGGTGAACGTGGTGACAAAGGGTGCAGGTTTCAAAATCTTGGAGTGCAAAACAATCAATCCTCCTTGGTGTCAGATGTTCTATATTGTGGAGACCAAATGCCCAGCAGTAGCAGGTCTACTGGCATGACATGACCTCAGACTAGTAACAATATATAGAATCAATCAGACCTCAAATGACAGATCAACTTCAAAAACTACTCCCATTACATCAGTTCATTGAAGGATAGCCTGAATAAACTCAACCTGGCCGTGAACAAATAAAACTATTTTGGTCTCACTGGGATGAATTAAACATCTTCCCAGAAATCAGTTTTAAAGGCAGGCAGATCATCATATTAGAACGTTCGTAACTCAATATTATTCAACAACTTTATTACTCATACCTGTGCATAGAATGGATGAGAACACTCACAGGAGAAGCAGTCTATTGACTGGATATGAATATATACATTGAAGTTGTTGTCACAAAGCGTATGGCATGCCCAGTGAGTATAAAGAGCCATTGTTCCTACACAAAGTTCCTACCTATCCTTGGTCCAAAATCACATCCGGGCTCCTTCATATCCTTGTTCTGACTTCATTGCAATTGTTGACTGTTTTATCGTGTACTTCATTATTTAGCAATTAACTAATACATCAAGCAAAATTGTCACAAACCTGCTAAATGCTATTTTCATTTATTTTGAATGTCATCATGGATAATGTTCTGAAATTTACCGGTATGCTATTTCAAGATGTGTGTGAGAGGTGGAGTGGACTGGGACTGGGCGTTCCCATCTGAGGTCTGTTAAATTGTTTGTCCTATCAGTGACAATTTCAAGAACCACCGGGATCAGAAAGAAACAACTTTCTATGGAATATCAATCACACTATATTTTCTTCTTATTATATTAGATCTAATGGCCTAGACGAATGAACAATTCATACAGTGAAATCCCTCATTCTCAAATATAGATTTTTCTTTTATTCATTCTTGGGATATGGGCATCACTGACTAGACCAGCATTTATTGCTCAACCCTTGTTGCCTTGAGAAAGTGGTAATGAGCTGCCTTCTTGAACTACTGTGGTGTCTGAGATGTAGATACATCGACAGTGCTGTTAGGGATGAAATTTCAGGAGTTTGACCCAGCACCAGTGAAGGAATAGCAATACATTTCCAAGTCAAGATAGTGAGTGACTTGGAGGGGAACTTTCTCAGTGGTGACTTTCCCAGTTATCTGCTGCTGTTATCCTTCTAGATGGTAATAGTCATGGGTTTGGAATATGCTGCCAAAGAAATCTTTAAGTTCTTGCACTGTACTTTGTAGATGGTACACATGGCTGTCACTGTTGGTCAGTGGTGGGGGGATTGAGTGCTTGTGGAAAGGGTACCAATCAAGTGGGTTACTTTGTCCTGGTGATATCAAGTTCATTGAGCATTTTTGGGGCTGCATTCATCCAGTAAGTGGAGAGTATTCCATTATACTCCTGTTTTGTGACCTGTAGATGGTGGACAAGCTTTGCGGAGCAGGAGGTTAATTACTTACAGCAGGATTCCTAGCATTTGACCTGTTCTAGTAGGCACCTTTATTTGGCTAGACTAATTCAGTTTTTGGTCAATGGTAGCATCTAGGAAGTTGATAGTCGGGAATTCAGCAATGGTAATGCCATTGAATGTCAGGAGGTGATGATCAGATTCTCTCTAGTTGAACATGTGCATTATCTGACACTTGTGTTACTCAAATATTACTTGCCACTTGTCAGCCCAAGTCTGGATATTGTCCCTGTCTTGCTGCATTTGGATAGAGAACACAAACCTCCCCCACCCTACATTAGCTAACCATAAGAAACCTCAAAACATTCTGGTGAATCTGCTTTGCTCTCTTTCTAAGACTAAGACCAGTGCCCAGACTATACTATTTACTCCAGATCCAATCAGGAATTTGTATAACTGCAGCAAGTGTTATAGGTTATAAAGTCAATCTGCTGATTTGATTATTATTTAATTGAGCCTCCACTGTTTCTAACTTTTCATTATTTAGAACATATTTAGATTTTTTTTAGACCAAAGAGTGGATGACTTCACTTTTGTATCAAAAGCTGTCTATCATAGTTTTGCTCATTCACTTAATCTACCAAAATGTGTTTCCCCTTGAAATGTAATTCTCCCCTTCCAAGCCATCTATTTTTGTTTATCAGCATATGGCTCTCTATTGTGTTGTCTAAGTCATTAGTAATTGTAATGAATAGTTAAAGCCCAAGCACAGATCACTGTGGGACATAACTGGTCACTTCCTTCCACCTCCCTATACATCCCGGACATGATCTCTTCCACAGTCTTCCATAAGGAAAAAGATACAGAAGTCTGAGAAAATGTGCCAACCGACTTACGAACAGCCTCTTCTCTGTTGCCATCAAACCTTTGAATAGACCTATCTTGCATTAAGTTGACCTTTCTCTATACCCTAGCTACGACTGTAACACAACTTTCTACACTGTCTCCTTTCCTTCTCTATGAACAGTATACTTCATCTATATAGCATGCAAGAAACAATGATTTTTTACTGCCTACTAAGACATGCGACAATAATAAATTGAATCAAATCAGATCAAAATCCTTGAGTGCACACCTGTTATTCTCTTGTGGGATGTACCATGGTGGTGGTGTGTTTTCTGGCAGTCTAGCTACAAGACATGATTGTCTCTCTCCTCACCAGTGTTGGGCTGCATTTCGTACTGTCAAAAATTGAGAATGTAATTATAATAAATTTGCATCCATTATAGTGGCTACATGACAAAATCATTCCCCCATATCAAAGTAAGTCCCAGGTTGGTCACTGTGACAGTTTAGGGCAGAAGGAAAATAAGGAAACTCTGGGGAATGGTACAAGGGAGAAGGTAAGCAAAAGGACCCTGTGGCATATATGCTTGGGGCACGCTTATGGCCACTAAATTTATGGAGGATGATGACGACAAGCAGTGAGGACCCGCCACACAAGCACACGTTGCATATTTGAGCGTTTGACACATGTCTGGCTGATGGCAGTCCACGTATGCTCTGAGACAAGACACCTATTATGGAGACACAGTGGATTTCCACGTTCTTTATATTCCTGCAGGATGTGATGACATGCAGTGGGGATAGATCATCACGGAGCTTCTGTGAACATCAGACTCCTGTCTGGCTGACGGCATCTCACTTGATGAACAGGGTCATGGGGATGCAGCGAGGAAACTGTAACTTTCTGATCTTAAAGCCAATCAGTGTCACCAGAGGTAGAAGCTGCTCAGATGGGGTGGGGTGGGGCAGTGTAGGGGGATGGGGGACCTGCGCCTGAAAAGGTGCTAAGAGCACATGGGGAGAATGACGGCCCAGTTCATTCCGGAAACAATGATAAATCCCATTGTGGTGCAGGCATGACTGATGTATCCCACCACTGTGAAGGCACAACAGCAGTATGCTGGGAAAATTTCACACAGCATAGGAAAAGGTCCTAGATTAAGACACCTATCTTTATCCTGAACCAAGCTTTCATTTCAGGCTGGCAGGAACACTGCTCCTCATAACAAGGAGCAATAGACCGCGTGACATTTTCATGAGCATATTTACATTAGTTAACATTTACTCAACAGTGTAACTATACCTTCTTAACCTTTCTAAACCTGTCACTATGTAGAACATAGAACATAGAACATTACAGTGCAGTACAGGCCCTTCAGCCCTCGATGTTGCGCCGGCCAGTGGACCCTCTAACCTAAACTATTCCAATATCATCCATATGCCTATCCACCGAACATTTGAATGCCCCCAAAGTAGGCGAGTCCACAACTGCTGCAGGCAGGGCATTCCACGCCCTCACCACCCTCTGTGTAAAGAACCTGCCTCTGACATCCGTCCTATAACTACCACCTCTTAATTTAAAGTTATGTCCCCTCGTGTTGGTCATCACCATCCGAGGAAAAAGGCTCTCACTATCCACCCTATCCAGTCCTTTGATCATCTTATACGCCTCAATTAGGTCACCGCGTAACCTTCTTCTCTCTAATGAAAATAACCTCAGGTCCCTCAGCCTTTCCTCATAAGGCCTTCCCACCATACCAGGCAACATCCTGGTAAACCTCCTCTGCACCCTTTCCAATGCTTCCACATCTTTCTTATAATGCGGCGACCAGAACTGTACGCAATACTCCAAGTGCGGCCGCACCAGAGTTTTGTACAGTTGTAACATAACCTCACGGCTCCTAAATTCAATCCTTCTACCAATAAAAGCTAACACACCGTACGCCTTCTTAACAACTTTATCAACCTGGGTGCCAACTTTCAAAGAGCTATGTACTTGTACCCCAAGATCCCTCTGCTCGACAACACTATTAAGGGTCCTTCCATTAGCCCTATATTTCATATGCCTGTTATTCCTACCAAAGTGAATCACCTCACACTTATCCGTATTGAATTCCATTTGCCACCTCACGGCCCAGCTCTGCAACCTATCTATGTCCCTCTGCAAACTGTAACATCCATCCTCGCTGTCTACAACTCCCCCCACTTTGGTATCGTCAGCAAATTTACTAATCCAACCCTCTACACCCTCATCTAGGTCATTTATAAAAATGACAAACAGCAGTGGCCCTAAAACAGATCCTTGAGGTACACCACTTGTAACTGCACTCCAGGTTGAATATTTCCCATCAACCACCACCCTCTGTCTTCTATCAGCTAGCCAATTCCTAATCCAAACTGCTAAATCACCTTCAATCCCATGCATCTGCACTTTCTGCAGTAGCCTACCATGGGGAACCTTATCAAACGCTTTGCTAAAATCCATATACACTACATCAACTGCCTTACCCTTATCTACCTCTTTGGTCACCTCCTCAAAAAACTCAATAAGGTTTGTGAGGCACGACCTACCCTTCACAAAACCGTGCTGACTATCCCTAATCAATTTATTTCTCTCTAGATGCTTATAAATCCTATCCCTTATAATTCTTTCCAAGACTTTGCCCACAACAGAAGTCAGGCTCACCGGTCTATAATTTCCAGGATGGTCCCTACTCCCCTTTTTGAACAAAGGGACAACATTTGCCATCCTCCAGTCTTCCGGCACTATACCTGTAGCCAACGACGACATGAAGATCAAAGCCAAAGGCTCTGCAATCTCCTCTCTAGCCTCCCAGAGAATCCTAGGGTAAATCCCATCTGGCCCAGGGGACTTATCAATTTTCATACCCTCAAGATTCGCTAACACCTCCTCCTTATGAACCTCAATCCTGCCCAGTCTACAACCTGGTATCGCAGTATTCTCCCCGACAACATTGTCTTTCTCCTGCGTGAATACTGACAAAAAATACTCATTCAGTGTCTCTCCTATCTCCTCAGGCTCCACGCACAACTTCCCACTGCTATCTCTGACTGGCCCTAATCTTGCCCTAACCAATCTTTTATTATTTATATACCTGTAAAAAACTTTAGGATTCTCCTTAATCCTATCCGTCAAAGTCATCTCGTGTCCTCTTCTAGCTCTTCTCAACTCCCTCTTTAGCTCCTTCCTAGCTAATTTATAGCTCTCCAGTGCCCTAACTGAACCTTCACGTCTCATCATTATATAAGCCTCCTTCTTCCTCTTCACCAGAGATTCAACTTCCCTAGTACACCATGGTTCCCTCACTCGACCACTTCCTCCCTGCCTGGCAGGTACATATTCATTAAGGACATGCAGAAGCTGTTCCTTAAATATGCTCCACATTTCAGATGTCCCCAGCCCCTGCAATTTCCTGCTCCACCCTATGCATCCTAAATCTCTCCTAACAGCCTCATAATTATCTTTCCCCCAGCTATAACTACTGTTATTCGGTATGTGCCCATCCCTTTCCATCACTAAGGTAAACGTAACCGAATTGTGGTCACTATCACCAAAGTGCTCACCCACCTCCAAGTCTAACACCTGGTCTGATTCATTACCCAGTACCAAATCCAATATAGCCTCACCTCTTGTTGGCCTATCTACATACTGAGTCATGAAACCTTCCTGCACACATTGAACAAAAACTGACCCCTCTAACGTACTTGAACTATAGCTTTTCCAATCGATATTAGAAAAGTTAAAGTCCCCCATTACAACTACCCTGTTACTTTCACACCTTTCCAGGATCAACTTTGCAATCCCTTCCTCTACTTCTCTGGAACTTTTTGGAGGCCTATAGAAAACTCCCAACAGTCTGACCTCTCCTTTCTTGTTTCTAACCTCAGCCCACACTACCTCAGCAGACAAGTCCACATCAAACGTCTTTTCTGCCACCGTAATGCTGTCCTTAACTAACAATGCCACTCCTCCCCCTCTTCTACCACCACCTCTGCTCTGACTGAAACATCTGAACCCCGGAACCTGCAACAACCATTCCTGCCCCTGCTCTATCCATGTCTCTGAAATGGCCACAACATCGAAGTCCCAAGCACCAATCCAGGCTGAAAGTTCATCCACCTTAATATAATGCAAGCATAATGCGAGGAGCATACGCTCCATTATGCGTATGCACCATTAAATGTAATGGTGCATTCCCAACATTCGCAGCAGGGATGGAGGCAGCCAGCCGCCTGCCACACTCTGTTGTCTGTGATGGACTTGGCGGGTGGATGTTTGTGACCTTTGAGGTCTGGCCTGCTTTTGGGGTCCTGCTGTGTGGCTGCCACCCTCCTCAATCTGTAGATCTGGAGCTGATGAGATCACAGGAAGAGGAGAAATTAGTTGGCTGGTTGAGGAAGGTGTCACTAAATTTAGGGCCAGCATGTTTCTTAGTTCTAGAGTCATGAGTTCCTAGAATTTCCTATCTATGTTGAAGAATGCTAGCTCTGTCCAGGACACAGTACAGATATGATAACTGGATTACTGAAGCTCTGATATCATGGCAGGGTGAGCGAAACAGAGGTCAACCCGCCAATGATCCAATGTGAAGCCCGTGCTTTTGCAATTTTTGAACCTTGTGCTACATAATGTGTCAGGAAAAAAAAACACCATTGGCATCAGTGAGTCAAATGCTGCTTTTCTTGTTCAAAATCAGAATTTACTGATTTCTGGGAGTATTCCACCCCCTGTCTTCCACCATGTAAACAATCCTGTAACCAGGCAGATGATTTGGTTCCAATTCCACAAACTTTAATTTTACCTAATAAAATCTTATGTGGACCCTTAATTATCAAATGATTTCTGAAGTCTATATAAACTACGTTTAAAAGCATTCCCCTGGCTACAGCTTCAGTTACTTCCCAAAAATCCAATTAGATGCATTAGATAGAATCTACCCATTACAAATTGATTCTGTTTAATTAGCTCAAACTGCTTTAAGTGCTCATTCACTCTGTCTTTAATTATAGATTCCAATAAGTTCCCCTCAAAAATGTTAGGCTAACAGCTTTATCATCTTCGGCTTTCACTCTCTTGCTTTTTTTTAAGTTATGAAGTTAAATCTGCAATTTTCCAAATCTTATTGACAATTCTTGAATTGAGTTTTAGAAAGTTATGGAAGATTTGGAAGGAGCAAAATATTCTTCATGTAATTCCTTTAAATCCCTGGGGTACAAATCACCAGTTCCTAGAGATTTTTCAATCAGTCCCATTACTTGTATGCTTAAATTAACTTCAGTGAACTCATCCCTTGATTTATTATTAGTTTCTCTGGAATATCAGTTGTATTATCCTTTTCTTCCTCTGTGAAGACTGACACAAGATAATTAGTCAACAAGTCTGTCATTGCCTTAATTTTATTTTCAATATTACTTACATCAGTTTTTAAAGGTTCTGCATTACCCTTGGCTATCCTTTCTCTTTCAATATAATTCAGAAAACATTTTTGTGTCAATCTTGATATTCCCCATAAGTATTAGCCTGTGGCTATTCCCCTTTCAGACAGGTATGCCGTTTTGGATACTGTTGAGGGTGATAACTTGTCAGGGGGAGATACCAATAGCAGACAGGCCTATGGCACCACACCTGCTTCTGCTGTCGAGCAGAGTTGGACAAAGCGCAAGTGAGTAGTGGTCATAGGGGACTCACTAGTTAGAGGCACAGACAAGCATTTCTGTGGCCATGATTGAGACTCAAGGATGGTGTGATGCCTGCCTGGTGACAGGGTCAAGGATGTCTCTGAATGGTTACAGACATTTTTAAGAGGGAGAGTGAGCTGCCAGAAGTCGTCGTACACATTGGTATTAATGACATAGATAGGAAATGGGATGAGGTCCTGAAGTGTGAATATAGAGGATTAGGTAAAAGGCAAAAGTACAGAACCTTGAGAGTAATTTCTGGACTACTGCTGGTGCACGTGCTAATGAGAATAGGAATAGGAAGATTAGACAAATGAAAGTGTAGCTTGAGAGCTGGTGCAAGGGGCAAGATTTAAATCTGTGGATCACTGGGATCTCTTTTGGGGAAGGGATTAGCTGTTCAAGATGGATGGGTTACACCTGAACTGGAGAGAGGCTAATATCCTGGTGAGGAGATTTGGTAAGGCCACTCCGTTGGGTTTAAACTAGTTTGGTCGGGGGGAGCGGGGTGAAGGGGCAGACTCAAAGTAATAGGGAGACAGAAGAGAAGTTTGAGGACAGAACAAAAGTTAAAGACAGCACATTAAATAGTAAAGGTGCTGTCAGTAATTCTAGTACTAGACAGGTCAGCAAAAGCAGAACAGGGAGCAAGGGAAGTTAGATTAAACTGCATTTATTTCAATGCAAGAGACCTGATGGGCAAAGCAGATAAAATCATTGAGTCATAGAGGGTTATAGCATGGAAACATACCCTTCGGCCCAGCTTATTCATGCTGCCCTTTTTTTAACCACTAAGCTAATCCCAATTGCCTGCATTTAGCCCATATCCCTCTATATCCATCTTGCCAATGTAACTGAGTAAATGCATTTCAAAAGACAAAATTGTACCTGCACCTACTATTATATCTGGCAGCTTGTTCCAGATGCTCACCACACAGTGTGTGAAAAAATTTCTCCCCTGGACTCTTTTGTATCTCTCCCCTCTCACCTTAAACCAATACCCTCTAGTTTTAGACTTTAGGAAATTATGTTGACTATCTAGCTTATTCATACCCCTCATTATTCTATAGACCTCTATAAGATCACTCCTAAATCTCCTATGCTTCAAGGAAAGAAGTCCCAGTCTATCCAATCTCTCATAACTCAAACAAACAAGTCCCAGTAGCATCATGGTAAATCTTTTCTAGTTTAATAATATAACTTTTATAATAGGGTCGGAACTGTACACAATATTCTAAATGTGGTCTTACCAGTGTCATGTACAACTTCAACATCAACAAGATGTTCTGACCAATGAAACCAAGCATGTTGAATGCTTTCTTCACCAATCTGTCCACCAGTGACTCCACTTTCAAGGAGCCAAGAGCCTGTACCCCAGCCTTGCCATTAACTGGGTAAGTCCTGACCTGGTTCTATCTACCAAAATGCATCACTTTGCATTTATCTAAATTAAATTCCATCTGCCATTCATCAGCCTACTGTCCCAATTGACCAAGATTCCATTACAATCCTAGGGACTTAGGAAAGTTGATCAGGGCTGTCTGTTGGCAGGCAAAGGGATGACTGGTAAGTGGTAAGTTTCAAAAATGGTTTAACCAAGGTTCAGGGTAAGAACATTCCTTTTAGAGTGAAGGGCAAGGCTGATAAAAGTAGGGATCCCTGGATGACTTGGGATAGTGAGGCCCTAGTCAAGAAAAAGAAGGAGCACATGATATGCATAGGCAGGATCTACAGGCATTTAGAGAAGCAAGGATTGATTAGGGATAATCAGCATGTCTTTGTGAGTGGTTCCACCAGTGATACCAACACAACTGTTCCTCATTCATCGGGAGCAGGGATGGATTTTTTCCCAAGGGTCTAGCTCGTCTGAAAATGGGAGAGCTCCAGATCCATTTTTTGGATGAGTTTCCATACCCAATCCCATGCATACTATCTCTAAATGAATTAGTCTCTTGCCCATTTCCAGCGAGAGGCTGATCCCTCTGGAAATCGAGTGTCACAAAATTGCGACAGTCATGAAAACTGGCACCATTTGTGCTAGCCACTTTACACTCAGTTTTGCAACAATTTCTTGACAAAAAATGGGTACAGCATGGCATTAAAGGCCACCCCAGGTGTTTTCCTCACTGGAGAGATCCTGTCCTGGCAAAACCATAGAGGCAAGCAAGCCCAGACAAAGAAGCACCAGGCTCACTAAGTGGATGCAAAACAGTATTTCCATACAATGAAATAAATTAGTCAGTCTCTTGCCCATTTCTGGAAACAGACTGACCGTGCTAGAAATCCAGGCGTCATAACATCGCAAGAGATATGAAAATGGGCGCCATTATCACTAGCTGCTTTACATCATTTTCCTGCAGCAAAACAGGTGCAATGAAGTTGTAGAATTCCGCTTTATGACTCTATTAATCTGGTATCATTAAAAATATGGTGTAATCAACTAATTGCATACTTTATTAAAATGAGGTATTAGTATCTTGTTGTAATAAATCAAGGGCGACTCAAAGTGACTCAAAGTAACAAAACCTTGACTGCAAATAATAAATAAGTATTTACAATAAAAAGGTCAGTCAGAATAAACCATGTGACTTTACAACACTCATATTTGGCCCCAATTGAGGATTCTCCCTAAACCAGTATATGCACCTATGCACTCAATTGGCTCAGTTTCCCACCTCGACACTCTGTACAATCCAACCTAATCACATGGCCCTCAGGCAACATCCCCTTAAAGAGGCCATGCTACCACACTCATAGTGATGTTTTGCAGAGTTTTTAATTAGTTGTTCTAATTAGAAGTATCAATGGTGCATTCTGCATATCTTGTGTACTACAATACTGAATTTTAATTCCCATTTTCACGTTTTTAGTCACAACAATCTGAAAAATTAATATTGTATGTATTTGCAATATTAAATTAATAAAATGCTGAATAAGAAAACAGTCCTATGTTCACAGAATTCACGAAAAACTGAGAATGTATCAGTTTTTTTTTACGTTTGGGATCTGGATGCTTTTATATCCTCAGATAATTAACTTACCATGCTTGTTTCTTTTCCCCATGCACCAAGCTTTCTAACAGATTTTACTGAGTCTGTAAAATGGCATGTAATGAAACGTATATTTTTAGCGGTCTCACGACAGATTTCTCCCTCGTATTCCTGAGCTCATTAAACATGTCAAATCTCAATGCAGTTACAATAAAGCTGCTGCTGCCATAATGCATCTATAAATTCCTTTGTTGTCTCCCATTCTTCCATGCGTCAATTGAAGGGTTACTGTTCCCACTTCAGCAATGAAATGTGAAATAACATTTGACTGTAGCAGACTTGCTGTTGTAAAAACATTTCAGATTAACATAAATCAAGTAACGATAAAAGGAAGGTTGTCAGCAGAAATACTACAATGAAAATGTGCCTGTATTAACCTCAGAGCAGCCACAACCTTTATCGATTTTGACTAAGCTCATAACAGTTAACACTTCATTTTATTTGCCCGCTATAAAAATGTTCTTAACGTTGAATAAAGCTGTAACACACTAACTATGCAAAAACAGCTGCTTAAGTAACAGTGTGATACCAATGCTGCAAATAATTAGCATGTGTTTAATAAAATGGTGAATCACTATAATAATGAATTAGTAATGGGCCAGTGAAGCTATGAATACAGAAGCATAACTAGTTCATAAAGGTTTCATAATGTTGTGTAATGTGTTATTAATTTTTATTCGATGGGAATTAGTGATAATTTCACAGACCAAATAAATGACTGTGGAAAACAATAATTCGAAACATTGTGCTGGAACCATACTGGGTTAGATTATCCAATATGTCTGGTACTTGCTCCGAAAGTAGGTGCATAGATGATGGAAGAAAGGTGAACACTAAGAAATTCTTCAGATCAGGCTGCAGAAAAGATATCAGAGAAATCAGCTCTGACAAAGGATTATCTAGACTCAAAACGTTCGCTCTATTCTCTCCCTACAGATGCTGTCAGACCTGTTGAGATTTTCCAACATTTTCTGTTTTTGTTTCAGAGAACCCCAATATTGGTCACTTATTATAAAAGCCAGTTATGAAAGGAGGGAATATGTGTAAATGTTTATGCAGTAAAATAACTAAGGGAGGAATTATTGTGGAGGGGGTGGAATAGGATGGAAGAGCAGGACTAGGATGAGTCAGGAGCAGGTTGGAGTTGGAGGGAGATCAGCATGGGCAGAGTGTGGTATAGAATGGGATGCAGTAATAGAATGGGGAAAGGGTACAGGATGGAGGATGAAGTGGGAATGACAGGTAGAATAGGTCAGTGGGAATTAGAAAGGGTAAAGGGGTAGGATGCATAAAGGGGGAGGGGGGAGTGGTGTTGGGGGGGTGGTGAGTAATCATTTGGGCTGTATGCTTGGTTGAGGCAGTGAGGGTTAATCAGAGGATAGTTAGGGTGAGGTTGGTCAGGATTGGGGTAGCAGTTGGGCCATGGGATAATAGTCAGGCTTTGAGATGTATGATTGGTGTTAGTCAGGAGATGGGGAGGTGGAATCTAGTGGGGGTGTCATAGAAACATGGAAACACAGAAAATTGGAGGAGGAATAGGTAATTTAACCTTTCGAGCCCGCTCCATTATTCAATATTAGCATGTCTGATCCTCCCTTTTAATGCCATATTCTCTTCCTTTCCTCTTAGTCCTTGATGCCTTTAGAGTCTAGGAATCTATGTATTTTCTTCTTAAATACATTCAGTGATTTGGTTTCCACAGCCTTCCATGGCAGAGTTCCACAAGTTCGCCATACTCCTTGTGAAGAAGTTTTTCCTCATCCCATTCCTGAATGGTCTACCCGATATCCTGAAACTGGAACCCTTAGTTCTCAAACCAAAACTAGAGGAACCAAAATCCTTGTATCCAATCCATCCAGCACTGTCAGAATTTAATTTGTTTGAATGACATCTCCTCTCATTCTTCTGAACTACAGTGAATACAAGCCCAGTCAATGTATTCTCTCTTCATATGACAATCCTATCATTGCAGGAATCAGTCTGATGAACCTTTGTTGCATTCCTTCTACAGCACGCAATACTCCAGGTGTGGCCTCAACAAGGCTCTGTAAAGCTGCAGTAATACATCCTTGCTCCTGTACTTAAGTTCTCTTACAATGAAGGCCAACACACAGTTTGCCTTAACTGCTTGCTGCACCTGCATGCTTGCTTTCAGTGTCTGGTGTACAAGGACATCCAGGTCAATTTGCCTATCAATATTTCCAAATCTATCACCATTGAAATAGCACTTTGCCATTCTAGTTTCTCCGACCAAAGTGATAACTCCATGCTTGTTCTCATTACATTGCATCTCTCATATATTTGTCCACTCATTCAACATGTCAAAATTACCCTGAAGCCTCTTAATATCCTACTCACTGCTCCCATTCATTGGTGGGACCAACACATTTTGTGAGGCAAAGGGGCAATTTAACATGACCTATCCACCTACCTTTCACATGTTTAGGCTGTGGAACAAAACTGGAGCCCATGGAGGAAACTCACACAGACATGGGGAGAACATATAAGCTCTGCAAAGACAGTCACCCAAGGTTGGAATCAAACCCAACCGTATGTGAGGCAGCAGTGCTAACTACTGTACCTTCTCTTTCTCTTCTTCTTTTACATAATAACATCATCCATGGACATGTGGCTAGCAGAAGGTGATATAAAAATGCATTTTGTAGTTATCATTATAGTACAGATTGACATAAGTACAAAAGAGTGGAAGTAAGGAATTAAAAATGGAGAGAATAATGTCCTTATTATTTTGCAGCTTTGTGTGTAACCAATTATGTTTTCAATGGTTAGACTGATATTGCCTCTCTATTCAAATTGGAATATGACTAAGTAACTTTGTGCTCTCTTTTGATAGTTTAAGTTACATCCTAGAAACACTGACATTGAAAAACATTTTCTCTCTCTTTCTCTATCTGGCTTGTGATTTTAGATGTGATTGGTTTGATTTGTGACTCTCCAATAATTCTTTTGTATCTGTTTAAAACAGCAAATATTCATTTTGAAGTTTGCTAATTTTCATGGCTCTGGGATGTTTCTTTCCTATTCTCAGCACAGCATGAATCAAAACCAACCCAATTATGTTCAATAGTGCACGTTCCGGCTAATTAACTGTCTATTGTTACTGGCAACAGAGCAGCTGTGATTGCTGGCAGTCACCGATTATGGCAAATGTTAAAGTCTGAAGGAAAATTTTGTAAACCATAGAGGAAGTGTATACCTTGATGTTTCCTTGTTATCATTATTGGTCGTTCACTTAGTGTGTTTTATTGTATGTAAGATTAGGCTGGTACAGAATGTTGGCTGACAATCCAACTCAGTTGAGAGAAGGGCTGGTTCATTGAGATGAGCTGCCCTATCATGCTACGAGTGAACTACAGGCTCCAGACAAATACCCTGGCAGCAGCTCGCTAGCTCTGCATTGGTTTAATAACTGAAGCCAATCATACAGTGGTGGTGGTGGTGGTTTGGGGGGGGATAAATGTCCAAATTACAGCTTATAATTACTGATCTTGAGGGGGAGGGTCATACCCTCGAGGGAGCCCAGAAGACCCGCTGAGGGACTACCCTGGCAAAGACGGCACAGGAATTGCCCAGCAAGTTCAAGTTTCTGGTGACCACTGACTCTACACTACAACGCAGTGAAATTCCAATTTAAATTGGAGACTTTGGATGGTTCAGACTGTTAAACTTATTACGGAAAAGCTGCTTCTAACTGTAGTAATTGGCTTCAAAGTGAAGCATACCAGGAAGAGCAGTAGGAAAATGAAAGCTCTTTTGTTCTTTGATATGTCATCAGAAGTGTTAGTGTTAAGAACTGACAAGGCAGATATAAGCCATACTACTGCAGGGCCACAGGAAGCCCTCAAAACAAGTTGTTCAGGTAGAATGAGATAAGATGCTGTCGTGATAATTTTATTAAATTAGTAATCGAGTCACCCAAGCTAATTATTTGGGACATGAATTAAACTGCTACCATGTCAGCTGGTGGAATTTAAGTTCAAATTATAAATCTGGAATTAAAAACTACTCTCCATAGTAGTGACCATGAACAACTGCCATTCAGTTTTTGAAAATCCAATTCGTTCACTCATGTCCTTTAGAAAAGAAAATCAGTAGTCCTTATCTGGTCTGGTCTATGTATGACTCCAGACTTCCAGCAATGTGATTGATGCTTAATTACCTCTGAATGACCAAGTAAATCATTTAGTTCAAAGGCTTGGAGACTTTGGATGGCTCAGACTGTTACACTCATTATGGAAAAGCTGCTACTAACTGTAGTAATTGGCTCCAAAGAGAAGCATATCAAGAAGAGTGGCAGGGAAGCAAGAGTTCCTTGGTTCTTTGATATGTCAGTGACGTATGCATGCCATGAAATCATCAAAAAAAGTGGGAAAGAAGATTAATTCCTGGAGTTGGTACTGAGGGAGTGGCAACAGTATCAGTAGATGTTGAACAGCTCTAATAGGTGGCAAAGCTTAATGAATGCATCTTCAAGTGACATTTCTTTCCAAAGCTCCATTGGCTTCTCGTAATGCAGAAACATGGTAGGCTTCTGGAACATAATTTTTTTCCAAGTTAATGGTAGCAAGGGCTGATCCTTCATGATAGTGAGCTTGGGAAGAATGCAGCAAACTACCGTAAATTTGTATATATTGCTTTGGTGAATATGGGAAGACTTCATATTGTTCTTTTTGGCTGTATGACTTCCATTTTTGACACATTGTCATTGCACAGTTGAGTGGCAAAGGAAAATCATTAGCCAGAAGTGGAATAAGTGTCCCATACCTCCAAACAATCAACTCCTAGGTGGTTGTGATGGCTCAAAGATAGTGTAAAGTCATTTTACCTCAAGATCAAGATGTCATGACTGATGCCAAGATTGCCACCTGCGGTGACATCATATCCTGGGCATAGTATCACATCATCTTCGCATTCCTGGAACTGAAGGCCTTAACGACTTCCCTGTTTAGATACGGCCTTGTAGAAGAATGTAGGTATGGGCATGTGCATACAGTCAATGAATCCCATTATCCTGATAAACCCAAGGGCCTGTCATCCTTACTTTTCTCTCATAGGAGGGAAAATAATGATGTCCCTTTTCCTATCATGTAGCTCCACGATAGTCTTCTTGAAGAAACGACGGAGAGCAAATTGCCGTATGTCAGCTACGAAGCATTATAGAATCACAGAATGGTGGCAGGACAGCAAAAGACCATTTGGCCTATTGTATCCATGCTGGCTGTTTGCAAGGCCAACTCAGTGCATCCCACACCCTGTCCTTTCTCCCTGGCTCTCTAAAACCTTCCTCTTTAGAAATGTATCCAAAAGTCATAATTGAATCTGCCCCCTCTACACTCACAGGAAATGTATTCCTTCAGCAAATCTCCTCTCTACCTCTTTTTTCCTTAAGAAGAACAGCACCAGTTTCTCTAATATGTCTATGTAACTGAATTGTTGTCATAAACCTTTTTTGCACATTTTCCAATGTCTTCATATCCATCCTAAAGTGCCCAAAATTAGATAGAACTCTTCAGTTGAGGCCAAACCAGTGCTTTATAATATCTGATTATAATCGCTTTGCTTTTGTATTTTTTATTTATAAGGTCCAGGATCACCCATGCTTTATTAACCACCTTCTTAATCTGTTTTGACACATTCAGCAACTTATGCACATAATGCCAAGAACTTCTGCTTCTGAATTCCTTCTAGAATGATAACCTTTATTTTATATTGCCTCTCCTCAATCTTCCTACTGAAATTTATCACTTCATGCTTCTGTGCATTAAATTTCACCTGCAGGCCATGCTGGAGGTGACTCGAAGCAGTCCACCAGTCATTTTGCAACTGCTCTGGCTTCTGTAATGTCACTTCAGCCAGCAATACAGAATCAAATTTTTCAGCCTTTGACACACTGCTATTCTGCTACATTTTGCTGGAATTAAGAAAACAATGAATGCCATCAAACTGTCTCATTAACCCTGGGACAAATAAATAAACTCCGTCAGTCACAAGTCAATATTCTTGCATACATGTCCGAGTGTACATTTAAATAAGACATAGAATGGTATAGTACAAAATAGGCCTTCAGTCCATTGAGTCTGCATTAACAAAACTAAATTAAATCTACACTAATCCCATTTTCCAGCAGTCGGCCCATTGCCTTGAATGTTATGACGTTTCAAGTGCTGATCCCCATACTTTTTAAAAGTTGTGAGTTTCCTGCCTCTAATACCCTCCCAGGCAATACTTTTTAAACTCCCACCACCATCTGGGTGAAAAATGTTTTGCTCAAATCCTCTCTAGACCTCCTGTCCCTCAGCTTAAAATTAGGCCCCCTTGTTATTGACTCATCAACTAAAAGGAACAGCTGCTTCCTATCCACACTGTCTATTCTCCTCATAATCTTATATATCTTAATCAGGTTCATCTCCCCCAGCCTTCTCTGCTCTAAAGTAAACAACCTGAACCTATCCAACCTCTCATCATAACCCAAATGCTCAATTCCAGGCAATACCTGAGTGAATCTCCTCTGCTCTCCCTCAAATGCAATCACATTCTTCCTATAGTAAGGTGACCAGAACTACACACAGTACCCCAGCTGTGGCCTAACGTAAGCTCCTGCATAGCTTCCTCACTCTTATAATCTATGCCAAGACTGATAAAAACAAATGTCCTCAATGCTTTCTTAACTATCCTATTAATCTTTCAGGCCACTTACCTTCAGGGATCTGTGGACAAGCACACCAAAATCCCGGTTCCCTCTGAGGCCTTTGGGAACAATGGGTGTATTTGAGATGATTCAAAAGCAAAGGGAAAAGCAAGTAAACATAACTGACTGGAGGCTGAATAGAAATCCATTAAAATGCCAATCAAAGACTATTTTAAAGGACTGCACTATGAAATTAGAATAAATCAATAGTTTTCAATAGAACAGAAAGAGTTTCAAAGGATTATGTTTTCCAGAAAGGCTCAGAGACTTCAAATAAAAGCTATGTGAATCCATTGAAGTTGAGGGAACAGATATGGAGAGCTTCTTCTCTGCCAGAATACTTCAAAGGGTTCTACTCTCACCTGCAGTTTCTGACAGAGAAAAAGGAAAATCTCTGCTGAAGAATGAAATACCGCTGTAAATTTAAAGCTTGTCAAGAGTCCAGGGGGTTTAGAGATTAAAGTGAGCTGATCGCTTCAGCTGGCAGGCATTAATGAAGATGTTGATCATAGAGCTGTCTGAAGTCACCATGCCAGAGATGAATAAAATCACAGAATCCCTACACTGCAGAAGGAGACCATTTGGCCCATCAAGCCTGGAATGACAACAATCCTACCCAGGTCATATCTCTGTAACCCTAAGTATTTAATCTGGTAACCCCCCTGACACTAAGGGGTAATTTAACATGGCCAATCCACCTATCCCGCACATCTTTAGGCTGTACGAGGAAACCGATGCACCCAGAGGAAACCCATGTTGATACTGGGAGAATGTACAAATTCCATTCAGATAGTTGCGTGAGGCCTGAATTGAACATGGGTCCCTGGCACTGTGAGGCAGCAGTACCACCGTGCCACCCTGCCAGAGCTAGAAAGTAAGAAGTCTGATAATACCAGGTTTAAATCCAACTGATTTATTTATCAGTTGGATTTAAACCTGGTGTTGTCAGACTTACTGTGTTTACTCCAGTCCAACGCTGGCATCTCTACATCATCAGAGCAAGAAAGGGCAGTCTAGCCACGAGATGCCCACCCCAGATGAGAGAGGCAAGGTTAACTGTTTGCTTCCAGCCCAGGACCGCACAACAACCATAACACCAGGAGTACCCTTCATCTGCAGCCTGTCAGCAGCAGAGTGCACATGGGACTTATCATCTTGACCACCACCCCAGCCCACCTGCCTTGGAGCCCAAGACACCAGGCCAGAATGTCAGTGCCTGGGTGCCAGCAGATAGTGCCCTATGTGCGTGACCTAAAAGCATGCATGTGTGGGGGTCCTAAGTAGTGTCCTCAGGGGGATCAGGTTTGGTTACCCTCGTGTGGAGGTATGGGGGATGACACATGATTTGAGGAGGGGGGTTGATGTCCCTCTTTGCTGAGGGTTTGGTGGTGCTCCCCTGGCCACTCGGGGGAAGGGGGGCACCATTTAAATTTTGGGTCATCACCTGCCTGCAAACACTGAGATAGGGGTGCCTTTTAAAAATGGTGCTACAATCACAAATCAGTGAGGTTTATTGAGATGCATATATTAGCAAACATCAGGTGATTGAATCCCAAATGACAGACATTCTCAGAGGCAGCACGATTCACTCGCATTTCCATGCCAGCAGGAGCACTCAGGCTGTAAACAGGTGAGTACTGGCCAAAGGTCCATCCAGCTTAAAACAGATATTTATGTAAATGTTATTTCTAGTACAAGCGAGAAGATATTTGCAAATGAATTTTATTAAAATCACATGCAACAAAAAGCATGGAGCAGCAATATGTTGACACAGTGATTAGCACTGCTGCCTTACAGTGTCAGGGACTCAAGTTCGATTCACAGCTTGTGTCACTATCTGTGTGGAGTTTGCACATTCTCCCAGTGTCTGCATGGGTATCCTCTGGATGCTCCGGTTTCCTCCCACAGTCCAAAGATATGTAGGTTAGATGTGTTGGCCATGATAATTTGCCTCTTAGTGTGATGGAGACTAGCCAGGGTAAATGCATGGGGTTATTGCGATAGGACCTGCGTGGGATTGTTGTCAGTGCAGATTTGATGGGTCAAATGCCCTCCTTCTGCACAATAAGATTCTATCACAACTATTCTACAAATGCTACATTTGTGCCATCCAATTTCTTTCAAGAATAATGGCAAATGTTTCATGGCGGCAAAAATATTTTGGAAGTAAATTGCAATCACATTTACATCACAAGGCCATTATTTTGCAACAAAATTGCAAGTTACAAAAAATATCCTAATGTCACAAAAAATTATTTGCTTGGATATTTACATGGCAGCTATTTGACCCTGTATTACGTTCAACATTGTAATTCAACATTGTAATAGTTTCCCATGAGGTGCAGACTTAGTTTAATTTTAAAAAGCTTGTATATATGTCTTTGAAGAGAGGCAGAGGATATTATCATCAACCAAATAAATGTGAGAATGATAGCAGAAGGAAATCATTAATCTCCAGCTTTATATATCCAAAAAGAAAAGATAGCTGTCATTGCAACTAGGTATCTTTCATTGGCTACATTCTATAAAAGATGATAAACATGCGTTGGCCACATTAGGCGTTGATGTTACTTTCTCTTTATTACTTACTGGAACTGCATTTTTCTAAAACTGACAAAGTGTGTATTGCGAAACAAGAAATTACAATCTGTTCTGTTTTATTGCTATCGCAAAAGGCTATCATACTTGTTGTTCAGCAAATGAGATAGCCTGTGAGGTACTCCATCAGCCTTGTGGAAAACAAAGATGATGGCACAATCGTTCTTTGATACCAATCATTCATCATTTTATTTTCAACTAGGTCTCTGCTTGTCGCCACGATCAATCCAATAATAAAGCTAATAAAAAATACTCATAAATGAACTACAAAAAATGTTGGAAACGTTCAGCGAGTTAGAAAATATTGACAGAGAGAATAGACAAGTCAACAGGCTGAATTTTGCCAGGTGAATGGGGACCTCAATGTCAGTAAGAGGTCTGGCAACACCAATTTTAAATCCAACCGATTTATTTGATAGTAAATCTGCTAGCTTTCGGCGTTTGTGCCTTCGTCAGGTGAATGAGGTGTTCTGGTCTCCAAAAGCACAAATATCAGCACAGACAGTTTACAGATTGCTGATTAGAATGCGAATCCTTACACCTAACCTGCTATTCAAGTCTTAAAGTGGCTAACAAAGGAACACTGAGCACCGAGGTTAGAGATGTGTATTGTGTCCAGACAGCACAATAAGTGAGGTTTTTTGCTAATCCAGGCAAGTTACGGGGGTTACAGATAGTGTGACATGAAGCCAAGATCCCTGTCAAGACCATCCTCATGTGCGCGGAACTTGGCTATCAGTCTCTGCTCAGAGGCTCTGCGCTATCGTGTGTCATGAAGGCCTCCTTGAAGAACGTTTATCAGAAAGTCAGAGGCCGAATGCCCATGACCGCTGAAATGTTCGCCCACAGGAAGGGAACTGTTTTGCCTGGTGATTGTGGAGCGATGTTCATTCATCCGCTGTCGTAGTGTTTGCATAGTCCCCCCAATGTACCATGCTTTGGGACATCCTTTCTTGCAACAGCCATGGGGACCAAATTTGCACCTCAATATGCCAACATCTTCATGCACAGGTTTGAACAAGACTTCTTCACCGCACGGAATCTTCAACCGAGGCTATATACTAGATACATTGATGACATTTTTTTCCTTTGGACTCATGGTGAACAATCATTGAAACAACTGTATGATGATATCAACAAGTTCCATCCCACCATCAGGCTCACCATGGACTATTCTCCAGAATCGGTTGCATTCTTGGACACACGCATCTCCATCAAGGACAGTCACCTGAGCATCTCACTGTACCGCAAACCAACAGACAACCTCATAATGCTCCACTCCTCCATCTTCCACCCTAAACATGTTAAAGAGGCCATCCCCTACCGACAAGCCCTCCGTATACACAGAATTTGCTCAAATGAGGAGGATCATGACAGACATCTCCAGACGCTGAAAGATGCCCTCATGAGAACAGGATATGGTGCTCGATTCATCGATCGACAGTTCCGACATGCCACAGCGATAAACCGCACTGACCTCCTCAAAAGACGAACACAGGACACGGTGGACAGAGTACTCTTTGTTGTCCAGTACTTCCCCGGAGCGGAGAAGCTACAACATCTTCTCCAGAATCTTCAACATATCATTCATGATGATGAGCATCTTGCTAGGGCCATTCCTACCCCCCCCACTTCTTGCGTTCAGACAACCGCGTAACCTCAAACAGACCATTGTTCGCAGCAAACTACCCAACCTTCAGGAGAACAGTGACCACAATACCACACAACCCTGCCACAACAACCTCTGCAAGACATGCTGGATCATCGACATGGATGACATCATCAAACGTGAGAATACCATTCACCAGGTACACGTACATACTCTTGCAACTCGGCCAACGTTGTCTACCTAATACATTGCAAGAAAGGATGTCCTGAAGCATGGTACATTGCGGAGACTATGCAGACACTACGACATCGGATGAATGAACATCGCTCAACAATCACCAAGCAAAACAGTTCCCTTCCTGTGGGCAAACACTTCAGTGGTCACGGGCATTCGGGCTCCGACCTTCGGGTAAACGTTCTCCAAGGGGGCCTTCATGACACACGACAGCGCAGAGCCGCTGAGCAGAGACTGATAGCCAAGTTCCACACACATAAGGTTGGTCTTAACAGGGATCTTGGCTTCATGTCACACTATCTGTAACCCCTATGACTTGCCTGGGTTAGCAAAAAACCTCACTTACTGTGCTGTCTGGACACAATACACATCTCTAACCTCGGTGCTCAGTGTTCCTTTGTTAGCCACTTTAAGACTTGAATAGCAGGTTAGGTGTAAGGATTCGCATTCTAATCAGCAATCTGTAAACTGTCTGTGCTGATATTTGTGCTTTTGGAGACCAGAACACCTCATTCGCCTGATGAAGGCACAAATGCCAAAAGCTAGCAGATTTACTATCAAATAAATCGGTTGGATTTAAAATTGGTGTTGCCAGACCTCTTGCTGAATTTACCCCAGTCCAACGCCGGCATCTCTATATCATGACCTCAATGTCACGCAGATCTCAAGACCTCACTTGTTGGCAGCAGCTCTCTTGACTGCCTCGACTGCTGTCTAGTTAAGGGTGGTGGATGAGATCTCCATGCTGCCAGCCCAATCAGAAGCCATGGAAGATTTAGTCACTATTGAGAAATTATGGAATCCCTACAGTGAAGAAGAAGGCCATTCAGCCCATTGAGTCTGTACCAACAACAATCTCGCCCAGGTCCTGTCCCTATAACCCCATGTAACCTCACCCCTATCAATCCTTGTGACAGTTTACCATGGCCAATCAACTAACCCACACATATTTGGACTTTGGGAGGAAATTGGAGCGGTTATGGGGAGAATATGCAAACTCCACACAGGCAGTGACCAAGGCTATAATTGAACAAAGTCAATTTACATATTTAAAAGGACCGGTTCACACTGTTGTTATTTAATAAGATCACCTTTCATGAAGTTCAATAATGAGTATCAGCCCAGACTGCTCAAGATTTCCTCATAAGACAATCCATTCATCGCAAAAATCAATTAAATTAACCTTCCCTGAATTGTCTTCAATGCAAGTTTCCCTCCTTTAATAAGGAGACCAAAACTCAACGCACTAATCCAGGGCCTGGACTCTACAGTCCTCTACATGCATATTTTTTGATGAGGGGGGGGGGGAAACAGATAAAATATGAGATAAAATATAAAATATGACCATTGTCTGGCCAGCCCTAAAGCTGTCCCCATAACATGATGGTCAAACAAGCAACAAAATCAGCAGCACACCTACCAATGTTAAAGAAATAATCAAAGGTTAATTGAGCTTGTTACCAAGCCAATCACCCAGATAATATGATGTCCACACCACAATATGATTGACATAGGCAGCCAAGTGGGAGTGGGCACGCCATTTTTTAAGCAGACTGCCTAATAGGTGGGGAGGAAAAGTGGGTACATCTTTCAGGTGGTGTCCTGTGTATATCAGGATGCCTCAACACCCAAGCTAATGTGTCCGTTTATTCCTTCTGCCCAACCTTCAAAGTTTGTCCGCTCCACACCCCTCTCCGTAGGTGCTGGAGCCTCTTCCATTCTCAAATTTCAAGACTTACCTCACTTTGAATGCCATTGTTCTTCCCACTGGGCATACTCGCAGTCCCACCAGAGCACACTACTGAGCTCTGGCACTGCTGGGACTGCTAGAGCTTCTAGTCAATTAGACTGACCATTCTTGAGGGTATGACTTTTCACTGAGACGCTAAAGTCCCACCCTCAGTCTGGTTAGGCAGCTAGCAGTATATTTTATAACTGCAGGCCAGGTTTCTTTTAGCTGAGCCGGCTGCACTTGCAAAGGGATGAGAAGTAAAGGTATATGTGCCTCCATGAAATCCAGCACTGGCAGAGGTAAGAAGGTAGCTGAAAGTGACAATTTAGTAATCAATGGTCAATAGAGTAGTCAACTGAGGGCCTTGCAAATTAGCAACAAAATAGGTTTGATTTTCCAAAGTGCGCCAACTAAGCTAGCGCCGTGAGATTCTGAACTGACCACTTTCCCTAGAAACTGCAATTAATTTCAAGAGACAATGTTAACAATAGTCTCCAAGGCAAGAAGTTTTGGCCAATCCAAAGCAGCTGCAATTGCCAGTCTGTAATCGATACAAGATTTTTTAATGAATACTGTCCCAACAATGAAACTGAGATGTATGAATTCCTGCCTCTGAGCTGGTGAGGTAGGGAGGGCAGAAGAGGTTTGGGGAGTGGGAGGTGGTGGGGTGAGCGGTGACAGTGTCAGTAAGTTGACCTTCACACTTCACTTAAAGGGGCTCCAACTTAAAGGATATCTGTGCTTGTTACTACCCAGTCTGCATGCACAGTTTTAATTTTGAGTAAGGTGTCCAGTAAAATATCGAAATAGGGTCTGGAATCTCACATGTTCTGTGTGTTTGTCTCACATTAAAGAGACAGCAATTAGTTATGAATATTTCTTATGATTTATTCATGCAATATGTCTATAGTGGTAAAAAATGTAAGTTATTTTCACCCCTGGGGCTAGTTGTGGTCTCAGGATACAGTTGGAATACTTCTCTATTTTTATATTCCATCTCCAAAAAACTTCAGTGCCAAGTTGCCTGGGAGTAGAAGATTCCATCACTAGGACAGTCTCCACCTTTGTTGACTAACATTCTTTTGAGACTGTTGGGTCAAGTTTTCCTGTTTCCACAATCGTACTTTATCCCTGCAACAAAAGCAAAACACAGTGGATGCTGCTCTTGTCTCAATGGGCACGAATTCCCAGACCACTACACTGGTTGAGTAGCATAGCGGAGCAGGAAATATAAGTAGTTCTCAGTTCTTCCAAGCCTTTTTTTTACGTGCTGGGGAATGGTGTGAAGCTGATTTTAATATTCAGCCCTAACTTAAATGTCTTTAGTGAGCTTGGACACTATTGGCATGAATATATATTAGCATGAATCAGCTAACAGACTCTATATTGCACAAAGTTCCATAAATTCATGCAACTCAGCTTTCCAAAAAATGGGCGGGAAAACAGGAGGTTTTCCCACCTATTCGACATTTTGAATTTTTCTGGAAAAATCACCAATATTATTTGCACATTTTCTGGATCCCTTAAAGACTTTTAATTTGCTTTTTGTTATACTTTTTATTATTTTGTTACTATTCCTTCAGCTATTTAATTATTTCTTTTTCTCCACTTAAGCATTTTATTTTCAGTCTCATATCAGTATTTTTCTGATCCCCTATGTTTTGTTCTATTCCTTTCTTCAAGCAGCCTCTATCTGTCAATCACACTGTCTTCTGGGCAGGGAATCTGTTTAAAACACCACTGCATTTGAGGAAATCGAGGCCTCAGCAGTGGATAATCATTACTCCTCACTTTTCTCCAAAACCCATACCCAGTGATAATCAGGGTCCCACTATTTGTATTTCAGATTCTCATCATTAGGGGAGAGGGCAGTATCATAGTAATACCTCTGGACTCGTAACTGCCGAAGATTAGGGTAATGGCCTGGGGACACTGGTTCAAATCTCACCATGGCAGCTCATGGGATTCAAATTCAACAAAGAAAATCTGGAATTGAAAGTTAGTATCAGTAATATCGACTATGGAACCATGATTGATTGTTATCTGATGCACTAATGTCCTTTAGGGAATGAAATCTGACCTTCATGTGACTCTGAATTCACAGAAATGGCCTAGTCAATCACTTAGTTCAAGGTCAATTAGTGATAGGCAACAAACATTGATCTTAATTGTTTAAAGTTTACTTATTAGTCTCAAGTAAGGCTTACATTAACACTGCCTTGAAATTACTGTGAAATTCCTCTAGTTGCCACAGTCTGGCACTTGTTCAGAGGTCAATGCACCTAACCAGCACATCTTTTAGAATGTTGGGAGGAAACCAGAGCACTCAGAGTAAACCCACGCAGACAGGGAAAGAGCATGCAAACTCCAGACAGTGACCCAAGCCAGGAATCAAACCTGGTTCCCTGATGCTGTCGGGCAACAGTGCTAACCACTGTGCCACTGTGCCACCCAGGGTATACCTACATCTTCTTAAAAATAGTTTCTGCTTTTAATTTATAAATGAATTACATTTATTGTAGGATAAATTTGACACTGAATTCCTACTGTGAAAAGACACGATAGTTGGAATCTTCCATTCTAGAGTATAAGCTTGATAGGTGGAGGGAAATGTTCTGCCAATGGGTTATGTATGATATTGAATGTACAGACCCTGCACTTGGAGCTTTAAGAATTTAACCTGAGCCAAAATGAACTGCTAGTTACAAATTTCATTTGGCAAGATGCGTAATGGGTGGCTGATTCACTCTCTTCCATTTTATTCTCTTATCAGAGCTGAATTTTACTCCTTCTAATATCCTCCTTTTTTCCCCAACAGGAATGTTTCCAATAGCAAAACCCCTGGCAAGGACAATCATGTAATGAAGTAGCCCAGCAAGGTGGCAAGCTCTCATCATGATGTAGTGGCTTTAGGTGACAAAGTGCTACTGGTGATAAAGCTGAATGGTCTATGCCATTGTTACTTACATCCTGAATGCACCAGCTCAAGGCTGCTGTAGGATTATCAAGTTGTTGGTATTGGAATTCAGAGTTATTTTATGAATACCCACTGTGAGTAAAGTTATTCATCTTGCAGACCTCAGTGAAATAATGTTGCTGTAAAATTGTTCTGTTGCAAGGTATGGCAGAGATTAATTAGTTTGCTGTTCAGCATTCTTTCATAAGGAATATTCAGCTTTATGTGATATCCTGTATTTTCAGCTGCCAGTGAGAACTAGATTGCAGTCTTATTGCATTTATTGTACATATGTATCTTTGTATTAATATAATTGCATCTTTGGAATTTCACTGTAGGGGAACCTTAAAAGAATGATTAGATCTGAGCTACAGGGCTTTAAAACCATAAAATCCATGGTTCAGAAATGAAATAGTTGAGCTTCCTGGCTAACAACATCTTATTTTATTTTACTCTATTGAAGATTGCAATCTTCTTCCATTATGTTTTACATAATCTAGAGTTTGTTTGTCCCATTTCTTAGAAACAAAACTGGCTCTCATAAACAATTATGAAGAACAATAGCAACTTGTATTAATATAGCCTATTTAATGTTGAAAAACATGCAATGTTCTCTATCAGCAATCTATTCTTTCAACCCCTTGTAACCCCATTATTTTATATCATGCATATTTGTTTGATCTGATACAGTAATAAACATCACATACCTTTCCTCATGATTTATATAACTGTGCATGTAAGGTGGCCAGAACTGTCCCTAGTAGAGCATGAAGCCAAGCATGGTAAATTTGCAGCTGATGAAAAATAAGAATTATATTGGATTTGCTCTGAAGTTAAAAATATATATATTTTTATGCCTATTGTAGAAATGGATTTACCCATAAAATTGGGTTGGTGGTGGTAAAATTCAACTTCACTGAAAGTACAAAGACAAGAGTATAAAATCTCACAGTGCAGAAGGAGGCCATTGCATCTACATTGACCATAATCCCACCCAGGCGCTAACCCCATGTATTTATTGTAGCTAGGCTCCACTACTTAGGGAATTTATTACTGCCAGTCCACCTGACCTGCACGTCTTTGGACTGTGGGAGGAAACCCCACACAGGCACAGGTAGAATGTACAAACTCTACATAGATAATGACTCAAGCCAGGAATCGAACACGGGTCCATGGGTTGTGAGGCAGAAGTGCTAACCACTGTGCCACTGTGTGCAACGGCTTTCTCTCAATCATCTGGTTTGAATTCCATTGGATTGATTGTTCATTTGATTGTTCCATTGGAGCAGCACGGAGAGGCAGCGAGAAGCGAGAAGTTCGATTGATAAGTAGTTTTTTAACTTTTCTCTTTGTTTAAAACAGCGAGCGGGAGTAGTTTTTGCCGTTTTTATTTAAACTAACTTGTAACCGGAAGTCGTCACTAGGAGGCTGCCGGTAGTTGTAGTTTTTAAGCTATATAAGTACTAACCTCTGGGTATCGTCCTCATTGTTCCATTGGAGCAGCACGGAGAGGCAGCGATTTGGGAGAGCGAGAAGTTCGATTGTTAAGTAGTTTTTTAACTTTTCTCTTTGTTTAAAACAGCGAGCGGGAGTAGTTTTTGCCGTTTTTTATTTAAACTAACTTGTAACCGGAAGTCGTCACTAGGAGCTGCCGGTAGTTGTAGTTTTTCTCTCTGACTCTATAAATTGGTCCAGAGAGGAAACCCGATACTCTACACAGGTAGAGTATCCCACCCTCCCCCCTCCTCTAACCTAATAATAATAGTGTGTGTGTAGTTTTTTTTTCTCCTGCAAATTAAAGTAACAGTGATGGCAGTGCAGGTAGTACATTGCACCTCCTGCGGTATGTATGAGGTGAGGGACACCAGTAGTGTTCCTGCTGATTATACCTGCAGGAAGTGTGCACATTTGCAGCTCCTTGAGGATCGTGTTAAGGAGCTGGAGCTGGAATTAGAGGAGCTCAGAGTAATTCGAGAGGTTGAGGAGGATATAGGCAGGAGTAACAAAGAGATTGTAACTCCTATAAGTGATAATTGGGTACCTATTAGGAGGAGGGGTAAGAAGCAATCGGGGAGACAATCCCCTGGGGCTGTTCCCCTCCAAAATAAATTTTCTGTCTTGGAGGCTACAGTTGAGGAAGAATCAACTGGAGCTGACCAAAGGGAGCAGGTCTCTGGGGGTGAGCCTGCTGAGAATGCTCATGTGGGTGGGGGGAATAAGAGATTAGGCCTAGTTATAGGAGACTCCATAGTTAGAGGGACAGATAGGAGGGTAAATAGTAATAAACAGGACTCAGGGCTGGTGTGTTGCCTCCCAGGGGCTGGGGTCCAGGATGTTGCAGATCGGGTTTTTAGGATTCTTAAGGGTGAGGGGAGTCAGCCCCAAGTCATTGTTCATGTGGGGACACATGATGTAGGTAGGACAAGGGAAGGGGATATTAAACAGAAATTTATGGAGTTAGGGTGGAAGCTTAGGTCCATAACAGGCAGAGTGGTTATCTCTGGACTCTTGCCTGTGCCAAGGGATAGTTTAGAGATGAACAGAGAAAGGGATAGTTTGAACTCATGGCTGCGTGGATGGTGCAGGAGGGAGGGGTTCAGGTTCCTTAACAATTGGGACTCATTCTGGGATAGGGGGGACCTCTTCAAGAGAGATGGTCTACACCTGAACCAGAGGGGGACTAATATCTTGGGGGGAAAATTTGCTAAGGCTATGATGGGGGCGTTAAACTGATTCGGGGGGGGGTGGGATCCTAAGTAGTTGGGGTGCTGAGAGGGATGAGAGTAAGGGGGTTATAGAGGAGAGTTGTAAAACACAGCGGCGTACGGGTGGGGTGGAGCATGGTTTGAGATGCGTATACTTTAATGCAAGGAGTATTCGCAATAAGGGGGAGGAACTTGCAGCTTGGACCAGTACCTGGAACTTCGATGTTGTGGCCATTTCAGAGACTTGGGTAGAGCAGGGACAAGAATGGATGTTGCAGGTTCCGGGGGTCAAATGCTTTAGTCGGAGTAGAGAAGGAGGTAGAAGGGGGGGAGGAGTGGCATTATTAGTCAAAGACTGTATCACAGTGACAGAAAAGAAGTTTGATGAGGACTTGTCTGTTGAGGTAGTATGGGCTGAGATTAGAAACAGGAGAGGAGAGGTCACCCTGTTGGGAGTCTTTTACAGACCTCCTAATAGTTCTAGAGAGGTTGAGGAAAGGATTGCGAAGTCAATTCTGATTAGGAGTGAAAGTAGTAGGGTAATTGTGATGGGGGACTTTAACTTTGCTAATATTGATTGGAATAGCTATAGCTCTAGCTCGTTAGAGGGGTCAGTTTTTGTACAAAGTGTGCAGGAAGGTTTTTTGACTCAGTATGTAGATAGGCCAACTAGAGTGAGGCTACATTGGATTTGGTGCTGGGCAATGAGCCAGACCAGGTGTTAGGCTTGGAAGTTAGTGAACATTTTGGTGATAGTGACCACAATTCGGTTACGTTCACCTTAGTGATGGACAGGGATAGGCATGAAGCTGGGGGCTGTAGTTATAGCTGGGGGAAGGGTAATTATGAGGCCATCAGGAGAGAATTAGGGTGCGTAGATTGGACTAGGGAACTACAGGGACTGGGTACATCTGGAATGTGGTGCTTATTCAAGGAGCAGCTGCTGAGAGTCCTTGATAAGTATGTCCCTGTCAGGCAGGGAGGAAATGGACGAGTAAGAGAGCCTTGGTGTACGAAAAGAGTTGATTTGCTGGTTAAGAAGAAAAAGGAGGCTTATGTCAGGATGAGGCTTGAAGGCTCAGGTAGTGCAATGGATAGCTATAGATTAGCTAGGAAGGAGGTAAAAAGTGAATTGAGGAGAGCTAAGAGGGGACACGAGAAGATGTTGGCTGATAGGATTAAGGAGAATCCTAAAGCTTTCTTTCGATATGTTAAGAATAGAAGATTGGTTAGGGCTAGATTAGGGCCAGTCATAGATAGCAGTGGGAAGTTGTGCGTGGAGCCTGAAGAGATTGGCGAGGCACTGAATAAATATTTCTCTTCGGTATTCACGCAGAGTGCTGGAAATGTAGCTGTGGAGAGCACTGAGGTACAGGGTTGCAAATTGGGGAGTATTGTAGTAGATAGGGAGGATGTGTTAGAAATTCTCGAGGGTTTGAAGTTGGATAAGTCCCCTGGGCCGGACGGGATTTACCCTAGGATTCTCTGGAGGCAAGAGAGGAGATTGCAGAGCCTCTGGCTCTGATCTTCAGGTCCTCGTTGGTTACGGGTGTGGTTCCGGAGGACTGGAGGATGGCGATGTGGTCCCATTGTTTAAGAAGGGGAAGAGAGACCTTCCTGGGAATTATAGGCCAGTGCGTCTTACTTCTGTGGTGGGCAAGGTATTGGAGAGAATTATTAGGGATAGGATTTATAGTTATTTAGAGAGAAATGAATTGATTGGGGATAGTCAGCATGGTTTCGTGAAGGGTAGGTCATGCCTTACTAACCTCAGAGTTTTTTGAGAAAGTGACCAGAGAGGTGGATGGGGGTAAGGCGGTTGATGTAGTATATATGGACTTTAGTAAGGCGTTTGATAAGGTGGCCCATGGAAGACTTCTACAGAAAATGCAGATGTGTGGAATAGATGGTGATTTAGCTAATTGGATTAGGAATTGGCTGGCAGATAGAAGACAGAGGGTGGTGGTTGATGGGAGATATTCATCGTGGAGTTCGGTGACGAGTGGTGTGCCTCAGGGGTCTGTTTTGGGCCCCTGCTGTTTGTAATTTTTATAAATGATCTGGATGAGGGTATTGAAGGATGGATTAGTAAATTTGCAGATGACACTAAAGTCGGTGGAGTGGTAGATAGTGAAGAGGGGTGTTATAGTTTGCAGAGAGACTTGGACAATTTGCAGAGCTGGGCCGAGAGGTGGCAAATGGAGTTTAATGTGAAAAAGTGTGAGGTAATGCACTTTGGCAGGAACAATAAATGTGTAGAGTATAGGGCTAATGGTAGGGCTCTTAATAGTGTTGAGGAACAGAAGGATCTTGGTTTATGTGTCAATAGATCCCTGAAAGTAGGCAGTCAAGTGGATAAAGTTGTTAAGAAGGCATATGGAGTCTTAGCTTTTATTGGTAGGGGGATTGAAATTAGGAGCCGCAGCATCATGTTGCAGCTGTACAAAACTCTAGTGCGGCCGCACTTGGAGTATTGTGTGCAGTTCTGGTCGCCACATTAGAAGAAAGATGTGGAGGCATTGGAGAGGGTACAGAGGAGGTTTACTAGGATGTTGCCTGGTATGGAGGGCAGGTCCTATGAAGAGAGGTTGAAGGATTTGAGGTTGTTTTCGTTAGAAAGGAGGCGGCTAGGGGGGGATCTTATTGAAACATATAAGATAATTAGAGGTTTGGATAGGGTGGACAGTGATAGCCTTTTTCCTAGGATGGAAAAAGCTAGCACGAGGGGACACAACTTTAAATTAAGGGGTATTAGTTATAGGACGGATATCAGAGGTAGGTTCTTTACTCAAAGAGTGATTAGGGAGTGGAATGCCCTGCCTGCAGCGTTGTAGATGCGCCAAGTTTGGTTGCGTTTAAGAGGTTAATTGATAAGTATATGGAAGAGAAGGGAATGGTTTAGTTTGGAGGGGCATTGCTTTTATTTTGGTCGGCACAACATCGAAGGCCGAAGGGCCTGTTCTGTGCTGTATTGTTCTATGTTCTATGTTCTATGAATTCCTCAAGATTATCAGGAGGCTTCACAGTGGATTCTGATTCCTTTTTACCTCTTCACAATCCTCAGGTAGCGCGAGTTGAGTTTCACCCATCCTGCAATAATTCAGGTGATCAGCTCCATATACCTTCGCCTGTTAGTGGGGAGCTGCAGTTGGTATTTGAAATATGCAAGAAAATAGGTAAGCTTTTGTTTTTGAATCAAATAGCAGCATCGCAAAACCCGAGGTCAGTGCTGAGACCTGTGTCTATGCTGCAGATCGTATATCAGAGACCCTGCTGTGCAACAGCCCTCACCCCACCACACACTCGGAGAGTCCTGCCCAATCCAAAAAGCAAAATGGCCACAATAAAAGGACCCCCCACAGGTAGCAGAGAACCATTGGGCGCTATGCACTTACCTCCTCACTAACCCTCACTGATGGAGCATCTAAATCTGACTTTTATGGAAAATGTCTGATTCGCGCCAATTCCCAATTGGTGAACGTGGTGGTTAAGGGGAAAATGCTGATAAAGTTGGGCATGCAGCCATTAAGCCAATTTAAATGCATTTATTTGGCAGTCACACCCATTTCAGGCTTGGTTCCGATCACAGCCATTTTCAGGCCTTGGTAAAGGGGAAACTAGCGCGGAGGTGGGCATGGATCGTGCTACTAAACTCATGCCCAGCTTTACCAAGTTTCCACTCCCAAACTCAATGGTAAAACTAAACCCTTTGGCTCCTATTGAAGTCAACGATTATTTTCATTTGTTTTCAGTTCACTTGCTCTAATTATAAAACATCCAAATCTCTTATAAAACCAAATACTACAAGAAATAAAAGCTCAATGGGGCAAACATTAATTGAGGGGATTTGACTAAACATTAATTGAGGGGATTTGATAACCAAATATTAAATGCAAACTTAGAAATTACAATCTCAGCCCACCTGTTGATTCAGAATTTACCATGTCTACCTCAATCCTGCATAAATAAATATTTATTGTAATAAAGTGAAGATAACTTGATGAGACTTCAGACCAAAATGGCTTTATTGCCAATACAATGATTAACTACATGTTCAAATGAAGTCTGACAGAATGGGCAGGATTTTATGGCCTCATTCATCCTGAAATCATAAAATCCTGCCTGAGGCCAATGAACCTTTCCATGGTCTACCCCCATCGCCTGCTCCAGTTCCCATGGCATGTGGGATGATAAAACTCTGGCCATGATGAGACTGATGTAGAGATGCCGGCGTTGGACTGGGGTAAACTCAGTAAAGTTTTACAACACCAATTTTAAATCCAACCAATTTATTTGATAGTAAATCCGCGAGCTTTCGACGCTATGCGCCTTCGTCAGGCAAATGCAGTGTTCTGATCTGCAGAGGTACTCATATCCACACAGACAGTTACAGATTGCTGATTAGAATGCGAATCCTTACATCTAACCTGCTATTCAAGTGTTAAAGTGGCTAACAATGTGTGTGAAGGGAATCCTGAGCATTGATTAGAGAATTGTGTATTTCCTCCAGACAGCACAGTAAGTGAGGTTTTTTGCTAACCCAGGCAAGTTACGGGGGTTACAGATAGTGTGTCATGAAGCCAAGATCCCTATTAAGACTGTCCTCATGTGTGCGGAACTTGGCTATCAGTCTCTGCTCAGCGACTCTGCGCTGTCGTGTGTCCCGAAGGCCCCCCTGAAGAACATTTACCGCAGGTCGGAGGCCGAATGCCCACGACTGCTGAAGTGTTCGCCCACAGGAAGGGAACTGTTTTGCCTGGTGATTGTTGAACGATGCTCATTCATCCGCTGTCGTAGTGTCTGCATGGTCTCCCCAATGTACCATGCTTCGGGACATCCTTTCTTGCAACATATTAGGTAGACAACGTTGGCCGAGTTGCAAGAGTATGTCCTGTGTACCTGGTGAATGGTATTCTCACGTTTGATGATGTCATCCATGTCTATGATCTGGCATGTCTTGCAGAGGTTGCTGTGGCAGGGTTGTGTGGTATTGTGGTCACCGTTCTCCTGAAGGTTGGGTAGTTTGCTGCGAACAATGATCTGTTTAAGGTTGTGCGGTTGTCTGAAAGCAAGAAGTGGGGGCGTGGGGATGGCCCTAGCGAGATGTTCATTGTCATCAATGACATGTTGAAGACTCTGGAGAAGATGTTGTAGCTTCTCCGCTCTGGGGAAATACTGGACAACAAAGGGTACTCTGTCCACCTTGTCCCGTGTTCGTCTTCCGAGGAGGTCAGTACGGTTTATCGCTGTGGCATGTAGGAACTGTCGATTGATGAGTCGAGCGCCATATCCTGTTCTCACGAGGGCATCCTTCAGCGTCTGGAGGTGTCTGTCATGATCCTCCTCATCTGAGCAAATTCTGTGTATACGGAGGGCTTGTCCATAGGGAATGGCTTCTTTAACGTGTTTAGGGTGGAAGCTGGAGAAGTGGAGCATTGTGAGGTTGTCTGTTGGTTTTCGATACAGTGAGGTGCTGAGGTGACCATCCTTGATGGAGATGCGTGTGTCCAAGAATGTAACTGATTCTGGAGAATAGTCCATGGTGAGTCTGATGGTGGGATGGAACTTGTTGATATCATCATACAGTTGTTTCAATGGTTGTTCACCATGAGTCCAAAGGAAAAAGATGTCATCAATGTATCTAGTATATAACCTTGGTTGAAGATCTCGTGTAGTGAAGAAGTCTTGTTCGAACCTGTGCATGAAGATGTTGGCATACTGAGGTGCAAATTTGGTCCCCATGGCTGTTCCATATGTCTGGATGAAAAGCTGATTGTTGAAGGTGAAGACATTGTGGTCCAAGATGAAGCGGATGAGTTGTAAAATTGCATCCGGAAACTGGCAGTTGTTGGCATTGAGTACTGAGGCAGTTGCAGCAATACCATCGTCGTGGGGGATGTTGGTGTAGAGCGCTGAGACATCCATTGTGACAAGGAGTGTCCCTGGTTCAACTGCTCCATGTGTGCTGAGTTTCTGTAGGAAGTCTGTAGTGTAGCGACAGAAGCTGGGGGCTCTTTGTACAATGGGTTTCAGGATGCCCTCGATATAGCCGGAGAGGTTCTCACACAGGGTCCCGTTGCCCGATACGATGGGACGGCCGGATATGTTTGCCTTGTGTATCTTTGGGAGGCAGGAGAGATCTCCAATGCGGGGAGTACGTGGAATGAGAGTCCGGAGGGTGTCCTGAAGGTCCGGATCAAAGGTTTTGATCAGAGTGTTGAGTTGACGAGTGTGTTCTTTGGTCGGATCCACTGGTAATTGCCTATAGTGTTTCACATTGTTTAGTTGTCGGTACACTTCTTCACAGTAGTCCATTCTGTTCAGTATGACGGTGGCGCCTCCTTTGTCTGCTGGTTTGATGACAATGTTGCGTTGGTCTTGAGAGCACGGATGGCCTTGCTTTGTGCTTGGGTGATGTTCGGGACTGTCTTGTAAGTGCGGTTGATGAATCTGGACTGTACACTCCTCCTCCCTGGCTCCAACTGCCAAACCTTTTTACCCAGGATATGTGGCCTTGTACTTGATTGGCTGAGCTTCACTTCTCGCCATTCCATAAGGTCCTATCCAACAATGTGACCCTCAGGGAACACTTCCTTGAAGAGGCCACACTATCACCTTTCCATACCTGGTTAGCAGGCATACAAGCTTGCTTGCAGAGTGTTTTGTGACAGTAAACCGAAGTAGAATTTCGGAGGATAAAATTCTGACTGAGGCTCCAGCTCACCTGGAGCACACATTATTTTAGAAAGGGAAGCTCGCTAGTCAATTGTGGAAAATATACTTCCTGGTGTAAACACCCATAGACATAACAGATACAAAACAGATTTATCTTCCCATTTTGTTAAAGGGGCAAATAAGAATTGTCCTAGAAAAAAACTGAGAATACAAACATAAAAATAATTTAAGGAATCATATCCCAACCAAAAATATAATTCAGAACATTGAAACATCATTGTGAGTATACATTATCAGTTGATGATTGAAATAAGGATAGGACAATACACATTACAACTCTCTATGGATACATTATGTCTTGTTGTTAAATGTATTTACTGGATAAAACTTCTAAATCAATAACTCAGTGACTACACCATTTTGAAATGAAAGGCTGAGAAAAATAGAACATTTCACACACCACCGAGTATGTGGCTAAACCTCTTGATGTAGAGATGCCGGCGTTGGACTGGGGTAAACTCAGTAAAGTCTGGCAACACCAACTTTAAATCCAACCGATTTATTTGATAGTAAATCTGCGAGCTTTCGGCCTTTGTGGCCTTCGTCAGGCGAATGAGGTGTTCTGGTCTCCAAAAGCAAGTGCTTTTGCACTGCTGCAGCTTCTCAACTTTGCAGGGGGCTGTGATTGTGGGGAGCATGTGGCTGGGGGGATTGTGGGGGCAGCTGTGATTGTCGGGAGCATATGGCTGGGGGAATTGGGGAGGATATGATTGCGGGGAGCATGTGGTGGGGGAATTGGGGGGGCTGTGACTGTGGGGAACATGTGGTGGGGGAATTGAGGTGTAAGGACAGCAACTGTTGATGTGCTAGGGCAAGCAACATTACTTAACCTCTACATGTATTCCTGTCCATTCCCCTTCCCAACCCCTCAGATTGAATACGTGAGTGATATGGGTTACCTGTTTCGGACGTGGCTGATGACACCTGTATGAAGGCCTTTAGCTGAGGCAAAGACCTGCTATAATGAGGTCCATTTAGCCACCCATAGAATAGTGAAGATATGCATTGAAAGAATGCAAGCACCTGGGACTCCTGGGGGGAAAGGGAGGAGCTGCTTGGGGGTCAGGAGCTGGAAGCATGCAGGATGTTGGGGATGGGAGGATTTAGGGGAGATTTGGGAAGAAATGCAAGATGGAGTCAGCACTCACCCCTGGTGCATGGATGAGGTCATTGACTTTTTCCTGGCACTGATTCCCAGTTTTGGGGATGGGAGGGCAGTATCCTGACTTCCTCCCAGGCCACATTTTCAACAGCCCCCTGGATTTGCATCCTCCTGGGGATTCAGCAGCCTCCCCAGGTCATCCACAGAGAATCAGGGGGCTGGTCATGCGTACATTGTGTGCAGGAATGCCTGCCTGCCAATCCATTCTTGAGTTTTTGATGGAGCTCACGTTAGAGCAGATCAGCTGCAGGCAGTTTGGCCGAGCATTCCAGAAAATTCCATGCAGTTTGCTTGTTAGCATTGAGGGAAAGGCAAGTGAGCACTTGCCGGTGTACTGACAGGGTGGGAGAGTGCGGGATCAGTGTCTCAATGATTTCGAACAAGGGAGAGAGGGAGGTGTCACGCATGGGAGTCTGGAGGAGGTGAGGACTTTGAGCGGAAGGATCTGGGGTAGGGGTGAGGGGAATCACCCTGCCTGATATCTGTAGGGTGGAAAGGGAGGGTAGGTCTCTTTGCCTGAGATCAATGAGAGAGAAGGAGGAGTCCACTGCCATTCTGCCTGAGATCGGTGGGGGGATGGAGAAGGGGATCCTGATTAGTTAGGGTGGTGGTGATCATGGGGGGATAAGGGCATCAGTAATGTTGTCGGTGTAGGGCAATATCTGTGTGGGCCGGGGGTGAGGGGGCATCATCCGGCTCAGAGAGGATGTGGCAGGAAGAGTTATTCTACTTTTTTTGTGCATGCGCAATTGGAAGTGCGGATTGGAGCTGCAGGATTTCAGGCACAATAAGACCCGCCCACATCCTTGTGCAAGGTATTTCAGATTCGCTGGTATGTTTTCAGGCAAAGTGTGTATGGGGACCTGAAAACAGGTCTGAAAGTCGGATCTGAAACACTTCCAGTTTCAAGTCCGCCCAGCACTTACAATCAAAATGGTAAGATAGGGCCCTTAGAGACCAGTTAAAAAAATAACTTTTATATGTCCCTTGATTGCCTTGGAAGTGGAGAACTTTTAGTATTGTGGCCAACTTGAATCAGCTGATTTAATGGGTCCACCGCTTCAAGCGTCGCTCATTGGCACTGCCCCAACACTCTGACCATAGCCACCAGGCACTGCCAATTGGCACTGCCAAATAGGCAATGCCCAGCATATCTGCAACCACTGGGGGCTCCAATGGCCTCCGAGGAGAAGTGGGGGAGAAGCAAGTTCTGGATGTATAGATCTTTACAGGAAACAATCTGTTATTACAGATCAATCAAATAATGGAGGCAACAGACAGGAATGAGGAAGGGCACAACTAGTTACAATAGATCTTTAGATTTTGTAACGTTTAGAAATATATTGTATTATTAAAAGAAAAAAGTTAATTTAAAGTGAGGGTTGAGACTTGGAATTGTTCGCTGTCATATGCTTGTCTAGAGAAATAATATATTTGGTCTCTTAATATTTCAACAGATAATAATTTGTTGCAAACTTGTTGTGAGTACTCCTTAATAATTGCAGCCATGTAGAAAATTAAACAGACAATCCAGGGAAATAATTTTAAAACAAACACAATATCTAAATGGTGGTTTTACGTAGCTGGGAATGTTGATCATCCTTGATCCCTATCGTGTTCCTATAGTAACAGACTTTATCCTTTAAAGATTTCAATAGGCAGTACAGTATAAAAAACAGCCATAGACCGTAGTTGTTTTTCTCTTTTTCTCAAGCAACAGCAAAATATTTCTGGAACAAGAGCCAGGCAATTAGGAATCTCACCCCTTGCCTTCTCTTTCCAGTATAAGTCGTGAGGAGAGTTAATGCGCTAGGTTTTGGGGGACGATTTAGAATTTGATTTAATTTATTATAGTCACATGTTGAGATACGGTGAAAACTATTATTTCTTGCACACTGCATGGACATTTATAAGGTAAATAGGGGAGAAGGAAGGGAGAAGGTGCAGAATACAGGGCACAATTTTTGCAGCCCACTGAGCTGCTCGAGTAGAATAGTATGCTGGGAAATGTCAGCAGTTGGCCAAAAGCCAGACCAGCATCTGACCAGTTGTGAACTTAGAACGTAGAACATAGAACAGTACAGCACAGTACAGGCCCTTCAGCCCTCGATATTGTGCCAAATCCAAGATCAAGCTATCCCACTCCCTATCATTCTGGTGTGTTTCACATGCTTATCCAATAACAGCTTAAAAGTTCCTAAGGTGCCCGACTTCATTATCACAGCAGGCAATGCATTCCACACCCCAACCACTCTCTGAATAAAGAATCTATCTCGGGCATCCCTCCTATATCTCCCACCATGAACCTTATAGTTACGCCCTCTAGTAACAGCTACATCCACTCGAAGAAATAGTCTCTGATGTCCATTCTATTTATCCCCTTCATCATCTTATAAACCTCTGTAACACCGCCTTTCATCCTCCTCCACTCTAAAGAGAAAAATCCCGGCTCCCTCAACCTTTCCTCATAAGATCTACCCTCCAAACCAGGTAGCATCCTGGTAAATCTCCTCTGCACTCTTTTCTATGCTTCCACATCCTTCTTACAGTGAGGTGACCAGAACTGCACACAATATTCCAAATGTGATCTCATAAATGTCTGGTATAGTTGCAGCATAACCCCACGATCTTTAAACTCAAACCCCCTGCTAATAAACATTAACACACTACAAGCCTTCTTTACGCTCTATCCACCTGAGTGGCAACCTTCAGAGATCTGTGGATATGAACCCCAATATCTCTCTGTTCCTCCACATTCCTCAGAATCCTGCCGTTGACCCTGCAATCCACATTCAAGTTTGTCCTACCAAAATGAATCACCTTCTCGGGCTATTTTTTCCATGTATTCAGCCTCGCACCGGGGAATAACATGAGGCTGATTACAACATAGAAATACTGATTTGCATTTATTTATTGAGCCCGGGATGCAATTGTCTGGATTCCCTAATTCTCTGACCCCGTTGGTGGATGTCCACACCAGTGAGCATCATGTATAATCCCCAGCAATGGAGAGTAGTTATGATGATCACCATGTGGAGGTCAGGTTTGCACTTGGGCCGTGCCATCCTGAACCCTAGCACTGCCCAGTGACCACTTTGGCTCTGCCATTGGGCGCCCTGGCAATGCTGAGCTACAAT
Source organism: Sphyrna mokarran (assembly GCA_024679065.1). NCBI lineage: Eukaryota > Metazoa > Chordata > Chondrichthyes > Carcharhiniformes > Carcharhinidae > Sphyrna > Sphyrna mokarran. The sequence goes on along the minus strand of JAGIQG010000005.1, from coordinate 85,961,571 downwards.
ATCTTCTCCAGAGTCTTCAACATGTCATTGATGAAGACAAACATCTTGCCAAGCCATGCCCATCTCTTGCCTTCAAATGACCGCACAACCTCAAACAGACCATTGTCCGCAGCAAACTTCCCAGCCTTCAAGAGAATAGTGACCACAACAACACACAACCCTGCCACAGCAACCTCTGCATGACATGCTGGATCATTGATGTGGATGACATCATCTCACATGAGAACACCATCCACCAGGTACACGGCACATACTCTTGCAAATTAGTCAACATTGTCTACGCTGCAGGAAAGGATGTCCAAAGCATGGTAATTGGGAAGACCATGAAGATGCTACGACAACAGATGAATGAATACCACTTGACAATCACCAGGCAAAACTGTTTTCTCCCTGTTGGGGAACACTTCAGTGGTCATGGGCATTCAGCATCTGATCTTCAGGTAAACGTTCTCCAAGGCGCCCTTCAAGACATACAACAGCGAAGAGTCACTGAGCAGAGACTGATAGTCAAGTTCTGCACACATGAGGATGGCCTCAACCGGGATTTTGGGTTCATGTCAGTCACACTATCTGTAACCCCCATGACTTGCCTGAACTTGCAACATCTCACTGACTGACATGTCTGGAGACAATACACATCTCTTTAACCTATGCTTAATGCTATCTCCACTCACATTGTCTGCACCTTTAAAACTTGAATACAGGTTAGCTGTAAAGACTCATGTTCTAATCAGTACTCTTTTTACTGTGTGTGGCTTTATATACCCTGTTTTTGATCAGAACTTTCCACTCACCTGACAAAGGAACAGCATTCCAAAAACTTGTGGCATTTACTATCAAATAAACCTGTTAGACTTTAACCTAGTGTTGTGAGACTTCTTACTGTGTTTACCCCAGTCCAACACCAACATCTCCACCTCATGCTGAGCAGACACAGGGCAGTGCCAATGGGATGGAGCCTGAGGAGTCAGGGTCAGACAAGGCAGAGCCAGGTCATGGAATGGGGGAGGTAGAAGGGGAAGGGGAATTCTGCATGAGGGGTGGGGGCTGGTGCTGGGGTCAGCACTTTGAGACTGGGTCCAATCATCAGGAGGCTAGCCATTGGGGGTTGGGGGCATAGGAAACATGTCAGTCAATCTCGCAGTATGGTGAGAGATTGGAGAGTGTGCACTGGCTCATTCAACAATCTGATGCAGGCCTCTTGGATGGGAATAGGCTCTGCTTCCCTGCCCCCCCACTCCCCACCCCCCCAAATCAACATAAATATCCTGTGCTGCTCAGAATACCAGAAATTTATTAAACTAAGCTTATTCAAAAAGAGGACAAGAGAAGCTCCTGTCTTGCCAACCGTCCGGCACTTAGGTTTTCTTAAAATCAGAAAATCGTACCCATAGTGTTGCGGCTATAGGTACAATGAAGAGAAAGATCAGCTTAAAATGTAGTGACCATTCAAAAGACTGATGGCAATAGGGGAGAAGCTGTTCTTGAGTCAGATGATACATGTTCTCAGACTTTTGTAATCTTTTCCCAATGGAAGAAGGTGGAAGAGAGTATGTCTGGGATGTGAGGAGTCCTTGATTACGCTGGCTATTTTCCAAGGTAGTGAGAAATGTAGACAGAGTTAATGGAGGGGCGGAAAATGAGTAAATATTTGATGCAACATGCAACAAATGTGAACAAGGTCAGAAATGTTGACCACGTATGCAAAGTAAGAACTGTTGGGAAGTATTTCCTATGATTGCCTATTACAGATGATAGAAAGAGCTCGGTAAAACCAACAGGATTGCTCATAGTAATGGATCTGTTTAATAAGACGGAATTACAAAATTAGATGATTTAGGAACTTGAATCTTTTATTTTTCAACCACAGTCAAAGTTACCACTAACCTGATTCCAGCTCAACAGCATTTAGATGCATTCACTCAACTTTAGAAATAACACATCTTCATTTGTTTGGGTGGATAGATGTGACTGCAGGAAGGGTTTTTTTTCCAGTTTATGAATGTTTTGTTCTTGTCAGATAAACTGATATGTTATTGGTGGCAATGGCTTCCTGCCAATAAAGTAGAACCCAGCAGGTTGCCATGGTAATATCCCAACATCAAATATTTCATTTTGATAACTTGTTAGTGATGATAAAACCATTTTGAAAGGCTATTTTTCTATCCTTCAAGAGGCAAAATTGCCAATCATGTGATCAAACAGAAATCGGGAGAGAGAGGAATGATTCAAGAAAAGTATTTTCACCTGTTTTTATTAATTCTGCCTCTGATTTACTTTTCTAGTGTAAACATTGTAAGAACTCTTCCATTATCAACTATGATGAATAGTATATGTGCCTTATTGACTTTGAAAAGCGCTGACATTGTCAAGTTTTCCCTATTAACCAGAAGCTTAACTGGTCCAGGTATATCATCACTGTGACTAGACAGAGGTTGAGCACTGTCTGCTGAATGGTTCACCTATTGACTCCTCAAAAACCTTGCCATCATCTACAAGGATTGGTTCAGAGATGTGATAAAACACACTCACCTAGCTAATTGCAGCTGCAACAACAGAACAAGTCATCTGCACCCCTGCTGCTGAATTCAGTATGCACAGCTTCCACCAATGGCACAAATGCCTGCAGGATACACTCCCTGCTTAGTTTGCCAGCAGCATACCATAAAGCTGACTGATCCCACACAAGCTGCTCATCACCATCTTCTCAAAGACAATTAGGGTAAAATAAAGTAAAAGTAAACCTTATTTACTAATAAAAGTAAGGCTTACATTAACACTGCAATGAAGTTACTGCGAAATTCCCCTGATTGTCACGCTCCAGCACCTGTTCGGATCAATGCACCTAAGTAGCACATCTTTATGAACATGGGTGGTAACCCACATAGATACAGGGAGAACATGCAGACTCCACACAGACAATGATCAAAGCCAGGAATCAAACCTGGGTCCCTGGTACTGGGAAGCAGCAGTAGTAACCACTATGCTACCATGTCACCCACACGGGATGGGCAGTAAGTGTAAACCCACTACCACCTGCCATAGGCCAATAAAAAAGTGCACAGTTGTTCAGCAAATGAACAAACCATTCTCAAATTTGCAGCCTGGTTTTCTTACAAATACGGCCTGTCCACTGTGTCCATGTAAGAGTGCATCAGTAGTGTCCATTGCAATCCATTGGTGGAGAGCAGAGTGGTTTAAACCAGCTCCACCAAGATGAGCACAAGTCTTATCCAAGCCTAAAGATTTAGAAAAGTAAAAAGAAACTTGAGCTTGTAATAAGGTAACCATTAATTATGAAATTTAATAATGATTTCCTTCCAGAATTGATTCCCTTTCTCTCTGCAAGGTCTAGGGCTTTCATTGAACTTATGCCAGCTCTCAGGTGTGGATAGAGTTACACTGGGACATATCAATGCTCAACAGACCACATTAGTGCCTTGATTCAGGAAGCTTCTTCCAAACATGCTTTCTTAATGGGGGATGGGGACGGTTGGGGACAGGAATGGGGGCGGCCAGGCGGAGTGGGAGGTAGTTGGGAGGTAATGGGGCGGGAGGGAGAGGAAATGGGATATATTGTGATGGAATCCTAGAGGAAATAAATCCCACTCAAAATTCTGATTCTAGTTGAATGATTTACCAGAATGGGGCTGCAGTACTGAAAGGTTGCAATGAAAATATAGTAACATTTTAAGTTATGCCACAACCTATTTCACTATGAGTTGTTGGAAATATGTATTGAGATGAGTTTTCATGACTACTTTAAGATTCTAATCTGAAATCTTAATGAGATGCTCATGCAGCTAATTTGTAATCCTGCTGTCAGCAACAATTCTAACGACAATGGCTTAATCAAAAGAAATTAAACAGTAGCATTGCTGTCAGTATCAGTGTGAAGAAGTACCTCACATTTTCCTTCTGTTTCATTAGGGAGACTTGAAAATGAGAGCAGGGACATGGCTGGCTACCATGGTGAACATTTAATGTCATTTCCAATGCATATCTGAGCTCTGTTCCTTCAAGTTTTAACATGGCTCTCAGATTTAAACAGCCACTCTTTATTAAAAAATCGCAAAAACAATTAGCTGGGCTTAATTCTTCTATTTAAATAACTAATTGCAAATAATCAACTGCATAATTGACCAATTCATACTGTCTGAGTTAGATATAGGATCGCCACAGAATGAAAACGGTTTTTAAAATCGCTATTTCACCCATGCAGTGACCATAGTTGTTTGGAGATTCCATATATATTGAAGTATAAATAAAGGACATGTTAAAAAGCTTTAGTGAATACTTTGAAGGCGGTTTCCACTTTGTTTAAGTGGAGTCGGGAGTATCGGGGGAGCTGGTGGTGGGTGGCAGGTTGGTGCGGTATCTTCTGCCAAATGTGCTATCAATTTTCTGAGAATTTTTATACTGTTTGATTTCTTTCCTGAGGCTTAGTTTGCTCCACTGAGTTCACATACATTCATGAACTGTTTGAGAGAAAAAAAACAAAAGGAGATCCAGTCATCAGATCAGGAAAGGACACATCACAGAATTGTTATAGTGCAGAAGGAGGCCATTCAACACATCGCATTTGGAGCCACTTCCTGAATGAGAATTTCACATGGTGCCATTTTCCCTCTTTCTCCCCATAAGCCTGCAAATGATTATCTAATTCCCTCTTGGAAGCCTCGATTAAATATGAGGGAAGCATGAGGGTTGCTACTATGGGGAGCAAGGATAGAGATTGCAACTGGGAAATTGTCGACCGAGGACCACTATTCAAAGAAAGAGAGAGAGAAAAACACCAACTACTGCTAGGTCACCCCAATGCCGATGGAAGGCGTAAGGAAATGCTGAGGACAGGATTTTTTGATTGGCGGAGTTTCACATTCTGGAATATATCCCTGCTGATCAAAATCATCCTACATCCATTTAATGCTCCATAGAACATTAATTATTTGGAGATGGGAACTTTGCTCCTCAGTCGGGTGGAAGGTCTGCCTCAGACAGCTGCTAGCCAATCACAACATGAAAGGGAGATGAGACCCCCGTGGGGGTGGAAGAGGTGGCTGATCTTGATGACGAAGCCTGGTGGAATGTGAGGAAACACCTACAGGGGCCATTCTTTGTGAGTGCATTCATGGTAACAAAGAGGTCCTTCACGGTAGCAAAAAGGCCTTGCCTTACAGCCTGAAGCCCTAACAAGTTGATTTTTCTGTGATTCCCCTCCATGCTGTACTCTTCCTAGCAACCATATGATTGAGGCTGAGTTGGACCATGCTGCTGGCATTCTAAGGGCCGGCAAGGGAGCTGACAGGATGACAACTTGGGGAATTTTACAGACCTCCTTCTCACTGGCAGGTTCATTAAGTTCTGGCCTAGCGACACTAATTGAGGCAGAAATTAACTGGATATCAAAGATAGTAGTGAAGAAGTGAAAATCAGCAAATTGTCTTTAAGTGACTTAATTGAGTTCTTTGATGAATAGAGGATTGATGGAGGTAGGACTATTGCTTTCAAAAGGCAATTGATAAAGTACCAAGTAAAGACATATTGGGAAAGTTAAAGCACCATGGTACAAATCTGGTAGACAAAAGCCAAACCAATCATAATGCTAATGTTTCTTCAGGAGTCACCTTAATACAGCATGTCACAATTGGGCTATATAAAAGAAGACACTCTACAGTAATGACAACCAAAGAATACCTAATTGGCTGCACATCCCAAGGTATTCGCTGGCAGAAATCAGTGTTTCCATACGGCAACAAGTGGTTGTGGGAACAACAGTCTGAAACTGGCTTCCTGGATATGATGTTAGCAAGAAAACTGTTGCAGTGTGGTGTCCTCTGTTACAAAAGAACTTTGATAACATCAACAATAAGGTTGGACCCTCCATGCAAGAAAAATGTTAAGTAAGGGCAATTTGTATTTATATAATGTCTTTAACGTAGCAAAATATTCCAAGATAATTCAGAGAGGTACGTGGATAAAGAATCAACATTGCAACAAAAAAGCAAGTATTATAAGTAGGTGGCTGAAAGATTGATCAAAGCAGGGAGTCTAACAGGAGTAATGGAAAATGTAAATGGGTAGGATTTATGGATGGAATTTCAGAATATGAGGTCAGGGCAGCTGCCAATGAAGTAAAGGGTGAAGAATTTGCAGGGGGCTAGAGTCAGATGTAGGAAATGGAAACATATAGAGAGTGATTCAAGCTCAAGAATGTGAATTTTAAGTTTGATTTTTCAGGGCACCAACCATCAGTGTAGGTCAGTGAGAATGAGGTGATCACCAAGCAGTACATGGTGTGGGATAAGATACGGAAGACAATTTTCTGGTCTCTTTGTGGTGGGTGTGGGGCTTAAAAATGCAGTGACCCATTCAAAATTCCATTGACATTGGCAGGACCAGGGGATTCCACCAGCCCAAGTTTTCAATGAGCTGAGATTTAGTGAAGGTGGAGAATAAGATCTTAGCCAAGGGAATATTGACATAATGGAGTCTGAAGATGATCATTGAACAGGTGACGAATTCATCTGTAGATGAGCTGAGGAAAGAGCAAATGTGGTTAGTGTTCTAGAGATGGAAAAAATGATCTTCCCAATGGAGGAAATGGGGTCTGAAGCTCTGCTAGCTAATCACAGAATCCCTATAGGGCAGCAGGAAGACATTTGACCCCGCAAGTCTGCACCAACTCTCTGACAGAGCATCTCAACCATAGAACATAGAACATTACAGCGCAGAACAGGCCCTTCGGCCTTCGGTGTTGCGCCGACCAATTAAGAAAAAGCAATGACCCTCTAACCTAAACCATTCCCTTTTCATACATAAACTTATCTACTAACCTCTTAAACACCACCAAACTTGGTGCATCTACAACTGCAGCAGGCAGGGCATTCCATACCCTTACCACCCTCTGGGTAAAGAACCTACCTCTGACATCTGTCCTATAACAACCACCCCTTAATTTAAAGCTATGTCCCCTCGTGCTAGCTTTCTCCATCCTAGGAAAAAGGCTATCACTGTCCACCCTATCTAAACTCTAATCATCTTATATGTTTCAATAAGGTCTCCTCTTAGCCGCCTTCTTTCTAACGAAGACAACCTCAAATCCCTCAGCCTCTCTTCATAAGACCTGTCCTCCATACCAGGCAACATCCTGGTAAACCTCCTCTGTACCCTCTCCAGTGCCTCCACATCTTTCTTATAATGTGGGGACCAGAACTGCACACAATACTCCAAGTGCGGCCGCACTAGAGTTTTGTACAGTTGCAACATGATGCTGCGGCTCCTAAATTCAATCCCCCTACCAATAAAAGCTAAGACTCCATATGCCTTCTTAACAACCTTATCGACTTGACTGCCTACTTTCAGGGATCTATGCACATATACACCAAGATCCCCCTGTTCATCAACACTATTAAGAATCCTACCATTAGCCCTATACTCTACACATTTATTATTCCTGCCAAAGTGCATTACCTCACACTTTTCCACATTAAACTCCATTTGCCACCTCTCGGCCCAGCTCTGCAACTTGTCCAAGTCTCTCTGTACACTATAACACCCCTCTTCACTATCTACCACTCCACCGACTTTAGTGTCATCTGCAAATTTACTGATCCATCCTTCAATACCCTCATCCAGATCATTTATAAAAATTACAAACAGCAGGGGCCCCAAAACAGATCCCTGAGGTACACCACTTGTAACCGAACTCCATGATGAATAACTTCCATCAACCACCACCCTCTGTCTTCTATCAGCTAGCCAATTCCTAATCCAATTAGCTAAATCACCCTCAATCCCATACATCTGCATTTTCTGCAGAAGCCTTCCATGGGCCACCTTATCGAACGCCTTACTAAAGTCCATATATACCACATCAACTGCCTTAACCCCATCCACCTCTTTGGTCACTTTTTCAAAAAACTCAATAAGGTTAGTAAGGCACGACCTACCCTTCACAAAACCATGCTGACTATCCCCAATCAATTTGTTTCTCTCTAAATAACTATAAATCCTATCCCTAATAATTCTTTCCAATACTTTGCCCACAACAGAAGTAAGACTCACCGGTCTATAATTCCCAGGAAAGTCTCTATTCCCCTTCTTGAACAATGGGATCACATTCGCTATCCTCCAGTCTTCCGGCACTATACCTGTAACCAACGACGACCTGAAGATCAGAGCCGGAAGCTCTGCAATCACCTCTCTCGCCTCCCAGAGAATCCTAGGGTAAATGCCGTCTGGCCCAGGGGACTTATATAACTTCAAACCCTCAAGAATATCTAGCACATCCTCCTTATCTACTTCAATACTTTCCAGTTTACAACTCTGTATCCCAGTGTTCTCTACAACTACATTCACCAGGCCCACCCCAGCCCCATTCATATGAGCCTGTGCATTTATCCTGCTAACCCCCCTAACATACACATCTTTGGGCACTTAGAGGCAATATACCAAAGCCAATCTACCTAACCAGCACATTTTTGGACTGTGGGGAGAAACAAGAGCGCTTAGAGGAAATCCATGCAGACACTAAGGAGAGAAGTCATTGTTAGAAATGCTTTAATTGATGACCGGATGGGTAAAAATAGAAGAACTCATTATGGATGATGCAACAGAAGCACTTTGTTTTTAAGGAGGGTGATGTGGTCATTCATGGCATAGGCTAAGAGAGGTCAAGGAGGGCAAGAAAGAATGATTAGCCGGGGTCACCAAAAAGGTTGAAAATGAAACATCATGGATGCTAGAAGTCTGAAATAAAAAGAGAAAATTCTGGAAATATACAGCAAGTCAGGCAGCATTGGTTGAGAGAGGAAAGAGGATGAGTTTGTTTGAAAAATCAAATATTTGTGTTATTGGATTGGGGGGATTTAAAAAAAGAAAGAAATCCAGCTCTTACCCTCTTACTTCTGATAGTAACAGATTGGGAGAGAGGCCTAGGTAACTGCCAGGAAATGGATTTCTCATTTTCTCTCCATTCCAATATTCAAGAAGTGACTGGATATAGCGCTTGGGATGAACAGAATCAAAGATTATAGGGATAAAGCAGGGTTAGGCTATTAAGTTGGATGATCAGCCATGATTGCAATGAATGGCAGAGCAGACTCGAAGGGCTAAATGGCCTCCTCCTGCTCTCATTTTCTACGTTTCTATGCCAGTTTGTTTGCTTGAACCTCAGGAGACCTGGCAGTTGAAGGGAGTTGAGAACTCCTTAATGGAAGAGGAAAATGTCTTCACCTCATTTCTCGTTGACCAGGAGGAGCAGAAATGCTTCCTGCCAGCTCATTAAGCAAAGTTTTCAACATCACCAGCAGCTGGGAAAGGAACAGTGTTGATGGTAGCCATGATGTGGAGATGCCAGCGTTGGACTAGAGTAAATACAGTAAGAAGTCGCACAACACCAGATTAAAGTCTAATAGGTTTATTTGGAAGATAGTGGCTTGTGCTACCGAATAAAGCTGTTAGACTTTAACCTGATGTTATGAGACTTCTTACTGTGAAGGCATGGTGGCATAGTGCTGCCTCACAGCTTCAGGAACCCAGGTTCAATTCTGGCCCTGGGACAGTCTGTGTAGAGTTTGCACATTCTCCCTGTGTCTGTGAGGGTTTCCTCCAGGTGCTCTAGTTTTCTTCCACTTTCCAAACATGTGTGGGTTAGGTGGATTAGCCAGGGAGATTAGTAGGGTAAATACATAGGGTTATCGGAATAGGGTCTGGGTGGGATTGTGGTCGGTGCAGACTCGATGGACTGAATGATTTGCTTCTATACTATGATTCTATGATTCTGTGATAACTGAATCAAAGAAAGTCAGCACTGGAGAGCTGCAATGCACAAACTATGGGAATCATAATTAGGGGTGAAAAATAGAGCAACTTGCTTAATCTACATGCAGAACCATGTGCACTCCATCAACCTTGGGACAAGTGGTCAGGTTCTGGATTGCAATATCACTCATCCATTAGCTGCAAACATTCCTCTCCCAATCTGAATTTCCTTCTCACCTGTGACTTCTTTTCTGTATTTTCCCTTTGCAAAATAAAACTGCCTATCCCTAAGTGGCATCTATTCTAAATAGCATCTCCCCAGAATGGTGAATAACTGCAAATGAACTGAAAATCAAGCATTAGATCTGAATTATGAGAATGCATTATAGTTGACCTGAACCATTTCAGTATAATATCTGGTGCCAGCTGGAATCCTTCTATTTAAAGATAAATACATGTGATACAAAAACATTGCAGGTTTGATTTGGATTAGAAAGATTAACATTCAAACATTCTTCAACCAAAAGAGCATCACGCAAGCAAAAGATTGAAGATAATCACCTCCACAACCCCAGACCATTTGGATTGCTAAGGCCAGTGTGAAACATGCATACCTTCCACTAGCCTATCTGAAAATAAACAAGTTCCTTCCTTGGTCATTCTACTGAAAGCAAAGAAAAGCAATTTTTCCAATGAATTGGTCGTAGAATATGGACATAGCTTCTTTCCATTTAGAAGTTTTCTTTAATTCAAATAAATCAGGAGACCCAACTGAGCCATATCTTTAATAAAAATACAATTGTAAAATGTGTGCTTGAGCCCACTGTGCAGTTATACAATAATGAGATATCCAATGGTATGATGACCCTATGAGCTGCTTTAAACATGTTTCTTCCAATATGTATAAAAATGTATTTATTTCTGCACTTACTTAATCATTGAAATAAAAATGGAGAACTCATATACTGCTACTTCCAGCTGACATTAATTATAGATTATAACTCACGCCAACATAATGAAAACAGAAAGAACCAATATATACATGCATATAAAGGTCAAATAAAACACCGATAGAAACAAAACATGTTGAAAATACGCGGCAGGTCGGGCAGCATCAGTGGCGAGAGAAACTTTGTTGTTCATCAAACTGAAACATGAATATTGTTATCCTCTTCACTGGTATTGTCTAATCTCCTAGGTGTTTTCTGCATTTTCTATTTTTAATTCAGATTTCTGGCCTCCACAGGATACTGGCTTTTGTATCTAGTAAAGCACATCTGGGTTAGGAATTTTGTAAAATCAAAATGATTGGAAGGGAATTTGAAAGTTTAACCTCAGAAATTTCAATTCTAACACAAAGATCGGAGAATTCTTATTACCTTCAATAGTTAATGACCTGGTAATTGCATTTTTCAAAGTCAGTGTTTCTCAAAATGTTATTAATGAAGCATTCATCATAAAGAAAGCAGCCATTCTTGCAGTTTTCAACAGCACTAACTTCATCCATATAATTCTGTCAGATGTTCACATTATTCAGAGCCAGTCTACAATCAGTGCTTGATATTTCATCTCTTGCATGATATATGTTCAATGTGAGAAATAAAAATAAAATCATTGTGGATATAAAAACAATAAAGTACAAAAAATGATATCAACATGTGCTTTTAAATATTCACTACATGAATCTATTTAACACATAGTTTCGTTCAAATGATTAATTATACCTAGAGAGATGACCAAGTTAATATAATTGGCACAATGTTCATCTGTCATTTACCTGTTATTCACTTAACTGTAGTTAATTAAAAAAAAGGTGACACACCTCAGTACCAGCTAAATACAAACATCACAAGAGCATTTAGGTGAATGCAGCAATGGAAAGCCCAAAAGAAGCTATTCAAATATGCACATGGGTCCTATGCTACAGTAGGACATTGATTTTAAATAGAGTACAAATAGGCAGAGTAAATATCCTGAACATTCCACCAATTTTTAACAGTCAGTGAGCAGTCTAACTTAAGAGTCCTTAAAGTAGCCACTCAACAAAAAGGTCCCAAACATTTTTTCTGTAAATGAGGGAGATAGAATTCTACTCCCGGGTCTACAGAAACAGCATGGTCCATCATTGCCCCACCCTGACATTAGTTCCTCCTTCAGACTTAAACTGCCAGCCTAGTGTAGGACCAGACCAGATTCCTGCATGCTCACAACAATTATGTTTCAGCAGAGTATCCACCTGACATCTACAACTACATTCAAATAAAGCACAGGATTTGAGAATGCCACATTGTGGATCTAAGTTAAAGCTATCTCACCTCCACTATGACCTCTAAGTTAAAGAAAATATTTTCAAGGTAATCTAACTGGCTTCACCCAGAAATAATTTTTCATAACCAGTATGCAAATCTAGCTTGTGAAAAAGAAAATGTTGAATTAATATTCATGGAGAGAAGTAAAATCACAGTGTGCTAGCATTTGAAGATGACAAAAAATATTTCCTAATCTTTTCTGTGTCCTTCCTCAAATATATTTAGCAGAAATAATCATGAATGATGCCATCGAAAGCTCATCATTTGACAGAAACAGAAGTAGATGCAGCAGATGATTACAGCTGACAAAGTGAAGTCACTGTATCGATTGAGGCCCAGTTTCATTTAAGGTTCAAAGGAGTCTTAACCATCTCATCTCAAGGTGCTGTTACTATTACTCTGTAAATAAAGATTGCCGCATTATTATCTTTTCAAACTGTAATTTGGCTCTTTCTAATTCAGTCCATTTGTAGATTTACATAATCATTTCACTTGGCAGTTGATGTTATATTTTCCAATATGATATATTTGCATTTGAATTTTTCAGTATTGAAACTTGACAGACATTTTCCCAGTTTGGAACAAGTGGAGTCAGATAATGCAATTCATCAAAACCCTATGTATTAAATATGTCTAAAAGATGAAGTGGCACAATAGTTAGCACTGCTGCCCTACATCACTAGATTTGATTCCTGGCTTGGGAGAAAGGAATCTGCACTTTTGCCCAGCGTTTGCATTGACTTCCTCCCACAATCCAAAAGATGTGCTGTTTAGATGCATTGCTAAATGCTTCCTCAGTATATCCGAACAGGTGCCAGAGTATGATGACTAGGGGTCTTTCACAGTAACTTCATTGCAGTGTTATTGTAAGGCTAAATGTGACTCTAATAAATAAATTTAAATGTCTGGCACTTAATGAAAACTTCTTTGAGTAATATTATATAATTAATTATAATTAATTTAAATCATCCCATGTGCACATGCCATATGGTCTCAAGGACCTATGAAATATAAATTCAAAATGGATATTTTGGCCTGGATTTTCACCTCGCGAGATCTTTGAAAATGGAGGGCAGGTCCTGATCCCAAGATTCCCCACTCATTCCCAGGCTACCCAATTATTGGGAGTGCTTTTAAAGGATGCAGACTTGTTCCTGTTACTACCCACATCCTGCACTCTCAACCTGGCTGGCTCCATTGTGGAAATAGGCATGTCCTGATGGTCTACAATCTTCCTACAGCTTGGTCAGATTCATGTTTGCCAAGCTCTACCCTTCCACCAACCCTTCATTGGCCCTCACAACCCCTTAGGCCAAGCTATGCCCTTGTATCTATGGCCCCACATGCCTCCCTTTGATGAATATGTCTTATGTCCACTGGCCCATTAAACATGCATAAAACTAATAAATGCAATAGAGAGATTAGGTGCTAACAGCTCTTTGAGATGGAATCTCCATCCAAGGACAGGTAGAAGTCTCTTCTTCTGCCAATCAATGCTCAATTGAGTGTAAAGTGGCAGTGAGTCTGTCGGGATCAGCAGTGGTGGGTTATGTGCCGAGCCTATGCTATTCTAAAAATTTATAGTATATTCTGGAATAATAAGTCTTTGTCTTAAGATGCTGGGAAATTGCTATAACGTTTTGAACAGCTGGCATTTTGAAGATTACCATCACTTCAATGTATTGTTTATTGGATGTAACAACTTACAAAGACATTTTTTATGTTTAATTCAGTGTAAAGTTTCTGGGTGGGTGAGACACAAGTTTTAAATAGATGTGTGAATGTATTTCTGTGTATTGTATTCATTGGCTGAAATTTTCTGGCTGTTCCTGCCAGCAGGATCTTTCGCTTCTGCTAACAGCATTCCTGGTGACGAAGAGTGCCAATGACAGGAAAATCTTTTGACATTGGCAGGATCAGAAGATCCCACCATGGGCCAATGCTGGCCCAGCTTCACTGCTGCAAAACATGACAGCGGGTGGAAAATCTTGCCCATCATATTCATCATGTACACTTGGCTCAGAACCCAGTCAACTACTATTCTTGTTGAAACATCTGAAACCCAGCAAAAATATTGATTGATTGAATACCAGAATCTCTGATCTCCACTGTCAATTTCACCATGTTTATTTACACAATGTTCAGCAGTTTCAAGAGTTTGTGGTTTTTGGACTCACTTGAACCCATCTGGAGATTGATACGCCTCAGCTCTCTCTTGCTGAACTGATCTCCAATTTGAATGCTAGGTCCTGAAAGCTGATATAGGGAATTCCTGTGCAAGGCTTCATTTGATTGACTTGATCTCATTGATGTTGTACGTGATGGTTGATGGTTTCTTTCCCCAGGAGATTCCAAAGTGACAAGGACTTAAAACAGCCCCTGTCACTTTCTGGTAGAGTGTGTGAAATTATAGCAAAAGTCATGAGATTTTTGGAGACTATATTTTGGAGATTGAATCAAAAAACATTCTTGCCCAAATTGCAAAATCTAACCAACAGTGAATTAAAAATGTAAAATTGAGTAATGGGGATTAAATTTCACTGCAAGTTATCACAGGCTGCAACAGGGAAAGTAATGTTTAATGTTGCGGAATACATTGTCATATTTCTAAAGCTTGTGGCATCACTCACCCAGAAACTTCACACCAAATTAAACATAAAAAACATCTTCGTGAGTTAACATATTCAATAACCAATAAATTGAAACTATATTCAGGCATATGTTGATGTTCAATATGCCAGCTGTTCAAGGCAATATAACAGCTTCCTAGTAAACTGGGTTTGAAGGTAAAAGGCTCATTATTCAGGAATATATTACGAATTTTCATTGTGGTGAATGCTTGCACAACAGAATATTTTTGGAGGGATTTTGCACTCCCATTTGGGGATGAGTTAGCAGGAAAAGGGAATGTCCTGTTCCAATTGTCCCCACTCAATAGTGTAATTTGAGTCCTGGTGTTGAACTTCAGGGATATATATATTTAAATATATTTATCACGTCCCTGTATCACAACCTGCGCTAAGGCTTGACATGGGAAACAAGACCAGTAGGGAGAGAGAAGACAAACGCAAGTTTGGGGAGGGATTGTGGCACACTGGAGGGAAAGGAGAAGACAAAGGCAGGACTAGAGAGTGATCAGTTAAGAGGGTTGAGTCATGAAATACTATCCTGGAGCTAGAATTATAACACTGCCCAAAGGAAGCTCAGGTCATGCTGTCGGGGATATATTGAAGTGGCTCTCCTAGGGTTGAGGCCACATTGTCGCAGCCACATTCTGGAACTATATGAGCAATGTTAGAGGGCTCTGCATAACATGCATGTCTTGGTCACAGTCTTCTTTGGTAGAGGCCAACACCTGCGGGGGATACTATAACACATCCAGTGTCAGATTCAACATGTCTTGAATGTTCAACAATCTTACAATGATCACTGAGGAAGCATAAGACTCTTCAATCCTAATGATGGGGTCATCCTTGAAAAGCGCAGTAGCCTCAGCCACTGTGCTTCTCCAGCTCCAAGATTTTTGGAGTCATCAGCTCCGCGTCAGAAAATGTTGTGGAGCTGATTTAATATGTAAATTCCAATTTCATTAGCAGGCCCGGGACTGAAGTCTCTGGGCCCTTTGGATTCTCCCCGCCAGGAGTGGTTCAATCCAGCGGGATTTACTATTGCTCTCCATGAAGGAGTAACAGTTACCTGACCTTGCTGGAAGGAACAGAAGCCAATGAAGTGTCTGCAGAAGGCCAGGGATAAGGGTGTGCTCCCTGGGCAGTGCCAGCCTGGCCCTCTGGCTTGTCCACCAGACTTTGGGTAATGCCAAGAGGGTGGGATCTATTTATGGGGCAGGGCATGTTAGAGTGTGATCGGTGGCAGTGTGGGGTCCTGCTGCCACTTTGCACTGGGATTTCAGGCTGGCCATTCAAGGAGGGGGGGGTTGCTGTCAGAGATGTCAAGGCTTGCTAGAAGAGTACGGAAGGCCAGCAATTGGGGTGTGGCGGGGAGGATCAGAGGGAGAGTGATGCAAGGTCACAGGGATAGCAAGTGATTAGGGGTATGGGGCGCATTGCAAGGTCAGCAAAAAGGGCTTGCTAACATTCAGAAAGCCAGCAGTGTGGGATGATGGTGCATGTACCAATCTCCGCACTATCAGATTGGCACATATACAGTGGCCTGTTCAGCACTATGCTGCCAGTTCTCCAGCAAGAATAGGCCCCAGCCCCTGATTTTCAGAGAGATTCCTGTTAGAGAACTCTACAGAGCACAGAACATTGGAGATTCACTCTGAAAATCCATTATAATTATCAGCGGGAGTTATTCCAGTTTTCACATGAATTCAGCACTTAGAATTTTTTTGGGAGAATTGGCCTCGTGAGATTCTGAAGGGGGTCAGCAGGGTAAACACATAAAGGTTATTTTCCCTGGTTCAAAATTTAAAACATGGGGCCATAGTCTCACGCTATGGAGTCAATTCTTTAAGGTTGAGATAAAAGGAAATTCTTTGTTCAAAATGTTGTGAATTTTTAGAAAGCCCACCACAAGGGGATTGTGAATGCTCCATTATTGAATGCATTCAATGCATAAATTGACAGGTTTCAGAGAATCAAGGGATTCAGACAGGAGCTGAGGCAGAAGATCAACCATGATCATATTGAATGGTGGAACAAGCTCAAGGGACTATCAACTCCCGTTCCTGTTTCTTATGCTCTTACACTAATTAGCAAATATAGAAAACTAACTCTCATGATGTTTTGTCAGCATATCCCATGACTGTGCCTTTTTGCCCATGATCCAAAAGATTAGTTTTGCACAACCAGGTGCCAGATTGCCATTTTACATTGCTGTTCACACTAAAGCAATTAACTTTGAACACAATTACTGTCATTGTGTTCAAACATGGTTTAGTGATCATTTATCTGCATTCCTTAAATTCACCCATTAAACTTCTAATGGGTTACCTACCCTCAAATCTTTATAAGATATAGCTTGCTATGCCTAGAATATGTTGCATGGTAATACGAGTTACAGTTGCATTCTTTGCCCCGACCCTTCATGTTCTTAGAGTCTGCATGCATCATTGGTTTTACCAAGGGACCTTTCTACTGTCAGCTTACAATAAGGTTTATAATATTATTCTACTGTGCGGTAAATTACATCAGGCAGGCAGCCACCCATATTCATGTTGAAATGTCAGCTGTGACACAGTTCACTTCTTCATGCATTATTCATTGTGCAGGGCAGAGAATGAACTGTATTACAGTCTTTTCAAGAACTCTAATCTTACCATAACTGTGGAAAAGTTGAATAATCACTTAACAATAGCTTTTTGTTAGAGACTGGGCAGAGCTGCTGCTTTCCTTCATGCTGCTTTCTGAAACTGGCACTACACCAATTGTCTCTGTCCTCTGGTTACCTTACTCCCATGTACTCTAGTTACTGATCCACCATGGAGACTGTTTTCCTTTTATCACAGCCACTCTAATTTTGCCCCATTCACTTAACCTATCCATATGCATTTGTAAATTTCTTAATTCATTATTGCAACTTACTATCGCCCTATTTTAGTGTCATCGCCTGACTTGAGCACCTCAGACCCAGACTTCAGGAAGAGTGGATATCCCTGTTCATTCATGGTTTCTGGCTGGGAAACACATGGATTTACTTATTTGGCACACAATTTTATACATACTTATTAATGAAGGCAGTTATTGTAGTGACGCAATCGTTCAGGTTAGATGCAGAGTTCAGGTTAGTTGCAAATATTTATGAGTCCACTGACTTGAAGCAGTCCCATAGGAGATCATTCGATTCCTCAGACTAACATTGCATGACTTTCTTTAATAGATTCTCTCATTTCAGTTTTTGCTTGTAAGCCGGGAACAGGAACACAGCTCCTCATTTGCCAAAATGTGGGCGGATGATAGAGTGGTAGGCATGTTTGATATTTGTACAGCAGTGATTTAGAATGTTTGAACCTCTAGTGGAACAGGAAATGTGTTGATGGTATCTCAGTTGGACGCTCTGAAGCTTGGCCCGATTGAAGGCCCCAGCCATGATAAACGAGGCCTCGGGATATTTTGTCTCAAGGCTATTTGTGGTGGTGTATACTTCGTCCAGCGCAGTCTCGTTGTCTAAATGGGGTGTTACATAAACTTATTGTCAGACTGGCAGAAGTGAACTCCCAAGGAAGGTATTAGGAGTGGCACTTTGGTGTCAGATATTCTAAATCTGAGGAGCAGAAACTTGCCAGTGTTGTCTCCTTTGAGCCCCAAGAGGTGTTGATTAGAGGGCAGACTCCACCTCTGACAAATGCAAGGTGATGCATTTTAGAACATAGAACATAGAACACTACAGCACAGAACAGGCCCTGCGGCCTTCGATGTTGAGCTGACCAATATAAAAAGCAATGCCCCTCCAAACTAAACCATTCCCTTCTCTTCCATATACTTATCAACTAACCTCTTAAACGCCACCAAACTTGGCGCATCTACAACTGCTGCAGGCAGGGCATTCCACTCCCGAACCACCCTTTGGGTAAAGAACCTACCTCTGATATCCGTCCTATAACTATCACCCCTTAATTTAAAGCTGTGTCCCCTCGTGCTAGCTTTCTCCATCCTAGGAAAAAGGCTATCACTGTCCACCCTATCTAAACCTCTAATCATCTTATATGTTTCAATAAGGTCCCCTCTTAGCCGCCTCCTTTCTAACGAAAACAACCTCAAATCCCTCAGCCTCTCTTCATAAGACCTGCCCTCCATACCAGGCAACATCCTGGTAAACCTCCTCTGTACCCTCTCCAATGCCTCCACATCTTTCTTATAATGTGGGGACCAGAACTGCACACAATACTCCAAGTGCGGCCGCACTAGAGTTTTGTACAGTTGCAACATGACGTTGCGGCTCCGAAATTCAATCCCCCTACCAATAAAAGCTAAGACTCCATATGCCTTCTTAACAACCTTCTCGACTTGACTGCCTACTTTCAGGGATCTATGCACATATACACCAAGATCCCTCTGTTCATCAAGACTACTAAGAATCCTACCATTAGCCCTATACTCTACACATTTATTATTTCTGCCATAGTGCATTACCTCACACTTTTCCACATTAAACTCCATTTGCCACCTCTCGGCCCAGCTCTGCAACTTGTCCAAGTCCCTCTGCAAACTATAACACCCCTCTTCACTATCTACCACTCCACCGACTTTAGTGTCATCTGCAAATTTACTAATCCATCCTTCAATACCCTCATCCAGATCATTTATAAAAATTACAAACAGCAGGGGCCCCAAAACAGACCCCTGAGGTACACCACTTGTCACCGAACTCCACGATGAATATCTCCCATCAACCACCACCCTCTGTCTTCTATCTGCTAGCCAATTCCTAACCCAATTAGCTAAATCACCCTCTATCCCATACATCTGCATTTTCTGCAGAAGTCTTCCATGGGCCACCTTATCAAACGCCTTACTAAAGTCCATATATACCACATCAACCGCCTTACCCCCATCCACCTCTTTGGTCACTTTTTCAAAAAACTCAATGAGGTTAGTAAGGCACGACCTACCCTTCACAAAACCATGCTGACTATCCCCAATCAATTCATTTCTCTCTAAATAACTATAAATCCTATCCCTAATAATTCTCTCCAATACTTTGCCCACAACAGAAGTAAGACTCACTGGCCTATAATTCCCTGGAAGGTCTCTCTTCCCCTTCTTGAACAACAGGACCACATTCGCTATCCTCCAGTCCTCCGGAACCACACCCGTAACCAACGACGACCTGAAGATCAGAGCCAGAGGCTCTGCAATCTCCTCTCTTGCCTCCCAGAGAATCCTAGGGTAAATCCCGTCCGGCCCAGGGGACTTATCCAACTTCAAACCCTCGAGAATATCTAGCACATCCTCCCTATCTACTTCAATACTTTCCAGTTTGCAACCCTGTACCTCAGTGTTCTCCATAACTACATTTACATCACCCTGCGTGAATACCGAAGAGAAATATTTATTCAGTGCCTCTCCAATCTCTTCAGGCTCCACGCACAACTTCCCACTGCTGTCTATGACTGGCCCTAATCTTGTCCTAACCAATCTTCTATTCTTAACATATCTAAAGAAAGCTTTAGGATTCTCCTTAATCCTATCAGCCAAAGTCTTCTCATGTCCTCTCTTAGCTCTCCTCAATTCACTCTTTAGCTCCCTTCTGGCTAATCTATAGCTATCCATTGCACTAACCGAGCCTTCAAGCCTCATCCTGACATAAGCCTCCTTTTCCCTTTTAACCAACAAATCAACTTTTTTTGTACACCAAGGTTCTCTTACTCAAGAGAACTCAAACTTACTCAAACCTTCTTTTGGAAGAAAGAATGTAGGGGGAGGTATATGATAAAGGGTAGACCTATTAAGAGTATACAACTGCCTGCGTCAGTTGTACATGCGCCAAGTTTGGTGGCGTTTAAGAGGTTAGTAGATAAGTTTATGGATGAAAAGGGAATGGTTTAGGTTAGAGGGTCATTGCTTTTTCTTAATTGGTCGGTGCAACATCGAAGGCCGAAGGGCCTGTTCTGCGCTGTAATGTTCTATGTTCTATGTTCTATAGAAACACAGAGGGACCTGGGGATGCAGGTGAACAAGTCTCTGAAGGTGGCAGAGCAAGTGGAGAAGGTTTGAAAAAAGCATGTAGTATGCTAGCCTTTATAGGAAAGGGTATAGAGTACAAGAGCTGGTCTTTAATGTTGCAGTTGTATAAAACGTTGGTTAGGCCTCATTTGGAATACTGCATCCAGTTCTGGTCGCCTTACTACCGGAAGGACGTGGAGACTCTGGAGAGAGTGCAGAGGAGGTTTACCAGGATGCTACCTGGTATGGAAGGTCTGAGTTACGAGGAGAGATTAGGCAAATTGGGACTGTTTTCCTTAGAAAGACGTAGACTTAGAGGAGATCTAATAGAGGTGTACAAGATTATGAGGGGTATAGATAGAGTAAACAGGGTTAAGCTTTTTCCTAGGATGGATTCAAATAGCACGAGGGGTCACGGGCTTAGGGTGAGGGGAGTAAGGTATAATTTGGATGCTAGAGGGAGTTTTTTCACACAGAGGGTGGTGGGGGTATGGAATGCGCTGCCAAGTAAAGTGGTGGAGGCAGGTACTCTGGAGTTATTTAAGAAATACTTAGATGGGCACATGAACAGAATGGGAATGGAGGGGTATAGAAAACTGATTTAAAATAGGGATCATGAGCCTTGGGAGTCCCTGGGAAGTGTGTAAATAGATGATGATATTGATGTACTTGTTTTTATCCTACAGGTGCTTTGGTCCACCTTGTTGTCTAACGAGGGGCATACACGCGATGGGTCGTGAGAGGGCTGCTCTTGGATCTTTTTCGAGAGTATCCTAGTGCTTCACGTCGTTAGTGTACGCTTGACCTGGACCATTTGATGGGCAACACGACAGCTCAGTGACTATCGCTGTGCTGTGCAGATACATGGATTTAGGCCTGTGTCTGTGGGAGTTTGCGCATTCTCCCCGTGCTTGCGTGGGTTTTCTCCGGGTGCTCCAGTTTCCTCCCACATCCCAAAGATGTGCTTTTAGGCCTAATTGGCAAAACAAATTCTCTCGACATTGTCTCAAATTTGGTTTTTAATCCATAGATCTATAAACATAGACAGGGATCATGGGCAGAGGTAGGAACATCGGGGAGGCGGCGCGGGCTCGTTGGGCCAAAGGGCCTGTTTCTCGTGCTGTTTTGTTCTTTGTTCTTTGTTCCCTGGCCTTGCCTAAGGCCCCTGTGCAATGTATTCAGTGGATTGAGAAACCCTCTGGTTGTTGGGCACCTTCCGGTGAAGCAGCAGTGAGCCATGTCTCTGTGAAACAGAGCCATACAGCTGTTTCTGTACTTAGTCTTTACTTCCAATATCAGAAAGGTAGAAGAGAGAAAGAGAGAGAGAGAGAGAGAGGTTCACCTACAAGCTATGATGAGAATCTAATATATGAAATAGGAGCAAGATTACGGCATAGGTCTATCAAATCTGTTCCACAGTAAAGGCAAGCATGTCTGATCTTGGGTCCCTTCTTCACTTTCCTGCCTGCTTTCCATATCCCCTTGTTCCATGAGAGAACAAAATTCTGTCCATCGCAACTTTAAGTTAAACAATGGTAGAAAATTGCAAAGATTCACAACACTTTCAATTAAGTAATTCTCTGTCTTTCAAACTAAAATAATTGGTCTCTTATCCTAAGACTGTGTCCCTATATTTTAGGTTCTCCAACCAGCAGAAAGAAAATTTCTCAGCATCTAGCCCCTTAAGTTCTCTCAAAATCTCAGATGTTTCAATGAGATCAGCTCTCATTCTTTAAAACTCCAGAGAAAAGAAGCCCAATTTGCTCAGCTTCTCAACAATCTTATCAGCACAGGAAAGAACTTGGTGAACCTTTGCTGTACTGCCTCCAATCTAAATATATTCTCCCTGAAATAAAGAGATCAAAACTACATATGAACAGTGAAAGGGGGACTGATTCGTGGTCACATTGCAGATGGTCCAGTTTAAACACCAAGTGAACTAATCCTCCGACATGAGAGTTTGATTCTTCAATAGCCAGTACTCTGTATATATGTTGACTGAATAAATTCATGGAATTGCCAGTACTACTCAGGTGAAAACAAATGTAAATGAAGCACCTTCTGAGGCACAAAGATTATCATTAATATTACATTGTTATTTAAAGCCAGCAGATGATGCTGGAAGTAAACCGTGTTGGAGACTTGCCCGCGATTTACTGAAAGAAAATAAATACAGCTGGAGAATTGAAAATCCAAGAAATATGCTTTGAAGGGACTTTTTTTTGTGGGTATTCTTTTACATTTCATCATTTTACTCTTGAAACTTGAAACTACCCACCAAGTCATCCCTTTTCAGCGCTTATCTAAAATATTAATTGTCAGTTGAAATATTAAAGAAAGAATGAAGATAGCCAGCCAAGTAAATATCAGAAGGTACAACTTTAATTTTTAATTGAGACTGATTTTTTTTTGGCCAAGCTCTTTTACTGCAGGCACAGTAGTACCGCTTGGGAACTAATTAGAGTAATTTAACTGCAAACTATGGTTGTCCATGCAATACGCTCATTTTCTTTCTCCTCCATTTGAAACTCATTTGCATCAGGATTGTAATTTAGATACATAATAATTCCACACTAATTGTTTCTAACAAATACTTAGAGAAAAAGAATAAAACCATGCAGCCCTTAAGCATAATGAGACATTATGAAACACCTCAGTCTTTAAGAAAGTTTCTTGAGGTGTGTTAGTTCGCACCACAACAGGACAACGGAAAATAGCTGCAAAATTCAAGCAGAAATAAGTGCAAAGTGAGGCAGCGTGATTAGTACAAGCATTAATGATGACCTGAAACCCAATCAAAATAGGGATCAAGATATGTTTGCAACCAAGTAGCAAGCTGTGGCTGGCAATGGGTGGCTACAGCCTTAGGAAATTCATTTAGCTCCAACAGAAAGCAGGATCTAGTGAGGGAAGTGAACCAAATGGAAGGACAGTCCAGGGTGTGGAAGAGTACGCAGTAGTCAGGAATTCTCCACTCTAGTATGCACCACTACTGCAGTTAGTAAGAATCTGTTGAATTTTCAATTCACAGTGCTGAAGTTGGATAACCCCAGTCACAGCTGTGGTCGGAGAATTCCAGCCAGTATCAATGCAAAGACAGGCAGAGCATGCCTGGCTCTCTTGATTCCACAGAAACAACATAATATAACACCAACCTCGTTGATAATGGTCACTGCATATCGTATTTGGGACCTTTAGATACTCCACTAATGACCTAGATCAATGTGATAAACATAATTAAATGCTTGAATCAATACCGGGTACAGTATAAAAAACTAGGATAAATAGGAGATACACAGTTAAAGGCTGACATGATCGTGTCTTACACCATTAAAGACTGGGATCATATCAGATACACCAATAAAGATAGGAATCAATATCAGATACGTCATTAAAGTCCAGAGGGCGGAGGTCAATCCTACTGGTTAGTCAAGCCGGTCAACCAACGTGGTGATCAGGTAACCGGGCAAGAGGTGAAGAATCGGGCTTGCATCTACGACAGACAAGAGGTGGGTGTAAATAGTCATAGGATAATTAAAGTGTGTCATTGGCAAGTTCCAGATGCAACCACCATGTGGAGGTCAGCAGAATCGTGTCTGGTCCCCATTGGTGGGGACCTGATGTGATGGCCTTGCCAGTCAGACCAGAAGTTATTGAAGTCCCTCCAGCAGCGCCCCCCCCAAGTGTTTGTGGACAGGATGAGGCAAAGCCCTTTGGGAAGTGCCAGCTTGGCATCCTAGCAATGCACACTGGGCACTCTGGCACTGCCCATTGCCCAATGGGCTGTGCCAAAAGATGAGGGTACAACTGAATAGAGCAGGAACTAAAGGAGTAGGCCCATGGTTGGAGAAGGGGGCCCTTTTGGAGAGAGGAGAACTTTTGGGGAGGTAAGGGGATCTCCATAGGGATATGGACTCTACATTGGGGGAAGATCGGGGGCAGTGATCTATGGAACCGATCAAATCTATGCTTCGTGCGGTGGTGTAGAACCAAGGAGGAGTGGGCTGATATCCTGAGGGGAGGAGGGACAATGTCCAAGGGATAGCAATCCGCAAGGGTGTGCAATGTCCAGAGGGTGATCAACACTACAATGGTGCCCCTGGATCTCAGTAGCCGACTTTCAGCTGTAAGTAAGCTCTATCCAATCCCCTTGCTGGTGAGAATCACATTTTGCCTTATTTTTTTTCTAGGAAGTTCGTCCAAAAGTGAA
The DNA here is from genome assembly GCA_024679065.1 of Sphyrna mokarran. Lineage (NCBI taxonomy): Eukaryota > Metazoa > Chordata > Chondrichthyes > Carcharhiniformes > Carcharhinidae > Sphyrna > Sphyrna mokarran. Next base: position 85,936,660 of record JAGIQG010000005.1, on the reverse strand, counting down.
TGTAAGTCTCTCCCATTTTCACATTCTTACGGCAGTTAGAATATTTTTAATAAGATCACCCTCCAGGAAAGACATCATATACATAATTAAAGACCAGATTCAATATCAGATACATCAATTAAGACTGGGTTCAATATAATATACAACCTTAAAGACTGGTATGAACTGGAAATAGCACTAACGTACGTAATTCATTTCAAATGTCCATGAAGTTTTTGCTCTCCCCTGATCATTTTTATATTTTATTCAAAGCACTATAATCAATGTTTGATCACTCAATTGTGCTTCGTCCTGTTCATAAGCTGGTCATGCTGCTCCTTCCCCTACATTTTGACTTTGTCATCCAATTCACTTCTGGAGGAGAGCAGACCAAATATTACAAATCTTTCTCCCCTCCTCCCACCTCACTACGCATCATCCCAAATAATTCTAGTGTGCACAGAAAATCTGACACAGTACTCAATTTCTGACACCAGTGTCTTCAATCCAAGTTCTAAACATAGTCTCCTATTAATATTACAATATAATTTCATTTTTTGTTTAACCATATTTCATTATTTTATAACATTTCTCTATTGAGGCATAATTGTTTTATTAGTCGGTACATATATAATTTTACAAAGCAAAAAAGAATTGATGCTCTTGAATCTAATGCACCTACATAATACTTGTTCCTGCCATTCTTTTTTCCAGCAAATCTTAAATGGCAGAAACTTAGATGTAAAAGATGATATGAATAATAATTATGAAGGGGAGGCAGCAGTAATTGAAGATAGAAACTTGCAAAGCAATAGCTATATGGTCATGTGTGCAAAATCTTTTTAGCACTAATGGGAGATATACAAGGACATAAAAAAAGAGATTTTATGCTTAGTATTGTACTTTCCACATGGTAGTAGGTTGATGTCAATATAAAAGGCAAGCAGCAAATTGTCCTCATCGTCTCTTAGATATTTCTGCTATGGTTATTTGCATCCTACGGGAGATTAAAGGGGTGATATCTATGCCTTGAAGACTTTAATGCTCTGTAAATGGTAATGTGGCAGTAATTGGCTTCATGCTTCTTTCCAATTCGAAATTCTGTAATTTGTAAAACACAGCAGCTTAACTTACTCCCTGCAGTAAAATTTCCTAGCAACAAAGCTAAGGCACTCAGTTAGATAGAACAGAATGTTATATGAATTTACCGTTTCAATGATCCACTTTTCACATATTTATCAATGCTAACAAATCAAATACTGGTAAATGTGATATTATAAACTTTTGGTATTGGGAGATTATGGTAATTGTCTCCATAAGGGCAACACAGCAGAGGAAAGGTCACACGACCTGTGTGACCAATCAGGATACAATGTGGAATCACCCCATGATGGGAAAGGCTCTTAGCAAAAAGATAATTTGGAGCTAACTACAGCATAAGGCTGCTGCACAATTCTTTTTCATAAATACCTTTTGTGTTCATTAATGAAGACTGTGAACGTGCATCTTTACAGAGACACAAAGATACAAAGCAGAGGTGAGAAAGAAGCGGGATCAACACATTGTGTAGAATCTGAACTACTTACTTTAGTTAAATAGTTCAGAAACATAAGGAACTTCTTTGGAATAGCTTCAATTGTAACTGTTTTAGACAGTGAAATAATGCATAGAAAATGATTCCAAAAAGTGTAAATAAAATATTTGAAATTTATCAATACCATCAGACTGTGGTGAATTCTACAACACGACAGAAAATACTAGAAATAATTCAAAAACTTAGCTTAAAAAAAATCTAAGATCTACTACACTCCATGATAGAAAACATTCACACAAATTGAATATATTTAGATTACATTTTCCTTCTGTTACAAGTAGTCCGGTATAGATATGTATTTGTTCATGAGATAATAAATTAACATGGGATGTTTATGGTTGATTTGCATAAAATTCATCTGATGTCCTTTAGGGAAGGGCATCTGCCATTCTTACTTTGTCTGGGTACATGAGACTCCAGACTCTCAGCAATGTGGTTGACTCTCAAATGGAGGGCAGTTAGCGATGGGCAATACATGTTGACCCAGCTAGTGATTTCCATATCCCATAAATAATATTTTAAAAAAACATAATAAGTGCAGAACCACCATCAATCCTGGAGCTCCATTCAGTCTCCAACAATTGCAATGGGATAACAATAGTTATCAAAGCAGCAAGAGTCATGGGAACAATATGCTCTACACACGGAACATCAGCCAGGCAAGCAGCCAATGTCACATGCACACATGAACCATTAAGAAACCTGCACAATTTGCAGAATATGTGGCAAAGCATGTACAGTAACTGACTGGTAGAAGAAGTAGTGTTAATGTATGAGAAGTGTGTGTATAATAGGAAACTTGGGTATTGTTCAGTCACATACTAACATATACGCAAGGGTACCTTTCCTTGGCTGGGAAAAAGAAAATGTTTGCATCTTTATTTCAATATGAAAAGCAGGATGTTTGAGTTTTGAAATGTAACTCGTCTGATTGACACTTTGGGCTTCCCATAGCCATGTGAATCAGCCATGAAGATTCTGGCTCTGGAGGCACACATCTTCAGACTAGTTCAATGAAAGCTTCTTACAAAAACACACACTAATGAAGATTGCTGCCCTCAAGCTTGCAACAGTGGTAACTTGCCTTCATGATCTGCTGCAATCCACGTTAGTTTGGATACACCCACAGTGCTGTTATGGAGGAAAAGGAATAACAGCATTATATTTCCAAGAGAGGACAGCATGTTAGGTAAAAATTAACTTGGTGCTCCTACATGCCTGATGCCCTTATTCTTCTGGGCGATAGAGATGGTAGATTTGGAAGGTGTTGTAGGAGCCTTTAGAGTTGCTCCAATACATCATGTAAATAGTGCATGTAAAAAAACTGTTGAGTTTTTCCAGCAATTTTTGTTTTTAATAATCTTTTTAGAGTTAGGGATGAAAGAAAACATGGAATCAGGAAAGACCATCTGATCCATCAAGGCCACTTATTCCACCAGCATTGTACAATTCATCCTAATACTCTCTGCTGATTCAATTATGTGGTCTCACTTTAAGCAATGATGGGAGCATTACTATCGGCATTGATTTTTATGGCCTAGGGATTCCTTGTCTTTTCATGATCCAATAAACCTTGTCAGAATGTGGGTATGTGCCGATGCAGAGTAGTGCTTTTCATGGGTCAACAGCCTGTCAACACACACTGTACAGGCTCATATGTAATTGTACAAATAAATATACAGAATTTGCAACACAGCAACAGTCATATGACCTAATATGTATATGCCAGTGGTTATGTGCCACATCAGCCCCTTGCACCTTATTTCAACTTCTTCTAACAATACATCCTTTTATTCTTTTTATCTTCATGTACTTATCAAGTATTATCTGTCTTCACAGTAGAAGACAAAAAGTGCATCCCAATAATAATAGGAAATAAAAGAGTAAAAGAGGAAGGAAGAACTCAAAACAATCACTATTACCAGAGAAATAGATACTAGGAAAACCAACAAAACTGTAGAACTAACAGAACTAAAAGCTGACAAGCTGACTTGTTAGTTCCCTGGACACGTTGGCCTGCATCCAAGGGTATGAAAAGAAGTGCTGCAAAGATAGTGTATACATTGGTTATAATCTTCCAAAATTCCTTAGATTCTGTAAAGTTCCCAGCCAATTAGAAAACCTCTATTCAAGGAAGGAGACAGAGAGCAGAAAACTATGAACTTAATGCAATGGGAAACATAGCAGCTAGGTCCACTGAATCATGAGAGAGACCCTGTATTAGTCTCCTGGCATCAGCAAAACATCCTGTGATTAATTTAGAAGGCAGAAAGGGCAGACGTGGGATGCCTAGCAAGACTTATCAAAAGCCAATTGATACATTTGTTATGTGCCTATCCATAATCAGTGGTGGCTCAGGTATTAAATGAAGGAATCACAGCTTTCCCACACATACAGAAGGCCATTTGTCAAACCTGGTGGCTCCCCAGATGTCCCTCATTGTCAGACACCTATGCTAGATCAAGGGTCCCAATAGGGTTTGGCTGCTGAAATCCTCCTCCATCTCCACCCTGTGACTCCATTCCTCAATCACCTTTGGCCCCAGGTGTAATGATGTTAGTCTTTGGAATTCTGTCTCCCATTTAGCAGTGATCTTGTATTCTTATGCTCTACATTTTCATGATCTATTGTTGTCTCTAAGCTATGCGCTATGATCTGAACTACATGCAAATCATGCATATGTCATTTACTTTAAGTTTCCATGCATGTGCAATTGTACAGAAAAATGTATCACACAAGCAATATAAAGGTACTGTGCATTTAACAGAATAGTACATGCACAACATAGCAAAAAATTAAAGGGGCTGTTGCTAGTTAAGATATGGATCAGAGCTCCAAAGTATATTATGAAGCTTGACTATGTTGACTATGTAAATACAAAGTTTTTGTATTTTGGCATCAGTGTGAAGATAAGGTATTTCATACTAAGTATGATTCTATTGACACACTAGGAAGTTTTTATCAAAACAAATTTTATTTAGTGATACAGTTTAACCATAATGAATGAATTAATTGAAATATTTAAATACAGCAAAATACAATTCTTAACTGTTAACCTATCTCTATTAGTTCCAATTCGAGCAATATTCCTGTTGTAGACTTAAACTCCACTTCAAAATCAGTTAGCAACACACAGACTTATGTACTTGTACTTGAGCTACAAGTCCTAGAGACCCCAGAATAGAGAGAATGAAGAGAGAGACTGAGCTTTTTCTCCTAGCAGTTCCAAACAGTAACCTCTAAGGATAGAAAGACACTTCTAACTCCTTTTAGGAACTGACACCAACTGCCTGCTTTTCCCTGTAAGTTCAGCTCCTTTCTTTAGGCACATTACTCTGTCAATCAACCTAATCAAAACCCTACTCTGAAACTTCAGGAAAAAAACAAAATAAACAAAAATGCACTAACTCAGGTTAACTCACCTCCTACCGAAAATATGTCATTAGCCTGCATGCTTAGCATGTAATTTATATGTTTTGCGGACAAGTCAGCACTGTGCAAAAAAGCTGAATTCCAAACATATCCCTTACAAGAAACATGTTATAAATACATTTCTTTAAGGCATAGTATCATCACACTAGCTTCTCTTCAAACTTTCCACACTTCAACCACTCCAGATAGTAATGATTCCACTTTCCCAATGCTCAGAGTAAAAATATTTTTCTTGAATTCCTCATAGATGTCATTAGTAACTGTCTTATCCACAAGTCGAAGCATCTTTTCTGCATTAATGTTATCGTACCCATTCACAACCACAAAACATTTATCAGGTCATCACTTTTTTAAAAAGATCCCCGGGCAAATTGCCACGAGTTAGACAGCAGATGGATGCCAGCGCCTATTTCACTGTTTTTCAACACTAGCCACCATCTGGAGATTAGCTGGAGGAGACTCGAGAGAAGAGAATGCCCAAGGAGGAAAAAATCTTACAACACTACAGAATATCAATCAAATATCGAATTATGGTTCTATCACTTTGCAAAATGGTTGCTTAGTTCATTAATGAAAATGGAAAAAGAAATTCTACTCTCCATGATTATCAAATTACTGTAATTATATTTGCAATTTATATACTAATATATACGGATGTGGATATGGAACAAAAAGAGCTTTTTAAGAAGTTAAGAGCATAAGAAAAGGAGCCTGACCAGGCTATTTGTTCCCTAGAGTCTGCTTAGCCAGTGAGATCATGACCTGATTGTGGCCTTGATTTCCTTTTCATGCTTGTCCCCCACCCCATAATCTTTGACCTCCCCCTTCCTATTTCCAAATTAAATTTCTCTTTAACTCACCCTTCAATATACTCAATGTCTCAGCCTTGCCTGGCCACTGAGGGAGATAATTCCAAAAATTAACCATCCTCTGAAAGAAGAAATTCCTCCTTGGCTCCAATTTAAATGAGACATCCCTTATTTTAAACTCAGCCATTTATTTCCATGTTCACCCACAATCCTCTTAACATCTACTTTGTCAAGTTCCCTCAGAAACCTATATGTTTCAATAAGATCATCTCATTCTTTTAAAATCCAGTGAAAATAGGGCCAACCCGCTCAACCTTTCCTCATTAGACTATCTCTTCATCACAAAAGTTAACGTAGTGAACTTTCTCCAAACTGCCTTCGTTGCAAGTATATCCCTTCTTAAATAAGGAGACTAGAATTTTGCAAAATACTCTAGGTGCAGTCTTATCAATTTCCTGTGCAGTTATTACATTCTTACTTTTATATTCCATCCCCTTTATATATATATTAAAGGTCAACATATCTTTTGCCCTCCTAATTACTTGCTGAACTTGCATTGCCCTCCTAATTACCTGCTGTACCTGCATGTTAACTTATTATGATTCATTTCATGAGGAGGACTATTTAGCTATTAAAAGGATCATTACACACAGACACACACATTTCACATCTCTCAAATTTATAATACTGTATCTCATTAAAATTTTTTCAACATGGAATCTGGTCTCATACCATCTGTCCACATGGCTTGTAATTGTCCAAATGAAGCAATATACTGATTGAAAGTATGGGAAATTAACGATACCATTGCTCCTAATTAAAACAGGATAGCCATTATTTTATAGAATTTAATTTTCATGAGACCTTTTTTGAAAGGCATGAACTTAAGGTTTCAGCCCACTGGCACAGAGAATGCATTGTGCTTTTTTGTTGAATATAGATTCGACCACTATAGGATCAGTATACTATTCCATGTTTTAACACACTACTGGAGCAACAAATTAAATGTGTAAGAATACATTTTACAGTTTTGTGGTACAGTACACCCTCACTAATCAATATAATGATTTGAATAAACTTCTGGTTGGGTTTTGTAAAACAGATACATTTTACACAAATCTTTGTGAACAAATAACTTGAATCGATAGTGGTAATAAATTCTAAACAGTAAAAAGGATCGATTGTCCCTGTCTTTCTAAATTTGTTCAAAGTTTATTTATTAGTGTCACAAGTAGGTTTACATTCGTGTTGCAATGAAATTACTGTGAAAATCCTCTAGTCGCTACACTCCAGTACTGTTTGGGTACACTGAGGGAGAATTCAGCATAGCCAATGCACCTAACCAGCATGTCTTTTAGACTGTGTGAAGAAATTGGAGCACCTGGAGAAAAGCCACGCAGATAAAAAAAGAAAGTGCAAACTCCATACAGACAGTGACCCAAGTCAGGAATTGAACCAAGGTCTCTAGCACTGTGAGGCAGCAGCATTCACCACTATGCCACTCTTGTTTGTACTATTACACTGAAATGCATTACAAAACCCCCAAATGGAATTCAGCAGTAATTGCTTTGCTTTCTTCAAATTAATGAGTGGAAATTATTGCAGGAAACATTAGAAAATATATAATTTCATATGATCATGGAGCACAATTCTTTTATATCATAGAGGTTACAGCATGGAAACAGGCTCTTCAGCCCAACTTGTCCGTGCTGCCCCTTTTTATAATTCCAACCGAGTTCAAATTGACCCCATTTTGCCCATATCCCTTAAAGCCCATCTTGCTCATGTAACTGTCTAAATGCTTTTCAAAATTGTACCCACCTCCACTATTACCTCTGGCAGCTTGTTCCAGGCACTTATCACCTTCCCTGCAAAAAAATTGCCCCTCTGGACTTTTTGTATCTTTCTCCTCTTACCTTAAACCTATGATGTCCAGTTTTAGACTCCCCAAACTTTAGGAAAAGACATTGGCTGTCTAACCGATCTGTGCCTTTTATTATTTTACAGACCTCTATCAGATCACCACCCAGCCTCCTATACTCCTATACTACAAGGAAAATGTCCTAGTCAATTCAGCCTCTCCTTATAACTCAAACTATCAAGTCCAGGTGGCATCCTATTAAATCTTTTCTGCGTTCTTTCTAGTTTAATAATATCTTTTTGAAAATAGGGTGACCAGAAATGTACACAGTACTGAAGTGTGGCCTTATCAATGTCTTGTACAACTAAAACAAGATGCCCCAATTCCTGTATTCAATGTTCTGACCAATGAAACCAAGCATGCCGAATGTCTTCTTCATCATTCTTTCCATTTGTGACTCTACTTTCTAGGAGCTATGAAATGTACTCCTAGATCTCTTTGTTGAATAACTCTCCCAAGCGCCCTACCATTAACGGAATAAGTCCTGCCCTTGTTCAATCTAACAAAATGCATCACCTCACATTTATCTAAATTAAACTCTATCTGCCATTCATCAAGACACTGACTCTTTGAAGTCCTAGATAACATTTTTCACTGTCCGCTATGCCACCATCATCTTGTGTCAACTGCAAACTTACTAACAATGCCTACTAAATTCTCAACCAAATCACTAATATAAATGACAAATAACAGTGAACCCAGCACCGATCCCTGAGGAACACCACTAGTCACAGGCCTACAGTTTGAAAAACAACTCCCTACAACTACCATCTATTTTCTGTCATCAAGCCAATTTTGTTTCCATTCGGCTACTTCACCCAGGATCCTGCGAAATTTAATGTCAACAACCTGTCTGCAACCTTTGTGGAATTAACCAGATCATCTTCGTCTAAAACCTTTCTCCTCTATTCTCCAGTCGAGGGCATTGGTTCTCTTCTATTCCTTATTTCCAAGCACAAACAGAGTATCTCCTACATTGGCCTCACTTTCTGTTCCCACATCCTTATCTCTGGAGTGCCCCAAGGACTTATTCTTTGCCCTCTCCTATTTTTTTAGCTACATGCTGCTCATTTGTGGCATCAGCCAAATACATGGCTACAGGTTCCATATGTATGCTGACGAAAGGTATTTATCAACTACTTCTCCTAATCCCTTCACTGCTCTTGAGCTGTCAGTTTGTTTGTCACCCAGACCTGAATGAGACTTATTTACTCACAGTCAACATAGAGGAGAAGGTAATAACCATCATCTTTGTTTCCCATCACAAACCTTGATTATTCAATTTCCATTTCACCCTCCCCTTCACTCATTGTCTTATGTCGTAGTTAATTGTGAACAATCTCAGCATTTCTTCTTCAGTTGGGTTTTTGACCTCAGACCCCGCAGTATTATGAGCCAATCAGGCAGTTGCAAGGTCACTAATGATCTCTACCCCAGGATGAAAAGTCCTGCTCATCGAGAACAGTTAGCCAATCACAGACCAACAATGTCACCAGGGAGGTGTTGGCTGCTGCTTGAAATACATCCACCAGAAGCCAAGACCACATCATACAAAGAACAAAGAAAATTACAACACAGGAACAGGCCCTTCACCCCTCCAAACCTGCACCGACCATGCTGTCCAAATGAACTAAAAAACCCTACCCTTTAGGGGACCATATCCCTCTCTTCCCATTTTATTCATGTATTTGTCCAGATGCCCCTTAAAAGTCAGTATCATATTTGTTTCCACTCCCTCCCTTGGCAGCAAGTTCCAGGCACCCATCACTCTCTGTGTAAAAAACTTGCTTCACACATCTCCTTTAAACCTTGTCCCTGGCACCTTAAACCTGTGGCCCCTAGTAATTGACTCTCCCACCCTGGGAAAGACTATGAAATGATATCTAATGACCTATGCCAGCGGGAAGTTGCTAAATCTGTGAGTATGGTGACTTCTCCTCAAGAAATACTCCATAGCCAGGCGTCAGGGGACACATTTATTCGGTCTACTCTCTCCAAATTCCGGATGTTGACTGTCAACTCGGAACAGTTCCCAGTCAGTTCCTCCCACATACCTGGTCACATGATCTGTTCCCTTAAAGAGATTATGCCCCAACAAACAATGGTCCCCCACAAAATAATCTGTATACATTAACAATATATTAAAACTATTTATATACAATTATACATTAGCTTCCTTTTTACATAATACAGAGGGTATTTGGTGAAGATTCAACAGTCTGTTTAGAATGCTTAGAATAGAGACAAGCTATTGTTCATTCTCCACTCCAACATTCATCTTCATTGACATGATTAACCTGTCAGGGGGATGACGATCTCATGAGGGTTATTTCCTGAGAGCTGGAACCAGTCTTAGATCTCTCTCTGCTGAATGTGGTCTTGACAACACCACCAATGGTGGCTCCTCTTCCTGCACATCATCTGTCACCAATATCAAGCCTCTGGCTCCCCCTGTGAGTGGAGGAGCTATCAACACCCTCTCCTGGTATCTTCACTAGCATTATTTGAAACACCTCCAACCTTGTCAGTGGGGTCCCACCACTTGATATGAGGCAGACAAAAGTTGATCTGCATATCAGCGCCATACTAATTTGTTTCGAGTTCCATGTTTACTTCAATGGCTCTATCTTTGCTACAATTGCAGCCTGTACCCACTTCTCCTCCAAACTGTAGACTCTGAACAGTTCTGATTCACCCTTCTAAAATGCCCTCACCTTGGCATGTTCGACTTGATGGCTTATGTGTGCCACTTGGTTCCTCTCCACCATTTGTCAAGTCTCAACAGACCTCAACTTGTACACAACTGTGTCCCAAACACAAACACCACTGGGAAGCATTTTGTTGTTGCACACAGGATGTCCCTGTAAACACTCAAGAACTGGTTCAATCTTCGCATTGATGACCCTGCTGCTCATGATACCTCCAAGAATTATACAAAACACTCCACTCACTCATTTGTCTCTGGGTGATAGGTGCAGAATGTACATGCTGAACACCATGTATCTCCATCTACTCCTCAAAGTCCTGCGACATAAGCGATGGTCTGTTGTCACTTACAACCTGGTCTAGATATCCAAACCTATCTAATATGTCATCGAGCTTATCCAGGTTACTTATGTTGTCATCGATTTCTTACATATCGGGGGAATTCTCCTGTCCTGCCTGCCATGGGAACCATAGCAGGCGGGAAGGGCAGACCATGCAAAGGTCCATTGACCTTGAATGGGATTCTCCAGTTTTGGGGCGAAGGCAGCCAGAGAATCCCACCCATCATTTCTGGCCACTTTTTGTGTGTGTCAATGACCACCAGCAACATCTGGCCTTCACCAAGTCCCACAAGATCTATGTGGGCCTGCTCCCCAGGCCCACTTGGTCATTCCCATGGTGCAATGATGACATGGTGCAATAGTGACTTTCGGATCTTGGTATACAACAAACCTTCTCATCAGTGCAGCCATTGGTCCTCGGCCATCATACCTAGCTGCAAGCCATCTCCATTTCATCCACTCCATCCCGGGAGCACTTGGTGCGATTGCTCCAACACTTGCCTTCTCAGGGACTGGGGAATGATGACTCGCATATCCCACAATGAACAATTGTCCTACACTAACAATTGTTTTATTTGTTCATGGGACATGGGCATCACTGGCTGGCCAGCATTTATTGTCCATCCCTCATTGTCCAATAATAGTTGAATGTCATTCACATTGCTGTGGATCTTTGATTTATTATTGTCACATGTATTAACATACAGTCTTGCACGCTATACAGACAAAATATGCCATTCATAGAGAAGGAAACAGGAGAATGCAGAATGTAGTGTTACAGTCATAGCTAGGGTGTAGAGAAAGATCTTAATGCAAGGTAAGTCCATTCAAAAGTCTGACTGCAACAGGGAAGAAACTGTTCTTGATTTAGTTGATTCGTACCTCAGATTTTTGTATTTTTTTCCTGATGGAAGAAGATGAAAGAGAAAATGTCCAGGGTGCATGGGGTCCTTAATTTTGCTGGCTGCACAGCCAAGGTAGTGGGAAGTGTAGACAGAATCAATGGATCTGGAATCACATGTAGGTCAGACTAAACAAGGATCGACATCAGTGAACAGATGGGTTTTTCTGACAATTGAAAATGTTTTCATAGTCAACAGTCGATTCTTCATTCCAGATATTTTTCATTGAATTCATATTCCACCATCTGCCATGGTGGGATTCAAACCCAGGTCCCCAGAACATTTTTAGACTAATAGTCTAGAGATCATACCACTAAGCCATTGCTTTACCCCCACTGCCAATTTAAATATGGCCTCAGTTGTTTTATCCTCCCTTTGTTGTCTAGGTTGTCTACTTGACTCAGTATGGGATCTTTTCTTGTAGTTTTTTTCACCTTAGCATCTATAAATTGGTATCTTATCACCTTACAAGAAATATATGATCTGGAAAACTGCGTTCAGAACCTCTTTGCGTCAACGCAACAGCAGCCTCAATAAGGCATCTGCATTTGCATGTTGATCTGACTGGCGATAACAAATTTCATACAATGGCCTGACAATATCAATACCCACTTCTACAATTGAGCTGTGGCCATAGATGGAGTCTCCAAGTGCAGTCCTAGAATCTTGGTTAGTGATTTGTGGTCTATTAGCAAGACAAACCTCCCATCAAACAGATAGTGGTGAAACTTGGAAATGCCAAAAATGATGCTTAGTGCCTCCTTCTCTATTTGCACATAGTTCTCTTCCATCTTCAAGCAGTATTTTGGCACAAATGTAATGGGCCTTTCTTGTCCATTGGGCATCATATGGGATATCACTGCTCCTAGATCATACAGCAATGCATCCCAAACTAACTGCAGAGATAACTTGGGGTTAAAATGAACTAAGAACCAGCATTCTTTCAATGCCTCCTTCGTTGCTTGGAAAGCATTTTCACACTCCAGCGTCCACTGCCATCAATGATGCAGAGGTTTCAATACTATAACAGGCAGGCACAAATTTTCTACAATAGTCTATGAGCCCCAGGAAATACCTCAGCTGAGCCATGTTTTCTGGTCTCAGTAGCTTCATTATGGCTCCTATCTTATTGGGTGTTTTATGTAATCCTTCACCATCAACAATGTGATCTAAGTACATGACAGAGTCCTTACAAACCTCTTTCCTAATCTGCAACCCATGTTCTAGCCCAGAACCTCTCTGCTTCTCTACGTCCTGACAGCTTAACTTCAATGGTGGCTTCATAGTCTGCTCTGTTCTACCTGCAGACCTCACACACTTCTTGTCTTCATCTACATTGACCACTGGCCATTTCCTGCTGACAATCAGCTTCAACATTCCTACCATTCAATTCAGAATCTGTTCGTAATAGCACCACCTTGTGAACATCCATGTGTATTTATCTGTAAAAGAAAAAACAGATTCTTCACTTTTGCCCAATCCCCATGTCATACACATAGATTATGCTGTCAGGAAAGATGTGACACCACTTATATAAACATATGTATACCTCTGATGTAGTGTATATGCTTCACCTCTTTAATATCTTTTTATTTGTTCCTAACTTAATATTTCTGTAAATCAGATTTCTATTTAATATAACTTTGGATTCCTTTCATGTTAATATCTTCCACTCGATCCTCTGAATTAATTATCCTAGATACTTAAATATAATTAAAAGAGAAAATGCTGGAAAATCTTAGCAGATCTAGGCAGCATCTGTAAGGAGAGAAAAGAGCTGATGTTTCGAGTCCAGATGACCCTTTGTCAAAGATCTTCTCTCTCTTCTCTCCTTATAAATGCTGCCTAGATCTGCTGAGATTTTCCAGCATTTTCTCTTTTGATTTCAGATTCCAGCATTAAGAGTAATTTGTTTTTATCAATTTTTTAACTTAACTGTAATTTCTGGGGCTGGCTGCAGCAATGCTTATTCAGCTGGTCTCCCTGTGTTTGTTTTATAGTGCTGTCTTCTGCTGTAGCCACATCTATGCTGTATTTATGCTTCTCAGACCTCCTTTGGATAATTACCTAATATCACCTTCTTTAGCTCAGCATCTACTTTTTGTTTGACTGAGCTTCTGTGAAGTGCCAGGGAGTTGGTATACTACATGGAAAGCGCTTTATCAATGTTAGTTGTTGTTATTCAACATCCCATGTGTGCACCTGCTGTGAATGAACATGTTTACCCAATGCACAGCTCTGCTTTCAGAAAATAGCATTCGGTTAGTCTTGGCTTCCAAGAACCATTCTCCAAATGTAGATGTCAAGTTAACTGATCTGTAAAGCCCATTATTAATTCTCTGGTTTTGAAAAATAGGTGTGGAAAGCTGGAAACTTCCAGAACTTCTGGCTTCTTGTCAATATTTCATCAATACTCAGAGTGGACTTAACCTCTCAGAGCATATAGATGATCGGTAAGTGGAAAATTAATCTAACTCATTACTTAACCTCATCTGCCATCCATAGCCTTCTCTGCCTCCCTCTCCTATGTATTCTGTCAATCTTTCCTTCAAATAATTATTTCTGACTACTGTCTTCTCTGATGATTTGACCAAAATATTATACTTTTCTATCCTTGAAGTTAGGAGCTGGTTTGCTCTTTTCTCCAGCACTTCCTTATTCGCTTTTGGGGTGAATTTTATAAGGGGGGCATGGGGGGTGGGTGTTGCGCACATTGCTTATTCCCTGCTAGAAAAGTCAGTCAGCAGCTCAATGACTTTAAAAAGGGCTTCCACACAGTGATAGTGTGCAACAGGTGAGCTTAAAAAGGTGAGAGTGAGACCTCTGCCCCATAGGGACAGGAAGTTCCACCCTCGAGAACTAATTAGCCAATGTGATTGCCCAACAGCTGAGTAGTCCAGCAGTGCCAGAGTGCAATGGTGGCACATACAGGGACTACATTGAGTCCTAGGATGAAGGAACATAGATACAGGGGGAGGGCAGTTCTCGTGCCTATTGTGCTGCTTTTGTCGTGCAGCAGGCTGGGAGACTCAAGCAAAGGCTGTTTTTAGTGGGCCCCACAGCCTGGTCACATCTCCGGCAGCCAGATTTCCAACACTGTCAGCTCCATGCTAGTTTCTGCTGCAGAGATCCATAATTTATTTAAATGAGATTCTAAATTGTATTTGCCTTTCATTAGCAGGTACGGTAGCTAGTCTCTCCTCCCACCCTCCCTCCTCCCCTCACATTCCCCCACCACCAGGGCTCATTCCAGCAGAGTTTAGTATAACTCCCCACTTGCAGGGAGCTGGCAGCTGACCCCGCTGGAGTGAAGGAGAGGATGCAATCGAGCCCCCCCCCCAATCCACAAAGGGTTGGGTGCTGGGGGGAGGTGCTCCCTGGGCATTGCCACCTTGACAGTGTCGGCCTGGGCTTCCTGGCACTGCTCAAGGGGCAAAGTGCCAAGGCCATGGGGCATCTTGGCATTATCCACAGGGTATTAGGCAATGCCAAGGTGATGGGGTGATTGATGGCATTAGGGAATCCTGCTGCCACTCTGCACTGGGCCTGCTGAAGGTGGGGAGAGAGAAAATCGGAAGATTGGGGTGGGCTGGGGGTCTGGCCCAAACATGTTCAAGGGGCCAGCAATTGGGCTGTCCAGTGCTGAGGAAGCCAGCAGAGTGAGGCTGCTGCACATACACAAATCTTGGTGCTGGTAGATGGGTGTATGCACACTGGCCTGATTAATACTATGCTGCCAGTCTTTTCAGTGGGAATAGGCCTACTGATTTTCAGTGTGATTCATGCTGAGGCGCTCTGCAATGTACAGAGTGAGGGAGATTCATTTTGAAGCTCCAGCTGAAAAAAGAATTAGCATGATTTACTTTAGTTTTTACACCAATTTAACTCAATATTTTTGGGAGAATTGCCCCTCTGGATTTTAACCGAAGTGCTGGGTTTTTAGTCACAGAAGGTTGGGGGAAGCAGGATGAAAGCAAGTGGGAGGTGTTAGATTCAAGGGACTAAGTCCTGAGGTATATAGTGAGGAGAACCATGTTGAAATTTTTTTAATGGGCACGAAGACCCCCCCCCCACATCTCTATCCCGCCAAAGAGGTACACTATTTTCTGCCTTTTACCCCAAGATGGGAAAGTTGTGGGCTGGCTACTTTGTTTCCTCCTTTCCCTGCCCACCATTTTATGGCAGTAAAGGTGGAAAGAGGCTCTTAATTGGCTTTTTCTTGGGAACTTCAAGGCCTCAATAAGCTGAGTAAGAAATAGGCATGCTGGTTGACCCCTTATCTGCCCACTGTAAAATGGGGATGGCTCAGGGATGGGCAGGATTAGCCACTGATTTTATTTTATATCCCACCACCCCGCCATCATCGCCCAATTTTGTACATGAAATTGGAGAAGGTGGGCATATGTAAAATCTCCTTCTTCCCATCTGTGTAAGACCCATGTTTCAGATAGAAATGATTGTTGCAAGGGAAATTTTTGTAACAGCAAGAACTGGCTGCCATATTGTGACTGACATTCTAAAGGTTTCAATGATATCAGTAGAAACAAGAAAGTGTGAGCTGGACTCTCCTCCCCTGGTTCTTGCAGTGTGAAATTCATGCCTCTTTGGAAAAGCAAATTCTTTGTGTAGATAGTTTGAGTTATGTTGAGATCAAAGAGGAGGAGATATTGGGGATCTTGAGAAAGATCAAGATAGACGAGTCCTCAGGGCTAGATGGGATGTACCCCAGCACACTGAGAAAGGCAAAGGAGAAAATTGTTGGGATCTTCAGAGAAACTTTTGTATCTCACTGGCTACTGGGGAGATCCCAGAGGACTGGAGAATAGTCAATGTTGTTCCTTTGTTTAAGAAAGTTAGTCAAGATAATCCAGGTTAATTGCAGGCCCATGAGCCTTATGTCAGTGATAGGGAAATTACTGGAGAGGATTCTTTGATACAGGATTTACTCCCTCTTAGAAATAAATGGAAATATTAGTGAGAGGCAACATGGTTTTATGAAGGGGAGGTCGTGTCTCACTAGCTTGATTGAGTTTTTCGAGAAAGTATTGAAGATGATTGACGAGGTTAGGGCAGTGGATGTTGTCTATATGGCTTCACTAAGGTAACACTGTACCTCACTGTAACAAGGTACCTCATGGCAGACTGGTGAAGAAAGTGAAGTCGCACAGAATCAAAGGTGAGCTGGCAAGCTGAATACAGAACTGACTCAGTCATAGAAGAGAGGATAGCAGTGGAAAGGAACAAGTAACGTTCCTCAGGGATCAGTGCTTTGTTGTTTGTAAATATAAATGATTTTGAGGAAAATGTAACTAGTTTGATTAGTAAGTTTGTGGATGATACAAAGATTGGTGGATTTGCAGATAGTGATGATGACTATCAGAGGATACAGCAGGATATAGATCAGTCCAAGATTTGGGCGGAGAGATGGCAGATGGAGTTTAATCCGGACAAATGTGAGGTAATGCATTTTGGAAGGACTAATATAGATAGGAAATATACAATAAGTGGCAGAACCCTTAAGAGCATTGATAAGCAGAGGGATCTGGGTGTACAAGTACACAGGTCATTGAAAGTGACAAAACAAGTGGAAAAGGTCGTCAAGAAGGCATACAACATGCTTACCTTCATTGGCCAGTACATTGAGTTTAAAAATTAGCAAATCATGTTGCAGCTTTATAGAAACCAAAAGAGAAAATGCTGGGAAATCTCAGAGGTCTGGCAGATCTATAGGAGAGAAAAGAGCTGACATTTCGAATCCAGATGACCTTTTGTCAAAGCTAAAAGGCATAAAAAGTGGGAATATGTATACTGCAGGAAGAGGGAATGAAAGATGATTCATAACCAAAGAAATCAGGATAAAGGGCTGCTAGTGGCAGTCCATAGAGAGAATAAAGTGTGTGAACAGCCAAACAACAGAGAAGCTAAAATCAGAGGCTAAACTGTGACAGATGAAGATGTTGGGAAAGAGGGGGAGGAAATGGATAGGAGAGATGGAAAGGGAAGCAAAGGTAAGGAAAGGGGAGTTCAAGTAGGGGAAAGAGTGGTGGGAAGAAGAAAAATGAAAAAAGACAATAAAGAAATAAAAGATCAAGAACAGAAAAAATAAATAAAATGAAAACAAAGGGGTTGAGGTGGGATAGAGTAAATCATTTGAAGTCGTTGAAGTTGATGTTGAGACTGGAAGGCTGTAAAGTGCCTAGATGGAAAATGAGATGCTGTTCCTCCAGTTTGTGTTGAGCTTCACTGGAATATTGCAGCAGACTAAGGACAGATATGTGGGCATGGGAGCAGGACGGTGTGTTAAAATGGCAAGCAATCAGAAGATTAGGATTGTATATAGACCAAAGGTGCTCAGCAAAGTGATCACCCAGTCTACACTTGGTCCTTCCGATATAAAGGAGACCACATTGGGAGCAGTGAATGCAATACATCAAATTGAAAGAGGTGCAAGTGAAGTGTTGCTTAACCTGGAATAGCAGTTTGGATTAGGAATTGGCTAGCTGATAGAAGACAGAGGGTGGTGGTTGATGGGAAATATTCAACCTGAGTGCAGTTACAAGTGGTGTACCTCAAGGATCTGTTTTGGGGCCACTGCTGTTTGTCATTTTTATAAATGACCTAGATGAGGGTGTAGAGGGTTGGATTAGTAAATTTGCTGACGATACCAAAGTGGGGGGAGTTGTAGACAGCGAGATGGATGTTACAGTTTGCAGAGGGACATAGATAGGTTGCAGAGCTGGGCCGTGAGGTGGCAAATGGAATTCAATGCGGATAAGTGTGAGGTGATTCACTTTGGTAGGAATAACAGGCATATGAAATAAAGGGCTAATGGAAGGACCCTTAATAGTGTTGTCGAGCAGAGGGATCTTGGGGTACAAGTACATAGCTCTTTGAAAGTTGGCACCCAGGTTGATAAAGTTGTTAAGAAGGCGTACGGTGTGTTAGCTTTTATTGGTAGAAGGATTGAATTTAGGAGCCGTGAGGTTATGTTACAAATGTACAAAATTCTGGTGCGGCCACACTTGGAGTATTGCGTACAGTTCTGGTCGCCGCATTATAAGAAAGATGTGGAAGCATTGGAAAGGGTGCAGAGGAGGTTTACCAGGATGTTGCCTGGTATGGTGGGAAGGCCTATGAGGAAAGGCTGAGGGACCTGAGGTTATTTTCATTAGAGAGAAGAAGGTTACGCGGTGACCTAATTGAGGCGTATAAGATGATCAAAGGACTGGATAGGGTGGATAGTGAGAGCCTTTTTCCTCGGATGGTGATGACCAACACGAGGGGACATAACTGTAAATTAAGAGGTGGTAGTTATAGGACAGATGTCAGAGACAGGTTCTTTACACAGAGGGTGGTGAGGGCGTGGAATGCCCTGCCTGCAGCAGTTGTGGACTCGCCTACTTTGGGGGCATTCAAATGGTCGGTGGATAGGCACATGGATGATATTGGAATAGTTTAGGTTAGAGGGTCCACTGGCCGGCGCAACATCGAGGGCCGAAGGGCCTGTACTGTGCTGTAATATTCTATGTTCTATGTTCTATGAGTGTTTTGGATTTTGGATGGTAAGCACAGAAGAGGTAAAGGGACAGGTGTTACACCTTCTGTGATTGCATGGGATGTGCCAAGAGTAACAGTGGAAGTGTTGTATATAATGGAGAAGTCGATTAAGTTATCCCAGAGGGAACAATTTCTGCGAAATGCTGACAGAGCGAGTGAAGAGAAGATGTTTTTGGTGGTGGCATCATGCTGGAGTTTGTGAAAATGGTGAAGGATTATGCTTTGCGTGCGGAGGCTGGTGGGGTGAAATATGAGAACAAGGGGGACTCTATCCTTGTTCTGGGAGGGAGGGAAGGGAATGAGGGCCATGGTGCAGGAGATGGACCACACGCTGTTGAGGGCCCTGTCAACAACTATAAATGGGGATCCATGGTCAGGATGTTGGA
Organism: Sphyrna mokarran; assembly: GCA_024679065.1. Classification (NCBI taxonomy): domain Eukaryota; kingdom Metazoa; phylum Chordata; class Chondrichthyes; order Carcharhiniformes; family Carcharhinidae; genus Sphyrna; species Sphyrna mokarran. Next base: position 85,917,033 of record JAGIQG010000005.1, on the reverse strand, counting down.
GTACATATTAGATTCATCACTTTGGAGAGTGGTATCATCGGAACAAGTATGACAGGAGTGAAGCAGCTGATGCAAAGAGATGGAGTCCGTACAGGATGTAGGGTGTGAAGATAATCCAGGGTGTGTAGGTAATCCAGATAGCTGTGGGAGTCAGTGGACTTATAATGGATAGTGTTCAACAGTCTATTGCTGGAAATGAAGGCAGAAAGGTCAAGGAAGGGAAGGGAAGTGTCTGAGATGGACTATGTTAAGGTGATGGAGGGATGGAAATTGGAAGCAAAGGTGATGAACTTTGAGCTCTAGACAAGAGCATGAAGTGGCACTAAAATATCCATCGATGTAATGATAAAGGATTGTGGGAGGGGACTTGGGTAAGCCTAGGACAAGGAATGTTCCACATACCCCATAAAAAAGACAAGCGTAGCTTGGACCCATGCGGATACTCATTGCTACTCCTTTGATTTGGAGAAAGTGAGATGAGTTAAAAGAGAAATTGTTGAGAGATAGAATGAGTTCAGCCAGACAGTGGAGAGTGGTGCTGGATGGAAATCGTTCAGGCTCTTTTCAAAAAAGAAGCAAAGAACTTTCAGATTGTTCTGGTATGGGATGGAGGTGTAGAGAGATTGCACATCCATGGTGAATAGGAGGCGGTTAGGGCCTATGAACTGGAAGCTGACAATATGACACAGAACATCAGAGGAATCCCAGATGTAGATAGGGAGGGAATAAACCAGAGGAGTCAGGATGGTGTCAAAATAAGACGGAATAAGTTCCATGGGGCAGGAGCACAATGGGCCTACCAGGGTAGTCTTTTTTGTGGATTTTGGGAAGTAGATAGAAGCAGCCCATCCAGCGTTTGAGGTTATGAGGTTGGAAGTTGTGGATGGAAGGCATCTGAAGAAAATGAGGTTTGTGATGGTGTTGAAGATAGTGATATGATGTTCAGTGGTGAGGTCATAGTCCATGGGGAGTTAAAAGGAAGTATGTGAGAGTCAGCACTCAGCCTCTGCGAAGTGGAGGTCAGAACACTAGATGACAACAGCATCTGCTTTATTGGCAGGTTTGATGACAATGTCAGGGTTGGATCTGAGGGAACAAAAGGCAGAAAGTTCTGGAGGAGAGAGGTTGGAATGGGTGAGGGGCAGAAAAATTACGATGGCCAATGTCCCGTTGACTGTTCCCAATGAAAAGATCGAGGGCAGGTAATTGTCCTAGCGGGGCTGTCCAATTGGTGGCAGAATGTTGGAGGCACATGAAAGGATCTGTGGAACGGTGGGAGGGCTCTTGTCCAAAGAATTGGACACAGAGAAGAAAGTGACGAAAGAAGACTTCAACATCACGCTGAGCTCAGAATTCACTGAGGTGGAGGCATAAGGGTACAAAGCTGAGTCCTTTGCTGAGAACAGCATGATCAGCCTCAGGGAGGGGAAGGTCGGAGATTACGGTGAAGACACAGCAAGGGCTGGAGCTAGAGGAGATGGAGTTGTAGGGATTGGGACTGGTGGAGGGCCTGGAATGAGCAGTGGTGTTGATAAGTTGTTGAAGATGACATTCCTTTATGTCTGCAAGAAACAGGAAAAGTTTTTTTGTTAAGACGTCATATGATGCAGAGAATGAAATGAAATTGAGGACAACTTTGAGAGAGAATAAGATGGTATTGCTGGAGACAGATGTCGAGTGTCTTCGTATGGCAGCACCTGGCACTCAGTGTAGCTTTCAGAATGCAACGAAAACAGCAATTCAAAGAATGTTGTATACCTGAAGGTATCTGTAATCCTGGAGGGTTACATGCAGGGTGGAATTTGAATTGAAATCCACATGGGATAAATTGGAGATGAAGTCAGTCATTGAGAAGGAAATGTGGCTGTAAAAGTGAGTCTTGGTAAATACCTTGTCCAACACTAAGAGAGAAATGGAAAGCAGTGAAGATGGACAGGGGAATGGGGAGAGACATACTGAAATCCTGTTGGAGAGAAGGACAGTCCTTCGTCAGGGTAGACATTCCTGGAAGAGAAGTGGCAGTGAGTTAAACACAGGTTAAAACCAAATTACTGTGGATGTTGGAATCTGAAGCCAAAAGAGAAAATGTTGGAAAATCTCAGCAGATCTGGCAGCATCTGTAAGATGAGAAAAGGACTGATGTTTTGAGTCCAGATGACTCTTTATCAAAGTTAAAGGGCATAGATACCAGAAGCGGATACGATAGTGACTTTTCAAGGAGGTCTGCGCAGATACATAAATAGGATGGAAATGGAGGGATATAGTGCCCAAAATGGCAATCAGACAGCATGGTCAGTGCCGGCTTGAAGGACCTGATCCTGTGCTGTAATTTTCTTTGTTTTTTTCTTTCATTTACTCACTCAGGCAGTAAAGCATTTGTTTGCTAATATGAACCTAAAAGATATACATTTCAGGCCTGTCTTCAATAATATGTACTGGTTGCCTGTTGCAGCTGAAGTGTTTGTTTTTGTTTAGATGGTGTCACTCAGGTGGCCACTGCTAATCACCATTACAATATTGTTTCAGCTTGAATCTTTCCATTTAAATGTGCTTCTGTGCTGTACACTGTTTATTATATTCCTCTCAGTGTGAGCAAGTGAAAATTGAATGATCAATGCCTCTCATGATTTTTGTAATAACCTTTCCAATGTCTGCCACAAATGTTGCTTCCATCAAGTCTGTTCACTGCATCAATCAAATCTCTTCTTCCTCGCTAGGTTAAACGTATGCATTTACATGACTTTACATTTTCCTCTTCCCATTTTACATTTTGTTATTTTCTACTCCAGTCTTCACAAGATGTATTAACTGAAACTTTTTGTTCCCCTCCCTCATCCTACTTCAGGTCATAATCCATTTAAAAACAAAGTTTCATCCTACTCCCCCAAAAAAAGTTTTTGGTAGCAACAAGCACTTATCACCAGCCATACAAGAATTAAGAAATATATCAGAACAGTGGGAGAGGATATTTTACACATACTCGTCACAACCTACAGGGTGGAATGATTAAGAAATGGATTTCACATGCATCATTTCTTGTAGGTGAAAATTGGCTCAGCGTGTCAAAAGAAATCTAGTCACTGGCTATCAGCAGGAATTGTGTCTCACAGAGCATGTCTTTTACTAAGGACTGCAGCAGCATCTGTTTTCATCTCATTTGGTCATACAGGGCAGCATCCACAACATCAAACATCAACCAAATTCAGTTCTGGGAAACAAAAGCTGGTGGTTCTTAATACAATGGCACATTGGATGGAGACAGCAAACCCCATCAATAAAATCATGTCTATTATCCATTTGAATTACATGGCAAAAACAAGGACTTCTTCTTATCAAACTGTAGTTAAATTTCTCGAAAAGGCAGTAGAAACCATCACTTACTTGGAAATTTTAAAAAATTATCAATTATTGTTAAAGTTCTCGTTTTCATGGATTCATTGCTTTGCAATCCCATTCCACACCCTTGAATTGAAAGGAACTTTATGAATGTTGGAAACGTGAAACATTAAGAAGAAATGATGGAGATATGAAGAATTTTAGTCAATATTTTTTAAATGGGTTTTAAGTTTCAAATCCAAGTGCTCACAGTAATGAGAGGGAAGGATCTTAAAAGCTGAACAAATGTGCTCTTCAAAACCATCTGTGCAACTACCTTAAATCCATGCTGTGACTATTAATCACATACATATCACCATACCTCCTGTACACAACATTTAAATCACATTATTGAAACCATAAGATAATTTATTGTTTCATGTCAACAAGATTAACATATTCCATGTTTTTTTTATTAATAAAGATAGCTTTGTTGCTGATTGTGTAGTAAGATAAACTAAAGGTGCAGATTACCTTCGAACTTCTCTTTTAGTACATTTTATTTCTTAAATTTTGATATATATTCATTTGGCAATAAGGATGCTCCAATGGCAAGTAATGAAAGAACTAACTTCACAAAGTAAAGGTTTAATAAAGAAACTTCATTACACCACTACTTAGGCTATGTGCTAGGCCACAAATGCTCCCACAGTCTACTTTCTATTTATACCAGATCAGCTAATCAGCTAATCATCACATCATTTTGCCATTTGTTATATTGCCTATTGGATCAGCTGATCCTCACAGTTTGTTCCTATTGATTACATTATAACAACGATCCACCATTATGGTGTTCTTGTGATTCATTGAAACAAATCGTTTTTGTTGAATAACATTTGCATAATGCTGGAAACATTCAAATTGTCAGGCAATATCTGTGGAGAGAGCTAACATTTTGGATATGAATACTCTTTGGAAGAAAGAAGGATTTGCACTTATCCATCACTTTTTTTGACTCAAATTGCTTTACAACCAATGATGTACTTTTGAAGTGTGGTCACTGATATATAATGCCGGAAATATGACAGTCAATTTTGCACAGAGCAAACTCCCAGAAGAAGTGATATGGCCAGATAATCTATGTTTATGATGTTGATTGAAAGATGAACTTTGACCAGATCATGAAGATAATTCTTCAAAATAGCACCAGGGGACCCTTCACACCCACTCGCACAGGCAGACAGGGCATAGTTTCAATCTCTCAGACAGCACACCACCAATAATAAAACACACCCTCAGTACTGGACTAGAGTATTAGCCTTGATCGTGGCACCTAATTACTGGAGAGAAACTTGGCCAGAACATTGTGACAATATTAATGATCGGGGTCAGAGTAGGATGCAACATCAATAGAGTTATCAATGTAACAGAAAGAGAGGTCAGAAAGATAACTATGAGGCTGCCTCTGAGCATTTGTGCAGTGCTTGGAGGCCGCTGATCAAATGGAAGTGAAATCTGAACAACTAAATTGATTTTGGATTGTTATCAAAAGCATCAGACCTGCAGCATGACATAATCGCACTGACCACACAGAGTTAAAGTTGGTCTCTCCACATCTTTGATTCTTTCAGTTTGATTGATGTCAGCTCACCAGTTTTACATCTGTAGATGAAAGCTTTAGAAATCAATTTTTCTTCTAGAAAATGTCTCAATGCATTACTTTGTATGTCAATAATTATTTTTGGGTAGATTTTTATCTTCCGAATCAAGAATTAAACAAGAATTGTGGATTGGCTGCCTGATAAAGAAACAACTTGATTTGAATTTCCATTGAAAAAGATGGAAATCATTATTAGGTAGTTTCAATAACAGGAGATCATCCATAGAGTCACTTTTATGTCTATCTGGAAGCCTGGTTTCTTTCTTAATCCCTTTGCTTTGCATTCCAATGGCAGCTTTCCAACCATTCTCCATTTCTGACTTTCCTCATTTCTGATATTAAAAAAAAATATAGACCTGAAACATTCACTCTGTTCATCTCTCTGCAAATGCTGCCTGATCTGCTGGGTACTTCCAGCATTGTCTGTTTTTATATCTGTTCCAGTGAAGCTCAATTCAAGTTTGTGAAACAGAGCCTCATATTTCACACGGAGTTTTACAAACATCTGGTCGTAACAGTTACTTTAATAACTTCCAACTGTATCCACTTTCTCTAGGACAGCTGGTAAATAGGATATATATGTGTCAATGCTTCTGAAAATGGGATAAATTGTGAGCTGGTACTTGAGTTTGCAATCCTCTATCAGCATACAGCTAATTGCATAACCTGTATCCCAGTTCAGTTGTTGTATAGTCATCGAATCTTACAGCACAGAAGGAAACCATTCAGCTCATCGAGTCTACAACGACCACAAACCCACCCAGGTTCTATCCCCATAACCTCATGCATTTACCCTAATTAGTCCTCCTGACACTATGGGGCAATTGAGCATGGCCAATCTACCTAACCTGTACATCCTAGACTTTGGGAAGAAACCCATACAGATACAGGGAGAATGTGCAAACTCCACACAGACAGTGACACGAGCCAGGAATCGAACCTGAGTCCCTGGCACTGTGAGACGGCAGTGCTAACCACTGTGCCATTTTTCCTCCACACTTGCAGACCCAGGGAACTTTCTCCATTTTAATGAAATCAGGTATCAAATTTTTAAGGATAATGCAAAGTTAGGGGCTGTTACTAATACTGAAAAAGACTGCAAGCAAATGCAAGAAAGACATTAAGAACATAAGAAATAGGAGCAGGAGTAGGCTATCTAATCCCTCGAGCTTGCACCCCGCATTCAATAAGATCATGGCTGATCTGAAGTGGATCAGCTCCACTTTCCCGCTTTCTCTCCGTAACCCTTAATTTCCTTGTCTATCAGAAACCTATCTACCCATGACTTAAATATATTCAGCAAGATAGCCTTCACCAATTAAACGGGCAGAGAATTTCAAAGATTCACCACCCTTTGATGAAGAAGTTCCTCCTCAACTCCGATCTAAACCGCTCCCCACCTCCCTTTATTTTGAGGCTGTGCCCTCTAATCCTGCTATCCTTTCTAAGCAGGAAGTATCTCTCTACCTCTACCTTATCTATCCCCTTCATTGTTCTATATGTATCTCTAAGATTCCCCCCTCAGCCTTCTAAACTCCAACGAGTACAAACTTAGTTTACTCAATCTCTCCTCATAGGCTTACCCCCTCATCTCCAGTATCAGCCTAGTGAACCTTCTCTGCACCCCCCGCAAGGCCAATGTATCCTTCCACAAATGTGGCGATCAAAACTGCATGCAGTACTCCAGCTGTCGTCTCACCAGCACCCTGTTCAGTTGCAACAAGACCTCCCTACTTTTATATTCTATCCCCCTAGCTATAAAGGCCAACATCCCATTTGCTTTCTTGATCACCTGCTGCACCTGCAGACTGGGTTTTTGCAATTTGTGCACAAGGACTCCCAGGTCTCTCTGCACCATAGCATGCTACAGCTTTTTGCCTTTTAAATAATAATCCTTCCTACTATTATTCCTACCAAAGTGGATAACCTCATATTTGCTAACATTATACTCCGTCTGCCAGGTCCTCGTCCACTTATTCAACCTATCCAGATCTCTCTGCAGGCTTTCCACACCCTCCACGCAATTTGCTATTCCACTCATCTTCATGTCATCAGCAAACTTCGTTACCCTACACTCAGCCCCTTTCTCCAGGTCATCTGTGTAAATGGTAAATAGTTGAGGCCCCAGCACCGATCTGTGGGGACTTTCTGGACCTTCCACGCAATTTGCTTTTCCACTCATCTTTACGTCATCAGCAAATTTCGTTACCTTACACTCAGTCCCCTCCTCCAAATTATCTATGTAAATGGTAATCAGTTAAGAAAGGCCCCAGCACCAATCCGTGGGGCGCTCCACTAGTCACCAGCTGCCAATTAGAATAGCACCCATTGATTCCTACTCTCTGCATCCTGTTAGACAACCAATCCTCTATCCATGCTAATATCTTTCCCCCTACTCCTTGCACCCTAACCTTTTGCAGCAACCTTTTGTGAGGCACCTTATCAAATGCCTTCTTGAAATCTAAAAACACCACATCCACCGGTTCCCCTTTGACTACCACACTAGTCACATCCTCATAGAAATCCAATAAATTCGTCAAACACAATTTCCCTTTAACGAATCCATGCCGCGTCTGCTTGATCAAACCGTTCTTTTCTAGATGCCTCACTATTTTTTCTTTGATGACGGATTTAAGCATTTTTCCAACTACAGGCATTAAATTAACCGGCCTATAATTCCCTGCCTTTTGTCTGCTACCTTTTTTAAAAGCAGCGTAACATTAGCCGTTTTCCAATCTTCTAGCACTTCCCCAGAGTCCAGCGAAGTTTGACAAATAATTACTAAGGCATCTGCTATGACCTCTGCCGTTTCTTTCAGAACACTGGGATGTATTCCAACCAGTCCCGGGGACTTATCTACCTTCAGCCCTGTTAGTCTATCAAGCACTATCTCTCTAGTGACAGTAATTGCATTAAGGACCTCATCTCCTACCATCCCTCTATCTTTAATATCCGGCAAATTATTTGTGTCCTCCTCCGTGAAGACCAACACAAAAAACTTGTTTAAAGCCTCAGCCGTTTCCTCATTGCCCTCCACTAAAACCCCCCTTCTCGTCCTCCAAGGGTCCAACATTCACTCTAGCTAGTCTCTTCTTCTTTATATATTTGTAAAAACTTTTACTATCATTTTTAATATTTAGAGCTCATTTAGCCTCATACTTTATCTTTCCTTTCTTCATCACCTTCTTAGTCATTCTTTGTTGTTGTTTAAAACTTTTGTTTAAAACTTTCCCAATCTTTTAATTGCCCACTATTTTTAGCCACTCTGAACGCATGAGCTTCTAATTTAATACTCTCCTTTATTTCCTTTGATAACCACAGCTGATTTTTTCTTCTCTTATAGTCCTTCTTTACTATCAGAATATATTTCTGCTGAATACCGAGAAAGATCTCCTTAAAAATCCTCTACTGTTCCTCTGCCATCTTACCAACCAATCTGCACCCCCAATCTACTTTTTCCAATTCCGCTCTCATCCTATCATCGTCCCCTCTATTCAAACAGAGTACACAGGTTCGGGACGCTACTTTCTCATCCTCCTTCTGCATCAGAAATTTAACCATGCTATGATACTGATCCCAAGAGGATCCCTCACAAAAGATCCCTAATTCTACCTGCCTTGTCAGACAGTACAAGATCCAAGATAGCTCACTCTCTTGTTTTAACAATTAAGACCATTAGACACAGCAGCCATTCGACCCATCGTATTTGCTCCACCATTCAATTGTGGCTGATATTTTTCTCATCCCATTCTCCTGTTTTTTCCCATAACCCTTAATCCCTTTATGTATACATTGTGCCTGTAAACAACAAACTAATTTCAGTACACTGAGCTACAGGATAGTGATTTTTTTAGGAAGGAATGTCCTGTTACTCATTGCAAAATAGCATCTTGATCCTTGTGATGGTGGGGGATTGAGGCTGCAGTGGGAAGTGGAAATGAGTTGGGAAAAATGGAGCAACAATGACCCCTGCAAGGTGCAAGTTCAGGGATGTGGCGGTCTTGTTGATCTAAATGGTGATGTCGTTCCAAATTCTTTTTTTAAATTACCATTTTATGTACTTCACATATCTAAATTTTCTACTCACTAGGGTTTGATGAAGTGCTAAAGTACTTCTTGCAATTTGTTGCTTGGGAACATTTCACTGGGAGCAATGATACCATTTGCAGAGAAATTTCCAAAATATTTATAGAAAACGGCATCTTAGTTGCTAGCAGCAATATGGCAATATGGTGTAAATATCTTTATTAGAATTAAAAATGGATTTAGCTCCTACATCAACTGAAGTGTTACATTGTACCTTGCTCTCACCCTTATTTATGAACCAAGAATCGATAATCAGCTAAATTCTATAGCCTTGTGTTAAGACACATATTTCTGTTTTGTGTTATTTTTGTTAAATGTTTATAACATGGAAACTAGAACTAGCAAAGTTGCAGATCAGTATCAAAAAGAGCAAAGTGCTGCAAATGTTCAGGAAATTTGTCAGCCTTTGGAAGAGAATAATGGTTTAATGTTTGGGCCCCATTTTTGAAGGTTGTATTCAGAAATTGACAATTTCCAATTCCATTATACATGCCTTCCTGAATTAACACATCGGAGGCTAATTTTACAGTGACTTATATTATTAATAGGAAAACACTGTGATAAAAAGGCATCACTCAAGATTTTTAGGTGCTGTATTACTTTCATAGAGTGGGCTGACAACTCCTGCTTTCTGAGATTTAAATGTAATGAATAAGTGCTTTGAGGATATTTGCTGGTGTTAAGAGGATTTTCATACAATATATGCACTGTGAGAGCAACCATTGCTATCACCTTCTGTTCAGCTGGTACCTTTCTTTCTCCTGTCAGAGCAAATACAGGTATTAGTCAGTCAGTAATGCCTAAATTAATTTCTTCTGTCACTATTACTTTGCTCAAGTGTCAATTTAATCTCATAATGTCCCTGAAATAACAAAGGTATTTTACTACTGCTGTATTTCGCAGTCCCGTTTCTTTTTTTTTAATAAGTTTTCCTTTACTTTCATGAAGATGTCCTGGGCACCTTGGGATTGCCTTATTTAAGGAAATTTTCTTAATGTCTGAGGCCTGAGAGAAAGCACCCAAAGCTGTTTGAATGTGGGGATCATCATATTTGAATGCGACCAATTACGACAAATGCTGCTAAGTACTGATTAGGAATGGGAAGTTTGGCCCGATTATGAGGCCCACGATGTGGACATCTTAAAATATGAGCTCCCAGTTTAAGGCAGTAATGGCTTGCCCAGTGAGAGAGGCCTGCATTTATATGTAATGTGGAGTGGCAGGCTTCCTGGCACTCTGAATTTATATGCTGCAGAAGGAAGTACCGTCTGAGCATTTCTTACTATGTAAATAAATTTAAATTTGGCCTTGGATGAGTTACTTCAGAATGAAAATATAGTCACATCATAGTGAAGAAAAGGGATTAGGTAGATAGAGTTCCAGGTCAAAGAAATGTACTACAATTCATTTCCTCAGGAGATAAATAAAGGAAGTGGTATTGAGTCCTTGGTATGTTGTTTTGCAGGAGTTTTTGAAAGGAAAAGCTCTTTGAATCAAACAATCACAAGGCAGGTGACCACTCACTTTGAAAGGGTTGTCCAGCTAGTCCCATTTTGCTGCTCTTTCTCTACATTTCTGCATTTTTCCCATCAATTGTTCATCCATTTCCTTTTAGAAAGTTACTATTGAAACTGCCCCTTTACAGTTAGTGAATTCCAGATCATAACAGCTTTCTGTATATTTTTTTTCTTCCCTCATCTGATTCTGGTACCTTTGCCAATCATTTTAAATCTGTGACCGCTGGTCATAAACATTTTGCCACTGATATCAATTTCTGTTTTTTTTTCTGTTAAAATCCTACATGCTTTTGACGTCTATCAAATCTCCTCTTAGCCTCTCCTCTTGTAACTTTTTTTTTGTGTTGAATATTTTTTTTCTGTACTTTGGTTTCTCTCACTTTACAAAGACCTTTATTGTATCTTACACATCCTTTTCTGGCATTTGATATCACCAACTCTTGTGGAAATCCCTTCAGCAGACATGACTGGCAATAGTTTGTGCTGAGCAGGAAAATAAATTTGGAAGAATCTAAAGGTGTGACTTTTGGGCCCCACTGGATCAATTTGAGAAGTGTGCTGGGGCTATAAAGATAGCACCACCAGCTTGCATACTAGTTGAGCAGCTCCATCCTATTCCCAGTTATTTTCATAGAGACAGGATGGTCGGTTGTGGGGAGGTGTCAGTTGGGCTGCCTGCCTGGATGTGCAGGTAGGTAATCCAATCTATAACAGCCAGTAAAAACTAACCGAAGAGTCTGACAGAGATATTCCAGCTGGCTTCCATGTTTCTGGGACTAATTAAGATGCCTATGGATGACGCACTGGGAGACTGAGGTGGTGAAGGGGAAGTTACCCCAGACACATCAGTGTCCTCCTATCTACCTAGATGGTGCAGTAATCTTAGGAATTTGTAGAAGGAATCACCTAACTCTGCAATGTAAGCTGGTTGCAAAATTTAAATTTCAACAGGTTGAAGGGAGACTGTCTTCCTTACTTACCTTCCATGACAACATGTGTTACTGTTACAGTTTTCAAAGATATAGAAACTATATTATTGTGTATGCATACATGTTTATCTAGAATGCTCCATCACATGCTATTGAACAGTGTATCTTACTGCAACACATGCGCAGCCTGAGAAATATCTGTGCAAACCAGTGTGATTACTTTGGACCTCTTGAAATCACATGAAATAATGCAGCCTGCCCCTCCTGATTGGTCCTCCAGTTGTAAGGGAGTGTTTTCGGTCCAGTAATGTACAATAGCAGTTGCACATGCTATTCAGAAGAGGCAGTGCAGGAACATGCAAGGCTTCTTTGAAAGCAGTTTCCAAACCAGGAACTCTAGTATCTAGCAGGACAAGGGCAAATGACACATGGAAACACTATCATTTGCAGGTTCCCTTCCAAGTCATAAATCATTTAATTTGGAACTATATTGCTGTTTCTTCACCGATGCCAGGTCAAAATCTTGGCACTTCCTCCCTAACAGCATTGTGGTTGCATCTATACCATATGGAGTGCAAGGTTTAAGATGGCAGTCAATCATTACCTTCTCGAGGACAATTAGGAATGAGTGATAATTGCTGCTTTGTCAGTGATGTTCCTATCTCTAACAGCCTGTCCTCTATTCATTAACTGACCATCTCAAGGAAAATTGCATTGAGTTATTGTTGTCGTAGAGTGTTGGATACTGTTCCATTGGCCCTGAAGATTGCTTCGTAGGCCTTAATGAAATCTTTGCATCTTAAGTAGATTAACTAAATGCACTTATCCTCTATAAGGACAAAATGCATATATAGCATAAAGGGTTCAAACTAGGAGCTATTTCCATGCTTGCTTGTACACACAGCTCTGTTGAACACTAGACTGATCCCTTAGATGTGAGTCATGAGATCACTCATGTCACTGTGGGCAGTACTGTCTACAATTCTGCATTAATCATGTGTGTGCCAGACTTTTACATTACAAATGTTTCCAACATAGTACAAACATCGAGCCACATTTCAGCCTGATTGTGTGGTTCAGAATCTTGCCCAATGATAAATATCCAGATGTATTATGGAATACCTCAGCAGGTCTGGAAGCATCTGTGGAGAGAGAAAGGGAGTTAACATTTCTAATCTATTATGATATATTACATTATGGGTCATTGTGAAATGCCATATATTTAACAGGATAAACTGTGATAAGTAAACGGTCATTGTTTTCACTGTGAATAATTTATTCTGTCTTCTATCTAAATAGTTTTTATTCCCCTTCTTCTAAATAATTTGAAACTTAAGTTAGAAATTATATCAAGTTTATTATGTTAGACATAGTTCAGAAAAGAAGATTCCAAATCATGCATTTGGCAGGATTTATCAATTATTTATAAAAGATTTTTAGAGAACTAGCAAGCAGTAATCAGAGACTTTCTCTCCTATTCTATCCCTAGATCTTGTGCATGTGGATTATTTGTAAAAAGCACAGTTTTCTCATTCATATTCTGAAATGAGAATTCAGAATAACTGCATGAAAAACAGAATGGGTGATTTAACATCTTTATTTTTGCTATATGCAGAACAAAATAAATAATTGTCACTTATTCTGCAGGATTTTTAATCCTGATGATCCAAATTCAGACCTATAACCACATTGCTGAAACTTCCAAACACTATCCATCTCTGTAAGTGAAGGAGACAGAGGCTCTTCTGCTGAAATGGGTTTAATGGCATCTATTTTCATCCGAAAGTCTTCTCACCACTCTTACTCTGAAAGTGCAAGGATTCCAATTTAAAAGAAAATCTGTGTCATAGGCAAACATTCCATGTCAACAAAGCAGAACAAAAATTCCAACTCTTTCCACTGCAAAATAGCTGTGGTGAGTCGATGCCAAGGTAAAATTTCAGATATTTTGGCCATGATTTTTATAACTCGGTGGATGCAGCAGCATCATGTGCTTAGATTCACAGTTTCATGTGACGTTCTAGATAAGGGATTAAAGGATAAGGTAGGATATCATTTAATTGTAAGAAATATGACACTGATTAAATAATTATCTTAAAGTGGAAAACAGAATAGTCATAAATAGGCTATGCTGATTGATGAGAAAAGTTACATTGAGGGTCATGCTAATTAGTGTGCAAGGAAATATGAGAGTGCTTTCACCTCATCAAAGCTAACATTTTCTGGCTGTATCCTCTTCCAAAGCTAACATTTTCTGGCCGGATCCTCTTCCATGACACAGGGCAGAATTTTACATTGCCTACGGTCTTTTAGGCAGAGCTACAATGTAACATTTCTTAGATGGCCTTCCAATGGGTTCTTGTCCACCCTGACTTCTCAGTAGTTTTTCATAGGGAGGGGCAATTCCTAGGCACACCTGTCCTTGCCAATTATTGACCATGTCTGGGCTGTTTCCCAGACCTCAATTTTCACGTTAGAGGGAATAGTTCAGGGGCAAGGAGGAAGCCAGAAAAATAACCTATTTGGTGAAGGGGGTAGGTGCTTGCCTCCATCAGCAGCCTTTCTTTAACATTAGGTGCCAATGCCACCCATCCCACCACCAAACCCCACTGACCAGAATGTTTTACAAGTTAACAACAATCTATTGTTTAAGAAAGTCAGTTTTGAAAGACTTCTGTTCATAAGGTAAAGCAAGTGTGATGTGAGAAGAGACCTATTCTCACAGCAAGTGGTTCACGTCCAGAATGCACTGTCAGGAAGTCTGGTGGAGGCAGAATCAATCAGGGCATTCAAAAGGGGATTAGGTAATTATTGAACAGAAAAGAATGTGCAGGGTTATGTGGTAAAGGCTGGAGAATGGCACTAAGTCGTAATGCTCATTCAAAGAGCCAGTACTGACACAGTGGGCTAAATGACTTCCATCTGCACCATAATAATTCTGCGATTCTGCGACTTAAATTCCTGATATTTGGGCACACCTTTGTTCCTAGTCTCTGTATTTCCCCTTGGTCAATACTAATTTTCTTGCGATCAGTGTCTTTGGAAATGAACTCGAGAGTTTAGTTTTTTTTATAGACATGGTGCAGTTTATCAGATAGTGGGTTCGTAGATTTATCCAGCTAATCCTCTTTCTGAGTAACATGCAGTGTGGCTTTTGTTTGGTTTGTTGCTGGCAAACAAATTATTTCATGTTCATCTACATTGGACTATATCTGCTATTAATTGCATTCTTCCTCATTAATTGCCCCCTATTTTGAAGGTAACAACATTTTTGAAAGCTTTGCTTCCAGTTTTAAAAGCTATGTTATCAAGAAACATTATTAATCATAATTTATTACAATGATTGGAACAGGACCATCTCTAATACCACAGAGAAGTTGGATTCCAGGAAATCAGGAATTCTTTCTTTTTTTGTCAGTACCCAGTGATCTTTGTAATGTTAGCAATTCAGTGACTAAATATCAAGTATTTTTCTACTGACAGGTTTAACACGCTTGGCCTTATTTTTTTAATTGGTTTCAATTGACTGCTTTGATCAACCCTTGGTATAAACAACCTGCAACCAGCAATCAATTGAAGCCACACAGGTATGTCCTGCTTCACTTTAATTAGACTAATTTAAATTGAATTTAAGTATTTTAAAGTAATTAAGGCAGCAACATGAGAGACATAGCATGGTTAAACTTCAATTGACTGATGATCACAGTAAATATAGATGATTAAAGTGGTCAGGGGTTTGCATACATCCCAGTTCTTGGGTACTATAAAAGCCAATTTTGCAGTTTCAGAAACTTTGGTGAATGATTCTATATAAACTTAATGTGGTTATGGCAAATCTATTCTGTTTAAAATTCTGCTGTCTTTTGCACTGTTCCCATATAATTGTAGCTAGTTTCTGCAATTCTCTGGGCACACGAGAAGGACTGTAGTTGCTTAAAAAGCTGGCTCAACCATCACCTCCTCAAGGGCTATAACAATGAACAACAAGTACTGGCTTTGCCAGTGACACAAACATCCCATGAAAAGAATAATAAATGATGCAGAATCTCCACCCCTCTTTTGATGACATACTTTGAATACCATATACAGAAGTTAAGGATCTCATGTGTCATTGCCTGAATAACGTTTGAAACTACAAAATTCAGTAGAGTCAAAAATTATGTTGACAGTAGAAGATAGAACAATATAATCCATTTTTATTACAATTAGAACCGACAAATTGTACTGAATGAACAATGTTTGTCAATAATACTTAGAACTATTGTGACTGATGTTGAAATTTGTAGTGACCCTTGACTGAAAATGTTGGACAAATACGACATCTTTTTTTTCATTTTAACAACTGCAGTTTGCATCAGCCAGTGGATTAACCTGCTAGCTTTGAACTATCCAGAGAATGCTGTAGGAAATCTGGATATTACATGACTTCATCTGTTATCAGGGAAGGTTTTCAGTAGCATATAATCTCTTCCATGACAACCTTTCAGTAGATCAAAGCCTCACTGACAATATTATTCTATTACTGGCATGAAAGCTTTTTGAAATTTCAATTGTGAGAATCCAAAAAAGAAATCAATTTAAATTTTCACAGACCCACAATTTTCATTATTTTTAAGTTTACCTGCTGGAGGTTCAACTTTTTATTCATTGAAGATGGCATTGCTGTGTTGTATTTACAGTTCTTGAGAATGTACCAGAGAGGATTGTTTTCATGAAAACTACATGAAAACTACTATATGGTTCACATACGTGTGATCCTGAGAAAAACAAGTTTATGCCAGTATCCAAAAAGACCCAACAGTTGATCTATAATTTGTAAAATGGGTTTTGTTAGAGATTTTCTCCATCCTACCTTCATTTATAGTAAAGCCCTCTAGGTATTATAAACATACTTTTCGTGTACTTACGTCATAGTGTTTCAGGAAGGTGGCTCATCACCATCAGTTCAAAGATAATTAGGGATGAGACATTCACATAAAATGAACAAATAAGAAAAAACACATACTTTCTATTTCAATCATTGGGATGGTTAAAATGTGTAGAAAAATGCCAGAATGTGTCAGATTGCAGAATCAGATACTGTATACATAATACTTTTCAGAATGCAAATAAAAAAACATCAATTCTTACAAGATAATAAAAAGTCAATTATGCATTTTTCAGAATGGTGCAACTTTATTGATTTTATGTTGACAAGCAAAATCATTGTCTTATTTTCTTGCATTTCATTATTTTTAAGCTTGGGGCTTCTTAATTTTATGCCCTCAGAAAAGAAAGTCCCTCTAGAATAATCCACAGTTCTTTTGCTACCAAAGCCTTTATAGGCGATTTTTAGGATCAGGCCCCATTAGTACACTGCTTGTGCATTTTGAACAGCACATCAAGCAGGGGTCCTAACATTTGATGATTCCACCATGGAGCAAAGACACTCTGCATAATGGAATGGGGAGGCAGTCCCAGAGAAGGTCCCAGCATTTCAGCATTCTGTCTGCCTGGTCGGCAAAATGAACCTCAGTATTTGGACTTAGAATTGTGCACTCCATGCTTCCAACCCTGTACTCAGGCAATTTTACAAAGAAGAGAAAATGCTGGAAAATCTCAGCAGGTCTGGCAGCATCTGTAAGGACAGAAAAAAGCTAATGTTTAGATGACCATTTGTCAAAGCTTTGACAAAAGGTCTTCTGGACTTGAAACATCAGCTCTTTGCTCTCCTTCCAGATGCTGCCAGGCCTGCTGAGATTTTCCAGCAATTTTTCTTTGGGTTTCAGATTTCAGCATCCGCAGTAATTTGCTTTTATCCAAATTTACAAAAAGGGTCTGAGAAATTCATTAAACTGCCTCAGAAATGGGAACAAGCTCACACTGAATATATTGGAAATTATTTAATCCTATTTTCTGTTGGTGAAAAGCAAATGCCGCTGGAACACTGAGAGACAGGTTTTTGGAAACAGGGAAACTAGAAGGGAATTCAATTATTTAAAACAAAAGCTGCATAAACATTTAGTGAGATGACACATCGGAGTGCTGATGGAACCATGGAAATCAGTTAAGTCATTTAAGACAAACATTGTGGGGAAGCATGCCATTCTCCTTAATACGTATCGTTATGCAAAGATAAGATCCTACAGCTTGAATCAAGAAAGCCCAATCATAGCTGCCAGTGTGCACATTTATTGTACTGCGAAATAAAGCAATTCACTATTGTGCATCAAGACTCATTTCCCCAAATTGCTGACTTCTCTCTTTAAGGCTTTCAGCAGATGAAACTCTGCAAGCGTGGAGCAAATATTTCAACATTTGTTGACAAAATGGATTTATTCAGAATAGACAGTAAGAATTTCTAGAGGGCATAACATTGTGAAGAGATTGTTTCTCTTTGAAGTTGTCCCTTGGAAAACGATATGAATTAGTGGAAGAACTCATTGGCTGTTTGACACTCCTTCCATGGCTGGAATCATTTAATTCCAGCTGATCTGTGATTGGTCCTGAACTAGGAGAATTTGATGAGTTCTTTGGGAAACAGCATAAGAAAAGGGGTTTAAAACAGACCAACAAAGTGAGACTTGTCTTCTGGGGAACAGCGAGAAGAGGAGGGTCAGATACCTGTAACCAAAAGCCATTAGAACTCGCATTCTAAACTGTTTGATTACAGGGACAGTAAGAAGTCTCACAACACCAGTTAAAGTCCAACAGGTTTATTTGGCAGCACTGACTTTTGAGTCTGAGATTCCTTCATCAGATGATCAGTTCATTATCCACATCATAATTACAGAGAAGCAGGTTGGTGCTTGACTGCTGAGTATTTCCTATTTTTACAATGCCCAGGGTGATCTTCAGATCTGTCATGTTTAGAAGAGACAGTCCAACCATGACACCATCATTGCTGTGGGGAGAGGCGAGGTCAACCTCCTTCACTAGTCCAATCTCACCCAATCTCTAGGACCCTTGAGATATTCTTCCCCAGCAGCCTGGCATCAGCAGAACGGCAAATATCAACCATCTCCTCAAGTCCCCACAGACCCCAAGGAGCTCGACCAGGGTGTCAGTGTCATGCTGCCAGGGGCAGTGCACTGTTCATGCTGTCAAAGTGCTTGGCCTGAAGGAGGTTGTGTGTGTGTGTGTGTGTGTGTGTGGTGGTGTGGTGTGGGGGGGGGGGGGGGGGGGGGGGGGGGGGGGGGGGGGGGGGTGAAGGTGTGAGGGGCGATGAAGAGTTGTGAGGGGGGAGGAGGCTAAAGGTGTATGGGGAGATGGGTGACTCATTATTTTTGGGTAGAAGGGAGGAAGCCCCTCTTTGATAAGGAGTTGGTGGTGCTCCCCTGGGAGGGCGCACATTCAATTTTTGTGGAAGGGAAGCCTGTCTCTGAGTGCATAAATTGGCTCACCATTTAAAAATAGTGGCCCAATCTCAGAGCAAACGGAATCCCCAGCAGGTTGTCCGCAATGAATAAGTTAGCATCAATCATATGGAAGAATCTCAACGAAGGGATGCTACAAACAACAATGGGAAACTCTACAGTCTCCCACTGGCATGGGCACTTAGTCCCAATTCAGAAAAATTGCAACCAATATCAAATTGAAAGAAAAAGTATAAAATTCTACAAAGATTAGTGACATGGGACAGAATGTTAAAAAGAATCAAAGAATTACTTAAAAAAAGGAAAAAATGTGTACTATAGAAAACTAGCTAGAAATATGAAAACAGAAAGTTAGTGTTTTTATAGGTATTTCAAAAATAGTGAGTAAAGTGAAGATTGATTCTCCAGAAATGAATTGGAGAATTGATTGAAAATATAGAAATGGTTGTTTAACTGAGCAGGTTTGCGTCTGTCTTCGTTGTAGAAGACACAAATCGCATCACCAAATACTTTTAAATCAAGAAGTGAAAGGCAGGGAGGAACTTAAAACAATTACAATTGCCAAGGAAACAATGTTGAGAAAATTATTGGAATTAATGGCTGTCAAGTCCCTAATTCTTGGTGTACTTTACCCTAAGGTCTTGAAAAAATGGCGACTGAGATAACAGATGGATTAATTTCAATTTTCTAATATTTCCATGAGTCTAGAAGGCACCCATTATATTGGAAAGGAGCAAATGTAACTCTTTCTATTCAGGATCAAAAGAAGACAGCAAGTAGGAAACTATAGGCTAGTTGGCATAATATCTGTTATAAGGAAAATACGGACATCTATTAATAAAGAGGTTAAAACAGTCACTTTAATTTTAACATAATCAGGTAGAGTCAACATGGTTGTGATAATGAAATTGTTGGCTGTTTTAGCGCTGAGAAAGTAACAAACAGCATGGATAAAGGGGATCATGTAGATGTGGTGTACTTTCATTTCCAGAAGACATTTGACAAGGTGCCACATCAAAGGTTACTGCACAAAATAAGAGCTCATGGCGTAGGGAATAACATATTGATGTAGATAGAGGATTGGTTAGCTGACAGGAAACAGGGAAATATAAATGGGTCATATTTGTGTTAGAAAGATGTAATAACTGGAGTGCTACAAGGATCAATGCTGGCACCTCCTCAACTATTTACAATCTGCATCGATGACTTGAATGAAGGAACCAAATGCATAATTGCTAAATTTTCTGATGACACAAAGTTAAGAAAAGTAAATTGTGAAGAGGACATAAAGCATCTGCAAAGGAATTAAGATAGGTTATATGAGCAGGAAAAGAAATTGACAGATGATACAATGTTGGAAGATGTGAACTTGTCCACTTTGCAGTAAGGTAGCATATTATTTAAATGGAGAAAAATTGCAGGACTTTGTGATAAAGAGGGATCAGTATTTCCTGGTACAGGAATCACAGACAGTTAGTAGGCACGTGCAGGAAGTAGTTATGAAGGCAAATGGGAGGTTGCTATTTATTGCAACAGGAATGGAATGCAGAAGGAGAGAAGTTTTGCTACAGTTGTACAATTGATTAGACCATATCTAGAATACTATACATGTGTTGCTGTCCTTTCCTTAAGGAAGAGACTAAAACTAGGGGACAGAGTTTAAAAATTAAGGGGAGATGAGGATTTTCTTTCTCTCGGAGAGTCATGAGTCTGCAGAATTCTCTTCCCCAGAATGTAATGGGTGCAGGATCTTGATTATTTTTAAGGGTGAATTAGGTGGATTCTTTATTGACAAGGGAATCAAAGAGTATCGGGAGTAGACAGGAAAGTAAATTTGAGGCCATAGTGAAACCAAATTTGAGGCCATAGTGAAACCAGTTGAAGATGTACAGGACATTGGTGAGACCATATTTGGAGTGATGTGCATAGTTTTGCTCCTTTTATTCAAGAAAAGATATAAATGTGCTGAAGCAGTTCAGGGAAGGTTCACTCAACTAATATCTGGGAAAAATAATATCCTTGTTGGGCGGGGGGGGGTGCTGTTGCCATGTAGCGAAAGATTGGAAAGGCAGAGCCTGTATCTCTTTGAGCTCAGAAGGAGAGGTAATATAATTTTGTTGCAAGGATTTTTTTTTAAGAGATCTACCTTATTAAGCTGATTTTTCTCTACATCTTTGTTACAACTGTAACACTATATTCTGCACTCTCTCTTTTCCTTCTCCTCTATGTACTCTATGAACACTGTTTTGTCTGGATTGTGCACAATAGACAATACTTTTTACTATATCTCAATACATGTGACAATAATAAATCAAATCAAATTAACCTTCACTTTTGCTGTTGAAGAATTAAAATTAGACATCATATCCATTCACTAAAATGTATCTAATAATTTGCTTTCTTTAAGATGTAGAATTTAAGTTGTCAGCACTTGCTGTAATGAGTGCAAAATAAGGAGAATGAAATTAAAAACTCCCCCTGATTTCTGTCTCAGCTGAAGTCTGTGATAGCACGATAGTTGACTGCACAGTGAAATGCTTGCTACACTTGCAATTTCACCTCAGATTGATGTCAAAATCACCAATCTAGCATGAAATTGAGAGTATATTACCAGTATTTCCCAAGGCAAATCGGGTGGAGGCTAACATCAGGTACAGATAGGCTAATCAAAGTTAGTTGATTCTAAGCATGAGAAAATCTGGGAGAGCAATTCCAAGCTGGATCCCTGCCGGATAAGGAATTAAGCTAAAAGCTTAGTGTTAAGCGGGGTACAAATTCTATCAAAGTCCCTCCTAAAGAAAATCGAATGCATGAATATAAGTGAAGTGTTAAATTATAAATGCTTAAGCAATAGCCTGGAATGCAAGAAGGGGGCAAATGAAACTATGATTAATGAATCTAGGGTCCCAAAGGATCTTAAATGGGCTGGAGTGGATTATGTGCAATATGTACACAATCATGGGATATGTACGGGATGCTTCATTATCATTCGATTTCTGAGTTATTTGTATCTAATATGTGTGAGCAGGCACAATGTTACTTCACCTCAACTGTACAACTGTCCACTTCATCGAGGAAAGCATCTGAAGGTCAATGGTGAGGTACAAAACAAAAGAAAAGAAGAGAGATGCCTGCAGGGAGAGAAAATGGTGCATTTACATTCACACAGTCATCTCTGACTGTGTTAGGCACAGTAAGTGCAGTAGGGAGCTCTTCTTCCCAGCAAGGTGAAAACAAATTGCTATCACCTTTAAAATGAAACATCGTATCACTCATCACACCTACTTCACTTTTAACAGTGCCCATCATTCCATTTACATGCATTTCATCACCGATATGCATGTATAACCGATAACATCTTAGTCAGTTCCCTCACGTACAATACTTGTAGTCAAATGGGTAACAATACATCCTCAAATGCATGCCAATGCCATTCACCATGAACTTACCTAATTGTCACCCTTAGCAAGTACATTGCATCCATTAAACAACACATCTTTCAGTTACTTACAGGTCACTTTGCAGAATAAGCGAGCATAAAATATTAGGGAAAGTGGGAGGACAAGAAGCAGACCGTAACAGATTGTGAAGCTTCACCCAGCAGGAAGAACATTTTAGTGCCATATCTACCTCCTTGAGAAGCAGGGATGGGGAGACTGGTCAGTGTTGGAAAAATATCACCTATTTATTCCTGAAACAAGGTCATCTCGAGTTAATCACATTATAAATGTGATCACAATTTTTTGTAAAATACCAATGGTTAAATTGTGTATATCATTTCTCATCTCCATAACTGTCACATTAAGAAAACAAGTCCCAAGCCAGAGATGAAAAGAATTCCTCAGAGGAGCTCATTCATACTGAAGGTGAACCATCACAGGACACATCCATTGCAGCTATCAGTATCAATATAAGAACATTGGTGGATCCTTTTGGGTAGTTGAATGTTGCTTGCTGAACAGTACAAGTGAGCACAAGCTGAGAACAGCGACAGGATCAGCTGTGAGAGTTACCATCCTCTCTAATCTTTACTAGCTGGACTCAGAATTGTAGCCGCGGGGAAAGGAGGTACCAATTAAAGGAAAAATGCTCGATACTCAGCAGCAATAATGCAAGTTACTGGCATCCCTGCCAGACACGCTGACCATAATGGCACTGAGAATCACAGAACACAATTGTTGCAGAACGGATGATTGTCATTGGGCTTGTCATGCCTGCATCTGCTCTTTGTAGGAGAAATTTATCCAGCATCATTCCCTCTCCTTCTCCCATTGCCCTGCACATTCTTCCTTTTCAAGTAACAACCCAATTCCCTCTTGAAGGCCTCCATTGAACTTGCTGTACCGTACTCCCACAAGATCAATTTCAAATTCTAACAGCTTGCTGCGTCAAAGCGCTTTTCTTCATGTCACCATTTTTTCCTTTGCCCATTACCTTAAATCAGTGCCCTCTGGTTTTCAAGCCTTCCACCAATGGGGATAGATTTTCCTGATCTATTCTTTTCAGACTCTTCATTGTTTCAAAAACCGCTATCAAAGGATATCACCATCCAGGATAGATTGTTGGTGAGGATAGAGGAGTCCAGTTCAAATGTGTGTTGGAACAATGTTTCAGCCTTTTTGACAATATGCTCCATCGACAGACCAGTAGACCAATACACTCTTTGGACATTGAATCTTGGGTCCTTACAGGCTCAGATAGCAACCTTGCAAACTTTGTTCACTAACACATATGTAAGTTCCACATGTTGGCAGGGGGTTCCCAAGGCGCCATTGATCTTACAGTCAGTTCTTGTTCCATTAACCAAGGAGATGGACAACATTGCTGAGGAAAGTACAAACTCATCTCAAACTATACGTACATTTTCACCAGTTGCACCCAATGCTCACCCAGGGTTACGGCAGGGGCTGGGGGTCAGTGCTGGCCAACAGGGACTCAGGGAAGGGGAAATCAGTGGGGAGCAGTCAAAGAAGGAACATCAGCAGAGATGTAAAAGGAGCTAGGAGTGACAGGAAACATGAAGAATGTGGACAGAGCTGGAGAAAAGGGACCAAAGCCAGAAAGAAAGACTGGGAGCCAAGCCAGAGCTCCAGGAGCTGCAGGAAAGCAGCCAGAGGTGTGGGAAAGCATAGTGGACAGAAACCGCAGTTCCTGCTGAGTGTCTATCCTCATATGTTTGCTGTTTATAGTATTCACTAATCCTCAAATCACAGCGTATTTCCCTCCCATATTTACTGCTTATAAGCTCAATAATGATCCTCCAGCATCAAATCGTCTCCTGCAGAAGTTTTCAAACTCATTGACCTCTCTTAGCAGCACCAATCGACCAGAAACCACATATAGTTGTGACACATGGGCCATAGATCAGACAAGCCAGCATTAGGTTAAAGCAGAAAATGCTGGAAAAGCACAGTAGGCCTTGCAGCAGCTGGGGAGAGAGGAATAGAGTTAATGTTTCAAATGCGAATGGCTTAAAACATTAACTCTGTTTCTCTTTCCACAGATTCTGCCATAGTTCATAGAATCTTAGAATCCTTACACTGCAGAAGAAGGCTATTTGGCCCATTGAGCCTTCCTCCCAGACCCTATCTTCATAACCCTTGCTAATCCCCCCTGATGCTAATGGGCAATATTGCACGGTCAATCCACCTAACTCACACATCTTTGGACCAAGGTAAGAAACTGATGCACCCGGAGCAAACGCACGCAAATACAGGAGAATTGCAAACTCTACACAACAGTAACTGAGGCTGGAATTGCACCTAGTCCCTGGCACTTGGAGACAGCAGTGCCATTGTGCTTCCCCAGCAATCCCTTGTAATTTTATCCAGCATCACATAAGACCATACAAACTCATTCCTTTGACTCTGGTTCACCATTCAATACAATCATTTCTGATCTCATCTTCACCCTCCTGCCCACTTCCAAAAACACCCAGCCCACTACTAATTGAAAACGTATCTGTCCTGCGTTAAAATTCCAGCATACTTTGCGCTCTGGGGTGCACAGATTCTTCAGGTTCATGATCCTTCTCACTTCTCTTTTAAATATGCCTCTCCTTAGCCTAAAATCATGGCCTGTCATTCTAGAATGACCAGTAAGAGTAAACATCTGCTCTATGCGCTATCCTTTAGCATCTTATATACCTCAATTAAATGTCCTCCCATTATTCTAAACACTAGCGAACATAGGCCTAAACTGTTAAATCTCTCTTCATAAGACAAGTCTTTCATCCCTAGAATCAATCTGATGAACCTTCTTTGAACCACCTCTAATAAATTTACATCCTTCCTCAAGTAAGGAGACCAAAACTGTGTGCAATACCCCAAATGCAGTCTCATCGATGTCCTACACAATTGCAATAGCACCTCTCTACTTTTATATATTATTGGCAATGAATGCCAAAATTCCATTTGCCTTCCTTATTACCTGCTGCAACTGCATACTAATTTCTGCGACTCATGCACAAAGACACCCAGATGCCGCTGCACCAAAGCTGTTGACGTTTCTCTCCATTTAGGTAATAAGTTGCATTTTTATTCCTCCAACTAAAATGGATAACCTTGCACGTACCCACTTTAAATCCATTTGTGATATTTTGGCCCACTCATCTAACCTATTCACATCCATTTGTAAATTTCTTATTTCTTCTCTGTAACTTGCTTTCACACCTATTTTAGTATCATCAGCAAATTTGGCTGTGGTGCATTCTATCCCTGTATCCAAGTCATTAATATAGTTTGTAACAGTTAGGACCTGAGGTTGAAACTCAGTGGTACACCACTAATTTCAATCATGAAAATAACATTTATCCCCACTCTTTACTTTCTGCTGGTCACCAATCTGCCTGAAAAAATATCAGTGATTCCGAATCGCACTTCAGAAGCCTGTGGGCGGGACCTAACACATCCAATCGGTGCCTCCAATTGCACATTTGCAGAAAAAGAATGATAGAATGCTGCTGTCCTGCCACATTGCTCCTGGGCTGGATAATGCCTTCCCTAGTCCCCACAGACATTGCCCCATCCCACAACATTACTGACCTTCTTCTCCCTCCACCCCTCTGCCATCCAGACAAATTGTGGGCTGCTCCGCTTTCCCCCTGCCCACCACCACCTCCCCCCCGCCCCACCCATCTCACCACCAATCTCAGGCAGAGTGGAAGTGGACCCTCCTTTCCCTTCACTGATCTCAGGTAGAGCAGCAGCAGAAACATAAACCCCCCTATCACCACCACCACCTCTCCACCACCCCCCTCATTGATCTCAAGCAGAGAGCCGTTAGATGCTCAACACTTACCTCCTCACTAACTGAAGTGCCTGAATTGGGCTTTTGTGGAGCATGTCTGTTTCACGCCAGTTCTGGGTGGGCGAACCCGGTGATAAAGGGGGAAGTGCAGGTAAGGTTGGGTGTGCAGCCCATTAAGTCAATTTAAATGCATCCGTTTTGGGTGCGGCCCCTATCGCAGCCATTTTCGGGTCTTGGTAAAGGGTGAACTGGCACGGAGTCAAGTGCAGATAGTGCTACTACTCACCTCATACCAAATTTATCAAGTTTTCGAGCCCAAAAATGGTTGCAACTTGATGGTAAAATTGGGGCCCAATTTTAGTTTATTTTTCAACACAGCTGACCATGTTTGCAGAATGGTTAGTATCAATTCTGTTTTCCCTTTAACATAAAAGCAAAACACTGCAGATGCTGAACATCTAAAATGAAAACAAAAAATGCTGATTTACTCAGCAGGCCTGGGAGCATCTGTGAAGAAAGAAACATGAACATTTCAGGCTAATGATCTTTTATAAGGTCTGCCACAGCAGCACCTGCCTCTCCTGGTAGGGCTGTCAAGGCTGTATAGCTGCCATCCATCTGATCGAGCCAGCCGTATTAACTGCCTATTTGATTCCTTATTTGGATGACAGGCTGGGGGACTGCCAATTAAGCAGCCCACCCCCAGAGAGATTACTGTGTCAGTCTGTGTCAACAAGCGCAAGTCAGGAATCCCATTTAGTCCCCAGGTCAGGAAACTGGGTGCTCCAATTTCCTCCCATAGTCCAAAGATGTATGGGTTAGATTAATATGCCATGCTAAATTGCCCCTTAGTGTCAAGGGACTGGCAGGGTAAAATGTGGTGTCACCAGAAATAGGGTCTGAGTGGGATTGTTGTCGTTGCAAGCTCAATGTGTTAAATGGCCTCCTTCTGCATTGTAGTATTCTTTCTTTCTATTAAAAAAAGCATAAAGCCAAGTCACTGAAAATTGCCAATTGCAATAGTTGTTCCTGCCGATCCATTGCTTGGAGGTTCCTGCTGGTCTCCCATTCTGGCAATGAACTGAACACAGCTTCCCGGTGTCTTTCTGGGTCTTCATTGCAGATGAATAATAATCCTGTGGAAATTTAAAGCCATATATTTAAAATATTGCAAAAATAGGTAGAGATCTCAAATAAAAACAGTTACTGATCGGTATGTGGATTTGAAGTTTTCAATTTCTGATAGCATTGAGCATTCATAAAGTTGATTCCATAGAGTCATAATAACTAAAATTATCACAAGCATTTGGCAACAAAACTTGTTTTTCCACCTGCACAATGGCATCGCAAAATAATATGTTTCCTACATTAAATGATTTCTTGAAAATGGACGAGGAGCAAATGCACCGAGGGAAAAAGCAGAGTCACTTTACTTAATTTAAAAGGATGCCCCTCCAGTCAAACTGCTGTACACATTAAATACTTACATTTCCATGCAAATAGTGTTGCCTATCATCTTGATAAGTGCTGTACATTTCATTAGAAACAGCTGATTGACTGCACTCCAAACCCACCACGTATACGATCATTACAGAGAAGATATTTTTGTTTAAGAAGACAATCACGGAATTACAGAATAACACAGCAATGAAGGCAACTTTTCAACACATCATATCTTTGCTATCCAATTAGTGTCGTTTTCTGCTTTTTCCCATCCCCCTGCAAATATTTCCTTACAAGTATTTATCTGATTCCCTTTGCAAAGTTACCAATGAATCAGCTTCCATCACCTTTTCTAACGGATCATTCATGATCACAACGACCCCATCCATAGAAGAGCTTTACAAGAATGGTACCAGTAATATGTTATATGTTTTTCTGGAAAAACTGGAATGTTTCCATTTAGTGCAGAGTTCATTCAGAGATTTGATTGAGGTGTTCCAAACCATAGCTGATTTCAATAGAGTGAATAACAAGGAGCTGTTTTCAGTGACAGAACACTGAGTAGACAGAAGCCATGGATTTATGATTATTCGGTGATATCTGGAATATTGGGAAAGACCCCAGAGGCAACATAAGAGGGGAAAACATATATTTATGGAATAATGACCTGTATTTAAATAGCAAATGCCATTAGTATAATATCCCATGGTGCATGGTGATTGAGCCCAGAGTGGAGATACTAGGACAAGGGAATGGGCTTAAAGGAGATTTAAGGAGAAGTGAAGGATGAAAAGGTAGTAACGTTTATGAAGGGAATTCCAGAACTTAGTGCAGAGACAGCTAAAGGCATGGCTACTAATTTGGTGGGGTGAAGAAGTGAACACAGGACAATGTTGAAAGAATGCAGATTTCTTGGATGATTGCAGGACTGGAGTGGAAGGGGTGAGAGGTGAGGCCAATGAGCAATTTTTTAAAAAAGTATGAGGATTTAAAATTTGATATATTTCTGAGTTGGATGTCAAATTAAACCAGTGAGCAGTGGGAGTGATGGATGTACAGGAATGAATGAGTGTTAATAACAGGCAGCATAGTTTTGGATGAACTTAAATTTATGGATAATGGAAAAAGGAATACTGCCCAGAAGAACATTAGAATAGTTGAATCCAGACTTAATAAGAATATTGCGAGGTGATTATGGGTTTACGTGGCATGGAGAAAAGCTTTGTGATGGAAGTAGCAGTAGGCAGTCTTTGTAACAGCTCGAATATGGGGTTGAAAACTTTGCCCTCAGCCCAGCTCAATTTAAATAATGGCCCAGGAGGAGTAGGGAATGATATTTAAGAAGATGTCAAAGGTCATGACTTCAGTTTTCTCAATGCTTAATTGGGTGAAATTTTGTCTCATCCAGGACTGGACCACAAGAAGTAACAAAGGGTCATGAACAAAGTCCAGTCTATCACTCAAACCAGCCTCCCACCCATTCCCTGCGGCCTCAGAAAAGCAGCTAATATAATTAAGGAGCTCATGCACCCCAAATATTCTTTCTTCCACCTACTTCTGTCGGGCAAAAGATACAAAAGTCTGAGATCACATACCACAACTAACTCTCCTTCCCTGCTCCATCAAACATTTGAATGGACCTGCCTCACATTAAGTTGATCTTTCTCTAGACCCTAACTATGACCGAAACACTACATTCTGCATTCTTTCCTTTCCTTCTCTATGTATAGCATGCTTTGTCTGTATAGCATGCAAGGAACAATACATACTAATACATGTGATGATAATAAATCAAATCAAATCAGGATGTCAAATATCAGCAGTAAGATAATAAAGACATTAGAAGTGTTGAGAAAGGCTCTGGGTTGGTAGAGTTCATGAGGAATATATTGCCTATTGTTAGATGATGTTGCCAAGGGACAACAGAAACAACAACATGTATTTATATAGTCATTTTTGAAATAATAAGTCATCCAAGGTTCTTCACAGGAGCATTCTAAAACAGAATACGACAGCACAGTAAGAGTTATTAGTTCAGATGACCAATATTTGTTCTGTAATGTAAAGTAGGAATGCGAGGAATAGGAGAGGGGAATTCTAGAGCTTCAGTTTAAAGTACAGCCACCAATCACAGAGAGATTCAAACAGGAGATGCTTTGGAGACCGGAAGTGGAAGATAGAGGAAATCACAGAGGGCTGTTAGGCTAGAGGTGACTACAGAGATAGGGAAAGATGAGGCCATGAAGGATCTGAAAAAAAAAGAGAATTTTAAAATTAAGGCATTCCTTAACCAGGGGCCAACATAGGTCAATGAGCACAGAGGCAACAGGAATGGGAATAGGAATTCTCTGGTATTCCCACTGCTGCCATAAAGAAGCCAAACATTTGTTCACTGTAGCAGGATCAGAAAATCCAGCTGCGGATGAGGTTGTGCCGAACATATCTATACCTACCAGGCCATAGAACTATCTGTAACTCCCAATCCCATTAAATCCCATGTACTCATCCAGAAGTCTCTTAAAAGACCCCAGTGAGTTCGCCTCTACCACCACTGACGGCAACCAATTCCATTCGCTCACCACCCTCTGAGTGAAAAGCTTACCTCTAACATCTCCTCTGTACTTACCCCCCAGCACCTTAAACCTGTGTCCTCTTGTCTTTCCAGGGAGAAGAGATCTAGCTCCCTCAATCTATCTTCATAAGGCATGCCTCCCAATCCAAGCAACATTCTTGTGAATCTCCTCTGCACCCTCTCAATAGCTCCCACATCCTCTTTGTAGTGAGGCAACCAGAACTGCACACAGTACTCCAAGTGGGGTCTGACAAGGGTCTTATAAAGTTGCAGCATTACCTCCCAACTCCTAAACTCAATCCCTCATGATAAAACTTGTTAGCTGTTAGATTAGTTTACCCAACATGCAAGACAACAGATTGTTAATGTTTTTTAATACCAATTTTTCTGGTGCTTTTGAAATCAGATTTAAAATTACATTTAAAATCATAACATTATAAATCATTACAGATCTATATGTCTTCACTGGACTGCATCTGCTAACAATATGATTATTCTATGCCCAGCAATTTAGTGTATAATGCTCAGGTTAATTTACAAATTCAAATGTAGCACAGCCTAGTTTATTAAATGCTGAGATCAAAAATCTGGTCAAACTAATTTCCTGATGAACCAATTGGTTGTGGATTGTCATTATGTTTAATTGTATAATTTTAAAACATTAAATTGTTGCACAGCTGAACACTGCCATCTGCTACCACAGATTATCACTTTATCATCTTGTAGTCTAGAAACTGTAGTGCTGTGTGAATCTCAATATCAAAAGCACCAAACAACCCTGAGTTTGAAGGAGAATTGCCCCTGCCCCATAGGTTGAGGGGAAGATACAGGCTGGATTTTTTTAACTCAGTCATTTTACGCATTTTTACTGCAATGGAAAGAATGGGAAAGGAATGATACCTCAAAGCAAGATGCTGTGAAAATAGGCATGGGAAGGGCAGCAAATTTCAATCATTAAATATTCTGATGAGAAAAGTTAATTAAAGGAGACAATCCCTCAACAGAAATTCCTCTGAAACCCTGAAAATACTTCCCCTGAAAATAACAACTTAAGCTGCCAGATCTAGGAACAAATATGGAAAAGGTTCTATCTGAAGAAATATTAGAGTATTCACTTCCAGGTGTATATGCATATTCAAATTTACCTTTCTAATATTAATTGACGAATTTGGGGTTGGATCATACCAGCCAAGATAAATTAACAAAGGTGCCTTACGCAATAGTAATATGTCCAAAAACAGTTAAGGCATTGCTAATTTGCACAAGCTGTCCAATTTGCAGAATGCTTGTGTAATTCACAAATAAATATTAATGCAAACAAGGTTTGGTGGATTTTGATAGGAATAACAAGGAGTCCACATAGTGCTTAGATAGTAAGAATCTCAATGGAGTGGAGGAGTAATGGAATCTTAACGAATAGTTACACAATTCATTGGTGATGCACCAGTAATCTGTAAACTTGGCACTTCAGATCTAAAGTAGTCAGGTAAACTCAAAAGGTTATCTATCATAGAATCCCTATCGTGCATAAGGAGGCCATTTGGCCCATCAATCCTCAATCAACAATAATTCCACCCAGGCCCAATCCCTGTAACCTGAAGCATTTACTTCGCTAGTCCCTGAAAAGCGAGAAGCAATTTAGCATGTCCAATCAACCTCACTCACAGATCTTTCTGGGAGGAAACCAGAGCACCCAGAGGAAACCCATGCAGACAAGGGGACGATATGCAAACTCCACACAGACAGTCACCCAAGGTTGGAATTGAACCTAAATCCCTGGCACTGAGGCAGCAATGCTAACCGCTGTGCCACCAAGTACCATCTTCTCTCTCTACAAATGCTGGCACTTTCTGTTTTTAAACTTCACCTTGGGGGTCATTTCTAGGGAACAAAAATGGAAAATCAGGGAGGTTATGCTAAAAATGGGCCAGGGTTGTGGGCTTTCTCCTCTAGCTACCTGAGGATTCGGCATCAAACACATGGCTGCTTCTCAGCGATTTAACACTCCAATAAGTGCTAATTTACTGCAGATGAGACTTTGACTTCTCAGTCAGGAGGAGTCCCACCTCAGAAGTAGCTCTGTATTCCCAATAATGTTTTAGTGCAGCGGCCAGGAGATTCTCGCACCAGCTGACTCATGGGGTTCACATGAGCATACGTGCCCCACTTGCATCTTCCAATGCTGGATTTCCAGCTGCATTTACGGGGAGGCACAGGGACCATTTACATGGTCATTGCAATGGAATGTAAATACAATTAGCAGGCTCGTGACTGAACTCTCCTGACCTGCTGGCATTGTCCATCCCACCAGAGTATTGCACTCTAGCATCTTGACAGTGCTAAGGGGACAGGGTATATGGGAATGGGGCCTAGAATGTGATCGGTTGCGGTGGTGGGGTGTGTCCCACTGCCATTCTGCATAGATGTCGGTGGGGGAAGCAGGAAAGCCAGCGATTGGGGCAGGCGAACTTGGTGGCAAAGAGCACTAGAGATTGTGGCAGGCTGGGAGAGGCGGTGAGTTGAGGCTGGGCCCGTGAATGGTTGGGCAGGGGGTGGAGCAGTGATTGGGCTGTGGGTAGGCAGAGAGTTGCATTGCAGGAGTCGCAGACCTGGCCAGCGATTGAGCTGGCCAGCAATCAGGAGGTCATCAATGTGGAGCAACTGAGTATGCGCTGATCTTGGCATTAACAGTTGGCACACGTACAGTGGCCCATTCAGCATGTGGATTTCAGCCTCTCCAGCCCCTAAAATTTGATGATATTCATGCTGGTGGCCTCGGCATTGTATAGAATGTGAGAAATTCTCTGAACTCCCACTGAAAAGAATAGCATGAGTTACTCCAGTTTTCACACAAATTCAACACTTAGAATTTTTTGGGCGAGAGAATTAAAAGTCCCAGGAGTCTAAGATTAGGTAGGTTTTGGGGATCCAAGGGCAGCAAGGAGATGTGAAGCCTGAAGAAAGGTGTAGAGAGGTTTATTGAGATATTGGGATGTAGAGGGAGAAAACACCCACAGCAGTCAAACATTTTGTATGATGGGGGGAATTGGTGAAGGGGCGGGGGGGGGGGTTTAAGGGCATGGTGGGAGCACCCCATTTTGAAAGGAGGCCACTGATGGTAGCCCTCAACCTCACTTCCTCCCTGAGTCAGATAAGTTTCTGAACTTTGTCTCAAACTTCCCAATTAATTGGCATTTAAGGGCTTCAATTTGGGCAAGTGTGGGATGGAAGGGCGTCAAGTTTGCTCCTTATCCTAAGTTTTGAAATTTATTAGTAGCTGTTGAATGTCAAAGAGTCTCAAAGGTGATAAAGAACATTTTACAGGCGACATCTGATGAAATGGAATCAGGCATTTAAAATTTTATTATATAATAGAAACATGAAAGGTTTTAATATGTGTGAAATCTAAGTTTTCAGAGAGATATTTGGAAATTATGGAGAACTAAGATGAAAATGGGGAAAAAGTATTTATGAAAATGTGTTTTAGTTGCTGTATGGAGAAAGTCCCACAGGAAGTCAATTCCTAATTTTTGGAGTGTGCTGAAAGACTGTGAAAGTCTTTTAATTGAAGAAAGCAATTGCATTTTGGGCCAGGAGAAGCAATTTGTTTTGAGACTCATTTTGGAAAAATCACATCAGCATGGATTTGTTATGGGAAGCCATAGATTATGCTTCTGCTTTATGTGAGACCGATTGTTCAATTTGGATAACATCCCCTGGATTTCATGGATTTTGCCAAGGAAATTAATTTCATAGCACACCTTCGCTGAAACATTTTGGGGGTTATCTTTGACAACTGATTTCTCATCATATATCTTTAATCTTGTCTGTTTAAGATTTAACTTTTCTTTCTTTTTATACATGTTTAATTCTTTTAATTTTTAAAGGTTATCGCTGGTGTCCTGTGCTTTTGTGCTTTCCCACTTCATTTCTACAATACTAAAATAATTACAGTCAACCAAGATGAATTTCAGTCAAAAATTTGGCTTATTCTGCATTCTCAATTACAATCATAACAATTTGACCAAATGGAACAGTTGAAGTGGTTGGTATTACTGTATTTAAGGAGAAGCATATGAAGGAATTACATCCAAGCATAAAATTCAGGTTAGATTAATTACTGAAAGGGGCATGACTAGTGACTGAAGTAGCATCTGGAGATCCAAAAGCACTCATATGAAACTGAAAAAAAGTTTAGTATAATCACTCGTGTGGAGTGTTGCACTCTAAAGAAAGAGTTGAAGAAAGCCAGAGAAATAGCAAGATGATGCCAGTGACCTCACTAAAACTATGGTGACAACAAATAAATGAGCATGATGGAAAAGGAATAGGAGGATGGCTGATAAGTGGGAGGAAGCTCATGTGAAGCATGAAGGTTGACAATGACTTTAGTCTATGCTGTAGACTCAATGTCAATATTGTTACACTAAAATGTTCAACTTAAGGAATCCCAAACTACTACTGAAAAAAATTGCAGTTAGCCAGAATTAAAAGAAGTGCCATGTCAATGCAAACAGGCCAATTTCAAACATATTTATAATGTCGACAAAGGGCTTTTTTGTCTTAGGATCTCACACAAATTCAAAGCAAAGGGACTGGATTTTACAGGATGCCATACTTATTGCATCCCACCATGACTAAAAAGTTTATCGGAAATCAATTGACAAAGAAAAAGTCCCCTACCTGCAGCAAAAGTATCCTGCAGGTGGAAATAGCTGGGTAAGTGTGGGAGGGATCAGGCTCCTCAGGAGGGAGGTGCGAGGTAGCTACAGGTGTGGATTTTGCAGTGTAGACAGAGAGAAGAAAAGAAATTGGATTACTTTCGGTGGAGGGTGCGATTCAGTTGCCACTACATGTAAAGAGCACCCCTCTGAGGATGATGCATCCCATTTCTTCCTGCCCTTTAAAAACCTTTCTGAAAGAACAAGCTGCCCACCCCCGACTGCACAATATTGGTCTCATTATTTGAAAAAATGTAAGTAAGTTAGAAGTAGTTCAGAGAAGATTTATCAGATTAACATCCAGGATAGGCAGGTTGTTTTATGAGGAAAGATGAGAGAGGCTAGGTTTGTGTCCACTAGAATTTGGAAGACTAAGAGGTGGCTTGATTGAAATCTTTAAGATCCTGAGGGGTATTGACAGGGTGAATGTGAAGGAGTTGTTTCCTTTTGTTGAAGAATCTAGGATGACCAAGGGTCACCTTTTTAAAAATAGGGTTTGCTCATTTAAGACAGAGATCAGAAGAATATTTTTTCTCTCAGAGGTTTATAAGTCTCTGAAATTTTCTTCCTCAAAAGGCAGTGGAAACAGAGTTTTTGAGTATATTCAAGGCAGAGGTAGATAGATTCTTGATTAACAAGGGGGTGAAAAGTATTTAGAGGTAGACAGGAATGTGGAGTTGAAGTTATATCCAGATCAGCCATAATCATATTGAATGGTGAAGCAGGCTCGAGGGGCTGAATGGTCTACTCCTTCCTCTAATTCATATGTTTGCACATATGTTTGTACATCTGTCAACTAGCAACTGATGTGGGCACCATAATATCGGGGACAACTGGCTGGTTAATAAGCTCGGTTGACCCCTAATTATTTATTTACATGTGGTAGATAGGCTACCAAATCACCATTCTCCCCACTCTACCCCATATTATGGGGGACAGTTCATGGGTGCGTGAGAGGATTGTGGACTTGCTACCCTTTATATTTTACATGCCTGGCCCCTATCAAGTGCACACCAGATGACGTGCTATGAAGTACAACCCACAGTGCAAACTTTGTTCTCATTATTAGATATTTATACAGGAATACTGAGACTGTCTTCAAAATAAGGAAACTAGAAGATCCAAAATCAAGGACTTGTGTGGTATTTCCCAATCTAGCCTATTTCCATCCCACTGCCAGTGAGACTGAAGAATTTGGTGCTCAACCAAAGCTCCAGTCACTAAAGTGGTACGGGAGAGTCTGAACCTCAGGCAAGATTGGAGGTTTCCGCCGCCTGTTAACTGCAGAACGCAAAGTCAGAAGGTTTATGTTCAACTTGGTGTTCTGCTAATGAATTTTCATGCTGTATGCAGCTACACAGCCTCAGAAATGTTCCTTGATGTATACTCTCATCAAGACATGCTTTTATCTAACATCCTTTCTACACAATGCATTCTGATTCACTGTGCGTTTTAGCTAAGTGCATACATATCAAAGAAAATTGTGTGTGAACTTAGGAAGGATGAACCAGAAACCATTTACAACATCCCATCAAGACAATAATCCCCAGCTGATGTCATTACTCATCCTGTACACATTTCTTGATCCTGTTTAAATCAAACAAAATGGAAAATAATGGAAACATTCTGTCTGGTAAAGAGCATGTGTGAAAAAAGCAGACCAGTTAACAGTTCGAATATGAGAATATACTTTATTCCAGTAACTTCATTATTTTGCTGTTATCTCCATTCTAATGCTTTTGTTTTAATCATGATGTAGAGATGCCGACGTTGGACTGGGGTAGTAAGAACTCAGTAAGAATTTAGCAACACCAATTTTAAATCCAACCGATTTATTTGATAGTAAATCTGCAAGCTTTCGACACTCTTGTGCCTTCATCAGGCAAATGCAGTGTTCTGCTCTGCAATCGCACACATATCAATACTGACAGTCACAGATTGCTGATTAGAATGCGAATGTGTTGAAAGCTCGCAGATTTACTATCAAATAAATTGGTTGGATTTAAAATTGGTGTTGCTAAATTCTTACTTTGTTTTAATCAAGCAGTTATGTCAAAAGAATATTGATTGTGTTACATCTGTCGACTTTTTGCAAAAGCATTCCAATTGAAATCACACTGCACCGTATTAGTAATGAATGTGTTAATTTGCTCATCTCACATTATTTTGCCTGCTAATAATTTAATTAAATATGTAACATAGAGAAGATCAAAGCCAATGTCCTCAGACCTGGCCACAAGTTCTGCCTTTGATTCTATCCCTCTGGCAGCTGCATGAAATTGAACCAAAGGTATGTGATCTTAGTGTTCTGTTTGACTCAGATGAGTATTATTTAATCATCACAGGCTTGCGCATAGAAACAGTGAAGATAGGAGTAGGAGAAGGTCGTTCGGCCTCTCGAGCCTATTCTGCCATTCATCACGATCATGGCTGATCATCCAATTCAGTCAGCTGGCAAAGTCTTACCGATTGGGAAGGTAGTGTTGAATCATCTTCTTCAATGTTTGCAGGCTACCATGACAACTTTGGTATCATTGAATGGTGTGCAAGCCCATTTCATAGAGCAAAAATGATACCACATTGTCTTGTGGGTCTGTAGTCTCAGAAAAGCCAAACCTGATTAGATTGTAAGATATCTTTTCCCAAGATACATGAGCAAACCAGATGAGCTTATATGGCATATAAAACATATAATCTGATCATTTTCACATTGCTGCTTGTGCAAATACACTACACACAAATTGGCTGTTACATTTCCTGCATTATAAAGTGACTGCACATCCCAAGCACTTTGCTAACTGTAAAATGCTTTGAGATATTCAGTGGTCATGAAGAATTGCTATATTTATATAATTCTTTCTTCTTTCTTGATCTCTTTTCAAAGATCTGCTATTTCGGTCTATTGTGGAGCATAGTTTCAACCCTGTCATATTTTCTCAGCATGAATTCGGCTTTGATTGAGAAAAAATTAGTTTATTCAACAACTTAAAATTGATAATCTA
Organism: Sphyrna mokarran; assembly: GCA_024679065.1. Taxonomy (NCBI): domain Eukaryota; kingdom Metazoa; phylum Chordata; class Chondrichthyes; order Carcharhiniformes; family Carcharhinidae; genus Sphyrna; species Sphyrna mokarran. The sequence goes on along the minus strand of JAGIQG010000005.1, from coordinate 85,879,185 downwards.
ACCCACTGAAAAAAATTTATTTCAAATTTTCTCACTATCTGAGACTTGACTCAAAACACTTAATCTTAAGAAAAATCTACAAAGTTTCTGGTGCTCCCACAAACATACACAAAATTCAAATATACTTATCAAAGTTTACATGGTTACTTTCATTAAGAAAACATTATGCGGAGCATGCACTTCCAGCTGCATGCTACGTACAACTAGGACTGTGATATTATAAAATGATCTCCCACATCTAACATTTCCCATCCAAATTTGTTTCTTTCTGTGGCTTTCTTACATTCTCAGAAGCTAAGCATCATCTTGTTTCCTAGAGCATACAATTTTCTCCAGATGTACTTATCTGTTAAATAATGATGCCAATTCAACCAGCTCTTTTTTTAAAAAAGGAAGGCATTTATCATCCCAGCAATAATTGTTTCAACTGGTTGTTGATTTTCACATCTGCAACGTTTTGGGGCCGATTTTACCAACAATTTGTGCCTGTTTTCGGGCACAAATTTGCAGTAAATTCAGGTGTCAGGCCTTTAACGCAATCTGCACCCAAATCCAAGCAAATGACGACTTTACTGACACCTGATTCAGGCATGCATTTAAACTGATGTAATGAACCGCGCACCCAACTCTCCCACCAAATCCCACTTTAACTTCTTCTGGTCCATTCCACTGAAAGCGACCTGCAAAATAAAAATCCAAAGCTGATTTTTATTTTGCATGGGAGCCTCCGAAGCAGCTTCAGAGCCTGCAATGACTCTCTGACCAGATTTGGTGGTGGTGGTAGTGGTGGGGGGAGGTGGTGGTGGTGGTGGAGGAGGAGGAGGAAGAGGAGGCAGATCAGATTTACCTCTGGGGGATGGGGCGAACGGGCTGATCATTGTCCGGTGGGGGGGAGCCCAATCGTTCAGTGATGGAGGGTGGTGAGGATAAATCTCTGATGGGGGAAACAGAGGGGTCTGAAACAGAGGGGTCTGCTACCACTGTGTGGGCGACTGATGAGGAGGGAGAGTAGGGGTCCGTTGTCACTCTGTGGATGACCCCTCCTCCCCGCTCCCGACCAGAGGAATGAATCCCTCCTCCTGGAGTGGACATGCAGCCTCCACCTCCCTCCTCCCTCACGCCCACCCATCACAGGATGATGTGTGTCAGAGAGCCACTCCATCTGCTTTTTTTTTCCTTTCCCACCCAGGCATGCTTTTTCAAAGTCTTTTCAAACTGCACATGCACAGTTCAGAGCTCTGAACATTCCGGCTGTGCTAAGCCCTGCCCACAGTGCAGATCGGACCGGAGCCGGCAAAAAGCGTGCTGCAAAGAGGATTCCAGGTTCGGACCTGTATTATGCCCAAATCCGGCTTTTAGGTTCCAAATGTTAAAATCATGCACTTTGTAAAAGAAAATCCATCTAATCCCAAATCATGACTGAGTATAACAGCAAAGTATCCTGACATCTCTGGCTCTGTATTGTAACATGTAGGGAGGTTCATCTTTTCCATTTCACGATACTCTCTGTAATTGATGCTCTGCATTGGGGCCGATGGATGATGGAAGCAACCTAGATATTGCAAGTGTGGAATCATGATCTACGCAAGATCATTTTCCATTTATCTTTTGTGAGGCACAACGAGACGGGTTAACCTGTGGAGAAGGTTGTGAAGAAAGCATATAGTATGTTAGCCTTTATAGGAAGGGGTATAGAGTACAAGAGCTGGCCTTTAATGTTGCAGTTGTATAAAACGTTGGTTAGACCTCATTTGGAATACTGCGTCCAGTTCTGGTCGCCTTACTACCGAAGGACGTGGAGACTCTGGAGAGAGTGCAGAGGAGGTTTACCAGGATGCTGCCTGGTATGGAAGGTTTGAGTTACGAGGAGAGGTTAGGCAAATTGGGACTGTTTTCCTTAGAAAGACGTAGAGTTAGAGGAGATCTAATAGAGGTGTACAGGATTGTGAGGAGTATAGATAGAGTAAACAGGGTTAAGCTTTTTCCTAGGATGGACTCTAATAGCACGAGGGGTCACGGGCTTAGGGAGAGGGGGGTAAGGTATAATTTGGATGCTAGAGGGAGTTTTTTCACAGAGAGGGTGGTGTGGGTATGGAACGCGCTGCCAAGTAAAGTGGTGGAAGCAGGTACTCTGGAGTTATTTGAGAAATACTTAGATGAGCACATGAACAGAATGGGAATGGAGGGGTATAGAAAACTGATTTAAAATAGGGATCATGAGCTTTGGGAGTCCCTGGGAAGTGTGTAAATAGATGATGATATTGATGTACTTGTTTTTATCCCACAGGTGCTTTGGTCCACCTTGTTGTCTAACAAGGGGCGTACACGCGATGGGTCGTGAGAGGGCTGCTCTTGGATTTTTTTCGAGAGTATCCTAGTGCTTCACGTTGTTAGTGTACGCTTGACTTGGACCATTTGATGGGCAACACAACAGCTGAGTGACTATCGCTGTGCTGTGCAGATACATGGATTTGGGCCTGTGTCTGTGGGAGTTTGCGCATTCTCCCCGTGCTTGCGTGGGTTTTCTCCGGGTGCTCTGATTTCCTTCCACATCCCAAAGATGTGCTCTTAGGCTAATTGGCAAAACAAATTCTCCCTAAATTATCTCAAATTTGGTTTTTAATCCATAGATCTATAAACATAGACAGGGATCGCGGGTAGAGGTGGGAACATCGGGGTGGCAGCGTGGGCTCGTTGGGCCGAAGGGCCTGTTTCCTGTGCTGTTTTGTTCTTTGTTCTTTGTAGCTTGCAGCTTTGCCTCGATTTGATAATTTTGTTAAATGATTCTTTTTCCTTCTCTGTTGTTGTTTTTTGGCATTAGTTTACAGGAAACTTAATGCATTCTATTTTGATATTTATTATTCCATACAAATACAATAATTATTACTCCTTAGCTCATTTAAATAATGATCTTTCAAATGCTACAAATCTCTTGGATGTGATTCTCTGGCCCCGCTCATTCAGGCACAGATCATGTTGGGGTTGTGTGCAATTGGACACTCAGGGGGCAGGGATTGTAGTGCATTTAGTGCCAGGGAGAATCTCCTACGCACAGTAAGAACATGATTAGTTTAGCATAGTTAAATACAGTCTGTTGGATTTAAGCCCAAGTCTCCCTGCTCCTGGCATTAGAAGGCTCTCAGGAATAGCAGGAACCTGGCACGATTCACAACTGGTTTCCAAAACCAGAAACAGAATGTAATGATGGCTATGCCGGAGGGGCTCAAAAACCATTGAAGCTTCAGGGGGTTCAGAAAAATGGCTGGGTACTGCTTTGGCACTGTCCCTGCATCCTGATAGTGCCAACCTGCATCAGGTTGGTGGTGCCAAAGTGGGACCTGAATGGAGAGAGGAACCTGAAATTTGGGTGAGGGTACATGTGGTGTAGGAGTTGAAACTAGTGGGGGCTTCATTCATTTTTGAGGGGGGGGGAGAGTTGTTGGTAGCAGCAAGTATTGTGTGTGGGGAGGCTGGGAGGATGTTGATTCCAGTGAATAGGGGGATGGTCGTACCCGTTGAGGGGCGTGGGGGAGGAGGAGGGAGGGGGAGATGGGTTTGTGTAGAGTTGTTTGAAGATTGAGGTGCTCTTTAAAAATGGTGCCCCAATCTCCAAGGAGAAGGTCTTGCCAGCATCATTAGGTCCCCACTCCAAAATTAGAATGTAACTCAGTCCATCATGCAAACCAGCCTTCCATCCATTAACTCTGTCTACATTTCCCGCTGCCTTGGGAAAGCAGCCAGCATAATCAAAGACTCCACACATCCCAATCAAATTCTCTTTGCACCCCGGACATACTGAAACAATAGCCTGGCATAGTCATACTCACACCTCCTTCCATCAAGAAAAAGATACAAAAGTCTGGAAACACATGCCAACAGACTAGGAACAATTTCTTCCCTGATGTCATCAAACTTTTGAATTGTTCTTTCAAATATTAAGCTGACCTTTCTTTCCATACTCCTGTGACTACACCCTATCCTTTTCCTTTGCCCCAATGCACTTTGTGAATGGTACGTTTTGCCTGTATTCTGTGCAAGAAATATACTTATCACTGTTTCCCAATGTGTGTGACAATAATAAATCAAATCAAAGCAAAGTCATTGGAGCTGATTTTCATTTTTGGGTCAAGGCCCAGGTGAGCATTGGAAGCTCCCATTCAAAGGAAACAGCCATTTAATATACAATGGGGTAATGTGTGTGCAGATTGGATATCATCCCGTATGCAGCACACCGAGTACCAAGTTGCTGGGAGCTGATAGCTCAGGTCATTCTCGCTGCAGGAAGCAGTGGTATAGTAATAGTGTGACTGGATTAGTGATCCAGAAACCAGATTAATGTTCTTTAACACATGGGACCTATCATGGTAGCTGCTGGACTTTAAATTCAATTAATAAACCTGAAATTATGAGCTAGTCCAATGGTAACCATAAAACCATTGTTGTAAAAACACATCTGGTTCACTAATGTCCTTTAGCGTAGGGCATCTACCATCCTTCACTGGATTTAGCCCACATGAGTCCTGACCCACAGCAATGTGTTGGACTCTGAAATGGTCTATCAAGCCATGATAGGAAGAGTCCATAAGGAATGAAACCGGACAAACCACTTGGCATCACCTTCGGTATTGGAACCAACAACAGCAAACTCAGTCCTGTTGACCCTGCAAAGTTCTTTTTAGTAACATCTGGTGGTTGTGCCAAAATTGGGAGAGCAACTAGTCAAGCAACATAATAAGTCTGACATAATCATGCTTACAATGTCATACCTGGAAAGCAAAGTCCCAGGCACCACCTTCACCATTTCTGGGTATGCCCAGTTGCATCAGCAGGACTGAGCCAACAGAGCTGGTGGACAGTGGTACATAGAACATAGAACATAGAACATTACAGCACAGAACAGGCCCTTCGGCCTTCGATGTTGTGCCGACCAAAATAAAAAGCAATGCCCCTCCAAACTAAACCATTCCCTTCTCTTCCATATACTTATCAATTAATCCATATACTTATCAATTAATAGTAATAGTTGGGAGGCAGTTGTCCAGAGCAATACCAATACTAGACACCATGAAGTCTCATAAAATCAGATCAAACAAGGGCAAAAACCTCCTGCTGGTTATCACTTACTTTCCCCTTAAGTGATAATTCACCATTTAGAGGAAGCAACGACAGTGGCTAAAACACGGAATGCACTTTGAGTGGGGTTTTCAGTGTTCACCACCAAAAAGTGGCTTTGAAGACCATGATTGACTAAGCTGGTTGAGTCCTAAATTGAGTTTGTGTCTTTATATGCCGTGTTTGTCAACAGAACTCACACTTATCTGATGAAGGAGCAGCGCTCTGAAAGCTAGTGATTGTGCTATCAAATAAACTTGTTGGACTTTAATTTGGTGTTGTGAGACTCAACTGACTTAAGAACAACTTCTTCCCTGACGTCATCAGACTTTTGAATTGTTCTTTCTTACATTAAGCTGACCTTTCTCTTCACACTCCCTGTGACTGCAACATTATATTCTGCACCCTATCTTTTTCCTTTTCCCCTATGCTTGCTGTGGGCTTACTGTGTTGAGCCCAGCCCAACTCTGACATCTCCACATCATGAATCCTAAAGGACATAGCCGCCAGGCTGTAACTTTGGTAAGCAACAAGGGAGATAATGAAGAGGGAAAAGAACTTGACCTCATCCTTAGCAAACTGTCACAGATGCATCCACCCATGACATTATTGGTAAAAATGGCCACCATACAGTTGCAGGAAGGCAAAGTCCTATGCTCATATTGAGAATACCCCTCACTGAGTGATAGGCTCCAAGTAATGGCCAAGTCACAGCAGGCCACAGCTGAGGGAGGCTTCTCAGAATTCTGCGGCCCATGGCTGAGAGAACTTGCAGGAACCAGTGGGACAATGGTGAGACACAGTGGGGTATGGCAGCAGCCCTTGAAAATGTTGCCTAGCTGTAGAAGATCACGGCTGAGGGCTTGCAGAGTGTGGTCCTGTCTCAAAGGGCATTTGCTACGGCCATTATGAGGTGGCTCCCAATTCAGATGGCCATCTGAGAGCTTGACCACCATGGGTAGGCAACCCTCCAGCACTGATGGTGCCAGGTGATGTCAGAGCTTCTAGAGCTCATGGCAGAAAAATCGTCGTCCATGCAATGACCCAAGGACCCACAGAAGTTCCAAGGGAGGAGGAAGGGCTCAAGCCCATCCCAGGGCTTTGCAGCCAAGAAACTCTGGCTGCGGCTACACTTCTGACTCCTCCACACCACCCCCCCCCCCCAACTTCCTGACACCAGGACACTTCAGGGGCAGTGGGATGAAGACACTGTCATGGAAAAATGCCAGACACCTGGAAGCATGTCAGGGTCCTCAAGGACATCCACCACACGCATCATAGGCCACGGAGCAATGTAGGCAGCCGGCCCTCTCCACCTCTGATGTACATTTTGGGGAGTCACCGAGACATACTGGTAGCCACATAAAGTTAAGAAGTTGTAGTTGCACTGAAATAGCATGGGTGAAGGGCTGCTCTAATTGGAAAGATATTTTAACAACTTGATGTTTTCTACTATTTTTATGTATTATTTAAACAACTTTATTGCAATTAAATGTTTTTTCAGCACCCACTTGTGACTAATTATTCTGAAATAGAATCCCATTCCATTGATAATCGCTGGAGAGATGCTTCATGTTAATATCAGTCAGGGAGGCCCCTCAATGAAGTGTCACTGAGAAAAGGAAGCTATTGGTTCCCCAGACCACACGAGTGATTCCCTCCCATCCTCCACCCTATTTGCCCCAGGAAATTTCAGAAAACTTACCACTACACAGATGTGGGCCCAGGTGCCAGTGCGCGTGTGAAGCTGAGTTAGGAGTCAGACTAGTTTGCACCAGGTCATTATCACAACGGTGTTAGTGAGTCGTCATCATCATTTTTCTGCCTGCAAAAAATTCACTAACACAGAGTAGCCAGGCCCACCACTCTGTGTAACAATGTTACAGGAGTGGGGGGGGGAGGGGGGGGGTGGAAATGAACCCGTAGACACAAACCTCAAGCGAGTGAACTGCCTGGTAATTAGGAACAACCTTCGTGTGCCTTGTTTGACTGCCAGCCCTCCAGTGTCTGGGTGGTATTCCTCAGTGTGCTCTTCTTCCTCCTGATCATCCTCCCCAGCTTGACATCCTCCTCCTGCTCCTCCTCCAATAGGTCACATCTCTGCAGAGCCAGATTGTACAAGGCACAACAACAACCATATTGTGGGAAGAAATCGCAGTGTGAAATTGAAGAGCCCTACCAGAGCGGTTCAGGCACTGGAATCTCATTTTGAGGAGCCCAATGCCCCTCTCCACTATCGCATGGGTGGCTGCATGAGCCTCATTATAGTGAGTCTTGGCCTCAGACACAGGCGTCATCTGCCATGTCCAAAGCAGGTAACCCATTTTGCCCAGGAACAATCCCCGCAGCCTGGGCTCCTCCTCAAATGCCTTCAGAATGTCCAAGCTCCAGACAATGAAGCTGTCATGCACACTGCCTGGATGCCTGGTGTAGACATGCATGATGTTCATGTTATGGCCACACACTAATTGAACATTCAGGGAGTGGAACCCCTTTCTGTTGATGAATCCTCATGGATTCTGTAGGGAAACCTTAGGGGTGATGTGTGTGCAGTCGATGGCCTCCTGTACATTAGGCATCCCTGCAATGGATTAAAACCCTGCAGCCCAGGCTTCCTGGTCCAGATTAAATTTGATATGCTGTCCAGGCTGAGCATACAGGCCTTCAGTGACCTGTTTGACACAGATGAGCACATGTGACTGGGAGTTGCATATTTCTGCGCAAGGGGTCCAGAAGGAGCCAGTCAGATAAAAGTTCAGAGTGGCTGTCTATTTGACAGCCACCAAGAGTGGGTGCCTCCCCTGTCCTGCCTCTAAGTGCCAGGTCCTGCAAGAGATTGCACAGATGTTGCAATGTCTCCTTTTGGAGGCAGAGACATGTCTGACGTCTTTTGAAATGACACTCGTTCACAGAACTGACAGGGTCTCTGCTCCCTCCTTCTCCTACACCGCCCCTCCCCCCTCTGGTGAATGACAATCATCTCTCTTTACTCCTGTAAGTGGTAGGGCCTGGGCCTCCTGTGGCCGCAGTTCTTTCTCCAACTCCTCCTCCTCTTCAGCCCCAGCAGCAACGAAAGAACAGCAAGATCGATCGGTTGCATCACAAAGCCATCTGAATGTGGTGGGGGGAGCTGTTAAAGATGGGGATAAACATATGTAGAGGTTAAGGAATGCTGCTGCTTGCCCCAGCACAACCACAGTCACTGTCCATATACCCAATTCCCCCAGCTACATGCTCTCCACATTCGCAGCCACCCCTATTCCCCCAGCTACATGCTCTCCACATTCGCAGCCACCCCTATTCCCCCAGCTACATGCTCTCCACAATCGCAACTCCACCCATATTGTAGGTCCACCCATTACCCCAGCCACATGCTCCCCACAATCACAAACCGCCCCCCCATTCTCCCAGCCACATACTCCTCACAATCACAAACCCCACCCCCCCCTACATTCTCCCAGCCACGAGCTCCCCATAATCACAGCTCTTGGTAAGGTTGAGAGGCTGCAGCAGTTCAATTTGCAACGACTTTGTGCACATCCTTCAGTTGGAAGTGAGCTGAGTGCACCAGGACCCAGCAGCACCATAAGACCCAAGGTCAGTGCTGAGACCCAGGTCCATGCTGCAAGTGGGACATCAGAGATCCTGCTGACACACAGCCCCCATCCCCCTCCCACATACTCACAGAACCACCACCGACCCGAGACAGAAAGTGGCCACAATGAAAGGACATCCATGAGTAGCAAAGAGCCATCGGATGCTATGCACTTAGCTCCTCACTAATCCTCACTGATGGAGCACCCAAATCGGACTTTTATGGAGTATGTCTGATTTGCATTGATTCTGAATTGCTGAATGCAATGATAAAGGGGAAGGCTGGTAAAGTTGGGCGTGCAGCCTTTAAGTAAATTTAAATGCATGCAAATGCATTCAGACGGCTGTCGCACTCAATTTTCAGCCTTGGTAAAGGGGGAATGGCATGGAAGTAGATGCAAATCATGCTACCTGCCTTATGTCCAACTTTACCAAATGTTCACACTTGGTAAAATCAGGCCCAATTTTGAATTCAGCCAAAAGGTTGTAAAGTGCCCAATTGGAAAGTGAGGTGTTGTTACTCCAGCTTGCATGGATCTTTAGTGGAACATTGCAGTAGGTCAAGGACAGGAATGTAAATTTGAGAGCAGGGTGGTCAATTAAAATGGCAAGCAAATTGAAAATTGGGTTCATACTTGTGGATTGAACAGAGATGTTCTATGAAGCAGATACCCAGTTTGCATTTGGCATCCTCATTGAAGAGGAGACTGCATTATGAGGAATGAGTGCAGCATACTAAATTGAAAGAATTATAAGGAAACCACTGCTTGACCAGAAGATATGTTTGGGGCCTTGAACAATGCAAGAAAAGGAGGTAAAGGGGAAGGAATTGCACCTATTATGATTATATGTGAAGATTCTTCAGGAAGGGGATTGAGTGTTGAGGTGATACAAACACTTCTGGATTCTGTGCAACATGACTTTCTGAAAATCTGGCCCAAATCCATGATAATTGTGGAGGATTAGATCATGCTTAGCCCCACAATGGACAAAATCAGACAAGAGTGCATGCTTAGAACCTGAACCAGCTGCAACCCTGTAAGATATTCCCAAAGAGTGGAAACTCTGACAATGGGATTGAGAATTCTGGAACTGATTCCTGCTTGCTTCTTATTAAGGGCTCTTAACTCATCCTGATGTTGTAAAGATACAGTATAGTTCCTATGTTTCTCTTGACACAGGCTATCAAATTTGCTGAATTTTTCCAGCACTTTCTGTTTTTATGTCACAGTAACATTTTTCCACCCCATCCCCTCACTGAAATTATATCACCCATCATTTGTTATTTTTTTATTTGTAACTAAGGTTCTGACAAAGAGTCATCCAGACCTAAAACATTGGCTTCCTTCTCTCTTCATCAATGCTGTCAGACCTACTGGGATTTGCAGCATTTTCTATTTTTATTTGTGTTATATTTAAGGTCTCTTGTTTTGGATTCTCTCAGAAATGCTTACATTCTTTTCACATCTACCGTGTCCAACTCATTCATAATTTTAAAGAACTAGATCAGGCTTTGCTCATTTGTGATGCTGTTTTACATATTTTGTTCACCAAATTCCTTGCTCCCTTTGCTTTTCTACCCCATTCAGTTTCTTATTTTGTAAAATAGTGTTTATTTATCCTTTTGCAATGCATTACCTCACATTCATGTATGTTAAAGTTAATTTGCACAACTGCCTAGCTTGAAAGTCTTTAAAGGTCTTATATTATGTTGCATATTTCCTTAGTACCCCTTGGTACTCCCTGTTGGGTATCATCTGCAAATCTTGATATTGATTTGCTTATATCTAATTCCAAATCATTGACGCAAACTTTGAATAACAATGATCCTTGTGGAACATCATGTTGTATTTTCCCTAATCTAAGCAACAAACTCTCTGCATATTTTAGGCAACTTGCTATTCATTCAGCTATTTCTCTTCTGACTCTAAATGTTGTCACATTTGTCATAAGTATACTATATGATACCTTATCCAAGACCTTTTAAAAATCTAAGTACATGACAGCCAGTATACATTACCCTTTTCTACTCTCTTCATTACCTCATCACAATCCTATCAAGTTAGTTAAGTTTGGCATAGCTCTTCTGAATCCATTTTGTTTTATTATATTTTCTGAATCTAGTTCTATCATTTATTTTAGTATAGTTTCCAGCATATTTCCCATTACTGGCATTTACCCTCATGCTTTATAGCCCCCAGGCTATGTTCTATCTCCCTTTATGAATGCATAAACATAGTTAGTTGCTCACCAGTCCTCAGATATGAGCCCTCCTCAGTGGAATTTTTGTATGACTAAACTTCTGTTTCTGCTGGCTCTTTCCTAATTTTGCACATGAGCAAAAGATGTGGATTGCTAAATTGCTCCTGAATGTCAGGGGGATTAGAGGGGTGAATACATGGGATTACAGGGGAAAGTTCTGGGTGAGATCATTGTTGGTGCAGGTTTGATGAGTTGAATCTTCTTGTGAAGATCTTAGGAATCTTATTGTGAGGAATCCTCTTGAGACGAGTGATCATAGTATGGTTGAATTTCTGATGCACTTGGAGGATGAGAAAGTAGGGTCCAGAACCTGTGTCCTCTGTTTGAACACGTACTCTGAGGACACATACTCTGTTTGAACAGAGTATGATAGGATGAGAGCAGAATTGGCAGATGTAGATTGGGGGCTCAAGATTGGCTGGTGGGATGGCTGAGGAACAGTGGAGGATTTTTAAAGAGATCTTTTTCAATGCTCAGCAGAAATATGTTCTGATGGTAAAGAAGGACTGCAGGACAAGGGATAACCAGCCGTGGTTATCAAAGGAAATAAAGGAGAGTATTAAATTGAAAGCTGACACATTCAGAGCGGCTAAAAATAGTGGGTGATTAGAAGATTGGGAAAGATTTAAAAAAACAACAAAGAATGACTAAGAAATTGATAAACAAAGGAAAGATAGATTATAAAGCTAAACTAGCTCCGAATATAAAAAATGATGGTAAAAGTTTTTATGAATATATAAAGAAGAAGAGACTGGCTAGAGTGAATGTTGGATCCTTGGAGGATGAGAGGGGGGATTTAGCATTGGGTGATGAGGAAGTGGCTGAGGCTTTAAACAAGTTTTTTGTGTTGGTCTTCACAGAGGAGGACACAAATAGCTTGCCAGATAGAAGGGTGGTAGGGGATGAGGTTCTTAATGCGATTACTGTCACTAAAGAAGTAGTGCTTGATAGACTAATGGGACTGAAGGTAGACAAGTCCCCAGGACCGGATGGAATGCATCCCAGTGTTCTGAAAGAAATGGCAAGGTGATAGCAGATGCCTTAGTAATTATGTATCAAAATTTACTGGACTCTGAGGAAGTGCCAGAAGATTGGAAATGGCAAATGTTATGCCATTGTTTAAAAAGGTAGCAGATCAAAGGCAGGGAATTATAGGCCATTAGTTTTACATTTGTAGTTGGAAAAATGCTAGAATCCGTCATCAAAAAAGGAATAGCAAGGCACCTAGAAAAGAATGATTTGATCAAGCAGACATAGCACGGATTCATGAAGAGGAAGTCATGTTTAACAAATTTATTGCATCTCTGAGGATGTGATTAGTGAGGTAGACAGAGGAGAATCGGTGGCTATGGTGTTTTTGGATTTCCAAAAGGCATTTGATAAGATGCCTCATAAAAGGTTGCTGCAAAAGGTTAGGGTGCACAGAGTTGGGGGTAAGGTGTTAGCGTGGATAAAGGATTGGTTGTCTAATAGGAAGCAGAGAGTTATAATCAATGGTGCTATTCTGATTGGCAGTTGGTGACCAATGGAGTACCGCAGGGATCAGTGCTGGGGCCTTCCTTAACTGTTTACCATTTACATAGATAATTTGGAGGAGAGGGCTGAGTGTACCGTAACGAAATTTGCTGATGACATAAAGATGAGTGGAAAAGCAAATTGCGTGGAAGGTCCAGAAAGACTGCAGAGAGATCTGGATAGACTCAGTGAGTAGACGAGGACCTGGCAGATGGAGTATAATGTTAGCAAATGTGAGGTTATCCACTTTGGTAGGAATAATAGTAGGAAGGAATATTATTTAAAAGGTGAAAAGCTGCAGCATGCTATGGTGCAGAGGGACCTGGGAGTCCTTGTGCACGAATCGCAAAAACCCAGTCTTCAGGTGCAGCAGGTGATCAAGAAGGCAATTGGAATGTTGGCCTTTATAGCGAAGGGGATAGAATAGAAAAGCAGCGAGGTCTTGCTGCAACTGTACAGGATGCTGGTGAGACTGCATCTGGTCTACTGTGTGCAGTTTTAGTCACTATATTTGTGGAAGGATATATTGGCCTTGGAGGGAATACAGAGAAGGTTCACTAGGCTGATACTGGAGATGAGGGGGTTAGCCTCTGAGGAGAGATTAAGTAGACTGAGTCTGTACTCATTGGAGTTTAGAAGGCTGAGGGGGGGATCTTAAGAAACATATAAGATAATGAAAGGGATAGATAGGATAGAGCTAGAGAGATACTTCCCGCTTAGAAAGGATAGCAGGACTAGAGAGCAGAGCCTCAAAATAAGTGGGGGCAGTTTAGATCGGAGTTGAGGAGGAACTTCTTCACTCAGGGTGGTGAATCTCTGGAATTCTCTGCCCATTGAAGTGGTGGAGGCTACCTCATTGAATATATTTAAATCACAGGTAGATAGGTTTCTAGTAGACAAGGGTATTAAGGGTTATAGCGAGAAAGCGGGAAAGTGAAACTTTTCCACTTCAGATCAGCCATGATCTTGTTGAATGGCGGGGCAGGCTCGAAGGTCTAGATAGCCTACTCCTGCTTCTATTTCTTATGTTCTTATGAATAGCCTCTTTCTGCTCTTTAGGGATTTTATAATTCTATTGATACAGGTCATCTATACTTGAGGCTTTATTCTCTTTCAGTTTTTCCAATTACTGTATCCTTTTCTAGAACTAACTATGCTAACTATTCTAGACTAACTATACGAGACTAACTACAGCTCAACCTCTAATGAAGTGTCCATTTTGTGATTTACCAGTAAAAACTAAAGCTAAATCATTCAATACTTTTCTCATTTCTCTATCTTTACATGTGAGCCTTTCCTGCTCATTCTTCATTGACACTAACTTTAATTTTCTTATTTAAGTTTCTATGAAACTTTTTATAAATTAATCAATAATTTGATTTGCCAGTTCATCTTTGTATCCCTGATTAATGAAATGTTTTACATTTGCTTTTGCCCTCCTCTCCTTTAATATCAAAATACTTCTTACGTGTTTTTTTTCTTCCCTCAGATTGATTTTTCTCCTTTAGTTCTTTATTTATCTATAGCTCCCTTTCCTTAACTTGCTTGTTTTTGGTTTTCAGTGAAATACATTTCTATTGCAAACTATTGATTCCTCTTTTCAAATTTTCCTGTTGCTTTTTTTTTGTTTTGTTTTCAATTCAAAACTATCTCCCAGTTTATCTTCTCTAGTTCTGCTTTACTTTTCAACTTCTAACTTCAGTCTTTATCCTACTCATATCAGTCAATCCTATGATGTTGTGATCACTAATAGGAAGATACTCTTACATTCTTATCTCTATCTGTTCTGATGCATTGCCCATTACAAAATTCTTTTCTTGTTGGATTTCTTGATTACTGAATGAAAAAGGGTTCTGTATATACTGCAAAAATTCTATTCTCTTTTTATCTTTTTGTCACTTCTTCCCGCCAGTTTATTTGGAGGATGAAATCATTCCATCCCTTACTCTATGCCTGATACTGACTTTTAGATATACCTAAATATTTCTTCCTCCAATTCCTGTCAGCTATTTGATGGACTATAGTATACTACAATTATGATGATGAATTCATTTTTATCTTTTAACTCAATCAATATCGATTCCTTAGCTATTTTACTGCAAGTTCTACCCTTTTTTTTAAATCACATCCCATTTATATTAACTTTAACTAACACAGATTCTTCACCTCTCTTCATTCTTAACGTACATATCCTGCATTATTTAGTTGTTAATAAGTTTCTCTTTGCAGCCTTGTTTCAATCAGTCTTGAATGCCTTTTATTTGAAATACTTGACTGCACCAATGTTTTTTATTTATTATTGCTCCATTCTTAGGTCTTTTGTAAACTCTTGTACTCATTATAATCAAATTCATGTTTTGTACCGAAAGTAATTAATCCTACATTTGTGTATTCACAAACAAACTCCTACTTTGTTTACCAAGGAAATATGACTTTATTCAACACTTTGCAAAACTGAACTAGGCTACTCATTCGAAAGCTTTTATTGTGTATGTTTTAATTAAAGATGTTTACTTGTTTCATTTGTATGTGTGGAGTCTTCAAGTTTTGCTGTGGTCTTTGTAAGTAGGCATATTGTAAACTTTAGAAGGAAAAAGTAACAATCAAAACAGCAATAATTGAATGAGCCAGTCATATATCAGACTCCATTTTATCGACTGCAGCTCAGCCTTCAACACCATTATTCCAATGAACTCATCTCCAAACTCTGTGGCCTGGGCCTTGGTTCCTCCATCTGTGACTGCACCCTGAACTTCCTAACCCACAGATCACAATTAATAAGAACAGGCAACAACACCTCCTCCACTATCATCAACACTGGTGTCTCAAAGTTGTGTCCTTGGTCCCTTACAATAATCCTTATATTATGTTACTCTTATATTGTGTTACTCCATAATACGCTTATGTTGTGTGGCCAAATTCCCCATCAACTCGATTTTCAAGTTTGCTGATGACACCACCGTAGTTGTCAGATCTCAAACAATGACGAGGTGGAATACAGGAAAGAGATAGAGAAACTGGTGCAGCAACAATAATCTCACTCTCAATGTCTTCCACATGAAAGAGACTGTCATTGACTTCAGGAAGCACAGTAGAGGACAAGGCTCTGTCAACTTCAATGGCGACAAAGTAGAAATGAAGAACAAAGATCAAAGAAAATTACAGCACTGGAACAGACTCTTCAGCCATCCAAGCCTGTCCGACTGATTTAAAACCCATTATCCTTCCGGGGACCATGTCCCTCTATCCTATTCATGTACTTGTTGAGAAGCAACTTAAAACTCATTATCGTATCTGCTTCCACTACCTTCCCCAGCAGCGAGTTCCAGGCACCCACCATCCTCCACGTAAAAAAAAACTTGCCTTGTACATCTCCTTTAAATCTTGCCCCTCACACCTTAAACCTGTACTCTTGCATGATTGATTCTTCCATGCTGGGAAAAAACTTCTGACTATCCATTCTGTCCATGTCCCTTATAATCTTGTAGACTTCTATCAAATTGCCTCTCAACCTCCTTTGTTTCAGTGAGAATAAAGCAAGTTTTTCCAACCTCTCCTCATAGCTAATGCCCTCCACATGAGGCAACATCCTGGTAAATCTTTTCTGTATTCTCTCCAAAGCCTCCATGCCTTTCTGGTAATGTGGCAACCAGAATTGAACACTATATTCCTCGTGCAGCCTAAATAAGGTTCTATAAAGCTGCAACATGAGTTGCCAATTTTTAAATTCAATGCCCCAGCCTATGAAGGCAAGCATGCTTTATGCCTTCTTAACTACCTTCTCCGCTTGTGTTGCTACTTTTAGTGATCTGTGCACCTTATACCCAGATCCCTCTGCCTATCAATACTTGTAAAGGTTCTGTTATTTACTGGATATTTCCTATCTGTATTAGACTTTAAAAATGCATTACCTCACATTTGTCCAGATTAAACTCCATCTGCTGTCTCTCCACCCAAGCCTCCACCGATCTATATCCTACTGTACGCTCAATGTGCCTCATTGCTATCCACAAATCCACCAATCTTTGTGTCATCTGCAAACTTACTGATCAATTCAGCTACATTTTCCTCCAAATCAATTAGATATTACAAACAACAAAGGTCCCAACACTAATCCCTGAAGAATGCCACTTGTCTTAGCCCTCCATTCATAAATGCACCCTTACACTGCTACCTTCTGTCTTCTATAACCAAGCCAGTTCTGTATCCATTTTACCAGTTCACTTCTGACACCGTGCAACTTCACCTTCTGCACTAGTCTGCCACGAGAAAGTCCTTGTCAAAGGACTTACTGAAGTCCATGTAAATAACATCTTACCATCCTCAATCATCTTCTCAGTTCCTTGAAGAACTTAATCAAGCTCGTAAGACATGGCGTCCCCTTCACAAAACCATGTTATTTTTTCCTAATATTTCCACCTACTTCCAAGTGGAAGGAAACCCTATCTTGAAAAATCTTCTCCAATACTTTCCCTACCACTGATGTCAGGCTCACCAGCCTGTAATTACCTGGATTATTCTTGCTACCCTTTTTAAACAAAGGAACAACATTGGCTATTCTCCAATCCTCTGGGACCTCCCCTGTAGCCAGTGAGGATACAAAGATTTCTCTCAAGGCCCCAGCAATTTCTTCCCCTGCCTCTCAGTATTTTGGGGTACATCCCATTGGGCCCTTGAGACTTATCTATCTTAATGTTTCTCAAGAACCACAATACCTCCTCCATTTTGATCTCAACATGATTCAAGCTATCCCAGATTCATCATTCACCAAGTCCCTCTCTTTAGTGAATACTGATGCAGAGTACTCATTTAATACTTTGCTCATTTCTTCTAGCTTCTATATTTATATATATGTATGGGTGTAACAAGGCTTGGGATTTTCCTTAATCCTGCTGGCCAATGATTTTTTATCATCCCTTTTTTCCTTGCTTAAGTTTCTTTCTAGTTTCTTTATATTCCACACTTGCTTCATATGTTCCCAAGCTCCTTGACAAATGTTTCCTTTTTCTCTTTGACTAGGCTTACAATAACTCTCATTATCCAAGTTCTCAAAACTTGCCATACTTATCTTTCATCCATACAAGAATATGCCAATCCTAAATCCCCATCAACTTACACATAAAAGCCTCCCACATGCCAGATGTCGATTTGCCCTAAAACATTCTCCTCCAATCTACATTCATCAGTTCCTGCCTAATATTGTTGCAATTAGCCTTTCCCCAGTTTAGCACCTTAATTTGAGGATTACACTTATCTTCATCCATCAGTACTTTAAAGCTTACTGAATTCTGATCATGGTTACCGAACTGCTCCTCTACTGAAACATCGGCCACTTGGCTGGGCTCATTCCCCAATAAGGTCCAGTTCAGCTCCTTCCTTTGTTGGACGATCTTTCAAGAAGCCCTCCTGGATGCTCCTTACAAACTCTGTCCCATCCACATTCCAGCACTAAGGGTGTCCCAGTTAATACATGGAGTTAAAATTTCCCACCACAACAACCCTGTTACTTTTACACCTTGCCAAAATCTGTTTACATACTTGTTCCTCTATTTCTCACTGGCTATTGGATGGCCATTCTTCAGGGATTAGTGTTGGAACCTTTGCTGCTTGTAAACCTCCAATTTTGTGACTACACTCTTCCTATTCCTGAGCTCTACCTATATTGCCTTGCTATATGATACCTCCGAGATATCCTCTCACAGTACAGCTGAGGTATTCTTTTTAAGCAGTAATGCAACTCCCTCACCCTTTTCATATCCCTCTCTATAATGCCTGAAACATTTGTATCCTGTAATGTTAAGCTGCCAATCCTGCCCTTCCCTTAATCAAATCTCTGAAAAAGCAAAACATTATAGTTCAAAAGTACTAATTCAAACTTTAAGATCATCTATTTTATCTGTTACACTTCTTGCATTGAAACAAATGCACTTCAGTCCATCAGACTGGTCGAATGGTCGAAAGTTTAATGTTTTAATGAATCTAGACCACCAACAATCTGTCCTGATCTGTCGATGCTGATGTTATCATTAGAAAAGCCCACCAATGCTTATACTTTCGCAGAAGAGAAACTTGGTTCAATAAGATTTTTGACAAGGTCCTTCATGGCAGAGTAGTGCAGAAGGTGAAGTCACATGGGATCAGAGGTGAGCTGGTAAGATGTATATAAAACTGGCTTGGTCAAAGAAGACAGAGGGGAGCAGTGGAAGGATGTGTTTCTGAATGGAGGGTTGTAATAAGTGGTGTTCCTCAGGGATCAGTGCTGGAATCTTTGCTATTTGTGATATATATAAATGATTTGGAGGAAAATGTAACTGGTTTGATTAGCAAGTTTACAGATGACAGAAAGGTTGGTGGATCTGCGGAAAGTGATGAGGATCATCAGAGAATACAGCAGGACATAAATCAGTTGGAGACTTGGGCGAGAGATGGCAGATGGAGCTTAATCCGATCAAATGTGAGATAATGCATTTGGAAGGTCTAATACAGATAGGAAATGTACAATAAATGGCAGAACATTTAAGAGTATTGATAGGCAAAGGGATCTGGGTGTACAGAAACAGGTCACTGAAGGTGGCAACGTAGGTGGAGAAAGTAGTCAAGAAGGCATACAGAATGCTTGGCTTCATCAGTTGGGGCATTAAGTTTAAAAATTGCAAGTCATTTTGCAGCTTTATAGAATCGGGGGCAGTAGGAAATCTCATGAGTGAATGATCATTGGCTGCAGAACTTCATGAAATCTGGAAATGACAAGTCTCCAGTGTTGAAAATATCATGATGTGCTTTCAGGCAGTAATCTTTTTATGGTGCAATTCAGGGTTCTATGATGCTGTAAAAATTCCCATTTGAGGCCTATACCAAAACATTCAGACCTCTGCCAAGTTTGATTCACTCTATCCACCATCTATGAGCAGCCACTGGTCCATATAATTGTCTGGATTTGAAACAGGCTACACTGTTTGGTATTGCAGATATACAGAGCCATCTGGCTAAGACAGAGCACTTATTTCCAATCTGACAGAGCTATTTTCATGAGATCCAATCTTGAAATGGACCATGTCATTCTTTCAGGACTACTAAGATAGTGAATTTTATTAGCTGGACATTATACAATGAACAACTACCTCTCCTTTGTGTTTCTCAATGACATGCGCCTACCTGGAAATTAATGAAGACATGAATCTTATTCACACAAGCCATCCAAACTAATACATACACAAAAGGTAGATGCATTTAAAGGTAAAATAATAATTTTAAAACTGGGATTTAATTCAGTCTCTTTTCAGGTGCAGGCCTGATGTTTCGTAGACAAGATATTTTTAACCTTCCATAGAATGTGGGCATCGCTAGATAGGATAGCATCAATTGTCTATTCCTAATTGTCCTTCAAAAGATTGTGATGAGCCATCTTCTCGAACTGCTGCAATCCCTGTGGCTATGTAAACCCACAGTGCTGTGTTGAAGGGATTTCCAAGATTTTGACCCAGTGATAGAGAAGGAACAGCAATATAGTTCCAAGTCAAGATGGTATGAGGCTTGGAAGGGAAATTGCAGGTAGTGGTGTTCCCATACATGCACCTTTCTGGGTGGTAGAGGTCATAGGTTTAGAAGACGTTGATGAAGTGGTACAACGGCACACTAGTTAACACTGCTGTCTCACAGCGCCAGGGACCTGGGTTCAATTCCAGCCTCAGGTGACTGTGTGGAGTATGTACTCTCCCCATGTCTGCATGGTTTCCTTCAGGTACTCCGGTTTCCTCTCACAGTCCAAAGATGTGCGGGTTATGTTAATTAGCCATGCTAAATTGACCCAGGTGTCAGGAGATTAGCAGGGTAAATATGTGAGGTTATGGGAATAGTGCCTGGGTGGGATTGTGGTCGGTGCAGATTCAATGGGCTGAACGGCTCCTTCTGCACTGTAGGGATTCAATGATTCTATAAACGAGCCGAAGTGAAATGCTGCAGTGCATCATATAGATGGTACACACTGTTGCCAGTGTGTGTTGGTGGTGATGGAGTGAATATTAAAAGTGGTGGACAGGGGGTGCCAATCAAGTGAATCATTATCCTGGATGGTGTAAAGCTTATTGAATGTTGTTAGAGCTGTGCTCATTTTGACAATTGGAGGGTATTCCATCACATTCCTGATTTGTGCCTTGTAGATGATGGACAGCATTTGGGGAATCAGGAGAGGAGTTAGTCTCCACAAGAATTCAGTCTCCAATCTCCACTTTAAGCCATAGTATTTACATGGCTAGTCCATTTCAGTTTCTGGTCAATGGTAACCCCCAGAGAGATTCAGCTATGGAGATGTAACTGAATGTCAAGGGAAGATGATTGCATTTTCTTTGGTGGAGATGATCATTGTCTGGTGTGAATGCTACTTATTACTTATCATGGAAGACTTAACCATGCAAATCGATGTAAATGTGTATAATATAGTCGGAATTATAGAGACATGCCTGCAAGGTGACAAGGGATGGGATTTGAACATCCAGGAGTATTCAGTATTTAGGAAGGACAGCAAAAAGGTAAAGGTGATGGAGTTGCATTACTGGTTAAAGAGGAAATTTATACCATACTGAGGAAGGATATTAACTCCAACAATGTGGAATCAATATGAGTAGAGCTCAGAAATATCAAGGAGCAACAACATTTGTTTGAATTGGTTATAGACCCATAAACCGCAGTGATGTTGGGAATGATATTAAGCAGGAAATTAGAAATGCATGTGATACAGGAACATCTGTAATTATGGGTGATTTTTAGCCTGCATATAGATTGGGCAAATAAAATTAGTCACAATGTGGTGAATGTTTGGAGTTTAGGATTTTCTGGACCAAATGTTGAGGAACTAACTAAACAGCAGGGCATTCTGGACTGGGTAATGTGTAATGAGAAAAGAATAATTGGCAATCTCATTGTGCAAGACCCACTGGGGATAAGTGATCATAACGTGATAGAATTTTTCATCAAGTTGGAACGTGACATGGCTGATTCTGAATCTAGTGTCCTGAATTTTAATAGAGGAAAGGCATGAGTTGTCAGTGATAGTTTGGAAAACATTACTTAAAGGGATGATGGTGGATAGGCAATGGCAAACATTCAAGGAGTGCATGGGTAAACTGCACCAATTGTTGATTCTGTTTGACACAGAAGTAAAGCTGAAAATGTGGTCGAACTCACAAAGAAAATTAGAGATAGTATTAGGTCCAAGGGAGGGGCATACAAATTGGCTAAGAATAACAAGACCTGAGGATTGGAAGCAGTTTAAAATTCAGTAAAGGAGAATCAAGGGATTAATTATGAAGGGGAAAATGTATGAGAGTAAGCTTGCAGGAATATACTAACTCTCTAAACGTTTCTATAGGTTTGTGAGGAGGAAAAGATTGATGGAGACAAAAATAGATCACTTACAACCATTCATTCCAGATCATCACAGCATCTAAAACACAGTCTTCAGCTACTTAATCAATGTAGGAGCAGTATGGTTGCACAGTGGTTAGCACTGCTGCCTCACAACTCCAGGGTCTCGGGTTCAATTCCTGACTGTGTGCAGTTTGCACATTCTCCCCATGATTCATGGATTTCCTCTGGGTGTTAGAGTTTCCTCCCAAAGATATGCAGATTAGATGGAATGGCCATGCTAAATTGTCCTTTAGTGTCCAAAGATTTCTATATTAGGGGGATTAGCAGGCTGGATGTGTGTGGTTACAGGGAAAGGGTGGGGGAGGGGGTCTGGTAAGATATTCTGCCAGAGAGTTGGTGCAGACTTGGTGGATCAAATGGCCTCCTTTTGCACTATAGAGATTCTATGTTGACTAAGGAGATCACTTAGCATCAAGGTATGGGTAGAGGAACAAGGGATCTTGAAGTACAAATGTACAAATATTTAAAAGTTGCACCATAGGTTAGCAAGGTCAACAAAATAAGCAAACTATGCTCTATCTTTTATTTCTAAATGGAAAGAATCAATAAGTAAATGAATTATTTTAAATCTATATTGAACATTAGTTAGAATGCTGTGTTCAGTTCTGGTCACCATATTACAAAAAAGATACTGAGGCACCGGAAAAGGATGCAGAGAAGATTTATCAGGATGATACTAGAAATGCACGGGTATACATAAAGGAAGGATTGGCAGGCTGGGTTTCTTGAAAAAAAAAGGCTCGAGTAATGTAATGAAAGCATTTAAAATTATGAAAGTTTTGATAGAGAGGATACATAGACAATATCTCATTTTCTGGGAAGGAGAATAGGTGGCGACCACTAATATAAGATAGTCACTAAGAAATTCAATAGAGAATTGGGAAGAAACTTCCTTCCTGAAAGAGTGATGAGAATATGGAACATGCTACCAAACGGAAAGGTTGAAATGTTATTGATTTGACAGGAAACTGGACAAGCATTTGTAGGGTAAGGTCACAATAGTATATTTAGGTGAGAAAAGTTCGCATGAGACCCAAGTGCCATAAATTTTATGTAAAATCCAATGTAATATTGGAGAAGTTAGATCTAAAATTTAATAAATTGGGATAAATGATTGAAGTCTCAGATAAAGCAACTGAATAATCAGATAAATGTGTAAGTGTAAACACAGAGCAGGGTTTTCTGAACTCCTCTGTGACTTATTTTGTAGTGGCAGAGGTGGCCTGCTGTTGGCAATAAGCAGGATCTTCCAGACCCACTGTTATCAATGGGGTCTTCTGTTGTTCACATTGATGGGGGTGGTTGCTGTTGGCATGACCAGAAGATTTCATCAGTGGGAACAGCCACTCTTGATGGCTAAAACAGTGAGGGAAATGCTAGAGGCAGATCAACAAAATGGCTAGAAATTATCCATAATTAGTATATTTTGAAATAAGTTATTCCAAGAAAATGTTTGAGAGCATAACAATTAATGATAATTTACATATTATCTTATAGTTATAATGGACAACTAAGTACAGTTTATTTCCTTTTGGAGGAATTGAAATTCAGTCCAAATTCTAGGTATTTTTTTCTGAGTGCTGAGAGAAAAGGTTTATCCCCAGGCAATTATAACTTCATCCATCATATGCTAGTACTTTCCAACTTACTAGCTGTATAATGTATTCACTTGAGCATCTGATGTGCCAATGATAATCGGGTCAGCCAAGAGGAGTCAAATTCTGGAATGGCAATGAAAGTGAAGGAGTGTCAGGAATAAAAACTGAACTTAGGCTGGGAATTTGGGAATTTTTTCCTTGCATTAAGTTAAGATTTGCATGCACTGCCGCTGGATTAAAGAAATGTTCTCCAGTTTTCCTCACTGCAAGCCAATGTAGGCATGCGAATGATGGAAAATCATTTATTATTGCAGTTGGGTCCTGGTTGGCCAATCCCAGTTTGCATTTGTTGACAATAATTGATTTGGATTGCATGTAATCATCAGAAGCAAAGTCAACCAGATTTGCCAATGTTGAACTATTCATTCCAACTTTGTATGAATAATCAATCCGTTAGTGATCAAGACGTTAAATAGTTTCTGTGATTTCAGGTAGGAGACAGCTAAGAACATTTTTAATTAAAGACAGGTATTTTACTTGACCTGACAGGAAAGGAAAGGTGGAATGGGAAATGGATGGTGAAGTTGCTGCACTCTGACTCCTGTTTTCCAGAGCAATCTTGCTACAGGTGGCCAATTGGTGGTTGGCAGTTGGGGTTGCCGAGCACTCAGTGGCTGGAGCTGTCAGACTGGAGGTGTCAGACTTTCATGGCACCTAACATGAAAGGAAGTACTGGCACCATTTTAAAGGGCCATCAACAACCAAGCCATCATGTGTTCTTTGCTGCAACACTCATCCCAGAAACCATCTTCAAAGATTTCAGGCCTGCAAGGTTGCAGCTACAGTGTCCCGTCCAGCACCCCTGGGGAAACCCACAAGGGAAAAGTGTTTGTACAGAAAGAAGATCCTGGATGGCCCATGGTTTAATGACAAATTCTGGCGTGGCATCCTTCAGGCTTTTTGGACAAGATAGGATATCCTACTCCTGAGGGACAGAAGGAGGACACCTCGCTGCCGAATCAAGCAAACCAGGACAAAGGTCACAGAGCAGGTCAATAGTCATGAGATTATCTAGAGAACCAGGAAGCAGTGCCTCCAGTCAGTTAAAACGTTCTCTCCAGAAAGGTAAATATCATAACTGGTGCCCCTCAGGGTAGCAAATGGATGGGTATGAGAATGAAGAACAAAGAACATCAGAGCAGAGGAAACAGGCCCTTCAGCCCTACAAGTCCATGTCACCCATTTTAACATTCAGTAATATGGACAAGTGTTGGGACACAGATCATGAGGAACCGCCATGTCAGTGGCAAGACATGGAGGCTGCAGAATTCTCTTGGAAAGGAAAAGCTCATGATACCAAATAAACCTGTTGGACTTTAACCTGGTGCTAAGAGACTTCTTAAAGTGCCCATCCTAGTCCAAAGCTGGCAACTGCACAACTGGCAACAAAGAAAAAGAACCACATAGTATGATTTGTAAAAGAACAAAGAGATAAAAAACATTGAATGCACTTGGCCCTTGTGGGTGATGACAGATCGTTAATGACTCTCTGGTTGTATTGAGGCAATACAAGAGTGGTATGCACTGAGTCAAGAGCTGGGGAATGGGAGAATATGGTATGTGTGTGTTCATCATTTGCACATTGCAAAAGCACCAGTTGCTAATGACCAGGAGAGTCTGGGCTGAGAACAGGGGTGAGTGACATTGGGTTGATGGGATGTGAAATTTTATATGGCTGGTTGGTTATTGCTTAAAAATCAGCCATAATGAGTGAGTACACATGGTATTTACACTTGCCTTAGTGCCCTCCGTGCAACCCTCATGTCTATCAGGAGTTTAAAAGAATAAAATATTTATGGCACAGTTGTCATTTGGCCCATCATGTCTATGATAACAAGCCAACCCAGCCTCATTCCACTTTTCTGTATTTGGCCTATACTCCTGCAAGTTATGACACTTCAGATGCATATACAGGCACTTACTAAATGAGTTGAGGGTTTCTGGCACTACTACCCTTTCAGAGACCGTGTTCCAAACTTGGATGAAAAAGAATTTCTACATCTCCCCTCCAATCTTTCTACCAATCACTACTACAACTATTAGAAAGCAGGAGCCTTTGGGGCAACCTGATAGAGGCCTACAAAATTATGAGGAGCATAGATAGGGTGGATAGTCAGAGGATTTTTCTTAGGGTGAAAAGGTCAACTACAAAAGGGCATAAGTTCAAGGTGAGACGGAGTAAGTTTAAGGGAGGCATGCAGGGAAAGTTTTCACACAGAAGATGACAGGTATTTGGAATACACTACCAGTAGATATGGTGGAAGCAGGTGTATAGGCAAGTGGTGGATCTAAATAACGATCAGAAATTGGTGCAGGCTTGGTAGGCCAAAGGGCCTGTTCTGTGCTTACTCCTTTAAAAGTCTGTTCTGTGCTTAGTCCTTTAAAAGTATCCTCCCTAGTCACTGGTCTCTTTCTACGTAAATAGTTCTTTACAACCATTCTATCCATAGTGTCAAGTCTGCTCACAATCTCTCAAATTTACAGCCTCACCTCCAGTTCCCATACACACTTCTCTCAAGCCCCTACCATCTCCATTACTGTCCATTTCTGCAGCTTAAAATCCTGGTCAAAATTTCTGACAGATGCTATTATTTGATAGTTGCTCTCACACATTCTAACTGTAGTGTAATGTACAAACAACAGGTGTGAGATCTATAACATGTACAAGTTTAATATCAAAACATTTCTGTGTATGCAGAGAATGCAAACATAGTCTGTGCTGCTATAAAATTTATCATGATTGCCCCACCGCAGTGTCATTTCTCTCTGAACATGAAAACTATTGAAAACTAAACTTCAAAAGAGACTGCATACAATAATATTTTTGAAGCTTGCCTTCACACATGGTAAGAGTTTTGTCACATCCACTGTGAAAAGAATATAATGAGAGAGAACTTACTCAAGGTGATCTAGCACCTTTTGATGAGCGCACTTGAAAATCCATATTTACGTTACTGTTTTTTGTGTGTGTGTCTTGGTGGAGTGGGGGGAGGTAGTGGAGGGGAAAGGTGGTGTGTGGTGGTGGTGGTGGGGGGGGGGGTAATGTTACAATAACGGTCTGTTGCTTTCTGCTGCATTCTCAATATACTTGTGCTTGCTGCTATTCTACTACTCAGATGTCCAGCATTATTAAGACTGCCCACTACATTCAGGTGGTGGCCCTATTTACATTCCAGTTCTAAAGTGATGTTAACCAGGCACACAGACTGTGACACCCAGTGCTGCAGAGACGAGTGAAAGTGCAAGCAGGACTCTGGCCCAAAGAAGCCTAGAGATTATTAATATATTTTAAAAGGTTTTCTTGTGGATGGGGAAGGCAGCTGCAACAATGAGTGGGAGTGAAACAAGAAGGAGCTGGCCTTTTGTCATCCAAAAATCACAGAATACTACAGTGCAAAAGAGGTCTTTTGGCCCATCAACTCTGCACAGATGCATGAAAGGCCCTGATCTGCCAACTTAATCCCACTTGCCAGTGCTTGGTCTATATTCTTGAACTTTAAGACATATCAAATATTCATCCCAGTACTTTTTAAAGGATTGAGGTTTCCCGCCTCCACCATTCTCCAAAGCAGTGCATTCCAAATCCCCTTCTTACCTTGATATTGCCTGGAATTCGAGGACTGCACATAGTGCATACTGGGTGAATTATTATAACACCCCCTACTTGACTGCATATATACACACAAAAAAAATCAATAATGTAAGTATGGATTTCTGAGTGCTTCATCAAAAGATGGTAGACCATTGTGAGTAAGTTATCTCTCCTTATCTAATTTTTTCTTTACAGTGGATGTGTCAAAATTTTCACCATGTGTGAAGCCAAGCTTCAAAAGTATTATTGATTATGTAGTCTCTTTTGAAGTTTAATTTTCAATAGAAAGAATATAAATGGCATAGAGGTGGTATGAGGTGATATGAGGGAGTGTGGAGAATACATGGCTATATAGGGTGGCATGGGTGGTGAATCAGGTGAGGAGCAAAGTCTGAGGGATCTTCAAGCACAGATGGGAGCAGGGATACTGCATTGAGGAACAAAGGTGGACTTTGGAACTGACCCACCTTTGCACCCAGATTCCTCCGGCCATGGTTCACAGCTCACAAACTGCACTGTGAACCTTACCCCTGTGCAAAAAGACAAAAATGGAGTCTGAAGTTATGCACTTTGGGTGCTGTTATGCAGTTTGTGAGCTGCAAAAATGCTTAGGCCAAGTATTCCAGAGGTCAGGGGAAAATGTGGTCTCTGATACACATAAATAATGAAGATGAACAATAATGCTTGGAAATTCTAAAATTGAAACTTGAAACTAGAACCCATTCAGCCACTCAAGTCTGCTCCGCCATTCATTTTAATCATGGCTGATCATCGAATTCAATATCCTGATTTTCCCCTTCCTCCGGTATCCCTTAATCCCTTTAGCCCCAAGAGTTATATCTAATTTATTTTTGAAATCAAATGTTTTGGTCTGAACTACATTCTGTGGTAGTGAGTTCCACACATTCACCACCCTCAGGGTGAAGAAATTTCTCCTCACCTCAATTCTAAAAGGTTTCCCCTTATCCTCAAACTATGACCCCCTAGTTCTGGACCCCCCAATCTTTTGGAACATTCTTTCTGAATCTGCCCTATCTAAGCTTGTTAGAATTTTATAAGTTTCTATGAAATCCCCTCTCACTCTTCTAAACTCCAGTGAATATAATCCTAACGGTCTTAGTTTCTCATATGACAGACCTACCATCCCAGGAATCAGCCTGATAAACCTTTGCTGTTTTCCCTCTATGCCAAAGACATCTTCCTCAGATAAGGACACCAAAACTCAGGCAATATTCTAAGTATGGCCTCAATAATGTCCTATACAATTGCAGCAAAATTTCCCTATCACTATAATCAAATCCTCTCATTATGAAGGCTAACATACCATTTGCCTTCTTTACTGTCTGTTGTAGCTACATGCGTACTTTTCGCGATTGATGCACAAGGACTCCAAAGTCTTGTCGAGTATCCACCTCCCTCAATTTACACCCATTCAAGTAATAATTTGTCTTCCTTTTATTGTTACCAAAGTGGATAACCTCACATTTATCCAATTTATACTGCATCTGCCATGCAGATGCCCACATACTCAGCTTATCCAAATCAAATAAGGGACCTAAACTTCTGCACCATGAAAATTAGAATCAAATCCGCTCTACATTTTTACCTTGAAATCTTTCTGATCCTTTCTTGCCCAGTCTTGTAACACAGGCTGGATGAAAACTGTGCAGGGCCTGGGTATTCCCAATGGTTTCTGTCAAGGGAGGTAGGGTTGGGTACAACAAGGCCATGCTATCTCTTTTTATAGTACTAGCTGCCAAAGATCAAGTCAGTTTAAAGATCCATCCACTTTCAAGACAGGAAGAAGTTAGGTTTGTCAGGTAAGTGGTTAGAAATTGATGCAATCGGAGATTTGTTGGGAAGTGGAGGAATTTCATGGAGGCAGTTGGGGAGCATGGGGAGTCCCTTTGTTAGGGTTAAGGGATATGGGGATATGGGAAAAGTCCCAAGGGGTTTGTCTGGGTCTGTACAATAATCATCCAGAATCCCTGCAGTACAGAAAGAGGCCATTCAGCCTGTCAAGTCTGCACTGACCACAATCCCACACAGTCCTATTCCTGCAATCTCACACATTTACCTTGCTAATATCCCTTACACTAAGGTCAATTTAGCATGGCCAATCAATCTAACTTGCACATCTTTGGAGGAAACCAAAGCACCCAGAGGAAACACATGCAGACAGGGGAGAATGTGCAAACTTTACACAGACAGTAGCCCAAAGCCAGAATTGAACCTGGGATCCTGGTGCTGTGAGGCCACAGTGCTAACCAGTGTGGCATCATACTGCCCCAAAACATTATGTTATTTCATTACTGTTTTGAAATGCAAGACACCATGGATAAGATTCTAAATTATCAATGCTATAGCTGGGAATCGAACCCAGGTCAACTGCTTGGAAGGCAACTATACTCACCACTGTACCACCATCACTCAGTCAAAAATTTATGTTCTCTTGAAAACAGCATGTGGAAGAAATAATGATGTTGAAGATTGGCAAATCCTGGGTTAAATAGGGTTGAATTTTCTTTGCTCCAAATTGGGTAGTCTAGCTGCAGAAAATGGGACAATCAGGCAGCAAAGCTCATATTCACATCCATCCTAGGCTAAAAATAGATTCCCACTTTTTAGAAATGCTACATGAGTGTCCCTTTCTCTATCTTGCCTTTGGTACTTCACCCAACCAGGAAAAGTCCTGTGATCAGTACCTGACTGCATGAAGAAGAAGAAATAATAATGGCTTCCTCTCCCTGCATAATGGCCACTGAAACTTATCAACTGAACACCTCAACCTCGCTTACATAATAGCTTGGAAAATCCTCAGGGCACATTTTTACCCATTTTCATCCTCTTCCATTTCAGTTGCAGGTCTCCCACTGCAACATCACTTTGTTGATTTCATCTCCAACTGCAGGGTCACCTGTAGGAGGGAGATCTCACTGGGAGTTGGGGAGTATCAACTGAGGAAAGTGGGTGAAAATTTATCAGAGTCCGATTGGCAGTTTGAAACACTGCTCCACCACAGAATCGATGTGGAGATGTTGGTGTTGGACTGGGGTAAACACAGTAAGAAGTCTCACAACACCAGGTTAAAGTCCAACAGGTTTATTTGGTAGTAAACGCTACTAGCTTCTGGAATGCTGTTCCTTCGTCAAGTGAGTAGGGAGTCCTGATCACAAACAGAGCGTATAAAGCACACCCAGTTTACAGAATACTGATTAGAATGCAAGTCTTT
This sequence comes from Sphyrna mokarran, assembly GCA_024679065.1. Lineage (NCBI taxonomy): Eukaryota > Metazoa > Chordata > Chondrichthyes > Carcharhiniformes > Carcharhinidae > Sphyrna > Sphyrna mokarran. The sequence continues at coordinate 85,848,794 of JAGIQG010000005.1, read as the reverse complement.
ACAGGTAATCTGCTATTCAAGTCTTAAAAAGTACAGACAAAGTGAGTAGAGATAGCATTAAGCATAGTTAAAGAGATGTGTATTGTTTTACAGATAGTGCGACATGAACCCAAGATCCCAATTGAGGCCATCCTCATGTGTGCGGAACTTGGCTATCAGTTTCTGCTCAGCGACTTTACGCTGTTGTATGTCATGAAGGCCACCTTGGAGAACATTTACAATCACTGAAATCACCAGCCAAGATTTTTCCTTCTTGTTGGTGGATACTTCAGCGGTCACAGACATTCAGCCTCTGATCTTTGGGTAAACGTCCTCCAAGGCAGCCTTCACAACATTTGACAGCGCAGAGCCGCTGAGCAGAAACTGTAACCTCCATAACTTGCCTGAAATTGCAACATCTCACTTACTGTCCTGTCTGGAGACAATACACATCTCTTTAATCTATGCTTAATGCTCTCTCTACTCACATTGTCTGCACCTTTAAGATTTGAATAGCAGATTAGCTGTAAAGACTTGCATTCTAATCAGTATTCTGTAAATTGTATGTGCCTTTATATGCCCTGTTTGGGATCAGAACTCTCCACTCACCTGACGAAGGAACAGCGTTCCAAAACCTAATGGCATTTACTACCAAATAAACCTGTTGAAGTTTAACCTGGTGTTTTGAGACTTCTTACTGCCATCACAACATCACCAGGGATTGTAGCATTCCCACAGCATAGCTTCAAATCCTGTAAAAAAAAACTTGTGTAACGCCGAGCTAATACTATTTGATTGATATGAAAAGAAACCAAATTATAAGAAAGATATCTTGATGGAAGGCCTGAATGCAGTGTTGCCACAGAGAAAAATCTATTCACCTTCATATTTTCATCTTGATGCTTTGGAAGTCCGTGAGGGAATATTGATTATGATCCTGAACAATATAAATTACTTGAGTGAATGGAATATCCTTTGAAATAAGTATATATATTGTGTCAATTGAAATTCAAAGAGTAGTTTCTATAACATCTTTCAGTTAAAGCTTAAAACTGTAATTTTCACATGGGACTCAAACCTGTATTGCTATGAAACAGATTCATGGGACTGACCTTTCTGTATCATCCAGTACTTAAAAAAAATCTATTGAACCAATTAGACAGTTCTTGTAATTGCAGTGAAATGATTTCTGCTTATCCTCTCTGCTGTTCTTTCCCTCCTTTCTATTTTTTGAACTGGACTCTAAAGGGATTGATCTGTTTCACTTGATCTGTACTGACTTTGAGATTCATTTTTAAATGCTGGCAGATTATTTGCCTTTTATTTGATTTCCATCAATTGTTATTTTGCTTTTTGTCTTGAATTCAGGTCCAACCCCAAAAATATAAAATCCATTTGAAGGTCACCTAATATAACCTTCAGCCAATGTTTTCTCATTTCTGGACAGATTTCTTCATTACTTACAATCACTCTTCATTCAGCTGTGTTAAGTCATATTGGTGTGTTCCTCAATCAGCTAAATTATTTGAAATATGTTTCATTGAGGCAAATCTTAACTGCAATGGCTCTCTGTGCTTTTATCCTCACATCCACTTGAATTCTGATAAGGCAATTTATTTCCTCAGGTCCGATCAATCATCTGTGTTGGTTCAGTTCAAAGTTGAAAACTGTAAATTAATATATCAATAATGCCCATGATGTCAATTAATTGACCAAGCAAGTGTACTTCCCTTTGCAGAACATATTTCTCTGTTCCAAATTTATTCCATTTTAGCAGCAAATATTCATTTGACCTTCAGGTAAAAATATTCAAAAAATACCAATGTCATTTTTATTTTGAGATGTGCTTGATTCAGCATGACAAAGACCCAGAAGGCTTGCCTGACAGCTGTCAATCAAACAGATCCAGCAATCAGATAAGATTCTGTCAACTGAGTATAGATTATGATCATTAGCAATCTAAAAAAGTTGGCTCTATCACTGTTCCAGACATTGTAGCTTGTCCCTAACTCCAGATTAATAATAAAATTGATGTAATTTGACATTGTCAGCTGGCTCCCACAGTGACTCAATGGTTTTTATTAACTGAACCATATTGATCAGAAAGATCTGAGCAATCTTTAATGTGTACTGCTTCATTTGGCCTTAGCCAATGGTATTAAGAATGTCTTCTATGGGTTGGAGAAGGGAAGAATCAACAAAGTATTCCTGATCTTATATGCAAATTGCACATGCTTGAGTTTGGATGCAATGTCGTGCAGTTAGTGCATATACTTGCTGATGAAATGTGATTGCTAAGCTGGAGTACTTGGCAGTCATTACTGCTGAGGATCGAAAGCCTTTAGAGCAGGGGAGACAGAAAAGGATTGTCAGAAAATAAAAATGAACTAAATTTGTGCACAAGTTTCCTTGAATATTCATCACAACTTTGGAAAAGATGTTATGGACAATGTAAAGAAACTGCATTTCCACCATATTCCCACAGTGGAGGATAAAATTTGAGCAAAATTACATTTTGGAAGTCTTGCAAGAGCACTGTCACCTGAGAAAGTACCTGGGAAATTCTTCACAAGATTTCAAAATCAAAGATTTCAAAAGGATTCTGCTGAATATTTCATCAGTGAGGAAGAGGAGTGAGATTCCTTTATGAGCTGTTACAGGATTGGCAAAGTCCTTTCAGCTTGGACTGGTGGACAATGGAGGCATCTTTGTATTCTTGCAGGATGTTTCCTTACTCCTACATTAAGAGTTCAATGTATTTCTTGACTGAGCGTTGAACTTCAGCCTTTTCAACCTTAGTTGGGGTAATAGCAGATTCTGGCATGTTGCTGCTAGAGTTTGATTGCATTTATCATTTCTAACAACATAGGAAGGTCAACAAGAGCAGCTGATGATACACCATGCAGCCTGTTGATTGCTGTTTCATTGGTGGATAAAGACTGTTTGAAGAAATAGGTAAACTGCTTGGCTTGCTCAAATTTGGGTTTTATCTAAGAGCAGTGGTGACTCATTAGCGGCAAGGATTGGTGATAACCCAGTAGACTGGGATCCATATATTATGAAATCTCTTCTAGTCTTTGAGCTCCGCATATGATTGAAGTTTGCTTGCTTTCTGATTTAGCCAAGTGTCTTAGACCTCTCTGAGCTTGCATAGGACAATTATGTAAATATTTTGCTTGGCAGCATGCTTCAATAGTGATGGCTTAACATTGAACTAAACCCCTGTAGAGGCGATGTTTCTCTTCGAGTAATTTCTTGATTATTTCATTCTTTGGCATCAAAATTGGTTTGATGAAATGAGAGGTAGGAACAAATGTCTCTAGAACACTGGAGTACATTATACCATTGAAAGTTGTCCAATAATCCTTCAGAAAGTGAGAATCAATTTTCACTGTGTACAAGCGACCCGCAAGTTTCTCTGAGAGAGATTCCTTCTTGACAACCCTGAGCACCCTCACCTCGTTAATAATTCAGTGAGCTTGTGGAATTTGTGAAGTACATTTCCAGCCTAAATCATCAGTTATACTCCAGAAATTCAAGTTTAATTTACGGGGGAGAACACCAGGTCTATATTACTAAATTGAAACAGATATTCGAGTATTGCAATTTTGGAATCACCTTAAATGAAATATGACAGGATAGATTAGTTGGCAGGATGCATAATGAGGTGATTCAGCAGACCTTACTTGTAGAGGTCAGTATAAATTTTAAGTGAGTAATGGACATAGTGCAGGCAATGGAAAGTGCTGAAAAGGGTACACAAGAGTTGCACAATGTGTAAAATTGCACTGTTCATCAGTTTGGGTAGAAACCTGCAGTCAGTGGAAAAACTGAAGTAGCTGCGAGGCAGGAAACATGTTCAGGCATAAATAAGACAAGATTTGGAAGAAACAAGCACTTAAAAAAGTTTGAAGCTCCCCTGAATCATGCAACTATAAGGAGGTTGAGTGTTTTTTTTTGGTCACAGGAGAAGCTATTTAAGACACAGGTGCAGAGCAAATCAAGGGCACAGTGTAGCCAATTAAATGATGCATCACCAACAGACAGTGTGAAAGAGTCTAACACCAATGATTTAAACATTTACTCTGGTCAATATAGAAGCAGGCAAATTAGCCCTTATTGCTGTAATGTTCTGGGTAAATGGAAAGTCTCTCAAGTGGTAGTTGATACAGAGCCATCAGCTACAGTGAGGTGAAAATACAAATCAGGACTTGAGAGGAGGAGGAAAGGGATGCAGTGTTTACCCCTTTAAGGATTAATCTGCTGAATAGGGGTCACATGACTTGGGGAACCAATTAAGGTGTAGGGTGAGGTTCAACCTGGTTAGCATGGGCTTCTGTACTCAGTCACCTCAGGAGCTGATTCTGTATAGTTTTAACCTGTAATTAAACCAGCTGTGTGTGTGCCAAAGTGGTGAATGAGCATTTTTACAAAACCATATCTAGACCCCAAATCCAAAGGAAAATGGAACCTTCTAGACAAACACCAAAAAGGCACTGTGAGCAGATACCTGTTGCAGTCAATGTCAGCAGTCCAGCTTGAGGAATAGATGTAGTGACTCAAGAGATTTAATGACCACATAAGAATGGTCATGGTGAATGAATGCATCTTCACATGACATACCCTATCAATGGAGCTCTCACTTCTCACACTGCTCCATTCATTAAATCCTCTTCATCCACATATCAACTCATACCACATGATCAAAGGGTCACCTCACCCTCATATACTTAGCATTCCTGCAAGCCTCACACTCACATCACACAGCTTAATCATACAGAGTATTCAAGTATAACAGGCACATTCACCTAAAAAGATTACATTACATTCGCCCTCTTTGCAATACAAGGTTCTACATAGTTGGAGGTAGCCACAACACCTCTTAGAGCTTGTCTGTTTTCTCACGTATAGATACAAAGGCCTCTTTGATCTGACATATTTCATGTTGTGATTTTGTGTGATCGACGTGATGAGGTAGGTGATCAACATATTCATGTGAAAAGGGCATGCATCCTCTATTCATTGTCCTGGTCTGCTCCTCATGCCTAATAATCAGCAGCAGCAAGCTATGCTGTAATCCAGTAACTGCCGTTTTGATAAAGCAAAACAGTGTAACTTTAAAAAGTTGAGTTGCAGTCTTCAAACTGACAGAGCATACTGGACTCATCGCTTCTCACATTAATTCACATTCCTGTAAAACTTGAACAACAGCAGAGAGGTGTCAAGCTGCAATAGTTGAAAGGGGGCAGCTGGATTGAGTCTTTGCCAGTAATGGGCTGACGAATAGAGGATGGAGTTTAATTTAGACAAATACTAGGTAATGCATTATGATAGATTGAACCAGGCAGGACTCACTCAGTTAATGGCAGAGCGTTGGGGAGATTACAAAACAAAGAGATCTAGGGGTACATGTTCATAGCTCCTTGAAAGTGGAGTCACAGATGGACAGAGTGGTGAAGAAGGCATTCAACATGCTTAGTTTCATCTGTCAAACATTGAATACAGGAGTTGGAAGATCTTGTTGAAGTTGTACAAGACATTGGTAAGGCCACACTTGGAATACTGTGCGCAATTCTTGTCACCCTATTATAGAAAGGATACTATTAAACTAGAAAGAGTGCAGAAAAGATTTACTAGGATGCTACCAGGACTTGATGGATTGAATTATAAAGAGAGGCTGGAAAGACCAGGGCCTTTTTCTCTGTAGTGTAGGAGGCTGAGGAGTGAACGCATAGAGATCTGCAAAATAATGAGGGGCACAGATCAGCTTGATAGGTGTAGATTTAAGGTGAGAGGGGAGAGATACAAAAGTGTCCAGAAAGGCAATTTTTTTCACACAGAGTGGTGAGTGTCTGGGACAAGCTATCAGAGGTAGTAGTAGAGGTGAGTACAATTAGGTCTTTTGAAAAGCATTTGGATAGTTACATGGGTATGATAGGTATAGAGGGATATAGGCCAAATGCAGGCAATTGGGACTAGCTTAGGGGTATTTTAAAAAAAAAGGGCAGCATGGTCAAGTTGGGCCAAAGGGTCTGTTTCCATGCTGTAAACCTCTATGACTCTAAATAGGCAAGGATAGCCACAGAGAAATGAGGGAAAATTACATCTCTACAAGCGACAGCATTCGATGTATGAGCATAAGTGCCTGTGCCGGTCCTGGCTGCAGATTTTGTAGGCTTAATGCTTTCCAATATTTTGCCTTCTGTCAGCTCAGTGCGGCACTGAGAGGGCTCAGACTTTGTTTTATTTTTGCTCTACAAACATGAAGCATACAGCCCATAAATTCCATAGCCTCTCACTGTTTAAAACTCACATTGAGCCCTTAGCAGCAGGCAGCAATGAGTGCTGTGAATACTTGCCTTGTGGGTCCCTCAAATGTATTACCTCTGAAGGTTAACATTGCCTCTAAACAGCTGTTGCATCAATGGAAGCTTCCCCAAGAGAAAGTTCCACGACATGAAAGCTATCACAACAGATGTCACTGCTGATGCTATTTGCACAGTGAAAAGCGATTGTGCGTCCAACTTCTCTGTGAAATTTCTCAAGTTTGCAATGCCAGAGCTGCTCAGTAGATGTTACAACTGATTCAGAGGCTATATCAGTAGATGGTCAAGAAATTAACTGTGTTCTGGTAAGCCGCCATTTTAAATAAAATCTCTTGAGGTTTGTTTCTTGCGGATATGGTAATGTATAGGATATTGTTATTGGAATGTTAATCAAGAGGCTGGAGCTGAATATTAGGGAGAGGGGAGCATGCTGGTAGCTGAATCCCAGTAAGGAGTCAACCCATTCCACCGCCAGCCCACTCAAAAACTGTAACAAGCAGTGGATGGACTAAACAAGAGCTAAAAAAACTTTCACCCATCACTGAGGAGGAAGTCCACCTTTGGGAACTGCTGACCAATTGAATCCAATCACAGATTAACAAAGACATACGGCACAGAAACAGGCCCTTTAACCCAACCCATTCATACCAATCAGGTTTCCTAAACTAACCTAATCCTATTTGCATGGTTTTGGCCTGTATCTCTCTGAATATTTCCCATCCATGTACCTGTCCAAATGTCTTTTAAATGTTGTAATTGTACCCACTTCTACCACCTCCTCTGGCGGTTCATTCCAGAGACGTACATAGAACATAGAACATAACAGCGCAGAACAGGCCCTTCGGCCCTTGATGTTGCGCCGACCAATTAGGAACAAGCAGTGACCCTCTAATCTAAACCATTCCCTTTTCATCCATAAACTTATCTACTAACCTCTTAAACGCCACCAAACTTGGCGCATCTACAACTGACGCAGGCAAGGCATTCCATACCCTTACCACCCTCTGGGTAAAGAACCTACCTCTGACATCTGTCCTAAAACCACCACCCCTTAATTTAAAGCTATGTCCCCTCGTGCTAGCTTTCTCCAAACTAGGAAAAAGGCTATCACTGTCCGCCCTATCTAAACCTCTAATCATCTTATATGTTTCAATAAACCCCGTGTTATGGCAGTGCCACGTGTGCATTAATAGGTGCTGTCTGACTGCAACAGAGAACAAGAGGAAGGAGCAATGGATTCCTGGAAATTGCAAAGTCTGGGGTTCTGACAGATTAGGAAGGAGAACAGTGGAGTGGATGTAGTGGGCTGGGTTATACTTGGAGAAGAAAACAGAGGGAGGTCTATCCCAGAGGAGATTCCCTTTATCTAACAATCAATTTCCCATCCCTTTCCTCCCCTCTTCCTTCCCGTCCTTTGAAAAATTTAGTTTAAAAGTTGGGCTATACCCCCACCCACATTTTATGTCCTGAGCAGCATATTATCAGGGTTGATGAACTTGGTAACAAGCACTAATTGACTCTTGATTACCTATGTAAATATGGTGTTTGAGCTGCCAGTTTTGGCTTCTGCCCTCCTTCCATATTAGGGGATGAGCTTGGTGGTGCTTGGGAAGATAATGGGATGAGTAGCACTAATTTACATGCATCTTTGCTGATAATACGGTAGGGGCACGTAAAATGCAAGCTTCTGGATCAATTAGCAGATTAGGAAGAGAATTCAAATTGGACAATGACAGTGTGAAGATTTTCAGTAAGTTTTAAGAAGCTGGAAATAAAAAAAGCTAACATTGATAAAATTGATTATCAATTAACATTGATAAAATCTGTCTGATTTGCGTACATGTATTTGATTCCAGTCCCACACCAATGAGATTGACTCTTAAACACTTACTTGATATGACCCAGTGAGCCACTTAGATGTACAAACTGTTATCAATGGTTTAAGAAGGCTCAAGATCTTTACTAGAATTCCTTTATAAATTCTCTCTTTTGGATAACATATGGTGTCATTCATTGCTCCCCATTATTTATACTTTTCCTCATCAGTATCTTGTGATCTGCCAATCTGTTTTGTATCCATTAATCCATGATTTGTGTCAAATTCAGTGGGAGCATCTCAGTGTTTTTGAGGATATTGCTGGAAGCTACAGTGATTACATATATTCCTCCCTGTGGCTCTTGAGGCAATGGATTCCTTCTCTTTGAAACAGGCATGTGGCATTTCAAAGAACATTTCAGAATTGCAGATGTAACTAGAGCATTGTTATTGTATTTATTATACTGGTAGTGTTTAGGTCTCCCAGAATAAATGTTAAATGAAATATATATATATAGCATTTAGTTATCATTCCAATTTAGACTACATCCCAAGAACTCTATTCATAATTCTGCACAAATTCACTTTTCATAGGCATACCTGCACTAACTGTGAATCACAACTTGATTCATGTGTGCAGTTCAGGTTATACGTATTAATAACATTTATTATAAAAATACAACAATACTTTCAAAAACCATTACTTTCAACTATATGCAACTCGGTCAGGTTTTATTGATGGAGAAAGTCTACCCCATATAGCTTCCTCTCATCAGCTTTCCTAGCAAGAACATTTAAATATTTAGTGCTGCACCAATAATATTGGCCAAACTATATTTTGACATACAACAAATGGAATAAATTTTCTCTCCACCATCACCAATCCATCCCTCCACCCCTCTTGACGATAATTGTTTCTCTTGGTTTACTGACTCATCTGTGTGACTAATAAAGAACAAACAGTTGTGATGATTTAATTGGAACTAATTGTTTTCTCTTCACGTGACTTAAATTACTTTCCTATAAGCTAGCTCAAACACAGTTCATGTGACATAAATGTGTAATGATGGTACAACTGAATTAAAAACTATATGGAAAATAATTACTCCAAGTTGAACTCTGGGTCGTGAAGATATGCGCTGCCAACTAAATAGATGGAAAATCCTGAAGATCATTGATGACTATGTTGGAATTCTTTGATTTCACTGACACATTTACATAATCTACCAACATATGTATGTTCTTCAGTGCATACTGTCCTCCAAAGATTTACTGTTTGTACCTCTTCATTGTATTTAATATTAAAGTAAGGTATTAGTAACATTTTCATGCAAGTCTCTGCTCCATATGAAAATATCTATCGAGCCAAATAGATTTTGGAACAAAGAATTTAAGGCTTGGAATTCAAGACCAAGTTAAATCCAAAGAAGATTATTAACAGTGTCTAGTTATTCATGCAAACAAATGAAATAGGAGTAGAAATAGTCCACTTGAGTCCTCCAGCCTGCTTTGCCATTCCATAATATCATGACTAATCTATTTGTGTTTGGAGTTCCACATCTATGCAAAGTAACCTTTGATTCCCTTGACTAACAAGAATCTGTCTACCTCTGTCTTAAAAAAAATCCAAAGACCCCACATCCACCCCTTTCTGACGCAGAGAATTCCGAAGTTGTACACTGCCAATGAAAAAGAATTCTCCTCATCATTGTCCTATAAGGCTGATCCCTCATTTTAAAATAGTTCCCCCTAACTCTAGACTCACACACAACAAAACATCCTTTCTATGCACACCTCATCAAAACCATTCAGAATTTTATATATTTCAGTCACCCTTCACTCTTCAGAACTCCAGTCAAAGGAAACCCAGCCTGTCCAACATTTCCTCATCAGACAACCCATTCATTCCCAATATCAATCTAGTAAACTTCCTCTGAACACCTCCAACACATCTATATCTTTCCTTAAATAAGATCTTAAATTTCCTTAAATGAAACTGCACACAGTATTCGAGATGCACTCTTACCAATGTATAACTGAAGTATAGCATGCTTAATCTTACGTTCAATTCCTCTCATAATAAAGGATAGTATTCCATTATCTTCTTAGACACTAGTTTCTTGTGACTCATGCACCAAAACACTTAGATACCTCTGCATCTTGGTATTTGGTAGTCGTTCTCATTTAAATAATACCCTTTTTTTTCCCATAGTGAATAACTTTTACATTTTACTCCATCTGACAGATTTTGCCTACTCACTCAATCTATTTGCAAACTGCTTATGTGCTCTTCAAACCACACAACCTATTTCTGCATCATTTGCAAACTTAGCTATCTTACCTTTGCTCCCCTTATCCAAGTCACTGGTGTAAATTGTAAAGAGTTGAGGTCCCACCCGTGCCCTGTGGGACTCCACTCATCATATGCTGCCAGTCAAAGACCCATTTCTGCATATTCCCCATTTACTACCAGCTAGCCAATCATTTTTCCATGCCGATATGTTAGCCATTACCCAAAGAGCTTTAATTATTCAGAACAGTTTTTGATAAGGCACCTGGTCAAATATCTTCTGTAAATCCAAATGCAGGATATTTATAGCCTTCCCTATATCCACAGCATGTGTTATTCCTGCAAAGGAATTTAATAGATTACTTAAACATGCTTTCCCTTTCACAAACCATGCCGATCCTTCCCAAATATCTTGAGTTTTTCTAAGTTCCAGTTATAACTTCTTTAGTGTTTGATTCTGACATCTTTATGACATCATCAAACTAACAAGCTTATAGTTTCCTGTTTTCTGCCTTCTTCCCTTCTTCAAGGGAGGGTTAAATTTCTATTTTCCAGTCTGATAGAAGCTTTCCAGAATCTGGGGAATTTTGGAAAATTAACACATCTACTACCCGACTAGCTACCTCTTTTAAGACCCTGGGATAAAGTTTATCAGGGCTCACAGAGTTGTCAGCCCAGAGCTCAATCAATTAGCTCAGTACTGCATCCCTCGTGTTTGTAATTTCACCAAGATCCAATCTAGCCCCACTTCCCAATTCACAGCTGTTACTGGAATGTTTCTTGTGTCCTATAAGTCAAGATAAAAGCAAAATATTTGTTCATTTCATCTGCCATTTCTTTGTTATCACATATTAACTCCCTACTCCCATTCTCTAGTAGGCAAAGACACTTCACTTACTGTTTAAATACCTGGAGAAATTCTTGTTATCCAATTTTGTATTTCTAGATGCCTTCCTCTAATACTAACTTATTTCTCGTGATTAACCTTTTAGCCATCCTCTATCATTCTTTGTATTCAGATCAACCATCTGACTTGCCATTCATCTTTTTGTAGTTGTGTAGTTGTTTGCCTTTTCCTTAAATTTGATGCTATTTTTAATTTTGTAAGATAAGTACAGAAAGTGGATTCTACCTTTAGAATTTTTATTTATAATAGGAATGTACTTATTCTGAGTATTTTGTAGAATTCACTTAAATGCCTGTCCCCGCTTCTCTACTGGTCTATCCCCTATCCCAGCATTCCAATTCACTTGGCCCAGTTCAGCTTTTATACACACAGCCTTCCTTATTTATGTTTAAAACATTAGTCTTTGATCCACTCTTCTCCCTTTCAACCTGGATATAAAATTCAGTCATACTATGCTTGTTGCTACCTAGGGGTGCCGTTACTCTGAGATCAATTAATCCAGTAACATTGCACAATATCAAGTCTAACATAACCTGTTCTCTGGTTGGTTCCAGAATGTGCTATTCCAAGAAACTCTCTTGAAAACATTCAATGAACTTTTCATTCAGGCTATTACTGCCAACCTTATTTTTCCAGTTTACAGATAGATTAAAGTCATCATTGACATTGCCATTCCTTTATCACAGGCATTCAATATTTCTTCTCGCATAATTTGTCCTACATTGTGATTATTGTTAGGGAGCCTGCAGACCACTCCCACCAATGACTTATTTTCCCTACTATTCCTCATCCCCACACAAAACAATTATGCATACAAATCTTCTGAACTAAATCATTTCTAACTATTGCACAAATGGAATCTTTTATTAACAATACTATCCCTCCAGCCTTACACTAGCTTCCTATTTTTGAATGTCACAATATTCAGGACCCAGTTCTTATCCTGTAACCAGTAATGGCTATCAGATCATATTTGTTTACTTCAATATGCATAATCAACTCATTTTTGTAATATCTAGTTTTAATTGTTGGCAAATTCTTAAGTGTTTTCTCATTGTCCCTCAGAATGACCTTCATTTCCCATTTTACTACTTCCCATTTTTACCTTCTCTCTACCCTTTGACATAACTGCCAGATTTCTATGGCTGACCTGCCAGGGAATTGGACTGGACAAGGGAAAACAGAGCTGTAAAATCCCACTTAACATGTCTTTCCATATTTGATTCTTTTCTCCCACTATTTAGTTTAAAACTATTTCTACTTCCCTCGTGATATGATTTTCAAGGACACTGGTCACAGCACAGTTCAAGTATATACCATCTCCAGTGGTACAACCCCCATGCCTTACATTCCCTAGTACTGGTGCCAGTGCCCCACAGACAAGAGTCCACTTCTCCCACACCAGAATTTGACCATGTCTATTCAACCCTAGACTATTCATCTCTGTGGGAGTATCAAACAATATGTCTTAAAGACAAGGCTTACTTACACTCAGAAGTCACCATTAAGCCTTGATCTGAAAATATTACAGTACAAGATAAATGTTACAAGGCTCTATTAGTGAAATGGGACTTCATTGATGATAGACCTGATGCATAAAAATAATGCATAGGAGTAATATGAAGCTTTGACACAGATGAGTGCAAGCTTTATTAGCAATGAATATTTAAACTAGGCTCCACACTGAAGTGCATAACTTCAGATGAGGCTTTGCCATAATGCATACTTCATCCTTTTAAATTAATTTTATGTCAGGAATTCTGGGATCCGGCTTGTTCTAGCATTCTTGAAAGCAAATTATTGAGTTTAAAAGGGTTTCTTTTTTGCATTTTCAATTACATTTCCTACATTTTATTATTTTCATTAATTGGTTTGCTAGGCAGTCAGCAATTTCTGCGCTTAGTGAATTCACAACACAAGAGCAAAAAGGCAGCCTAGCACACCCAAGGCATTTTGTTTGCGCTTATTATTTTCCGGCATTCTGTATTTCTAGATTTCTATGCCCTTATGTGTTTGTTCATGTCACAAGCAACCTGTTTTATTGTCTCTGCTTTATAAAACAGATTCTGACAAGATTGGTACAATATGCAACAATATAGCCAGCAGACAACATCTAAAACAAAAACAAAAGAAATGTAGAAGTGAAAATCCCTGCAGCATAAAGATTTCATACTACCTGCTCTTTCCAAGCCACCTTAGGGAACATTTGCCACAGCAGACCCCATTTCCAGAAGTGCAAAAGCTTTCCTTAATTTCTTTCTGAAAGGGAAATATCAGCTGCCCAGAGCATGAAACTTTCACTGAGTGACAGAGTTCCTTTGAGCACAAGATGCTGTAGAAAGCATCCGTGTGGATATCAACACAATGGCCTACATGGATGGAAACTTTTGTTCATAATTAATATACAGGTGAAATCTGACACAGAAGCTAGTGCATATCAGTGGCCACCATCCAGAAAGCAGCTGTGTTGTCTTTCTTCACTGGCAGCATTTGAAGGATATGAAATGCTGCCCAGATGTTTCCTGAGGAACCATGGATGACCTACACAACTAATGATTGTTGATTCCACAGAGAAATCCTTCAACAGCAAACCAGCACATGGCAGCCTAAGTATTAATGCATTGTCCTGCGTCTTTAGCAAAAAGGAAAACTAATTGCTAAAGCGCAAACCTTGTTCCCAATATAGGTCAATGACACTTGGGCTGTAGGTGTCAGAGTATCCATCCTTGTTGGTCTGACAAGAAATGTGTTTGAAAAAGGAGTAATCAGAGATAATTTGAAAATTGAGTACAAATTTTTACCGTTCTCTTAAATCGCAGGGTTGATCTGAGGTCCAGATTGGTACCTTCCATAATATATTGCACTGAGCTATCTCTGAACCTGTAAATGTCTTCTTTATTTGCAATAGGATACAAAGGATGTCTGCAGTGACCCAGTCAGCAACCTCTCTGTCAAAGATAATACTGTGTTCCTGAGTATCCCTGAAAAAGACACCAGTCGGCAAAAAACAAAGATTGAGGAATTGAATCAAGCAGCATGTCCTGCCATCTGTTTGCCTGACCTTATGCAACCAGCCTTCACTTGCAAAACTCAAAACACAGTGTCCAACATTACATGTGATTGCTATATAACATTTATATAAATGTTATCCAAAAAATACAGTATAAAGCCACCAATAATTTATACTTCTCGAAAATAGAATATTGATTTTTAGGCAAGTATATCTGATTGTTAAATACTCTACCATGAAAAAAGCACTGGTTAATTGCAACCGAGAGTTAACTGCCAAGCAGACGGCATTGTGGCACAATGATTAACACTGCTGCCTCATACTGCATTGGATTGGATAACATTTGCTAAATAACCCTGAGTGTGCTAAGAATTATATTGACAACCTATTTAAGGTTATCAGTCAGGATCGTATTGCTACATGTTTTAATATACAGGGCCCTGTTCTTTACAGACAAAAGAACACACTTTGTGCCTGTTTCAGCCAAACAAAATAAGTAACTGCCATTCTCTGGGGTAATATCTTAACTGATCAGAATCAACCTGCCAGGTTTTAATTTAAACAAACCATTGAATCCTTACAGCGCAGAAGGAGGTCATTTGGCCCATTGAGTCTGCACTGAGCACAGTCCTACTCAGGGCTTATTCTCACAGACCCCCACATTTACTCTGCTAATCCCCCTAACAATTCCACCAGATTAGAGTTAATTTAGCATCGCCAATCAACCTAAACCTGCACATCTTTGGACTGTGAGAGGAAACGGGAGAAGAAATGTAATTCTTAGCACACTCAGGGTTATTTAGCAAATGTTATGCAATCACATCTAATGTCAGACACTGCGTTTTGAGTTTTGCAAGTAAAGGCTGGTTGGGTAAGGTCAGGCAAACAGATGGCAGATGGAGAATCAAGTGGAAACCCACACCAACACAGAGAAAATGTGTGAACTCCACACAAACAGTGACCTGAGGCTGGAATTGAACCTAGGTCCTTGGCAGTATGAGGCAGCAGTGTTAATCATTGTGCCACCATGCCGTCTGCTTGGCAGTTAACTCTCAGTTGCAATTAACCAGTGCTTTTTTCATGGTAGAGTATTTAACAATCAGATATACTTGCCTAAAAATCAATATTCTATTTTTGAGAAGTATAAATTATTGGTGGCTTTATACTGTATTTTTTGTGGATGTCCTGATGAATGAAAGATGAAAAGTTTTGACAAATGTCTTTTCTAAATTATACCAAATGACTATTTGGGTCACTGTGTTTTTACTGGATAGTCATCATCCCTTTGAGGCTGTGCCAAGCTACCACAACTCCTTTTTAATGGACAAATTTGCCAATTGCAAGCTGGATTTTATGCCTCTGACGAAAAATAACCAGTGTCATCTTTTTCTCTGAGTGTCAATAGTCTATCCAAGTTAGAGCGAAAAATTCCCAATTCACAGTTTACATTGCACCTTGGCTGGCTTGATTCCACACTTCTCCATATTGGGCCTTGAATCTATATAATTAGGTGGCACTCCCAACCCATCAAAACAACATTTTAATCTAAGCCTTTTCACTCTCAGTGCTAGGCTAAGGTCAGAAAGCAGAAGGAAAATTACAATGAAAATGTTATTGTTTGATCTGCTCCGTTTCACTGATTTATCCCCATGGCTTTCTTCTGTTTTGTGTCCCAGCCTCCACACATTCTGATATTTTTGCTTCCAGCCCAATTCCTTTATTTATGTTCTCTGGGGTCTAAGAGTTTTCTCTTCTGACATTTATTACTTTCTTCACACTGCATGCACCATCTGCTCCTGTCTTTACCTTATTTGTTTCTCTAATCTTCTTCCATCCGCAATTTTGCTGCATTGTTTTTGCTAACCTTTTGCTCTACTGACTACTCAGAATTTCTGAGGCACAGAGGTTGAGACTCACCAAATTAACGTACAAAAATGAAATAAGATTGCTTGAAGCACCTTAGGTTTCTTGTCAGTGGATGATATGAACTTACCCCTAAAGGCAAACCATTAATGCCTTTGCCACAGTCTTTTTTTTACTGCTGGCTAGAATCCGACTGCTTTAATTTTCACATTTTTGCTGACAGTTTTCATTCAGGCCTAATCTAGTGGAATTATCTGGTTTTGAATTCTAAGTGATCCTTTGCAGTTTCTGCACAGCATGATGTCATGACCATTTTTTCAGACCAATTTAATTGAAGTAGTAAAATAAATGTGTTGCAAATGTGGATGAATGTTGGCACGATGTCTTGCAGCAATGTCTTGGATCCTCAGCTCACTTTTCTAAATATCAGGTTTACACCAAATTACTGCTCAAAGAGAAAATTGCTGCATTTTTTCCCCAAGGGCGCTTGTTGATTGTTAGCTTGAACTTTGTTTTTTACTACATTACATCCATGATGGAGGGAAGAGAGATTGAATGTGTGTTTGTTTCACCATCTTGCTGGATTTTGCCAAAAAGGCTATCACCAGGGCAGCACGGTAGCACAATGGTTAGCACTGCTGCCTCACAGCACCAGGGACCTGGGTTCAGCTCTGGCCTCGGGTCACTGTCTCTGTGGAGTTTGCGCATTGTCCTCTGTGTCTGTATGGGTTTCCTCCAACACTCCAAAGATGTTCAGGTGAGGCTGATTGGCTGTGCTAAATTGCCCTTTCATGTCAGAGAGATTAACAGGATAAATACATAGGGTTACAGGGATAAGGTCTGGGTGGGATTGTTGTCAGGGCAGGCTTGATGGGCTGTATGGCCCCTTTCAGCACTTTCTATGCTCGCTCCAGTTAAAATCGAGATGCAGAAATTCTGTTCCTCATCTGCTTTTTTGAGAACACAAGAGTGCAAGATGATACATGAGCCGGATTTAGATTTGCATATTGCCTAAATTTTGTCACCGTGTTTACAGACAAGACTCATCTCGAATATCTAATGAAACTGTCTTAACAGATCCATGCTGTCAGTGCGCCCTGAATTTGGCTTGTAACCAACATCCCCTGTAGGCCTCAGCACTACCAGTCAAAGACAACATCACTCTGAACTATTAAACTCTTTCGAAGTTCTTCCCAAGTTATCAAGGGGAGTCATTAGCAAAATCAATCAGTCTATCAGATGGCTCACAAACATTTTGCTCATCAGTGCAAACATATTTATATTTATACCATAGAACATCAGAGCAGAATGTGAGAGTATTGTATTTCTTCTCCTGAGTAATTTCCAGGATGTTGCTGGTGGTACTTATGTGCCCATCATAAAATCATTTTATTTTGCTCCCCCAGAGGCAGATTGGAAAATATCACCCCATTTAATGGGCAAGAATGTTTGGGATGAAGACCATGCTGCCTTATCTTCTTCTTCCTGAGTATGTCAGAGGTAGAAGACTCAAAAACCTCAAGGCTCCTTCATGCCCAGAAGCCAAATGAGGCCCTTTAGTATATTCAACTAGAGACTGATGGATGCCACCATGTGGGCAACCTGCAGGTGTGTGCCTTTTGCCTGGTGAAGTGGGTCCCTTCCAGTTGGCTATCTCGTGCCCAATGGAGAGACCCACCAGAGGAATGGACTAATCACACATGGAGACCACAGCCTGTCCAAAATACAAACTGATCCCTTCCTCATTTGTCAGGCCCTTCCAGACTGGCCAAACAGGTCTACGTTGTCTACACTCACTCCATGCTCTATTGGCGAACCTGCAGCCTGTGTCTCCCGAATACTGGCAATGGCCACCATTCCCAATGTGCCTCAGATGCTGGAGAGCTGCTAACTTCAGACTGAGCAACAGTTCTAGAAGACGGAAAACTCCCCATGGACATTGATGTCCCTGATTCCAACTGGGTAAGTTCCTGACTAGCACTAAGTCAGGTTGGGGATGCAGAATTCCTTTATCGAGGTTGCCACTGGCTGTCCAGCCACTGGATAGGCCCACCGATGCAAGCATTAAATTCTGCCCAGAGTTCCCATGAGTTGCAAGGAATGCTATTTCATTAACTGTTGGTCAGTGATCAACAGAACAGAACATAAAGCTCCCCAAGCAGCAGTTAGAATGCATCAAGTTTCTCTGGGCAGGTACATGGGAGAAGTTCTCTGTCATTGGGGCTATCCTTGTGTCAGTGGGGCATACCCGCGCTCATGGAGATTTCCTATTTGTGTTTGGAAGGAGCTGGTAAGAGTTCTCTGTGTGCGAGTGGAGATCTTGATTTATACTCTTAGTTCTCTTAGATTGAGGCTGTCAGCACTTTTCCCCTCTTCAAAGTGTTTGGAAATATGGCAGGAAAGGTTGGCAGCACGCCGCTTTTCTTCAAAAGAATAATGGAAAAATCCAGATCCCAATTCTCTTCTCGCAAGTATCATCAGCATCTCTAAATTCCAGGCAGGTTCCACATATCTGATATATGAGACCTGTCCATGAAAAGAACCGTTATGTCATAAATCACTATTCCAAAATTACAAAGAAAGTTACAGCACAGGCTTTCCAAGCCTGCACTGACCGTGCTGCCCGACTGAACTAAAACCCCCTACCCTTTTGCGGACCATATCCCTCTATTCCCATTCTATTTGTGTATTTGTCAAGACATCCCTTAAAAGTTACTATCATATTTGCTTCTACGACCTCCCCCATCAGTGAGTTCCAGCCACCCATCACCCACTGTGTAAGAAACTTGCCTCGTACATTTCCTTTAAACCTTGTGCTTTGCACCTTAAACCTATGCCCCTGGTAATTGACTCTTGTATTTAAATGTGATGTGTGAGGTTCAGTGTTTGTAACAAAATTTGACAGAAACATTGCATTTGATAAACCCCAAGTGACACTGAAATGTTAAAAGCTTCAGTTTGTCATGCGACAACAGCCTTGTGAATATGGGCGGTGAAATCACTACTTTAGGTATGTAATTGTTCATTGAAAGGCTACTGGAAATAATGGAAAACTACCAGCTTTTCTACACACTGCAATGGGAAATATTATAAGATTAGAAACTGAGCTCTATCACTGCTAACACTGTTGTGTTGAACAAAATACATTTTCTATTTCAATAATATTTATGTAAGAAGAAAATGATTTAATAAAAGTTAATATGACATGCCAAGAACAATTGCTTCAACAGTGTATAAAATTGTGATTGATTTTTCACAGGCTGGAGGCCTATTTCTTTAACTTCTTCAGGTCACAATATGTTTTGATACAAATGTCATTGTTAATGAAAACTAAAATCCAATAATATTGAATTGCATGTGACAAGTGCCACTCCTTACAAATAAATTCAATATTGTGGAAATTTCAAAATAAATGACTTTGAAGGTTGAGAAAACAAGAATACAATGGTTAGAAATTAGTACACTTTGCATCTTTTTCAGGTGTAAAATTACCTACGAGGTATGCCAATTTAGTTATCTAACACATTGGACCAAATCTGTCCCATCCCACAGCTAACTTTATCAGAGTCTTTTATAAGCTATCTCACGTGCCTATCCAAAACAAGCACTTCAACTATCTAAATTAGGGCCTCCATCTGAAACTTGTATTCGTTGGATGGAAAGGTTTTCTGATGTGACCCACTCAGCATTCTTTAAAGACTGCTGTAGCTGCCAATGAAAGATAATAAGAAGTCTCCGAACACCTGGTTAAAGTCCAACAGATTTATTTGCAATCATGAGATTTTGGAGCACTGCTCCTTTATCACTCACCTGATGAAGGAGCAGTACTCTGAAAGCTTGTGATTCCAAATAAGCCTGTTGGACTTTAACCAGCTGTTTGGAGACTTCTTACCATGCCCACGCCAGTCCAACATCAGCATTTCCATATCATGGCTACCACTGACATAGTTGGCTCAAAGTGGTGGGGGTCTCCAAGAAGATTGTGCATCTTGGACACTTAGCTGA
The DNA here is from genome assembly GCA_024679065.1 of Sphyrna mokarran. Taxonomy (NCBI): domain Eukaryota; kingdom Metazoa; phylum Chordata; class Chondrichthyes; order Carcharhiniformes; family Carcharhinidae; genus Sphyrna; species Sphyrna mokarran. The sequence continues at coordinate 85,828,598 of JAGIQG010000005.1, read as the reverse complement.
TGAAGGAGCAGTATCTGAAAACCTGTGATTCCAAATAAACATGTTGGACTTTAAAATGGGGCTGTGAGACTTCTTACTGTGCTTACCCCAGTCCAACACTAGCATCTCCACATAATGAAAGATAGGTGTTTTATATTCCCCAAAGTGTTCCTTTGGAATAAACAAAAATGCATCCCTCTTCTCCTTAGGAGTTGCACTTGTGTATCCTAAACTGCTACTTTGATCACTACCGCCGTGACAGGATATGATGGAGTAGCCCCATGGTATTCAGTCTGCAGTAGCAGATGGTAGAAGTCAGACCTGTTTGTTGAGCTTCCCAATTAACATTATTTATTTATAGTTTCATCTTCAAATAAAGAACTACATTATTGCATTACCAATCCTTGCCGTGTGATTGGTATATTTGCTATAAATGGAAGAATTTAACAACTTGAAACCTACCCATACCTAGAACTTAGGCAAGCTGTCCTTAGCTAGAGCTGGTAAGATCTAAAACCCAACACTTTCCATCGTTCCTCAAGCATTTGGTTTAGATGCATGACAGCCACAGTGCCAAGACTCAGACCAATATCTTTGCAAAGTTGTCAGATTACAAAAAAGTATTGAGCAGTAAGTATCATTAAATGTGCTAGCCTCTCACCAAAGGGATATTTAGAACTATAACCATAACAGCTATTATCACAGCTTCCACTTGATCAATTTTAACCAATCTCTTAGAACATTGTACTCATGCAGATTTCTAGTCACACAATTAGTGTGTTGCTTGCACACATTCAAACTGCATCTGAAGTGATGTTATTGAGCTGGCCTTGGAAAATTGTGCATGAAAAGGAAACTCCCTGACTCTAACTCACCAGCAGCCTTTCAATTCAAAACTGCAGCAATAAAGAAAAGTCTAGTGCTCACTTGGTATTTTTAGTAGAATTTCAATCAAATAATGCTCAATTATGTTGAAGTCATAGTCAGGGTGTTGATGAAATATTACAAGAAATCTCTCCTGAGGGAAGTAATATCTTGTTTTATTGCAACTAATGTAAAAATCTGTCAATGCAATTGTAAGAAAGAATATCAGAGCTGTTTCTACCTGACATTTTCAGACCACAAGGATCAGATAAACATTGTGCTATCATTTACAGGACAAAGCAATTATGCCCCAAGTCGTATAACAGGTAGCTTGGGGACTTTGCTAGGTTCAATAATCATCACTGCTGAGCTATGCAGACATAATTATAAATAACTGATTGCATCTTGTCCGTCATGCTTAGAAGTTCTCCCGTTGCTTAAAGAATGTATTCTTAATGAAGAGACATGTTTTTAACTGCTTGAAAAAAATAGATTGTAGGCAGTGCTGGTGGGAAATGGATCTCTATTCATGTTTACCATCATTTTAAGGATTCTGCCTGTATAAAAATAGTGCAGGGAAACTCAGGAACAATTATTTAAAAAATATTTTTCTTTTTTAGGTTTTGAACTCAATGGAACAAATGTTGGGGAGATATAAAGTAGACTGCAGACTGCACCAAATTAAGATCAGGCTTGAATTTTCAATGAATTTATCATACAACTTACTGAGTTCAGTTTTATATTTTTTCTTGACCCAGTATTCTTCACTTTCTATAGGCATTAGCACTAATAGCAGGTACAGAATTCATACCCACAGGGTATTTATTTTTTCAGTGTTCCGCATTGTGTTGTAATCAAACACGAGATGGCATATCTGTTTGCAGCAAATGAGTAAATGTTTCAAATCAAAGAACTGCTACAGTGCAGGAGAAGACCATTCAGCCCATCAAGCCTGCACTGACAACAATTTCATTCAGACCCTATTTCCAACTAATCCCCTGATACTAATCAGCAATTTAGCTAATCAACCTAACCGCACATCTTAGGACTGTGGGAGGAAACTGGAGCACTTGCAGGTACTATTATATATGATAGTCTTCTGGAAAATGCTACAATTGGAGGTTGAGATCATGAGCCTAACTGAGTGGGCAGCAGGACCTCAGTGGTAATCTCCCTGACAGCAGCCACTGTCCAGTAAGGAGAGTAGACAGGATTTTCATGCTGCTGGCCCTGATTGAGATCGTTATTTCTGAAGCTGGGAGAAAGTACTTCTCCATTATGAAACACCCTTGTAGGGCAGTTAAAGAAGGTTTTTCTTTCTTCCTGAGTCAGGCAGACAGACTCTAATGATTGGTGAGGAATCTTCTACAGCAGCAACATTGGACCCACAGGTTGATCTCTGCAATGGGATTAGGTGGGGGCCTCTTTTGCACCATAAAACTCTGAGATACTGTATCCATTGCAGCTGGTAGTGACCTCATGTGGGTTGGATGAAAGATCATGCCACTGGCAGCTGCCCTGAGAAGGTGACCTTTAATTGGCTATAAAGACCATCAGTTGAAGAGGAACCACACCTCTTGCTGGAAAAATGGTCTGACAGAATAGAGTCTTCCTGATGTGGTTCTCTGTCATTTTACCAACCCCCAGTTGGCAGCCTCCTAGCCGGTTATGTGGAGAGGGCAATGAAATCTCATCCAGAACATTTTCTTTTTTTCAGTCCATTTGATAGTCAATGCCATTTTCATCTCAACTTTAATATACTTCCATGTTTTTGTATAGTTACAGTTAAACTTAGCACAGCTAATAATAAAAATGGAACTGAATGATTAGTTAGAAAATGTCAGCCTGATCAGCACTAATACCAAGGCTAAAATATATTATTATCAAATAATTACATATTATTAAATATTATTAATGACTAAATTATCCGATTGGCAGTATGATTGTTAAATTGACAAAATATGTAGAGGTATACTTCATAGAGATGATGACAAGGCATTAATTAAGGATATTACGTGTGACTTTTGCTTGCTGCTCTTGTTGCTAAGCAAAGTAATCAGTAGTGCTATATATTTAGCACAAATTGAATTTGTTTTGCAGAGTCCATGACATCAGACAGACCTCATGAAATTCATTATCTTTTAAATCAATGAACTTTATCATACTGTATATTGATTTTAAAAGCTGTTGATAGTCTATGCCGCCTCTTCAACTTCATAATGGATAATCATCATTGAAAACATGAAGGTCTCTTAATGAGTCCTCTATTTCTTTCTACATATCTTGTAATATAGATTTATAGAAATGTTTCTATAAATCAAAATAGATAAAATGGAGAAAAATATACAGCCATAATTTTCAAACTTCCCAGCATTGGATTGAGAGGAGATACCCTAAAGATGTTCTGTGAGCCCCTCTTGGATGTTCCCAGGTAAGGTTTACACAGCAATTGCCTGGAAAGCACAAACTTCCCCTGAGCAATTACCCAGTACTGGGATCCATCCAAAAATGTAATTTAAATCACAGATTTTGATATTATCATAGGGTTATTATCATTATTGAGAAAAAAATCAGAAGAATTAAAATGTCTTCTAACCATTGTAACAATAACCATTGTACAAACTCAGACTGAACTCTTACAGGATTGCCCAATCACCTCCTCCTCCCCCCAACCCCTAATAAGTGGACTCCATGCACCCTCAATTACCCCCACCACCTCCTCCAAATATATTGACCCAATTCCCTAAGGCTTTCCCCCAACTCCAATTATCCCACATTCATAGGACTCCCCCCACATCCTGAGGGCTCCACTTGAAGTCATGCCACTCCACACAAGCAGCCCCACCCTCCTGGCCACACACCCGAGGACCTTCCCTGCATCTTCCCCCACAACCTGACCTGACTAGACACTCTCCCCAACACTCACCACCCTCCAGGCCTGACCTGATCTGAGGGCCAAATGTACCGCCCATACCCCCACCCTTCCCTCAACGCAATCCAAACCTCCCACTGAGTTCTAACCTTCCCCCTCAAGCCCAATCTAACTCCTTCCAGCCTGATCAGCTCCAACCTGAGGGCTGACCTTCAATTCAACCGCCTCCCAACTGACCATTGGACCTTCGAGCTCACCCTTTACATCCAATTTCTCCCAAACCCCCTCACATATCCAATTTACTTCAGACATTTACCTTCTCCCTGGCTTATCAATATCAATGGACTTTAAATTTATTTGGTTTACAGCAACTATTGCCATAAAAAAAGGGACTGTGGCCTCTTCACTTTGACTTTCTTGCACTTTGACTTTGTGCTCTGAGGACACACTGCACTGCCTGAATCTCACACAGCCTGACTTGAAAGATTAGCAACAGAGGCTGGGAAAAAGAATTACGGAAATACTTGGGCAGAGTGACAATCCAATACTGCAACTCCAAGGAAATTCAGGCCGAAATTATACGTTCATTGCATTAAATATTAAACTTATTGAGTCTCACACTTGATAATATTTACAGAATGTTGTAAACCAAATGCTTCACACTGACAGAAAATTAAAAAAACCTGAGAGAGTGAATTTTACATGAGTTAAACCTGAATATTATATTACCCCTTTTCTTGTTGATAGATTGTATCCACAGATATGCCTGCCATATATAATCAGATGAGAAAAGATTACATTTAGGCTTCTTGAATCTAGATACGCAATGAAGCAGACAAAGAATTACTTTATTTCTATTTCCGTAGCTCACGTTTCATGCAACAGGTCACTATTATAAAGTTGTAGCTTAAGGGATACCACCCAATGTCTAACCTGGCTGACTAGGAGACACTTTCAGAGGATTTTTGGAAGGATTTGCAGGTTGATCATCAACCTACTTGGTTACTTTAAGAATGCATCTACTTTGGCATCAAGTACTGAAGTGGAATTCAAACTCAGAGCTCCTGGCTCAGAGGTAGGGACACTACACACTCAACAACAGTACCTGCTAAAAGAAACTAATGAGCTAGAATTTCAGTCACTGGAACTCTTGAGAAACTTGACAACAGAAGTATAATAGCCTGTGCCCTCTAGCTGTGTGATTGAAATAATTCGATATTAGATTTTCTCAGACCTGTTTTCATGGTCATTAGATGAAGCTTACATTCTGCCTTTATTTTCCCTGGAGTAAAACACGAAGTGAAAAGTTTCAATCTCTAAAGTTCATGCAATAGAGAAATATATAAAAAAGTATGGATGTTTAGAAATATATTAGACCTACCTGAAAAACAACAAAACTAATGAAAATCAATATCGTACAACAAAATAAAAATTGTTCCCTAAAGATCCAATGGCAAATGCCATGCCAAGGACACATTCATGAGCTTGACTAACCATAGACATTGCACATTGGAAATTGAATGTTGCACTGGGTGCATGCACAGTTGATTCATCTCAGGAATATAATCTAAATTTAGCTTTAACTATAAGTGCATTGTTGCAGGTTCAGATTTTCTCCAACACCACTTACTTTGCAAAAGCTTTGACAATTTTGTCTATAAGTAGGCCAACCCACTTACAAATTCAAACCCATATTTTTATTTCTTTCCTTATATTTGGATTAATCTAACAACTAACTTCAATCACAAAAAAAAATACTTACTGATGAACGCATAGAGTCTCCTTCACATCTCTTGTCAATTCCAATGATGGAAAATAAAACTCTATTTACAGTAAATAACCGCCACAGATTTGTTGTAAAATCAGTATTAAACATCACAATATCAAATGAACTAACTGGAATCAGTCTGAAGGACACTAATACACCTCTTTTGAGAAAGCTGGGGTTTTTTTATTTCTTCTTTTGCCATAATTTTCAATGTTGTGCAGTCTCTCTTACTGCTTACATTGATGGCAGTATAATATATTGGAGTCAAAGTTTTTAATATATTAGGTCCTCCTCATATGTTTGAACATAAGAAACAGGAGCAGTAGGAGACCATGTAGTCATCACGCTCGTTCTGACAATCAATATGATCATGATTGTGCTTAGGCACTTTCCTATAGCTCCCGATATCTCTGAGAGATCAAATTTCTCCTGGTCTTAAATATATTCAAGTATAGAGCATCCACAACCCTCTGGAATAAAGAATTCCAAAAATTTGCAACATTTTGAATGAAGAAGGTTTGCCTCATCTCAGTCCTAAATGATCAACCCCTTATCCTGAGACTATACCCCCATGTTTGATGACTCCTGAATCTAGACAAGTGTTGGATCTCTTGGTGGGAGAACACCTTGGGGATAGCGATCATAATTCTATCTCCTTCACAATAGCATTGGAAAGAGATAGAATCAGGCAAGCTAGTAAAGTGTTTATCTGGAGTAAGGGCAAATATGAAGCCATCAGACAGGAAATTAGACAAGTAATTGGAAGGAGATGTTCTTAGGGAAAAGTACCTAAGGTAGGTGGTGAATTTTCAAGGAATGTTTGTCTGGAGCTCTGCATGACAACATTCTGATGAGACAGGGAGGTTTTCATATGTCACGGGAACCATGGTGCATGAAGGTTGTAATGAACCTAATCAGAAAGAAATGAAAGACGTACAGAAGGTTCAGAGAGCTAGGAGATGTTAAGGATCTAGAGGAGTATACGGGTTGTACGAAGGAGCTTAAAAAGGAAATTAGGAGAGCCAGAAGGGGTCATGAGAAGGCCTTGGCGGATAAGATTAAGGAGAACCACAAGGCATTCTATAAATATGTGAAGAGTAAAAGGATGAGATGTGAAGGAATAGGATCTATAAAAGATGAAGGGGGAAAAGTCCGTGTAGAATTGGTAGAAATGGCAGGGATGCTTAATAAATACTTTGCCTCGGTATTCACAATGGGAAGTGATCTGCATGGTTGTACTGCAGGTTTGCGTCAGACCAAAAAGATTTAGTATGTGGACATTAAGGAAGAGGATGTGTTGGAACTGTTAAATTGCATCAAGATAGATAAGTCGCCGGGACTGGATGGATGTATCCTAGGTTACTGAGGGAGGTGAGGTGGAGATTGCAGAACTTCTGGTGATGATCTTTGCGTCGTCGATGGAGATGGGAGAGATTCTGGACGATTGAAGGATTGCGGATATTGTTCCTATTTTCAAGAAAGGGAACAGGGATAGCCTGGGAAATTACCGATCAGTGAGTCTGACCTCAGTGGTTGGTAAGTTGTTGGAGAGGATTCTGAGGGACAGGATTTATGAACATTTAGAGAAGTTTAGTATGATCAAAAGTAGTCAGCAAGGCTTTGACAAGGGCAGGTCATGCCTTAGGAGCCTTGTTGAGTTCTTTGAAAATGTGACTAAACACATTGACGAAGGAAGAGCAATGGATGTGGTTTATATGGACTTTAGCAAAGCATTTGATAAGATCCCTCATGCAAGACTTCTTGAAAAAGTGAGTGGGCATAAGATCAAAGGGGCTGTTGCCTTGTGGATCCAGAACTGGCTTAACTGCAGAAGGCAAAGAGTTGTGGATGGGTCTTTATCTGCACGAAGATCAATCACCAGTGGAATGCCCCAGGGATCTGTTCTGGGACGCTTGCTGTTTGTCATTTTCATAAATGACTTGGATGAGGAAGTGGAGGGATGGGTTTGTAAGTTTGCCGACGACATAAAGGTGTTGTGGATAATCTGGAAGGAAGTCAGAGGTTGCAACGAGACATAGATAGGATACAAGACTGGGCAGAGAAGCGGCAGATGGACTTCAACATGGATAAATAAGTAGTGGTCCATTTTGGCAGGACCAATGGGATAGAGGAGTATAATATCAAGGGTAGGACTCTTAACAGTGTAGAGGATCAGAAGGATCTTGGAGTCTGGATCCATAGGACAATTAAATCAGCCTCGCAGGTAGAGGATGTGGACAAGAAGGCGTATGGTGTACTCACCTTCATTGATCAAGGGATTGAGTTTAGGAGTTGGGAGATAATGCTGCAACTTTATAAGACCCTTGTCAGATCCCACTTGAAGTACTGTGCGCAGTTCTAACCACCTCACTACAAGGACGTGGAAGCTATTGAAAGGGTGCAGAGGAGATTTACAAGGATGTTGTCTAGATTGGATGGCATGCCTCATGAGGATAGTTGGAGGGAGCTAAGTCTTTTCTTCCTGGAGAGATGAAGGATGAGAAGTGACCTGACAGAGGATTATAAGATGTTGAGAGTATAGATAGGGTGGATTTTCAAAGGCTATTTCCCAGGGTTGAAATGGTCGCTACAAGAGGACACAGGTTTAAGTGCTGGGCAGTAGGTACACAGGAGATGTCAGGGGTAAGTTTTTCACTCAGAGGATGATAAATGAGTGGAATCGGCTGCTGTTGATGGTGGTGGAGGCGAACTCGTTGGGGTCTTTTAAGAGACTTCTGGATGAATACATGGGATTTAATGGGATTGAGGGTTATAGATAGGCCTGGTGCAATTTGTGGGCTGAAGGGCCTCTTTGTGTTGTAGTGTTCTATATTTATGTTCTATGACTCCTATCAATTCATAGAATCAGAGAATCTCTACAGTGGAGAAAGCCCTTTAAGTCTGCACCAACTACAATCCCATTCAGCCCTATCCCCATATTTACCCTAACTAGCCCTCCTAACATTAAGGGACAATTTAGCTTGGCCAACTAACCTAACCATCAACTGAGGCTGGAATTGAACACAGATCCCTGGCGCTGTGAAGAAGCAGTTCCAAGCACCGATTGCTTCAGGAGAAGGCACTGCATAGAGCTAAAATGCATTGGCATGTGCTTTGTTGAAGTATTACAAAAATTGGCAAGACAGTTTAGCATTGTCTGCATGATGGGAGGAAGAACCATCAGTTATAGGCACTTTGGGAAATATATTGCAAGTGCAGTGGTGAATGTTGAGTGCCTAAGTTCACTTCTAAGTCCTGCAACTCTTTCTACAGAATTGAAATCCTATTCTTCTCTGTTTCGTTGCTTCTGGCATGAATCATAATTTCAAACCAATCCTCTTCTGCACTTTCTTTTTTGTTTGCTTTACTCCAGCACTGATAATCAACACACGATTTATGACTCAGGTTTATGGATACAAAAGTAAAATGCCTCTTCCAGTTTCTATTGAATCTCCTATTATCAGAGCTCGCTGAATTTAAATCAGTGCCCACGAGGCAACATGCTTTCTAATGTTATTTTAAAATTTCTTCTTGGAATGTCAGCATATCTGATAAAGGCAGCCTTTATTGCTCATTGTTAGAGATACAACTCAGTAGCTTGCTAGACAACTGCAGATACCAATCAAGAGTGACTTTATTAGTGTGGAACTGAAATCATATATAAGCATGGCTGTAGGAGGTTTCATTGTCCAATGAACATTAGTGAGCCAGTTAGGCCTTTATAATAATCCAACAATTCAAGGGTCTTACTATGGTCTCTTACTTGATACCAGCTTCCCTCTTCCAAATTACTTTTAACTGAATTTAAATTCTCAAACCTTTATGGAGCTTTAAACTCAATATCTAGACTATTAGCACAGTCCCTTACCACAGGGCTAATAAACTAGTGGATTTCTAGTCCATTAACATAACCAGTACATTATTATAGAGTTGTTCATTGCTTCTGATCCAAGTCATCAGTGCAGCAGGCCTGGAGACTCAAGAGGAGATCATTTAGCAAGCTTCCCGTTGGCCACCAGAGCCTCCGTGAGTCTCCGGATGCTGGATTTCCGGTGCTGTCAGCTCCACAGCAGAAATTGGTAAGGAGCTACATAAATTATTTTAATTGTCAGTTGAATGTCTTTAGTGCACCTAGGACTGAAATCTCCAGGCCCCAACCCTACCCCTTCCTCCAGGACTGTTTCATTCCAGTGGAGTGTACAACTGTTCCCCAATTGTGGAGAGCTGGCGGCCAGTGTCTGCTGGGGTTAAGGTAAGCCATCAAAGCTCCTCAAGCGGTTAAGGGGCATTATCGCTTAGCATTGCCAGTCAATGCCAACCTGACACAGTCCAAGAGATAAAGTGACAATGCCCAAAGAGCACCTTGGCACTGCCCACCAAGAATCAAAGGGATAGGGAGGTAATGGGGAGAGAACAACAGAGAGTGAGAGAGAGCAAGAGAGAGCGTGAGATCTGTGGGGGAGGGTCCCCTGCCACTTTGCAGAGGGATTAGTGACAGAGGGAGAGAGGCCAGTAATCGGGGTGAGCAGTTGGCCTGTTGGGGGTGGGGGGTGGGCGAGGTGATGCAGCTGGGAGAAATCAGGACTGCCAGAAGGTAGGGGATCCCACAACCAAGTTGCGGGGGTCACAGGAGAGGCCAATCGAGTTAGCCAGGATCAGAGGTCAGCACTGCGGGGCTACCACACATGTGCTGATCTCGACACTGACAGATTGGCGCAGGCGCAGTGGCTCGCTCAGCCTCTTCTGCGGGAATAGGCCCTGCCCCCCTCGATTTTTAGCGTGAATCACACTAGGACGATCTGCACTGCTCAGAATGTGGGAAGTTCATTTTGAAAATCCCGCTGATAAAATCAATCAGATTTATTCCAGTTTTTACACAAATGCAACACATAGAATTTTGGGAGGACAATCGTCCCCATTATCTTTGAAACAAAGTAAGTAAGAAACTTCATTCTATCTTCCAAAAAGCTCAAGTGAGTTGCCTGTTAGAACATAGAACATAGAACAATACAGCACAAACAGGCCCTTCAGCCCACGAGTTGCGCCGATCACATCTACCAATCCACAGACCTTTCTATAACCCCCTATCCTATTCTTTTCCATATACTCATCCAGAAGTCTCTTAAAAAGACCCCAGTGAGTTTGCCTCAACAACCTCCGATGGCAGTCGGTTCCATTCACTCACCACTCTGAGTGAAAAACCTACCCCTGACATCTCCTTTGTATTTGCTTCCCTGCACCTTAAATCTGTGTCCTCTCATAGTGACCATTTCAGCTCAGGGAAATAGTCTCTAGAGTCCACCCTATCTATCCCTCTCAACATTTTATAAACCTCTATCAGGTCGCCTCTCAACCTACGTCTCTCCAGTGAGAAGAGTCCCAGCTCCCTCAACCTATATTCATAAGGCCTGCCTCCCAATCCAGGCAGCATCCTTGTAAATCTCCTCTGAACTCTCTCAATAGCATCTACATCCTTCCTATAATGAGGCGACCAGAACTGCGCACAATACTCCAACTGGGGTCTGACAAGAGTCTTATAGAGCGGCATCATTACCTCCTGACTCCTAAACTCTATTCCTCGATTAATGAAGGCCAGTACACCGTACGCCTTCTTGACCACTTCCTCCACCTGCGAGGCCGATTTAAGAGTCCTATGGACCCGGACCTCGAGATCCTTCTGCTCTACAACACAGCTAAGACTCCTACCCCTTATATTGTACTCCTTCATCCCATTATTCCTGCCAAAATGGACCACTACACATTTATCTGCGTTGAAGTCCATCTGCCAATTCTCCGCCCAGTCTTGCATCCTGTCTATGTCCCGCTGCAACTTTTGGCATCCCTCCAGACCATCCACAACACCACCGATCTTTGTATCATCGGCGAACTTGCTAACCCATCCCTCTGCCTCCTCATCCAGGTCATTTATGAAAATGACAAACAGCAGGGGTCCCAGAACAGATCCCTGGGGCACTCCACTGCTTACCGACCTCCATGCAGAACAAGACCCATCCACAACCACTCTCTGCCTTCTGCCGGCAAGCCAGTTCTGGATCCACGAGGCCAAAAGCCCCTTGGATCCCATGCCCTCTCACCTTCTCCAGAAGCCTTGCATGGGGGACCTTATCAAACGCCTTGCTAAAGTCCATGTACACTACGTCCACCGCCCTTCCTTTGTCAATGTGTTCAGTCATATTTTCGAAGAACTCAACTAGGCTCGTAAGGCATGACCTGCCCTTGACAAAACCATGCTGACTATTTCTAATCAGTCCAAACTTCTCCAAATGTTCATATATCTTATTCCTCAGAAGCCTCTCCATCAGCTTACCAACCACTGAAGTCAAACTCACTGGTCGGTAATTTCCTGGACTATCCCAGTTCCCTTTCTTAAAGATAGGAACCACATCCGCAATCCTCCAATCCTCCGGAACCTCTCCTGTTTCCATGGACGACGCAAAGATCATCGCCAGGGGCTCTGCAACCACTTCCCTCACCTCCCACAATAACCTGGGGTACATCCCATCTGGTCCCAGCGACTTGTCTATCTATATGTTCTGCTGTGTTGAAATTCGAAATAGAATTACTGAATGAAAACTCAGCTGATATCCATGTGCCTTTCACTTGTGTGGTCATAGATTAGAAATTTGTTCTCAAAACTCTGGTGATTTACTTTGATTACTAACTGGGTTTTTGTGTAAATTGAGCAAAATAAATTTTCTTTAAATGTATTGAGGCCATATTTTGGAGTAAATAATTTAAGTTACTTATTTTCAAATTGTGATCAGATCTAATCTCTATTGGATGCATTGTTTTAAGAGTCAAGTATTAACTGGTGATTGTGGTTTTGTTTGACAGTATGACTGGTACAGGAGTTACAAATGTGTGCTTGTCTGGATTGGCATGTAGATATCACAGACACCATTGAATGCTAAAGTAATGAATCAACTGAATATATTCAGGCTTGTGTGATGGCAGAGAGAACCATATTTGAATTAGATGCATATGGGTGAAGTTATGAAATATGTGTTGCCTGCAATAGAGGCACAGCTTTAAACAGAATTTGTCTTTGCAAACTGCCATTGTACTTGGAAAGCTGTTCAGAACAACTAGACTAATCGTAGCATGAAAGGTGGCATTCATGCCAAAATGCAAAGATTCTGCTAATTATATCATAGCATGTTCTATATTTTCAGAAATAAGGTGAGTTTGAAGTAGCTTTTTAAAATAATTTCTGCTCTGGACTTGGCCAAACTATCAAATGTCATGAATTATGTGGTATAGAAGGCACATAGAAAGTGTTCATCTTTTCATTAATGTTTATCAAGCAAGTTCGCTGCGCCTGCAGTGAAGAGCTAATGCAGCAGCTAAAAAATAATCACTTCCTCACTTCATTTTCCAGAATTTGCTGACATGATGATTCAGAAAGGATCAACGGATGAGAGAAGGGATTGAAGAGTTAACAAACCCCTAGAGCTTTCAAACCATCAACTGTCATGAAAATCACTATAATTAGGCCACAAACAGCTCAAGGCACATCAACGTGTCGGTTTGTGAATCTATATATAAAATGATCTACAGGGAAAATAAGCTTTCACAATTTAGATTTATTTATCAATGAGATGTTATGTGATGTTCCCACATGCTGAGCTATGGAGTGAGAGTAATATTGTTCAAACATCTGATTTGCAGCTACAAAGTTCCAAAATTAATTGTCCCAGTTGGGAGAAGTGCCAAATGGAGATCAAAAACTTTGCCCAGGGAGAAAAAGGAAAGGAAAAACAGAGAGACAATTAACTGTGCCTACTCTCATACACTTCCTTTGTGCCCCATAAAGACTAGCACCAGAAGGCCTTAATTCAAAATTGTCTGCATGTCCTGGAAAATGCTGTATGGTATATGTGGAGAAGGCAAAATAGATGAGAAAATTAAGTTCTATCTTTACATCTGATTCATTATCTGAGAGTGATGAATCATTTAGAAAACGTATTTTGTTCAGTTTGGTTCTGAGATATTCAAAAAAACATTGTATACAATTAAGCTTATTTGTCATATCATAGGATTAAAACTCAAACCATCTATCCTTCATCATTATTTATCAAATATTATATTACAAACAAATACATTATTTTTTAATTTAATTATGCATCCTTTTTTCAAAGGAAAACTTGTAATAATCATTCTTACAAGACTACAGTGTTATGGCACAGTACTTTATTTAATGTCACTTCGTGAATTAAAATATAGAATTTAACAATATTGGCCAGCATTTCCTTGGCCTCCATGGCAGAGTGAGCTCACCATTGGTTGCTGGTGAGATCTTCCAGTTCTGCCAAAGCCTACAGTATTTTGTATGGCTTGCCTGTCCCACTTACAGGTAACCTGCTGCAGGAGCATCTTTGACAGGACTTAAAGGCCCCACTGACAGGAAGGGCTGGAAAACCCCTTTCATTGTATTCTTCTTTTGGTCTGGCTGTGTGGAGAATGTTGATGTTACATTATGCTCCAGGAATAATTCCATGAAGAAACATTGCTTAAAGCCACTTTTAAAACAGGAAGCAGAGAAAACACATTAAGCCATGCAAGACTATTGTTTGAAGCAGTTATTTTCTCATACCTCATGTTGCATTCAATTGATCAATATTTGATTATATCTGCCTGTTGACTGTTCTCAGTTCTGTTAGTTAAGTCTATGGCTGTGGTTAGAGAAACAGAAACTAAACTGCTAGAAGCTGCAAGTACGAGAGCAGGCATTTTAAAAATCATTCTAAATATAATTCTTGTTCAGACATCAAACTGGTGTAATCTCTGTACATCTCCGAGGCATAAAACAAAATGGCCAGAATTTTATTGCCCTACCCACCACAGGAATTGGAGTGAGCAAGAGGCGGACAATAGGAAGGTCCACTGACTTGAGAGGATTTTACTATTTCAGGATGAGCAAGGCTGTAAAATCCCATGAAACAACTGGCACTGAGATGGAGGATAATTTAAATTTAATGGCTCTGCAGCTTTCTTGCCTTCATGTGGAAGTTCATCGAAACCATAGGATCAATAGATTTCAGGGTCCAAGATCTACTTGCTTGTTACTAGAATGGGCAGTCTGAATGTAGCAACAATCTGCAAGAAAGCAATATGCACATATGCCCAACTTGTTGCTGGCACAATCACCTCAGACATAAGATGGACAGACTCCTTTTCAATCTGAGGAATGTACCAGACATCCTTTCTTGATTTTCCTTTCCTTGCCTTTGGAGCTGAAACAGCTGAGGCATTGACCAATTGTAGAGACTCATCATCTGACTGAGGCTCAGCAGAACTCCAGCCTCAACAATTCTCCATGGGCTGGGACTCTAGAACATCCCTGTCTCCAATTGCTGTGGTTCTAACAGTGTGATGTATTCACCAGATTGTGATCCAAATGCTGCTATAGAATGAGGTCCCAGTGAGGTGTCTGTGTCTGTGTTGGAGGAGGGTGTGGGTGAGTGCTATGATGGATCTTCCTCTCTGGGCTCTGTAAATTCCTCTTCTGTGCTGCTGTCAAGGCTGGAGTTAAGAAGCTGGCAGGTGGATTTTCTGGGCTGCTGCTTAGATGTGCCTGTGAAAGAAAGGAGTGATCATTGGGGCATGGTAAGGCCTGAGAAACAGGAGACATGACTCTCAGCATTATTATCCAATAGGTGATGCAGTGATGGATGTGCAGGTTAGGTGGATTGGCCATGCTAAATTGCCTCTTAATGTCCAGGGATGTGAGGGTTAAGGGGAATAGCCAAGGGAAACATACATGATTACCGGGGAGTGGGGGAGTTGGGGGTGGGGGTTGGAGCTGGATAAGACATTCTTGGACAGTTGGTGCAGGCTTGATAAGGCTGAATGGCCTCCTTCTACAGTGTAGGGATTCTAGGCTTGGGAAGTTCTATCAAACAAACAATAACACATTCACAGTTTAAAACACACTTGAGAGATTTAACCAGTAGAAGCTTCTGAAAAGCCAATGGAACTTCAGGCGTAATGATTCGTGAAGTATAACTGTAAATTGAATAGCCTAACTGGTTATTGATCCAGCCTCAATTTGTAGACAATAAGACATTTAATTGTACAATCTTTGATTCACTCCTTTGTCTTTGGAATTTGTGAAATGATGATTACTGAGGAGGTTGGACCATTTTGATACTTTTTTTTAGTAACTTACACTATTTGTAGATTCAGTGAAAGGTCAAGTACCATCAAGAACAGTAATTTATGAACCCTAATGAAAGACTGCATTCATCATATAGTTGGTAATTCTTTATTTGTTTATTTCAACCTCTAGTTTCCCTGGAGAGCTTTAACTAAAGGTTAGAGATTACATGGAATTCAATAGACAGGAAATAATTGTGCAACACCCAATGCTTGATGGTTAGGTGTCTTTCAGAATAAGATAGAGCTTCCTTAAAATTAAAAAGCATGACATAAGTTTCCAGTGTGGATTGTGGACTCCAAAGAGACTGCACGTTTAACAAAATGAAATGAGCGGTACCATTTTGTACAATAGAAATTCATTACAACTCTATCAAAGTGTCAAAAATGCTTTAGGAACCGCATTAAGATTCTAGTGAAAGCATGATTCCCTTTAATTGAGCTTCATGGTTGATTAGTGGTAGTTACTTCATTCAGTTGCAAACCGGCACTGCAAGAGTACTTTGATCAGAATTTATGTTAATTCTGTATGCATAATGGAAGAAAAACTCGGCAGTTTTGAACATCTGATCCCATCCAATTTTCCAGTCGCTACCAAAACACGAAGCTTTTGACCCAACACCTGACTTAAGGATTGACTTCCAGATACTTAATATTTTTGTAAAATACCATTTTTCATATCTACTTTTAGCCATGATTAAGGGTAATACTGCAGCACTAAAGCCTTACAATTCCCACGAAATCTGAGTGCCGTGCTACATGGAAACCATAAAATGCTGCATTTTATTAGGATACTGAAGAACCAAATAAAACAATGTTATGCTGCAACTAGGATGCTACAGTATTCAATTAAAGTAATCGCTCACGCTGTTTAATTTATTTCTACTCACCGATGTCAACTTGGAGGTAAATCTTCAGTGACATTCCAATTCTTTTAGTAAAGTTTTTTTTTCGGGAGACTATTGATGTCCCTAGTTAAAGTCATTATTTTCATGTTGTACATATGGTGATCTGTATTCCTACATCAGCCTTATTATTAAAATAGGCCCCCCCCCAAAAAAAATCATAGAATCCTACAGTGGAGAAGAAGGCCATTCAGACCATTGGCTCTACACAGATCACAATCACACTCAGACTTTATCCCCATACCTCCATGCATTTACCCTCGCTAGTCCCCCAACAATTCAGCACAGCCAATCAACCCAACCTGCACATCTTTGGACTGTGGGAGGAAACTGGAGCACCTGGAGGAAACCCACGCAGGCACAGGGAGAATATGCAAACTCCGAACACCAGTGACCTAATCGAACCCAGATCCCTGACGCTGTGAGGCAGCAGTGCTAACCACTGTGGAACTGAATGTTTGAAAAATCCAGTCAAGTCAGCCAGCACCCACAGAGGGAACTGAAAGTTAACATTTCGAATGTTTTGTTGAAACAAAATTAACCATTTTGTTTCAGAAAGGAAGTTTTGAATTTTAAAAAACAAACTTGCGGAGGAGATGACATTTACAAATGAAGGTGAATTTTCTTTGCACCTACAGAACCGTCAATCATTTCTGAACAGTCCATCATTTATAGACCTTGGTCAGATAAGTAGGTAAAGTTTAGCTCTGTTGAGTGAACTGAGCAGAATAAATAAATGAATGGTGTGTGGTTCACTGGAGCAGTTAGTTGGAGAGTCAGATTTTTATATTCTGGACTATCTGACACACAGGAAATGGAAAATTCTGAATGCCATTAATTTCCTTTCTAAAATTCATTCTTGCAATGAACACCACTGGCAAAATTACTTCTTATAAATTTCATCAAGAAAGCCAGAACCAAATGCAAATTGCAAAATAGAATAAATTTTAAAAGCCAGCTGACTTCCAATGAATTAAGTATTCTGAACCAAAACCAAAATTCACTTCTTCATCAATGTTAAAAATCCAGTAGGGTTAATTTGGATCAGCCCTGAAATCAAGTGTGAGAATTACAGCATATGGCTAATCGATGCCATACTTTATGATGCAGTTGAATTGAAGCTGTGAATGTTTGGTGCTAAATAAAGGTAGCCTGCCATTCTTAAACAGAAGATAGAATAATTAAATTGCTTTATATACTTGCTGCATGCATCGAGGCTGATCATGTGCTTTATATATCACACATGGCCAAAATACTGTAAATGAATGCTGTTAAATGAAGGCAGTCTGCAGTTCTTAAACAAAAGATATAATTGACTGGAAAATGTGGTGGGACTCCTTTGTGAATTGAATCCGTGCTGTAAAAAGTTGAGCATTGTTGAACTATGTGCGAGAGAGCGAACATCAAAGTTTTCTGATAATGCACGAGAGGTCATGCCTCAAATCAGGGGAAGGAGACACATCCTATATCAACAGGCAAGCAGGAAATGCTCTAGATAGATGATCAGGAGGAATAGTGACAGTGATTAATTCCAGTACAGCTCAAAGAACATGGGTACAGCAAAGGAATAAGTTTAACAATCTGACATGAGTTTCTAAGGTGATTTTAATTCTTAAGTTGATAAGTAAGGGGATCGGGAAAAGGCAGGAGAATGGGGATGAGAAAAATATCAAACATGATTGAATAGCAAAGCAGACTTAATGGACCAAATGGCCTAATTCTGCTTCTATGTCTTACAGTCTCAGTGCCATATCCTACAGCTGTGCACGAGCCTCATCCACCATTCAATTTACTACACATCCCATCAGACTACTAACAACCTTGATCAATCAACAATCAACCCTCAAATCTGTGTGATTCACCTTACCTTCACACATTTAACACAGTTGCAAAATTCACACCTACATTTCACAGCTCAGACCCACTGAAAATTGCTCAACGACAGCAGCTTGAAGCAAACACAAGGCAAGGCACAGAACTGGTAGATTGCAGAAGGAAACCATTTCGCCCATTGTGTCTACGTCACTGCATTAGACAAGCATCATGATTGAGTGCCATTCCCCTGCACAACGTTTCTATTCAAGTAATCATCCAATTCTAGGAAGAATGCCTCGAGTGAATGTGGCTCCACCACATTTACAGGCTGTGCACTCCAGAGCAGAACAGGGTTAATCTAATTTACTAGTGCCGCAAGTAGGCTTGCATTAACACTGCAATGAAATTACTGTGAAGATCCCCTAGTTGCCACACTCCAGCATCTGTTTGGGTACACTGAGGAAGAATTTAGCATGGCCAATACAGCTAACCAGCATCTCTTTTGGAGGAGACCGGAGCACCCG
Organism: Sphyrna mokarran; assembly: GCA_024679065.1. Classification (NCBI taxonomy): domain Eukaryota; kingdom Metazoa; phylum Chordata; class Chondrichthyes; order Carcharhiniformes; family Carcharhinidae; genus Sphyrna; species Sphyrna mokarran. The sequence goes on along the minus strand of JAGIQG010000005.1, from coordinate 85,809,695 downwards.
GAAGAAACCCGCACAGACTCTGCACAGATGGTGGCCCAAGCCGGGAATCGAATCCGGGTCCTTGGTGCTGTGAGACAGCAACGTTAACCACTGTGTCACCCTTTCTGGTGTGAATTTTCTTTCACAGATTATGAGGATGATTGGTGGGGGGTGGGGGGGAGCAGTTTTTACCATTTTCATTCTAAATGCTGAATCTGGATGTAATTCAGATCTGACTTGGAAACCTGTTCCCAGGTGCCCCCACTTAGTCTGGAAAAAAAAAATCACAGGTTTGGATTGTGCTGTGGGTGGGGCTTATCGTACCCGATATGCTGCAACTCCAATCAGAGCTTTGAACTGCGCATGTGCAGTGAAAAAAAATTTATTGCTTGGAGTTCATGTGGCCCTCCCGGTACCATCTTACTCTTGTAACTCTCTTTGAAATAAACAATTCTGTCCAATCAATGTCTTAATCTGAGTTACGGTCCTCTTTTCTTACTATTTCAGAAAGCACAATAACAGCATCCAACATGAGGTTACAATTTAATGCAGTGTGCAACAGTATCCAACATGAGGTGAGTGATAATGATAAAAACTTTGCCCATAATAGCCCTTCCATGATTGTAGTGATCATAGAATCATAGAAAAACTACAGCACAAACAAGCCCTTTGTACTGCTGTCGCAACACTCCCAGCCGCAAAAAGCAGATGAAGTGGCCTGGGGATGAAAAGCAGGATTGATGGCCCCCACACTTAATTGCCCCCCTTCTACCAGACCGATCTCAGCATCCTACTCCCCTTCCCCCCCACGCCCGCCAATTGCAGGCACAGTGGAATATGGATCCCCCCTCCCCCTTCCCACCGATTGCCTGCAGAGTGGCAACGAATGCCCCCTGCCCCTGCTCTCCCCCACCAGAGATACATCTGACCCACCTCTTCCTCCTCCTCCACCATTGAAGAATGATCTGGCCCACCTCACTTTCCCCTCACCACTGATCCGAGTTAGAAAGCCGCTGGAAGCTCTGAACTTACCTCTTCAGAAGCTGCAGTGCCCAAAACAGACCTTTACTGAGCATGTCTGTTTCATGCCAAATCTGGTCGGGCAAATTTGATGGTAAAGGGGGAAATGTTGGTAAGATTGGGCATCTATTTTAAGTCAATTTAAATGCAAACAAATACATTTAAATTAACATTGTGCCCATTTTGGGTATGGTTCAGATTACAGCCATTTTCGGGCTTTGGTAAAGTGGACATCTGCACGGACCCCGGCATGGATCGCAGTAAATGCCTCACGCCCAACTTTACCAAGTTCCCATGCCTGGAAACGGGTGTGATGGTGAAATCCGGCCCTTTATTTGCTTCTCTTGCAAAAGACTTGAAATTTGTCCTCTCCCATTTTTGATCCTTTTAATGAAATGAGGTTTCATTGCCTGGACCACTCTGCAGGATCTCCCCAATATTCTCAGGAATGCATGTCACTCGGTGTGCTATTGCCTTCAGAATCTGGCTCTTTCAAGGAGATCAGACAGTTTCATGCTTCCACAATCTGCTGTACAAGATTCCAGCACTGACTGAGATAGAACCTGATCAGCCACACAGTGACATGATGATGATTCGGCAATGAGACAGCTTTCAGGAGCCAGGCAGACCAGTAATGCCTTGATTCAAGGAACTTCCACTAGGTCACTGAAATCAGTCATTGCAAAGCACCAGTCACTTTATTGCTTGGAGTTCATGTGGCCCTCCCGGTACCATCTTACTCTTGTAACTCTCTTTGAAATAAACAATTCTGTCCAATCAATGTCTTAATCTGAGTTACGGTCATCTTTTCTTACTATTCCAGAAAGCACAATAACAGCATCCAACATGAGGTTACAATTTAATGCAGTGTGCAACAGTATCCAACATGAGGTGAGTGATAATGATAAAAACTTTGCCTATAATAGCCCTTCCATGATTGTAGTGATCATAGAATCATAGAATCATAGAAAAACTACAGCACAAACAAGCCCTTTGGCCCACAAGTTGCGCCGATCGTATCTCTACCTACTAGCCTTACCTATAACCCTCAATCCCATTAAATCCCATGCAGTCATCCAGAAGTCTCTTAAAAGACCCTAACGAATTTATCTCCATCACCACCAATGGCAGCCGATTCCACTCACCCACCACCCTCTGAGTGAAAAACTTACCCCTGATGTCTCCTCTGTACCTACTCCCTAGCACCCTAAACCTGTGTTCTCTTGTGGCAGCCATTTCAGCCCTGGAAAAAGCCTTTGAGAATCCACCTGATCAATACCTCTCACCATCTTATACACCTCGATCAGGTCCAACCTCATCCTTCATCTCTCCAAGGAGAAAAGATCGAGCTCTCTCAACCTATTCTCATTAGGCATGCCACCCAATCCAGGCAACATCCTTGTAAATCTCCTCTGCATCCTTTCAATGGCTTCCACATCCTTCCTGTAATGAGGTAACCAGAACTGAGCACAGTACTCCGAGTTGAGGTCTGACAAGGATCTTGTACAGCTGCAGCATTATCTCCCGACTCCTAAACTCGATTCCTTGATTGATGAAGGCCAGTACACCATACACCTTCTTAACCACAGCCTCTACCTGCGAAGCTGATTTGAGAGTCCTATGAACCCTCAAGATCCTTCTGATCTTCCACACTGCTAAGAGTTTAGTGGTTTAATGATCTGTTATATCAAGTGCAGCCCCATCACCAGAAGCTGCACTGGAGACATGCTATTCATTCTGAAGTACTGAACTTTGGCCTGGATGATATTGGTTCAGGACCAAAGTTCATAGAACCCCTACAGTGCAGAAGGAGGCTTTTCAGCCCAACAAGTCTGCACCAACCACAATCCCACCCAAGCCCCATTCCTGCAACCCTACACATTTACTCTGCTAATCCCCAAACACTAGAGTCAATTTATCATGGCTAATCAACTTAACCCACACATGTTTTGCTGTGGGAGGAAATTGGAGCACCCGGAGGAAACACATGCAGACACGGAGAAAATGTACAAATTCACCCAGACAGACAGTGGCCCAAGGCAGGAATCGAACCTGGGTCCCTCGAGCAATGAGGCAACAGTGCTAATAAATGTGCCACCATGTCATCCTCATTGTTAGTTCCTGCAAGCATCCCAACTAGATGGGAGAGTCCCTCAGAATAGCTGTAGTCTCTCAGTTATTCTAATTTGTTTAGATGCAATGGTCACTGGCAGAAAGATTGAGGAGCTACCAACAAAACAAGTGCTCTTAGAGAAGTACATAATTGCAACATATGAAGTTTATCTAAAACTCCCTGCTCACCACAGATGGATGAGTTGCTAGCAGAAACACAAGGTGCCTCATTCATCTTTCATGTTGGCAGTGCCCTCTTGAAGTCACTGTTGGTGTGGGACTTGCAGATCCGAATGCTCTCCTAGAAACACTTGATTGTGCTCCTGGAGTAATCACTCTGTCTATAGAGGATGCTGTGTGTTCAGAGCTAAGAGTCAATGCAATGCTCATAGCCTGCATGGACAATGGCACACAAACACTCAGAAATCATTGCCGGATCCCCAATATGCATCTCACTGAATATCTAGCATTTACCATCTAATTGACGATTCCAGATGCTCATTAGCTGCCTGGGGCTCAGCATCGTCCTAGTTTTCAATAAGCTACTGACAGAGTCTTGGGGATTCTCTCAATCTCCAACAGCTCTTCAAGCAAGTATGACATGCTTTCCTTAGTGTGTTCAACCATCTGTACCAGGGCACTTAAAACCACCAAAGTGCTTGTATCTCTGGTGATGCAAGGTTCAGACAAGGGTGTGATGCAAGTGCATCTAAATATTGATCCTCCTCTGCTGTTAATAGAAGACTTTTCAAACCATTAGATTGTCTAAAAGATAACCCTCCATCCTGTCTGGTAGAGGTAAGTGCAAGTATCCAAGAACAATTAAGATTCAGGACGGTGCATTCAGCTAGATTCTAAATTTGATAATACAGTTAAAGATTCCAGAATGCACAAACACAAAGGATTAGTGAATTTCACCCATGAGTCTCATTGCCCTCCATTTCTCACACGCTACCCAATCTGATCTGTGTTCTACAACACTCTTGCCCTTCTCTGATACCCTGTGTCTGCATTCTGTTGATCTTGTTCCTCATTCATGCTCAGTCTAAAATCTCCTCCATCGGATTTAGCAATAATAGGTCCAGTACTCCCCCACCATTTCAACTTCACTCCAGGACATTGTGATTCCTCTTCTCCTGTGACGACAACAGTGCTTTATGAGTTATCCTTCTACGTGCCAGAACATTGCATCCTCCTCCCAGTATCACTGGTTTTTAATATCCAGCACATTGCAGGAGTTCCCTCCTTCCAGACATGCCTGTCCAATCTCAGGCAGGTTTCCAAGACACATGAAGATGTACTACTTTTAGGTTACAGTTTCACATCCTCCAGCCCTAGCAAATGCAAGCCCAAGCATATAGTAATTCAAGGTGAAATGAGACCTCATTCCTCACCCATGCAATCTCATTATTTACCCTCTTCTGCCAATGTATCAAGGCCAGATCCTTCAGTCAACTCTACGCTCCCTTTTCCCATCACTTGAGCTGCCACCTGGGTCCAAGCTTTCTTGTTACCGTCATGTGGCAGCCAGATCTCCCAATGATCACGACGGCCTTGTGTACGTGCAGACAGACATCAGAGAAGCTGAGATCTGCTTGACTTCTGGATTTCCACACTTTTCAGCTCCTGAGGACATTGCCATCTTCATCTGATACTGCTCCCTAACTTTCACTCTTCAAAGGAAGTTCGAGTGACACAGTTAATTCTGAGACAATGATCCTGAACTTGAGGAAAGCTAACTTTGATGGGATGAGACATGCATTGGCTAGGACAAGCTGGCAAAGGATACTTATGGAGTTGACAGTGGATAGGCAACAGCAGATATTTAAAAAACACATGGGTGAACTTCAACAACTGTACGTCCCTTATCTGATGTAAGAGTGGTTCTACCACAGCTAACAATGGAAAGCAGGATAATGTTAAAGCCAAAGAGGATGCATATAAATTAGTTTGAAAAAGCAGCAGAGGAGGACAAAGGGCTTAATTTGGAAGGGGAAAATAGATTAAGTGAGTAAGCTTGCAGAAAACACAAACTGATTGCAAAAACTTCTATAAATATTTGAAAAGAAAAAGACTGGAGAAGACAAATTTGGGTCCCTTATAGTTAAGATCAGGTGAATTCATAATGGGCAACAAAGGTGGCAGACCACCTGAACAAATATTTTGGATCTGTCTTCACTAAGGAGGACACAAATAACTTTCCAGAAATACTACGCCACAGAGAATCTAACATGAAGGAGAAACTGAAGGAAATCTTTATTAGTTAAGAAATTGTATTGGGAAAATTTCTGGGATTAAAACCCGATAGTCCCCAGGGCCTGATGCTCTGCATCCCTGAGTAATTAAGTGGCTCTAAGAATATGGACGCATTGGTCATTGATCATTTTCAAGCATTTTATTGACTCAGGAAGAGTTCCAATAGATTGGAGGGTACCTACTGTAACCCCACATTTTAAAAAAGAAGGGGGAGAGAAAATGGGGAATTATAGACCGGTTAACTGGACATCAGTTGTGGGAAAAATACTGGAATCAATTATTAAGGATGTAATAACCGAGGATTTGGAAAGTAGTGACAGGTTCGGTCCGATTCAGCATTGATTCATTAAAGGCAAATCGTGCTTGACAAATCTTCTGGAATTTTTTTGAGGATGTATCCAGTAGACTGGATGAGGGTAAGTCATTGGATGTTGTGCATTTGAACTTTCGAAAGGCTTTGAAAGGTCCCACACAAGTGATTGTGAGTAAATTAAAGCTCATTGTATTGAGAATGATGTATTGACATGGAGAAAGAACATGCAGACAGGAAGCAGAGGATAAAAATAAACAAGTCCTTTTCAGAGTGGCAGGCAATGATTAGTGAAGTATTGTAGAATTCAGTTCAGGAATCCCAGCTGTTTACAATATACATTAATGATTTGGATGAAGGAATTGAACACAATATCTCCAAATTTGCAGGCAACACTAAACATAGTGTGTGCTATGAGGGGGATACTAAGAGGCTGCAGCGTGACTTGGACAGGCTGACTGAGTGGGAAATATAATATGGATAAATGTGACATTATCCACTTTGGTGGCAAGAACAGGAAGGAAGATTATGTGAATAGTGGCAGTTTAGGAAAAGGGGAAGTGCAGTGTGACCTGGGAGTCATGATGAAACAGTCATTGAAGGTTGACATAAGGTACAGCAGACGGTGAGGAAAGCTAATAGCATGCTGGCCTTCATAGCCGGAGGATTTGATTACAGGAGTGAGAATGTCTTGTTGCAGTTATACAGGGCTTGATGAGGCAACACCTTGAGTATTATGAGCTGTTTTGGTCTCCTAGTTTGAGGAAGGACATTCTTGCTGTTGAGGGAGTCCAGCAAAGGTTTGCAAGATTGATTACTAGAATGTCAGGACTGAGATGCGAAGAGAAACTAGATCAAATGAGCTTATACTCACTGGAATTTAGGAGAATGAGAGGGAATCTCATAGAAACATATAAAATCCTGATGGGATTGGACAGGCTAGACTTGGAAAGCATGTTCCCAATGTTTGGGAAGTCCAGAACTAGGGGTAATAGTTTAAGAATTGAAGTAAGCCTTCAGGACTGAGATAAGGAAAAACTTCTTCATTCAGAAAGTTGCAAATCTGTGGAATTCTCTACCATAGAAAGCTGTTGGGACCAGATTGTTAGATATATTCAAGAGGGAGCTGGACATGGCCCTTGCAGCTAAAGGGATTATGGTGTATGAAAGAGGGGGAATACTGAAAATGCATAATCAGCAATGATCATATTGAATGGTGGTGCAGGTCAAAGGGCTGAATGGTCTAGTCATGCATTTATTTTCTATGTTTCTAACATTCAAGGTCCACACCACTCTTCTATCCGGAATAGTTCTTCACCTACTTCTCTTTATTCTTCTGCTTTTAAACCCCCACACACAGCTGATTACATTTGGGCCATTTTCCCACCAGCCTCATCAGTGCTGGTCCTCAGTGTTTCACATTAGCTGGCTATTAACTGGCCAGGCAGTATATAATTGCTTTCTGTCACCAGCTGCAGGCAGCAGCAGACTTCACATCAACTTTTGCTTCTGCGAATTATACTCGTAAATTGACCTAAAGGTCAGGCTACGGTTACAAGGTGATCAAGATTAGGAATTAAATATTTCAAAGTACACAACATTTCAGAAAGACAGACAGAATAGCAAATGAAGATTAGCTGTAATAGTAAAGGATGACATAAGGATGAGTGTAAAATGATCTAGCCTCAAAATCATGAATTACAATCCGTAGGAGTGGAAACTAGAATTAACAGAAGTCAGAAAATACTAGTGTGAGTTATTGTTTAGTGCTCTGCCCAATAGTACAAGTAATTATTGAAGCTTGTAACAAAGGAAATGTAATAATAGTGGTGAGACTGGAGCAGCCGAATTGGTAAATGTTGTCTGGATGAGTTGGTAGAATGTTTTTATGATAGCTTCTTGGAGCAATACCTTGTGGAACAGACTAGCAATAAAGCTGTCTTAGATCTAGAGATTACATTAGATTGTTTCATGAAGCAGGGTCATGTCATAGCATTCAACTGCATGTTAAATTTGAAAGTGGGATATTGCAATCACCAACAAAAATCTTAAGCCAATTACATAGGTGTGAGGGGAATCATGGAGTTTTACTGCACGGGAAGAGACCCTTTGGTTCATCATATCTGCGCAGGCATCAAATATCTATCTATTCAAATTCTATTTTCCAGCACTTGGTCTTAGCCTTGTATGTCATGGAATTTTGAGTGCTCATCTAAATGCTTCTTAAATGCTGTGAGTATTCCCGCCTCCACCATCCTTTCATGCAGTGAGTTCCAGATTCCCATCACCCTCTGGGTGAAAGATTTTCCTCAAATCCCCTCGAAATCTCATGCTTCTGATATTAGAACTACGCCACCTCTCTACCAAGGGGAAATGTTTCTTTCTGTCTATATCCCTCAATTTGTATTTCTTACTAAGGTCTTTCCCTCAGCCTTCTCTTCTCTAAAGAAAAAAGCCCCAGTCCATCCAACCTCTCTTCATAGCTGAGGCAACATTCTGGTGAATCACCTCTGTACCCTCTTGAATGTAATCACATTTTTCCTACAGTGTGGTGATAAGAGCTGCACACGTTGCTCTAGGGCCTAATAAGCGTTTTATGCAGCTACATCATAACTTCCCTGCACTATTTTATGCCCCAGCTAATAAAGGCAACTATCCAATTTACTTTCTTACCCACATTATCTACCTGTCCTGCTGCCTTCAGTGACCTTTGAACGTGCACCCCAATGTCCCTCTGGTCTTTTGCACTTCTTTGCATCCTCCTGTTCATTGTGTATTCCCTTGCCTTGTTAGTCATCCCAAAATACATCAGCTCACACTGGCTAATGTTAATTAGATAAATAGAGTAAAAAATATGGAGGTAATTGAACTGTTGGAAGCATTTAAATAAACAGTTGAAATGTTCAGAAATACATTGCATTGAAAAACAAAAACTCAGCAAATAAGACTCCTATGTGGTTCACTCAGCAAGTTGAGTAGTATTATTAGATTAAAATAAGAGATTTACAATGTTGTTAAAAAAAAGTAGCAAGTCTGAGGATTGAGTGTATTTTAGAAACCAGCAGAAGCCCACCACAAATTTTATAAATTTTATAAAGGAAAACAATAGAAAATGCGAGTAAACGAGCCACAAATAACCAGCTACAACATATCAGAGGAAGACTGTAACTAAAATAAATATTGGCCCATTAGCAGCAAGGACAGGAGAAATTATGATGGGGAATAAGGAAATGGCAGAAGCATTGAACAAATATTTTGTCCATCAACACAGTAGAAAACACATGTTTAATTCTAAAAATGAATGATAACACGAGGGATAAAAAGAAAGAACAAATTAATATCTGCAGAGAAAAAGTACTAGAGAAACTTAAGGGACTAAAATCTGACCAAGAACTTGATGGTTTTCAATTGGGTTCTAAAAGAGATTGCTGCAAAGAAAGTGGATTTACTGACTATTCCAAAATTCCTCATGTTTGGAAATGGTACAATTAGATTAGAAGTGAGCAAAAATTACACTGCTTTTCAAGAAATGAGAGAGAAAACAATGAACTACAGGACAGTTAGCCTAAAATCAGTTGTTGAGGAAATGCTGAAATCTATTAAAGGAAGTTTAAACAATGTACTTAGAAAGACATAATATCATTAGAACTAAACTGCGTAATTTTATAAAGGGAAACCTTGCTTGATAAACTTAAAGGTTTTTGGTGATCTAACTAATAGGATAGATAAACAGGAGCCAGTGGATGTAGTTTGACTGGATTTCCAATTCATCTGAGTACGTCAAATAAACAAAAGCAACAAACTAAAAGATAAAGTGAGAAGGAAAATCTTTAAGTGGAACTGCTCAAAACAAAAACAAAGCACAAATGAAAATTAGGGCATCAAACCAAAAGGTGACTAAAGTATCAATAATGCAAAGACATTTGATAAAGTGCCACATAAAAGGGTTATGTCAACAAATCTCTACTGAAACCGGTTACAAAATGTGAACAGATGATGTACTGACTTTTTCAACTTGCAAATACAGGCAGGCTTTTTATTTTTAAAAGTTTAAAGAGTAGAGTATTTAAATAATTCGACAGCTTGACTGTTCCACAGACTTTATCTGTCCTTCATGGTCACTTAAATTTTCTCCTACAAATTTACAAGTCACAGGATAGTGCAGGATAAGGCCCTTACTCCAGCAGAAATTGAGTCTGATGATCTCAATGCTCAAATGATCCTGCTGAGCTCAGGTTTGCCCCGTATGTGAATCACATCTTGCCCTCATTTCCCTGTTGGTGAAAACAGGATCAGAGATAGGGGCTGGAACATGCAGATCTGTGTTCCTAGTTTCATTTTGGATACGCTGTGGGGTCTCCACATTCAAAATCAATGCCATGGTCTATAATCCTCTTTCTTCCTCTTACACAAGCTTGGACTGCCTTGTGTGCTCTCCTTTCATTCTCATTATTACATTCAACTCCTAGAGGAAGACCTACTAGGCTGGAAGAAACATCCTCCAGAACAGTGTTTAATGTGTTAGCTTCTTCAACTGCAGCCAGAACACACTCTATTGACTATTCAAACTTTGGGCAACCATTGAAAGCTTCCAAAAACCCATACAATTACATCAACAACCAGAAGAAATAACCTAAAAATGAAACTGCAAGTGACTTCTTACCCCTTTAAATTGTGTTGGTGGGTTTCATTCATTTTAATTAGTCATGTGTTCAAATGTGAATATCTAAATGTTAGTTGAAGTGCAGAGTTGTAAAATGACACTGCTAGTGCCAATCAACACTGCAGACTGTTTTGCATTATCAATAACTACTCTTAATTTTGTCAGCAGCCCTAGGGTACAGGCACAGGCTACTTTAACAAGGGGACTTTCTGTGCACTTCCCAAATGTTAATAGGTTACTAACACTGCACAAAAAGTTACTTGGCATGTTAATTAATTCATTAAGAATCAACTGGAACTGAACAACACCAGGATCATGTGCTTAGTGCTGATCATGAAATTACTGCCAAAGAATGAGGAAATATCCAGGCAATTATGAAAGTTTATCTGAAAGGATATTTGAAGAGTAGTCTGCTTAATGTTCATGAAAAAATCCATTCATTTCTAATATGGACATCTGCACGATTTATATTCCAAATCTAATATTGCTGGTATTTCTATTCTTTTCCAATGTTGACGGGCATAAATTGACAGTAAGTACTTAAACGGACACTCTTGGCTGAGAAGCAATATTATCATTTGGTTACAAAATGTGAACAGATGATGCATTCACAGGATGGTGGTCTGAAATACAGCACTTGTAAAAAGAAAATAATATAAAAATCACCATATTTTGTATTACACCAGCTGTCAAAAACATCTGTTGCAAATCTATAATCTTTACGAACAGCCTCATCAAATGTCTCACTGTATCATATTACAGCATCAGGGAAATTGTGGATGTGATATTCATATAATTGAACCCTGAATGCATGCTGCAATGGTGAAAAATCAATATTTTACATACATGTTTAACCCATGTTCATCATTTTTAATTTTTCAAATTACTGTGCCTTTGTTTCACACTTTGGCTATTTGATATTGAAGTACTGTTGAATTTTAGCCATGCTTTTGACATAGAACGTTATTATAGTTTGGGTCCTGGCAAATTCTATTGTAAACGTCAGATAATTGCAGCAGGAGATAATGAAGGAGGACATGAACCGTGTAGTAATTATACTTCGAATAAATGTGCAATCTCCAAATTACTGCTTACTATTTATCCCAAAGAAAGAATAATATTCCTCTGCCCTCCTATGTAAGTTTACAAGCATGTTTTCCATTGTAATGAAGGTGATCTTACTGACAACATACCCATTAAATGTTTAATTCTAGAATGACTATGAACAATGTACATGATATTCTTCTGTACATATGATTAACAAATGAGAAGATCTGCTTACTGCTCATGTTAAATGTATTATCACCTGTACTAAATTTGCAGATTAAATAAAGATAAAGCCCATTATGGACACAAGTACATATATTGAGAGAAATAGTGAGTACGGTTTATTACAACGATTTCTGAGGAAAAATAGCAATTATGGGTTATTAAAGGATCTCTATAAAAGATTAAATATCTTATCACAACGGAGGAGAGAATCTATGTGAAACTACTATAAAGTTTAATTAAAATTTCACAATCAGGGAAAAAGATGTTGATATAAGCAAAGGCTGCTTCTGTGGGTGAACATCTAGCTAATATACCTAGAGAACTCTGTAATACTTAAGATGTCCTCTCTGCCTTTTGTCTAAGATCAAGTGTCAGATCAAGTCCAGGATGGGGTGCAATACTTTATCTTGTCAGCTTGATCTTGTTTGTCTCTATTGTGGGGACCCTGAACTGGATTGAATTGGATTTTGAATTTGGTTTTTGAAGCAAGCAAGGAATGAATTTGGGTTTGCCTGTCCATTCTGAGCATTGGCTTTGTAACTTTAAGAGGAAGTAAAAATTAACGAGGAATACTTAGGTGGCCTGCATTAGCAGATAAAGCTGGCAGTGCAGCCTGAGCCTGGGGAGATGTTAGTGAAGGGAGAGATGAAAGACAGATAATTCTTGGGATAATAAGCATCCTGCCTTGTGAACATTCACAAATTGTTTAATATAAAATCTTATCCAGATAATATTGGAATGTAAATAATGCCTTACTTTCGTGGTTTGCAATGTATAAATATTATATGGTTCTTCAGTTGGGGAGAGTCTGCATGAAAGGATTATTCTCTAAGGTTGTGCTTTCCCAACATGTTGGCAAATAAATGATCATTCTGTACAGGTTCTTCCTGAGATTATTTAGTATAATAACCTGCTCCACAACAATTGGCATCACAAACAAGATATTCAAATTGGATCATCAGTATGATTCTGCAAAATGGATGATTATATTTTATTTACCACCCCTAGTTAGTGAAGCAGAGCCTGACTAAGAATGGTCTGATTGAGTACCAAAGGATCTAGGAAAGGAGAACTCAGTACAGAGAGAGGGCAGAGCTGTACAGATGGGACTATTGGTTGATAACATCATAGTTCAAGCCATGCAGATCAGGCCAGACACTTTGTTGCCAGAAAGGTGGAAATCAGTTTGCAAACAATGAGAGCAGAGAATGGTTGTGCAGAAGTAGGTTCGCAGAGAATGGTTGAACGTTAAGTGAGCACAGAAAATTGTCACAAACGATAAGTGAGCATTGAGAATGGTTGCACAGAAGACAAACATAGAAAACTGATTGATAGAATGAAAAGAGTGGGTTGGCCAAACTGTAAATGAAATAGAGACTTATGAGGCTTTTTGTGAAAAAGCATTCTGCAAGCCTTAACGGAAGGCCATTCAGAGTTGCTCAAAAGTTAATAAGAAATACAGCTTGTTAAATGATTACAAAAGGAGAAATTATTCTTGGTCTAACCCCAAAACTAGAAATAGGATCGAGCCCTGAATCAGCTTGTAAATCTCTCAGGAGTCTCATAAAAATTTAATCATGTATTCCACCTTCCCTTGTACCAATGAGTTAAGAACTTTGAAAACTAAATGCAGCAAATAAGTTTACTGATTCAGTTTGAGGTATGCTAGTGAGTGTTTTATTTGTGATTGTATTTAGTCCTGATACAGAAAATTGTAGAATTAGTTTGGATAAGAATGAAACTAAATTTCAAACGGCTGTGGATTTTTGTTTAGAACAAATTCAAATTATTTGAGTTTGAAGGACTAACTTGTTCTCAAGATATAGGGATAACAACTGTAATTGACAACAATCCAATTTGAACTTTCCAAAGTATCAGAATTAAAAAAATTGTTGCAATTCACAACACATTTTGCAAAGTCTTTCAAATTTGATTAAATAGCAAATATTGGAAAAAGAAAATTGGTTTTAAAAAAGAAAAGGATAGATGAAAGAGATAAAAGTTGAAACAAAAAAAAAGAGAAGTTTCTAAAATTATAGATTGCATGCTGAGTTTTTTCCATCCATTTTCCACCCCCATAGGTTCTGGAAAAGTTAATAATTTCAGCAAAGTTGATTTTTTTATTAAATAACCCAGAAACCTATGTGTCTACATTGCATGAGATGAGATTTAAATATGGATTTGTGGGAACTCAACAACACCAGTTAAATATGGATATTTTAAGCATAGTCAAGAGGAATTTGGAATGTGTGAGAATTGTATGTTTCCACATCAACCCCAGATAAAGAACAAACATTTTGCAGGTGGTAATGTGTTTGGCTGAGAATGTGTTTGAGATTTTAAATCACCAAAGAACAGGTGATGTCTACAAAATCAGGTATTGGAATAAGTTATAATGAAAGAGAATGGCTTTTGGTTATTTTGATCAAGGGATTGAGAGTTTGCAGTGTTCTACCTTTAAAAATCTGTGTGAGAATGCTGAAAATTAACTGTTTGAAATATATGAGCAATATCTGTGTGTTTCATTTGTTTTATGTGGATGTTTACAGATTTGGGTTACTGTTATTTTTGGGCTCATCTTTCTGGGGAATTAACTGTATCTTGAGTTTTAATTACAGACATTTCAAAAGTCTAAAAACAAAATAACAAGAAGCACTAACATCATTCATTTTGTTTATCAGGTTCAACGGGTTATTCCTGACAATATTGCACAATGATTAAAAAAGTTTGAGATTTGATACTGAGGGAAAAGTTCAAAAGGAGAGACTGTTAAATATAAATGAGTCTCAGACTGTATTCTTGTTACATTAAAACAAAAGGATGGTAATGTAATGTTATCCATCTGAGAACTTCAACTCAATCTCTTTGCAAACTAGCAGAGAACTCCTGTCTGTCACCATGTGAAGATGTATTTATATTTTTACAGGAATTGGGAATTACAAAATATTAAGTTTCTGAATTGTGGCATATATTACATAGAAAACCTACAGTGCAGAATGAGGTAATTTGGCCCATCGAGTCTGCACAAACAACAATCCCACCTAGGCTCTATCCCTGTAACCACACATATTAACCCGCTAATCTCTCTAGCCTATGAATCCCAGGACACTAAGAGGCAATTAAGCATGGCCAATGCATCTAACCCATGAATCTTTGGACTGTGGAAGGAAACCAGAGCACCCGGAGGAAACCCATGGAGACACAGGGAAAAAGTGCAAATTCCACATAGGCAGTGACCCAAGTCAGGAATCGATCCCTAGAGCTGTGAGGCAGCCATGCTTTCCATTCTACCATCATGTTGCTCACAGAATTAATCCATTTTGCTCCACAGGACTGGGTGGAATCAGGGATATTTGCATGGTTCCCTCCCCCCACCCCCACTATTAGAATTCCCTTGGTGGACAGGATGGGAAAAATTCCTTCCCTAGTGTAAATGCACTGATCAATGAAACTTGACTTTTAAAACCCACCAAGTCTGTACACAAGAAATTGGAAATGATGAATTAATTTTGATTCATATGAATTGGTATTGTAAACAACAAACCAAAATATAATTGACATTTAAAAAGATTAAGAAAATAATAAAAAATACATAATTTATGTGGTTTATATGGATGCAAGAACAAAGTTTCTTTTGAAGAAGAGATGAAATAAACATTAATAGGAATCTTTTAGCCCAACAACACTGTTTTGTGAATTTGAGACAGTTCTAAAATATAAAATGTGCAATGTAATTTAACAAGCTCCTATTGAATTGATGGAATCTAAGATAAGGAACAAGCAAGCAAAATGAGTTAATGCCCATAATCGAAGAACGTTTGATTTCCATTTTAAAAAAAATTATGAGAATACTTTGTTGTACTGTAAAATCTGTCCAGACAGACAGAATTAGAAAGCTAGCAACTAATGCAGGTGTAAATTGGTGTGACAAAATAGAAAATAAATTGGGGAAAATTAACACAATTTACAAATCTTTAAGAGAAACGCATTTTGAAAATCTGGCTATCACTTGACACGTGAACTGTACATTAGGAGATAAGCTAAGAACTAGAGTCAGAGACCTCTTCGATCCCATTTGACATGAAATGAAATGGCTAATATGGCCTAAATAATAAGAAAAAAACACAGAATGACAGAGAAACTAACGTTAAGAGAATCTTGAGATGATTATGAGACAGTGTTTAGAAAAGTGACTACTTGGGTGAAACAATTTGAAGTTCAAGGTAAACAAAACTACTGAAGGACTGATCACAAGATGGGTTCAGGTAAAGGAAGAATGGAAAGAAAAGTGAGTAGAAGCATTTTCTATACAAGAGTACTCTGCCAACACTGCCATATGAATAATGTTGACAAAAGTGATTTCCCCTTGCAGTTAGATTCAGACCAGGGCACACA
Organism: Sphyrna mokarran; assembly: GCA_024679065.1. NCBI lineage: Eukaryota > Metazoa > Chordata > Chondrichthyes > Carcharhiniformes > Carcharhinidae > Sphyrna > Sphyrna mokarran. The sequence continues at coordinate 85,793,688 of JAGIQG010000005.1, read as the reverse complement.
TTTACTGAGTGAGTTTTCAAGGAAATATGTAAATGGGGTAAGGGATTGAACAAAAATTTCACTTCACCTAGCATTCTAAATTCAGATATGGTTGAAATAATAAATTGAACATTAAAAAAGCACAAACTAAGGCCATTCAGGGCATTGGGTGAAGATGGGCAGACTTACTACTAAGTATTTTAATTGAACCTAGAGCAACACATAGCGGGATGACAGGACTAACTCCATATGAGCAGGTGACCAGGAGAGCTATGAGACTGCTGGGTGGTGTAGTAATAGGTGGAGAAGCAAGAGGACTGATGAAAGAGGGATGAGGCAGTTTGCAAGGGAACTGTGCAAACAGCTATATGGATTATATCAGGAGATGAGAGATCAGCAGGTTTTACATGACATAGAGAAGAACACAATTACAAAGCAAGCTGATAAAGTTTTGCCTGACAAATCAGAATTCATACCCAAGTAGTGATACATGCACTTGCATGAATATCCAAAGAAGAGGTCACTAGAAATACCAGTCGCAACTTAAACACTTCACTAATTGATTCTGTTTTACAGAATGAACATTCCCTGACCCATGACAACTGGGTGGGTATTCGCTTATTTACAGAATGTCAAAGGTATATTAATCTTTGAGAAATTGATGGTCTTGGCCACGGGAGTGGTGAGCAACACTAAAACTTCATCACTGAAGGGGCTCTGGTATGCTTCAACTAACATGGAATGCAACACATCATACAGAAAACTGAATGTCGGAGAGCAAGTGAATTTAAATTGCAGTTTAAAATCTGCTACAGCTAGGACATGGAAGTATCAGAGACCTGACAGATACAACTGGGTGATGGGGGCTGTGTGGGATGAATGGCTCAATTATTACATTGCCAGATTTAGACACCTTTTGATCAAATTCGAGTTGGGAAAATGAAGGAAAGATAACTTTGCATAATATGTTTAATCACATATGCCCAGATAATGAATACCCATCGCAATATTCTAGGTAGAACATATGTAGCCTTAATAAGAATGTAGAAATGTGTTCATTTGAACAAACTGAAATGATAGATGAACATGGAAACTACACCCTAAAGAAAAGCATTTTACTACTATATCACCACTTCCTAAAACAACAGCGCTAACAATAAAGCAGATGAAATTAGCATAAAAAGATGGATTTATGAAAGCTACATCAATGCTTTCAAGACACTGAAGTGAAGATAAGAGTACCATGCTTAATTCCAGCTTCACCCGATTATGTCAGCAGATACCTTTAAGTAGCCCAATCCCAGTTAAAGTGATGGTGTGGTTTGACAGGAAAATCATTTGAACCTTGTGTAAAATATAATTTGGTTCCTGTCTCTAGATTTTTATTTACACCATTAACTATTTTGGTCTAAACAGATTGGTCATACAGGAACAGGAGCAGGTTTATCTTGCCATCCTATTAAATCCTGACTAATCTATACCCCAACTCCATCCAATCACTTAATTGGAATTCTCTCTTACTCTTGCCTGACAAATATCTATCAACCTCAGTCTTAAATATCAATTGTCCTAACATCCACATTCTTTTTAGATAAAGAGTCTCAAATTTCCATTACCCATCATGTGAAGGCATGTCTCCTAATAATCCTCCACATCCTTTGAAGTCAAATAAGCTCTTTTCCTGATGAAGCATAGAAAGCTGAATAGATTTCATCAGAAGTAACAAACAAAAACCTCATGAAAGACATCAACACAGATGGTCCGTGGCTTTTATCTTCTTCTGGGTTCATGGAGAACCCTAGGCTGCATCAGTATGGACCATGGTGGATCTGACTGTGGCCACCCAGGACAAACAATGAAATATATGTGGGTGGGAATCTCTGGTTGGTGACATCAGCCCCTAGTTCTCTAGTTCTGTTAGCAGTGCATCCCCAGCACCGGGTTTCCCGGTGGCGTGGTGTAACTTAAATGGGAAATCCCATTGACAGTGGTGGATCAAAGAATTCTGCCACCCAGAAATGGCATGCTGCCTCCCGCCACTGAGAAACACGCAGCTCAGAGGCAGAGAATCCAGCCCAATATGCGTCAATGTCTGGTACACAAAAAAATCATGACAGCGCCACACTTCACTATTCCTGATATAAGCATCCAGCTCAACCACCTGAATGTAAAATGATAGCTTATTATTTTAATCCTATATCAGCCATTGGAAAGAAACTCCTGAGGAGCTGAGGTCTAACTTTGAGATGATGACTTTTTGTTCTGGTTCCTCCACAACAGATTTTCTGCTCTATCAAATCTCTTCATTATATTAACCAAGTTAATTCATGCATATGTTGACCTGAAAATTAAAAGAAAATATATCAAATTTTTGCAAACTGTATAAACCCACCAACTTTTATTGTTATTGAAGTGAATCAACACTGTAGGCCCTTTGAGACCAGTTTATCTTCATATGCAGTGCTCAGAACCAAACAGCATCCTAGATGGGACCTGTTTCTGACTTTTTACAATTGAAGAATAACCTTCTTACTTTTTATTCCATTCGTATCAAAATGCATTCTAGCTTCCTGGAGATTGACAGAAATTGGTCCAACAGTGATCAAATTCAGAGGTCTCTTAACAGCAGTGACATATGATTTTTTTCCAGTTGAGTTCAAGGCTTATTCCCTACTATGAAAATTTAAAATTGCTCTCTCTAATTGCTCAGTGGGAGGTTAATTGTTGATTCACCCCAAGGTCCTGAGGATAGACACCAAACATGTATTCTGATGCATTCAGACTGTACCAAACATCTGGAATCCACTTGAGAACACTGTCGCAGGCCAAATTATGTTAGCACATAGAACAGAAAATCATATTCTGAGGTTAAATGATTTTTCTAAAATTTGACGCTGAAGAGAGCTATTGGTGCTCAAAAAATATATTGAGCTAATACTTAAGGATCTGTAGATGTTATGGGTTGAAAAGTAACACATCATATATCTATTTAATAATTAATAGGATTTGTATTAGAATTATTTAGCAACTTCACTCAGGATCACATTGTGGTGATGGTTTGGGTGGGGGTGGAATTTCAACTGGTTAGAAAAGGCTTTGGTGTGTGTAGTGAGGTTAAAACATCAAAACATATTGGCATGCCAGAAACCTGACATTATTCCATTGATTTCCACATTTATTTGCAATGCATTTAGAGATTTACAGCATAGAAACAGGCCCATCAGCCCAACGCGTCCATGCCACCCTTTTTTTAAACTCCTAAACTAATTCCAATTGCCTGCATTTGGCCCATACCCCTCTATATCCACCTTACCCATGTAACTATCTAAATGCTTTTTAAAAGACAACATTGTACCCGCCCCTACTACTACTCATGGTAGCTTGTTCCATTTATTGAAAAAATTGCTCCTCTAGACACTTTTGTATCTCTCCCTATGGAGTCATAGAGCATCTAGGTAATTCCCTGCTTTGGAAGCACCTAGGTGATGTCTGTGTGACCAGCAGTTTGGAGATGATATGTAAAGTGACAATTGAATGAAAATTTAACTCAGATTCAAGTTTTCACATCATCTTCCCTCTCACCTTCCCACCAATTACTTTAAAACAATGCGCTCTGGTTATTTGCCTCTCTGCTCATGAAGGTGATTTTTCTTATCCATTTCATCTGGATCCTTCAAAGTTTTACACATCTTAATTAAAACTTCCCTCAGTCTCCTCCACCCTATAGAAAATCATTCCAGTCGATCCAATCTTTCCTCTTCACTAAAATTGTCCATTTCTGACAAAATCACCATCAATCCCCTAGATAACTTCTCTATTATTATTAAATCCTTCCTCTAATGCAGTGACCTGAACAATATACAGTGCTTCAGCTGTTGTCTAACTAACATTTTATACAGCTTCAACATAACTCTCTGCTTTTTATACTTGATGTATCATCCAACAAAGGAACGTATCCTGTATGGCTTTTTGATCACCTTATCTTCCTGGTCTCCTACATTCAGCGATTTTGTCTGACTTACTCTACATTCAAAGCTTTTCTACATGTTCCAAAAGCCTACCATTAATTGTGTGCTCTCTTTGCTGTATTTGCCCTTACCAAATTCTTTAACTCACATTGCTCCAGATTGAACTTCATTTTCCTGTTTTTTGTCCGTCTGATTAGTCCATTTTTAACTTGGTGCAATCTACAGCTTTCTTGAACACAATCAATCACAAGCCAATTTGCGTATCATCTACAAACTTCTGAACATTCATGTCCAAATCATCAATAAGCAGCAAGAAACCCAGTACAGACTCGCAGAAAACAGAAAGTTTTCCAGTTACAAGAAGATTATCTGTAATCCTTTACTTCCTGTCACTGAGCCAATTTCAAACCTCACTTACTTGGATTTTTTAAGTTAGATAATCATGTGGGACAGTATTAAAGACTTGTTAAAATCCATGTAAATATATCAAACATGTCATCCCCATTGAGCTTCCTTGTAACCTCTTCAAAATGTGGAATCAAGTTGAATTTGACAGGATTTCTCTCATTGATTATACTGTTTCTTAAAACCTTTTCATGGAGGTTTGACTTCCTCTCTCCCACCCTCTTGTGATTAGTGGGGCATGATATTAAATTGGATGTTCAAATTCAACAGGGAACAGGTGTTTTTAGATGTTTTAGAAATTCAGCAAGAGAGAATCCATTGGCTGGGAGCATGGCCCAATGATACAAGGGCTGAAGGCAATCAGGTTTCTTGATCATCAAATCCTTGCTGGTCTTGAAATCAAAATATCCTTTTAATATTGGGCAATCTATTGGAAAAGCCTTCCTTGTTTTTTATAATGAATTTATTGTTCGGCAACTCTGCAAGCCACCTGTTACAATCACCACAGTCTCTGGTCCAATTTTATGATGGCTTTGTTTCTTTCTTTTTGTTTTGTTTGACTCTGTCTTCCTTATCCAGCCCATACCCCAGTCATTCATTTCCCCAACTGAGTTTGTCCTCTTGACCAGCTCTTCTACGCACTAAACTGATAGGCTGTGCTCTGCAATCTGCCCGTGAGGGCTCAATTGCTTACCAACTCTTTATTAATATCCTGGCACTGCAATTTCAAAGCTTTTCTATGCAGTCACCATATTATAATTTCAACATTTTCTGACACTGCAGCTTTGTTGTGGTCTGACCAGAATGTCAAAGGGCATCTCATGCCATATAGCACAACGTAAGACAATGTACCATGTTGCACATTTACTTAATCTTGTTGCCATATTATTTGACTACCATTTTTATAATGATATAAATGCACTAATCATTTATAAGCGATTGTGTAAACACATTTTGGGTTCATTTATTAAGGCTAGGCATATTTTTACAAAGGTAGAAAATGTGATGATGTCATCAGCAGTCTCCATTGAGTTTTGCTCACAGGCCAAAGTGAAACTAGGGTTTGATCACCTTCTGTTGGTGTTATGTTCCTATCCCTTAAAGGCATATTGCTTAGGTTGGTGTCAATACCACTACTGCTATCATGTTGTTGATCATGGTCAGCCAGAACCCTTACAAAGATAAATTATAGCCTGGCCAATGTATTTACTTCAACTAGTTTATTTACAATATGTACATGGTAGCTCACAAATGCGGCACATCTCCTCAGTTATCTAAACGCTGCCCAAAGAATGTGGACGGGATTCTCTTAAAAAAATCTAAGTGCCAAATTTGCATAAAAACTGAAGTAAATCCTGCTGGTTTTTTCAGCGGGATTTTCAAAATGAATCTCCCACACTCTGTGCATTACAGAGAACTCTATCATGATACATGCGAAAAATCAATAGGGCCTATTCCCGTTGGAGAGGCCGGCAGCATAGCAATGAGTGAGCCACCGCACATGCGCCAATCTGTCAACACCAAGATTAGTACATGTGCAGTAGCCCCACACCCCCAACTGCTGGCTTCCTGGATGTGTCCAGGCCAGCCACAATCATCCCCTGCCACCTCCCCCAGTATTCCCAATCTTGGCAAACCCCCCCTCCACCACTAGGGATGCCTAGCCCCAATTGCTGGCCTCCCTCCCTCTGTATTTGAAAATATTTTAAGTATTAAATCATTGCTCACTTCAGCCAAAAGTAGGTTACTGCAAGCAATAATGGCAAAGGCGAATAGTTCAGAGCCAAAGGCCTGAGCACCCCACAGTTAGTGAAAATTTATATCAGAAAGTTTGAGGGAACATATCTTGAAATATTAATGAATAGGTTTACTCATTGTCTAAACTTAGGATAAGGATGTGCCTGGATGCAGGATCACATATTTATCCAATTTGGCAATGATCAAGTGCAGAGTGGCAGTGGGACCCTCTGCACCCACTGATCTCCATGCCAGAGGCCCCGCCTTATATGTCCCATGCCATATAGGCCCTGACCCTTGGCACTGCCGAATGTCTGGTGGGCAGGGCCGAAGTGCTCCTGCACAATGCTACTTTGCTCCTTGGGCAGAGCCAGGTGGCCTTTCTGGCAATGTCCAGGGGCACTTCTCCTTACTCCTGACCTCCTGGAGGGACTTCCATGGCTCCTCTTCATACCGGTGGGTCAGGCCACCAGCTCCCCGATAGAGGAGAACAGTTGTAAACCCCACTAGAGTGTTTGAAATTTCAAACCAGTTAATAAGGTTCGTAAGCAGGATGCATTAAGACACTGAAAAGACTACCAGTAAAGAATTAAATGATTCTTGAAACAAAGTTATTAAGCTAATGGAAGAATAGTTTATACATACACAATGCAGTAAGATAAACAATATGATTTCAAAACATATATATTGTATTTGAAAATATTTTAAGTATTGAATCATGCTCACTTTAGCCAAAAGTAGATTACTGCAAGCAATGATGGCAAAGGTGAATAATTCAGAGCCAAAGGCCTGGGAACCCCACAGTTAATGAAAATTCATATCAGAAAGTTTGAGGGAACACATCTTGCAATATTAATGAATGGGTTTATTCATTGTCTAAACTTAGGATAAGGATGTGCCTGGATGCAGGATCACATGTTTATTCAGTTTGGCAATGATCCAGCAGGAACGTCCACTTTGATCCCTGTAACAAGTGTTTAAGGTAACCAGGCAAGAAGGAAGGGACTTTAGCCAAGATAGGCTAAAGTCCTTTCCTTGTTGCCTGATTAAGCGTCTGAATTAAATGGATGAATGAGATATCATTATACTGGATGGTAGAATGCAATTGCCTGAGGTGAATGTCAGACATTATTCTTTATGTGTGTGTACTAAATGCAATTGATTTTAAACTAATGTAAGGCAGGAATAATTGGTAAGAAAAGCTGTAATTGATCTGTTTTTGATTCTTTGGAGAGTTCTATCAGTCTATCTTAGAACTAATAAAACCATCTGGTAATCTCCTTGCAGTTGATTGTTTTTGTTTTGAGTAAGGTGTTATGTCTTTATACAAAGATATCTGCTATGTAAGTTTTGTGTTGTCTATAGTTAAGACAGTATTGGTCATGTCAATTTACCCGACAACAGTCTTCATCAGCTACTTCATAGGTTAGCATACACATTCTGGAACTTATACTGCACTGGTCTGTGCACTCCTGATGTGGAGATGCTGGTGTTGAACTGGGGTAAGCACAGAAAGAAGTCTCACAACATCAGGTTAAAGTTTAACAGGTTTATTTGGTAGCACAAGCCACAAGCTTTCAGAGAACTGCTCCTTCATCAAGTAAGTGGAAGTTGTGGTCACAAACCGGGCACATAAAAACACAAACTTAATTTACAAAATAATGGTTGGAATGTGAGTCTTTACAGATAATCAAGTCTTAAACGTACAGACAATGTGAGTGGAGAGAGGGTTAAGCACAGGTTAAAGAGATTTGTATTGTCTCTAGCCAAGATAATTAGTGAGATTTTACAACCCCAGATAGGGATTACAGATAGTGTGACATGAACCCAAGATCCCGGTTGAGCCCGTTCTCATGCGTGCAGAACTTGGTTATCAGTTTCTGCTCAGCAATTCTGCATTGTCGTGTGTCATGAAGGTTGCCTTGGAGAGCGCTGATCCAAAGATGAGAGGCCGAATGCTCATGACTGCTGAAGCATTCCCCAATAGGAAGAGAACACTCTTGCCTGGTGATTGTCAAGCACTGTTCATTCATGCATTGTCGTAGCATCTGCGTGGTCTCAGGATGTCCTTCTTACAGCATATCAGGTAGACAATGTTGGCATAGTTGCAAGAGTATGTACTGAGTATCTGGTGCATGGTGTTCTTCTGTTAGATGATGGGATTCGTGTTGATGATTTGGCGCATCTTGCAAAGGCTTGGGAAATGCACAGTTAATGAAAATTCATATTAGAAAGTTTGAGGGACCATATCTTGCAATACTAATGAATAGGTTTATTCAGGTTGCCATGGTAGCATTATGCGGTGTTGTGGTCACCGCATAACTGAACACTAGATAGTTTGCTGCAGACAATGGTCTGTTTGAGGTTGTGCAATTGTTTGAAGGCAAGAAGTGGTGGTGTGGGGATGGCCTTGGTGAGATATTCATCTTCATCGATGACATGTTGAAAGCACCAGAGAAGCTGTTGTAGTTTCTCCTCTCCAGGGAAGTACTGGATGATGAAGGGTACTCTGACTGCCTCTTTCAGTGTCTGGAGGTGTCTGTTGTGATCCTCGTTACCAGTCAATCACCTGACTAGGTGTTAAGTATGCTGGTTTAGCAGTTGGTTGACCAGTTGTACCCATTATATTTCTAGAGCTAAAGAAGCATTCACTAATGGCAACAATTGAAAGCAATGTTGGAAAAATATGGGGTGACTGATGATGAGAAAGTGGTGAAAGTGAGAAGGCAGCATTAAGCACCTTGAACCAAAGATAATAATAAATGTATATATAATTTGAGTCGTTAATTAGATTAAAGAACAAAGAACAAAACAGCATGGGAAACAGGCCCTTAGGCCCAACGAGCCCGTGCTGCCACCTCGATGTGGATGAAATGCATGAAATGAAATGAATGAAAAGGATACCAATGTTAAATGGATTTGAATTCCAATAAATGAAAAACATTCTAAATAGGATTAAGATGATACCAAACTAAAAAAAATTACAGTGATACAAGTGGGTAAACAGACATTAAAGCAAAGGGAGGGAACAGTTGAGACCTGTTGCCTACAATGACTGTGCTCTGTAGGAACTCTTGGATGCTTTTTGTGCCCAGGACAAGCACATGTCCAGAAAGTAAATTCCAGTTTAGCATTTCTGAGCTTGAGGAATGGCTAGGACATACAGAGGCTGAAGTTCTTAGAGCACAGGTTCCAGGAAGTGGTTGGCTTGCAGGTACAGAGAATAAGTGGTAGCATGGTCGGAAGAAGCAGATAGTGCTGGACCCTCTAAAGGTGTGGCACTTTCAAATGGGTTTTCAGAATTTCTTACTGGAGAGAGTAATAATATCTCAGGAGATTTCAGTCTAAAGCAAATCAATGGCATTGAAGAGGAAATGGACAGCGAAGCGAAGAAAGCTACCAGTCATAGGGAATTTTAGTCACAGGGGATGGACATCTTCAACTCGCAACTTTAAGTCCCACATGGTGTATTACTTCTCTTCTGCTAGGACAAAGAGCATCACTGAGAGGCAGGAGAACATTTCAAGGGAGATTGCTTGCTACATAGAGGAAGGCACAGCTTTGAGACTTTGCTGTCCCAGAGGTACAACAGGGTCTCTAGTCCTCTTACCCACATGTGCATGGATCAGGGCCTCCAATTGGAAAGCCAGTCTGCAGATCCAGTAGCCATTTCATTGATGGCAAGTCATACCCACTGTTTGCTTTCAAAGGTGCTGTGAGTCTTTAAGTGGCTTCAGATTCACCCAATTTCCCAGATACAACCCCCTCCTGCTATCAAAGAGACAGGCAGATAATGATCATGCTAACTTGAATCATTTTGAAGGGTTTGCCAGGAAACAGCACATATGAAAACAGCACATACTGTGCTGACCCACTCTGTACTTGCTTTCATAATTGAATTTCAAGAACATTATCAGAAAAAGGAAAATAAAATGAGAAAATTCTTTCAAAATGTTAGATTAATATTGGACCAGATTTTTTTAAAGTTCCTTATCTTAAAAGGAAGTATTCTTGAGTATTCAGAGTGGAATAACTCAAATTCATAGACTTATTATTCCTTTGAGATACTTGCATGTAACCACTTTCCTTTCAGTTATCTTAAAAATCAACTTTGCCAACACTATCCAAAAAATAACAGGCCTTGGTGCAGAAAGGAAAATTATTTCAGGCAAACTGTGGAAGAGGAATTCAATAGAAAAAAGTGAATAAATAAATCTGGAGATAATTTGATAGTTTAAGAAAATAAAACTTAAGTTGGTCAAATTAGAACAACCAGGGTTTGTAGAAAGGTGAGCTAGGATGAAATAATAATCAGAAAGATTACAATAAGCTATTGAAGTATCTCAATTAATTATTTTTAAATGTTGAAAAAAAGTAATTAAGTTTGATATTGAGTGGGACACGATCAGTTGGAGGTTAATTGCCCTCAGAGGCTACAAACACACATCACAAAATTATGTGCGAGGTACTTGGAAAATGAACCTTCCAGGCTTAACTCAGCAGTCTAATGATAGAATTGTTTATAAATTGAAAGGCAATAATAACACTGAATTGCTTAAGAGCAATATTGCAAAGAAATGAGGCAGGCAATCTATTTAATTTGTTTTCAACATTAGAGTTGATACGCACAGTATTTAAAAACATTAACATTTTTAGTTTGTTAAGTACTTGACAAACTACCATTAAGGGGCTGCACAAATCTATTCACTCTTCCGTTCAACATCATGGGCCAAAAACTCTCAGAACTTTCTGGAGCATTCTGAGTGCAGTTTGGTGAGTATCACTGATGACTTGGGTCAGGATCTGAATGTGTAGCAGCTGGTCTTCCCCGCAAAGTAACTAATTATCCTGTATTTTAAGGGATGGAATCTACTTTGTTTGTCCCATATCCTTCAAAGGACATCTTTTGTCCTGCATTAATTTCTCAGACAGCCTATGAGATACTCAGATGAGTGATCTGAATTAGACGACAAGTCTGAGAATCAGACAGAGATGAAGATGTGAATCCTCAACACATACATAGATGCTTTAAACACTTCCTCCTTTCTCATATGGCTGCCATAATCCCCATATCATTCCCCAATCCTTTCACGAATAACTGTCTCCCACCATGCCCCTGAACTCCATTGCTCAATTAGTCACCAGCACTAAAGATTTAGAGTGTAACCAAAACTTACAATGCTGGAAAATCTCAGCAGGTCTGGCAGCATTTGTAAGCAGAGAAAAGAGCTGATATTTTGAGTCAAGTTGATCTTTGTCAAAGCTAAAATGCAAAGAAAGTAGGGAATATATTTATACTACAGGGTAAGGGAATGAAAAATAAGTCATAGCCACAGAAACCAGGGGAAAAGACTGCTAATGGCAGTTCATAGAGAGAATAAAGGGTGTGAATGGCCAAAAGGCAAAGAAGTTACAATCAGAGAGTAAACTGTGATAGGTAAGATATGGGGGGAGGGAGAGATGGAGAAATGGGTGGGAGAGAGATAAAATTTAGAAAAAGGGAGAAAAGGAAATCAAAGGAGCAGAAAAGGTCAGGGAAGTGGAGATAAAGTCATAAGAAGATTTGGGGGGAGAAAAATGAAGAAATACAATAAAGTAATAAGAAGTATGGAACAGTAAAAAATTAAATAAAATGAAAACAATGTGGTTGACGTGGGGTAGAATTAATCATTTGAAGTTGTGGTCATGACTCATCTTTAATTTCCTCCCCTACAGTATAAATGTCTCCCAATTTCTATATCTTTTAGCTTTGACAAAGGGTCATCTGGACTCAAAACATCAGCCCTTTTCTCTCCTTACAGATGCTGCCTGACCAGCTGAGATTTTTCTTAGTTCATCTGCAATAATTTGCTTTTATCCATGTTTTAAAGTGTATTTATTAGTGTCACAGGTAAGCTTACATTAACACTGTCATGAAGTTATTGTGAAATCCAACCACCCCATCCCCTGCTCCCCGACACTTGTGCCACAGTTGATTGTATCGCTGATTGTATTTCATAAGATTTGGTCACTCTGCTTCCCCATCAGTTTCTGTGGAGTCTTGTTGGAGTTCAAATTCTGTCTATTCCATCAAAATTCACTTGCATCAACATTGGGTAGCCCTTCCACCCATGCATTTCCCCTCCATCATAACTCTCAAGGCAGGGAATTGTTTCAGATCTAGCTGGGATTCTCTAACTACAAGATGGATGCTCGAAATAAGATTATGCATGTAAACTAAGGCTGATCTTTTTGCTGAAACACCAGGTCTCATAAAAGAGAGAAATAAGCAATTTCACCAAAGTAGAAAACACAATACCCAAAACCTCTGTCTTATTAACTAATGATTCTGATTTTTAGCCACTTTGAAGATGACCAAGCAGACTTCTTTGTTCTGGATGATGTTGAGCCTCTGGAATGTTGCTGCAGCCAAAGTTGAAAGGGCAAGTGGAGAGTGTTCTACTATGCCACTGATTTGCCTAGCAGATGGTGGAAAGATTGGAGAATTTGAAACTGTGCCAATCATCACAGGATATATAACCAGCAAGCCACCCTAGTCACTGCCACTGATTATTGTCAACCCCAGTTTGCCAATAGTGGGGGATTTGGTGGTGATAATGCCAAGGAAAGGTGATAAGACTTGGTCCTGGATTTTCCCATCCAGGACCAAGTCTCTGGCAGGGTTGGAATGGGGAGATGTTCCCACTGCAGGGCTATGGGAATTTGCACAGTATTGCATGACCCAAGTTCATTAATTATGCATAAGACATAAGAGTAGAAGTTTGCCTTTTGGTCCATCGAATCTGCTCCACAATTCAGAGAGATCATGGCTAATCTGAAATATAAATATCTACACTTTCCATCTTATCCCCTCAACACTTCATTCCTTTTCTGATTAAAAATCTGTTTAAGTCTTGTGTATACAATGACATATTCTCTCCAACTGTCTGCAGTACAGAATTCCACAGCTTCACTACACTCAAGAGAAGAAATCCTCCTTATCTTTGTTTTAAATGGACAAATCCTTACTCTGAGATTATGCCCTCTGATATTAGATCCTTCCATAAGGGGAAACAACCTGTTAGTATTTACCCTGTCAATCTCCCCCCTTATATCTCAATAAGGTCACATTTCATTCTTCTAAACTCCAATGACTACAACTAAATCCAAATAAACCAACTGGACTTTAACCTGATGTTCTGAGACCTCTTACTTGCTCCATTTAAATAATATTCAACTCCTTTATTCTTCCTACCAAAGGGCAGATCATCACATTTTCAATTAAAAGTTTCTTGAGGTATCATGAGGAGAGGAGTGGGCTTGACTTGTTGAGACCCAACATCATTTCCAGACACCGTGGGATATGACAGCAACCTATTAACAAGGCTGATAGAGATGGCAAGAAGGGGACAGGGACCATCAGTGCCAAAGTTTAGCAACTCATCTCTGGGTGTCCTCCTCAACCAGGTGGAAGACAGGAGGGATATCCTACAACTAGCTGATGGGTGGAGGATCACTGGAGAGGAGCAGGAGAAAAAAAAATCTGAAAATGAGGTCTTGCCAATGAGGATCTAGCTTTCTGACTATTGCAATAAATAGGTCACAGAGGAAGTGCAGTTTAGAATGATTTCTCCATTCCAAAGTTAAATTTCAGGATGAGATTTTATTTTAGAAGGGTAAGAGGTGATTTAATCAAAGAACAGATAAAGTGCATAGGCAGAAGCCATTTCCAGAAGGGCTAGAGGTATTGGGGGACCTTGCACGCTATTCGTAGATCACACCTATCCTGGAGAATAGCGTGCAGACCTAAAAATCAGTTTTGCACCTAGCACCAAACAGTTTGTAATTCTCCTGGCTCCTTCCTCATGGTTCGAACCAGATTATGCCCTGAAATGATGCACAGAATTCACCAGCCTTCAGGCATGGTGTGACAATAGTCTCCGCTTGCAGGAACTTGCCATAATGATCATATTAGGAAAGCTTAGAGACCACTGAAGCCCTGAGTAGTTGGGGGCATGGTTGGTGCATTGGGCAGTGCTCAGCTGGCACACTGGTGGGTCCATCTGGAACACCAGTGGTACTCAACAGTGCCAGTTGGGTGCCACCACTATCCCATGGGCATTACTGCAGGAAGAGAGTGGTCTTCATACAGGGATGGATTGTGAGGGTGGCCTTGATGGATGGGATGCATGTCAGCGATAAGACAGGGTGGCCCATCAAGAGTGCCTCACTGAAACGGGATGAGGAAGCAGGATTCTCCCAGTGCATGAAAACAAGTTACTTTTGCAAAATAGCATCCAAGCACTCAGAGGCTTGTGTTAAGGCTTCCCACCTCCTCCCCACCTCCAGTACCAGCTCCAAAAATATGATGGCGAATTGGGTGACAGAATTGTGATGTGGCATGTGTCTGAGTGACTGTTGCAAATCATTCCATTACTCTCACTGCTATGACACTTAAAAAATTTTGAGGAGGATTCCACCCAATGTCTAAAATTTCAAGTCAGACCCTTCAGGAGTGAAATCCAGAAACAACTCTATGAAGCAAAAATGCTAGAAGTTTCAAACTCCCTTCCACAAATGTCAATTCATGCCAGATGAATTGCTAATTTTGAAACAGAGATTGACAGATTTTATGGTAATCAATGGGAAATCAGAAAAGGGCACTGGATGCTGCAAAAGATATGGGCTCTGACTACATGGAAAGTACATGTAAAAGTACATGGAATTAGGTTCCATATTAGCTATAATCTCACTGGATGGTGAAACGGGTTCAAGAGTCTCAATGATTTATTCCTGGTTCCAAGTTTCTCTGTCTTGCTGCATTTCATTAAGCAATTGTAAATGGGGTACTTCAGAACTAATTTAACATGGCAAGAAAGCCATTAATGAAGTGGTTAAAATAAAAACAGAAAATGTTGGTAAATCTCAGCAGGTCTGGCAGCAACCATGGAGAGAGAAACTTCTCTCCACAGCTGCTGCCAGATTTGTTTAGTGTTTTTAGCATTGTCTGTTTTTATTTCAGACTTTCAGCACCCTTTGTATTTTATGTCTAATGAAGATGATTGGGTCTCAAAATTTCCTCCAGCAATATGATGGGGCTGGAATGACTGGCCTTCAACAATCATAACCATTTTGAATTGATCCTGCTACTGTGTACAGGCTATACTTGAACTATTTTCCACATTTTCTGGTGGATGTTAGTATTATAGTTCTTCTGTAATAGTTTGGTTAGAAGGGTGACCAACTCAGAATTATTATTCTTTATTATTACATAATAAAAACAAAACTGATGAAACTCAGAAACTTTCAGTATTGCTTGTGGCAAAAAGACTCATTACCCTAATGCAGGTTGTGTCAAACATACAACGCTCAGACCAGAACCAGTCTGCAGAAGGTTTTCATTTGACCTGCAAATGCTCATTCCAGCTGGCTGCTATTATTCTAAAATTCCTTTTACTGTATGTTGGTATCACTGGCCGGTCAGCATTTATTACTCATCCCTATTTGTCCTTTGGAAGGTGGTGATGAGCTGGTTTCTCGAATCGCTGCAATCCATATGGTGTAAGTACACATGTAGTACTGTTGGGGAGTGGGGGGTTTGGGAGGTGGGGGTGTGTGGGAGGAGGCAGATAGAGGTCATGGGTTTGGAAGGTGCTAACTAAACAACATTGTGAGTTCCTGCAGCACATCTTATTGATAGTACACGGCTACCACTGTTCATCGATGATGAGGTATTGGACGTCCGTCGAAGGGGTAGTAATCAAACGGGCTTTGTCCTGAATGCTATCCAGCTTATTTCATGTTGTTGGAGCTGTACCCATGCAAGTGGCAAACATCCCTGACTTGTGCCTTGTAGCTGGATAGAATTTTGGAGATTAGGAATTGAGTTATTCACTTCAGAAGTCCTAACTTCTGACTTGCTGTGGTAGTGACAGTGTTTATATGGCTAGCCCAGTTCAGTTTCTAGTTAATCACAATCCTCAGGATGTTGAGAGTCGGGTATTCAGTGATAATAATGTCATTTGATAATGCCATTGAATTTCAAAGGGTGATGGTTAGATCCTTTCATGTTGGAGAAGATCATTGCATAGTATTTAAGGGGCATGATTGTCACTTGTCAGTTGTCAGTCCAAGCGTGGATAATGTCAAGGTCTTGCTGCATATGGACATTAACTGCTTCAGTATGAGTTGCAGCAAATGGTGCTGTACATTGTGCAGTCAGTCATTGGTGAACACCCCTTTTCTGACCTTATGATGGACAGAAGATCATTGATGAAACAGCTGAAGATAATTGAGTCAAGGACAGTATCCTGAAGAACTCTTGGAACTGAACTGATAGACCTCCAACCCCCAACAACCTTCTTTTTGTGCCAGGTATGATTCCAACCATCAGAGAGTTTTTCCCCAATTCCCATCAATTCCAGTTTTACTAGGGGTCTTTAATACCACACATGGTTAAATGCTGCCTTGATGTCAAGGGCTGTCACACTCACCTCACCTCTGGAGATAAGTCCATTCCTTATGACCAAGGCTATAATGAGGTCAGGAGTTTAGAGACCCTGGTAGAACCCAAACTGAACATCTGTGGGCAGATTCTTGCTGGATAAGTGCCACTTGATACCACCTTTGATGGCCCCTTCCATCACTTCACTGATGATCAAGAGCAGACTGGTAAAGCAATAACTGGCCAGGTTGGATTTATGCTGTTGTGAATGTATAGGACATATCTGGGCATTGCTGGGTAGATGCGTATTGTACCTATAATGGAAGAGCATGGCCAGGGGCACAGCAGGTTCTGGAGCGCAATTCTTCAAGACTATTGCCGGAATGTAGTTAGACCCATATCTTTTGCAGCATCCAGTGCGTTCAGCTATATCTTGATATCAAGTGGAGTGAATCAAATTGGCTGAAGACTGATATTTGCGATGCTGAAGACTTGCAAAAGAGGCCAAGATGGATCATCCATTCGGCATGTCTTGCTGAAGATTGTTGTGACTTCTTTAGCTTCTCCTTTATACTGATGTGCTGGGCTCCTCCAACATTGAGGATGAGGATACTTGTGGAGTCTCCTCCTTCAGTGAGTTGTTTAATTGTCCACAATCATTCACGGCTGGAGGTGACAGAGCTGCAGAGATAAGATCTGATCCATTAGTTGTGGATTTTTTTTTTATCCAGTATTATTTTGGCCCAATATAGGCATGAGTATACCAACCTACGTGTAGCTTCCAGCAAAAGAAAAATCATTGCATCCCAACTGTTTTTCCATACATCATTGGTTCTTTCAAACTTACTCACACCAACTTCATATTCCATAGTTAAAAACTGATTTGTATATACAATTGTTCACCAGAAGTATACTATTTACCCAGTGTAGCATTAAGTCTCAATGAACCAAGCTTGGAGGAACGTAGGAGTTTTTGCTTAAATATAAAAATAAAATTTATTGGTTTTTTTCAAACAGTTTTATCTAAATTTAGAAGTTGCCAATCACCTGGACACATTCTGCTTAGCCCTGTTAGTTGTTTTTTGTGCTGTTTGGCACTCAAGTAGTCCTGTGTTATAGTTCCATCAGATTGACACCTCATTTTTAGGTATGCCTGGTGTCATGGATCTGTCTTGTCACAGCAATAACAATAATTTAACAGGTCATGATCAGATGTGACCTGCCCAACAACAGGGAGAAATCTGCCTTGCGACAATAATAGCCAGCATTCGTAAGGCATCCAAAAATTATGCTTTTCCCAGGAACAAGATTAACATGCAGAGACATAGAATCAGATGCAAGTCACCCTGTTAGTAGGAAGCAGCTTTTCTAGAGACTAAGAGATCAATGGATATATACTTAAGGGACTTAACAGGGTAAGTGCTGAAAGTCTGGGACCTGAAAGTCTAGTCTCAGAATAAAATGTTGTCAATTTAAAACTGAAAAGAAGAGAAATTTCTTTTCTCAGAGTGTCGAGTGTCTTTGGAATTCCTTGCCACAAAGAGCTGTGGGAGACATTGTGTATATTTAAGGCTGAGCTAGATTTTTGATCAGGAAGGGAATCCAGGATTACGGAGAAAGGACAGGAAAGTGGATGCGAGGATTGTTGAATCAGCTGTGATTCTATTGAGTGGCAGAGCAGGCCCAAGGGGCTGAAGAGCCTATTTCTGTTCCTACTTCTTATAGTTTTATCAGCATATACACATGCTAATTTCTAGAGTCCAGGATTTTGAGAGATGCAGACAGCCAAATGCACAGAATGAAGTGTCAAAGAGAAAGAATGGTATAATTGCCAGCACCCTCAAGAGCAGACAGGCCAGTTTACATCTCACAGCCAAGCAAGTGAAATTACCTCTAACAGTCTGAGACCAGTCCATAACTCTCAGCCAGGAGGTTAGGCCCACAAGCATGCCTTAGAGCCAAGGCAGTGTAGGAGCCTCCATAAAGGAAGTTTTAATATCTTTGCTTGACTTGGAAAAGATTGTTTCCTATATTTGATCTTCAGCATTCTATTTTCTGTTCACTATAAAATAGATTTGACTTGGATTTATTTGATTTGGATATTATTTGGGAAAGGGAAATTCTTGAGTTCAGGGATCACAATGATATTTTAGAACATAAGAAACATAAGAACATAAGAAATAGGAGCAGGAATAGGCCATCCAGCCCCTCGAGCCTGCCCCGCCATTCAATAAGATCATGGTTGATCTGTAGTGGTTCAGTACCACTTTCCCGCTTTCTCCCCATAACCCTTAATTCCCTTGTCAATCAAAAACCTATCCACTCTTGACTTGAACATATTCAGCGAGGAAGCCTCCACCACTTCATCAGGCAGAGAATTCCAAAGATTCACCACCCTTTGCGTGAAGAAATTCCTCCTCAACTCTGATCTGAACCGCCCCCCACCCCCCCAATCTTGAGGCTGTGCCCTCTAGTCCTGCTATCTTTGTTAAGCGGGAAGAGTCTCTCAACCTCTACCCTATCCATCCCCTTCATTATCTTATACGTCTCTATAAGATCCCCTCTCAGCCTTCTAAACTCCAAAGAGTACAAACCTAGCCTATTCGGTCTCTCCTCATAATCCAATGCCCTCATCTCTGGTATCAGCCTAGTGAACCTTCTCTGCACCCCCTCCAAGGGCAATATATCTTTCCTCAAATGCGCCGACCAAAACTGCACACTGTACTCCAGCTGTGGCCTCACCAGTACCCTATACAGCTGCAACAGAACCTCCCTACTTTTATATTCTATCCCCCTAGTTATAAAGGCCAACATTGCAATCACCTTCTTGATCACCTGCTGCTCCTGCAGACTGTGTTTTTGCGATTCGTGCACAAGGACCACCAGGTCCCTCTGCACCATCACATGCTGCAGCTTTTCGCAATTTAAATAATAATCCTTCCTACCATTATTCCTACCAAAGTGGATAACCTCACACTTGCTAACATTATACTTCATCTGCCAGGTCCTCACCCCCTCATTCAACCTATCCAGATCCCTCTGCAGGCTTTCTACACCCTCCATGCAATTTGCTTTTCCACTCATCTTCGTGTTACCAGCAAAATTCGTCACCCTGCACTCAGCCCCTTCCTCCAGATCATCTATGTAAATGGTAAATAGTTGAGGCCCCAGCACCGATCCATTAGTCACCAGCTGCCAATCAGAATAGCACCCATTAATACCTACCCTCTGCTTCCTATTAGACAACCAATCTTCTATCCAGTCTAACACCCTACCCCCGACTCCCTGCACCCTAACCTTCTGCAGCAATCTTTTGTGAGGCATCTTATCAAACGTCTTTTGGAAATCCAAAAACACCACATCCCCTCTACCTACCACACTAGTCACTTCTTCAATAAATTCGTCAAGCACAACTTCCCCTTAACAAATCCGTGCTGTGTCTGCTTGATCAAACAGAACAAGGAGTAATTTCTACTAAACTGTGTATTTAGTGATTTATATACTTAATTGCCTGAGATGATGGGACTCTAATTCATGTGTATTTGTCTTTAATTAATAAATAGTCTTTAGTAATCGTTGTCCAATCACTGGACTGGTTATCCTCACTGGATTTTATGTGATTACTCATACCATTCCAAAAACAAATCTATAGACCAGCACAAACTGGTGTTCCATTTAGGGATATCCTTGCAGGTAACATCAGCGTAGTTCGAGACACTGGAGTTGCTCCTGGCATACGCTCCTGCACTCTTTACTGAATCACAGTTGATCCCTGGCTTAGTGATACTGGTAGAGTGGGGAATATATCAGGCCATAAGGTTACAAATTGTGATCAAGTACAATTCTGGTGCTGATGGTCCACAGCACCTCATGGATGCCCAGTCTTGAGGTGATACATCTGAACAAAGTCAATCCCATTTAGCACAGTGGTAGTGCGACATAGCACAATGGAGGATATCCACAACATGCAGATCAGTCTTTGTCTCCACAGGAACTATATGATGATCATTCTGTTATGGACAGATTTATCAACAGCAAACACATTAGTAAGGTTGAGTCAAGTATGTTTGATGAGTCAAGTATGTTGGTTCCCTCATCATTTTCTGTAATCCCAGTCTAGCAGCTATGCCCTTTAAGACCTGGTCAGTTCAGTCTGTGGTGATAATACCACTCTTGGTAGTGGACACTGAAGTTCCCCACCCAGAGTACATTCTTCACCCTTGCCACCTCAGTGCTTCCTTCAAGTTCAACGTGGAGAAGTACTGCTTCATCAGCAGACATGCAGCAATCAACAAAAGATCTCTTTGTCCTTTTTCCAAAATATAATTGTGATCCCTGAACTTAAGAGTTCCCCTTTCCCAAGATTAATTTATTGTCAAAGTGTTACAAGGTTCGATTCACCAACTGAGAAAGATTTTGACTTTGACGCAATATGGTTAGGGCAAATTTTCATTGCTGTAATAACTGGAATTAAGCAAACTTTTCAATTTAAACATTGGAGTCTAATAAATGTGCTTGAGTAGAAATTATAAGCACTAGTTAAAGCTGGAATAAAATCATATGGCACCCTTTAATCCCTGCATTAATTCTTATTTCCTTAGTAAAAGATTACATTGGTACGTAAGTTCTGAAGCAGAAACTATATTTAATGCATTTGGTAGCTTTAGTTTCTGCAGGATTTTGGATTTTACACACTTCTCATACTGCCATGATTCGTGATTGAGTGCTTGCTTGTCAGGGTTCTGAAGTAATATTGTTGATATAATTGCTCCATTCTGGACAGATGCACATTTTTTTTTGAAGCCCGTGTGCTCCGCTAGATAGTAGTTAAATGAATGTCCCAGCAAGAAGTTGGAGCTTTGGCACAATCTCTCCAGAGTTGACTGAATACTTAAAGCATAATAACAAAATCAAGATTTTGACCTTTGCCCTTTGGGAGGCTGTGAAATCCTGTCTCAAAGGATGGATTATATCCTAGGTTTCGCTCTATCAGAAGTATGAGCAGGAAGTAATTAATGTGTGCTGCAGCACGAGGTCAAGTAGTTGGAATACTCATTAACTGCTCCCCCAGATAGAGATTTTCATGGTGATTTGAAGTATAAATGTACGTATTGAGCTATTTAATATCTGAGCAACTGGACTGTTTCTTTTAATCTGTGTCGACCTAATTCTTTGAGCTGTAGGATAAGACCAGTAAGTTGTTTGTTGAACAAATTCATGAGACAAGGATCAACAAGCATTAACCATGCCTTCAGACACACCAACTCTATCAGATTATTAATTAAATTTTCAAAAGATTCTAAGAGCATCTTATTGCACTACAAAAGGATTTATACTCTTTTCTAAGAGGAACCAAGTGACTATGCTATCTGCAAAAGATAGTGAGGTTTTAGATTGCCCATTTATCCAGATTGACATTTACTGAGCTTTCAGCATCATCCCCTGTTTGATACATCAGACACTGGTGGATTTTCATCCAGTTTGTATAAGGAGCTTATATTTAGCTCACACCTGTAGTCCACTGGGTTTATATCATAACATTTCAAAAGACCAAACTTGTGATCCTCTGAGCATCATATTTGGCTCAAGTTTTTCCAAAGAAAGGGAAGAACCTTTTATATTTGACAATAATAAAACAATTTACTATGAAACATAAATTGAGAAAGCATTTTCCATTCATGTACTCGTTATATGTCCCAATGAGCTAAAGATTAGCAGTTGTTATTCACATTTCATATTCTTCTGTCTGTATCTAATGACAGTGCAGATTTTGCTGTCAATATAGTGGTGAGATTCCTGGTGTTTAGTTATTTATGTGAAAGTGCTACAGCAACTTCAGGTGAGAAAAGATACTTAGCTGAAGTCAAAAATCCAAAAGTTATTGTCTGAGATGTGCCATTCCACTGTTATATTTGCAGAAAAGGCAATCTGGCTCAGCATTAGTGCATTGAATGACATGATGTTGTGCTAATTGCATGCTGGATATCAATTAAACTTGTCACAAAAAGTTAAATCCAGACATTTCAAATCTAAGCACTCTTTTAATGATCAGGTAATTAGAGCATTGCTGAAGAGAGATATTTTCAAAGCTTTTCACCTTACACAGACAGATTCCGACAAAATAGCAAATCTAAAGGGAACAACAATTCATTCTGTTTTAGATGAATATACTGATTAGTTAGCAAATACACTCTGACTGGTAGAGGCTTTGCCATGTAGAATGCACTTTGGAAACAGTTAACTGCCAAGCTTTTGTTGAATTTCAAACCAACTCTGGTCAAAATATTGCCAAGGGGAATGAATAGAGAATAACTAATCCCAAACTTTTGTTTAGTTCAGGGGCAGCATGATGGCAGAGTGGTTAGCATTGCTGCTTCACAATGGCAGGGATCTGGTTTGGATCACTGTATGTGCGGAGTTTGCACACTCTCCCAGTGTCTGCATGATTTTCCTCTAGTGCTCTGGTTTCCTCCCACAGTCTGAAAGATTTGCTATTCAGATACTCTGGCCATGCTAAATTCTCCCTCAGCGTACCCAAGCAGGCACTGGAGTGTGGCAACTAGCGGATTTTCACAGTGATTTTATTGCAGTATTAATATAAGTCTACTTAGGACACTAATAAATAAACTTTCAAATGGAAAATTGAAATAACAAGTGACAGAAAGTTCAGAATCATATTTGCAAACAGAACATAGATATTCCACCAACTGTCATCTTGTCTGCATTTGGTTTTCCCAATGTCTTCTACCTGAACTTAACAGTGCAACCCACGAAGGGGTGGGGATGAACACAGTGGTAATTGAACTCAGGAAGTAACATGCATATTTGGGAAAGAAGCAGAGAATTGTGTACAATTGGAAGAATAGGGAATATGCAATTGTGTGGGAAAGCAAGGAGAGGTCTATAGTGACAGTGAAGGGCAGAGTGATAGTAGAAGGATAGGCAATGATACACTGTTCTCTAGGAGAGCAGGGAATGTTTACAATAGTGTTGGATGGTCAGAAAGTGAATACAACATTGTTGGCAAGTATGCAATGACATAGAGGGTGCTAACTCATGTTGAAATCTTCCATGATATCAGTGAATGTTAATATTAAAATATTCTTTTTTCTAGACATTTCTTCTGCAAATCTGCGCCCATCAAAATTATGTTGACTAGTCCATGTTTTTCATGAAGATTATACTGAGCTTTAGGCACTATACGTCATCAGCAATATCTACAAATAGTGATTTCTGTATAAATTTCAGTTTGAAAAATGCTCCAGGAATTGTCATAAGAATTATATTATTTGCCATTTTGCTTATAAATTATCATGACTAATGTCTCTTTCAGATTATTTTGTACAGACCCTTGCTCCCAAATCAGGTAGAAAAGCTTCAAGACATGTTGTGCAATGTGTGTACATATCTCCAGGATTCCCAATGCAAACTGGCAGTTGTCTGCTCTCTGTTTGTGGTAAGGCTTTGTTCAATGATTTCTCTCACTGGCCTTTGATCATATCTGTTGCTTCTTTGATGACTCTGGAGAGTAAGCTGAAGAAAAAATGGGTATGTTCTTTCAAATTAAATTAAATGTCCACAAAATCAAACATTAGTGAATTATTACTCGCATTCTTCAATGGGAAAAGATTTTGACTTTGAAGATCATTTTTTGAGCTCTCAAGGCATCAAAAGAGAAGTCTGTTATTCTGTTGTCAGTCTAATTTTGAACTTCTGGTTCCTTGATATTTATCTTTAGTGTCTAAAGCCTGGACTGCACTTTGTAATGTGCGTTCGGCTAGTCCCCCTCAACTACTGAAGGATGATGGCAGTGTAGTTGCACAATGAAAGGTTTATTTCTTCTAACAGAACTGATAATGTTTCTGTTACTCTCCTCAAATTTCATGCTTCGACACACTGAAACACAAAGGTTGAAATTCTATTCAGGTGAGGGCATGATAAAGGGGCTAGAATCAATCAGCAATGTGGGTACAAAATCCCACAAGAGTCTGAAAATGAGAATCTTGCCAGCAAGATTCTCATTTTCAGATTTTCCCTCTCCATGCCAGTGATGCAATGAGATTTCTGGGTGGTAACCTGATTATAATATCATTATCGTACACTCGCATTGGGATCGCCATCACCTTCCTCCTGCCCACCACCCGCTCGCTGTTGTGATGCCATTACCCTGGCACTGCATCCTGGTATTCAGGAGTTCCACTGGGAAGAGTGTTGCCTGTGTAGATGGAGGTGATGTCTGGTCTCAGTATGGATGGTGGGGGAAACCGGATGAGGGTTCCAGTTTTTTTTCAATGGAAGTTCAGGGCCCTGCTAAAAAAAAAGTGCCTTGATCTCAGCATTCCTGGCATCGTCAGCTCTTTTCCTGCCCCCCTGATGGTATCAGCCATGATGGCATCAGCCATGTCTCCATTTTATTGGCAGAAAGTGCTGCTCAATGTGACAAGAAAAGCCAGCTGCCCAGCCAGCACAGTACCCACCAGATTTCACACCTTAGCCAGCAAGGGAGAAAATTCCATCCAGGCCATTTTTCATCTAATGCCAGTTATACGATAATTTTCAACAGAATTGAATGTTGGATATGGGACAGAACGGCATACTCCTCCACTTCTCTGGTAATGAAGCATTGTGTAAAATGAAGTAAACACTGTCTTGCAGATTACTTTAAAATTCAAAAAGTCAAACCAGTAAGGTAGGGGAATTGGTAACCAGGGAGCTCATTAAATTATTTCTAGGACAAACACTGAAAACTTACTGCAAGTAAAAACAAAATTAGCCAAATGCAGTGGCAAATTTGTGGATCTGTGTTGATCGATAAAAGGTGACTCATCAACATCCTTAAGTCCTGTGTAAGAGTCCCACTCAAGTCTCCAAATGGTCTTCAGACAAAACAATCCATTTTTAATCCACTGTGCATGGCAACAGTAATTTCACAGGGACTTCAATTGGTAATAAGCTCCACAACTGAACCAAAGGCAACTTGTCCAATAGAGAGTATGTAAAAAGGAAAATCAAGCCTGTAACTCAAGTGATCCTGACAGAAGTCATAGAGTCATGGAGGTTCACAGCATGCAACCAGGTCCTTTGGCTCTTCTTGTCCATGCCACCCTTTTTTAAAACCCTTAAGCTGGTCTCAATTGCCTGCATTTGACCCATATTCCTCTATACCAATCTTACCCATGTAACTGTGTAAATATTTTTTAAAAGACAAAATTTCACTGACCGCTACTAATTCCTCAGGCAGTTTGTCCCAGACACTCACCACTCTGAAAAAATTGCCCCTCTGGACCTTTTGCTGTCTCTCCCCTCAAACCTATGCTCTCTGGTTTTAGACTCTCCTACCATTGGGAAAAGATGTTTACTATCAAGATGATCTATGCCCTTCATTATTTTATAGATCTCTTTAAGGTCATCCTTCAGCCTTCTATGTGTCAGAAAAAAAAGTCCCAATTTATCAGCTGCAAACCATCAAGCCCCAGTAACAAGCTAGTACATTATTTCTGCACTCTTTCTAGTTTAATAATATTCTTTCTATAATAGAGTGACCAGAACTGTAGACAGTACTCCAAGTGTAGCTTTACCAATGTCTTGTCCCAATATTAGACCACACCAAGAACAATTAACTTCTATGGTTCAACACAACTTGAGAATAAAAGGGGCCAAGAGAAATGAACAAGAAAGTAAGAAACAAAAACTCTAAAATTAAAAAAGTTTGACATTTTTAAAGTCTCCAACCATGATTCGTTACCTGAGGAAATGAGACTCCACACTTTTCATTGTTCACTTTCCAAGAAGAGAGATTGATTGGCAGTCATTAATACTTATTACACTGTTAAAATGGGATGGGCTCGAGACATAACTTTATGCAATGTGATCAATGAGCAATTATAGCAATTTCAGAATAATCATGGGCAGGTTAAGTGAAAGATGCTGAGGATAGTGTAAATTAGTCAGCAATTTAAGATTGTCAATTCACAATATCTCTTCTTCGCCATATGTTTCAGCTTTAGCTACACATTCATAACATTGTGCATTGTTCAGACACCATTTTTTTTCAGTATACTCGGTTCCATTATTATATTTTGCTGTGGAATCTATTTTTATATAAAAGGATCTGCTTTTTTTGTAGCTAGAACAAATATTATACTCAGATAATCTTTACACTGTAGATAGGAAACAACTGATATTTTACAAGGTTCAATTGACATGAAAACTTACAGTTAATAGCAATTCTGTCAGGGATTTTTCTTCTAGTGTTTGTGGATTTTTTCAAGGCTATTATCCTGGGAATGGTGTTAGATTGAACTGAAATCAGTCCAGCAAGACCTTTATTTTTCTTGCTAATGAAACATTCACTAACACCTGACCTACGTTGTCCGCTAGTGATTGTATCTTTAGGCAATTCCTACTAGTACCTGACTGGGCACTGATGTTTCCCCTCAGTTAAAAGATAGTGTTAAGACCTTTTATTTCACCATAGCAATATCCAAATCATGTGGCACGTCTAGACAGGATTGTAGGGGAAAATACAAAGATCGGCAATCATCTGGGCAGAGAAAATAAATGCTCTAAAAATGACATCCAGTACATCTCAATGTTCTAACCTTGATTATACTTTGCAAGAAGTTACCAGCTGTATTTTTGAGCCAGAAGGGCTGAGGTTGAAACAATGTTTGTACACCACATTCAATTCACAATAAGAACTGCTTAAAAACACATAAAGTATAAGTGACAACACATAGTTATTCTCACAGAACCTATTCTAGGAGGACAACCGCCGAATTTAGCTCAGCAAATCAGAATTGGACATGATTAAAAGTAGTGATAGGAATCTTAACTAGGAGAAGAAATGGACTTTTAAAAATATCTCTATTTCTCAATTAAACAGTTAAAATAATCTCATGAAAATATAGAAGCAACTGAAAGTAATCAGAAATGATATTAGAACATAAGGACATATTGACCAGCAATCTGTTCACAGCAAAAATAACATAAGAATATCTTCATCACTTAAATAATAAATGAATTAGCAGGACTAATTAAAAGGGAGGCAAACAATCAAGGAGACAAAACCAATAGTTGCTAAAAATGATATAATTTGATTCAGAAGGACATTTGTTTCCAAGAAATCAGAGATGTTGGAGAAAGGTTTTAAGTGTGGTTTGAATCCACCAATATTTCTCTGATAGTCAGAGAACTGGATATCATCACGCAGAAAGTTTTCGTGTCCTGTTTCTTGGACAACTGAAACACTTGAGGAATTAAGGCAAAGCATTTCTTTGAATGTGATGGATATCCTTAACTAATTTTAATTATAACATTTGGTTATAAAGTCTTTTTCCCTGTATTCTCTACTAGAATTCAGAATATGTTTTTTTTGCGTTTACGGTCATTAATGTTGTGACATACATATCCACCTTAAAACATATTGCAGGCTAAATGCTTCTTTAATAAATTTGTAAATAAGTTAGCAAACATAGCATCTGTAAGCAGATTTAAGAATCCACCTTTCTTATATTTTCTGGAAATGGAAAGAATAAATCTTTGAAGAGGAACCCACAGATCCTTATAACATTTGGGTAATTACAAATTGGCTGATAAGTTATTCCATGGTCTATCTGGAACAAGGTAATATTTCTTGACCATCACCTTTCCTTGTAGGAGAGGTAATTCACTTCCTCAGACTCAAAATAAGTGCCTGTGTGAAGTGACTATTTTGAGCTCAGGTGAGGGTGATTGTTGACAGAGTGTTCTCAATCTCTGGTAGTCCCTGCTGGGGCGACTGGTTAAAATTCACTTCATTGTTAGGAAGTCTGATCAGTGACAGAGAAGCTCCAAGCAGAAACCTTGAAGTCAGGAGAAGTCATGAAGCAACTGCTGCTCTACTCTTGCAGATTTTTGCTAATTTACACAACAATGGAAAGCATCTGACACTTAGTCGAACCGGAGCATTGTATGCATTGTCAAAGAAAAACTCAGAGCAATCCTGTATGTTGCCAAAAATATATAGTTGCCACTCTTTTGCACATTGAGCTACCTTGACAAATCTTCAAAATCAGTTCCCTTTCTGACACCATTCCTAGCAGACACAGGTAATTTCTGCTTTAAGAGACGCAGACTGCTTTTTAGTAATGCTAGCCGCTTGTAGTTCCAGAGCTGCTGCTGATGTACACAATGATTGAACAACATGGAGTATTAGCTGTAATTCAGTCAATCACTTCCTATCTCCTGTCATGTTGAAATTAAAAATCTTCAAGAAATGTAAAAATAGTGAGTCCTAAATTTTCACTTCTGGGTCAAGAGTGAGTGGGCACGATAGTACAGTGGTCTCACAGGGACCTTGGTTCAATTCTGACCTTGGGTCATTGTCTGTGTGGAGTTTGCACACTCTTCCTGTGTCTGAGCGGGTTTCATCCGGTGCTCCGGTTTCCTCCCATGGTCCAAAGGTGTGCAAGTTAAATATGTGCGGTCACAGGAATAATGCCTGGCTGGGATTTGGTCAGTGCAGACTCAATAAGATGAATGGACTCTGCTGCTCTTCCTGCGAATTCTATGAGAAGCAAAGTCAGGCCCCACAAACCTGATCCTGTAAAAAGTGTCCAGAAATAGGACAGCACAGTAGTCATAGCACGGCTGCTTCTCAGCATCAAGGACCCAGGTTCAATTCCAGCCTTGGGGTGATTGTCTCAGAATAGAATCATAGGATCCCTACAGTGCAAAAGCAGCCCATTTGACCCATCGAGTCTGCACTGACCACAATCATATCCAGGTTCTAGTCCCGTAACCTCACATATTTACCCTGCCAATTCCCCTAACACAAGGATCAATTTATCATAGCCAATCAACTTAACCCACACATCTTTGGACTGTGGGAGGAAACTGGAGCACCTGGAGGAAGCCCATGCAGA
Organism: Sphyrna mokarran; assembly: GCA_024679065.1. Taxonomy (NCBI): domain Eukaryota; kingdom Metazoa; phylum Chordata; class Chondrichthyes; order Carcharhiniformes; family Carcharhinidae; genus Sphyrna; species Sphyrna mokarran. The sequence goes on along the minus strand of JAGIQG010000005.1, from coordinate 85,764,271 downwards.
CACGGGGAGAATGTGCAAACTCCACACAGAGAATAACCTGAGGCTAGAATTGAACCTGGGTCCCTGGTGCTGTGAGGCAACAGTGCTAACCACTATGCCACCATCTGTGAGGAGTTTGCACATTTTCCCTGTGTTTGCACAGGTTTCCTCTGAGTACTCCGAAGAGAGGCTGAGGGATTTGAGATTGTTTTCATTAGAAAGAAGGCGGCTAAGAGGAGACCTTATTGAAACATATAAGATGATTAGAGGTTTAGATAGGGTGGACAGTGATAGCCTTTTTCCTAGTATGGAGAAAGCTAGCACGAGGGGACATAGCTTTAAATTAAGGGGTGGTGGTTTTAGGACAGATGTCAGAGGTAGGTTCTTTACCGAGAGGGTGGTAAGGGTATGAAATGCCCTGCCTGCGTCAGTTGTAGATGCGCCAAGTTTGGTGGCATTTAAGAGGTTAGTAGATAAGTTTATGGATGAAAAGGGAATGGTTTAGGTTGGAGGGTCATTGCTTTTTCTTAATTGCTCAGCACAACATCGAAGGCCGAAGGGCCTGTTCTGCGCTGTAATGTTCTATGTTCTACGTTCTATGTACTCCAGTTTCCACCCACACTCCAAAGAGTTAGGTTAGATGGACTGGCCATGCTAAATTGCCCATTAGTACCTGTGGGTGTGTAGATTAGCTGGAATGTCCATGGTAAATATACACAGATACAGGGATAGGGAGAGGTGGATCTGTTTGAGACTTTTCAAAGATTTGGTGCAGACTTGATGGGCTGAGAATTCTATGATTCTTAAGTTCTGATTTTCTATTGAGGGTGGGCGATCAGTGAAATGGAAGCCCATATTGGTGACCTCAGATACAATGTAGAGGCTGCCACATGCAGAGAAGGATTGAGCTGACATCCTGTCTCGATGCTCTAGCACTTTGTTAAGTATGCAGCATGGTGACACATTGATTAGTACTTCTGCTTCTCAGCATCAGGGACCTAGGTTGAATTCCAGCCTTGAGTCAATGTCTGTGCGAAGTTTACATGTTTTCCCTATGTCTGCATGGGATTCCTCCAGGTGCTATGAATTCCTCCCACAGTCCAATAGATATGCTGGTAAGAAGCATTGGCCTTTCTAAAATCTCTCTTATGTACCCAAACAGGCATCAGAGAATGGCAACTCGGGCATTTTTATAGCAACTTCATTACAGTATTAATGTAAGCCACTTGTAAAACTAATAAACTTGTATTACCTAAAATAAAAGCTCTTTCATCCTCAAAATCCTTCACTAGCCCCATACTCTCCTCAAGCCCCATCCATGCCAATCCATAACACCTCATGTCCTTCATGGCCCTATCCCCCTCATAGCCCATGGAACATTCTAGTCAAGAAAGCCAAGTCCAGAACACCTGGATTCCCTGCGCCACCAATTTTTCTAAAATGGAGAGCCTCTCCATTTGTGTGAAAATCCTGGTCCAAGTTTTAGAAGAACCAGAGGTACACTTGACATCTTGGTTTATATTTGTTTGAAATTCAGCTTGACGGGTCCTTTCGATTTGTGGAATGTGAGATTATCATCCTATTAATCTTTCATCAAGTGTCATTAGAAACTCTTTAAGTTGGATTTCTGTCCAAGAGATAATTCATTTGCATTACATTTAAACTCTATTGAACATTTGATACTTACATGTATATGTCAGCGCATGATAAAACATAAACATAACAAGCTTGTAATGCCTCCCTGTGAATAATATTAAGATCCTCTCACTTTATAGAGACCATATACCCTTGAGTATCTCCATGACACATTTTCACTTGTTGTTAAAGTTCTATTCTTGGCACCAAGTCCTCAACAGGGCAATTACAACAATATTTATCAGTTCTCACTTCAAAGTTTCACTTCTATGTCATTCCAAACTAAAAGATGCTGTGAAAGGGATTAAAGACAGTTCTTGAAGAATAAATGCAGAGTAAATGGATAGGTTAGAAAGAGCTTCAAGGTCATAATACAATTGGGTTACTGTTATATCCCTGTGGTTTATGGCAACAGCTAAGCTCCTTGGAAGAATTACAGTCTTTTAACTTGCTCCACAGTCTATTATTTTTAATATAGCTTTCCTTCAAAGAACTATATTTTTCAAGACATTTCTGGTTATACTTCAGGGCCGACTTTAATTCAGATTTAAAATATCATAGATCTCAGACTGATAAAGCACGGGCAGTTTGCTTTTTAAATGCCTACTTCTTGCCCCTGTTTGAACGCAGACTGTATTAATCTGAAATAGCCTAATAATTAAGTTGATTCTAAATGCCCTCAAATTGCTTGGTGCACCTAATCAGCTATTACTCACACCTGTAAAAAGAGTATAATTGTCACTTTGTGCAACAGTGTAAAATGGTTGACTGCAAATCAGCAGCTGTCTTTACACCTCTCTCGATCTTTATTTCTATTGACTTTGATGTAAAAAAGAATCAGGAGATGAAATATGAGCTGTTGATTCATTATTACACATTATGCACTATTGCACCAAATTAAACCTTTCCCCAAGTAAATTAATGTTATAGTATTTGTTTAGCTTTGTCAGCTTCTGATGGACTTGTGTATTTCTCAAAAAAGGCAAGATTTCAGGAAAAAGCAGCATTGTAATACAAGGTAAACCTTTGTTCTGAGATCATTAATGAAAAACGTGCATCAATTCCTGTTCAATGTGAGCAGTGATCTTTGCAGCTAACATTTTCGCTTGCTTCGTGACCCAGTAGTTATTTTCTAACATTGTGTCAAGGCTGATTGCTAAGTCTCCAGCATTGTGGTTACTTCAACCCTACCATTCCTCAAGAGTTCTCCTGATGTTTTGCCATAACATTGGCATCTGACCAGAGCGATCCCCAGGGAAATTACACAAATGACTAAATGTACCTTTTCTCCTGAGGTTATACTATTCTGTTGAGTTTACAGTGGGAAATTGAGAGAATACTGAAATTTCAGGGCAAAAGGTTTCTTTTTAATCACTTCTTAATTTCAGTGAGTGCTGCAAAATATAGCTGTCAAGTAATATAAAGGCAACACTAATCTTTTCTGATAATATTCTTATCCAGTCTCAAGATAAACATCTACCAAATGCAGTTAGTTGAAAGCACTAATTGTATAACCACTGGTATTGGCCAGCTTTCAGCAGAAAAGAAAGCACACTGCTAACCATAGATAATTATAGCAGATGGGCAAATATCTTCAGTATTTGCCCATCTTATAATATGGAGGCCCAGCTTATAATGTGGAGGCCAAATTATTGTGGCATAAAAACTAGGTAAGAAAAGGCTACCAACAATTTCAGGAAGTAAACCACAGTTAAGATTGTACCTGGGCGCCACAGTTCCTGAGGCAATGCAAGTAGTTAGCAGAACCACAATGGTATTTTATTAGGGACAATCAAATGACATTGCAGGGCATCTAATTGAGATGAACAGCATCACCCAAGTTGTCAATCCAATTTGCAGCCATTTGTCAGCACTACTGATTGAGAAAGTTGCAGCAGAGTCTGTGAGGACAAGAGGAGGGAGCCTCCATGTTTAGGTGCCATTGAAGGGCTGGTAAGAGAGTGAGAGATGTCCTAGGCTCAAGCAGACAGGCCAAGCGATTAGAGGAATCATCTTTCTGTGGCACTGGAGACAGGAGGAAAGACACAATCCCTCCTTAGGCCACATAGTGCTCATGAAAAAAGTCTATTCTCCCCCTGGGAAACCACCTTAATGCAGCTTAGTGGACTAGCCATGCATCAAAGAACAAAAAAAATTATAGCAAGGAACAGACTCTTCAGCCCTCTAAGCCTGCACCGACCATACACGGTGGCCATGATACATGTTGCCTAAAATCTCACCTACTGCTGTACACAGTAATTAGCCTGAAGCTCAATCTATCCCAATTCCTCATAGGACATCTGCAGTCAATCCATACTCACTGTACAAACCAATAAATTGTTCCAGGTATTGACCACCTTTTACTAAAAAGGAAAATGTCTTGAGTTCTAATCTAGTTCTGTGCCTATGTTTATTATATGCATGCTCACTGGTTTGTCCTGACCTATATAATTTAAATATTTTATCCAATATTTCAGGTGTGGACCCATGGGAGAACTTTGCCTTCACTGTTGAGCAAAAGCTTACCCTTGGCAGGACCCTCAGGAGTATTGATAGATAAAGAGATCTGGGTCAATGAAAGTATCAATGAAAGTGGAGAAGGTAGTCAAGAAGGCATATGGCATTCTTTCCTTCATCAGCTGGGTATTGAGTAGAAAAATTGGCAAATCATGTTGCAGCTCTATAGAACATTAGTTAAGCTACATTTAGAATCTCGTGTTCAATTTTGGCTGCCACATCACTAGAAGGCTGTGGAGGCTTTGAAGAAGATATAGAAAAGATTTACCAGAAGGTTGCCTGGTATGGAGGGCATTAACTAGGAGGAGAAGTTGGAGAAAGTTGGTTTGTTCTCACTGGAGCAACGGAGGTTGAGTGGCGACCTGATAGAAATTTACAAGATTATTAAGGGCATGGACAGAGTGGATATTCAGAAGCTTTTTCCCAGGATGGAAGAGTTAATTACTAGGGGTCACAGGTTTGAGGTGCGAGGGGCAAGGTTTAAAAGAGATGCACAAGGCAGATTTTTTACACAGAGAATAATGGTTGCCTGGAATTCATTGCCAGGGGAGCTAGTGTAGGTGAATACGGTAATGACTTCTAAGGGCATCTTGACAAGTACATGAATAGGGTGGGAATACCCCGGAAGGTACGGGTTTTAGTTAAGTCAGATTGCACAGTCGGTGCAAGCTTGGAGAGCCAAAGGGCCTGTTCCTGTGATTTAATTTTCTTTGTTCTTTGTTCTTTATAGAAGTTGTTGATATTAATTCCATTGAAATTGAAGAAAAACATAATATTATCTCAAAGAAAGTGAAATTATCTTTAGAAATTTGGGTGGCATGGTGTCACAGTGGTTAACATGATGCCTCACAGCTCCAGGGATCTGGGTTTGCTTCCCAGTTTGGTCGTTATCTGTGTGGAGATTGCACATTCTCCTAGTGTCTACGTTGGTTTCTTCCAAGTGGTCCTGTTTCCTCCAGTCCAAAGATGCGCAGTTAGGTGGATTGGCCATGCTGAATTGTCCCCTAGTGTTGTGGACAATTATGGGGATAGGGCCTGGATGGGATTGTGATTAGTGCAGATTTGATGGGCTAAATGGCTTCCCTCTGCAACGTAGGCTTCAATGATTGTTATGAAATACTTTGTTTGACCATTATGTTAAATGACTGTTTTAAGAGCCTTTGATCAAAGGTTTTATGTTATGATGATATTGGACTGCACGGTGGCACAGTGGTTAGCACTGCTACCTCACAGTGCCAGGGACCTGGGTTCAATCTCTGATTCAGGTCACAGTCTCTGTGGAATTTGCACGTTCTCTGTGTCTGCATGGATTTTCTCCAAGTGCTCCGGTTTTCTCCCGCAGTCCAAAGACATGCGGGTTAGGTTAATTGGCCATGCTAAATTGCCCCTTGTTATTAGGGGGACTAGCAGGGTGAATGCCAGGATAGGGTATGGGTGTGATTGTTGTTGGTGCAGGCTCGATGGGCCAAATGGCATTCTTCTGCACTGTAGCGATTCTATTTACCTACATCACAAAATCACAATTTTCAATGTGAAAAATATCACTGTGAACTCAAATCCTCATCAGGACCTTTACATGGACAATTATGGCATAATTTTCAGTAGTGTTGGTTTAATATTGCCAACATTTAACACTTTCATTTCAGATTTTCAGGATTTGCCTTTATATAAATATGCAATACATTGCAATGTTATATTAACAACATGCTTGTACATTGCTAAAATTCTAGAATTATTCATGGCAAAGGGCTGACTATTTTGCTACATTTATGTCACATTGTTCTCCATAGGGAGAGCGGACATTAAAAACATCTGAGCTCAAAATCAGATTCCATAATAAAGGGAAGATTTGCCATTCCAGTTCACTGCTCAGCCTTTAGATGAACAATTTAAAATGTATCCCATCAGGATATAAACCAGAATGTGAATGTGGAAGAAGGCTGGAGTGTCTGCATTAAGTAACATGGGATTGATTATAGCACCAAATGTAGCTTACTTGTTTGATACACTGGATGAAGTATTGCATTTATCAAATATAATTATATTTCATAAATTATGAATAGCTGAAGGGCATGCTCGACAGTTGTGGATGTTGATACCTCAGCAAATTAGATGGCAATTATTTTCTCGTTAAGCTTTGTTGGAATTTATGAGGTTTTCAAGTTACCTAATGTCGTCTATGCACACTGACAAACAGCATACTCTGTCTGTAATTAACTGATATAAGGCAAACCAATTATCCCTATGCCAAGAAGTCCATTTGGAGCCATTAATGCAAAAAAGTTAGTTGTGCAAAAGCAGTAGAAATGGGTTTTGAAACAATTTCAAAAGAATCAAAGTAAAAGCATTCTCTAACCCATCTGCAAAACTCTCATTTACATCTCATTGTTATCCTAATTTTCCTTCCATGAAATGCAATTTGGAATGGTACTGAAGTTAATGTGATGCTGTTACTAGATGTGCAATATAAAAATCACATCAGCTTTTGGGCCTATCCAATGTTATACTTACACAATGGATGATGGCATTCAGATAATGCCATCAGTGGATTAATCTATACATCACAAGGGAAGGACTATTATTGATACCATGAGTACCAGCATTATAAATACGCTCACTGAGATTTTGTTACAATGTTGTTACACATAGTAACCAGTTCTTATCTCATTAGAAGTATGCATTGAATAGGATGATATTGGTACCCCAAAATTCAGGACTGCCCACAACCAAGGGACATAGGATAAAGATTTCCCTCTTGCAAAGAGCTTTTAATTAGAGAAATACAAATTTCAGCAAATTCAGATATGATTTTGGAAAAATGGACTGGAAATAACTACTTGAAGGTAAATCAGGGTCAGAGATATTGATTTGATGGAGAGAGTTTAGAAAAAGAAAATGTTCCCAAATGGAAAACAGGGTGGGACTACCAAAACTAGAACTAAAGGATGTCAAAGAGCATCTGTTACAGCAAAGACAGAAACACTAAATAACAAAAGATCAATGTTGTGGGAAAACCTAGGTGAGTGTATGAAGTTCAGGATGTAAGTAAAAAGAAAATTAAGAAAACAAAAGAAACATTTTCTCCTCTTGTCACTTTCAGAAATCAAAGTGGGCAGAGGCACTAAATTTGGCATGGGTGTTAAAATCAGTTTTTCGCCAGTGGGAAATGAGTTTAGAATTTTATTCTATCGACTTTGACGATGAGTTAAAAGGTGAGTCAAATTCCCCGCTGATCTATGTCAGGAACAATATTTGTATTAATTTGCATCTTATGAATGCTCGTTAACAGACTAACTTGTTGGAATTACAAATGTGCCTCCTTAGAGCAGCCCATTTCCTGACATCTGGCGAGCTTCACTTTATCCATGACTAGGAATTAGTAGATACTGCTTATGCTTACTTTCAAAGAGCATTACAGCAAAATACTGGGTGCCTGTAGCACAAGCTGAACCCAGACAGGGCGCAATTTGGGCAAAAGAGGGTGAGACAGAAGCAGACTGGGGGAGTGAGAGAGACATAAGTTGAGGGGGGGGTAGAATAAAAGCAGGATGGTGAGGGGGGAAACAGAGGCAAGACCAGGGAAAAGAAACAAGGATGAAGCAATGAAGAATTGCCCTGGGGCAAGAGCTGTAAGAACGTACAAAGGAAAGTCAGAGAATGCCTTGGGGTTGAGGCCACACTGTTGGGGGAAGATTGAAGAGACTATCCTCGGGATAAGGCTGCACTGCCAGTGGCATATTCAAAAGACTATCCTGAGGCCTGGTTAGAAGGCTGAACATTGCCCACGTGTTTTGGTTCTGGTCTTGGGTGGTGAAGACCTCTCTGAGAAATAACAGAAACAACAATTTTCAGAGTATGGTCAGTACACCAGGAAATTTGATCCTGGAGATTTAGTTCATGGTATTCTGAAGAAGAGGACAAATTAATGGTCAGGGAAGGCATCTGGATCCTGTAAAATCACGGGGCAGGTATTGAAGAAGAAGAGATAAAAGAGTCCCTGCAATACAGAAGGATGCCATTTGTCCCAATGAAACTGCACCAACTACAATCCCAACCAGTCTGAAATCCCGCATTTACTGTGTTTGTCCCCCTGACACTAGGGGTCAATTTAGTGTGACCAGTCAAATTAATCCACACATCTTTGGACCGTGGGAGGAAACTGGAGCATTCAGAGGAAATCCACACAGACACAGTGAGAATGTGCAAACTCCGTACAGTCACCCAGATCAGGAATTGAATCTGGGTCCCCAGCACTGGGAGGCAGCAGTGCTGACCATTGTACCACCAGGCCACCCAATTTAGATGGTCACTTCAACATTGAAGGGCTCAGTGGGGAGAATAGGAATATCAATGTGGATAATGATGAAGTTAAGGATAACAGGGAGATGGATAGTGACAGGAGGACAGCTTCTTCCCTCTCTGTCAAACTTTTGAATGGACTTATCTTGCATTAAGTTGATCTTTCTCTGCACCCTATGACTGTAACACTACATTCTGTACTTTCGCGTTTCTTCTCTATGAATAGTATGTTTTGTCTGTATAGCACACAAGAAACAATACTTTTCGCTGTATGTTAATACATGTGACAATAATAAATCAAATCAAAAGGAAGAGGCATTGAGAATGGAAGAGATCAGTGGAAGGTTGGAGTAAGTTGAAAGCTGGTCTCCTGAATGAAGGTCAGCAGCACCATTTTCAAGCTCACCTCACAATGTTACAGTTCATTGTAGCAGGGGTGTTTCTGGACATTTGGGAGCAGAACAGTAATTTTTGCCAATTTGAAAGCACACCTTATAACTGTCTTGTTCAAACCATTCAGATCAGATGCCCTACAGTGCAGAAGGAGATCATTCAGCTCATTGAGTTTGCATCAACCACAATCCCACTAGGCCCTATTCCCATAACCTCTCATGTGAGGTTCTAATCCCCCTGATACGAGGGTCAATTTATTATCAACCTAACCTGCACATCTTTGGACTGTGGGAGGAAACTGGAGCACCCAGAGGAAACCCATGGAAACACAGGGAGAATGTGCAAACTCCACATAGACAGTGACCCGAGGCTGGAACTGATCCTGGGTCCCTGACACTGTGAGGCAGTAATGCTGACCTCTGTGCCACCCTCAGCTGAATGCTGGAATTGAGATTCAATGACTGAGCATCAGAATAACCACTAACTCGATGAACAATTCTCGCAAGGTCAAGTAATGTCTACCTAAGATGCAAAGATAATATGTATTGATGAACAATAAAACAAAATTACTACAGGTGCTGGAATCTGAAACAAAAAACAAAAATGCTGGAAAATCTCAGCATGTCTGACAGCACATACGGAGATAGAATAGAGGCAATGTTTCAAGTTTGGAAGACGCGGGATGGTAGTGCGGGGAGAAAGAGGGGATGTCTTGTCATGAGGGTGTTTGCAGTGCAAGCAGTTTCATGGATGGGGCACTGGGGGACATTTGTAGTTGAGGGATGTGAGGCATGAGGGCTGGAAGGCCTTTGTTATTTTAATATTCCTGGGACAAGGTCCCACTAAGGTAGACTTCTAAATAGTACATTTGTGCAATCCCTGTGGCTACCTCTGAACTTTTCCTCTGGTTGACTGGTCCAACTTTCAATCCACGGCTATCCTCCCACAAAAACTCCCCCTTGTGGGCAGTTTCCCCTGAGATGGGTGAATCAAGCCAGGGATATTCTCAATTCCCACGATCCATCTCAAGTTTGAAAATCAAGGATGAGAATCTAGCAACTGTTGTGTCAGGCTAAGATGAAACACATTGCTGTGCATCCTTTATATTCCATTGGCAGGACTTAATAAGCCAACATCTACATCTTAGACAAATGCTTTGGTTTTTCTCTTACAAATGCATTCTTATGCTAGAACTTTCTAAATTTTGAGAGTAATGAAATTGTACATTTTTGGTTGCAAAATTAATATATAGTTATTCGGCTACCATATTCGACTCAAAACAAATTGCACAAGATGCTGGTTAAATGACAATATTATGCATAATTCAATTTCTAAGGTCCATATGGGGCACATTTATTACAAGTAGCTAGAATGAGTTGAAGTAAAAACCACTGAAAACTGACATCTAAATAATTAGTGACTGGAGAACAATCAGCCTAGAAGACATCATAAGATCAAGATCTCATTAAAATGCTTATATAAAAGTGAAATGCTTAGATGATAAGGGGAAAGAGATCTTTGAAGGTTAATCTTATATACACAAGCAATAAATCAGTAATCACTCAAAAGCGCAGGGATAGAATCACAGTGGACAATGCAATCAGATTAAATGCAATCAATTAAGCCATGGAGCTTTTCAGTAGCCCTCAAATGAAATTTAATGAAATAAGTTATTTGAAATCACAAAACAGTTTTACAAGCTCTGGAAATAGTTTCTGCAGATTGAATTATCAGATAAAGAATTTAAAATTAGTGTTTAATATTACAAAATGCGTGAGTAAATTGCGTTTGGAAGAATGACAGGGAGAATGCTGAAAAATGCCAAAATTTATGATAAGTTGATAAGCTAACAGGGAAGGTTGATGAGGGTAATAAAGCTGATGTGGCATATATGGTCTTTCAAAAGGTGTTTAATAAAATGCCAGATAATAGACTTGCCAGCATGAAATAAAAGGTACGGTGGCAGCATGGATGAAAATTTGGTTGAGTGACAGGAAACAGTAACTACTCTTCTTGGTCTACAACACTACATTTTCAACACGTGCAGGTGACTCAATACTTGGAAATACTGTGAACTGTCAGAAGAAAAGCAATGGATATCCAGAGGACATGGACAGACTGGTTGGATAGGTGGACAAGTTATCTGAAAGAGAAACTTAAAGCAGAGAAATGTGAATTGATTAGATAATATTGCAACTTGCTCTTCTGTTTACCAAAACATAAGGGTAGAATTCTAAAGGGTATGTAGTAACAGACTCTATCACCCTCTCAGGCAGTGCATTCCAAACCATTACCAGCCTCTAGGTAAAAAACGTTTTCCTTCAAATCCCCCCTAAATCTCCCACCTCTCATTTTTAACTTGTTTCTCTCATAACTGACCTGTCAACTAAGGGGAATAGCTGCTACCTAAACATGTCCATGCCCCTTTCAATCTTGATCACTTCAATCAGATCGCTTTTCAGTCTTCTCTGCTCCAGAGAAAACAACCCAAGCCTATTCAACCTCTCTTTATAACTTAATTGTTCCATCCCAGGCAACAGCCTGCTGAATCTCCCCTGTACTCTTTCCAGTGTAATCACATCCTTCCTATAATGTGACGACCAGAACTGCACACAGTACTCCAGCTGTGGCCTCCAAGTTCCATACAACTCCATCATCAGTTCTCTGCTTTTGTAATCCATACCCCAAGTGATAAAAGTGAGTGTGCCATATGTCTTTTTCACCACCCTATTAACATGCCCTTCCGCCTTCAGTGATCTAAGGACAAATGTTCTTTCTTCTTCAGAACTTCACAGTGTCAGACCTTTCATAGTAAACTTCTTTGGCAAATTACTCCTGCTGAAATGTATGACCTCACACTTTTCGGGGTTAAATTCCATCTGCCACTTATCCACCCATTTGACCATCTCGTCTATATCTGCCTGTAGCCCAGACATTCAACCTCACTGTTAATAACACAGCCAATCTTTGCCATCGGCAAACTACCCCCCCCACCCCAATAGTATATTATCATTTATATAAATGACATGGATGACTGACAATAGAGGATTCAGCATGGATCCCCGTCATATGCCATAGTCCCTGGCTCCAATCACTAACGCATCCTCATGGTGAAGATAGGTATGAAATATTCGTTTAACACCTACCATGTCCTCTACCTCCAAATTTCCCCCTTGGTCCTTAATGGGCTCTACTCTTTCCCTGATTATCTTTGTTTCATTGATATACTTAGGATTTTCCTTACTTTTACCAGCTAGAGCTCTCTCGTAACCCTTCATTGCTCTCCTAATCAATTTCTTAAGCTCCATTCTGCACTCTCTGTATTCCACAAGTGCCTCCGCAAACTTACCCTCTTATATTTGTAAAATTCTCTCTTTTCTACCTCATTGTATTGAGAATGTCTCTCGTCACACATAGTTCTCTGGGTTTGTTATACCTTCCTATTTGCCATTCTTCATTGCTTTTTGTGGGAGCTTATTGTTCGCAAATTAACTGCAACATTTTCCCTTACTTATCAGCAACTCACTTGGAAAAAGGGAACATGTTTCATCTTTGAGCATCCCCTAATGCTGTTGTGTCGATTTTCCCACACGTAACTCATTCGAGCCTACTTTGGCCAGATCCTGTCTAATTTTGTTAACATCTACACTTCTCCAATCCAAAACCCTTTTCTGCAACTTGTCTATTTCTTTCTCCATCCAAAATTTGAATAAAACCATGTTATGGTCGCTATCATCAAAATAATAATCACAAAATATCTTCTTTATATACACATCACCACAAATAGTTTAGGGACGGAACATCATTCATCGCCAGTCATGAGCAAAGAAAGAACTTATATTGATGTAACACCTATCACAACCATAGCTTAGTCCAAAGCATACTACAATTAACAAACTGTTTTTTCCAAGCGAGTTGCTAGTAAATAGGGGGAAATAAAGAAATGGCAAAGGGATAAACATTGTCAGATCACCAAGGACTCCTTACAACAAAAGCTACTGCAGATGCTGCAGATCTGAAGTAAAAACAGAAAATACATTTGACAAATGAGTAGTATTTCACTGAAGAAGCTTTATTCCCCCCCCCACCCCCTGCCACTGACCATGCATCCATCTCATGAATTCCTGATAAATCAGAGTCCAGAATTGAGAGTTAAACAGTTCTCAATTGATTTAATAATCTTAATTATTTATCCAACACATCTGAGGGATTTCCTATTTGCCTTCAATCCTGCCCTACTGCAAGCAGGAAAAGGGCAGGAGGAGACCCAGATCCCAATCTGATATCAAATTCAAGGGATTTCATTTCCAACACATAACCGAGCCTTCCCAGAGAAAATTCCTCCCAATAGCTCATTTTATCTCTCTCTACAGATGCTGCCACACCTGCAGATAACTCCCCATCTTTCCTTGAACAATGCCATGTAACATACACCGGAATAGCAGTCAGGGATTCAATGTAACATTTCATCTAAAAGACAGTATGGGTAGTGCAGCACTGTCTCATTACTCGACTAAAATGTCAGTCTAGATTACGTGCTCAAATGTCTGCAATGAGAGTTACATCTGCTGACTCAGAGGCAAAGCGGGACCACTGAGCCAAAGCTGACAGCATGTGGAATTAACATACAAATTATGATTTACAAAGCAAAATGCATGAAATCTGCTCTTTCTACGAAGCTAATTACACTGATCAGTTTAGTGCTGCCCTTCTATTGTTTCCACGCCTCCTTTGCACGTCACTAGTAGTTCGTCAACAACTGATTTACTGCAGCTGGCTGTTCAGTTTAATCCATCTTTTGCTCTCAAAACAGCTCTGGCCGCACAGCTAATTTATCACTTGGTGTCACATCTTAAAACTGAAAGATCTGTACACAAGTCTCAGCCTAAAAGGGAAGTTACTTCCTAAAGTCAATTCCCTGAGCAAAGCCTCTTTATTGACTAGTATTGGCAAAAGACTAAGTAGTGATTGATATAGCTGATCAGTAAAAAAATTCTGGTCTACTTCACAATCTGTCTGCAGTAGAGCCTGGGGCTGAAATCCTGGCAATACTATTGCAACAATGAAATTTTTGTCTGTTATTTGTTATTGCCAAACACTGCGATTCATACTGGAGGTAGGCATCATATCAGTAATGATGATACAAGCGCAGTGCAGTTTCGGAAGAAACTGTCACTTTGTGGTGAGCACTCAAAAATTTGAGAACTTAACCAAAGTATTGTCTTGTGATTCCTTAGTGATGGGATCCCCTTTTAAATCCAGCATGTTGGTCCTATAAAGAATCCTGTACTTCAATCACATCCACTTTCTGTGGATACCAGCCCCAGATGTGTTAGGCAGGATTTCTGCAGGAGCCAGGAAACATTCTGGACATATTCAAAATAATCAGAGGACAGAATAGAGATAGTTTGAAGAATTGCGCAAGAAGTTAGTCGCTGGCCTTGCCAGGGAAGTGTGAGTAGCTGAAGTCGTTCATAGAATCAGGGGTGGTATGGTGACTAGCACTACTGCCTCAACGTCAGGGACCCTGGTTCGATTTCTGCTTAGAGTCACAGTGCAGACTGCACACAAACATTCTCTATGTGCTTCTGTGGGTTTTTTCCAAGCGCTCCAGTTTCCTCCAATAGCAAAAAAGATGTGCTGGTTAGTTGTATTGGCCATGCTAAATTCTCCTTCAGTGTACCTGAACAGGCACCAGAATGTGGCGACTCAGGGATTTTTATAGTAAGTTCATAGCAGTATTAATGCAAGCCTTACATGTGACACTAATAAATAATCTTTCCCTATAGTACAGAAGGAGGCTAGTTAGCCATCAAGCTTTCACTGACAACAATCCCACCCAGCCCCATTCCCTTAACCTATGTGTTTATCATGCTAGTCCTCCTGATACTAAAAGGGAAATTTAGCATGGCCTAACCTACACATCTTTGAACAGTGGAAGGAAACCAGATAACCTGGAGGAAACCCATGCAGACATGAGAAGACTGTGCAAACTCTACACAGACAGTCACCTAAAGTCAGAATTAAACCCGGATCCCTGGCACTGTGAGGCAGTGCTAATGACTGTGCTGCCATTTTTTGGCGCATCTGCACCCAGGAATATTTGAACCCCGAATCATGGTGGAATGGAAGTTGTATGTTCATATTTCTAAATTACTAAAGGTGACAATAAAGGAAAAAGGAAATATTTTTCTTCATGCAGTCTAATGTTTTTTTTTCTTTCAGTTGTGATGATGAATACTGGGGTAAAAAACTCTTCACCAACAAGGAACTTTCAAAACTTATTTCACCACATCACATATTTGTTATGTGTTAAAACATATTTTAACACATTTGGAAAGAATCTCCAAGGGACACATGAATTATTCAATTTAAATACAAACATTCTGAAAACATTTTCTGAAGATAAATTTGCTTTGTTGGCCTTTTTTTGACTTAAGATTGTATTTAAACTTATTTTGTGCACATAATGTTTGAAAAGCCTTTCTCACCAGCCATGTAAAGTTGATGAGCTTCTCTGAAAACAAAAAGATACACAGGCCAACGAGAGACACTGCAGCCCACCAGGAGCAGAAGAGTCACGTTGTTTATGCTGCAGTTCTAGCAAAGTAGCTATGAGAGATGGTTATTTTCCACCAACCCCAGTACACAGGGTATCATTGTGGGGATGTACTTAGCAATTTATTTAAAAATATATATTTATTCATGGGATTTGGATGCTGCTGTCTAGACCAGTATCAATTGCCCATCCCTACTTGCTCTTGTAGAGGTTGTAATGAGCTGTTGTTTTGAAGCACTGCAGTCCATGTATTTCAAAAACACCCACCATGCTGTTATGGAGGGAGTTGTAGGATTTTGACCCAGAGACAAGTGAAGGAACAACAAGATATTTCAAAATCAGGATGGTAAGTGACTTGGAAGGGAAATTGAAAGTGATGGTGTTCACTTGTCTCTGCTGCCTTTATCTTTTGAGGTACTACATGGATTTAGAAAGTGCTGCCAAAGGAGCCTTGGTGATAGCATACATCGTCACGACAAATGACTACAACAAGAAAACTAGGGCAATCCGCACCACTCTGTCTGGCATGGACCAGACCTCAATCATTCCACAAGAGAAGATGCTGGAAAATCTCAGCAGGTCTGGCAGCATCTTTAAAGAGAGAAAAGAGCTGATGTTGAGTCCAGATGACCCTTTGTCAAAACTAAAAGGCAGAGAAAGTGGGAGATATTTGTACTATAAAATGAGGGAATGAAAGATGAGTCATCGCCACAAAAAGGGAAAGATTGCTAATGGCAGTCACAGAGAGAATAGAAGGTGTGAATGGCCAAATAACAGAAATCAGAGCGTAAACTGTGACAGATGAAGATTTGGGGGAGAGAAGATTGGTGGAGAGGTAAAATTGAGAAAAAGAGGGAAGCAAAGGGGGAGAAACGGCACGGAAAGGGGGAATAAAATAAGGGGAAAGACTGGAGGGGAGAAGAAAAATGAAGAAAGACAATAAATAAATAAAAGGTCAAGAATAGTAAAAAATGAAAAAAAATGAAAACAAAGGGGTTGAGCTGGAGTGGAGCTAATCATCTAAAGTTGTTGAATTTGATGTTGAGACTGGAAGGCTGTAAAGTGCCTTGCCAGAAGATGAGATGCTGTTCCTCCATTTTGCATTGAGCTTCACTGGAACATTGCAGCAAGACAAGGAGAGACATGTGGGCATGGGAGCAGCATCATGTATAGAAACGGTAAGCAACCGGAAAGTCAGGGTTTTGATTGCGCACAGACCAAGGCTGCTCAGCAAAGCAACCACCCAGTCTACATTTGGCCTCTCTGATATAGAAGAGACCACACTTTCCACACTTGAGTGATGAGTTGCACGCTGGTTTTGGAGGGTCACAGCCTAAACACGCTGGCGAGCTACAAAACATTCAGATGCTGTTTTCAAAGAGCGCCTGATCTCAGAGCACTAGAAGACCCTCTCCCTCCCCCAAAGACATCCGGACCCCCTCTGTCTTATAGGTAGCATGTTTCCCCATCCTCTCTGACACAGATCACCAGCTGGGATCCTCCCAATAGGTTCTCCTTTGTGACCCCCAACATGTCTCCCTTTCATGTCCCAACCTTTCACTTTGTCTCCACAGTGGGCACTAACAATTGTCACAGACAGATACATCTACAGCAGTTTGGATTGAAGGGTAAGACAGTGGCCAGCACTGCTGCCTTGCAGCACCAGCGACCTAGGTTCAATTCTGGCTTCGGCTGACTGCGAAGTCTACGTATTCTCCATGAGTTTGCATCAATTTTCTCCCACAGTCCAAATAGGTTGATTGGCCATGCTAAATTGCCCTTTGGTATCAGGGGGCTAGTAAGGAAATACGTTACAGGGATAGGGCCTAGGTGGGGTTGTTGTTGGTGCAGACTCAATGAGCCAAATGGCTTCCTTTTGCTCTTTAGTGATTCTATAAAGGCAAGATTAAGAGTGTTTCTACTTTGTTAGTTTCCTCACCACGATCCACAAACCCAGACTCAAAGCTATGTCCTTTAGGACTCAGCCAGCTCAGTCTGTAATGATGCTACTAATCCATCTTGATCCTCCACCCAGAGTACAATCTGCCCCGTTGCCATTCTAGTTCTTCTCCTAATTGGTATTCGATATGGATGAGTGTTGATTCATCAACTGGAGGGGAGCGTTAGGAGTGCACGATAAGTGATAATCAACAGGTTTCCTTACCCATCTTTGCCCTGATACCAAGCTGGGTTTCCAAGGTAATGTGCTCCTATCTGCATACCAGTGTGCTACTGTCCCTAATTTTCTGATGTTTGGGGTAAGGCATTTCCAAAATAATGATGATGGTTTCTAGGACATTTAAGTTATGATTCTGTGAAAATAACTCTGCAATGCTGTTGCTTGATTATTCTGAAAGACAGCACTCCTGATTTTGGTACGAGCTCCAAGGAGGACCTTTCGGGGTTAACAGGGCTGCATTTTCCACTGACATTTCCATTGCTGCCTTTCATGATCCATTTCAATGTCTTCGGAGAGCATATTATGATGAATGTGTAAAGCACTCTGAGTGATTTGTAGTAGAAATGTACTTACGCGAGTGTATTGTTACTCAGGAAGAATGGTTAATGCGTGACCTCCTACCAACTCCTCTGATGTGTACACTTGTAGCAGAATAGATGGAGCACCGCAAGAGGTGCAGCTTGCAGCAAGTTTACCACAGGACATAGCAGGAAAGGGACAGCACCATATGAAGCATCGAACCATCTTGTGTACTGCTGCCATTTATATGACCTGGGAGAAGTAGCAGATATTGTTAATGAATCACAAGTGCGAAAGAAAACTGTTCTCAAAAGTACTAAGCACACAACAATTATGATTTAAAGTATTTGTAGACATTGTTGGTAAATCAATGATTAACTTAAAAAAGGGATTCAATCCACATTTAAAGAATAAAAGAAAAATAGCCGATTTTGAAAGATCTGTGAGGTGGAACTAATTCAGGTGGTTCTTTAAAAAAATCTGCCTTCAGTTCTATATAATTTAGGGTGCAAATTGATGAACAAAGAAAGCAAGTCGCAGCAATATCAGGTTTACGTGGATACTTGATTAAATGCATAGATCTGAAGAGCTCAGTTTTCCTGATCCCATTAAAGACAGGAGAGGGATGGTAGGATGATCTCCCCTTCCTTCCATGTCTTGACTGACTGGAACAAGATGTGCTTTAAAAGAGAAGCATTTTAACACCTTAAGTGCTGTGATTCTCAAGAAAACATGTCCATTGTACCATTGTTTAAAAAGGGTAGTAGGGATAACCCTGGAAATTATAGGCCGATGAGTTTGACGTCAGTGGTAGGGAAGTTATTGGAGGGAATTCTTACAGATTAGATGTATAGGCACTTAGAGCGTTGCGATCTGATTAGGGATACGCAGCATGGATTTGTTAAGGGGAGGTTGTGCCTTATGAATCTGGTAGAATTTTTTGAGGAGGTGATTGAAGTGCGAGCCGTTGATGTCATCTATATGGACTTCAGTAAGGCGTTTGACAAAGTCCCTCATGGGAGGTTAGTTGAAAAGGTCGAGGCTAATTGAATACAAGGACAGGTATCTAGATGGATAAGTAATTGGCTTGGTAATAGGAGACAGAGAGTAATAGTGGAAGGGTGTTTTTCTAGCTGGAGGTCGGTCACTAGTGGTGTGCCGCCAGGCTCAGTACTGGGACCTCTACTCTTTGTAATATATATAAATGACTTGGAAGAGGGAGTAAGTAGTGTGATCAACAAGTTTGCAGACAATACAAAGATGGCTGAATTTGCGGATAGTGAGGAGCATTGTCAGGCGATGCAGCAGGACATAGATAGTCTGGTAGCTTGGGCAGATAGATGGCAGATGGAATTCAATCCTATAAATGCGAGGTGATGCATTTCGGGAGAAAGAATGTAAGAGGGAGGTATAATTTAAAGGGTAGACCTATGAAGAGTATAGAAATGCAAAGGGACCTGGGGGTGCAGGTGAATAAGTCTCTGAAAGTGGCAGAGCAAGTGGAGAAGGTTGTGAAGAAAGCATATAGTATGTTAGCCTTTATAGGAAGGGGTATAGAGTACAAGAGCTGGCCTTTAATGTTGCAGTTGTATAAAACGTTGGTTAGACCTCATTTGGAATACTGCATCCAATTCTGGTTGCCTTACTACCGGAAGGATGTGGAGACTCTGGAAAGAGTGCAGAGGAAGTTTACCAGGATGCTGCCTGGTACGGAAGGTCTGAGTTACGAGGAGAGGTTAGGCAAATTGAGACTGTTTTC
This sequence comes from Sphyrna mokarran, assembly GCA_024679065.1. Taxonomy (NCBI): domain Eukaryota; kingdom Metazoa; phylum Chordata; class Chondrichthyes; order Carcharhiniformes; family Carcharhinidae; genus Sphyrna; species Sphyrna mokarran. The sequence goes on along the minus strand of JAGIQG010000005.1, from coordinate 85,744,651 downwards.
TTTAGAAAAACATAAATTGAGAGGAGGTCTAATAGAGGTGTACAAGATTATGAAGGGTATAGATAGAGTAAACAGTGGTAAGCTTTTTCCTAGGTTGGAACCAAATATCATGAGGGGTCACGGGCTTAGGGTGAGGGGGGATAAGGTATAATTTGGATGCTAGAGGGAGTTTTTTCACACAGAGGGTTGTGGGGGTATGGAACACACTGCCAAGTGGTAGAGACAGGCATCTCTATTTAAGAAATACTTAGATGGGCACATGAACAGAATGGGGATGGGGGGATATAGAAGACCGATTTAAAATAGGGATCATGAGCCTTGGGAGTTCCCTGGGAAGTGTGTAAATTGTGAATGATATTGAAGTATTTCTGTTTTATTCTGTAGATACTTCGATCCGCCTTGTTGTCTAACAAGGGGCATACACGCGATGGGTCGTGAGAGGGCCGCTCTTGGATTTTTCGAGAGTATCCTAGTGCTCCATGTTGTTAGTGTACGCTTGAACTGGACCAATTGATGGGCAACACAACAGCTCAGTGACCATCACTGTGCTGTGCACATAGATGGATTTGGGTCTGTGTCTGTGGGAGTTTGCGCATTCTCCCCGTGCTTGTGTGGGTTTTCTCTGGGTGCTCCGGTTTCCTCCCACACCCCAAAAATGTGCTCTTAGGCTGATTGGCAAAACAAATTCTCTCTAAATTGTCTCGCAAATTTGGTTCCAATGCAGATTTCCATAAACATAGACAGGGATCATGGGTAGAAGTGGGAATATCGAGGTGGCGGCGCGGGTTTGTTGGGCCAAAGGCCCTGTTTCCTGTGCTGTTTTGTTCTTTGTTCTCTGTCTTCTAGTCAGTTTTTTAAAAAAATGTTTCTCAGCAATCAAACTTAACCAACAACCTCACCCACTCATACCCACATAAGACCCACTCCCATAAGAAAAAGTGATTATGAAAAGGTAACATGCACTTAGATAGGTAGAAAATTTCTAATAAGTCATTACTTTGCTTATTTTTCAAGATGGAAGTTGGACATGTTGTAGGTCTGATGATTTCCTTTTGATTCACTGAAGAAAATGGAGATTGGAAGTTTCCCCTAGCAGTTGTAGGTTTCTGCCTATTCCACAGTTGAAGTTGTCTTCAAACCTTTGTAGGAAAGAGCTGGCTTAGTTCTGCAAATCTGTAGAAAAACAGGGTAGTCCAATTTCTCTGATTAAAGATTTGACGCTGAATCTTTTGCTGGTGGGATCTCTTCACATTGTGGTCTCTTTCTGTCCACAATTTACTGACTTGAAACTACTGTACAAGATGTATACTTTTTTTTCTTATTACAAACTGGTTTCTGCCAGTTGTCTACACACATAGCACTTGGAATTTGAATCTCAGCCATTTGCACTTTGTGTTAGAATTTTTTCCCCTCATGTCCATTTTTTAGAATTTAATTCTGCATCCATTAAATCTCTGTGGTCATTGTACATGTAGACATTTAAACATCAGAGTAGCTGTTAACTCCACAAAATAAAGCTGTTGCATTTTTAAAACTTCTCAAAACGGAATGTCCCAGAATGAAGACAACTTCAACTGTGGAATAGGCAGAAACCTACAACTGCTAGGGGAAACTTCCAATCTCCATTTTCTTCAGTGAATCAAAAGGAAATCATCAGGCCTACAACATGTCCAATTTCCATCTTGAAAAATAAGCAAAGTAATGACTTATTAGAAATTTTCTACCGATCTAAGTGCATGTTACTTTTTCAAAATCACTTTTTCTTAAGGGAGTGGGTCTTGTGTGGTATGAGTGGGTGAGGTTGTTGGTTAAGTTTGGTTGCTGAGAAACATTTTTTTTAAAAACTGACGAGAAGACAGAGACCAAAGAACAAAGAACAAAACAGCACATGTGTTATGTGTTAATGCCCTAATTTAAAACACTTCCAGTCTCGGATAGCTTCATGAGTATTTGCAGTCAAGGAGAGAGGTCACCTTACCTCCCTGTCTCCATCGTGCTATAACACAGATTATCCATGTGGTATTTTATTTTAAAAAAAAGGTTGTGTTCATTTTTCAGATGTCCGCAGGGTGCACATGCATGGGAATGGGATTCCCAATCAGGACTGAAATAGTGGCGAATATTGTGGCCAGGATCTGGATCCAAAGTTTCACCCAGATTCCTGGCACTGGCTATTTTCACCAGTAGTGGAAAGGGAACAGGTTATGCAATTTCCAGCTGCCTGTTGTTTAAATTGCTGACACCATTTTAAAGATGGCTACTTCAAATCCCCAATGATTTTCGTGGAGGTGGCTCCTTTTCGAAAGGCTTCCTGATTTATTTCTGATAGGTGAGGCTGTGAATTATGACTTAGAGACAGGAAGAAAGTTTCCTGCTTTACACTTCATCTGGAAATGCTGCAACCTGATTTGTATCTGTGTCATGCATGGCTTTGGAACAAGGGAGGGATTTTCCTTCCAAAGTTTTTGACAGTTCTATGGGCACGGGAGAGGATAGCAACATCTTAGTGTAGGGCCAAAAATGAAGAGTTGGGTAGTGCATGACAGGTGTAAAGGTCGGGACGGGGGGTGGGTGGGAGGTGAGAGTGGATATGCAGGATAAAATGGGATGAGGGTGGTGGGCCAGATTGTTCACCTGCGAGCTTGCCTCCAGAGGCAACAAGTTTAATTCAAGCCAATGCTTACCTCCCCATCACAGAAAATAGTGCAAGAGAGCTCCTGCTTGATAGAGATGGCATCACAGGGTCGAGAAAATTCCAAATTCCTGTGTTACAAAGATCTAGCTAGAAAGTTGCGTTCAGAGATGCATCAATCTGATACTGACTTCAGAAACAGCAAATTTTACTGCACCCTCACCAGACATGTTTTCCAGTGGGGCCGGGGGGGGGGGGGGGGGGGTGGGGGAGGTAGTGGGAAGCTAGCTCACCACTTTTTTGTCATCCTCAGCTATACTCAGTATGGCGTTGCCAAATGTGGCAACCCTGCTCACCACTACCCCTCCCCACAATAAATAAGGGTTAATTGAGTTTCTTTACAAGCCAAATAGCCACAATATTATTTTACCAGGCAGAAATGAGTAGCCCATTCCTTCAAAAAATGGACTGAAAATTGTAGGAGAGCCTAAATTCAGAGGAGGAGGGACGTGATGGAGTGAGGGCAGGTGCTCACAGTATACAAGGGTCACTCTGCTGGCAAATATACTACTCCCATCCCCAAAACCCCACTGGCTCTGCAAAACCCACAGATCCTTCCCTTTTCCTTCTCAAGGTGTCTGGTCCTACCCCACCAATACCACTGACTCATTTGACTCCAGGATCTAAAAGGGGCCTTCATCCTGGGCCTACCTAAGCTCAGTAGAGGGCATTGTATGGACTCCAAGAGTAGTCAACAAATCAAATTTACCAGCACCTCCTGAGGTCAGGAATTCCACCATCTACTCTCAAGGGTGAAAGTCTCGTCTTTCCTGTCTTTGTCACCTGCAAGGTGTTATCAACCTTTTTTTATATATAATTTGCTAGCATTTTCTTAGGTTATTGCCTTGCCAAACTTTATTCCTTACAATTAATATGACTACTTTCTGCCTGACATAAGTCAAGTTTGTGGATTAATAGAGGCAAATTTATTGTGTTTTTAATCTTCATTCTACAACAAATAGAAACCCCAAATCTGGAGGCATATAATTATCTGCCAAATTCAATTATTCACTGGTGTTGCAAGAAGCTCCCTTCATTAAAATGGATAATGGAGGTTCCATGATAGTACTATCTTGGAGCTTCATTGATATTCAATGAACTCATGACATAGAAATTTCTAATACTTTATTCATGCCTTGGCAAATTAATGCTACACAACAGCTGCCCTTATTATACTCAAACTGTGAGGTTGTGAGTGTCACTGTAGACCCCACATTCTGCTGTCATCTTGAGTGAAAGCCACTGCAGTAGTCACTATTATCTACTTTGGCTGTGAAGGAATATTATAATTGGCTAACTCCTCAACCTCTACCTTTTTGAGCAGTTAAACAGGCAACATTCTTCTGAGATATTGATTAGCATTTCTCAATACCAAGCTACCAAGCATAATAGCTTGAAAACAAGCTAGCATATGAACTTGCCAGATCCAGGATTTGGATAAAAATTTGGGGCTTTATAGATAGGATATTTGTTTTAGAATTTGTGATTTTTTTAACTTTAGATTTTTTTGGAGTACTGTCTCTCACAATTACTCTCATTGGCAAGTTCTTTTCTATAGGTCTTTTGGTGCGCAACATCTTTGACATTTATAATGAGCCCAGAAATCAAATAAAAAATTCTTCTTTCTATATTATGATATATCACGCGTCTTCATATTACCACCTTGACTTAGCAAGGCAGTAGAAATTTTTATTGCACTGTACCTTAGCCTATAAACTGCCACATAGATTATTAATTTGTGCACCAACAATAATGATGTGCAGTAAAATTACAGCAGATACAGGCGTAATGATCCCTTGATGTACTATAAAAATAATAAACATTCACATTCTATTAAATTGCAATGAACTCTAAACTGGACATTTTCTGAGTATTAGCTTTTATGTAGAAGTTTCTTGCCAATGCTTTTTTGTGTCCCTCTGGCCTATCCAGGACAAAAGAACTGCCAATCACACAGATATACCGATACATTCCACAATGCATTAGCATTTGAGCCATATGACACAGCACTAGGACACTACCCTGAGGAACTCCTGCAGTGATGGTACTAGAGCTGAAATAATTGACCTCTAACCATCTTCCTTTGTGCCATCTTCAGTTGCTTCACCAATGATCTTCCTGCCATCATGAGATCAGCAGGGGGGATGCAGATGACTGAATAATGTTCAGCACTAATACTGAAAATATTGAAGTAGTTCATGTGCAAATGCAGCAAGACCTGGACAATACCCAGGCTTGGACTGACATGTGGCAAGAAACAATCACACCCCACAATTGCCAGGCAATGAACAGTTCCAATGAAAAAAGATCTAACCATCGCTTTTTGACACTGAATGGCATTACATCATTGAATCCCCACTATCAACATCCTGGGGGTTACCATTGACTCAAAACTGAACTGGATGAGCATATATGTGGCCACCAGAGCAGGTGAAAGGCTAGTAACTCAGCTCATGACCTTGCAAAGTGTGTCCCCTGGTTACAAGCCAAAAGTTAAAGGTATAATAGGATACAATTCACTTGCCTGGATGAGTGCAGCTTCAACAACACTTAAGAAGCTCATCATCCAGGACAAAGCAACCTATTTCCCTTTCCATAAATATTCAGTTCCTCCACTATCGATTAAATGTAGTAATGTGTACAAGAGGCACTGCAGGGAACTCACCACATTCCATAGGCAGCACCTTCCAAACCTACGAGCATTACCATCTAAATAATAAGAGCAGGAGATACCTAGGAACACCACACTGGGAGGTTCCCCTCGAAATCACTCACCGTCCTGACTTGGAAATATATTGTCATTCCTTCACCATTGCTGGTCAAAATCCTGTAATTCCCTCTTATGAGTACACCTATGCCTTGAGGATTGCATTGGTCAAGAAGGCAGTTCATAGCAACCTTCTGAAAGGCAACTGGAATGGACAATAACTACTGGCCTATCCAGCGATGCCCACATCGAATTTTTAAAAAGTAGAGCTGGGATAGAAATAATTAAACCAACATAGACAAATCACATTGCTTTTGTTAGAACTAGGAGCTAAGAGAGAGGAAGACAATGTCCATAAAATAACTGATTAGGGTTAAACATTTCAATTTACTGAGCTGAAGAGAATGTAAACATATTTTTGGTACATTTGCTATTAGTCATCAGGCAACAGTGCAAGAAAGACAATTATAGTTTGAAGCAAAGTACTTTCAAACTGATGGTAGATAATCTTTGTATTTATTGGTGATCAGCTCTTAAACAGCTTTGACAACAGCTTGTGACACAATAAGAATTTAAAATAGGAAAGGAAGAATTTAAAAATCAGAGGCATTCAATAATTTGAGTAACATCAATGTATAACCATTACTACATTTCAGAACGTATTTTGTTTCTTGTAAAGTATCTTACAATGTCCAGAGATCCTGAAAAGTATTACATAAATCTAAGTGCTTTCTACCTTCTTTCTGTATTACTGTGATTCAGAATTATGTTGCCAGAGATAGGTGGGTGGTTCTCTGCTGTAATTCTGTAAATTAATGTAGTCATTCTATGCTGGCACTATGCAACTGCTATTAGTTATTTGTTTGAGGCCTTTGTGTTAACTGCAAAAGCTTTGAAATTGTGACTTTATACAGAAGGAATTTTCCTGCTTTCCTGTTGCAACACAACACAAATGATCAATTAATATGATGTTTGTAAAGTTTATTTATTAATGTTACAAGTAAGCATACATTAACACTGCAATGAAATTACTGTGAAAATCCCCTAGTCATCCCAGTGCCTGTTCAGGCACACACTGAGGGAGAATTTAGCATGTCCTTTAGACTGTCAGAGGAAACTCATGCACTCACAAGATAAATGTGCAGACTCCGCACAGTGAGCCAAGACCTGGAGTTGAATCCAAGCACTTGGCATTGTGAGGCAGCAGTGCTAGTCACTGTGATGTGCATGCTGATAACAAGTGTGAACACAAAGAAATGCTATACATTAGCAATGTCCAGGCTCATCCCCACTTCTGCAGAGTTTGTGCAATGGCTGCATTTAAAATAAGTTAATCACAATAATTCAAAAATCGTGCTTAATCAATTGAGTCACAAAGCTGGCAATGGTTAGTAATGGAAACAAATGTGTCCCTAAACATACATAAAAGGAAAATTCAATTAAATGAATCTCAATTAGCTGAAGTTATTGCAAAACACTTTTAAAGAATTGCAGTTCTTAGTTAAGAGATAGGTTAATTAGAGACAATGTGAAACATTTTGGAAGACTTCAATAAATATTTAAACTGAGTACCCCAGGGGAAAGCTGATACAAATGGTGTCTGTGCTTTGCCCCAATAACTATTATTCCTTTTGGTTAAAATTGACTTTTTGTTATCTTGGTGTTCTGTTCACCAATGGCTGTCCTGTGTTTTGGGATTATTGTACTGCAAGTACTGCTTCCCAAGCTCACTTTCAGAGTGCAAGGGCCTCTACAGGGAATGATATGGGATGTGGGAAGCATTTAATCGATTTTAATATCTTAATCTTGCAAAGGTCCATCCATTCACAGTTTTTATTTCAATTTATTTCTGAAAGATTAAGATACAATCACAAATACTTCAATTTGTGATATTCCAAAATATATTAGCCTATTAATCTATATTCAAACTTATAAGACATTCTTGAGATATATTCTTTGAAATTGTACACATTTATATGCAATTAAAATCTGAATTAACATTCTTTAGGTGCAACCTAAACATCTAAACATTTGTCCAATAAAATTATATCAATACAAGATGATGTTCTATCCTTCAACCTTTAGATCTGAGTTTGAATGTGGGCCAGACTGTCTTTAAAGATCCTCATACTTAAATTAACCTGGGCAAACTGCAGTCACCAATCCTTGATAGACCTGCACCCACAATTCATTCTTACATATTATTCAGCAATAAATGAGGTTGAGTAATAATTACGATAGTAGGCACTCCAATCCCCCAACCCCCAACCCCGGCCCACCCCCCCACCACCCTGCCCAAGAGAATCAGGCTGATATTTACAACATACTTGAGTCGCACAATAGACAAACACACATTTGATCTACAACTTTTATGATAATTAGTTAATCATCCAAAATGCAGCTGAAACATTACAACCACACTTCATACCAAATTGGAATTGGTTTGAAAGGAAGAGGACAAATCAAATTAAAAAGAAAATGCTTGCCTCCTTGTGACACTTCTGTTATTCCCTACCAATTTCCTTTAACCTTGTGCCCCACTTTCTTTATGTTTCTACTCCTCAACTCACGTGGAGAGCACTAATGGTGCAGTACAGGGAAATGTCTGTACGACAATTTGATCCTGGTCCTCCCACTGTGGGTGGGATTTTTACCCGTGCTCGCCGCAAAACTGGGAAAATCCCACTCAAGATCAACAGATCTTTGCATGGTCTGTTCCCCTGTCCCCCAAGATTCCTGTAGCACGTAGGACAGGAAAACTCCCCCCACATCTTGAGTGATGGTCTGAATTAAGTGAGTAAGTAATGTTCTCTTACTGCAGATATAGCACATATTCTTATCAATGGTAGTACTCAGCCCTGTGGTATCAGCAGTGGAAACAGTGATCACATCAAGATATTATCTGTCAGAGAAAAGGCATATTGTTGAGTAGAGAGGATTAGAGGCATTACTTTGCAACTGTTGGTGGTGGCCTAGTTATACTGTCACTTGACGATTAATCCAAAAACTCAGCTAATGTTCTGGGGACCTGGGTTCAAATCCTGCCATGATAGATGATGGAATTTGAATTCAGTGAAGAGTAGTTTCAATTAAGCATCTACTGATGACCATGAAACCATTGTCAGTTGATCGAAAAACCCATCCGGTTCACTAATGTCCTTTACAGAGTGAAATCTGCCATCCTTATCTGATCTGGCCTACATATATTCCAGAGGCACAGTAAGGGGATTGACTCTCAACTACCCTCTCAACTAGGAATGGACAATAAATGCTGGCCAGCCAGCAATGCACCATATCCCAATAATTGCCCAACATCAATTTCCTGCACTTCTGATGAATTCAAATTACTAAATTTTTGTAGAGAAATAGAATTGCAATTCTGATTAACTTCATTGTCTATTTCTGTTGGCATAAAATAATTTATAAATGTTAATTTAGAAATAATATTTCCCTATCATTTATTTTTGTCCTGTTTAACATGTAAGTTCATATGGAAAAACACTCAAAAGATTAATATGTTTTAAAAGCTTTCAATTCTCCATGTTTGCACAAGATGGGGCACAATAAAAATGAACAAAATCCAGTGATGTTTAAGGAAGAAAGACTTGTTTCACTATCGAATGCTATCCACATAATTTCTTTCTTTACAATCAGTTCTTTTCAGCATTATCACACCAAGGTGTCTTTACAAAAAGACAAGTGCTGACAATATGTTCAACGAAAATAGACTCATATCAGATTGTACTTTTCACTCAGGAGATTGGAAGCCACTGTGGGTTGCAATGATGCAGAGACATTTTCACTCTTCTGCTTTTGACCTAGGAATTATGAAGAATGTCAGGCCACTTTCCGTGACATCCCTCACAAGCAAGTAATATGTCAAGAAACATGACTTTCCACTGAATATTATTTGATGATTAGAAGAATATTCTAGGCACTAAATGTCAATCACTATTCTTACTTTGTGATTCAGTTCCTTTTTGTAATGGATTAAGATTGATACTAAAGAAAAGGGACTGGCAGAGCTGAAGCGATCACCACAATAATAGGTCAGCCTGAACAATTGTTTGCTGAGAATGTGCTGACACCATTTGGAGTTATCAAAATTGCGTAAACAGTTAACCATGCACAGACTATTCCCATTTTATTTCTTCATGATGGCCCATTGGCAGCTGCAACTATAAATTGTTTCTCCTTTTATTCCCAATGTTTATTTTTAGATATCCGATAAATGTTCACAAGAGGCATTCCATCGACACTGTCTTTAGAGCAGCAAAGATTTCTTTGTTTCCCTGGTAATTCAAAAAGGAGTAAATAAAATACCTATTGATTCAATAATGATAGTTATTCACTCACTGGATATGTTTCTGAACATTCCCCCAATGCTCACATTAATCTGGAACCATATTGAGAATATCTTGGTGAATAGATGAAAACAGGTGCTAAATGGATACTATGCAAATAAGACACGCCTGTTTGGAAGTTAGGTTTTGTACTATTTTGGTAAGTCAACAAGTTGAAAGGTAAGTTGAAGAGATAGCCCCTTAAAGAGAATCTATCAAAGATGACAAACCCACACACCAAGGCAGTCTGGTTTTAGCATATAAGAATGGTCCTAATTCATGATCACAGTAACTGTCTAACGATGCATTGCAAAATGGATCAGGAGCTGAGGGAGAGAACACACATATTCTGAGACATGGCACTGAAGAGGAGGGATGTCCTTTTCCTGCAAGAGGGAAAAATCCGCCTCGTCCTCCTGTTGCTCTCTCCTGTTGCAGCTGGGAGAGATCTGCCTGTCCTCATGTCCTCCTCACACTCCTCTTATAGAGTAACAAAATGCCAGTGGTCAAGCATTGTTGATAAGGTTATTCCTATAAACATAGCATTCAATATTTTTAGGTGAAGCCCTTATCAAAGTTCCTGCATAAATTAGTTAGGTTAGAGGGTCCGCTGGCCGGCGCAACATCGAGGGCCGAAGAGCCTGTACTGCGCTGTAATGTTCTATGTTCTATGTTCTAAATGTTGATAGCATGTTGCTGAAGTCCTGGCACACTGCTTCCAATGTGTTTCAAAGGCACATGAACAAAATGGGAATGGAGAGATATAGAAAACTGATTTAAAGTAGGCATCATGAGCCTTGGGAGTTCCCTGGGAAGTGTGTAAATTGTTGATGATATTGATGTATTTGTTTTATCCTACAGGTATTTCAGTCTGCCTTGTTGTCTAACAAGGGGCATACACGCGATGGGTCATGAAAGACCCGTGAAAGGGCTGCTCTTGGATTTTGAGAGTATCCTAGTATTTCATGTCATTAGTGTACGCTTGACCTGGACAATTTGACGGGCAACACGACAGCTCAATGACTATTGCTGTGCTATGCATTTACATGGATTTGGGCCTGTGTCTGTGGAAGTTAGTGCATTCTTCCCGTGCTTGCATGGGTTTTCTCCAGGTGCTCTGGTTTCCTCCCGCATCCCAGGGATGTGCTGTTAGACTGATTGGCAGAACAAATTCTCCCTAAATTGTCTCAAGTTTAGTTCCAATGCATAGATCTATAAACATAGACAGGGATGACAGGGATCATGGGTAGAAGTGGGAACATTGAGGTGGCAGCATGGGCTCATTGGGCCGAAGAGCCTGTTTCCCGTGCTGTTTTATTCTTTGTTCTTTGGTAAAAGTATTCAAACCTCCAGCAGCAAATGATGAGTGAAAGGTGATATAATTTTGAGTAGCCCTCATATCCTCTGCAGCAACTAGTTTGCACTCAATCATCTGATTGCTGTTAAGAAAAGGGCATTGAGTCATGTGCTGCCCACCAAAATAACCTGTAGCCATCTCAATGAGCGTAGCAGGCAAGGCAAGTGACAATTAATTATGTAACCCTCCTCTGGGTGACCATTTTTAGACAAACTTCAACTTACTTTAGCAAGATGTTATGTGCTAAGTGTGGGGCTGAATCCATATTTCAAATCTAAGGCCCTATCTTGGCAGCTAAAAGGTTCTTTCATGTCTAAAGTACCTATGCAAAATCTCTCTGAATTTTGAGCCCACCCTTAATTAAATATTTAGATTTATCTACATTTTGTAAATGACGAACTGCAGGCTGCATATATGTGTCATGGTTCACACATTAACTGCTGCATGCAGACATGACACTTCCTTTGGTGTTTTGTGAGGATGAGCCAAGCTATTCAACTTGCAGCAATGCAGCAGGTCATTGAACCTTTCCCTGCACTGAATCCATGACCACTGGCAATCTCACTGCAGCCATTGTTTGAATCCAGGCCTTCTTGATTGCTGCAGGACCAGCAAGGTAGAGGATATCATCCATCAAAACATGAATATCCTGGTCAGAAAAGTGTGGGGCTGCTGGTCCATCTCTTTCCCCATGTGTTCTCTGTGTGACATTCCAAAAATAAAAGTGTAAGGCCAAAAGGGTCATGAGACATTCAGATGACAATGCTCTCATTCACTTTTGTGCTCACTTGCATTAGTCATTTTCACCATGTTTTCAATGATTTCCCTTGGGCATCAAAAGAAGGAAGAGATGATTGAGGAATCAGTATCACATCATGTCAGCTAAAATACCGTCAATATTGGTACAAGAACTTCAGAAGGATATCACAGTGTGCAGTGTCACTAACACAGGCTGAAAGTCACTACATCAGATTACAGGAGGAGATGTCAGAGACAAATGTGTACAGTCCCCTTTAGATGAGAAAGCAAAGTCACAATGATGCTCCAGTGGGCGTGGAGACCCTTAAATCACTTTTGTGGGAACAGCATTTAGCAGCAGGTGTGTGGACATCTGGTCAAGATCTCTGAGACAGTAGGAGCTCTAAGATTGTAAATGCAGGAGTCCATCATCATCATGGATTCCAAATTATCCCAGGAAAAAAATGTTCATGAAACAATTGGCCAACTTCACAGAGAGACACATGCAGCAGCACTTGGGTGGATACAAGAGCAGCGTCTCAGCTAGGAAAGAGTGTAAACCTCTCTCAGTAGACTGTATCAATCCATTCAGAATAGGAGAACCAAGATCCATGAAATATCTGAAAAGATGTATAACAGGATAATTGTACTGTTGAGATGGTGTTTGCTGGAATGGGCAACTGTTGCGGACCAAAAGCCAACCCTATCAATTCTATCTGATGGCCAACCCAAGACTGTGCAAGTTGCCAATGAGGGTGAAGATACAGAGAGCTCTTCAGTGCCTTCTTTTCCCTATAGTTGGAGCTGAATTTTCATTACCAAATAGCTGAAGTTGGGAAATTTCCACCTCTGTTTAAAGGGCTCCATTTGAGCCTTTTTTTTTGCTCTGGAGAGGTGTGAATGAGATAGAGTTCAGCTGCATAGACCCTGAAAGCAGATCACAGGTATTCATGGGAATTGGTGAATGCCAAGTGGGCTAATTAGATGAGCCAACTTGGTCTCTGATACTTTGATGCTGTTGTTTAGAAGCTGTTAGGCCCTCAAATCTCATACTTCATATCTAACACACCCTTCATTTGCACTTTGATGGCTTCCCTATTCCATTTATCCCTCCACCAACCCCAGTGCTCCCTCATATCCCATGCAACCTCCATAACCACTTACCCAGTATCTAGTAAGACCAGCCTCAGGAGCCATAAGAGGTTTTTTTTATTATAATAATCTAATATAACTAATAGGCACACTTGATAATGAAAAAATCTCAATTCATTTGTGCTTGATAATGAGAAACTCTAATTCTTGAAACCCATTCCAGAAACACAACTTTAAATCCCCTCAGGTGGTTAATATCTTATAAAAACAAACTTCTATTCCAACGCTGTATCAAAGACAGCTAATCCTTTAACAGCTTCTTTAAGCTGTTGATCAAACAAAGAACTCAGAACCTCCACTGACATGGTTAAGCTTTTGAAACTCAGCCAAGCATTCATAGTAGCATAATGATATCTCTCAAGAAATGTCAAAATAGGACTATATTGAAACTGCATAAACAGATGGTAATACTTGACTCACCTACACCAGATATCCTGTTTTATCAAAGTAGTTCAGAAGACCATATTTCTTTTAACACTAACTGACAGCTTCAATTTGTTTCTTTTATGTTTGAAGAGTGTGGAATTTATAAAATTTCAAATTGTAACAGTTACATAGACCTCATCAGCCTTTCAGGAGCACTTACACTTTATGCATCAATTTGTGATCTCCACACTTTGAGTCACAACAGTTGCAACATTCAAAACAGAGTCTGTTTGAACACAGCACTAAGATTGAATGGCCATGCTAAATTTGGATTCATAACTGTGTGAATCATGCCCCATCTCTTCCTGCAAAAATGACATCTATAGAAACGATAGCTGGACTTCCACATGTAGATCCTGCCCACCATTTTCTTAGGTTCAAGAAGTCTTCCCAACTCCACAAACATCTGGTTCAGTACTGACATCACAGCTCAGCCTGATGCCTACACACATGAACTTCCCTGCAGAAGCCACTGGATAGCAATTAGGGCAAGAACCATGGCTGATTTTCTTCCTTTTCAATATCCTACAGCAAGTGCATACTAAGAATGAGTTAATAATTAGTATTGGAGCAGATGCTTATAACTGAACTATTCTGTCATCTCAGAAATTCTGTTTTGAGAGCATATGTCACACTTCAAAGTGACGAAAATATTAACGAAAGAGAAAATAAATGTTCATGCTGAAGGCAATTCCAGATTTTGTATTGTTTTTTGCCAGTTCACAGCCTAATCTGAAGCCAAAAATGTAGAAATCTGTAAAGTTCACTCACCAGTAATTAACTCTAAGTGGCCCCAATCTCACATGTATATAAAGCAGTTTGGGGCATTTGACATGAAAGACACAGCTCAAAGCTTTAACTCAACTCCATATTATAATACATTAGGTCCTGGTGTTTCAGTTCAATTAAGGTGGGTGTTTTAGGGCAATTCGCCCAAAATATGTTAGTACCTCGTTCAAAAGATTGTGGATTTTAATTTAAATTTGCTGCATTCAAATTTGGTTTCTGCAAGCTATAAACTAGTTTTAAAAGGCACTGCACTGAAGTAACCTCTATCCATAGCACTGGTCATGTCCCCAGAATAATCGCTGATTGGACTTTCTGCTAACTTCACATTTAGTGAGTCATAGAAACATTGAAACTAGAAGGAGGAGTAGACCATTCGGTCCTTCGAGCCTGCTTTGTTATTCAGTTTGAACATGCTGATTTATCAAATTCAATATCCTGATCCCGCCTTTCCCATATATCCCATCATTCCTTAGTCCTAAGAACTATATCTAATTTTTTTCTTGCAATCACACAATGTTTGGGCCGCACTACATTCTGTGATAGTGAATTCCACAGATTTGCCACTCTGGATGAAGAAATTACCCCTCACCTCGGTTGTAAAAGGTTTACTCTTTTCCATGAACCAAGACCCTTAGTTCCTGGCTCCCCACCATCAGGAACTTTCTTTCTGAATCTATCCCATCTAACCCTAATCAAACTTTATAAGTTTCTATTAGATCCCCTCTCACTCTTCTAAATGCCAATAATACAATCCTAATCAACTTAGTCTCTCCTCATATGACAGATCTGCCATCCCCAAATTAACTTAGTAAACCTTGCTGTATTTCCTCTAAGTAAGGGCATCCTTCCTCAGATAAGGACACCAAAACTGCACACAATACTCCAGGTGTAGTTTCACTAATATTGTGTACAATTGCAGTAAAACATTCTTATCCCTATACTCAAATCCTCTTGCTATGAAGGCCAATATACCATTTGCCTTCTTTACTGTCTGCTGTACTTGCATGCTTACTTTCAGCAACTAATGCACATGGAAACCAAGGTCTCACTGAGTATCCACCTCTCTCAGTTTACACCTTTTCAAATAATAATCTGCCTTCCTATTTTTACTACCAAAGTGGATAACCTTACATTTTTATCTACATTATACTGCATCCATCATGCATATGCCCACACATTCAGCCTATCCAAATCATACTAAAACATCTCTGCACCTCCTCACAGTTCATGCTCCCACCCACTTTTGTATCATGTGCAAATTTGAAGATTATACATTTAGTTCCCTCTTCCAAATCATTAATATACAATGTGAACAGTTGGGGTCTCAGCCCAGATCCCTACCACACACTACTGATCACTTCCTGGCAATCAGAAAAAGACCCATTTATGCCAAAGAAGCTCTCATATTTTTTGGATGCAAAGATGCATATAAGCCCATTGTAAAAGCTTTTGTTAGCTTTCTTTCTGATTCTTTTAATTCACTAAATAACTAATTGCTGTAATTATGCTAATATAATTAGAAAATAGTTTTCTAATTATAAAATCATTTTAGAATTTAAAACCAGGTCACTCATAGGAAGTGGATTGGCACCAAGGAACAAATTTCCATTCCCGAGTCCAGAGCAAATTCCCAACTCTGCTTTTCTGACTTAGAAGACAGTGCCCCGAACAGTTGGATTTTTATTCCAATGGGTAGGTTATAACTGGAATGGGACCACCACCCCCAGAAAGAGTTTGGAGGTAGCCACAGAGGCTGTCAGGTGCTGAAGTGACCTGGTGAAAAGGTGTGCCTTGGTGCTCAGGTATTTTTTCCCAGTTGTTAAAAAAACTCTGAAATTAAAAACAGTTCTCAAAACCTCACCCTTCACATCCCTCACTCACACATACTTTCATAGATCCAAGTCTCCACAGATACTTCTCTAAGCAAATCAATGCCCATCGACCTAAACCCAATGATCCATTGCTAATTTAATGTTAACTCATGCCAATCCATGACTCACCAACATTTGTCCTTCAATCCTCCAACTAACTTATTGAGTGCCAACTCATCCAGTATCTACCATGCATAGACTTCTGGAGCTCTGCAGAGATGAAATAACATTAACTTCTAAATATCTAATGTAGGATTCACTGTATTTTTTAATTAAAAAATTATAATTGATAAAGTCTAACCAATACATTTAAATCCTTCTAGTACTTAATTCCTTATAAAAACAAGCATTTCCTTCAAATACCCAATCTTTTAAAAATCATTTGTATTCATAGCCCCACATCAAATACAGCTAATCTCTTTATAATCACTTAGAACTGTCAATCAAATTGTGAACCTGTAGGCTCATCATTCTTAGGTTGTGGAAGCAGCGAAGCAGCACTGATCCTATCATGATAGTCCTCAGGCTGTCACCTAACATCTAGAGAAATTACAAGTATTTATTTTATTTCAAACGCAGGTTCACTTTTCCCCCAAGAATTTAGAATGCATGAGATATAAATGACTCAACAACTTGACAGCTCCCACTTCTTATGCACATTCATATCTACTCTTAACATTGTAAAAGGGATATCGGAACTCTCCAAAAGGATACCTTACATCTCCAAAGACCTGCAATGGGTTCAGAACTTTTCCTTAAACATCAATACCCCACGAGCCTTGTATCAAAAACAGTAATGACATTGATGACCAAAATTGTTTCTGCTGGAAGGTAGCTATACTTTTAAATGTGCACTGCCTCCATGAACTACAGATGGCACAATGGTTAGCACTGTTGCCTCACAGCACCAGGAACCCTTGTTCAATTCCAGCCTTGGATAGCTGTCTATGTGGAATCTGCATATTCTTCCCGTGTCTGCATGGGTTTCCTTTAGATAATCTGGTTTTCTCCCACAGACCAAAGATATGAAAGTTAGGTTGATTGGCCATGTTAAGTTATCCCTTAGTGTTCCTATTCAGCGGGTAAATATGTAAGATTACAGAATATGCCTGGGTATGAGTCATTCCAAATTCAATGGATTGAATGGCCTCCTTCTGCACTGTAGGGATTCTATGATTCTATGATGTGTGAACTACCTTTCCTTAGAACCCTGGCAATAATGCTGTGTGCTATGTTTGGGGTGGACTGCTGTCATTTTGGTTAAGGCACAGAGTCTTCCGCTTTGTCAAAATTCAGGCCTAAGTCAAAATGCTTATTTTTTATGATACCTATTTTGATCTGTATTAAACTGAATATTTCTTAGCAGGGAATTTTTAAAAGCAACATTCTTTATTTTGTAAATTATGTTTTAAAACATTACTCCCTTATGCTGGTTCAGGGCAGGTTTCACATTTGTTGATATGCAGATGAGTTTGAGTGGATCTTGGCAGATGGGTGGGTGTGCAGGGAACAGCACTTTTTAAAATGGGTGCAAATTATACCAAAAACACCAACTGCACCCACAGCTTTAATACCAAGTATTACATGGTATAACGTGCAATGGGAAATCCATTACTATATTTTAACTATGCACATTAGAGTATCCATGACAACCAACACTCTTATCTCTTCAAGAAGTAAACTGGACAAAAGTGATGCAATTGCTCACTGACATTTGTTAGTATTTCAGATACCTATCTTATCGACTCCGGAGAAAATGTCACGATTCTAAGGTTATTCATTTTATAGGTCAGTATTCCTCAATGGCAAATACCACTGGAGAACTGCAAATGTCCCTGGGGATGGCCAAAAGGTATGATTCCACAATGGAAATGCTATTTGCTGTAAAAGGCTGTGTGAAAAGTACTAATGGATGAATTTTCACAGGAATCTTGGTGGTATTTGCATAAGTTATCTGGATTCCTTCATTTACATACCCATTGGAGAAGTACTTGGTATAATCCCTGTGTCAAATGAGTATCATTTTCTCAAATGCAATGCCATTAATATATAGCCTCCAAAAAGAGTGTAGCAGCAAACAAGGGGATAAGCATTCGGAGAGAAGAAGTGCTTAACTCACTCAAGCCTCTTAACTGGCTTCATTGTATTTCTCAATCAATATTTTTTCTGATGCTTTGCAAAAATGCTTCAGATTAAAAATAGCTGGAGTAAGCAGTGGGATAAGGCAGCAGGCCAATTCATTACCATCAAGCAGGATAAGACAGCAGATAGGTGGAACATGACCACCTTGATATTCCCCTGCAGGTTGGAAATAGATCATTTTCCCTTCACTGTCGCTGGTTCAAAATCCTGGAATCCCTCCCCTAACAGCACTGTGGCTATACCTACAACTCAGGGACTACAATGATTGAAGGAGACAGCTCACCATCACCAAGGTCAACCAAGGATGGGTAATAAATGTTGGCCTTTCCATCAACATCCCTTTTTTTTTCAGTTATTCAGTCAGAGAAAAAGAGCACAAAATTCCTTGGATCTGCAAACCCTCTCAGAGATACACTTCTGGTATCTTTGACAATAAACCTATCACAAATCCCATTTGTTACTTTAAAAGAGAGGAGGGGACTAACCTCTGAAAACAAAGATCCTTGAAAACAAACTCTTCATACCACACTATAGTCATTGAGATGTTCTAACTTAGGATCCTGCACGAAGTTTCCGAGGTCTTTTGCAGTAATACCTATATACACAATCCTAAACCCTGTCTTTTACTCAACCAGTTGATAACCTCACTTCCCTTAATTCAGCTCTTCCTTACTACTTGGCACACATTCAAAAGTTAGCCTTCTCCTCTTATTCTATCTTCAAGCAGGAAAGATTGGTATACAATGACTATGAATGGCAGGCTACCATTGGGAATATCCCCACCATTAAACAATTTATTCTAAAAAAGATCATGAAACTCATGTGGAAGCATTATATTGTTGACATGAGAGATAGTAAAGTTGGGAGTATATTGCCCTATATCAGGTTAGTGATTTAGCTCATACTATTGTCCCTGCAAAACAGAACAAAGAAC
The DNA here is from genome assembly GCA_024679065.1 of Sphyrna mokarran. Classification (NCBI taxonomy): domain Eukaryota; kingdom Metazoa; phylum Chordata; class Chondrichthyes; order Carcharhiniformes; family Carcharhinidae; genus Sphyrna; species Sphyrna mokarran. The sequence continues at coordinate 85,725,500 of JAGIQG010000005.1, read as the reverse complement.
AAATAAAATTACAGCACAGGAACAAGCACTTCACACTTCCAAGCCTGCACCGACCATGCTGCTTGACTTAACTAAAACCACCTGCACTTCGGGGTCCATACCTATTCACATCTATTCATGTATTTGTCAAGATGCCCCTTAAAAGTTGTATCTGCCTCCACTACTTCTCCTAGCAGCAAGGTATAGTCACCCACCGCTCTCTGTATAAAAAATCTGCCCCATATATCTCCTTTAAAACTTGCCCTTCGCATCTTAAACCTGTGCTCCCTTGTAATTGACTCTTCTGTCAGGGAAAAACCTTCTGAATTTCCATTTTGTTCATGCATCTCATAATCTTGTCAACTTCCATCATTCCAGGAGAACAAATCAAGTTTCTCCAATCTCTCCTCACAATAATATCCTCCATACCAGGAAATGTCCTAGTAAATCTTTTCTGTACCAACTCCAAAGCCACCACATCCCTCTGGTCATGTAGCAACCAGAATTGAACACTATAATCCAAGTGCACTTAACCAAGGTTCTATAAAGCTGCAACATGACTTGCCAATTTTTAAACTCAGTGCCTCAGCCAATGAAGGCAAGCATGCCATATGTCTTCTTGACTACCTTCTCCATCTGCACTGCCACGTTCATTGACTTGGTGCCTGTACATCCAGATCCCTTTGCCTATCAATACTCTTAAGGTTCTGCCATTTAGTGTATATTTCCTATCTGTATTAGACCTTCCAAAATACATTAACTCACATTTATCTGGATTAAACTCCATCTGCCACCTCTCCAACCAAGTCTCCAACCAATCTATATCCTGCTGTATCCTCTGGTGGTTCTTATCGCTATGCACAAATCCACCAACCTTTGTGTTGTCCTCAAACTTACTAACTAAACTAGTTACATTTTCCTCCAAATCATTTATGTATGTTACATACAGCAAAGGTTCCAACACTGATCCCTGAGAACACCACTTATCATAGTCCTCCATTTGCACACTTCCACTGATACACTCTGTCTTCTTTGACCGAGCCAAATTTATATCCACATTCCCAGTTCACCTCTGATCCCATGCGACTTCACTTTCTGCACCTGTTTGTCATGAGGGACCTTGTCAAAGGCTTTAGCGAAGTCCATGTAGACAACATTCAGTGCCGTATCCTCATCAATCGCCTTCATCACTTCCTCGAAAAACTCATCAAGTTAGTGAAACATGACCTTCCCTTCACAAAACTATATTGCCTCTCACTAATATTTATTTCCAAGTGGGAATAAATCCTGTCTTGAAGGACCCTCTCAATAATTTCCCTACCACTGATGTAAAGTTTACTGGACTGTAGTTACTTGGACTATTCTTGCTGCCCTTCTTAAACAAAGGAATAACATAGGCTATTCTCCAATCCTCTGGGACCTCGACTGTAGACAGTGAGGATACAAAGATTTCTTTCAAGGCTCCAGGAATTTCCCCCCTTGCCTCTACCAGTATTCTGGGGTATCCCATCAGGGCCTGGAGACTTGCCTATCTTAATGTTTCTCAAGAACCCCAATACCTCCTCCTTTTTGATCTCAACATGAATAAACCCTTTCTGGACTCATTATCCAGCAAGTTCTCTGGTGAATACTGACATAAAGTACTCATTTAATACTTTGCTCATTTCCTCTGGCTCCACGCATCGATTTCCTCTCCTGTCCTTGTGTGGGCCAACCCGCTGTCTGGTTACCCACTTTCTCTTCATATATATGTAAAAAGCCTTAGGATTTTCCTTAATCCTGTTTGCCAATGCTTTTTTGTAACTCCTTTTAGCCCACCTTACTCCTTGCTTAAGTTTCTTTCTACTTTCCTTGTATTCCACACTTGCTTCATGTGTCCCCAGCTTCCTATCTTTGACAAATACTTCCTTTTCCACTTTGACTAGGCTCACAATATCTCACATTATCCACGGTTTCCAAAACTTGCCATACTTATAGGAATGTGCTGGTCCTGAATCCCTATCAACTTACACTTGAAAACCTCCCACATGCCAAATGTTGATACGCCCTCAAACATCTGACCCCAATCTACATTCTTCAGTTCCTGCCTAATATTGTTGTAATTATCCTTCCCCCAATTTAGCATTTTAACTTGACAATGACACTTACCTTTATCCATCAGTACCTTATAGCTTATTGAATTGTGGTTACTGTTCCCGAATTTCTCTCCTATTGAAATATCAACCACTGGGCCATACTCATTCCCTGATACCAGGTCCAGCTTCCAGATTTTCTGTCTCCTCAGCCCTGCTGATCGCAAAAGAAGTGAGAATAGAGAGCACCTTTCATGTCAGATTCCGAACCATGACAATCCTTAGAGCTACCATCAGTTCACCATAAGATCACAGGGCCCAGTGAAATTATGATAACTGAAATCCACCTGACTACAAGTGCTATCTCTCAGGACTGCACGCCATCTGCCTCAGACTATCACACCAGTAAAATATGGTAGACTACACCAGGATGCCAAAGAATAAATGCCCTGCCATATTCAACTTGGCATGCAAGGATGCCCACCTAGAACCAGCAGCCAACAACTTCCCACAAAACTGAAACTCAGATTCCACCTATGGGAAGCAATGAAATAGGAATTTGGGACAGCATGGTGGCGCAGTGGTTAGCATTACTGCCTCACAGCCCCAGAGACCCGAGTTCAATTCCTGGCTTGAGTCACTATCTGTGAGGTGTTTCAATGTTCTCCCTGTGTCCGTGTAGTTTATTCTGGATGCTCCAGTTTCCTTCCACAGCCCAAAGATGTGTAGGTTAAATTAATTGAACATGCTAAATTAACCCTTAGTGTCCTGGGATGTGGTAGGTTAGAGGGATTAGCAGAGTAACTAAGCAGGGGTAGGGCCTGAGTAGGATTGGCCTCCATCTGCATTATTGGGAGTCTATGAGTATATCAACAAATCAATTTATTCAGATGGAAGAAAGGCACTTGTAAACAGCTGGGAGAAATTATGTTAAGAAAAATGCACTGGCTTGGGTATATTTTGGACTTAATTTTATTAAATTAGAATATCCGCTGATATTGCACTTTATCATTCACAAACGTTAGAATTATATAGTGAAAGATGCATTTAATTGGTGCTGATTCATTCGGTCACATGATGATTATTGGTATGAGTATGTAGGCACAAAGAAGGTTGATGTGTTGACATGTTGTAGGATCTGGAGTGGAATGAGGGAATGCCTTCATTCACAATTTGAAAGTGGTGGCAAAGAGAAGGAGGGAAGGAGATGGTGTCAAATTTAGACTGTGTTGCATAGGTAAGAGTGTTTCAGATTAGATGCGTCTTGGTTTCTCCTTCAGTATGGAGGATCCTCCCTGTGTGTCATTCATTTTTATTATCCATATAGCACTGCTACCAACAGAACATACTTGTAAGAAATGTTAACATCTATTAATCCAACCCTTTTTGAATGGCAAAGTTGTGAAGGACATAGTCAGTTGTAATTATTAATGGCACAGGAACTGGAGACCCTCCAAATTTTTCCAGACAGTCTCCTCGTGAGCCAGCCATATACCTCAATGTTATGCAGCAGATAAAGCAGGGCTATGCCTGGTTTCCTGAAGGTAACTATGATCGCATACCATCTGCACTAATCTTCATTCAACTTGTTTTCAACAGTTGGTTGGTTGGTTCCATGGAAATAAGAAGTAACCTCCTCTACAGGAGATTAATTTCTGCTAAGCATAGATGTAATGAGTACCATACACAAACCAGAGCTCGCATTGAACAAAGAAAGAAGTCTTCAAGTGAAGGTACCTTGTTCAATCTGAAAAAGTGCTTTAGGGTAGTCCCAAACAAACCTCCAAATCTGGAGAAGTTTGTTACTTCTAAACAATTGAACAATTCAGAGTGGTCAGTTACACTGAAGAAAGAAGTGGGGTGGCATGCTGGCACAGTGGTTAGCATTGCTGCCTCACAGCACCAGGGACCCAGGTTCAATTCCAGTCTTGGGTGATTGTGTGTGAGGTGTTTGCACATCTCCTCATCTCTGCTTGGGTTTCTTTAGGGTGCTCCGATTTCCTCCCATAGTCCAAAGATGTGCTGGTTAGGTGGATTGGCTAAATTGTCCCTTAGTGTTTGAGACTATGTTTTCAAACTCTTATCTGGGGTAATAATGTACAGTTAGGGGATAGGGCCTGGGTGGGATTGTAGTTGGTGAGGCTAGATGAGCTAAATGTTCTCCTTCTGCAATGTAGGGATTCCATAAAATAGCAGTAGAAGATGAAGAAAGAAAAGAAGTACAACAGAATGATGAAGGATTCATTTTGTTTCTATTTCTTATGTTCTTTATTACTTCAATGCCTTTTCCAACTGGCTTCCTATCCTTCATCCTCAAAAAAATTCAACTCATTCAATCACTTCTGACTGTGTATAATCATGCATTTGTGTTCCGGTCACCTACACTAAATTCCTTCCTAAGCTACGTTGCATTGCTGAATTCCTCCATTCCTCTGAGGTTGGTTTCCCACCAAATGCTCCTCAACCTGCACTCCACCCACTCATCCCCCTACTCACCCCTCTTTTGTTCCTCTGTGCCCCCATCCCCATTTCCCTCCTTGCTCCCACCACCCCCATTGCTTTGCACGTGGTAGCCATTCCTTCAACCTTCTACGTCCAGTGCCCTGGAATTCTCTCCTTCAAAATTTTCACTTTTCTCTTCTCTAAAATTAATTTCTTTGACTATGTTTTTGGTCACCCACATTGAGACTCTGTTTTTTTGTTTTCAGCATCGTGTTAGTCTTGTTAATCCTCTGTGAAATATGTTTCTTAATCTTCCCAAATGTACACAAAACCTAAATTTGAGCTGAGATTTGTGGCCAACCGTGTTTACTCCATTTCCTGCTGCAATGGATTAGTAACAACTGCTGGTTGTCAGCTGCAACGTAACATCCTTTTATCCTGCTCCTCCATTATGTTAAGTAAGATATCCTGGTGTGCAACATGGACATTCAGTAAGGCCTGCTTTTCACTTTTCCATAGCTTTATGCTGCTGTGCTTGTTGTTACTGCGGGAGGTCCTCCTGCTCATTAATATTAAATCCAGCCAAAGATTGGCTCCAAAATCCCCAGCATAAGAAAACTTACTTTAATGTAAGTGGGGATCCCTTTACAATAAGCTGCTACCTGTGCATTTGCTCCATGCTTTCTGGGCAAACTTAAGAACGATCGACTGAACGCTTCCATCACCATGGTGTTGCTGTTTCAGATGTTTATCAAACTTTGCTTTTAAATATTTAAAGGCATCTAGCTGAAATGCCTAGTACATGAAATTGTGTCACATCGTGATGCATTTTTGCTGTTATAATAAATCTATCATATGGGATATAATGGGATATTTGCACAAAATATAAATGAGTAAATAGTCGGGAAGTTCATCTTGCAATGATTTCAAACACTTTAAAAATCATGAGTAAAATGATACCTTTGTTGCAGAAGCAAAGACATATTATTAAAAAAAAAATGAGGACACAGTGTAGTTTTTTTAACCAGCACTTGCATATAAATCAACTTAGACTACTTGTCATTGCATTCACAGATTTTTAGTCATGACAGGTTAAGTGATAGCAGGGCTTTCAATGCACAAAGACATGAGTCCATTCAGACAGCACTGAGCTAGGAGTTATCATCTATCAAGTCAGACTAGCAGCCAACAACATCCTGCCAGCCAAGACAGCTTGATTGCTGTTACTTATGCCCTCTATTATCTGTAGAAAAGGAGATTTGACAGTCGCTCATTGCTTACTGCAGTTCACTGCATTATTAAGATAATCAGAGCATATGCAATGCTCTGGTGTATCAGCTCATGCTGCTGCATTTCACCGAATATCTGATTTTCAACTTATAGATAAGTGAATTATATGCATAATTGTGGCTCATGTTCATTTGAACTCTGTTCATTTGCCTCACTGTTTTGTATGGACTAAAGGAAAGTGCAAATTTGATTATTTGCTATGTCAGTACAAATTTTCTTGTATTTTCTTTGTTTTGAGGAACAGAAATTGAGTCATTTTTTTCAATTATCTTTTGTGTACATTTGATGAGATTAAGAAAAATTATTCACAGAGGATACTGAAAAATATTTTCTTATACAATTACCCCTTGATCCCAAGAATCAACCGAGTGAAATGTTTCCAATGTATCCCTCCTTAAAGAAAAAGACTGAATCTATATGCAGTGTTCTAGATGGGGTCTCACCAATGTCTGGTATAGTTATAAGATATATTAAAAGTTCCATTAAATATTGGGAGATAGAATGACTACTTTTAGAATTTTGTGGGATGCTTTATTTAGAAAGGCTAATTAAGGATGGGCAACAAATGCTGCCATAACCAGCAACACCCGCATCTCTTGAAACTATTTAAAAAAAGGACGCCCAGAACTCTCTGTAATTAGTTTTAGTTTAGTTTTATTTATTACTGTCACAAATACGTTTATATTAATACTACAATGAAGTTACTGTGAACATCTCCAATGTTCTACTCCTCTATTCTTCCTACCAAAGTGGATAACCTCACATTTTTCTATATTATATTCCATCTGCCAAATTTTTTCTCATTCACTTAATTTACTTACAATCCTTTTCAGATTCTTTGGACCAGATTTTCAGAACCTGAGTTGGACTGGAATGGGGTGTGTGATGGCCAGGAAAAATGGCAACAATGTCATGTGGCCAGATGTCCCATCTTCATTTCCAGCATTCTCAGCATCCATGGGGTCATGAGCTTTGAGTTTGCTCACGCTCCTAAACAGGACAATTAATCTCATTAAGGGCTTGCTAAACGTAGGCAAGGACAATGTGAGAATGAGTCAAGATAGCCAGAAAAGTTTCAAAAGTAAATGTCCCATGCTTATCACAAGTTAAAGATCTGACCCCATTGAAATTAAAGTTGCAGCAGTCTTCGCAGGTCATTAGAAGGAACTTAGCCAGTTCACAGGAGGGTGGGGGAGGGGGGCTGGTTCATCACCTCCTGGCATCGAGTGGGCATTGGACTACGAGCAAGGAAAATAAAAGCAAAATACTAGGGACGGTAAAATTCTGAAATAAAACAAAGCACAGGAGAAACTAAGCAGGTCTGACAGTATCTGTGGAGAGAGAAACAGCTGACTTTTCAAGCCAAATGTGATTCTTCTTCTAAATTCAAGTGGCAAAGTTGTTTGAACTGCAACTGAGCACTGGGAGAAGAGCAGTTGTAAGTGGGTGCTGCACTGCTGGAAATCAAAGCAATTAGAGATTTGGAACTACAGCCTACATTGGGGTGGCAGAGTGTCAGGCACTAGAAGGCCAGAGGAGAGCAATGAAGTGTACAAAGAAGGCGGTACTTCTCTGGGAACTGGGTCCACAAGCAAGTGTTTAAAGGAACACCTAGGTGACTGCGAACCAATGCTAAAGCAGATTATCATTTTCTAAGCAGATGGTTATTGACATCTGTGCGCTCAAACACTACAGCATCTCATAAGTGTTGCACTTTGAAGTAAACCCAGGCAACCGATGCCCTCTTGATCAAGGCTGGACAACACTTCAAAACACATCAAAAGCTCAGAAGATACCAGTCTGTTGCTTGGACTGGTTTGGTGATATCCTGCAATACCCTTCTCCATTAGTATCAGTTATTGTGGTGGTCCATAAAATAACCCTCCAGAGAGATGAGGAAGGTGAGACCCTGGACAGACTTTGGGGTTGAGCACAGGTAAGAGAAGAGGAAGAGTTTAAGGCACAGAGAGAGAGATGACATTGAACAGCAAGCTTCCTTTGCTGCACAAGAGGTGACCTACTCCTGCGACCATCTGACAGCCTCTACTCTACCTCGCAGATGCCAGACTCTATGCCATACAGCTGCCTTGGTCATGCAGCGATATAGTGATATTGTCACTGGACTAGTAACTAAGAGACTAGGGTAGTACTCTGGGGATTGAATTTCAAATTCCACCACAGCAGATAGTAAAATGTTAATCCAATTAAATCTGGAATTAAAAGTCTAATGATGTCAATTGTTATAAAAAGCCATTAGGTTATTTAATGCCCTTTCGGGAAATAAATCTGTCATCCTTGTCTGGCCTGGTCTACATGTGAGTCCAGATCCACAGCAATATGTTTATGACACGAAGATGAGTGGAAAAATGAATTGCATGGAAGGCACGGAAAGTCTGCAGAGAGATCTGGATAGGCTGAGTGAGTGGGCGAGGACCTGGCAGATGGAGTATAATGTTGGCAAATGTGAGGTTATCCACTTTGGAAGAAATAATAGTAGGATGGAATATTATTTAAATGGTGAAAAGTTGCAGCGTGCCACTGTGCATAGGGATTTGGGGGTCCTTGTGCATGAATTGCAAAAACTCAGTCTGCAAGTGCAGCAGGTGATCAAGAAGGCGAATGGAATGTTGGCCTTTATCGCAAGGGGGATAGAATATAAAAGCAGGGAGGTCTTGCTGCAACTGTACGAGGCACTGGTGAGGCCACAACTGGAGTACTGTGTGCAGTTTTGGTCCCCGTATTTGCGAAAGGATATATTGACCTTGGAAGGAGTACAGAGAAGGTTCACCAGGCTGATACCAGAGATGGTGGGGTTAGCTTATGAGGAGAGATTGAATAGACTGGGTCTGTACTTGTTGGAGTTTAGAAGGCTGAGGGGGGATCTTATAAGATAATGAAGGAGCTAGATAAGTTAGAGGTGGAGAGATTCTTTCCACTTAGAAAGGAAACTAGAACTAGAGGGCACAGCCTCAAAATAAGAGGAGTTGAGGAGGAACTTCTTCTCTCAGAGGGTGGTGAATCTCTGGAATTCTTTGCCCATTGAAGTGGTGGAGGCTACCTCGTTGAATATGTTTAAGTCACGGCTAGATAGATTTCTGATCGAAAGGAAATTAAGGGCTATGGGGAGCAGATGGATAAGTGAAACTGATCCACTTCAGATCAACCATGATCTTATTGAATGGTGGGGCGGGCTCAAAGGGCTAGATGACCTACTCCTGCTCCTATTTCTTATGTTCATATGTTCTTAAATGGCCTAGCAAGCCATTCTGTTCAAGGGCAGTTAGGAATGCACAACAAATGCTGACCCAGTCCATGAATGTAAAACAAAAAAATAGTGATGGTTGTTATGGGTGTGTGACTGAGTCCCTGCTTCATCTGACCCACCTTTATTTCTGTCTCCATAACAATTAAGGGTTCCACTTTTCTTCAGGCAGATGATGTTATGGAGGTAGAAGTAGCGATGGAAAGAATATGGAGTCAGAATTAAGTGCTGTTTATGGCCATATGGTATAGGGAATAGAATCAATGGCAAGGATCCAAAATTTGTAGCAATTTGATGACTTCAGTTTATTTGACTGAATTTCAATTGTTATTTCAATGTTCCCCTGAAAGTGTATTTGATTAATTATAGTTCATCTTTGTTGCAACAGTGATTTTTTTTTATTTCAAAAGAATTTGTACTTATTTAATGGTTAGTTAAACTAAGAAATGGTTAGTTAAACTTCCCATGTTTAACTAAAGGCAAAAACTTCATCCAAGACGGTGACAATCCACTGTCTGTCCCCATATCTTACCTATAGATTGCCTCCTTTCCCTTGGATTCCAATTTATGCCTGTTTCTCTGGGAGTCTATGTCCATATCCCACTGACTGCCTTCTATCCTACTTTCAGTCTTATGGAATTCTCAATTTGATCTGAATTATTTATTTGACTGAATTTCAATTGTTATTTCAATGTTCCCCTGAAAGTGTATTTGATTAATTATAGTTCATCTTTGTTGCAACAGTGATTTTTTTTTATTTCAAAAGAATTTGTACTTATTTATGAAGGAACTGTTATTGCTCTCACAACATAATACCAGCCACAGCTAAAATTTTTATTGCACTTCATTCCTTTCTTTCATACTTAATACCATTTGTTTCAACTCCTTGTCTCTAAATTATCAGGCTGCTTGCCTGACATGCAATATTGTTCAAATAGAATTTTATTCCCATTTTATATTTAATAATTATAATGGCTTTGGTTCCTGTTACAAACTATATTCCCTAACCACCGCTTGATCCCTCTCTTTGGCAACCATTTGAGGACGAACCAGACTATTCACAATCTTGGTATCATATCTGGCCTCAAGATGAATGCATGACCATATATTTGCTCCCTCACAAAGACCACTTATTCCACTGCTGAAATACTCATCCCTGCTATTGTTACCTCTATTTCCAACACAGTCCTAGATTGCTAAGCATATTCTACCTCTCTGCAAACTTGAGATCACCGAATTTCTGCTGCTCACATCCTTACCTGTAGAAGTCACATATATCCATCAGCCCTGTGCTCACTGATGTACACTGGATTGCCCCATGTTACAGGTTCATTCTTTCCAGGACATGTCATTCAGACCTTTAAAATCATAGGCTCCCAGCACACCCATTTACCATACAAGTCTCCCCCTACGGATCTTAAGTCTCGCAAACAATATGATTCTTTCCCTATTGTCACTCAACCATAGAATGATTACAGCACAAAAGGAGGCTATTTTGTCCATCATGTCTCTCCTGAGTCTTTTACAGAGTGAATAACTTTGTTTAGTGCCTTCCCTCTACACTTGGAAAATTCTTCATTTTCAAATAATCCAATTCTATCTTGAATGCCACAGTACTAACTATCTCCACCACATCTCCGACAGCACATTCCAGATCCAAACAACTTGCCGTGTGGCAGTGCTTTTCCTCATGCTGCCAGTGTTTTTTTGGCTAATTATCTTAAATCTGGGCCCTTCTATTCTCAATCGTTTCACCTATGGCGACAGTTTCTCCCTACATAATCTGTCCAGACCCCTCACAATTTTGAGTATCTTCTTCTCCTCCAAGGAAAACAATTCCAACTTCTCCAATCTATTTACATAATTGAAGTTTCTCATATTTGGAACCATTCTTGTGCATTTGTTCTGTACTCTCTGTAATCCCTTCACATCCTTTCTAACGTGTGATGCTCAGGCTGGGTACAATATCCCAGTTGTATTTTATACAAAATTAACAAAATGTCCTTGCTTTTTTATTCTTCTGATAAAATTGTGCTTTATTAATTGCCCTCACAACCTGTCTTGCCACTTTCAATGATTTCTCTAAAGATACACCCACATCCATCTTTGTCTGCTCATCAAGAAGTAAAGCAAGTTAGTGAAATGCAAATCTGTGCTGACTCAGTAACTTAATCCTTAATTAATGATTCTTTCTTAATGTCATTCTCAGAAGCTTCACAACCACTTATCTTTAATATTTTTCTCTCTGCCGCAAGCAACCCCAGATCCTGTCACTCGCCTCCCCGTCCCACCCTAACTTTGATGGTCATTAGAAATGCCCTATCCCAACTTAGATTATCACACAGCACTAAGCAAATTGTACCTTAACTTACTTCATAAAAATTGGTCACTCTGCATAAAGTCATGCCAAAAATCGAGTCCCATTAGAAGTTTCTGTGCATGTCCATGACAATGGTTGGATGGATGAGGATGGAGTTAAACTATGGATTCATAATGTATGGAATACATATCTTGGAGGCCTGTACAAAAAAAAATGCAACTTATTACTACGGGACATTTTCAGATCCCTATAGCCAATGGAATCAAAAGGCACTTAAGGAAAAATCCAAATTGGGGTTTTAACCTTTGGATGTTTAGTGTTTTTTAAAAGTTTATTTATTATTGTCACAAGTAGGTTTACATTAATACTGCAATGAAGTTACTATGAAAATCCCCCAGTCACCACACTCCTGCACCTGTTCTGGTACACTGAGGGAGAGTTCAGCATGACTAATCCACCTAACTAGCACATCTTTTGGACTGTGGGAGAAAACCAGAGTACCTGGAGGAAACCCATGCAGACTCTGGGAGGAGGTGGAGACAGCGGCCCAAGCTTGGAATCAAACCTGAATCTCTGGCGCTGTGAGGCAGCGGTGTAAACCATTAAGGCACTGTGCCACAACGTGCAATGTGGAATCAACGAGACATTCAAGGATCATGTTCAACAGGTGGATAGTTTATGGGGGGGAGGGGGATACTTTATAAAGAGTAGAAATATGTGTGCTGGCCCGCTTAATGTTTCGTGTGATTTCATCATCAAATTGTGGAATGCTATTAATGCACATGCTGTTATTAGATCATTCAAAAGATGCAGAATATCCAATTCAATGGATGGAAAGGAAAATGATACATGGTACAGGGATGATTGTGAAACCGAGTGCACCACATTTGATCCAAGGTTGAATCCTTACACTGGTGCCAAAACCAAAATGACACGGGATGAATTTGATAAAATCTTTGCCTCAGATGCCGAAGATAATGTATTTGATGGTTTTTGATTGTGGTTCAAACTATTCTTGTGGAATTTCATTGAATGAAATGTGACAAGTTGATTTAATTTGAATTACCGCTGTCGTTTTTTTCACATTTCGCTAGGGCGACCACCTATACCAAGAGCAGTGATTCAAATTTTATACTCGGCGTGCAAGTCGACCCCTATTTTTGAAAGAATTTTTCAAACCTTCAAAGGTCAATTAATATTTGTAATTTATGGTACATAAAAAAACTAATTAAAAAATGACCTTGATTGCACCATCTCTCAAGGCGGTTCCAATATGATACTAATGGCATGCCCCTCTGTTAAAGACAAGGGAAAAACAAATGTACTGCATTCTGCTCAAATTCCCATTCACTAGAATGGACATTACGCACAATTCCAACTGCTACAATTACAATGATAACACCAGTCCATATAGGAGGTTGCCAAACTAATAGAAAGAAGCATCTTCAAGGTTGGCTCAATCCTTAACTTGTGGATATAAAACAAATAAGTTGTTTTTTTTTGTTTTTGTATGTATCATAGATCACAGCATGTAAATCAACATCTGAATTTTCAAAAAAAAAATCTTTTTGGAAAGGGCAAGATTGCATTGTCCTAAAAATGAGCAGGGAGACAATGATTCATAGTGATTAACCCGTGCCCATACAAAGTAAAACAGGCAGCACATACACTTTGTGCTGCCTGCTGATTATAATGATTGTGGCATGTAGCCCAGTGCTGAATGCACTGTTGAGCAGAGTATGCCACAGCAGGAGGCCAAGTTTGTATGAATCAAACATGGCTTAAAGCTAGCCTACACACCTTAATTAAGTTGTGTATTCTGGCTGCAGCAGGGACTGGAAATGGAGAAAAGGAGAAAAGCTTGTTAATTCTGGAGAAAATGGTGAGACAGGGCACAGAGCACATGTTAAGATTCTCCAAGACAGCGATAGAGTCTTGGTGAAAAGAAGTCCTCTTTTCTTGGTGGCCAGGAGGTCCTTCAATCTGAGAATCCAGTAGGAGCAGGTAGTCATCAAATTCCATGCCAGCATTCTTCTTCCAAGAGCATAGTTATTGTGCCACAAGAAATTCAATGCCCTCACAGAAATGGTCAAGGTTAGAATCATGAAATGCCTACACACAAAAGACACCATTTGGCTCAGCGAGTGTGCAACAACCACAATCCCACCCAGATCCTATCCCCGTGACTTATCTACCCTGCTAAATCCCCCTGACAGTAAGGGGCAATTTATTATGGCCAATCAATCTAACTCTCACATCCTTGGACTGTGAGAGGAAACCGGAGCATCCGAAGGAAACCCACAAGGCAAATGTGCAAACTCCACACAGACGTGACCCGAGGCTGAGATTGAACCCAGACCTCTGGAGCTGTGAGGCAGTAAGTATGTCTTCACATGCCATTTTGTTGCAAATAAACCACAATCTTCACACATGGCTCCATCTGCCACCTCCCAGAAATCACTAACTCAGATTAATTTCTCACATTCATAGCCTCATATCATCTCACATACAGAGCCATGCTGAAAGGTGCACACTTACACCTCACAGCTTGACACACTGTCAGCTAATAAACTGTAATGGTTATATCACCCATACACATTGCACTTCACTCACTGACATGCTTTTGACATTTGCAGGACACAGTGGTACTTAATTGGAGACACAACTGCCTAACGTTAGTGGGTGCAGGTACAATTACATTCCTCATCCACATGAAGGCAAGGATGCTAAAAAATCATGGGTGTGGTCACAAAACAACTGAGGATGAGGATATGTTCCCACCTAAGCCACACATCCCAATTCACCATCATCCTGGAACATGTGGGTGATTTATAAGCCACAGATCGTACAACCATGTATCTCTTTCTTCAGCCCTTTCTTCACTCCAACACTACCTTTGTGTCTTTAGACTTTCAGCTACCCAAGAGCAATCATTTGGCCAGACAGAAATGTGAGAAGCTGAAGTCATGGAAGAAGAGATTGATGAGGAAGAAACACCATCACTAAGATTTATTTGCAGCCATCAGTTCAGATGTTAGCACTGTACGAACTTGAGAGGGCAGCAAAAGGCTGGGACCTGTGTGTGATGAGTCACTCGGCACGTGTGAGTTGCAGCCATGCCAAGAGAGAAAGGATAGCATGATTGCCAGCTCCCTGAACAAGGACTGAAATGGAGAAGTTGTTTGGCGGTGTCTAGAAAAAGGCTGATTGACACGCATATAGAAATGTTGTGCGCATTAGCAGATTTTCCAGAAAGCTTGCTGAAACTGTCAAAAAGCATCAAGCAGCCTGGCTCCAGCACAGAGCTTTGTGCAGAGTTTGGAGCTCAATCTGTCTAATGTGGAAGTGGTGGCCAATATTATGAAAGCACTTGTGGGCCAAACTGTAGTGTAACTTGTGATAATCAAAGTGTCAGTTTTCATCGCAGCACAGGCAAAGGCCACCTGATGTCTCCATGCTCTGATGGAAGTTCAGATTGAAAGTCACAAAATTTCAGCTTGTTGCCATGCTGGCTTAAACTACTGATATCACAGCTGCAAATACCAGCACTTAAAGGAGTCTGCAGAGTGTTGCAGCAGCCTAGCTATCCATCTTCCAATAGATTACTATGATTGTCTATGATTGTCTAGGCCATGTCCCTGGGAATTGGCAGTGGCTCCAGAGTGCACAAACCTGCTGTCTTTTCTAAGAATGGCAGCACTCATACTCTCACCAATGCCACTCTGCCAATGTTCCTTGTTGTTACCCAGTCCAGACTGCTGTTATCTACATCAAGGTAATGTGTTCCAATACCATTTCTAAATCACCTCAAGGTCATCCTGCAAGTCCATCTATTGTTTCCACCAGTGAAAATCAGTAGCCTTCCTGCAGCCATGCTGCAACCTCCAGGATAGCACCACAAATGAACTCTAGAATAGTCAAAGTCACATA
Organism: Sphyrna mokarran; assembly: GCA_024679065.1. Lineage (NCBI taxonomy): Eukaryota > Metazoa > Chordata > Chondrichthyes > Carcharhiniformes > Carcharhinidae > Sphyrna > Sphyrna mokarran. The sequence goes on along the minus strand of JAGIQG010000005.1, from coordinate 85,710,205 downwards.
CCACTAAAACAATAAAGAAACATAAAATGGTGATTACTTGTTTTGTGAATGATATAATGGATGTTTTGTTGGACAAAATTAGTGTGGGATACTTTTACGGTGGTTTTTATATCAGAATTTTGACCAAAGACAATGATGGTCTGTCACAAAATGATCATCAATTGTAGGACAATCGAATAATGGATATCTGGGGTTGGATTCTCAGGGTCCAGAATGAAATGTGACTCTTATGGATTGTCCATCTGAAACAGAGATCTGTCAGTTCCCTCCTTCCTTCCTCTTCCTATACCTGAACTGCTCACTGTTTTCTTGATCGCAAGAGTTATGCCCTCTTGATGGTTGTACAAGATGCAGTAGACCACAAGTTATTTACTCTGGTGAGCTGAAGTACTCCTCCAAGCTGTTAAGGCAGCTAAGCCTTTGCTTCAGCAACCCAACTTAGCATGATGGCTGAAAGGCTCATAGTATATTGGATTGCTGCAGGGTAAACACATTGTCCAGGATTATGTCAGACTGATTGGTGTTGTGTTCACTCATTGGAGAACTAATGGAGAAGCCCAGTCAGTTCTGTGAGAGAAGCCCAATGATATTAAATACATAAGTGGCCATCATCAAATCTTCCCCATGTTTGAGGTCTCAGACTGATATTAATGTGAAGAAATGCAGCACTCACAGACATCTTCATAGGAATTGGCTGCACTGTCCACGTCCTCATCAAAAGCTGCAGCTCTCATGACAAGAATGATATATTTCTGTAAGCTCCTCCTTCGTGAATTGTCAGTGACACTCACACTCCTCATGACTCAAGTAGGAGCGAGAGACGTTCTCCAGGAAAGCTCCTTCTCTCTTCTCCTTCTCTTCGCTCTCCAAACAATTGTTTTATTTGCTGCCTCTGCACTATCTCCATTTCATGGTGCAGTTCAAGGGGGCAATACTTAGAAGTCATCACTGGGAGCAAAGTTGTGTCCAGAACCCTTCCAGACACATCCAATACTTTGTGCAAGCACCACTCCCTTCGTGCTTCACCAAATGTAACCACTTTTTCAAAAGCACATCACGAATTCAAAAACAGTGGAAAGAAATCAGCACCTAACCTGTAAATGATTGATGATTCCTTTAAATAACACTGCAGGAGGTTGAGGTAGGTTATCCATGTGGCTTAATATATTTTCTGCTGTGTGTTATTGAGACAGGGTAAGATCCAAAGTGGCAGCACTGGTGTCAAATCAGCCTTGTACACTGACATGAATTGAAATTGCCAACTTTGAATGCTCCTGCAACAAGCACTAACATTAAGATGGTGTTGAGCAGGTATCACAATGGAAGCGAGCTTTAACAATGAAGATTCTATTTTGATACCACATAACACCTATCGCACCTGAATCACATACATTATGCATACAAATTTTGTGGCCATGCTACTTGTTGTACATTGTCTAACTGGTAAAGACAGATGAGATTTATGAAGGATATGCAAGGTATTAAAAAATATCATATGCAGAAGAAAGCGCTTTCACGTAAATGGTCACATTAGAAGGCACTTTACAACCAATAGATTGCTTTTCAATTGCACTGTTAAGTTGATGAATGCAGCAGCAAATTTGCGCACAGCTCAGTCCAAAAAAGTTAAAAATGAAAGGAATTCTAAATAATCAGGTTTTGGTTAGCTTGAGTTGAGGGATTATGCTGCCCGGATATTGGGAAAACTAGCTACTTTCCTTTGAATAATGTTCTTATGAAGAAGCAAACAAAAGAAGGTCAAAAAAACATCCAACTCCAAGAAGAGTTTACTGTATGGAAACCAATATGAGATTTATATGTTGCTCTTACTTAATATTCATGAAATTCAACATGAAATGATTGGATTAATCATTTTATGTCTCCACAATGATATAAATAAGCAATACTGTAATTGTCATGAATTATACAACATGGCTTTGTGTTTCACTCCATGGATTGGAAGATCAGATGGAGTGTTTAAAACTGACTAATATGATATTGCCTGTTTTATATCAGTGGCACAAGTTGAAATGCATCCCTCCCACCCCCACCCCAGGCCTTGGAGTCTGCATCATGAATAAATTCTAATTTATATATATTTGACAAATGTTGAATTTCTATAAACTGTGATACCTGGATGCTGGCAAGACCAAGATGGTTCTGCCATCTTGGTCAGACTCATCAAGAGACAATAGTTACAATCTAAGCTTGACATCAGCAAATAAAACAAAATAGATGAATTGGAACAAAATGAAAAAGTAGAAAAGGGTTTAGCAGCTACCTTGAACATGCTTTTGGGACACAGTAATGTGATAGAGAGATTACAGTAACTTAATTTTTGCTTATTTTGTCCAAATACAGGAATCCATTGTTGTAATAAAAGGGAGGTAATGGCCTATTGGTATTATCACTAAACTATTAGTCCTGAAACTCAGCTAATGTTCTGGGAACACAGATTCGAATCTCATCACGACAGATGATGGAATTTGAAGTCAACAAAAAAAATCTGAAATTAAGAATCTACTGATGACAATGAAACCATTGTTGAACAAACCCATCTGGTTCACTAATGTTCTTTAGGGAAAGAAATTTGCCATCCTTACCTGGTCTGGATTACATGTGACTCCAGAGCCAGAACAATGTGACTGACTCTCAACTGCCATCTGAAATGGCCTAGCTAGCCACTCTGGTTCAAAGGCAACTAGAGATAGGCTATAAATGCTGGCTAGCCAGCGATGCCCATGTACCATGAATGAATGAAAAAAACTGTTAAATTGGTAACTGTCATTTTATTTCTTAAAACTTTTCATCAGAACATTTGACCCATAAAATCAATAAGCTTTGATCACCAATGGCCTATTTACTTAATACTTACCTAATATTTACCTTTTACTATTTTGAACTGTGGTCCTGTGAGAGATATAATTTATCATCAGGTGCACACTGATGAACAGTGAAACAGCAGCAGCTCTCTAAACCATTCAGGCATGTAACGAGCTAAAATTGGAGTAAGAATTTGATAATCCAATTATATTTGTCATTAGAAAATTATGATGGATTACCATCATGATGAGTTATTTTGAAAGTCAAATTTGCATTGCAAATATATTGTTAATAAAATGTCAGTGCTTTTCCAGTTTATCAGCATCACTGTCATTTTTGCTAATAATCGGTTGAAAACACAGTTGCTAGGGTGAAATTCAATTATTGGAACAGTTAGGACTGTGCTGTCTATTAGCGCTGGTTCACATCATTGCACACAACCACAGCTTACAGCTTCAGGCATTGTAGAACAGAACCCAATCATTTTATCTTTATTCAAAATATATGTACCAAATAACATTTTTGCAAATTACAATGAAGAATTGTAACCAAACTCGACTGTGAAGTGATGATTCTTAATAGATTTTTTTTATTAATTATTGGACTTCTGTGAATTTTGTTTTAAAATGCCAACTTTTTTTAAAGAAAAAATAATTCCACACTGCCCTGATGCATAAATCTGTTATTTGTAGCCCTACTTTAGGTGAATGATTCACAGGCCTCATTATAACGTACAGTATGCATTTTTCAATGTGTGTTGATGACAACAATGACAGGGTGAGCTGGGAAAAATGCTGGGAATTAAAGGAAAACTTGTCTCTTCTTATTAAGAAGGAAAGTTTTTGGAGGTAAATGGTGCGATCTTATTGGCTCCACTCGCGGTTGATCAGCATGGCAAATTGGGATGATAGCATGCCTGATGCGAATTGGATTGCTATTCTCCTGGCCCTGTTTTGCAGGCGAGGCCATGAAACCTATTTATATGGAATTGATTACATTTATGTGCATTCGCTGGGTTTAACATGGTTGCTTCCACCCTCCCAGATGCTTCCCATTTGCCAGTGAGAGATGATGCCAGTGAGAATCACTACTGCTCAGCAGGAGTGGGACTAAGTGTCATGGCCATGCTGAGGGGATTAGAGGCTATTGAAGCCCCCAGATAGTTGGGGATATGGCCAACCTGGCAATTCCCACCTGCCACCATAAGTGCTATGCAGCAGAGGAGTGGTGGTGCAGGGAGGGTCTTGATGCATAGGACTTGTGTTGGTATGTTGGGGGGAAGGGGGGGGTGGGGGGAGCTGACTGCAATGCCACCAGTGAGGGGAGCGGAGTATTTATGGGGAAGGGGTGTTTGGGAGGAGGTCTCCTGGTTCATTGGCAGTTTGAGGTGCCCTGCGTAATGGTGCCAAGTGCTCTGAAGCCAACTTCTTTGGTTTACTTAGCCCTCCCCCACCCACCACCATCAGCACAAAGCTTCCAGCTGTTGGAGAAACTGACAAGAGTGCCTGAAGATTGCATTGTCAAGCTCACCCAAAAGACCAGCATGGAGGATTTCTGTTTTCACACAGTTGTGACACTTAGAAACATTTTAGGAAAAATTTGCTCATTGCTATTAATATAGAAATTCAAGTGCAGCAAAGAAAACCTTGGCAAAAAAAAACATACTCAATGTTCCATGCACTATGAGGGAACATTTATTTATTAGCAATAGGTAGCGATGTCTGAAGGTGGGAGCAGCTATCATTTCAGAAGAGTTTTCAAGCAATTACTGCAGAATTTAGAAGCCAGAAAAATAATCATGAAGGATTCAGAAAGCAGGGGAATTTACTGTACCTTAGCAAAGAACCACAACATTATCTCTCTGAGGGGATATATTAATACAATCTGAATGATGATGCGGCCATGAACATGAGATGAAAGTGTGAGACCATATATTCATTTTTGTGCAAGTTTAAAAAAAAATCCATTAAACCAATATGAAGATGATTGGTTATTAAACTGAGAGATAGAGATGTAGTAAATAAGGTTGAAACACAGTTAGGTAACAGGGAGTCCAACAAAGTCTTCTTGAATTATGTAATATTATAGACCCTTAAATAATCTAAGCCACTCCACTGGTATATTAAGTATTGGAGCACTTAACAATCCCACAACATAATTTCTATTTAATGAAATTATTAATATTATACCATTAAAAAACACTATAACTTATCTCCCACAAATAATATCTAGCTAATATGTAAGCTAGTAATAAAACACGTAGCTAGTAGTAAATGAGTGTGTGATATTTAAGTACTGATGTTTCAACACTATCTAATCCCACCCTCGGATGTATTAATTCAAGATCTTTTTTTTTCCTTCAGAATGTTCATGTACATTGATTGAGCAATGTGTTATTAAAAAGAAAGGAACCTTTCTCACTTCACTGCCACCAACACACATCAGTCAATATAAGGCACAATCTTATGACATACAGCATTGAACACTATTTTCGACAGCCCTTCAAGGTGGGGAGGGAATGTATTGCATTGTATTAATGAATTTTTCCAAGAGCTCTTCAGACTTGGGTTGAGATAGTGCCTGACTGTCGAAACTGGACTGGATCCGATACATGGTACAATGGAACAATCCTTGCTGGCACTCAGCAGGCAGGTTTTCCATCTGTTATGATGTTAGACCACATGTCTTAGGTTTTGGTAAGATCCAGTTATGGACTAATGATGTTTTGTTTAAAGCAGACAAGATTTGAGACACAAGGCATTTGGAAATAGGGTAAAGTTACAAGATCCATGGATTTTGAATAAACAAAAAATAAACTTTACAGTACAAGACCATAAATATAAAATAATTTACAATTTCTATCCAATACTCTAGCATTCATATTTATGAAGATATCCCAATTAGCAAGCAAATTGTGATGGAACACACACTGCACAATAAATGACAACTACGATCCAAACAAGCCAGATGACAATCAACACTACAAATCAACCAATCTCATTAAAATTTTATCTCTCTCCCAAAAGATTCCATTCTTGATCTTCAAAGATCTAATTTCGGAATTCTTTCCACAAGTTAGTCTAACTCGGATAACCACACTTAGATTCACCTCAGAATTTTAATCACACCTTCAGAGAATCTGTTCCACTGCTTTCCTGAATGCGCATCAATTACCAACCCATAAGCAAAACTTATTCTTTGGCAGCACCAAACAGATCATTATCGCTCTAAAAAGGTATCCTTGACTCATGATCCACTGCACGGAGACCACCAACCTTCTGCTGCCTTCTTAGATCTTCAGAGCTTCTCCTCATTCCGCTTTGATGTCAAGGTCTTCTTCTGGGCACACTTCACATAAAGCCACCCCAACTGCCTCCCCAAACCTGAGGGTCCCAGGTAAGAATGGCATGGCAATAATCTGCAAAGTTCAAACTTTCTTTCACCAATTGCCCTGCAGTGGGAACCATCCAATATGTGATTTAAATTGCAAACGTGTTGCAATATTATTTGCTTAGATAAAGTTAGATAAATGAAAGCCATGTTTAGCTTTTGGAAATCTACTTTCTGGACCCAGAACGGGATAATGTCTGCCCCTAACAATGATTCCCCATGCCCACCCAGCTACCCTCCCACCTAAAGAAACTCCACTCCACCCCCAACCCACTACCACATTCTGATTAATTCCTTCCTACCTCCCCACCCCTGCATACCTGCCAATTCTACAGCTTAACCCGACCCAACCTGACCCACCACCCCCTAACTACTGTCCTGATTAACCCACTACCTTCCAATACTTCAACCATTCCCCTAGGTCAACCCATCTCTCCTGTGCCCCCAAAACATGGACTAACCCAAATCCAGACTGTGCCATCAGACCTGACTCTCTCTGACCACCCCTCCAATACCCTCACACCCATCATCAAGACCTGACCTTATTCCTTCATCTCCATCTCATGACCTCCGCCACCTCTTTGCAGACCCAACAAACTCCAACTCCCCACCGCACCCAAATCAGTCCCCCTGTTGCATTGCCTTCTCTCCACTCTCAGCCTAACCTGACCCCCACCTCTCATGCTTGAACTGATCCCCTCAGAAATCCAACCCACTTATCTTAAACACAAGCTACTTGGCTTAGCTGTGATGTGGGGATGCCAGCATTGCATGGGGATAGGCACAGCAAAAACCTCACAACATCAGATTAAAGTCCAAAAGATTAGTTTGACAGCACAAGCTTTTGGGCATAGCTCCTTTATATAGGCACACACTCAATTTACAAGATAATGGTTGAAATGCAAGTGTTATCAGTAATCAAGTCTTTACAGGTACAGATAATGTGAGTGGAGAGAGAGTTAAGCACGGTTAAAGAGGTATAAATTGTCTCAAATTAGGACAGTTAGTGAGATTTAACTGGATCTGTAAACCTACCTGGTTTACTGCCTACTATACCACCATCATCCTCATCCCTTGCTTGACCTGCCCCAACAAGTCTTTCCCTCCCACAACCTAATTCCTGCCATATTCCCACTTTCTCCCCATACCTCTTGATGCTATTAAAATCTAAATAAAAACTCTGTTTTGCATACATTCATTGACTTGGCCTCCACAGCCTTCTATCGTAGAGAGTTCCACAGATTCATTAATCTCTGAGTGAAGAATTTTTCTTCATCCCTAAGCCTAAATGGTCCACCAATACCCTGAGACTGTGTCCCCTGGTTCTAGTTCCCAACCAGGGAAACATTTTCTCTGCATTTAGCTTTTCCAGCTCAGTTAAAATTTAATATGATTCAATCCGACTTTCACATCTTTTTAAACGCTAGTAAATACAGACTCAGTCAAATGAATCTCACCTCATATAAGTACTATCAAGCCCAATATCAGCCTAGTGATCCTCCATTGCACCCCTCTATGGCAAATTTATCCTTCCTTATGGAGGGAGACCAAATCTGCATGCAATATTCCAGAACTACAGCAACACATCTCTACTTCTGAACTGAAATCCTCTTGCAATGAAGGCCAACATACCATTTGCCTCTCTAACTGCTTGCTGCACCTGCCTCTCAACTTTCATAGAATCATAGAATCCTATAATGCAGAAGGAGGCCATTCAGTCATCAAGTCTGCACCAATTATAATCCCACCCAGTCCTGATGCACTTACCCTAGCTAGTCTCCCTGACACAAAGGGGCAATTTTGCACGGCCAATCCACCTACTCCATGCATCTTTTGGACTGCTATATAAGGACACCAGATCCCTTTGTACATCCACATTTCCCAATATATCACCATTTAAATAATACTCTTTCTGTTTTACACACCAAAGTGTATAACTTCACATTTAGCACATTGTATTGCATGTACCATGTAATTGCCCACTCACTCAATGTGTCTAAGTCACCTCCAAGCCACCTTACATCCTCCTGACAACTCCGGCCAGATTTGTGTCATCAGCAGATTGGGAAATATTACGTTTGGTTCCCCCATCTAGATCATTCATATATATCATAATCAGATGGGGCCCAATCGCTAATCCCTGTGATACTCCACTCATTTCCTGCCATTTCGAAAAAGACTCACTCATTCCTACCCTCTGTTTTCTCTCAGTCAATCAACCTCAATTCATGCCAATATATTATCCCCATCCTATGTGCTTTAATTTTGCCGCCTAACCTCATTTGAGGGACCTTCTCAAGAGTCTTCAGAAAGTCCAAATATACCACATCCAGTGGTTCTCCCTTATCTATGCAATAGTTACATCCTCAAAAAACTAGACTTGTTAAGCATGATATGCCTTTATTAAACCATACCGGTTTTGTCAGTTAATGCTTTCTAAGTGTTCTTGGTGAAGGAGCAGATCTCCGAAAGCTCATGATTTGATTTGATTTATTATTGTTGCATGTACTTACAGTGAAAAGTATTGTTTTTTGCACACGATACAGACAAAGCACACCATTTATTGGGAGGGAATGAGAGAGTGCAGAATGTAGTGTTGCAGTCTTAGCCAGGGTGTAGAGAAAGAGCAACTTAATGCAAGGTAAGTCCATTCAAAATCTGACAGCAGCAGGAAAGACGCTGTTCTTGAATTGGTTGGTGCATGACCTCAGGCTTTTGTATCTTTTTCCCCACAAAAGAAGGTGGAAGAGAAAATGTTCAAGGTGCGTGAGATCTTTAATTATGCTGGCTGCTTTGCTGAGGGAAGTGTAGACAAAGTCAATAGATGGGAGGCTAGTTTGCATGATGGATTGGGCTACGTTCATGACCTTTCGTAGTTCCTTGTGATCTTGGGCAGAGCAGGAAGCGGACCAAGCTGTGTTATAACCAGAAAGAATGCTTTCTATGGTGCATCTGTGCAAAAGTTGGCAAGAATCATAATTGACATGCCAAATTTCCTTAGTCTTCTGAGAAAGTAGAGATGTTGGTGGGCTTTCTTAACTATAGTGTCGGCATGGGGGTTGGTGACACAGGATAGGTTGTTGGTGATCTGGACATCTAAAAACTTAAAGCTCTCGACCCTTTCTACTTCATCTAGTTGATGTAGACAGGGGCAAGATCTCCTTTACGCTTCGTGAAGCCAATGACAATCTTCTTTGTTTTGTTGTCATTGAGGGAGAGATTATTGTTACCGCATCAGTTCAATAGATTCTCTATCTCGTTCCTGTACGCTGTCTCATCATTGTTTGAGATCCGACCCACTACAATGGTGTTGTCAGCAAACTTGAAAATCAAATTGGAGGGATTTGTGAGGAATCTGGCCACACAATCATAGGGGTATAAGGAGCTGAGAACACAGCCTTATGGGTCACCAAATAAACTTATTGGAATTTAACTTAGTGTTGTGAGATTTCTTATTGTTCTCTTATTTTGTCTCTTATAATAAGCTCTAGCATCTTCCCCACTGCTGATGTCAGGCTAACTGATCTATAATTCTCCCTTTTTTCTCTCCTTCCCTTTAGAAGTGTGGTTGTGTTTACTGTCTTCCAATAATATATCACATAAAAATAAAACTCTGTGTCTTTAAAGTACTTTTTAAAATTGTTATTACCTTATACACTTGCCAGTCTATTATTCCATCTCATTCAATCCAGTTTTATTGACCAGGAAGCAGCGATACAATAGACATTCACATTTCTTTCAGCATTACTGAAACATCACATGTAGCTTTCCTGAAGACCATCTTAACATCATTGATTTTAATATATGAGCCAAAGAAACTTTTAATTGTTTACTGAATTTCAGACCCTTTCTGCCCATTCCATAAACATACGTTTGCAGCTCCACTGCATCCCTTCCTCCCCCAAACCATGCCACACAGTTTAGCCAACTGGTGGTGGCAGTAGGGAACTGTGGCAGGTCTGACAAGTGCGCAAGTGTGGATCAGGAGGCAACATTTTTAAATGCTCTTGAGAAGAGGGAAGGCAATGCCAAGATCAGATCCAGTAGATACATTCAATCAGAGGAGGAAATCTTTTTCTGTAGAACTTGCTTATTGCACTTCAAAAATACAGCAGTGAAGTGAAGATCTCAATGAAAAAGTCTAAAACGTGAGCTGAGCTAGGGTTAATGATGCCTGGACCTCATTGCCAATGTGGGGTTAGTCCTTGGAGGAGAGAGAACTTGCAACCCCATTAATTGTGACCCCAATTGGAGTTGCAACCAACAATTTGGGAATTGCTGTCATGGGGAATGCCATTCAAATATTGGCACATTTCCAGGACTCTCTAGTCTAATTACTAAAACACAGTATTAGCAGCTCATAGGAAAATAGGGTTGTGGTTATATAAAATGCCTTTTAGCAATATAAACTAGCAAGAGTAAAATTAGCAAGTTAATTAGTAAGTTAGCAATTACATAAAATTGCAGAAATTGGATGACAGACCAATAAAAATCTGATGCCCTCAAAGACCCTGCAAATCTCCTCATGGGCCATAGTTTGAACAGCTGTCAAATCAAACCACTTACCACATTTGTTCAGCGACAAGATGCCTTTTGGGATGGATTAACACCAAACAGACTTAAACAAAATAGAATGCAGCACATTCAGAAGCAAACCAAAACACAATTCTTGTCATGACACTTTATGAAAATAGATTTGTTCAGCTGAGACTACAATTATGCTCCCACACATAACACAACCATACTTCTGGCAAATGAACATAAAATAGCTTTTATTAAAAAAAATGAAATATAATTGGGAAGAAATAGAGTAAGAAAATGAACATGCATTTTGGACAATTTAGATAAAATCAATAATTCTGAGAAATAAAAAGTGGTTGCATTCATTACAAAAGATCATTAATTATGCATTATGTAGTGTTTGCCTGATTAAAAGTTCTTTTTTAATTTAGGAAATACTCAGAAATATGTTCTGTTTAAAATTGATTATGTTACAATCTTTCATATTCTATACAATGTGATGTGTTATAAAATGCCATTGTGAAACTCTATGTTGGTAATTCATTAAATAAGCCAAAGACTATCTACTTGACTTTTAGGTTAGGTCCAGAACTGCACATCACAAAATAAAAATATTATAAGGTCAATCATGACAAGTATTGTATGCCAGTTTATTCACATCAACAGAAGGACTATAATATAAAACCAATCTGGAACTAAGGGAGAAGAAAATAATCACAAATCTTGAAATTATTTTCCTTAAAAGCCTTTTTTTGTTTTGATGACTTCTTTTCACAATTTTGTTGACATAATTCATGGAGGAGCAGTATCATCTAGTGGTAGAAGGTAGGAAGAGGCAGTTCTTCGAAACATGAATGTTCACTATCTGGCCAAACCTTAGCTGTTGTTCTGGAATAAAAATGTGGAATTGCATTCAAAAGATATTGTCCACAACATGATGCATGTAAATAAGGTGTTTAGGGCACATTTAATCACTTATCCTATTATTAAAATATTCTATTAGTTTCTTTAAATATGCAATACATAAATTTAAGAAAAAGCAATATATTTCATGAGTGCAGTAGTCCTCTTAAAATGGTTTGCAGCTAGTCATGGATTTGACTTAATTTATTTAAACATTTGATGAACAGTTTTAAAATTTTTCTTCCCAATCCTAACAGATGATCAAAATCTTATGACCTAATAAATGTTTATTTAATATATTGGTTAGGACATGCTGAAATTACCCAAAGCACCAGCATGAAACTGTTGTTAGGCTCATTGCTCATGCAAATCAGCACTCCAATAGTCATTCCAGGCTCAGTAATGAAATTGGTTCATGGCTGACTCCAAGCATACTCCAGTTTTCTCAGGACACAACAGTCAAACAATTGACCTTTAAAGGGTGCATGCCTATTGTTAGATCTTTTTGTAGTGACATAAAACAGGAATATTACAGGCAATGCCTCATAGTCATTAATCGCATGAGAAAGAAGAATATTATGGGCAGGAATTTAGAGCCTCATTCATCCCGAGACCAGAAAATCCTACCCAAGCTTAACGGACTTTCCCATTATCCATCCCTCGCCCACTCTGATTCCCATGGTAGTGGAGCAGTAGAATTCCAGCGTATAGTTCAACCTTAGAATGGGAAGAAACCCACCCATTGGTAGTGGCAGCTCATACTGAAGGAAACAATAACAAAGATGAAAAATCCAATTGCAAAACCACCAGCAGACATTAATTAATAGCTTTGTATAAATTTTTTATATTAACTGCGATGATTTAAGTAGAGCAGGAGAAGGTTCGAGTGGAGCAAAAACTCCTACTCAGACAGTTGGCCAAATGGCCTCTTTCTGTGCTTTAAATTGATGTGTAATTCTATGTAACAAACAGTATTGTCATTTCTTAATAAACTTTAATAGATGGAACCAATCAAAATATTTGTTGCTCTGGTTATTACCATCTAGATCAGAGAAGCACAGATCAGAAAAGGCAAAGGAGAGAAAGCACAGTTATTCCGTTGTTCTAAACTAACCATTTGCATCAGTGGTTGTTCATTTATATTATGTTATATTTTATAAATCCTTTATTCTCATTCTTTCATAAAGCATTGCTAAAAAAAATTCCGTGCATGTACTTGTGAAGCCATTTGTTTTATCAGGAAATAAACCAGGCAAGTGAAAATATTTGAAGAAAGAAATAGAGTTGTTGATGATGACTCCTCCTCTACAACAAGTAGGTAGGAGGGAGAATGTTTTGTCTATGTCTACTTGTTATGCAGAGTACATACTGAAAATATTTCATGCATCATACTTGTAACCCTACAGGAATGTCCTTTGTTAGAAAACAGAAGGTACTGAAAGATCCACAATTCCTGAAGGAGTATTATTCCAGTGATTGCACAATTAATTTCCAAAACAGACAATTTAATTAAAAACATAAAATGCTGGAAATAATCAGCAGGTAACACGCCAACAAGGTGGGAAGTGGCGAACAACAGGTCACTTTCCCCTTCAGATGCCTCCTACTTTCCAGCCTGTCTCCAGAGGGCTGCTAAAATTCAGCCTCTTAATTTTGCACTGGACCAGTACAGCACCTGTCTAAAGTGAAGCCATTTTGTATGGAAGTGTATGCTTAGAGCATCATCAGGGCACTCAATCAAAGAAGCATTCTTACATTTCAAAGGAAGTATCGGAGCCTGTGACGGAACTGTTGCCAACATGCTTCTCATTACAATCAGAAGCAATTCAGGGATGGAAGCGGGAGTGGGTGAGAGCTATATGGTGAAGAAGAGCACAGTGTAAATCTTGCACAAGCAAGTTGAAGGTGGTTACATTGTGGAATATAATGCCCACATAAGCACATCATGCTTATTTTTCTGGACAGAATTCATAATGCAATGGATATTTTTGACTTTAAACTAAGGTAAAATTAGAAGTGGGAAAAGTTCACCTGAATGCTGAAACAGAACAGATTGCATTAGAGTATTCCTGTGTTCCTGTTAATGACAAATGATGTCTGCCGAGCCAACCGACTGTGATACAGCAACAATCATTTAGGGAATGAAAGATAAGCGTGACTTCTACTTTTGTGTGTGCACACTGCATATCTGTTTGGAAATGTAATGTAGTTCCAATTAATTGGATCCACTCACCCTATAATGGTCTTAATTGTCATCTTCAACCCAATGGCAGAAAACCATTATGCCTATTTTAAAGCTATGGGGACTTTTAATAATATGGGATTTTTCGAAAAGGAACAGACCATTAGACACCATCAATAATTGGAGATTCCTTCAAATTGTTTTTTTTTGTTTATGATGAGCTAAAAAGAGTAAAACACAATTCAAATTTCCCACAATAAAACTGCATCAGTGTGAGCATCAAGAAACCAGACATATCCTTTTATCTCAGTTGCACTTAACATAATGAGGGCAGTTAGACATGACCCAGCTTCCAGGCCAAACAGAAGCCAAATTAAACTGACCACCATATTAAAAGAGGTCTCGTGAGCTGAACAGCAGTATCCTGGAGATCGGTGACAATTGAAGGCCACTTATTTTGCTGGAGTTGAAGTTAGGTATTATTTTGATCATGCATTGATTTTAGCCATTTTCTGTTATCGAGGTTCTGGTCAAAACTTTCCTGCTATTTTCAGTGAGGAATGGCAGTATTGGATTGGAAACATGACTTTCGAGTGGGAATGATTAGTTTTCTGTTTTGGAGAGGACAAGAATGTGGAGAAGACTAAATTAGCAAGGCATATATTTGTACTTCTTCAGGGTAAGTTTTGTACATGCCTTGTTTTACAGACCAGGGAAGTCTTATTTCAAATATAAAACATAGAATCAGTAAATGTAGAAACTTACAATTAATTGTCTTATTCAGGAAGGAAATGAAGGTATTTAGGGCACTTTTGGGATTTTCATCCAGCAAAAGATCAGAATGCTTCAGAAATTGTGTCTGCACAATAGCACAGTGGGTAACACTGCTGCCTCACAGCACCAAGAACCCAGCTTTGATTCCCAGCTTGTGTCAGTGTGCAGAGTCTGTACGTTTTCCCGGTGATGGCATGGATTTCCTCTGGGTGTCCAGTTTCCTCCCACAGTCTGAAAGAAGTGCTGGTTAGTGCATTAGCCATGGTAAATTCTCCCTTATTGTATCCAAACAGGCATCGAAGTGTGGTGACTAGGGGATTTTCACACAAACTTAATGGCAGTGTTAATGTAAGTCTACTTGTGATACTAATAGACTAAGCAATAAAACTGTTCGCTCTGCCAGGCCCTGCCCCTGTCTTGGTACCTGTTAAATCTGCAGCCATTCTTCAGCAGTCGGATGTGAATAAAAAAACCACTGACAACTCTAATACGAAAATACAGGCCAGCTGTAAATCACAATTAATAGTGTAGGATAACTGTTGCCCAGTGAAAAAGTTAATGAGACAAATATTTACAGCAATCAGGAAATGATTAGCAATAAACGAGTAAGGCTTGAGAAACCAATTAATTCACTTTTCCAGAAGCTGCAGGAACCTTTGTGGTGCAATTTCTTTTCACATTGTTAGATCCTATGACCACCATGTGTTGACAGAAAATGTTGTTTGCGTGACTAGTTTTTATCCTTTCCCTACAATCATCCAGCTGGGTCCTTAAGGCAATTAGAATGAGATGGAATGTGGGTTAAAGGTTTGTAGATGCTGCTGAAGTCAAACATCAAGCCTGCTCATGCATGAACGTTTAACAATCAGAATTTTAAATTATTTTAAATAGGTGGAAAAAAAGTGATGAAGCTTTGACTCACATTTATAAAGGTCAAAGTGTATTTCACAACATACACTGATGTGGCTGATTTTTAAAAATATCAACATTTTCTTATTCATATCAGATCCCTTTGTTGACACCAGAGGATCGTGGCAGCTAGACAAAGAACACCCCATTTTGCTAGCTGAAGTTGCATTTGCAAAGTGTGCATTGTTACCTTATCTCTGACACAGACTTTCTGCGTGACTGGAGGAAGCAATTGTGATGGGAAATTAACTCCTCTGTAATATGCTGCAATCTGTACCAAATCGCTCAAAAACTTTCTGATTCAAATACAAGATGGAATCCATTTATTATCTGATAATCTTTTTCTCTTCTGAAAAATTATTTTGTGATTGAGAAGAAATTTCATTTGCGTTTCATCCCCTCCACCACATAACTTTGATGGAAATGTGGCAGGAAATATTGTTTGTGTGTGTGAATTTGCAGCTCAGTTAGTGGCACTCTCACCTTAAGATTTGTAAAGTTATGGTCTCAAATGCAATCCAGAGACTCAAGCACATAATGCAGACTGACAAACCAGTCTCTTTCAGATGAGAGAAATATTAAACCAAGGTCTGTCTCCCCTTCAGATAATCATTCAAGATCCTTTGGCCTTTGCAAAGAAGAGCAGAGGAGTTATCCTCAGCATTCTGGCCAATATTTATGCCTCAAACAGCAGTTAAGTGATCATCATCACATTGGGACCCTGCTGTGTGCAAATTGCTGCCATGTTTCCTACCACAGTGGCTACACTTTAAAATTGGCTGTTATAGCACTTAGAGTGGAGGAAAGCCTGATCTAAATTACGTAATTCTTCCTTGAATGAGATTCCCATTAAAGAAATGTGGAGGAGCAGGAAAAACCGCAAGAAAATTCCACAGCTTGACTAATCCTCAGTGAGTCAGTTGTCACTGCTTTTCTAAGTGCCTACCTAATTCCTTAAGAACCGGTTGGTGCCTTGTTAATTCATGCACAGATGGTGAGCATATGATAGCAGCAATAAGTATGGAAGTGCCCAGGCATTACTGGAGTGGCCAGCCACTTCAAATATGGATGCATCTTGAACAATGTAGGAATTTCACCTTCTCCAGAGCTTCCTGTCTCTCAGCACAATACCAGTGCTACATGAGGTTACTGGAGGCAGGCCGTATGGCTTTTGTCAGGGAGTCACACTAACCCATGGTGAGGACTAAGTACTGAGAGAGTACTTAGTACTCTCAATCCAATAAAACATACTTTCTGGCCATGTTTACCCCAAAACCAGAAATTCCTGTCCAAGGTCAATGGACCTTTGCATTATCTGCTGGCCCCTGACCGCTGCAATGCCTTTGGCAGATGGGATGGGAAAATTCTTCCCTTTGAATTTGAAATTCAGATTCAGCCTTTATAATCCTTCCTCTTTATAATCCACACCACGGCCCTTTAGATGTTGGATACCAGTTCCTTACAGGTGACCCCAGTATCCAGCTTTTAACTGAGGGCTAAACCAGGAAAATACAGGAGAAGCTGTTTGTTCCTCATTTTGATCCAATGTTCATGCACCCACAACAGCATCTAGAGCAGGAATAGGCCATTCAACCCCTAGAACTTGCTCTGCCATTCAATAAGATTATAGTTGATCTGACTATAGCTTTAATTCCACTTTTCAGCTGGACCTCCCATAATCCTTGACAGCCTTGCCTAACTCAACCTTGGATATATTCAATGACCAGGCATCCTCTGTTCTCTGAAGAAAAGAATTCCAAACTTGGAAAACCTCTGAGAGAAGAAATCCTTCTTAATCTCCATCTTAAATGGAAGCACCCTTATTTTAAAACTGTGTTCCCTTGTTCGAGATTCCCCCACAAGGGGAAACATCCTCTCAATGCCTACCCCGTCAAACCACTTCGGAATCCTATATGTTTCAATAAGATCATGTAATATTCTTCTAAATTCCAATGAGTCGAGGCTCAACCTACACGTCCTTTCTTCATGAGACAACGTTTTCATGCCAGAATTAACCTTCTCTGAATTGCTTCCAAAGCATGTATTTTTCTCCTTAAACAGGCAGCCAAAACTGTGCATAGTACTCCGTATATGGTCCCACCAATGTCCTGCAGTGTTGTAGCATGACTTCTCTGATTTTATAATTCATTCCCCTTGCAACATTCCACTTGCTTTCCTAATTACTTATTGCATCCGCATATTAACTGTTTTATGATTCATGTGTAAGAAAAAATGCACAGGTGCATTTTAGGATACCAGAACTGTCCATCAGCAAATGCAGGGATAGGGCAAACAGGAGCACAAGTGAATTATACACACACCTCAGGGTCTGGCAGAATATTTAATCCATATTAACTGTGATGTTGCCAAATTATGCTCAGCTTAATAGTATCCCTGATTGGCTTCACTCTTGCATATCTGGTCATAACTGAAGTATCTCTAATAATGACTTTCCTACATCTCCACACACTATTGTCTCTGGAATCCTTCAAGCCTCTATCCTTGTAAACCCACCCCATTACCAATTCCTATTTCTTATCTACATGCCACTTCTTTGTGACATTAGACACTCGCACAGGGTAGTGGAGAACTGGCAGGAGTTCCCCATTACCTCTATTAGGGAAGGCTCACTGAAATTAAGTGCTCATTAGGCATTTAACTACCCATTGTTGGGCCTTCCCTGAGGGGCAAAAATCTGGTGTACCAATAGTACTGACCAGAGGTCAGTACGTCTCCTTTGCCTTTCATTGCAACAGGAGTGATGGCTGTTGCAGATAATTTACTCACCAAAGGTCTAGGATCGACGAGAGACCCAGGCCAGAAGAAAGTAAGGGCAAGATAAGAATCTCAAGTTGAGGGCCAGAAGAAAGGACATGTGGGTGGCTCTCAGGGACCTCCCTCTCTTCCCACCCAGGGATCCTGCTTGGTGACTCTCCAATCTGCCAGCAGCAGGGTGATGAGGTTTGAAGTGGACATTAATTACCCAGGAATTAGCATCTGGGCTGCAAGGCTGTCCTTGAGCCTTCCTGCCCCTGGACTCAATTAGAGGAGGTGAGCAGGTGGTAGGGATCTCTTCACCAAACCTGCCACATGGTGTGGGTGAGAGAGAGGAGACATTAAATTCCATCCATTGTCTGAAGAAATGGAGTCAGCTTTCACAAGTATATTGATTAAATCCAGATCCATCATTCTACTACACTACTTACTCCCTCTATTTACTTCTTGCTCTTGGACTGCATTTTTGACATTCAGTCTTGGATGACTTTAACTCCTTAAGTTAAACAGTGAAATGGCACAGGTCCTCATATTTGCTCCACCCCCTCCATCCCTGCTTCCCCCCCAACTCACCATCACACACATCCGCTCATTCCTAACAAAAAGATAATAATAAATTAATATAAATAATATTAATATTATACATTCATTTATAATACAAATAAATAATATGACTTCAATTCTAGAGACATGATTATGCGAATTGTGTCATCTGAAACCTTCAAATCCTGGATATACAACTCAAGTGGTTAACAAACTTTAAAACACCAGCATCAACTGCTATTTTTTTTCCAATGTAATTGGAAAAGGACAAAGAGCAGTGTGCATCACAGAAGTAATTTATTACAACCATCTATCTTCTAAAATAGCCTGAAGGGATACAGAGACTAAACTGCAGAGTTTAATCCATGCAGATCACACCGATTGTTCATTTTACCCTGAAACACTGCAGCAATTATACGTCGAAGTCTTTCCACAGCATCATGATATTTTGCACTTAGCTAGGCAACCAAGTGATGGCTACACTTGCCCAAATCCTTGTCATTATATTTGTTTTCCAAAGACATGAGCACAGTGCCACTAAGTAGAACACAACTATTTTTAGATAGCTGTTCCTTTTTGATTCTCTTGTGATGCTGACTCATGCTGGGACACAGTTCAAAGGGTGCCAGCAGTCCTCCAGCGCTTCACCTAATTACCCATTATCCACCGGCAAGTCTACATTGCGAATCTCAGCAGTTTCTCTTTGACTGGCCCCGATCCTGGTTTATATATGATTCACGATCACACTTTCTGGCAGGGATCACTGGATACCCAATTAGAATTAAGAATCTTGGCTATTTTTCCACTGAAACGACAGGCGTATTTAAGACAATTGTGTTAACTTTACTGCTGCTCTGCATGAAATCACCCAGCTCAGCATAGATAGGGACCATCTGTGTTTAAATGCCTCAGTACCATATTGAACTATTACTCACAAAGCTATTATGAGTGACTATCTAGGTGGTGTTTAACCAGGCATTAGTGACAAATAGTTGAACAAATTGAACATTCTGATGATTTGGCTTGACTGTTCAAGAATCAGGGTGTAATTAGCAGTATAAATATGACGATAGTTTTACTGTCAACTAGAAGAATACCAATGTGCTCACTTCAGTCCCCTAACATTCATTTTAGCAGTTTCAAGCTTGACATATTGAATTCAGCACAAGAAGGGAATTTCTATTGAAGGATTATAAATTTTTTCTGAAGATCCAGGTCATTGTTTCACAAATGTTTTAAGTATTATTGAATTTTTGACACTTAACCCTACATTAATGTCCAGTACATGGTGATAAATAATAATAAACCTCTTCATCAAGTCCTTTAGAAAAAACCATAGAAGAATAATTAAACATAAATAAAGGGACAGCATCTGTATCTTACAATAGAAAATATTGATATTTTTTTAAAAAAGGCCTGCAATACAGTTTCTGCTTTCCTAATCCAGAGAATAAGGTGCACAATCACATTAAATATAAGTGAGAGTAAAATAATATAAAAAAAGAAAATACTGTCTGACAAAATGTTCCCCTTTGCATACAGCAATCTTACTTTCTCTGTGTGCTCATTCTCTAAATTTCTATTGTTCAATCCTCAACATTGTTCTTATTGGGAGGAATATGAAGAGAATTCTCACTGTGTGATTGCAAAATGAAATTACTTGATTTTTAGCCACCTCAATACATTGTTAAAATATTCATGCCCAATTTCATTCAAACCGATTTTAAATGGACAGAAACCATATTGTACAAATAAATGTCCAACAATGTAAATGCCGGCAGGAATTTTACTTGTGGGTACAGTATCTTCTGAACAAGAAGCCAAGAGTAAATTAACTGCAAAACAGTCCAGCATCAGAGATGCCCTTCACAGCATGACAGATGTTAGATATTTACTGCATAACTCTAAAAGCACATCATCAATCCATCTCAAATATAAAACTAGTTTTTATTACATAGAAATAGAAACAGGAGTACACCATTTGGCCTTCAAACCTGCTACACCATTCATTATGATCATAGCTGATCATCAAATTCAAAATCCTGATTCCCCCTTTTCCCCATATCCCTTGATCTCTTTAACCCCAAGAGCTATGTCTAATTTAGTCTTGAAATCGGGCAATATTTTGGCCTCAATTACATTCTGTGGTAGTGAGTTCCACACATTCACCGCTCTCTGGGTGAAGAAATTTCTCCTCCCCTCAGTTCTAAAAGGTTTACCACTTATCCTCAAACTATGTATGACGTCAAGTTCTGGACCATCTATTTAAACAGAGAATGTAGGACACAATTGCAACAAATGCACAGGCACAGATCCTGCTGACGAAGCAGGGAGAAGACTCTGAGAATAGCATAAGGACTGTGATGCAGTTGAGGTGGTAAGTTGATAGCAGCTAGAAAATGAAAAAAGCGGTCCAGTGAGACAAGTAGTGAGACTGGAAAAGAGAGTGTCTTTTAGGGAATTGAAGAAATCAAGATTGAGATCATGTGATCCCAGATGCCCTTAATGCTTGGAAACGTAGCACAAGCAGCTGCACATTTGGTTCAGCCCCAGCATACACATCTGGTTCCGCTTTACTTCCCCTCCCCTAAAATAATCTGGAGTTCCAATAAGGTGAAAGAATTGTAAATGTAATAATCTTATTGAGGCCAGTCCTCCATTATCAATCAACCTTTATTTATAACCTTCATATCAATCAGCCTTGTATTCAAAAAGCTATTCAGTGGCTACAGAGTACAGGATATCTCAGAGTTTTTCAACTACTGGCCTTAGTGGAGCCAGCTGGTTTTAAACCCCTCCATTGATCCTTCCTTACTGGATGAGCCTCCAATTACCTAATAGGGGAGCTCATATTCTATGAGGTTCACAGGGAGGTCAACTGGCATTCTCCCATGGCCATCATAACATGCCTATCCCCTTCAAGCCTGTGTCTTCCCCTGCACCCCCTTTTCTGTCTTTAGCAATTGGCCTGGTGTTGCACGATTGGAGGCAGGGCTGGATTAGGGGATCTGAAATGAATTGGAGATCTTTGCTTCAGAAGGGAGTGCCATAAAGCCATTGACATTGGTTCTTCTTGAAGTCTTGCTTTGTGGGCGGGAATGGGAATGGGGGGGGGGTAGGGGTGCAGTCTCTTCCACTTCCATCTTGGAATCCATTTTCTTTTCACTTCGAGGGGTAGGTGGGGGATTGACTTCCAGTCATGGCTTGATGCTGACGGTGGTCATCCTTATGGTTGGCAATGAGCCTGTACTGGCATGGGCTCCCTACCCCTGAGATGGTTTCCTGACAATCGGACCTTGCATTTAGACCTTACAAGACAGAGGTTCCATTTCCTCTGGTATAATTCCCAGGATTCAACCAAGGCCATTCCTGAAGTTCTTCGCCTGGACTAGCTCACCAATTTTGAACAGTTTTTCTGTTCTTGCAGAATTATAGCTCTTTTTCCAGTTCTTTGTTGGGAATCCACCCTCTCTGCCAGATTTGGGAACATTATGGTCCATCTCATTAACAACTCCAATGGAGTGATTCCTGTCTTTGTGTGAGGGGTAGTCCTGTAGTCAAGTAAAATTTCACCATATTGGTTTCTGCAGGTTGCTTTTTCATACTGAGTTTAAAAGCCTGTACTGCTTGTTCAACCAAACCATTCGATGTTGGATGATATAGTGCCATCCAAACGTGTTTGAATCCATTTGAAAATATAAAAGTCTGAAAAATGTTGCTACCAGAGGCAATGCCATTGTCAAGTATCTTCACGTATCCCATGCATGCTATCATAGTTTCTCAATAGTAGTTTGGGAATTGGTGGAATCCATGCAATGTATCTCCAACCATTTGGAGTGTGCAAGGACCACAATTAAGAGCATGGCCCAGCAAAGTCTGCATGCACTCTCACCCAGGACCTATCAGGCTATTCTCTTGGATGTAGGGAAGTTGAGGGGGGTTGTTTTTTATTCTCTTAGCACAGCTAACACTGTTTAACCAAGTCGGTAATGTCTGCATCAAGGCCAATCCACCATACGTAGCTCCTGGCTAGCATTTTTACTATCAAAATCCCAGGGTGGCTATGATGTACATCCGTAAATATTTGACGTCATCCTACGTGAGAGACAACTATGTGGGAACCACAAATGATTATTCCATCCTCAACATTGAGCTTAGTTTTCTTCGTCCAGATGGTTTAATCCATCTCAGGGTTGAATTAAAGCCCCATGTAATATCATGTTTCTTAATTTAGGGAGGACTGTGTCCTTTTACATCCAGGCCTTGATTTGCAGACACTGGCATAGTGTTTAAAAACTTGTCATCACAACCTCTGGCAGTGAAGCTGGGCTTATGGACAATGGCAAACAACTCAATGCATCAGTGTTAACTATCCAGTCCTAGGACGATGCTCTAGGAGGTATTCATAAAGTGCTGGAAACAAGACCCAGTGCTGTATTAGGGCAGAGGCAATGGCAGTACTGCTTTTTCTTATTTAAAAGATCCTAGCAATGATTGATCATCAGTGACTGTGATTAAGCATCTACTGTTGACTTACTGTTGTAATTTTGTAATGCCAAACACAACTGTTTAGCTCACGTTCTCAATCTAGGAATACCTCTGCTCAGCGTCCAAGAGGTTCCTCGATGCTTACGTAACAGGCTTCTCTGTTATATTCTCTAGTGATGTGTCAGTTTTTTTAAATTAATTCATGAGACATGTACATCCCTGTCTGTCCATCATTTATTGCCCATTCCTAATTGCCCTTAGGGAGCAGTTAAGAGTCAATTCAATTGCTGTGGGATCCGGATCACATGTAGTCCAGACCAGTAAAGGCAGCACGTTTCCTTCCCGAGAGGACATTATTGAACTAAGCAGGTTTTTCCAACAATCAATGATAGTTTCAAGGTCATCAGTAGATTCTTAACTTCAGGTTTTTTTTATTGAATTCAAATTCCACTATCTGTTTTGGCGGGATTTGAACCCCGGTCCCCAGATCATTAGCTGAGTTTCTAAATTAATAGTATTGTGATAATACCTCTAGGCCATCTCCTCCCAGCTCCATAAGGGGAGGAATCACATGTCAAGATAGGCTCCTTTTTGGGGTAAAAAATGGATCAGCAAATGAGAGAACAAAAGCTACTGTTTAACATTGTTGAAAGCCTCCAGCTGTGGTGTCCACAAGTCCACCTTTGATGTTTCCATAGTGGAGCATGCAAGACAGCCAGCAAAGAAGCTAAATTAGGAATTAACTTCCAGTAATAATTCATTAACCCCAGGAAGGATTTCAATTCCATGAAGTTCCTTGAAGTTGGCACCTCCTTAATGGCCCTTACCTTGTCTTCAATTGGATGAAGGCCTTTGCCATCCACCCAGTATCCCAAATAGATCATGGCACTTGCTTGGAACACACATTTTTCCATTTTCAGGCATACCCCAACCTTCTAAAATTATTATAAGACCTCTTCCAGGTTCATTAGGTGTGCGCGTTCCGAAGTTCCTGTGACCAAGACATCATCCAGATACACTGAGGTAATCATAGAATCATAGAACCCTACAGTGCAAAAAGAGGTCCTTCGGCCCATCAAGTCTGCATCGAACACAATCCCACCCAGGCCCTATCCCCATATCACTATATATTATATCCACTAATCCCTCTAATTTACACATCCCTGGACACTAATGGGCAATTTCTTAGCATGGTCAATCAACTGATGGCTTCATACGGTCAGCCTGAAGGTCTCCAGCTAGTTCAGTTAGAGTGATACAAAATGTAGGGCAAGGAATTCTGAGTATAACCATTAGAAAAATCTGCCAATATCTGCAGTGAGTTTAAATGTATGATGAATGTCTCCACTGGTAATTTCAGTTTAGCAGTATCTTTCAGCTTTGTACTTTGATGAATGAGTTCTGGCAAAATGTGCCACTTAAACAGTGGCACACTTTCTCAAGATCAGATGGAAAGGTGAAAGTCATGAATTTCATGTGGGAGTATCATCACATTCTAATGTTGTCATTTCCGTGTGTCTGCCACCTGGAACATGGACACGTTTTCAAAGTGCTCTGAAACTGAACAGAATTTAAGTTCCGATGTTTCTGAAAACAACAGAAATTCCGAGTCTGACAGGAGTGATATTGACGAGCATTATCCTTTCTCCGGTCCATGATTTAGATCTGCAAGTGGCTCACTTCCCTGATGTACGCGAAACACAAATTATAGTTTCAACCAATCACATTGTTCAATTTGCTTTCCCAAAAAAGGTTCCAAAAATCACAGTAACATTCAGTTTCTGGTGAAAGTGGAGCCATATAACAAAATTAAAGCATTAAAACTTTAATAATTCATTCTTTTATTCTTCAACCAACCTATAAAACTCATCTTTTAACATTAAACTTTTTTTTACATGAAATTTCTGTTTTTAGTCAAGTTCAATTATTTTGTCATTCTTCATTATCAGGTATTTTCTCCAGATGGCTGTTTTTGCCTCCAATTTAAAATTGGTTGGTCTGTATAAGTGCAAATCAAAACAAGTATTCCTGCTCAATCATAGCTGTGCTACTTCTAGACAGCCATTACTAAGTATGGACACCACTCAGTAGTGCAACTGTTGGTGAGAAACCTATGCATGGCAATCAGTGCCTAGAACAACAAACACGATGTTTGGAACTGTGGAAGTGAAGGAGGTGGAATTACTTGTTAAATTGTGATGATTCAAAAATCACAGGAGCAAGCTATTGGGTGGAATTTTCCAAAAATATGGGGATGAAGTGTCAGATTTTAACTGAAAACTGGTATGTTTCTCCCTGGAGAAACAGACAGGTTTTCTCTCCAGGTTGTTTGACATTTTGTCAAAGGTAAAGCAAGTAGGCATATTTTACACCATCACTCACGAGGGGCAGAGCCTAATGACACCAGCAAAACCAACTCCACAGAGATTGCAGTGCCATATTTAGAAGACGCCCCAATCTCAAATTAAAGTTAAAGACCACCCCCCATTCCATGGACTTTAGACTCCCAACAGGGAACACCACCAACAGATGACTATACAGGGGCAACATTCCCCTCTCCCACCACTTACTGAATGGATTACCCATTCCCCCACACCATGCAGGCATCAGATTGACCCACCCTCATTTCCCCCATCACCACCTCCCCTGCCCAGTTCCCAATGCAATACAGGCTTCACCTTTTCCTCCCTACCATCATTGCCCCACCTCATCCCAAATAATGGGAAGCCCCCCAGGATCAGAAATCAAGGGAATAGGTGGAGTTGGGGTGTTTGTTATTAAAAAATAAAGAGGTAACTTGTTTAGAAAGGAGGAGTCTCTCTTATTCCTCTTGACCCGATCAAGAGAAACAAGTACTGTAAGGACACCTACAAACAGTGCTATAAAAACACCTTCTTAATAGGTCCAGTTCTTCTCTCTTCCTTTTGTCTACCAGGTTTCTTGAGCTCTGCAGCCTTTGGTCTCCATGGGTTAGTAATAAAAAGAAATCATTAGAATGGAAGAACATAGCTTTCTTAAAATATATTGCAGACTGACCTGCTTCCTGGGAGTGAGTTGATTGCCCATATCCCTCTGTAAGCATTGTCATAATAATGAAGGAAAAACCAAATCATGTCCTAAATCATTGAACTTTAAATAGGACCGGTGAGTTTTCAAAGAAAGGTACACAACCCAAAGATGGCTGAAGATATAAAGGCTGTTACTGGCTGAACTGCATGTGGGTGATTCCCTAAGAGACGATGTTTCCAGAAAGATACTTGTAGAGCATCCAGAAACTATTTGCCATCTCTGTGGAAACAATGGAACATCATAGGAGATGAAATCAAGAGATATCCTGTGCATAATGTCCAGGTGAATTTGCAGATTTTGCCTTCCAGGAATATATGAAAACTGAGATAAAACCAGCTGAAAAGCTGGCTCCAACACGTGTCTGTGAATCAGCACTGAAGGTATCAGGGAGTGTGTGATGCAAATGCAAAAAGACAGCCAGCAGCCGCAGTACCCCTTCACTGTCTGCACATTCTCCCCATGTCTATGTGGTTTTCCTCCAGGTACTCCAGTTTCCTCCCACAGTCCAAAAGATGTGCTGCTTAAATACATTGGCTATGCTGAAATCTCCCTCAGTGCAACCAAAAAGATGCCAGGTGTGGCACCTGACAGATTTTCACAGTGACATCATTGAAGTGTTAATGTAAGCCTACTTGTGAAACTAATAAATAAACTAATGTTACCATGTTATAATCAGAACAAATGATTTTTGATCTTTCTCTCCAGATATTATCCTTCTCTCCTTTAAATGTTATCACGTCTCTCCTCAAAAAACAACCCTTAATGGGGAGAATGTGCACACTCTGCACAGACAGTGAAAGAAGCTGGAAATTGAACTCAGATCCTGGTGCTAAACACTGTGTCACCAATGTCTGAATCTATTCTAATGGCTGTTTCTTTTTATGTAGTGCAGTAACAATATTTAATTCATATGTTCCAAAAATATAGTATCAATGCAATATTTTACATTGAGGGATTTCAATGATCACAGCAGCAAAGTGGTTAGCGCTACTTCCTCACAGTACCAGGGAACTGGGTTTGATTCCCAGTTTGGGTCAGTGTCTGTGTGGAGTTTGTACATTCTCTCCATGTTTGCATGGGTTTCCTCCGCATGCTTCGGTTTCCTCCCACAAACTAAAAAATGTGCTTCTTTGATGAATTGACCCAAACAGGTGCCAGAGTGTGGCAACTAGGGAAATTTCACAGTAATTTATTGCAGTGTGGATGTAAGCCTTACTTGTGACTAATATATAAACATTTAACTTTAACTTTGAAGCTGATAAAACACTTTATTCATTCTATTGGCAAAAATGAGAGTTTCCATTACACAACCGGTAAAGTAATCCTTATTAAGCAGAAGCAGCTCTGATGAGTTTCCAAGACAGATTCAGTGGTGACTATTAAACAACATTGCTCTTTAATCCATGACTTACTACTGCTATGTTTTTAGTAAGGTATGAATTGTGTAATAACACTTTTATTGTTGATTAAAGAAATTAATTCAGAGAAAAACAAAATGCTATAGACCATGGAATAAGTAACAGAATAAAAAACAAGGGGGCAATAAGCTGTCTCTTAAACTAAGATGCCTGAGGAGCGATAAAAATCAACACTTGGGTCTCACTGACATCCTTGTGTGAACTGCACAGCTGGTTGTGTCTGTACAAGCAATTTGCCTAAGAGATAGTGTTGAGCTCACGGCACTGATTGTTAGGAAAATCCTAGAGGTGATCAATTTGAATGGGCAGAGGAAGGAAATCAATATTTTAATTTACCTTTCTTTGGTGGCATCACTCTGAAGAATTGGGGTATGCTATGTGGCTCCACTCCACTCAGATGAATTTATCAATGGGGTTCTTCAAGCACTACATGTTAAACATTTGTATATTTAAACAGTCTAATGCCTGGTTAAAATAGCAGTCAGGTTCTTAAGAAGAAGACTCCATGAATTTAGCAGTCAATGCATGTTTTAGCCTATTGGGCACAGGCAGTTCCACTTCTAAATTAGTATCCATTCTTCTATGCTACATACATATCAGATATCTATTCAACCATCCTCTGCTGTTCACATATCTGAGAAGCATGCACCAGTTTCGGGCAACTGCTTATCCATCCTTCTGCGATTAATATGCTCAAGAGGCATGGACGAGGTAAAATATCTGCTTACCCACCCTTCTGACAAAATCATGAAGACTTTGTAACATCCAAAACACAAAAGTCCATTGGCTGAAAACATTACAGTCAGAAAGCTGCACACATGGTTAAAAAAAAAAATGAATAAATCTCCAAATGTACTGATTATTTATTTTTAACACACATAAGCAAGCATCTGTGTAAATATTAGATTAACTTTGATTAAATTAATACTAAGTGGATGATGACCTTTTTAGGGTTGTCCATTATTCTTCATTGGGTATGTGGAATGCAGTTGCTAAAAATAATACACAGTAATGTAGTTAAATGCAAGGTCACCTTGGTAACAAACATTTAGGGAATGAATTTCCTCTCTGTGTTGGAGTTTGTGCTATACTGAGTATATATTGGCACCGAGACCAGAGCATGATGAGAATTATGCTCACCAACTTCCCACTGGGCTGAATCTCCTTGATTAGTTCTAATTACATATGATTCTGGGAATCTGCCAAGGGAAGAAATGCAGGATGGGAGGAGATTACAAAGAAAATAGAAGGGAAATGAGTAAACAATCCCATTTGGATAGACATCAAAAGCTTCCCTACTGATCAACTACTGAAACTAATGGTCTGGGTCACAGGTTATTCTGAAATTGCTTTTCATTCTTCACTCCCCAAGTACCATGTTTCCAGTATGACAATTTTGCTGACACTCGAGTTTTCTATCCAATAGCTGGATCAAGTGAAATCTAAGCACAACTCAAGACTTGGCAGGGTAAGGGAACATTGAAACAAGTGGGCTGTTCACTTTGGTCCCAGATGTCCTGTTACCCTCACTGCAACATTATCAGCTTACACTTGCAACAATTTGTAGCACAACCAATAAATACCTAAACTTGCAAGGGAAATTATAATTAATGGCCAGTGACGTTATATGCCCTGGTACAGCAAAATTTGGCCCTGTATATCTGCTTGCCATTAAAACTCGATATCCTTTCCAGTGTAACCCTGCCATTATCTTTGTTTAGTTGAACTTTCCCTGATGAGTTTATGGGGATATCAAGACCAGAGGAGTAAGTGGGAAGGTCTCCTTATGTCGGGAGTTCTTGTTTTCTGGTCTTCGCTGAGATAATTGAGGAGTACCTACCAACAACCAGTGGAAGTGGGGCTCACCCAAGTCAGGAACCCTGAAGATTTTGTTTTTAAAAGCTAACTTTAAATTGTTCTTCCTACAAAGAGAATGATAGAAGGCAACTTGTGGATATCGCTGAGGGGAGATATTGGTCAGCCTGAGGCCAGACTCAGCAGCCTCTTCAGCAGATGTGCTTAGTCGATGCATTTCCTCATTCTGCTGGCCTGTAGTGATGGGCACATGAGGTTACCTCCTTATAATGTTATAAAGTCCAATCAAGGCAGCCCTTATTGGCATATCACTATAGTTTTTTTTTAAATTCATTGATGGGTCATGGGCATTTCTGGCTCGCCAGCATTTATTGCCCATCCCTAGTTGCCCTTAAGAAGGTGGTAGTGAGCTGCATCTTGAGTAATTGATACAACTGAGTGGCTTGCTAGACCATTTCAGAGCTCATTTGAGAATCAACCACATTGCTGAATCTCTGGAGTCACATGTAGACCAGACCAGGTAAGGACAGCAAATTTTCTTCCCCAAGAGATATTAGTGAACCACGTGGGTCTTTTTTTCAGAAAATCAGCAATGGTTTCATGGTCGTCAGTAGATTCTTAATTCCAGATTTTTTTAGACTTCTAATGCCACCATCTGTCATGGTGGGATTTGAATTCAGGTCTCCAAAATATGGGCTGACTTTCTTGATTAACAGCCTAGTGATAATACCATCAGGCCACTAGTTACATGGGATGCACCCATCATGAATTTCTGGGGATCTCATATATTCCCTATGTAAATCATCTACAGTTAAATAGCCCATGTGGGTTTTATCAGTAACTAACAACTGCCAGGAAAAATGTATTTGATGAAGGAGTCCATGTACAATACAAAGTGTATGCTTACGATAAACAATATGAGAATTATTTAACATATTGAGAAAGGTGCAAAAAAGAGCAAAGTGAAACAAGGAAGAAATATAAAGGAGTAATCAAATTGTTAGGAATAAAATTATTTCCTGCAGTCAGGAATACAGCAGTGCTATCGACAAAAGGGTAATTCACAAGTTTGCAATATAATTTCCAAGGAGACAGATTTACAATCTCAGTTAGCCAAAGTGGTGATGCTTCAACACCAAAAAAGAATAAAATAATTGGAAGTAGAAATAATTGGATTTAAAATGGACGATCAATTATAAAGAGAAAGTAGCAAAATTGGAAGACATACATTAATATATTTACTAAATTAATTTCAAAGCCAAGAAATCAGCCTCTGCAACACCCATTTTATTGCGAAGATGCTGTTCATACATTCCTGTTGGAATTAAATCATTCATGATATTGGGAAAGGATAAAAAAAGATGCATCTGTTAACCATGCCAGAAACGGCATTAGTTTAGTTACTTAATGCTGACTGCACTACAGGATCCCAAATCTAAGGATTGCCTCCTAGTTTCATCCAAAAAGGTAAGTAGCATATCTGATCCCAAACCCTAGCCTTTCATTTCCCTAGCCTCGAGCTTGGCCCCAAAACCTATTTAACTGAGGGTACAAAGAACAAAGAACAAAACACCATGGGAAACAGGCCCTTTGGCCCTACGAGCCCGCGCCACCACCCCGATGTTCCCACCTCTATCCGAGATCCCCGTCCATGTTTATAGATCTGTGGATTAAAAACCAAATTTGAAACAATTTAGGGAGAATTTGTTTTGCCAATTAGCCTAAGAGCACATCTTTGGGATGTGGGAGGAAACCGGAGTGCCCGGAGAAAACCCAGGCAAGCACGGGGAGAATGCGCAAACTCTCACAGACACAGGCCCAAATCCATGTGTCTGCACAGCACAGCGATAGTCACTGAGCTGTCGTGTTGCCCAACAAACGGTTCAGGTCAAGCATACACTAACGACGTGAAGCACAAGGATACTCTCGAAAAAGATCCAAGAGTAGCCCTCTCACGACCCATCACATGTATGCCCCTCGTTAGACAACAAGGTGGACCAAAGCACCTGCAAGATAAAAACAAGTACATCAACATCATCATCTATTTACACACTTCTCAGGGACTCCCAAGGCTCATGATCCCTATTTTAAATCAGTTTTCTATAACCCTCCATTCCCATTCTGTTCACGTGCCCATCTAAGTATTTCTTAAATAACTGCAGAGTACCTGCCTCCACCACTTTACTTGGCAGTGCATTCTATACCCCCACCACCCTCTGTGTTAAAAAACTCCCTCTAGCATCCAAATTATACCTTATCCCCCCCCTCACCCTAAGCCCGTGACCCCCTCGTGCTATTAGAGTCCATCCTAGGAAAAAGCTTACCACTCTACTCTATCTATACCCCTCATAATCTTATACACCTCTATTAGATCTCCTCTAAGTCTATGTCTTTCTAAGAAAAACAGCCCCAATTTGCCTAACCTCTCCTCGTAACTCAGACCTTCCATACCAGGCAGCATCCTGGTAAATCTCCTCTACACTCTCTCCAGAGAGTCTCCATGTCCTTCTGGTGGTAGGGTGACCAGAACTGGACGCAGTATTCCAAATGAAGTCTAACTAATGTTTTATACAACTGCAACATTAAAGGCCAGCTCTTGTACTCTATACCCCTTCCTATAAAGGCTAACATACTATATGCTTTCTTCACAACCTTCTCCACTTGCTCTGCCACCTTCAGAGACTTGTTCACCTGCACCCCCAGGTCCCTCTGCATTTCTATACTCTTAATAGATCTACCCTTTATCATATACCTCCCCTTTACATTCTTTCTCCCAAAATTCATCACCTCACATTTATCAGGATTGAATTCCATCTACCATCTGTCTGTCCAAGCTACCAGCCTATGTCCTGCTGCATCACCTGACAATGCTCCTCACTATCCGCAAGTCCAGCCATCTTTGTATCATCGGCAAACTTGCTGATTCATTCCACTTACTCCCTCTTTCAAGTCATTTAAATATATTACAAATAGAAGAGGTCCCAGTACTGAGCCCTGCGGCACACCACTAGTGACCGACCTCCAGCTAGAAAAACACCCTTCCATTATTACTTCTGTCTCCTATTACTAAGCCAGTTACTTATCCATCTAGCTACCTGTCCTTGTATCCCATTAGTCTTGACCTTCTCAACTAACCTCCCATGAGGGACTTTGTCAAACGCCTTATTAAAATCCATATAGACGACATCAACAGCTCATCCTTCGTCCACTGTTTTTGTCACCTCCTCAAAAAAATTCTACCAGATTTGTAAGGCACGACCTCCCCTTAACAAATCCATGCTGCGTATCCCTAATCAGATCGCAACGCTCTAAGTGCCTATACATCCTATCTCTAAGGATCCCCTCCAACAGCTTCCCTACCACTGACGTCAAACTCACCGGCCTATAATTTCTAGGGTTATCCCTACTACCCTTTTTAAACAACGGTACAACATTAGCTATTCTCCAGTCCTCTGGGACCTCACCTGTGTCCAAAGAAGAGACAAAGATTTGCATCAGAGGCCCAGCAATTTTACCGAGCACCTCCCTAAGCAGCCTGGGATAAATGCCATCAGGCCCCGGAGATTTATCAGTTTTAATGCTACCTAGAAGTTTAGACACTTCCTCCCTCAGTATGGATATTTCCCCCAACTGGTCCATAGCTCCCTCAGAGACAGAAGCTGTCAACAAGCCCCTCTCCTTCGTGAATACCAACACAAAGTATTCATTCAGGATCTCCGCCATTCCCTCGGGCTCTAAGCACAGTTCCCATCCTCTGTCCCTAAGAGGTCCAATTTTTCCTCTAACCACCCTTTTATTCCTAACATAGGAGTAAAAAGCCTTAGGATTAAGGAAAATCCAATCCGCCAAAATCATTTCATGCCCCCTTTTTGCCCTTCTAACTCCCCGTTTGAGCTCCCTCCTACTCTGTCTATATTCCTCCAATGCTGTCTCCGTTCCCAGCTGCTTTGACTTATCATACGCTTCTTTTTTCTTCCTAACCAAGTCCTCAATATCCCTAGTAATCCACGGTTCTCTAATCCTACCTATCTTTCCTCTTGGCTAGCACATATTTATCTTACAACATTTTCAGTATTCCCTTGAAAAAGAGTCCCACATGCCTAGCGTGGACTTACCCTCAAACAACTGTTCCCAATCAGTTTCCACAAGTTCTTGACTAATCCGACCGTAGTTAGCCTTCCCCCAATTCAGCACCCTGCCCCTAGGGCAACAGGCATCCTTTTCCATCTCTATCCTAAAGTAGACAGAATTGTGGTCACTGTTAGCCACATGTTCCCCTACTACAACATCAACCACCTGCCCTGGCTCATTAGCTGAAACACAAGCTGTAGCCCTGTCCTGGTCTTCTCTTCATTGGCCCTCTCCTCTCACTTCACCAGATCCATTTAAATGAAGTCTGAGATATCATGTCTGGGGGAAGCTATGGGCCTTATATTCATGTGCAGGGAGCATGATACATGCTCAAATGTTCAGGCTTAAGTTTCTTCCTTCTTGATATTTATTCAAAGCTAATTGTCACCAATTAGTTACATGCTTCAGGAAATGCTGGATTTTTTTTTTCTAAACTAAGTGCTGCTTTTAAATTTTGGAAATAGGTTAATTAGTTGAACAAGTTCCCTGCCACAAGGATTTTAATTTGGTGAGAAAAGTTAGAGCCCATTAACCAGAATTACTTTAAGAAATCATTTTGCTTGTCAATTTGCCTGAGATAAGTCAAGAGTCATGCAATTGAGATTAAATGAACTACTATTCACTAATGATGATGAATGTTCCTCTCTATGATAATATGTTGAGTGAACCAGGCCCTAATGAGTGACTCCAATCAAATCTGCCAAATATGTTTGTTCACCAAATGCTACTGGGTATTGGCCACATCATTTATCAAATGTAGCACCCATAAGCATGTATTACCAGACAAGCCAAGTGCTAATTTCAGTTTTGTGCAGAGCTGGAAAATTAAAGTATTGTTCATATGTCACATCTAATAACAGTTCCAAAGTCCTTGGGGTAAGTCATTGGAGCCAGATCTGAAACTCCAGTACAAATCTTAACCTGAGGTGCGCTTATGATACAATTTATATTGGTACTTGGGGAAGAGTAACGTTTTCTGTAGAACTGGCAAATTAGCTGGATTTTGCTGTATTGCAAATCTGTGCCCTGAGGCACATTATAGTTCAATATGCTGATTAAAATAGGGCAGATGAAGGGTTTAAGTTTTATTTCCTTCCAAGTAATGATGGCAGGATGGTGCCAAGAGTGCACAGACATAATAAAACAATTGGTCTTCTGGAACATTTTGAACATAATTTTAAATTTTTTAACTGTTAGCAAAGAGCTGCCTGTCATTGCAGCTCTTTGTTAACATAAAAAATTAACCAGTATTAAAACTAAATGCATGCAGAAAGCTCCACTTTACAATAAAGCCGCATGGATCCAAGCAACACATCTCACATCTGCCAGGTCTAATTCATCCATAATATTGCAAGTTCTATTTTGAAACCGGTAAGGTGCCCAGTTCTTAAGATACATCTCTTGAATGATCACTGTTTAAAAATAACAACGTAACCGTGTGACAAGCACAATGCCATACTTATATTTGCAAAATTGGTAAAACTACTTAAATGAATTAAAAAACAAACATAAGGCAATATATAGTTATTGAAAGAGGTATCTTGTAATTAGGTTAAAGTGCATACAATGCATAATTCCCATCTATTGCACTGCTTCAACTGAAAGATTACTGAGAACAACTCTGGAATGATGCAAGTTTGAGCAGCATTTAATATATGTTCAATTAAATAAACTCTTTTCAAGGTTAAAGCCACTTAGTTAATTAGTTAAGTCAGTTAGCTAAATTAAGTTCAATAAGTTTCACCTGTTTTATTTTACTTTCCAATTCCTCGTTTGCTCAGACAAATGCTTCCGTGTATAACTAGAATTTAACTTGTCCTTGCAAATAAAAAGTAAAGCAATCTAGAAGATGTGCTTTTATTGATAGGAAAAATTAAACATTTCTTTGAATGTTTATATGTTGGACATCAATATTTTTACATATTGGTGACTGATTGGACTAGATTTATTTCTTTGTTTCATATATTTAAAACATATTAGGCATTAGGATTCTCCCCAGATAATTGCTGTCCCCAATGGGAAAACTGGTGAGATTCTAGCTGGGAGGGTTGGTGTGTTTCAGTTCACAATTCAGCCTCTTTTCAAAATTTCTTTGGAGCCTGGAAGGATTGTCAGAGAATTCTCTTAATATTAGAATTATTTTTGGGGTGATGACCAAAGGATGCTCCCAAGGAGAGGATGCTCTCTCTTTAGAGATTGGGGCATCTTGATCTCCAGGAAAACCATTCTCCAGTTAAGACCACCCCCTGGCTTGCTGGCATCAGACCTCTCCCCACCTGCTGGTACCATCAACCCACTCCCCCCATTAAGTCAGCAAACCCGGTATGGGGTCACTGAAAATTCCCCTCTTCTAGGCTCCCCCTTATCCACTTCTTTCCAATGCCAGCCTGGAAATGGCAGTGCCAACCTGTCAATACCACAATGACAATGCTAGGGTGCCAGAAGCAGTGCCAATGCATTACCCAGCCATTTCCCTAACAGCTTGAGGACATCAGTAATCTCCAAGACAACATCCACTCCCTCCCCAAACCTCATCTAGTGTGGCCATCATGGATGGTTTCCATTTTTGTAAACCAGTAGTGATTGGTGCCAGATTCCCGCTGCCCCCAAGGTTTGGAAAATCCCAAGATGACTTTAAAATGAAATAGGTGACATAGCATATTTACTTGAGATTTAAATATACAAAATATACATTTCCTCACTCTGCATGGGGATTGGTCTGAGCTGGAGGGAGACAAGTGATTGGGGAGAAGTGGGGAAAGGAGTGTTATGCTAGGAGGTCTGTCTCCCATCGGGGGGCCGATCAGCTGGAGGGCATCGGCAGAGTTGGTGTGGTCTGCTGTGGTGGCAGAGATGGGGAATGAGGGGAAGTGGGCTGGACATTAGGGTGCTCCTGGACGGGAGTGGTCAGGGTGGCCCGGGAATTGTCAGGGGGATCATGGTCGGGCCGTTGGGGGAGGGGGGTTCCTGGACTGGCTAGTGATTGAGCTGGCCAGTAAGTGGGGAGATTGACAGATTGGGGCCATTGCACATATGCAGAGTTCTGGAGCTGTCGGTCTCTGATGCCAATAGGCCTCATCCTCTGGGTTTTTAATGATATTCACAATTATGACATCTGCAGTGTGCAGAGTGCGGAGATTCGGTCTGAAGGTGCACTGAAAAAATAGTCGTGATCTGGACCAGCTTTCTCACCAATTCAACTCTTTTGGAAGAATTGTCCTAACATTGATCTCTAAATTAGACTTGCAGGATTGGTGAATAGAAAATACATGTTTAGAATAACAGAAAAGTAAACTTTTTTGAATCAACTTGAAATGAAAATATGTCACAGAATGCATTTTACTTTTTATAAACTGTATATATCTTGATTCAGGAAACTATCTGAAGTACATTATTGTTTGATGAATAATTGTTGCAGAATTGTCTGGAGATAAACAGGTAATTTTGTGCATAAGCTTGTGCCAGGGTTTTTATTTCTGAGTCATCTAGTCTATTTCTTCTCCTGCTCGGTCTCCAAACTGATTAATATTCATTTTGTAAGCCGTTAGTAATTCCTTTTTAAAATAATTTAAAGAATCGGCTTCAACAACAGTTTATGGCAGAGAATTTCACATTCTAATTATCCTCTGTGCAAAGGTATTTTCTATCCTTCCATTTTCATTTGTCTTGAGATTATCTTAAGTTTATATTCTCATTCCCATCCCTTTGACTACTGGAAATCATTTATTATCTTATAATAACCTTTCATAATCAAGAACACCTTAATCAGGTCACCTTTTAACTTTCTCAACTCCACAAAAATTACATTATCAAGTGTATTTTCATAACTGTAACTCTTCATTCTTGCTAAGTCTCAGTCACAGAGTAGTAGGCTGGAATTTTATATCCAATGCTCAGATGCCTGCCTGACCCAGAAGAGTGCAAAATAGCATGAAAAGATTTCGGGCACGCAGCCCGGTGTTATTGGTCAGCAGGTACAAGCACAAGTCGAATGTGCACCTGCTAACAATTAAGAAGACAATTTAAACAACTTAAACATGGATTAACCTGGATTTTACATTAGCTGGGCGAATATTAGATCAGTACACTGCCAATTCAGGCCACAGCCAATTCATTTTTGCCAATGTCTCATCCAAGGATGAAATAGAGGCAGGTGCAAAGGCGGGCTGAATTTGT
This sequence comes from Sphyrna mokarran, assembly GCA_024679065.1. Lineage (NCBI taxonomy): Eukaryota > Metazoa > Chordata > Chondrichthyes > Carcharhiniformes > Carcharhinidae > Sphyrna > Sphyrna mokarran. The sequence continues at coordinate 85,672,288 of JAGIQG010000005.1, read as the reverse complement.
AGCAGTTAGTTAGAGTTTGGTGTGGGCTTATACTAGAGTTTTGTGAATGTTTCCTCTGCTTTCTTTTGATATTTGTGCATATCATGTGGACTTTTCAGGAGGTTTCTGTCACCCAACCCTTTGCTGACAGTGGCATTGTCTTGTTGGCCTCAATGACCTTGATGGACATCCTCTGGTCATCAGGTCCTGACACAGTAAGAGGTCTGACAACACCAGTTTTAAATCCAACCGATTTATTTGATAGTAAACTTGCAAGCTTGCAAGCTTTCGGCTTTATGGCCTTCATCAGGCAAATGAGGTGTTCTGGTCTGCAATAGCAAATAAATCGGTTGGATTTAAAACTGGTGTTGTCAGACCTCTTACTGTGTTTACCCCAGTCCAACGCCGGCATTTCTACATCATCAGGTCCTGAGCAGGGGTTCCACCTGAGAATGGGTGCTCAACAACATTACTGGACCCTCCTTAGTCATTGTGGACTTTGAGGATGGTATGGTGACTAGCAGAGAGATGGAGCACCTGCTATCCTCATCTGGGGCGCCATGAGAAAAGCCCACAAATGACAGGCAGCTTGTCTGCCAACATGAGATATGTCTCTATCTTCCTGTTCACCATTGATGGATGGATCTCAGCTGAGAGATTGGGTGCCATACCCACCTCTCGCATTGACCTCCCAAAGTTATTGCCTTTGTCAGAGCTTATAGGTCTGACAGCAACCCTAGGAATTCATAAGTCTGTTCCTGAAGCGGTTTTTCCATGAGAATTGCCTCTATCTCAATGTAAGAGGCTGTTTACTCAGTGCTCAGCGTCAACAAAGTTCCCACATTCTGCATGGGTATCTCAATAACACATTCTATAGCACAAAGATCTTCAATGATCTCCACTAGATCTCCTCCACATCCTGGAGAGAGTGTGTGTGTGACACAGGTACATCTGCAGTGCGTGCCTGCTTTGGTGTTAATGGAGATTCTTGGGGGTCCTGGTTGGTTTTGGAGAATGATTTCCTCCCTCTGATGTGCCAGTCAGTCAGGACCATTTACTCATCATACAGTCACTATCCACAGCCTATGTCCAAGTGCAAGCACTATCAATGGCATCACAGTGCTTACTGATTGGTGAATCACTGTTTCTCAGAAGTCCTCATGAGGGAAAGGATTACTTTGTTTTGACTTCCACCTGTCCAGCTTCTGGCCACTGGAATCTTACCTTCCTCAGAAATTCCAGCATTTCTGTCACTCAGGAGCTTAGTCATATTCCAGCTCCAGGGCTCCTAAGCTATGAACTGTGGGAATAGCCAGGTTTGCCATTCCACCACCAATGGCTGATCAGTCTTCAGTGTTGTGGCTATGTTTCTCCTGTAAGTGTAACACTCCATTCAGTAGTCAACCCGCTACCTCCAAGACTAAGCTTGTGGTTCCCCCTGCCCCTTCACATCCACAAACCATTTGGATGTTCCCAACACAAGGCTTCTGATCTTCTCTCCCAGTCTGAACACACATGAACATGTGTTCATGTGTGATCTGAGATTCTGAATCCTACACCCAATATGCAGCCTTCCACAGTTCTCTACTCTGGACCATGCCAACTCATTACTCACATTTGCTAAGCGCAGAAGATCATTGAATACTTTACGGTGCCAAATCCATGTGCGATGGACCAAGTCATGCCCACCAACTGCAGCAGCCATTTCTGCCCAGGCATTCTGTCCTGTCCTCCCATGACTTTAGGTTCTTCCACCTGGCACTCACCACTCCACAAGAACATGGAGATAGTCAACAGAGAAATGGATGGCTTAATGCCCATCTGAGATGTCTTCCTGCCTAAACTGTCTGTCAGGCGCTGCTGCCATGATGCATATCTTGTTTTGCTTCCTTGGATGCCTTCAGCAGATTGCAGATCCTAACACTCACTTTTAATATCTTGGTAATTACATTTTTAATGTTTTTTAAAAGTTAATTACATTATTCAAGTTGAGAGAGAGGTGATGGGATTTAATTATCTTTGAGACCCAACTGCCTTCCCCTCGACCACAGATATGTTTATAGTTGGGTGGCCTTGGAGGTGGAGCATGTGGTGTCCACCGGCACATTTTAGACTTCCTGTGACCTGTGAACAGCGGCTGAGGTATATCATCACTCATGGGAATAGCACTTTAATTTAATTGGTTGAGGTTCTGTTAAACATTTTATATTAGCTATAGTACTCTAACAGGGAATGTCACCCCTGTTATTTTTGTTTAATTTATTAATTGTTTTATTCAGAAAGAGTATAAATATTGGGTTATTGGGACATTGGGTATAATAGGAGGAGAACTGTGAGACTGAACAAATCAATAAATTCTTGGTTTCACCAATCATCTTGGATTCTATTAACACTTGCTGCATAAAATAGGTTTGTGCTCATATTGGCATTGCTGTTTTTGCCAATCATTGACGCCAACTATATTTCAAGTCTGATTATCATAGAATCCTACAGTGCAGAAGGAGGCCACTCAGCCCATCGAGTCTGCACCAACCACAATCCCACCCTGCCTATTCCCAAACCCCACTTATTTACCCTACCAAGGGGCAATTTAGCATAGCCAATCTACCTAACCCACACATCTTTGGACTGTGGGGGGAAACTGGAGCTTCCGGAAGAAACCATGAAACATGGGGAAAACATATAAACTCCACACAGATAGTGACCAAAGCCAGGAAATGAATGCAGATCTCCTGACGTTATGAGGCAGCAGTGCTAACTGCTGTGCCACTATGCTACCTATTGATGCGCATCTATCTCAAATGTTAACTTGTCTTTCTTCCTACTTTTGAAATATCATCAGATGAGTATTTGTAACATTTTCTGTTTTTAATTTGGATTTATATTTCAGTGATGTTTGGAATGGACAGAATATAAATCTGACAAACTACAAACAGATTTTAGAAGATTTGCATTATGTTTCCATTACTTCATGTAGTCGGTATAGCAAATATTTTGCACATATCTAAGATTTAATTAGCCAACAGAACAACTTTTGGTGGAATACTTTGTAATGCTGTAACTGTAGTAGCGTTAAAAATCAAATAATTTAAAATTTTCTGTTTTGATATTTAAAAACTGGTATTTACTTGGCAGATGGAACTTAATACCGAGAAATGTTTTGACAAAAAGTCAGAAAATAGACACTGAATGGCATAATTCTAAAGAATCTAAAGGAAGGTCTAAAGGACCTGCAAGGTATATGTGCATTGATCTTTGAAGATAGCAGGACATATTGAGAGAATGATTAGCAAAGCATATGGAATCTTGGGTTTTATAAATAGAAACATTGAATGGGATTTTCTTGATGTGCTTGTTTCAAGTCTGGAAAATCCCACCCAATGTCAACAGACTGTTACATGGTCCATGTTCCGCCTGCTATGATTCCTGTGGCAAGTTGGACAAGAAAATTCCACCCATTGAGAACAAAAGCAGGAAAGCAGGGAATCTTTGTAAAACTTTGGTTAGTTTAGAGTATTGCATCCAATGTTGGTCACCACGCTTTAGGAAAGATGTGAAGGTCCTCGAGAGGATACGGAGGAGATCTGCTATGATGATTCCAGAGATGGAGGGTTTCAGTTTCAAGGTTAGGTTGGAAAGGCTGAGACTGTTCTCTTTAGAGCAAAAGAGATTGACGGAGGTATAACAGAGGTGCACAGGATTATTTCAGGCTTAGTTAGTGGAAGCAGAGCAAAGCTCTTCCCAACTGGTGCACAAACACAGGACGCAGATTTATGGTTTTCAGCAAGAGATATAGGGGAAATGTAACACAGAACTTTTACACTCTCAGAGTGGCAATAACCTGGAACTGTTTACAAGGGCAGTGGTTGCAGAAACAATTAATGATTTCAAAAGAAAATTGGATGGGCATTTGAAGGAAATAAACTTGCAGAACTAGGGGGATTGAGAAAAGAGTGGTACTGATTGGATTGCTCTGCAGGGATCCTGCAAGGAATCAATGGGCTGAACAGTCTTTTTCTACACTGTAAATGACTCTATAACTCTCGATGACATTATATCGTATTCTGATCACCTCTACGTTAGGAAATTGGGAAATATATTTTCCACATGCCAGATGAAATAAATGGCCTTTATGAGTAAAAATAATGTTTATTGCTTTTTTTCACAAAACCAGGAAGGAAATCAATGTCATATCTACAAAATATTAGGTAATTTTCCACAACATTGCAACTGGAGTGTAAAACGCTGCTTAGTAAAATGCTGAGGAAAAAGCAGGCAGGGACCATAAAAAAATGTTTAATGAACCCTGTGATATTTGACCATTTAAACTAATAGATAAGCTCGTTCACAATCATGCAATCCTCCCTGCCCAACTTTCCTCTAAGTTGCTATGTGATCTTTATATTCAAGCATGATGAGAAAAAAAATCTCGTGGTCTGTAGGGTCCATTGTTTGTTTGAAACGCCATGATGCTGGGGTTACATTACAAACAAAGCGGGTGAATGTTCACATGATTCTCCCACTCAAGGGAAGTATAGAAATGGTGGAAAAAGTGTGTAGGCATTCATACCCTCTTGTCTGCTGATGCATCAAAATTATGGAGGATAATTGGAAATCCTAAAGAAATTCACCTCCAACGTGCCCCCACACTCTCCACCAGTGAGTTTTATTTCAGGGTGTCATGTGGTTTTAAGAAATAGAGTACCAAGAGGTTCCATGGAATGTAAACAAATGGACTCTTGAATCCAAAGGAGCAATTAGGCATGGTTTGTACAAACGACATACAAAAAAAGTCCACTTTCTTGTTCTGGAGAAATAGCAAGCAGTTCTCCAGCAAGTATATAAAGTAGGCATTTTTACAGAACAATGTTATTTTGCATGGCCTTTTGTTGGAAGCTGCCAGCTGTACAAATTATCTCCTCATTCAGATGTTCCATTACCTCTTGTTTGCTGCTCTCTGCTACTGATAGGAGATACTAACAGAGAACACAGTCCATCACTGGAGAAGAAGCATAATGTTGCAGTGATTGAAATCATTATTCTATTAAAATAGGGAATTTGGAACAAAAATAAATAGCAACCAGAGAATCTAAGTGAAATTAATTGTAACTCACATGGAAATCACATTCCCCTGTTCAATGTTATTAAATCTAGAAATGGTTAATGTGCAAAGAGATTATCAGATTCATTCTCCCTGAAAAAAGGTAGCCTAAAATGAAGTCATTGACTCATAGAATTCCTACAGTACAGAAGAAGGTCATTCAGCCCATCAAGTCTGTACCAAACATAATCCCAACCAGGCCCTACTCTGTAACCCTCACTTACACTGCTAATCCCCTGACAGTAGGGTCAATTTAGCATGCCAATCAACCTAATCCACACATCTTTGGATTGTGAGGAGAAAGTGGAGCACTCGGAAGAAACCTATGCAGACATGGGGAGAACGTGCAGATTCCCCACAGGCAGTGCATTAACCTGGAACCAAAACAGCAGCATTCAAATTGCCTCTTCTTGAAACATAGGTGCAGTGGTGTAAACCATATCTGCTGATAGGATGCTGACTGCAGGTATAATAGAACTTAAGAGGTATTGAGGGGAAGCTTTGAAGACTGCTGCAGGAGATTGCTCCTTGGGACCATATTGGCGGAGTTTTGGAAAAAAATTTACTTTCAGAATTTGTGGTAAATCTCTTTGGACTGTGCTAGCCAAAATAATTTCACCATGGTAACTCCAGCCCAGTATTCTGTATATTTAGGCCCCAGTATTCAACAATGAACTCGGCAGGAGGTCAAAATGAGGAAGAAAGGTCAATTGTGTAGCATCCAGCAGAAAGTAACATAAAACACAGGGTAGAAAGGAATGCCAGGAGACAAATGAGCCCCCATTAACACAGAAACAATAGTAAGAAGAAAATGGCTTCACTGCTATTAAAGTGTCAGTCTTATTCGAAGTGAATGAATCTCTGATCTCGAAGTAAGCATGGAGAACCCTCACGTGCAGGAATACTAATCCAAAAACTTACACAAGTGGAATCTTATGGCCATATTGTGGCAGGGATGAGGCTGGAAAATGCGGCAGGCCATTTCGAATCCATTTACTTCTGTGGATTGGAAGATCTTCCCAGCAGGTGAGCAATAAAATTCCGATCCATTGGTACAAATCCCCAATCCTCTAGGATATTTTACTGGGAGAATCTAAAGAGCAGTAATATTAGGATCATAAGCTTGATTCAAAAGCAAAATACTGAGGATTCTGGGATCATGAAATATAAAGACATAACGTTGGAATTGTGCAAGAAAGCCTGGTTGCATCCATGGAGGGAAATAAACTTCAACGTTTCCATTCTCATGAAAGGTCTCAGTCCTGAAACTTAACCCCTGTTTCTGTTTCTCGATCTAGGGATGCTGCAACTCCCACTATTATGAGATTTTTCCATTTTTATTATAAATTTGAATACTCATCATCCTCTTGCATGTTTGAAATTATTGCTAAATGTGGGCCACCATTCTTTAACCTGCCCGGGTGTTTGACTCAGAGGTTTTGATTTTTAACTTTCCTTTACTAAAGTAAAGCAATTGAGGGGGTAGTTAAAAGGCAGAGGACACTTAGCTGATCTAAGGGCTGCACTTTGCAGCAAGGACACTTGCCTAAGTTATCAGTGTCTTTCAATGTTCCCATATCATCATCAGGGCCTGACATGCTATTTTAATCCAAGGTCAGAGTAGGGGAGCAGTGGCAGTTTTCTTGCCTGTCAGAAACTGCTGGGATCCAGGTTGAGATGCAGAAGAGGCCCAACAAGGTGAACTGTTTCTTTGTGGGTCTTGGAGGAGCTTACGTGTTTCACCCAGGATGCAACTTTCCTTTATAGGATGCTGGTAACTTATACGGTGCTGGTCTCCTGATATTATCATCACTAGATGCACGCAGTCAGTGGGTATCGTGGAGTGGCAGCTGCCTGAATAAGAAATAACTGCAAAGGGGCGGCCTGTCCTTTTCTAGACCCCAGCTTTTTGCGGTCAACGTTTCTTCAAATTTTTTGCATTCTCGGATATTGTGTGACAGGTCAAGATAATTTTTAAAACCAAGTTGCTGCATATTACATTACAGTCAGACATCTGCAATATTAACTCCTCATCAGCTCATGGTCTGGAGAGTGCTTTGTAGCTTTAGTAAATTAAAACAGTCAATAGTGACAAATCATGTCAATAGCAGAAAACATTCAGTAATGTAGCCCATTAACCCACTCTTAATCATCAACAAAATGAAGGAAGGAGTTTTCAACAGTGCTATCAAGCAGCACTTACTCTCCAATATCCTGCTCATTGAAGTTCAGTTCCAGCAACCCTAGCTGGCTCCAGATAATATTACAGCATTTGTCCGCACAATCCATATCACTCAAAATAAAGGTTTTCTTTGTGCTGAAAGTAACTTCACAAAATATTCATCTCTTTCCTGTTACTCCATGAACCTGAAAGCTCCAGAGAATTTGACAGTCTGCTCAAAATCTGAGTGTGTGATTTGTTCAGCACAGGGAAGGAAGTAACTCCAGAATATATTTTGAGGCTGATATATTTAAAATTTGAACTCCAGTTTTAATATTTAAAAGTACCAGGAGTACAAGCACAGGTGAAGGAACAAAGTTAAAGGCCAGAATGTTACCATCGTTCATGCCAGCAGGATTTTCCCATCTTGCTGCAGTGAACACAGGACACCAAATTCTCCAGTCTCACTGCAGTAGGAGTATGGTATGAATAGCTGATAAGTTTAAGTTTTTAATTATATTCAATGGTTTCACAAACAGGCTTACATTAACAATGCAATGAAGTTACTATGAAAATCCACACTCTGGTACCTGTTTGGGTACATTGAAGGAGAATTTCGCATGGCCAATCCACCTAATTAGCACATCTTTCTGACTATGGAAGGACACTCGAGCATCCAGAGCAAACCCACATAGGTATAGGAAAAACGTGCAGACTCCACACAGACAGTGACCCAAGCCAGCAATCAAACCCAGGTCCCTGGTGCTGTAAGGCAGCGTCACTGTGTCACACCTGGTAAGATTGACCCAAAGTGTTTTCAGCACTTTCAGCCACAAGTGCCATGTAGCAATGGCATTTGGTCCCTTGCCAAAGTTCCCAGTTCATTTCGAAGCTCATCTGAGCTAAAGGCCAATGAACTAGTAGTAAGCAATCTCCTTACCAAGGCATAGTAGCACAGTGGTTAGCACTGCTATGTCATAGCGCCAAGACCTTGAGTTTGATTCTCGGTTTGGATCACTGTCTGTATGGAGTTTACACATTCTTCCCGTGTCTCTGTGGGTTTCTTCCAGGTGCTCCGGTTTCCTCAGACAGTCCAAAGATGTGCAGGTTAGGTGAATTGGACATACTAAATTGTCCCTCATTGTACCCAAACAGACACTGGAGTGTGGCAACGAGGGGATTTTCACAATAACTTCATTGTAGTGTTAATGTAAGACTACTTGCTACTAATAAATAAACTTTAATTTGGTTATAACACTGGCAGTTACTAGATACAAAGGAGAATTTTCCAGATACATCTTGTTTGCTAAAGAAGCAGAGCAAAAGTCAATAGTCAATTTCCACACTGTCACTTAACTAGAAAGTGATGGAAAGAATCGTCAATACTGCCACCAGGGACAGCTACTTAACAATAACTTGCTCAGTTATGATTCTGTCAAAACCATTCAGCTCAACCCACCTGATAGCTTTGATCCAGCCAAGGATGCAAGAGCTGAATGCCATCACATATTTGAGAATATTGCCTCAACAATAATATTGTATTTGACCTATATAGAAATCAAAGCCACTCAGAAAACCTGGGGTTAAGAGGAATAACCTTGAATGCGGAGAATGCTTTGACATAAATAAAGAAGTTGTAAGCCTGATAATCACAGATCCAATATAACACTTCAGGAGTTCCTTGGGCAATGTTGCAGTCAAACATTGGTGGTCAAAGATTATAAGTTGCAATAACTAAGATTTTATTCAGAAACATATTTGAGAAACATAGCTTTCTTCCAGTATGTTTGACTGGTACCAAGTCTGTATACTTATATCATTTGGCTATCACCCTTACAGTATAAATATCTACAGCATGATAAGGCAGTAGCTATAATTTAATGAACTGAAGTCTGCTTGTTATCACATTTTTGCTCATCCATCCTGTGAAGGTCATTAAGTTTGTGAATTGTTGCTTTGTCACACCAATATGCTGAGATAGGGCTCTAACACAGTTCTTTAATAGGTGTTAATCCTCATTACTACATTTTCCTACTTCAAAGCTATTAATGTCAAATTAATCCAATTACCATACTTCAGGCAATGTCCTCAAACACCTTCAGCTGCTGAACTTCCCTCAATCATAATATAGAAGTGAGATTTTTCAGTTGGTCTGTAGTATTCAGCTCTGTTCCCTGCAAGTCTTTTGACAGTGATTCATAGAACATAGAACATTACAGCGCAGAACAGGCCCTTCGGCCTTCGATGTTGCGCCGACCAATCATGAAAAAAAGCAATGACCCTCCAAACTAAACCATTCCCTTCTCTTCCATAAACTTATCAACTAACCTCTTAAACGCCACCAAACTTGGCGCATCTACAACTGCCGCAGGCAGGGCATTCCACTCCCTAACCACCCTCTGGGTAAAGAACCTACCTCTGATATCCGTCCTATAACTATCACCCCTTAATTTAAAGCTGTGTCCCCTCGTGCTAGCTTTCTCCATCCTAGGAAAAAGGCTATCACTGTCCACCCTATCTAAACCTCTAATCATCTTATATGTTTCGATAAGGTCCCCTCTTAGCCGCCTCCTTTCTAACGAAAACAACCTCAAATCCCTCAGCCTCTCTTCATAAGACCTGCCCTCCATACCAGGCAACATCCTGGTAAACCTCCTCTGTACCCTCTCCAATGCCTCCACATCTTTCTTATAATGTGGGGACCAGAACTGCACACAATACTCCAAGTGCGGCCGCACTAGAGTTTTGTACAGTTGCAACATGACGTTGCGGCTCCGAAATTCAATCCCCCTACCAATAAAAGCTAAGACTCCATATGCCTTCTTAACAACCTTATCGACTTGACTGCCTACTTTCAGGGATCTATGCACAAATACACCAAGATCCCTCTGTTCATCAACACTATTAAGAATCCTACCATTAGCCCTATACTCTACACATTTATTATTCCTGCCAAAGTGCATTACCTCACACTTTTCCACATTAAACTCCATTTGCCACCTCTCGGCCCAGCTCTGCAACTTGTCCAAGTCTCTCTGCAAACTATAACACCCCTCTTCACTATCTACCACTCCACCGACTTTAGTGTCATCTGCAAATTTACTAATCCATCCTTCAATACCCTCATCCAGATCATTTATAAAAATTACAAACAGCAGGGGCCCCAAAACAGACCCCTGAGGTACACCACTTGTCACCGAACTCCACGATGAATATCTCCCATCAACCACCACCCTCTGTCTTCTATCTGCTAGCCAATTCCTAATCCAATTAGCTAAATCATCCTCTATCCCATACATCTGCATTTTCTGCAGAAGCCTTCTGCAGATTCCTCCCACCGTGTCATCCAGCAGAACTTGGGTAAAATCTAAACTTGAACTGATGAGTGGCAGACAATATTCTTATTGTATATGTATCGGGCAATGAGCAAAACTTGAGAAAAAGAGACCTACCTACATTTTGATTTGAATGTTTGTTAGCACCAAACATTGCCAAATCCCCACTCTCAACATTGAAAGTACACTTAAACCAACCATATCAATAATTTGGATACAGCAGTGAAGTAAAGGCTGTTTATTCTGCATCAAGCGCATAAGTTTCTGACATCGAAAAGCCTTTTCACAATATGGTTCAAATCAGGAGTGTGATGGAATACTCATGCCACACTTGGGTGCAGCCATAGCAGCAATCAGAAAGCGCATTGCCTTATTTTTAGATTTAGTGTGTTTGATTAATATATTGTCACTGGATTAAACGTCTACCCCTGCTACTCCAGTATCGCAGCTCAATCTATTCTCTGTGTAACACACTGGAGCATTCACTAAGTTTATTTTGGCATCCCTAATCTCTCCATCCTTACACAAAGAAAGTGAATAGTCATGGCAACATCCTCTATCTCCTCCAAGCACCGCACCTTAGGAAAGCATAATGAGCTTGAATTATGGATTGGTCCATAACTAAATACTGCAGTGCTTTGCTAATGCCTTCTGCAGTACAGCTGACCATGACAGTCCATGGGAACGTCGTCACTTCCAAATTCTCTTCCGAATTGCACAACATTATCATGTGGACAATATAATAATTCTGTCATTATCGCTGAGTCCAATTTTAGAATTTCCTACCTAACACCATTGTGCAAACACTACCAGCAGGAGTACAGTGATTCAAGGACAAGTCTTATCATCATTTTCTCTGTTCTACCAGGGATGGACAACAATTATTTTTTTGAAGAGTAAGATTTGGAAGATAAGTTAAACTACTAGCAGCTTCAGGGAACAGAGATTGGTGTCAGATGCTAAGGTCAGTCAAAGGCCAGGCACTGAAGTTACAGAAGAAAGGATTGGTGCCTCATAACATAAAACTGAAACTCAACATAGCTAGGAATGGAATATTTAAGACAGTACATGTAAAGTCGAATTGTGCATTTGTAAATAAAGACTATTTGGCATATTTTACAACTCAGGGCCTCCCAAGTTGCTTTACAATCATGAAAGTACTTTTGAGATGTTGTAATGTATAACACTGTAATTTGTATAGTAAATTCCTACAGACAGAATTGTGATAATAATTCATCTTTATTTTTGATATAAATTGACTAATAAACATCACCTGGCCACTGTTGAGAATTTCCCTGCAATTCGTGTCTTGAAATCCTTTATGTCCCAAGAGATCAGAAGTTTTGGTCCAATAAAGAGTGAAGTTTTGAAGGGTTCCATATAAGCAACAGCCAGATGAATATAACTGATTTAATGTCTCATCATAATAACATAAGAACATAAGAAAGGCCATTTGGCCTTGCGAGCCCGCTCCGTCATTCAATAAGATCATGGTTGATCTTTTCATGGACTCAGTTCCACTTACCCATCCACTCACCATAATCCTTAATTACTTTACTGTTCAAAAATCCATCATCTATCTTTGCTTTAAAAAAATTCAATAAGGTAGCTTCAACTGGGCAGGAAAATCCACAACCTTTTGGGAGAAGAAGTTCGTCCTCAACTCGGTTCTAAATCTGCTCCCACTTATTTTGAGGCTACATCCCGCCTAGTGCCAGTTTCACTCGCAGTGGAAAAATTATGCTTCTATCTTATCTATTACCTTCATAATTTTATATGTTTCTATAAGATGCCCCCTCATTCTTCTAAATGTTAATGAATATAGACCCAGTCTACTCAGTCTGCTCTCATAAGGCAAACCCTCTCAACTCTGGAATCAGCCAAGTGAATCTCCTCTACACCCCTTTGAGTGCCAATATATCCTTTCTCAAGTAAGGAGGTTGAAGTAGAAATGGCCAAAAGCTTCAAGTTTTTGGTGTCCAGATCACCAACAACCTGTCCTAGTCCCCCCATGCTGATACTACAGTTAAGAAAGCCCATCAATACCTTTACTTTCTCAGAAGACTAAGAAAGTTTGGCACATCAGTTATGATTCTCACCAACTTTTACAGATGCAACATAGCATTATTTCTAGCTGTATTACAGCTTGGTATGGCTCCTGCTCTGTCCAAGGTTGCAAGAAACTACAGAAGTTTGCGAATGTAGCCCAATCCATCACACAAACCAGCCTCCCATCCATTGACTCTGGCTAAAGTTCACACTGCCTTAGCAAAGTAGCCAGCATAATTAAGGACCACGTTTACCCCGGACATTTTATCTTCCACCTTTAGGAAAAGAATGCAAAAGTCTGAGGTCAAATACCAATTGACTTAGGAACAGCTTCTTCCTTGCTGCCATCAGATTTTTGAATCAACCTAATTGCATTAAGTTGATCTTCCTCGACACCTAGGCTTGTTAGATTCCATCTTCCTTCTCCTCTGCCTTCCATTGCTCATCTTCAACCACGTCCTTGTCCCTCCACTTGCCATCATGAGCCCTCTTCTTATCCCTTTTGCATAACCCTTCTGCTACATTGACCCCTTCCCGCACCCACCCGAAGGTGAATTTCAGCTTTTGTTGTTGCATGAGCACAGTGCTGGCCAGATAGACACAGTTGTATGGGGGAAGGAGATATTTATTCTCTGGTGCTGTACGGATCACACACAGTGATACGGTGGGGGGTGGGATTCTCTGGCTGTGTTCACCTCAAAATCAGAGAATCCGCCTGAGATCAATGGACCTTCGCATGGTCCGCCCTCCACCCCCTCCCCTGCTAAAATTTCCATGGTGGGCGGCCAGGATGGGAGAATTTCCTCCGGGATTTCTACTAACCTCACCTATGGTGCATTTCCTTTGAACTTTATAACTTTATTTTGAATTTTATTCTAATGCCTTTATCTTCACTGGCCTTACTGTGGATCTCATTAATTTTACAAGGCCTATACAGATGAGTGTAAATTGGGCTGCTTTAAATTCACTGGGCTCTAACCTAACCTCATTAAATTCTGCCGCCTTTCCTTTTGCTGTGCTAGTCCTTACTGGTTGTACACTCACTGTGGGAATTTAGGGATGTCCTCAGCCCCCTGCAGTTGAACAGAATTTTCTTAGTTCCCATCATTTCCTCTACTTCCCCGTCTCCGTGTAATGCTGTGGAAACTCTGCACTTCGAGTTAAATCATTACTCAACAATATGTCTACCCCCCAACACTGAAGTCTCTCCTTTCATTCTCCCCTACCACACTCTCTATGAATGGTATGTTTTGTCTGTATAGTGTATAAAAAGCAATACTTTTCTCTGTATGTTAATACATGTGACAATAATAAATCAAATGAAATCAAAACTGGTAAACTTGGATTGGTCTAACTGTCATTATGTACAATATACTCTGCAGATAAATTTTAATGTGGGGAATTTTCAAGCATTTACTTGTAACATTTTTTACCAGCATAGTAACCAGAATTCCCATTACTGAAATTCTACTGCCCCACTCAGGTCAGGAATCAGAGCAGACTAGGGGTGGACAATGGGGAAGTCTGTTGACCTTGGGTGGATTTTCTGGTTTCAGGATGAGCGAGGCCCTAAAATCCCACCCATAGTTTTTCTTCTTTCATTTGGCATCTCTGCAACTTTTGCTGCAAATAATGTGCGACAACAACCACTGTCCTCAAAGAAAGTTTTCTCTTTTCTTGCGGTCTGGGATACAAAACTTTTCCTTAATGCAAAAAAATCTGCTAAGTATCTTGGTCCTCTCCAGATACAGTTGAACAAGTTCACTACCTTACAGCTACAGATACTGGAGATACTGTCCTGACTGCAGTGCCTCCTGTTGGTTTCTTGGCATGTCAACAATTTTCTTTAACTGTCCAGGTTTCCCATACCGAGAGCACATGGGAAGCTACCTATTATTTCAGCATCCAGGTTCTTCTTTTCAAAAGTGTAAGATTGATCTAATTTTCCTTCTCTGCTCTCTTTTTCCCTAGTGCTTGTTTTTGTTTCCTCTACCTCCATCCTATTTTTCCTAGTTGGAGTTCCTAAAATCAAGTTTATTCTGAATTCAAAGTTTATGGCTCAATTCATATTCATCTGTATGATAGCTGCATCTCTGGTTTTTTAAACACTTTATTCTTCTACATGAGTTTTAAGCTTATACCAGTGACACTCTGTTAACAGGATTACTTCCCTTAATTCCTTGAATGTACAGACCATTTTGATCAATCATATCCTGTTTGTACTGTTGAGGAAGGCATGAATGTTAGCAAATTTGGAGAAATAAATGATGATATCTTCAGCAATATATATATAACAGAGAAGGAGATGCTGGAAGTCTTAAAGTGCATCAAGATAGATAAATCCACAAGACACTGTGGGAGGCTAGGGAGGAAATTGCAGGTACCTTAGAAGAAATGTTTGAATCATTGACAGCCACAGGTGAGGTTCCTGAAGATTGAAGTATGCAAATGTTGTGCCTTTGTTTAAAAAGAACTGCAGGGAAAAGCTTGGGAACTACAGGCCAGTGAGCCTCAAATCTATAGTGGGTAAGTTGTTAGTTGTATTCTGAGAGATAGGATCTACAGGCATTTAGAAAGGCAAGGACTGATTAAGGACAGTCAGCATGGGTTTGTGAGTGGAAAATCATGTCTCACAAATTTGACTGAATTTTTTGAAGGGGTAACCAAGGAGGTAGATGAGGGCAGTGCAGTTCATGCGGACTTTAGCAAGGCCTTTGACAAGGTACCGCATGGTAGGTTGTTGCATAAGGTTAAATCTCACAGGACCTAGGGTGAGATAGCCAGATGGATACAAAATTGGCCTCATGATAGAAGACAGAGGGTGGTTGTAGAGGGTTGTTTTTCAAACTGGAGGCCTGTGTCCAGCGTGTGCCTCAGGGATCAGTGCTGTGTCCATTGTTATTTGTCATTTATATTAATGATTTGGATGAGAATTTAGGAGGCATAGCTAGTAAATTTGGAGATGACACCCAGACTTGTGGCATAATGGACAGCGAAGAAGGTTTTCTAGGATTGCAATTGGGCCATGAGGTTGATGAGTAGCAGATGGAGTTTAATTTAGATAAATGTAAGGTGATGCATTTTGGTACATCGAACCAGAGCAGGACTTACTGAGCTAATGGTAGGGCATTTGGGAGAGTTGTAGAACAAAGAAATCTATGGGTACAGATTCATAGCTCCTTGAATGTGGAGTCCCAGGTCTACAGAGTGGTGAAGGAGGTATTCAGCATGCTTGATTTTATTGGTCAGAACATTGAATACAGATGTTGGGACACCTTGATGAAGTTATATAAGACATTGGTAAGGCCACACTTGGAAAACAGTATACAGTTCTGGTCACCTGATTATAGAAACAATATCATTAAACTAGAAAGAGTGCAGAAAAAATTTACTAGAATGCTACCAGGACTTTTGAGTTATTAGGAGAGATTCGATTGACTGGGACTTTTCTTACTGGAGTGAAGGAGGCTTAAGGGTGATCTTACAGAAGTCTATAAAATAATGAAGGGCATAGATCAGCTAGGTAGTCAATATATTTTCCCAGAGGTAGGGGAGCCTAAAACTAGAGGACACAGATTTAAGATGAGAGAGGAGAAATATAAAAGGATCAAGAAGGACAATATTTTCACACAGAGGTTGGTGAGTGTCTGGAACAAGCTGTTAGCAATAGTAGTAGAGGCAGATACAATTTTGTCTTTTAAAAAACATTTAGACATTACATAGACAGGATGTAATAGGCAATTGGGAGTAGCCTAATGATTAAAACAAACAATTAAAAAAAAGTTGGGCCGAAGGGCCTGTTTCCAATGTTGTAAATCTCTATGACTCTATCCACTATTCAAATGCAAGCTGTTTAATTATTCCAAATTTAAGGAAAGTTTGAATATGTTTTTTGCGTGAATTCCTAAATTTCTAGTGGTATGCTTTTGGCACTAACTCAAAATGCTATGAAAATCAATTTGTCTTAATGTAGAGTGGAGGTCGCGAACTTTACCTCCCAATGGGCCTTGGATATTTTGTGCATTTATTGACCACAGGCTGCTTATATTTGCACAGTTCTGCGTTTTTGAGTTCTTTTGACCCAATGTTCCTGTACATGAAGAAAAACCTAGGTCAGTTGATTGGGAACAGAGCACTGTAAAAGATAAGTGTGTTTGACAGAGAACAGGGCGAGGTGAGAGGCAGGAGGGTTGCAGCTGGATACAGGAGACAGAAGCTCCAAAAGAGTCCCAGACAGAGCCCAGGGAGAGAAAAATGTCCCATGTAGGTTAAACATGAGTAAAAGGCTGCGGGTAGGACTTAGGCGAAGCCCTGGTAATTGAAGAGTGCTTGAAAGAAGCCCTGGTATTCAAAAAGGGCTCACAAGAAGCTCTGAAAATTAAAGAAGGTTCAGAAAAAGCCCTCAAGATTCAAGAAGGCAGCAGAAGGTTGGTGACACTCTACTGTGCAAACAGTATTCTGCTCAGTATAGCTGAAGAGCTGAAGTTGTGTTTATGAGTTAGTGCTCAAACTTGGGAAATTAGATTGAAACTCTGTAAGGTGGATCTTTATTGATTGTCACCCAGATTGGAATAAATTGTGAAGATAATTCGAAGGTGAAGATTGTTTGGAAACCCTTGTGAGAGAGACGGAATTTCAGTGGGACTGGGTGACTCACAATATTACTGATGTCTGGTGGGTTGTTTAGAACTAGATGGAATCTATTTTGCTTGCATTTGGCATTTATTGCACAACGTGTGCTTTCGACTTTAGATTTCCTGTTAATGTATCTCGGAATGTTGGATTAGAAGATAGACATTGTAAATTTCTTTATCTTGCTGAACTTCTATTGTAAAATGTATTTTTACTTGTTCAAAAGCTATGGAAACTTGCAGCTTTATTTGCTGGGATGTGTCTTAAATTTCAAACTTTATCTATTTTAAAGAAAATGTTATTGGTCTCTAACCAGATCCTTCCAATAACCTGGGAATCTGATCAAGGATGATAATAATCAACACTGAAGATAGAACTTTTCATTTGTTCATTCATTGCAAAACAGTCTGCATGCATCATGGAATAAACCTTACATGCTTTCCCTATTCTCTTTTATTAGGAAAGTCCAAGACTCTTTAACTGATCTGCCAATTTCTCAAAAACCGTGAAGGCTTCTACCTCATTATCTTCAAACTTGAGGGCTAATCTGGAATGCATTAAGAAATCAAATCAAAGCAGATTTAAGGCTGTTTGAATTATCATTCTTTTGGCTAACCAAATAAACTAAATCAAATTAGGAAGGGACAAATTAAAAGGGGCAGCTCGCAAAAGAAGGGGAATCACTTGACACAAAGGACAAAATAGAAAGGAAACTTAAAACATCAAATCAAGATGTGATTATAAGGGTCAGTAATGCACCCCAGTCTCTGCGGTGCTTGGTGGGCACGGCTATTTGAATTACCAGTGATGTCCCCTCCCTCATTGCTTCAATTTGCCTTATGCTTTCTCTTTTTGTGCGTTTAATTCCTTCTCAAGCTTCTTCAGCTGGTAAGTTCGCTCCCACCCTTATCTCTGGAATTCTATCCCTTTCTCTTTTTCCTGGATTTCTCTCTCTTCCCATTTCTCTTCTTGTAACGTTAATATTAGAATCCGGGGATGCGCTGCATTGCCTGGATCCTGCCTGGCCTGAGTTGGAAGGTCTGGTGAGACAAACTGGGAAAAAGAATCAGGTAAACTGGGCAAAATGGCAATCCTGAAATTCAGGCACAGAGCTCTGCCATTTTTGTTGCAAATGTTTTAATATTATGCAAGCAGTACAGTAAGTTTCTTCTTTTTCATTACATTTAAGAGCATTTTTTAAGAATTATTTCCAAATGATTTAAGAACTGTCTGGGCAATTCTAAAATACACCATTGGACCAGAGTGGACTTTGGACTGGCCTGCTGGAGAGTTGTTCAGAATGCTTGGCTTTCAGACTGCTTATGTACCAGATCTATTTAAACAATGAGATAAACAATATGCACAATGATAGAAAATTACAAACTTTGTGGCACAGCAACATAATGAAATGATGACACTACAAATCTAGCAGGTATAGCATTTCCTGGAATCATAGAATCCGACAGTGCAGGAGGCCACCATTTGGCCCATCAAGTCTGCACTGACCACAATGCCACACGGGCCCTATCCTCACAACTCTATGCATTTACCCTAGCCAAGTCCCCCTGACACAAGAAATAATTTATCATGGCCAATTCATCTAACTCACAAATCTTTGGACTGTGGGAGGAAACTGGAGCACCAGGAGGAAACCCACACGGACACGGGGAGAACATGCAAATTCCACACAGATAGTGTCTCTAGCCGGGAATCGAACCCAGGTCCCTGGGCACTGTGAGGCAACAGTACCACCGTGCTGCCCTAATATCAATTTGTTTATTGATGTGAAATCTCTGAAAGCACTTCAATAAAATTCATCAATGATCAGAACATCAGGCTGAGAGAGGGAAGTAATTCATCTTTTCAAAACATAATCATTAGTTTTCAACTTATATTACTGTGGAGTAAACAAAACATTCCTGGGAACAGGTCCTGTTAACAAAGAATAAAGATCTAGAGATAATTTTCTCTGTGAACACCATTCCTTACTCTCACCCAAAACTGCCCTTCAACCCACCTCAATTCCCTGTCACCTAAACAATTTCTAGTATATATTTAGCAGAAAGTAAGTCAAGAAAAATAATCCAAAGCTGTAATTTTCCTAGCACTATCAAAACTTTTAATCTATTCATGTTATTGGCTCTGACCATACAAGTCAACATCAATAGCAAAGGCTATAAAATGTATTGGTGTTACTGTTGGGACAGCACTGTTTCACAGGAGTCATTATTATGAACACCACTCTATATGATATATACTCATGACCTAGTCTTGGGTATGCAAGGCATTATTTCAAAGTTTGCAGAAGACATGAAATTCAAAGGTTATATGCTGTCTGGAGGATTATAAAAGACTTGAGGATGGCATAGGTGAGACTGACAAAATGGAAAACATATGGCAGATGAAATTTAACTCTGAGGTGTGATGTAGCAAGGATGAGAAGAGGCAATCAAACTAAATAATATCTTTAAAGAGGCTGCAGAAACAAATATGTCTGTGGATTTCCACATATAAATTTTTGAAAATGGCAGCAGAATCTGAGAAGATTGTTAAAAAGGCAAATGGAATGCTTTACTAATAAGAGTTATCAGTTGTAAAAGCAAAGGAATTATGCTCTTTTTTTAAAACACTGGTTAGGTCCCAGCTGAAGTATTGTTATCATTGTCTGCCTTATACTTTAGGAAAGATGTCAAGATGGCATAGAGATTTACTAGCCAATCCTCTGAATTTGGAATTTCATTTATGTCAAGTTACTACAGAAGCTAGGGATCATTCTTAAACGGAGTTTAAAAGGAGGCCTGATATAAATATTTTAAATAGGGCAAAATTGTTTCCGGTTGCTGAAGTGTCATTAACAACTGGATATAGCTTTTATGTGGTTGGTTAAAAGAAAACAAGATAGCATAAGGGAAAAAAATAGCAGTAAGTTATAAAGGTCTGGGAGATACTTCAGGAAAGATTTAATTGTAACTGTCTAAAGGGGGATTGAACAAATATTTGAGGTGGAATTATTTGTAGGGCTAAGAGGAAAAAGTAAGGCAGTGGGATGAATTGGATAGCTTCACCAAAGAGCTGTTTTGGGTACAATAGATTGAATGGCCTCCTTCTGTGCTGTATTCCTTCATGATTTTATGTCAGGTTAACTAATGATAATCAATTTATACATGATAGTGTGAAAACTACAATTATCTTTCCTTTCTTAGGAAAGAGAGTTAGAAAAGTGAAAAAACTTTCAGAATCGTCAGATAAAGTGTTTCGCAATATGTATCCTTACTTCCTGACTATTAAAGACATAAAATGCAGAGTACAAGTGATAATGCTGAATTAGATGCTAAATGCTATAGAGAATGGATACAAAAGACACTTATGGTTGAAAAGATGTAATAATGAATGAATATTAAAAATACAGATATATGATGGAAGTAAATGAGACAAGAACATAAGCAAGCTTATGAGGTGGGCTTGGTCTATAAGTAAAATAACAGAGAACAACTGAGAACAAACAACATGGCAATACTTTTAGAGGATAGATCGAGATTAGTTTCCTCATTGCATTAATGTTTGATGCATCGCTATCACAATTAAATTTAATTATTACTAAGGATACATTACCATCTCTGTAAAGAACCACATTGTGGAACTTTATCTGTATTATACAAACATCCATGGATTATGAACAAACATTTACAAAAATGGATAATGTTTATGAAACTTTTCATTCATTTTTGCACCCTCTGAAAATAAAATAATGTAATTATTGTGACAAATGTTGTGGCGGCTGTGCATTTGGTAAGGTCTCTAAATTTGTTAAGATTTGGGTTACCCCCACGTACCTGGACATACTCTCTTTCATCTTCTCCCATTGGGAAAAAGATACAAAATTTTGAGATTGCATATCAACTGATCCAAGAACAGCTTCTTCCCTGCTGCCAGCAAACTTTTGAATGGAACCACCTTATATTATGGACATGGGTTGGCCGATGGCACAGTGGTCAGCACTGCTGTCTCACAGCACCAAGGATTTGGATTTGATAGACGGCTTGGGTCACTGCCTGTGCAGGGTCTGCACATTCTCCCTGTGACTACGTGGGTTTCTTCTAGGTGTTCCGATTTCATCCCACAGTCAGAAAAATGTACTGGTTAGGTGCACTGGCCATGCTGAATTCTCCTATAGTATACCCAAACAGACGCTACAGTGTGACGACTAGGGGATTTTTACAATAACTTCATTGCAATACTAATGTAAGCCTACTTGTGACAGTAATACATTATCTTAAATTTAATATTAAGTTGATCTTTTGCCACACCCTAGCTATGACTATAACATTACATTCTGCACCTTCTCCTTACCTTTCCCTCTATGTACTCCATAAATGGTATGCTTTGCATATTTAGCACACAAGAAACAATACTTTTCACTGCACACCAATAAATGTGACAATAAAAAAATCAAATGGTAACACAGTGGTTAGTGGTTACGGTAGCAGGGACCAAGGTTCAATTCTGGCCTTGGGTCACTGTCTGGAGCTCACATGCTCTCTGTGTCTCCGGGTGCTCCAGTTCCCTCCCACACTCCAAAGGTGTATAAGTTAGGATGATTGGCTATGCAAAATTGATCCTTGTATTAGGGGATTAGCAAAGTAAATATGTAGGTTATGGGAATAGGGCCGGTTGAGATTGTAGACTTGATGGGCCAAATAGCTTCCTTCTGCACTGTAGGGATTCTATGAAATCAAAGATTTGGCTTAGAGCTTTCTTTATTCACCAGGCAGGATGCATCTGTTGGCTCACACTCAACTGCTCTAAGGCACATTGCTGAAATGTACTCGGGATCTCCTTTTCAGATTACATTTTATTGTTTGCAATTTGATACTATCAGGTCAGGTAACTTTGCATCAAAAAAAGAGAAAGTAGGGATTATTCATACCAGGTGAAAGTCTAAAGCAGTATTCTAAAATGCTCAGATCACAAGACATAATGTATATAAATGAACTAGACTTTAACTATCAAAATTTGCAGATTATGTCAAAAGTTGAGGATGAAGGATTGGGGAGGGTGATATAACTAACCATGAGGAAGAATGCATTATAATACATGAAGATATTAGAATATTTCCATTTGTGGGAGAATTCAAAATTAGTTGCTATGAGTCCAAGGTAGCTATTAATAAATTCAGTCAGTAAATGTGGAATGTGGAATTTGCCTCCAAAGAAAGACTTAGGGCAAATAGTTTAGATGCTTTCTAAAGGAAACTAGGTGACTAAATGACAGCAAAGGGAATAGAAATTTTTTTCAGCAAGGTTGAGCTAAGGTAAATGGAATGGGAGAAGACTTGTATGAAGTATGAACACCAGCACAAACTACTTGGTTCGAACAACTGGCTTCTGTGTTGCATATTCTATGTGCTTCAAAGCAATAAGTTATGTCTCATTCCACTCCATCCCAACAATGTACCTTGCACTCAACTTCAAAACAGTGTTCTACTGTCCTAGCATAATTATTTAAATGTCGGTATCAAGTGATGAGCATATACCTATCAATTGGTATGTCCTACAAATTACATTTACATTTACATTTTCAGACTTTTCTCCTCCAGCACCAACATTGAACATTCAACCCTAAAACAAAACATTAAATTTTACATTATTTGATTTGAGTACAAATGTTACTAAAATTTACCCGGTTTGAAACGTCAAGTCTGCTAGAAGCTTATCATTGAACCAAGATCTCATAATAATTGCAATGTTTTCTACATCTGTCCACATCCAAGAAATTAAATCTGTGTCTTGAGGGCAATCAAAGAACATTTAACCATATATTTGTTTGGCTTTTGATTGGAGTCTAACTCCCCCTATTTCCAGTGCCTGTGTCCCTGCATGAGGGCTGCATACTTGAAGTGTGTTTTAATTATTTTTCCTGAATTTAATGGTTAATAAAATAAGTATTTTCTTGATTTAAGAGAACATTGTTTGATTGGCTCCTTATTGCTCATAGCTTAAATAATTAAATAGATTCCGATTTGGAAGAGGCATATCCTTGTGGAAAAATAAACTTTGGTGAGACCAACCAAAGAGCCCGAGTTCACCCCTTCTCGTCTGGTCATAAGCTGTGGATGTCAATGTAAGAAACATAATTGCTTCAAAGAAAAAGCACCAAACAAAAAAGATAATTTTGCCAAAGGGTTTTTCGACATGTTTTCTGTATCTTGGAAAATACTCATTTAATCACTGTAAGAAAAGTTCTGCATAATATCTTCATCCCCTTCCTAAGGGATGAATCAAGTAAACTCAGCAAGATCTAAATCAGGCTTATCTGTCCAATGGACCAAATTGTGGCCCTGAAGTCATTGTGTGTGGTACTCGCAGTCACTGCTCAAAATACCCTAAAGCATGTATGTGAATTTGGAGATTCCTGTAAGGAAATGCTTCTCCTCTCCTGTGTTTGTGTTGATTGGTAAGTGAGTGTAGGAGAGAAGTATTATCTGATTGGATAAACAGTAATCACCAGTGATAGTAAGTATACTAGAGAGAGAGAGGGGTGCTGCAGAATCTGGGGGCAGAAAGCCCAGAAGGAATAGAGACTGCAGAGTCTGGGGAAGTGGGTGAGGAAATGGGTGGAGAATGATCTTGAACAGCTATTTTTATGTAGACAAACATTTTGTTTTTGTTAGGGAATAAAAAGGGTTTTATTTTGTTTTGGACACTGCCATTATATTTAAAATGCCCACTGTCCACATGATTTTTATTTACAGGGCAAAACAAAACACAATAGAATGTTGGCAAATAAGAAGGTAGCAAATGAGGACTGCACTTCACTCTCTCTCCCCGAACAAGGCATTGTCAGTGGAATGTGGGAGTAAGAATTGATCCTTCAGCCCTTAGGCCTGTTCTGTCAACGATATTATGGCTGACTCTTTCAATATCTTTTAATATCCAGTTAGCATCTTGTGTGTAAATTGAATTGGTATTTATTGTTCTTGTGATCCTGAATTCCCCTTCTCAACTTAAATGACATTTTTAAAGTTATCAACTGATCCATGATTAATTACTTCTCCAACAAGCTATTTGGTCTTATGCATAAATCTTTCATGTTTACATTTCCTGTAACTTCCTTTTTTTTAATATTTCCATTTATTCTCTTTGTGGTCCAAATTAAACAGCCTTTTTATCCCATTCTTACTTTTATCCTAAATCTTACCTTTTTTTCTGAAGACTGTAATCTGATGCTCTTTGACTTATGCAACAGCTCCTCCATGAAAGAGGAAGTTCTGTTCTCACAATCACTTATGATAAATTGACGATCTTTTTGCTCCAGTTGTGATTACCGATTTCTAGAAAATTTACCTACTTCTAGGCTCAGCATTCCCTATCTGACGTCTTTTAATCAGGAACTCATCAAAAAATAATGTATGAAATGTGATAGCTCTTGGAGAAATCCAAGTTTCTATTGACACATAGTTGTTGGAAAATATTGTTTAATGATTCTTGAAATTTCTTGATAGAAATGTTAGTTTAAGAATTCAATTACCAGGAACTGGATTCAATTCCAGCCTTGGGTGACTGTGTGGAATTTGTATGTTGTCCCATAATCCATATGGGTTTCCTCAGTGCTCAGATTCCCTCCTATAGTCCAAAGATATGTGGGTTAGGTTGATTGGTGTCAGTGCAAGCTCAATGGGCCAAACAAAATCCTTACAGTGCAGAAGGAGGCTATGAAATTCAGCTCAAGGAAGTAGAGGGCAAACTGCTTAGGAAGTTAAAAGAAATGTAATAAGAATCTTATTCTCTAAAGATTTATGTTCCTGACATAAAACAAGTCACAATCAATCAGATCGCAAGACTAAAACTAGAACCTTTTTATGTATAAACAGGAAACACTGCGCTAAATATTGTTAACCACAGAGGTAATATACTTTTTCCAGAAATGGGCAAGGTGCATTAGAGATCTACAAAATAGTTCCAAACATTATTCAGATCAAGCAGGCTTCAAAATTACTCAGGAGCAGCTGGGAGGAGTTGTTGTAATCACCACTATAAAATTTGGAAAATGTGAGTATTTATTTCCCTCCTGTTGAATTTGTATATTCTTCCCCTTTTTCATTCTCCTATCTTGCTGAACGAGGGCTATTTTAAATAGCCAGATGATTCATTTTCAGGCCTCTAGCAGTAATGTTCTTGGAAAACCACCAGGAGGCATAAAAGAGTATATTAATTCCACCTAATGGCATCAGAGGATTACATTGTGGAAAGTCATTCACCCGGAATTTTTTAAAACAATGTTATCCAAACAATTCAGAGCAAAGAAAAACACACACAACTTCATGAATAATTTACAGCAATGTACATTTTATTGGCACTTAATTTGGAAGGAAACTATCCTCACTGCTTCAGACATCTTTTGAAGCAATATTATTTAACATTTAAACACTTTGCACAGCCATTTCATTCATGCATATCACAATGAACCATAAAACATATATCCTCTCAAACAGAATGCATAATGTAGCAGCATTATAGGTTAGAATGTCAACACACAAGTGATGTATATCTATTTTGGGATACAAAAATAGCAGCAAGCTAGTTCTTCTGATCAAACTATCACAAATATTAATTATGAATAAACCCTGCAAGAAACTGCAGCTTTATAGCATGAATGCAAGTAAAGCATCCTCAGAAAAGGCAAGATTTAGCTCACCTTTCAAAGAGGCATTGCTTGGATCTAAAAAAATTTTTGAAATAGCGATCTTGCCAGCAAAGTCTTAACAAAATATTTGTACTGTGGTAATATGAAAAATTACTTATTTTATATGATGGTGAAATTGTACAACTGTTTCTTCTTGTTCTCTGGTTTCTATAGAACCACGACGAATTCTTCGTATTTCTGCAATTGCATCAATTCCTGTTATTTTCTTACTTTTAACAAGATAACAAGCAAGCATTGTTCCAGTTCTCCCAAAACCATGGAGACAGTGGACTCCAACTCCCTGGAAATAGATGAAACAAACAAGCCAGTCAGCACTGTCTTCTCTTGATTAGTTCAAAAACAATTTATCACTTGGCTGTGAAATTAATATAATTTGTAACTGCCAAAGTGTGCGTAACAGTATTTAAAAAACAGACAAGTATACACAAAACCTTTCCAAGGTTTGAGGTCTACTGCCAACATTCTCAGCAATTCAATTTACTCTAAACCATCTTTATAGACTAGTAAGCCAGTAAATGTGAATTTGGTTATCCTCACAATATTGTCAACATTACAATGTTTCCCCAATCAGTCGAATATATTGAATCTCAAAACAAATCTAATATTCTTAATACAAATTACTTCTGTTAAATTACAAAATGTTATTTCCCCCTTGTACTGTTGTGAAGAATTAGCAGTTCATTCAATTAGCCAGCCCACTCTCAATTTTCAGACAAATTATGTATACAAATGCCACAATGATCCCAGAAGATCTATACAAGTCAACTCAAATGAAAACAGTGGGGTGACCAAAACTTGCATTCTGTAATAAAGTAGATGTTTTGACAAAAACCCTAGGATTAAGAAAGGAATTCTGAACAATCTTATAAAAGGATTGAATTACTGTTCACAATATTATCAACAAGCTGAAATGTTATTTGTACAGAATATCTTTACTGTTTAAAGATATTTATCTATGGTGCGTAAGTTTGTTTACATATATGTAAAAGGTAAGGAGCAATGATTTCAAAGCTATGGTTCAATGTAAAATTAGAAATTCAGCATTTTAGGCAATGAGTGATGTTTACGTTGCCACCGTGACAAAGCTTAGGTGAAATCTGCACTTATTTCTTCAGTCCATCAACACAGATTAATGGCAGCAGTACAAATTCCTTTGGGTTTGATGTTACTGCCTATCATGAGTAACATCACTCAGGTGCAAACTACCACAGCTTCCTGGCACAGCTGTGATTTCTACTTCAATCAAGAAAAATTACCATGGAGACTATGGTATTATATCTCATTTCAATCACAAAAAAACCTTGTAGAATTATTTTGAACAAATGGACTATTCCCAGGTGTTACAATTTTACAAAAATTGGGGCTATTTACAACAGATTTTAAAGCAGTTTCTTTAAATGGTCTTGACCCTTACAATCCCCAATATGATACCTAATAAGGAGTTAATCTCATTACTCGAGACTGATGATCACACTCCTGGAAGACAATGAGCTCATTGGATGTGACATTACAGGAATTGATAGAAATAACTGAATTGAAACATACCCACAGTGGTTCCAGTTCTGTCCTTTTGTAAAAGGGAAGTTGGAGATTGAAATAGGTACCCTCTTGTGGAGAATCTCAAAATCCCTGAAAAAGCCTATTTAGCACAAACAGTTTGATAATAATGGGTGGTGTGATGGTGCATTATTGCCAGTAATAACTGGACCTTAAAAATCAGCATTGAATTTAATTCATATTCAGAATCAATGTGTGAATGGATCATGGAGTGATCCAATGAATAATACCATTCATGTACATAGAGAAGCAAACCATATCTGCCAATTCCCCAAATAGTCTGCTTGATTTCTCATCTCCTCTATCAAATAGAAAGTTAGACTATCTTAAATTGAAAATTTAACCACAAGTAAAGATAAGATGCATCGGATCAAAGTTTCAATTAAACAAAATGTAGCAGAGACCTACAACGTACTAGGAACATTTGTGGGGTGCAAGAGAAGTAATGGGTTTCACTTGGACTTTGGTCATTGTACATGATGAGGAATCATTTATATTGTCTGTATTTAAGAACAAGTTGAGAAGTTTGTTTTGTATATTGGAGATTGTCTCACCTAAAGCACTAAGTTATTGCCATACTTTACCTAAAGCTCCAGTAGAATTTAGAAAGAGATGTAACACAGCAAATCAATGTACATTGTGTGTGATCTTAGTTCACTGCATCTCAAGGATTAAAGGGAGGCTGCGATACCCATTAAGGAACTGGAAACAAAATGCACAGTGATATTTCCTGGAGTATTGTGCTGGAACTGAACTTATTACTTTTGAAGCTGGAGATGTCCCCAGAAGGAGGTGGACTCTATTATGTAGAATAGGACAAGAGATAAGAGGCACTAACTGCAGGCCATTCAGAAGAATGGTGATCATGCTGGTTAGGTGCATTGGCCATGCTCAATTCTCTCAATGTACCTGAACAAGTGCTGGTGTAGCAACTAAAAGATTTTCACAGTTACTTCACTGCAGTGTTAAAGTAAGCTTGCTTGTAACAGTATACTAAGATTGAAAAGTTGATTTCCAATGGCTAGAAGAAAGGAGTATCAAAGAAGGCTTATGACCATTCAAGGCAAAAGAACCATAAGCAGAAAGTGAAACACCGGGACGAGCTCTACAGAAGATGACACTGAGTTGAGACTTCACAAAGGAGTACATTTGCACCAGACCTGATCAACCTGAAGACAAATGGATAATAACACATCCATATGTAATTATGGTATTTTGCTCATAATTGCTTTTAGTGCAATAAAACATTGGGGTTGTTTAAACTGAACTGTATGTCTCAGAGTTGTTACTCAACACCACTGGGCAAAGGCATGGGACGAGCTTCCAGACACAGGTCAACACCAAGATGTTTGAATTTGTCCTTGCAGAGTTTCACAGTCCTGAACATTAACTATGCTCTATTTGCAGGGATGTGCATTCCAGCTGAGCTGACTGAGTGTCCCAGTAGCAGATCTGGCGATGCAACAGGATGGCGAGCAACAGCATCACCACCTCCCCCCACCCCCTCAACCAAATTGGTCAGGGCCCTGCCTGGGCACGGCATGCTTCATTGTAAATCCGCTCCTAAACCATTGTGTATCTGTGCAACCGCGCAAAATCAAAACTCTTTGTATCTTGTGCTCCACACCACTTTTTTTTTTTTAAGATGCTTTACCGATAACTACAGCAGGATTGGGGGCAGCCTTTGACTAGATTGTCTGATGTCTTGGATGATCTTTGCGGCTGTCCTCTGGCAGGACTGGAGGGCCCTGGCTATATAGGCTATCCTGCTGTGGGGCAACTACTCCCTCTGTGATGCAAGGAGACAAACAAAGGGCTCACAGGCCAGAGCGATTCCAGTGGCCGACACCAGTGAGCCCAGGGCTGTTCAACAGCTCCTCTGAGGAAGCCCCTGCCTGATCCCCATAATCAATCTCCCAAAGTTACAAGGTAGTTTATGAAGTGAGTCTCATTTTTGTAGCTCCTTTTAAAAAATTAACTGCAAGAAGCACCCTCCAACAATCTTTGTTTTTCTTAGCGAATTTCATGTTTCTATCCCTTCAATACTTGTTAAAGTGATTGCTGAAAGATCTCCAAACATCCAACTGTGCAGTAAGAGTAATACTCACAAATTAATTCTACAAACCAAATTAACCAACAGATAACAAATGGTTTAATTCAGCCATACTTCATATTTCAGTGATTTTTCTGAGCCAATGAACCTCCTTGCATGATCACCCACACTTTACTCCATCCAATCTATGTCTCATTAAAGGAGAATGGAATCATCACTGTACAGAAAGAGACCATTCGGCCCATTGAATCTGTACTGAGCACAACCCCAGCCAGACCCATAAATCATTCTTCTTTATACAATATTGAAACGATAAAGGGCAGTTTTTTTTTAAATGATCAAATGGAGCTAGATGAGGAAATTAATATTTAAAGTTTATTTTATTGAGTGTCACAAATAAGCTTACATTATCACTGCAATTGAGTTACTGTGAAAATTCTCTAGTCGCCACAGTCTGGCATCTGTTTGGATACACTGAGGGAAAAATTAGCATGGCCAATGCACAACTTCTGGATTGCACGAGGAAACCAGAACATCCAAGGAAATCCATGCAAACATAAGAAGAATGTGCAATCTCAACACAGACAGTGACCCAAGCTGGGAATTAAACCCAAATCCCTGGCACTGAGAGACAGCAGTGCTAACCACTGTGCCACCATTTAATTGAATTAAGATAAATTTATCCCTTCCAGCAGGGAAGAAGTGGCATTTTCATTAGACCAGTAATCCAGGGAATATTGCAGTGTTAAAGTAAGCTTACTTGTGACACTAATAAAATAAGTTTTAAATATTAATTTCCCTCATCTACTTCTATTTGATCATAAAATACTCACCCTTTATTTTTAATATGGTACAAAGAACAATGGATTTGTGTTCCTTTAATGAGGCGTAGACACAAACATCTGAGATCACATACCTACAAACACAAGAACAGCTTCTTCCCTACTACCCACAGATTTTTGAATGGAATTGCCTTGCATTACGTTGATATTTTTCTACACCCTAGCTATGATTGTAACACTGCATTCTGCACTCTCTCTTTTCCTTCCTCATGAATGGGATGTTCTGTCTGAAAAGCACACGAGAAACAATACTTTTCACTGTATACTAATACATGTGACAACAATAAATCAAATCAAAATAGGATTAAGTGTGTTTGATGATGCAAGGAGGTTCACTGACTCAGAAAAATCACTGAATTATGATCTGTGTGTGAATTAAACCATTCATTATCTGTTGGTTAACTTAGTGTTGCAGAATTAATTTTTTGTATTTCTCATATTGCATAGTTGGATGCTTGGAAGTCTGTATGTTTGGGGTTCAAATCCCACTACAGTAGATGGTGAAATTCGAATCCAATAAAATCTGGAATTAAGTCTGATAATAACTGCAGTCAATTGTTGTAAAACACTATCTAGCTTACCAATGCCCTTATCTCTTCTGCTCTACATCTGACTCCAGACCCACAGCAATGTGTTTGACTCTTAATTGTTCAGTAAGAGATCTGACAACACCAATTTTAAATCCAACCAATTTAGTTGATAGTAAACCTGCTAGCTTTCGGTCTTTGTGCCTTCGTCAGGCAAATGAGGTGTTCTAGTCTGCAATAGCACACATATCAGCACAGACAGTTTACAGATTGCTGATTAGAATGCGAATCCTTACACCTAACCTGCTATTCAAGTCTTAAAGTGCTAACAATGTGAGTGGAAGGAGCACTGAGCACAGGTCAGAGAGATGTGTATTATCTCCAGACAGCACAGTAAGTGATGTTTTTTGCTAACCCAGGCAAGTCATGGGGGTTACAGATAGTGTGACATGAAGCCAAGATCCCTGTTAAGACCGTCCTCATGTGTGCGGAACTTGGCTATCAGTCTCTGCTCAGCGGCTCTGCGCTGTCGTGTGTTGTGAAGGCCCCCTTGAAGAACGTTTACCCGAAGGTTGGAGGCCGAATGCCTGTGACCGCTGAAGTGTTCGCCCACAGGAAGGGAACTGTTTTGCCTGGTGATTGTCGAGCGATGTTCATTCATCTGCTGTCGTAGTATCTGCATGGTCTCCCCAACGTACCATGCTTCGGAACATCCTTTCTTGCAACGTATTAGGTAGACAATGTTGGCCGAGTTGCAAGAGTATGTACCGTGTACCTGGTGAATGGTATCCTCACGTTTGATGATGTCATCCATGTCGATGATCCAGCATGTCTTGCAGAGGTTGCTGTGGCAGGGTTGTGTGGTATTGTGGTCACTGTTCTCCTGAAGGTTGAATAGTTTGCTGCGAACAATGATCTGTTTGAGGTTGCGTGGTTGTCTGAAGGCAAGAAGTGGGGGGGGTGGGGATGGCCCTAGCGAGATGTTCATCATCATCAATGATATTTTGAAGACTCCAGAGAAGATGTCGTAGCTTTTCCGCTTCGGGGAAGTACTGGACAACAAAGGGTACTCTGTCCACCGTGTTCGTCTTTTGACAAGGTCAGTGCGGTTTATCGCTGTGGCATGTCGGAACTGTCGATCGATGAGTCGAGCACCATATCCTGTTCTCACGAGGACATCTTTCAGGGTCTGGAGGTGTCTGTCATGATCCTCCTCATCTGAGCAAATTCTGTGTATACGGAGGGCTTGTCCGTAGGGGATGGCCTCTTTAACATATTTAGGGTGGAAGCTGGAGAAGTGGAGCATTGTGAGGTTGTCTGTCGGCTTGCAGTACAGTGAGGTGCTGAGGTGACCGTCCTTGATGGAGATGCGTGTGTCCAAGAATGCAACCAATTCTGGAGAATAGTCCATGGTGAGTCTGATGGTGGGATGGAACTTGTTGATATCATCATACAGTTGTTTCAATGATTGTTCACCATGAGTCTAAAGGAAAAAAATGTCATCAATGTATCTAGTATATAGCCTTGGTTGAAGATTCCGTGCGGTGAAAAAGTCTTGTTCAAACCTGTGCATGAAGATGTTGGCATATCGAGGTGCGAATTTGGTCCCCATGGCTGTTCCGTGTGTCTGGATGAAAAGCTGATTGTTGAAGGTGAAGACATTGTGGTCCAAGATGAAGCAGATGAGTTGTAAAATTGCATCCGGAAACTGGCAATTGTTGCAATTGAGTACTGAGGCAGTTGCAGCAATGCCATCATCATGGGGAATGTTGGCGTAGAGCGCCGAGACATCCATTGTGACAAGGAGTGTCCCTGGTTCAATTGCTCCATGTGTGCTGAGTTTCTGTAGGAAGTCGTAGTGTCAAAACAAAAGCTGGGGGTTCTTTGTACAATGGGTTTCAGGATGCCCTCGACATAGCCGGAGAGGTTCTCACACAGGGTCCCATTGCCTGATACGATGGGACGACCAGGTATGTTTGCCTTGTGTATCTTTGGGAGGCAGTAGAGATCTCCAATGCGGGGAGTCCGTGGAATGAGAGCCCGGAGGGTGTTCTGAAGGTCCGGATCAAAAGATTTAATCAGAGTGTTGAGTTGACGAATGTGTTCTTTGGTCGGATCTGCTGGTAACTGTCTGTAGTGTTTTTCATTGTTTAGTAGTCGGTCACTTCGTATTCTCATCAGCAATCTGTAAACTGTCTGTGCTGATATGTGTGCTATTGCAGACCAGAACATCTCATCTGCCTGACAAAAGCACAAAGGCCGAAAGCTAGCAGGTTTACTATCAAATAAATTGGTTGGATTTAAGGTTGGTGTTGTCAGATCTCTTACTGAGTTTACCCCAGTCCAACGCTGGCATCTCTACATCTTAATTGTTCTCCAGGAATGGCCCAGCAAAATCACTCAGTTCATGGGCAGTTAAGGATGGTCAGCAAAATGCTGGCCCAGTCAGCAATGCCCACATCTCATGAATGAATTAAAAAGAGAAAAACAAATAAAAGATCATAAAGCTACCATTGCATGCGATTATCAAAGTCTGTGCTTGTACTTGGTAAAAATATTATTTTACGTAATCATGTAAGTTTCAACTGGTTCTCCATCTTCTTTAATGACAAAAGATTCAGTAAAATGCCTCTAAAACTCATCGTTCACACACATACCTCTGCTCCTAAATCACTTCCACCTACCCCCATTCTGCCCAAATCAATCAGCGGCGGGGCCTCAGGATTCACAGTCGTAACATGGGCTCATATGGGGCCTGGGGACCAGACTTCACCATCCATCTTTGTGCCCCCAACTTCCCAAGCCAAGGGTCAGCTTGATCCACTGCCCCCTCAGCAGAGACTCATGCCGGCTCTGTCACAGCCTTGCCCTCTCTCCTGGCCAAGACTTGGTCCAGCCAACCAAGTCAAAGGTCAAGTCCCTGCCCCTGGCTGAAATTCAGGCCCGTGCCCCTGCAGAGACGCAGGCCTGAGTCTACCCCAGGCCAAAACTAAAGCCCTCACCAATGGACTTGCACCTCGCTCAACATTCCCGCAAGAGCAAGTGAGGGTTCCCAGGGCCTGCTCTGCTCCAGTTACGGCAAAGACACTCTCCTTTTAATTTCCTTTTCTGATTCTTGCCTTTGTCCTCCTAGAGAAGTCCCATGATCAGTGATGGTGCACCTGAAAGCCTCTTGCATTACCGGAGTGGATTGTCCTCCATTCCCTCCAATCATAGATCCATTCTCTCCCTCTTGCCTTGGCTGCTCCTCCAGTCGTAGATTCTGTCTTGAGGAGCAACAGTGGGAGGGAAGGAACCCAAGTTTGGAGGAGTTGGAACAACCAGCATAGTTGTAATGACTTTAATCAGGCAATTGAGGTGAGCCTGTTAGAATATAAACTCCCCAAATGAATGGGCTAATCAGGGAGCTCTTGCTTTCTACTTAACCAGGAGTGTCAGTTCCTCTGGGACTCTTCATGTAAACTGCTAACTGAAAGTGCTCTGAATGCTACTGTCAGAGCCACCAAAGTTATGATTTTGTTCCTGAAAATAGGGAGTTTAAATGATTCATAGCAAAATCAATGATTCAAAGTTAAAGATGTGTTCCTTCAGTCAATTCCCACCTGGAAAAAATATTATACAAGTTGAAATTCTGTGACAAACATGGGCAGCACTGTGCAATCCTAGCTAAAATAATTTGCAAGCAATAATATCATTAAGTATTAAAGGAATACAACATTCATCACATTATAAAATGTTTGTAAGAATTATAGTACATTCACCTAACTAACAGTACTTTTACAACAAAGAAAGTGCTGGAAAATCTTGACAGGTTTGACAGCATGTGCAGGGAGAGAATACAGTGAATGTTTTGAGTCTAAACAACCATTCATCATTTAGTGCTCTGATAAGGATCATCCAGATTCGAAACATTGGCTTTATTCTCTCCCCAAAGTCAGAGTTTCTAGCATTTTCTATTTGTGTTTCAGATTCCAGCATCCACAGTATTTTGCTTTTATTATAACACTACTTTTAGACTGATTGGGCTCCATCTAGTGGTGTACATTATTTGGTGGCGGTAGCAACTCAAGTCCAAGCAAACTGCTCTGATTAATGTCTACCAATAGATGGAGCCCATGACACTTCATAAAATCATAGTGCAGCAGGCCATTTGGCCCATTGAGTCTGCACTGATCACAATCCCACCCAGGTCTTATCCCCACAGCCCTATGCATTTACCCTAGCTAGTTCCGCTGACACTAAGAGGCGATTCAGCATGGCCAATCCACCTAATCCATACATCTTTGGACTGAGGGGGAAACTGGAGGAAACCCACACAGACATGGAGACAACGTGCAAACTCCACACAGTCAGTCACTCAAGCTGGAATTGAATCTGGGTCCCTGATGCTGTGAGGCAGTAATGTCAACCACTGTGTTGTCCTGTTCCTGTTGAACTTGTGCAAGTTCAGCCAGGGAAAATGTTAACAGCAGAGCAGAGCAACAAGAATAGAACCTGTACACTAAGATTAGAACAAAGGGCAGGAAATGAAGGTGGGGTGAAGGCAAAGCCAAGCATGGGAGCAAAAGAAACTGAAAGCAAAAGAATCGCAGGAAATGTTTGAAAGTGAACTAGCAATGTTAAATGGATATGCTTACACTAGTTTATCAATTATGTTAATGTGAAACAACATTAAACAAGCACTTATTGTATTCAATTTCAACAGCAATGTGCTCAGAGAAGTCCATTTCCAATTAAGTGCAATGATACAATGATTTCAGGCCAAACCTTCGTTTGCGATCAGGAAAACATGATCTGTGCATATTTGCGACTTGCAAACTGTGCACTTGACCCACGTGCAAATTCAAAAGCCACTTTTGTCTTTTCACACAGGGGCCAGTTTTGCAGTTTGTGAGCTGCAATGGAATATGAGAGAAATTTGCACATGGAGACAGACTGGTTAGAATCCTTATAGTGCAGAAGGAGGCCCATAAGTTGCACTGACTCTCAAAGAGCATCTTACCCAGGTTCCTCCTATCCCCATCCTATAACCCTGCACATTTAGCATGGCCAAGCCACTTAACATGCACATTTTTGGAGTACAAGAGGAAACAGAGCACCCAGAGGAAAACTACGCAGCCACAGGGACAACATGCAAACACCACACAGTTACCCAAGGCCGGAATTGAACTTGGGTTCCTGGCACTGAGGCAGCAGTACGAAGCACTATGCAATCGTGCTATGACATAGGCAGAAAGAAGAATGTAGTCTAGCAGTCAGAATTCAGGGAGCAAAGTCCAAAATTAGAAAGCAAGACCTCAAAAGACCCGAATTACTCCTAGTACCATGCATGACAGATGATAAAGCACATTTGTGAACGATTGGAAAGATAATGTTGGAGGGAGAGCTTTAAATTCTTGGGATATTGGGACCAGCACTGGACAATTGGGACCTGTATAGACCAGTCTGGTTGCACCTAAATAAGCCTGAGTCAAGGTTCTTGTGGAGTGTTTATCTAGTTCATAGAATTCTACAATGCAGAAGGAGGCCATTCGGCCCATCGAGTCTGCACCAACCACAATCCCATCTAGGCCCTATACCCATAAGCCCATGCACTTACTCTTGCTAGTCCCCCTGACATTAAAGGGTAATTTAGCACGGCCAATCTACCTAACCTGTGTATCTTTGGAAACCAGCGCTCCCTGAGGAAACCCATGCAGACATGGGGAGAATGTGCAGACTCCACACAGTGACCCAAGCAGGGATTTGAACCT
Organism: Sphyrna mokarran; assembly: GCA_024679065.1. Lineage (NCBI taxonomy): Eukaryota > Metazoa > Chordata > Chondrichthyes > Carcharhiniformes > Carcharhinidae > Sphyrna > Sphyrna mokarran. The sequence goes on along the minus strand of JAGIQG010000005.1, from coordinate 85,635,596 downwards.
GGGACCCCAGCATTGTGCATCAGCATTGTATCATCATGCCACCAGAGAAAGTTCTACCGGAGAGGGTTTGAAACTTACTTGGCAGGGGAATGGCAACCGGGGGGAAAAAAAAAAATCAGGTAGGAATACTAAGATTCTTAGAATACTGGGAGAGATGACAACACTAGACTAGGGAATAGGAAGTTATTAGGTGGACTCAAAGTTAAGGTGGAAAGTAATAAACTGTAAGTTGTAGGGTTTATGTGTATATATGTGAATACATGGGAGTGCAAGTAAAATTGATGGGTTACAGGCACAGATTGGCATGTGGAAATATGATTTTTGTGGCAAAAAGAAGAATGTAATCTAGAAGCCAGAATTTAGGGTCTGGAAAAGGACAAAAGGACATCCTGGAATAGAAATAATTAAGTGGAGGAAAGCCAATATCAAAAGACTGAATCTGGGATCAATAAACTGGAATCAAAGGTCAGCAGGAAAAACACGAGCCGAACAATAGGCTACCTATAAAGAAGAAATAGTTTGAATGTCGACATATTCTCTCAAGAGGGAAAGGTGGAGTAAAAAAATCCAAAACTCCCTAGATGACAAAAAAAATAGAAATTAAGAAAAATGTGCTTATGACATTAGGAAATCAGGTCAAAAATGAAATTGAAGACCAAGTTGAATATAGAAGAGGTGGAGAGAAAAGCAAACTGGGAGTACAGCGTCTGGTAGCTGACAAAAACGGAACGAGATTCTTTAATTGGGAAAAAGATTTAAAAAAAAAGCTGATTGCATTTATTCATGGAGGTAGAGGACATAGTTGCAGTATTAAATGAACATAATTACAAATTGGAGGGTAAAATTGCAGCTCAGATTCTGGGAATCTTACTATAACCTTATGCATTCTTAAAATTATGGCATTGCAGGCAAGATAGAAATGTCAAGTTAATTTTGTAGAAGACTATTACAGCTGGCAGAGATATTTCCTTCCCATTAGTCAAGACTAAATTTAGATCAAAGTCCCAGAGTTAAAATAGAATGTACTATCCAATTCCTCAGGATTGTAATTTAAAGGTTCTGACTGAATTAACACGACATGATTTAAGTTTATTCAGCACAATAAGATGGAATGAATAAAGTTGACTCACTGGCCAAGGTGTTGCCACAGAGAAAACATTGAGAAACCTGACTTCCCCAACACCCGGGAAATTTAAAAAAGGTTCAAACCTTAACCACGTTCTATTTGTCTGCATGGAATGGATCTCTGTGTATCAATCATGTTGCTTCTAGCGAGCATAAATGAATCATATTATGAACTCGGCTGACTATTGTTTATGCAGCTTCAGTGTCCCAGGAATGATCAGCAATTATTACCCAATCACAAAATCATTGAATCTACAGTGCAGAAGGAGGCCATCGAGCCAGCACTGACAACAATCCCACCCAAATCCTACCCCATATTTACCCTCTCATTGACACTATGGCCATGATGAATTGACCTATCTAACCGCACATCTTTGGACTATGGGAGAAAACCTGAGCACCCAGAGGAAACTCACGCAGACACAGAATGAACATGCAAACTGCACACAGACAGTGATCCGAGACCAGAATCAAATCCATGTCCCTGGTGCTATGAGGCAGCAGTGCAAACCACTGTCACCATGCCACCTTATCACATTTAATAGTTGACATTTTATTGTGTGTTTCGCAAGTGCAAGCTCATCAAGTGTGGTCTGCACTCTCTGTCTGTTATGAACAACTGAAAGAACGCGTTGTTTGATTCTGCATGTACAATTGATGTACCTAGCATCACACTGACATTTTGTAAGACAGGCCTCATCAGCAATTTTGCAAATAAGGCCCTAGCTAATTTTTCACCTTGCAAGCTTGATGCAGAGAGCACATTGAAGCAATCCTGCAGGGCAATGGTTATTGTGATCAGTTCATTATTTGCTGCTCGTCACACAAAAGGCCACTGCTTTTGCACCTGAAACCAGTCTACCTCAAATTATCCTGAAAAGGCAAAGTACCTCAGAAATTTGAACAAAAGCTTAAGCAATACCACTCACATTGCAAATTATCAATTGGTGTTCTCCACAAATGAAATTGTGCTGCCAGTGCAAAACTATGTTCTGACCAGCACTCAGTTGAGCAACATTATGTATGAACTTCAATACAGAAGAGTAATAAATGTCCATTCATACCTCACCCTTTGCATTGGCTTCCTCAACAATAGTAAGAAATCTTTTAATCTGTTCAAAAGAGGGGGAGCAAAAATCATTGATCTTTATATGGTGAATCTTCACTCCTGGACAGGTATCACGATATGGTGGCTTCCTCTCACAAAGTGTTATTAGGTTTTGAATTCCATTATCAAATAAATACTGGTAGTGAGCAGGTAATCGTGGCATGGCCATTCCAGCTAGTTTATTGGGCACAATCCAAGAAAAATTGTGTGGAGCAGAAGCCATGTTTCATTCACCTGTTTAAAAAACAATGTTTTTACACTCTTGTAAGCTGCTAAGGACTAGCTACTAAATACATACTTTTAAATAGCAAATAGGTCTGTTTCTCTATATTGGAAGGTTCCCAAGGGTTACATATTATCCACTAAAGGCAGTAAAGGACATAAAATCTTAAGAAATAGATGTAAGCCTTTTGGTCCCACAAATCTGCTCTGCCACTCATAACTCCACTTTCCAGTTTGCTTGTCCCACACCCACCCCACCCTACCTCACATAACTTTAAACTCTTATTGATCAAAAACCTAATTCAGCCTTGAATATATTCAATGATCCAACCTCTATTGCACTTGTGGAAGAGAATTCCAAACACTAACAAAATATTGGAACAGGGGTAGGCCATTTGGTCCCTCCAGCCTGCTCCACTAGTAATAAGATCATAAATGATCTGACATGGCCTTGACTTTACATTTCTGTAGTTACTCAGAGAAGCTGCCCATGGGTAGCTACAATAGGAGGCCATATTGAGTGAGCTGTGTCTATATTACTGAATACACCCTTGATTATGGTCAAGTCAACTATCCCATGCTGTATCCCGAACTCATACTACATTTTGATTAGTATCATACATTGCCATTAAGAAACAGAATACATATATAGGTCCACTTTCAGCGTTGAATGATACGAAATATGATGTGGAGATGCTGGCATTGACTGAAGTAAACACAGTAAGAAGTCTCATAACACCAGGTTAAAGTCTAACAGGTTTATTTGATAGTAAATGCCACAAGCATTCAGAACGTTGTTCCTTCGTCAGATGAGTGGAGATTTCTGATCAGAAACAGGGCATATAAAGGCACAGACAGTTTTCAGACTACTGATTAGAATGTGAATCTTTACAGCTATCTGCTATTCAAGTCTAAATAGTGCAAACTTGAATAGCAGATTAGCTGTAAAGATTTGCATTCTAATCAATGCTCTGTAAACTATATGTGCCTTTATGTGCCCTGTTTGTGATCAGAACTCTCCACTCACCTGATGAAGGAACGATGTTCCGAAAGCTTGTGGCATTTACTATCAAATGACATGAAATATGACATGGGAATGATTGCATTAATCATGGAATAATTTATGGAGCCACTAAGGGTGGATAAAGGACACTGCCACTTAAAACTGAGCTGGGAGAATTTGAACAATATCATCTTTGATCCTGGCAGCTGCTACTATCTGCTCAGTTGCTGGGAATGTTTTCAGAACTATCAGGCTAGAAACACCCTGGCAAGGCAGGATATTAGCAACAAATACAACAATAATTAACTCTCCAACCTAGCCCATCACAAACTCAAGTAACACAGCACCTTGTCTTCCCACACAACTTTCAGCAGCTTTCCAGACTCAGTGCTAAATTCAATAATTTTAGATCTTAAATGTGGTCTCCACCCTATTTAACATTTTCCTATTCAGTTTTGTCTTTTTACCTCCACCCCACGTGCCTTCAAGTTGCATCCAGGCAGCATTTGCGAAAGAATATATTGGCTTTGGAGGGAGTGCAGAGAAGATTCACCATATCGGAGATGAAGGGGTTAGCCTATGAAGAAAGATTGAATAGACTGGGTCTGTACTTGTTAGAGTTTAGAAGGCTGAGGGGGAATCTTATAGAGACTTACAAGATAATGAAGGGGTTAGATAGGGTAGAGAGAGAGATTCTTCCTGCTTCGAAAGGATAGCAGAACTATAGGACACAGCTTCAAAATAAGTTTAGATCAGAGTTGAGGAAGAACTTCTTCACTCAAAGGATGATGAGTCTTGAATTCTCTGCCCATTGAAGTGGTGGAGGCTACCTCACTGAATATATTTAAGTCACGGATAGATAGATTTCTGGTAGACAAGGAAATTAAGGGTTATGAGGAGAAAGCGGGAAAGTGGAACTGATCCACTTCAGATCAGCCATGATCTTATTGAATGGCAGGGCAGGCTCGAGGGGCTAGATTGCCTACTCCTGCTTCTGTTTCTTATGTTCTTCTGTTGTCTTTCTTCCTTCCCTCAGTTCTGATGGAACAGGTCTTGGATCTAAAAAGGTTGTTGCTGTTTTTTGTCACAGGCACTGCTTGGCTGCTGAGCACTTACAGCATTTTCTGATTTTTCTTTAATTTTAAATGCAGTCCATAATTAAATATTTTGTCCAACCACTCTAGTGACATTGATATTATCAAACGGGGTTTCAATCAGAATGTAGCCTCTGAGAAGGAAACAGCACTAAAACGTCCCCATTTCAACCTTTAGATGGGATAACAAGGCGAAAAGGAAAACACAAGGACATTCAAAATCGAATTAGCTTTCAAAGATTGCTCACATCATTTGTTTTTAGCAGTAGGCGAGAACTTAGTGGTATTTATTTTGTAAACTACACATCTTTATTTAAAACATAAGGAATACATAAGGTCGATACATTTAAATTACTTCCGGCTCCAAATGGCAGATGCCTTTTGACTCCCGTGTCTGGTCTGCATTGGTAAAGTAGAATTTTAGTTAAATACAGAGAGAGAGAGAGAAAGGCTTGCTCCCCCGATCAACAACTCTCACAGCCTCAAGTGAGACAAACACCCGCACTCTGCAAAACAATTCCAGATACCGAAACCTTTAACAAAAATGACTGGGGTAAAGGACATTTAGTTATCCGACAAACCGCTGCCGCAATGATTAATTAATGAGTTTACTATCAAGTAAACTTGTTGGACTTTAACCTGGTGTTGTGAGACTTGTTGCAATGATTAAAAGACATACCTTTGCTCCCACTCTGGAGAAAAAGCAGGCGATCAGAGCAGAGTGTCTCCTTCGGTTCGCTACCCACAATAAACTGCTACATTGTAACTCACAGCCAATACCAGTGCAAGATGAGGCAACACCACCGGGTCAAATGCGTTATTCACGTTGGGTTCACCAGTAACTGTAACGGAACGCATTTATTATTTATATAGCAATGAAATGCCCCAAGATGAGCCATAAGAATGCAGAGTATTACGCCCCCTCCTCCACAATCTATTCCTTTCTCCACCAGGCACTCTTCTAACTTACTTTTAAAAGGAATGTGCGCTCGTCACCTAAATACTGCATGACTCATAACTTCTGAATTCTGGAGTATCGTACCTAGGGAGCGCCTGGAAGTCCCACGTAAGAATTGCATGGATTTTGGTCAGAAAGTCCAAACTTTGATTGAGCAATTGCTCTGCACTCGGAACGCTTGTGGAACGGTTCTGTTTACAAGAGTCGTTACCTGGGAAAATTTAAGTAAATAAAACTAGTTCTATCTAGCACTGACCACTCCAACACTTCCTCTCCGCACTCACCACCATGAGATGCCCCGATCACCACCTCAGGCCATTCAACAACGGGAGCCCCACCTATCGCCCCGATGCTCCATAGGTCCACCCCATAGTCCCTCCTATCCTCAATGCCTTCCTACCTCCAACTACCCTCTTAACCCTTGACTACAACTCCGTGACCCTTCACAGGATATTTGGCTGCCCTCCCCATTACCTCCTTTCCCCCAAACCCTCTATCCTCCTAGCACTCTACTACATTCTTTTCACTGTATGCTAATACAAATGACAATAATAAACATTCTCCCACAACTACCCTGCCCACCACCAACCCCAAGTTAATACTAATTACGTCTCTATGCCCCCCAGAAACCCCCTGACTATCTCAGCAACCACCTCCGCTTGTTGATCAACTGCAAGTTCCTTCTTCATTGCTCAGCCCCATACTCACCACCTGACTACCCTCCCAATGACCACATGATTTCCCCAATCCCACACCTTTCTCCCCCAACAGCCACCTAACCTGATAACATCACCATTTATCTTACATGTGTACTTTTTCTCTGGCTTCTCAAAGTGGCTGAACTTTCTAACTACCTACTTTATGGCAACTGTAAAAGTGTTTTCCTTGCAAGCACTTGACTGATGAGCTTAGGAACCTGCTCCAGTGCTTATTTTTAACTGGCCTGGGTTGGAAGGATGGGCGAGAAAGCTGTGGCTCCATTTCAGGGTGACTGATTGTTGAGGAAGGTTCCGAGGCAAAGGCATTTACAACCCATCTGAACTTAGAGAAACTAATCAGTTGTTAAGCAGTAGGTAGTTCGTGAGAGGCGTTTTCAGGCATGGTTTAAACATTACCATCAGTTGTACCACTGACATACTTCATGCCATGCAAGGCTGAAAGCGGACCTATATATATATATTTTATTTCTTACTGGCAATGTATGATACTAATCAAAATGAAGTATGAGTTTGAGATGCAGCATAGGGTAGCTGACAACCACAAGGGGGTAGTGATAGGGAGTATTCAGTAATAGAGACACAGAAAACAGCTCACTCAATATGGCCTCCCATCTTAGCCATCCACAGGCAGCTCTTCTGAGTGACTATTAACAGTTACTGAGCAGTGATGAAGTAGAGACAAAGAAACCTGTGTCTAAATACAGAGAAAGCTCAAGAATAGTTGATAAAGGAGTTTGGAAACATGAGAGGACACTTATCTGTTCATGAACTGGTCACACAGCCCCATGATGGCCCCTGTTATTAATTTTATTGCACCTATGTGTATCCAGCTGGGATAGGCTGAGAAGCCATATAACAATCAATGATTTTATTTGTTTGGATGAGTTGCACAAGATCAGCTCCTGATCAGCTGTCTTCTCTCTGCTGGCATAATTCAGTAAACAGGTTATTGATTGAATCAGGTTTTAACATTGAATGTTTCATCTGAGTTCATTTTCCCTTACAGTTTGGTGCTGAAACCCAGGAACAGAGGATGCAGATGGTTACCTTGGACTGAGGGATTCAACTTAGTGAGTGTACATGTTTGTTCCACATTACTCTGAGTTCAGGCTGGAACGCCATCTCCTTGTCCCCAGACTTAAGAGAAACCTGATCAGTCAAGATTGTTTAAATATCCAAGTTGTACTAGTGACATACTCCAAGTCACACAGGTTTGAAAGTGGACCTTGAGGGTAGATTACAGTGATGAACTTGTGATCCAAAAATTGTTAGGGATGAGAGTTGTTGTGCCGAAAGAAAACGGACCTCAGAGTAGATCCTCTTTTCTAATCCTACCTAATTCTGGTCATTGAAAAGACAGATCCCTTTACCCACCATTTATCAACAAAGAACAAAAGACTTAGCAATAAGATGATTAGGTCAGATTAGAATCCCCATGACCCTCCTGTAAAACAGTTTAAGTTTTATTTATTAATATTACAAGTAGAATTACATTAACACTGCAATGAAGTTACCAGAAAAATTCCTAGTTGCAACACTATGGTGCCTGTTCAAATACATTGAGGGAGAATTTAGCAATTTAGATTTAGAAGTACCTAATCAGTATGTCTTTGGACTCTGGGAGGAAACCAGAGCATCCATAGGAAACCCATGCAGACACAGGAAGAACGTGCAGACTTCGTACAGATGATCACCCAAGCCAGGAATCAAACCGAGGTCCCTAGCACTGTGAGGCAGCAGTGCTAACCTGCTAACCACTGTGCCATCTATAAGAGGGAATGGTGGCAAAAAGAGAAAAAGGTTAAGAATGATAAAAGTTCTGGGATCTGATTCTCCAAGCCCATGTAGAATCAACAGAATGAGTGAACCAGTTTATAAAGGAGATACCCATCTCATAAACTGAAAATAATTAAGTTGAGAAATGTAACAAAACAATTAAGAAAGTTTAAAATAGCTTGTTTTGTGTGATTAATTTAAATTGACAAATACATGCCAAGTTTCTTTGTTTACTCCCCGCCTCCTTAGGTTCTGTAGAAAAGTTAATTCTTTCAGCAGACAGTTGATTTATTTTTAAACCTCCAGAATTGTGTGGGTCTCAATTAATTGTTTGGAATTTATAAGCTGAGAACATGTATATGTCTCATTTGTTTTGTGTGGATGTCTGTAGATCTATTTTATCACTGTTTGGATTACTTTTGTTAAGGTTTATATTTCTAGGGAATTAACATTGAATTTTAATCACAGGAATTGGAAATTTACAAATAGATCCACAACTTACAGAATTCATTTTAGTTATTCTTGTTTTAAAGTGTATGCTAAGTTTTCTGCTTGTGTATGGATGATATTTATGGGATGTTTCAAGCTTTAATGTTTTCTGTTTAATATTGTAATTTTAAAAGTTTAATTAATAGAGCTTTCTTTCCATAGGTTATGGATATGAACTCATATTTCAACAGCCATATGCATGATCCCAGGATATGTTGCAAAACATGGAAATTTTAATTTGCACATGAATATGAGTGATTTGTAATGGTTAATTAAAATTTGGGATATTAGAAATAATTACGACAAATCCTGAAATTGATTGATTCAGGATTAAAATTTGTCAGGTCAACAGATTTATTCCTCACACAATTGGCACAATGACAGGAATATTCTGGAATGAGATATTGGGTAAAAGGAGAGACTGTTAAATAGAAATGATTCCCAGCCCGAGGGTGATGATGTCCATTGAGACCTTTATTCCATGCCTTTCAAACTAGCTGAGACTATTAACAACTGAAGTGCATTAAGGCTGAAGAACTTTTTTTTTGTAAGAACAGGACTTACAAAATTTTAAAGTTTTGAAATATCAGATATATTCAGATTAATTAACCCATTCTACCCCAAGCAGAATTGATCTTTTGTGGTTTTGCTTTGCAAATAAAGCAAGATTTGTAGCAGCTTCAAGACATTCGAGAATTTATTTGTAGACTTTGTTTTGCAGCAATAGTCAACTTGAATCAAAATCTGGTAAAAGGGGGAAAAGCATCTAGTGATTAATTATAAAAGACAGAATGGGCAGGGGAGTGTGAGGTTGTGTTTACCATTATTGAACAACTTTTTGTTACAGCACCACTTTAGGACTGTCATAATAATGGGAATTATTACACTACTGTAGTGACCCCACAACATTCTAGTAGGACTGTTTGGTATGGGTGGTTAAAGTTAATGAATGAATCACAATGCTGGAAGAAGTGATTCTACATACAGTACACATCCTAATACAAATTTGAACATGGAAGCTGAAAACAATGTCTGATGTCAGAAGGACTTAATGAGAGAGCTTACTGCTCTCCACAAATAGGCAGGACAAAATTAAAGGTGGAATCTATTTGATGGAAACAAGAACAACAATGATGAAAAAAGACATTTAAAGGGATACATACTTAAGTAGTTTCTATGAATATAAGAATAAAGTTTCTTTTGAAGATGAAAAAAAAAATGAACATTTGAAAACCAACAACACTTCTTTGAATTTGGGACAATTCTGAGATATGAAAAGTGCACTGTGATTTAGCAAGCTAGATTTGAAGATTGCAGATAAAGTAATAAAAACATATTAATGCTGATGTGAATTAGAAATGTTTGATTTCTGGTTTAGAGATAATTGGACTGCAAAATTTCTCCATGGCTCATGACTGGGACATGATAACTGGTGGGATGCAATTAGATGGAATTGATTGAGAATAGAAGATAGAAACTGGAAATCAAAACAGTAAATAGGATACTTGATGTAATTCAATAGAATATTTCAATCTGATTGATACGTATTCTGGCAAAAGGGAAGTATAGAGGAAGCTAGTAAATAAATAGTTGTTTCTTGGTAATGTGTATGCAATTGTTTTTTTTTCCAAAAAAAGAACAAAAAATTTAATATTGGTGACCACCCAAACCATCTGGGCCATTCATGGAGAGATGAGCAAAGTCTTTGAGATCTTTGATAAGATCACCAGAGAGTCAAGGTAGTGTTGGCATGATATTGAGGTACTTTGTTAATATGTACGTGAGTTAGATGTGAACTAACAAACATGCAGGAAACCAGTTCAAATAGACCCATTCAAGTATTTGGAAGTACTTGCAATTATTCATTGAAGAACAGGTTTCAGACATGCACAGTACTTGACAAACAACATGGCACAAAATGGTTAAAGAGACCAATAGAGTCAAGCAGCATTATTAAATGATCAAGGCACTGACATATTCCATAGGGATTGAGAAAACAATTTCAAAACAATGGGACAACATTAAACACATCTGTATCTGTCAAAAAAGTTACAACTAAAGTGAAGGGTAAATAATTTTGATTGGAACAAGTTAAGGACCTGATAGCAATGAGGAATATCCATCAAATGGATAGAGATAATTGGAGCTGGAGAATATTTTAAGTCATGCGTAATGTTATTTTGAATGACTGAGGTGATCTGCAGATTAGGAGTGTCAATAAGAAAGGTGTATCAAATCAAATATTCAGAGATTAATGGAATTTATCACAAATTATATAAAGAGAAAATCAGAATTTTAAAAAGATAATTGGATTTTATTGTTGTACAGATCACCCCACTCAATGGCTAAAGTGATCAAGGATAATAATGAGACAAGATGTGAAAAAATAAGATCTCATTCTGTAAAAATCAAGTTGGAATGACATTGATTCACATAGGAATCAATGGAATTGATAACAGGATTACAGGAGGATTGGAGAATGGCTTGAGTTACAACGATGTTTGTGGAGTCAGTCTCGTATCTACAAAGGAAACATGCAATGCAAGATATTTGACACACAGCAGTAGAATTATTATGTGGGATATTAAATGCCCAAGCAATCGCAGCCTCAAAAAAAAAGTTTATTTATTAGTGTCACAAGTAAGGCTTTAGTAACACTACAACTAAGTTACTGTGAAATTCCCCTAGTTGTCACAGTCCGGCACCTGTTTGGGTCAATGCACTCTAACCAGCACATCTTTCAAACTGTGAGAGGACACCGAAGCACCTGGAGGAAATTCATACAGACACAGGGAGAACATGCAAATTCCACAGGCAGTGACCCAAGCCAGGAATCGAACCCGAGTCCCTAGCACTGTAAAGCAGCAGTATTAACCACTGCTACCATGCCGCCCCCTCAAGATAGAGTAACCAACATTACATGATTATTCTTAAAATGGTGATGTTCCTGATAAATCATTTTAGTTCACACATTATAACTATCTTTCATTTGTCAGTTTAGAATAAAGATATGTAGTTAGGTTTTAAATCCTTAGTTGTTTTAAATATTTGATATGTTGTTAGTTGAACGGTGGCATGCTCATGGTGTTCCACAAAAATCAGTGCTGGCACCTTAGTTGGTTGTAGTATAAACAAACAATCTGGAGAAAAATGTAGATGGTTTGATTAGTAAGTTTGCAGATGACAAAAAAAATTGGTGGAGTTGCAGATAATGCCGAGGATTGAGCAGGAAATATATAGATTGCATAGGAAATAGATAGACTTGGGCAGAGAAACAGCAGTTGGAGTTTAATCAGGACAAATTCAAGGTAATGCATTTTGGAAGATCAAATCCTGGTGTGAATTATACAATAAATGGCAGAATCTTTTAAGAAACATTGACATACAGAGCAAACTAGACATACAGGTCCACAGATCCCTGAAAGTGGCATCACACATGAATAAAGGTGGTCAAGGTGACTTACAGTATGCTTGTCTTCATTGGCTGAGGCACTGACTTCAAAAATTGTTAAGTTGTTATAGCTGTCCTGATTTTTGGTTAGGCTACATTTGGAATATTGTGTGCAGTTGTCGTGGCTATGCTACCAAAAGGATGTGGATGCTTTGGAGAGGGTGCAAAAGAAGGTTTACCAGGATGTTGCCTAGTCTGGAGGGTTTTAGGTGTGAGGAAAGGTTGGAGAAACTCCGATTGCTTTCACTGAAAAGGCAACCTGATAAGAGGTCTACAAAAATGAGGGGCATGAGATAGGATGGATAGTCAGAGGCTTTTTTCCAGGGTGGAAGGAGCAACTAAGAGGGCACAGGTTCAAGATGGGGAGGAAGGGGGGGGTGCAGTTGTAGTTTAGGCACGACATGCAGAGAAAGATTTTCAGAGGTTGGTGGGTGCATGGAACACATTACTAGAGAATGTGGTGAGAGCAGTTCACATTAGCAAAGTTCAAGGCGTATCTTGCTAGTCACATGAATGGGAGGCGACCAGAAAAATAATAACGACATATGGCAGTAAGTAGTGGGACTAAATAAGGATTAAGAATCAGCACAGGTTGACCAAAGAGTCTGTTCCTGTGCTGTTTTGTTCTTTGAATGTGCGTGTTATACTAAACAAATAAATCACTTTCAAGCACTTGAGATGTATTTTAAAGGTTATAAGACAAGTAACTCATTCCATATAACAAGGGAGGAGTCTTTGAAACTTTCAAATAACTTGTCCAAAACATGAGCACTATAGAACATAGAAAAACTACAGTACAAACAAGCAATTTGGCCCACAAGTTGCACCAATGATATCCATACCTACTAGGCTTACCTATAACCCTCAATTCTATAAAGTCCCATGTACTCATTCAAAAGTCTCTTGAAAGACCCTATCGAATTTGCCTCCACCACCACCAGCCACCAAATCCACTCATCCACCACCTTTTGAGTGAAAAGCTTACCCTGATATCTCCACTGTACCTACTCCCCAGCACATTTGAGGCTAGATAGGGCAGAGGTAGAGAGATTCTTCCCGCTTAGAAAGGATAGCTGAATTAGAGAGCACAGCCTCAAAATAAGGCTGGGGAGGGGGAGGGGGGGAGGAGGAGTAGAAGCAGTTTAGAACGGAGTTGAGGAGGAACTTCTTCACTTAAAAAGGTGGTGAATCTCTGCAATTCTCTGCCCATTGATGGTGGAGGCTACCTCATTGAATGTATTTAAGTCATGGGTAGATAGATTTCTAATAGACAAGGGAATTAAGGTTTATGGGGAGAAAGTGGGAAAGTGGAACTGATTCACTTCAGATCAGCCATGATCTTATTGAATGGCGGGATAGGTTTGAAGGGCTAGATGGCCTACTCCTGCTCCTATTTCTTATGTTCTTAAGTATCTTAAACCTGTGTCCTCTCATAGCAACCATTCCAGCTCTTGGAAAAAGTCTGAGAATCCACCTGGTCTACACCTCTCAACATCTTAAACACTCCTAATCAGATCACCTCTCATCCTTTGTCTCTAAGGAGAAAAGACTGAGTTCCCTCAACCTATTTTCATAAGGCATGCCACCCAATCCAGGCAACATCCTTGTAAATCTCCTCTGCACTCTTTCAATAGCTTCCACATGCTTCCTGTAATGTGGTGACCAGGACTGAGCACAGTATTCCAAGAGAGGTCTGACTAGGGTCTTATAAAGCTGCAACATTATCTCCTGACTCCTAAACTCAGTCCCTCAATTGATGAAGGACAATACACCATATGCTTTCTTAACCACATCCTCTACCTGCGAGGCCAATTTGAGAGTCCTATGGACCCAGTACCCGAAGGTCTTTCTGATCCTCTACACTGCTAATAGTCTTACCCTTGATATTATACTCCTTCATCCCAAAATGGACCACTAACATTTATGCAGGTTGAGGTCCATCTGCCACTTCTTCGCCCAGCCTTGAATCCTTTCTATGTCAAGCTGCAACCTCTCTGACATCACTTCAAACTATCTACAACACCATAACCTTTGTGTCGTCAGCAAACTTACCAACCCATCCCTCCACTTCCTCATCCATTCATTTATGAAAATTACAAACAGCAAGGGTTCCAGAACAGATCCCTGGGGCACTTCACTGGTGACTGACCTCCATGCAGAAAAAGACCCATCTACAACCACTCTCTGCCTTCTGCAGGCAAGCCAGTTCTGGATCCACAAGGCAACACCATATTGCCCTGCACAAATGGGCAAGGGAGATACCAAACCATTCTTTAATCTTAAAAAGAAATAGCAAAAGCAAACATAAAAGTGGGGGCATCTTTGATACCACAGAAGGCCAGAGTGGGGGACTATGAGTAATGATATCAATAAATGATTAGCACTCAAGAAACAAATTAGAAATTTGTTTCTAATTGTGAATTCTAATGTTCAAAGACCAGGCAATTGACCAAAAGAGGCATCAATGATCAATTAATGGGACTAAGGCTCATCCATTCGCGCTGGCGGGCGGGCGGGGGGGGGGGAAAATTGTTGAGGTGGAATCATTGAGGTGGGCTCAATGCAAGAGTACTTGCACACAAAAATTATACATATTGCAATATATTCTATTTTATACTCGCAAAATATATTAATCAGAATATAAAAGTTCAAGAAGCATCATAGGGCTATGGTGTTTCATTTGCAGATATGTTTAATGATTTTGACAGAAGACAAAAATTTCTGGTTATGCTGATTTCTAAGAATATGGCTTCAGTTTAGTTATTCATACATTCTCCAATCTGTATTTCACCTCCAGTTCCCAATAGGTATCCTCTACTCTATTTTCAAACAACACAACTACGTGGCCATGACTTTACAATACAACAGAAAATACAAAGTTTTATTTAAACAAAATAAATATAAAAAGCATTGTTTACAACATTCTACAAGTAACCATTTTTCAAAATGTAATAACTTGGTTTATTACCAAACATTTTTAATGAAATTTGAAAGGTTATCTTGCACTCAACTATTTGAATAAGGACATCAATGTTCTTAGAGAAACATCCTTACAAGATTTAGGAAATAAATTTCAAACAAGTGAACTTTAACAAAATCAATCTGCAATTCAAGCAGTTTCAACAAAAAAAAAATTAGTTTCACATCCTGGTCAAACTAGTGACAGATTCTTAGTCTTCATTGACATGTACAGATTGTTTAAACTTTTAATATCTTATAATTACTATATTAAATATAACTTTTGCATTTGTGATATCCTTCAAAGATATACTACTTTGAAATGGTTGCTTGTTCCACTTAATTCACGTCTTCACGTATGTTTAACCAATTTTGAGCATGATTCAAAACAAGATGCAGTGAAGCAAATGACATCACTAGAGAGGTCGTAGAAAGTCATCTTTAGAAAGTTATGTCCATATCTGAAAATAAAAAGCATAATCTAGTACCAAACTTATTTCTGCATGTATTTGTTATGATTGTACTAGTTTGAAAAAAAAACCCACAATATATTGGAGGATGCTATTTCATTAAAAGTAACATTTTCCCACTTTTGGTATCCAATGCTAGCAGATAGCATTCTCTATTCATTACATTATTGAACTAATTAGAACATTATTTTTTATTAGTTAAGTTAAAATGTTTTGAGAGACAATGGATAAGATATAATAGATCTGCCAATGCATAATGCCACTTTACAAGACAAATTTTAATTGGGGAATTTGAAATTATATGAGCATCATTCAAATAGTTTTCACAATTACATTCTCAAAACAAGATTTCAATTCCACGTGGAGACAGAACTTTTAGGTCTCTTTTCATTTAGTGTAATTATTGCTGTATTCATTCATCAAAAAAATCAAAATTAGGTGCAATGTGAATGAGATAGCCAAACACTAAAGATGTGAGTATACAAAATTTTTAAAACGTTAATGTGATACTCTTAACATTAAGTGATGAAAACATGAATATGCTTTAAGAATAAGTTTTCTTGGAAGCAAGCAGAATAATCACTAACTGTACTCAGGTTATTCTTCAAATGCCAGAATGGCTATTTGACTCTGTCTTCAATATTAAATAACAATGAAAACATCAGTTACTACCATTTGAAATGATTCATAGCATGTAATGCAAATTTCAAAAGCCTTGAGCTGGCACTTTCTGCTGTAAGGGTTAATCTGAAATAAACCACTTTAAGAGTATGCAAGACAACAAAAAACATGCTCTACAATTTTTTAGACTACAAAATAAAAAGACTATTTCAAAGAATGTATCTCTTCAAAAGTCTCTCAAGAAATTGAATTTTATTTTAATAAAACAATAATGATGATCTGGAATTGCACTGATATGGCAGATAAATAGATTTGCTGCCAATGAGAGAAAACACTGTTGCAAAATGAGACCTGACCTTGCAAACTGCAAAGTGGGAGATAACTAACCATTCAAGAAAATCAAAAAAGTATAGAGTAGTAGAAAAAGGCTTGCGTTTGGACAGTTTGTTCCACATATAGTGTACATTCACAAATTTATCCAAATTTGTATAATCTCTATCCTAGAGTTGATCTTTATATATGACCATGATTGCAGGATATTCAATTAAGTAACTGTTCAGAATAAATATTAAATGGAACTTTGAGGCACAAAAATTATAAAATGGATGCATTCTTCATTCATTTTATAAGTAGTACACATGGAGATGTTGAAACACTTACACTAAATATATGAACTTTGTTTGATCTGGGTACACTGAAAATAAATCATGGGAAAAATATTGTGTAAACATTGTCATTAGTCTGATCTTAGAACAGGTTAGCATACAGCAACTTATCTTCTCAGAGCAATGAAAGCCAAATCTGTGAGGGACACCCTCCATTGGAAAGAGGATGAAGACAGAGCGAGGCTCAGGGTCTTCACTTATCTTTCAGGAACAGAGACAGCCAGACCCATGAAGGGTACTAGGACAGTGGGCAGAGTTTGAAAAAGAAATTAATGCGTGATGTCACAGGAAAATGGTAAATTCATTGATTGGTGAGAAGTTGCTGTTAGGGATTGTGTTTCAATAGCTTAAACTAAAAAAAAACTATAAAAGAAGTAGCTTCTTGAATTTCAGTAAGGAATGCTAGTAATAGGAAAGTAAAATTGAATCAAGTTGTGAAATAGGGTAATAAAATAAACAAAGAAAGATAAAGTTAGAAAGCAGGGCCAAGATTGAGACTGAGTGTGAAGCCAGGAGGATAAAAGGATTGCAAGAAAGATGAGACTGGAGAGCAGAATGTTAGTTTGGTTCCCCAGCCCCTGTCCAATTCTTTGTCCATCCCCCCTCCTTTGCCTGCTGTAGCTACAGTCTTAAAATGGGGACATGACCTAACTCTTATGCTGCAGGGGTACACTGCACTGCTCCCATCTCACCCAGCCTGAGTACGAAAGATTGAGCAAGTCTAGAGCCGTGATTAGAGTTGTGCAATCACTGCAAGGGCATGTCTGTCGAGTGTGGCAATCTGACAGAGATTACCACTGTTCAAAAGTTGCATGCCATTAGATATTAAGCATTTTCCAAAAAGTTTAAATCATAAGGGAATATCATGGCAGGAATGTTCAATACCACATAAGCTCTTCCTGCTCTTAAGGTGGGAAGCCAGCATGTATGCAAGGGGTGTCTCCAGCTGCAGTTCCTGGAAGCCTGCATTCTGGAACAAGAGAGCATCCATATGGTAGAGAGCATTGTGGATAAGCTAAGAGTCCAGAGACAGGGAGAGAGACTGACATAAGAGGAAAGATTAAGTTGGAATTCTATTTCATACAACAATATATGACACTAATCAAAATGGAGTATAGAGCTCAAGCAACATCATGGAGCTAGCTGACTTGATCACATTCTGGGGGTATTCTGTAATACAAACACAGAAAACAGCTTGCTGAACAGGCCTCCCACTTTAGCCACCAATAAGCAGCAGCCTCTGAGTAACTATTAACAGTTACTAGGCACAGACAAGGTTGAGACAAAGAAGGCTATGTCTGTGCACAGAGAAGATCCAAGGACAGTTGATAAGGTAATCTGGGAAACATGAGTAAACTCTCATTTGTTCATGAGCTGAATTTTATTAGACCTACATGTAATGTACGTAATCTGTAGCCTGTGTCTCTCCAGCTGGGATGAGCTATGAATTGATGAATTCCTTTGTTTGATGGAGTTGTACATGGTCAGCCCCTGTGGCTTCTCCCCACTAGTGTTTGTTAAGTGAATCAGGCTGGAGTGTGGAACGATTCTTCTGAGTTCATTCTCCCTAACAGTTATATTCCCTGAAGTTCAGAAGAGGAGAGAATCTCACAGAAACTGATAAACTCCTAACAGGATGAGACAGAGCAGATGCAGAAAGGATGTGTCTGTTAACAGGGGAGTCCAGAACCTGAGAGTCAAAGTGTAGACCATTTAGGTAAAGAGAGATTTCTTCACCCAGAAAGTGGCAAGCCTCTGGCACTCACTACCACAGAAAGTAGTCAAGACAAAAACATTGTTTATTTTCAAGGAGTCAGATATAGCTCTTGGGACAAAGCAGATCAAAGGAAATGGGGAAGGGAGAAGCAGAAGGCAGGATCAGGCTAATCAGCCATGATCATGATGAATGGTGGTGAAGACCCAAAGGGCTGAATGGCCTACTCCTGCTTCTACTCTCTATATTTCTAAAATGAATCTGTGTCAGAACTCTCTTTCCTGCTCAGACTATTACAAAATTATATTGTACTTCTTAAGAGTATCAAAGATCACCAAGAAACAAAAATGTAATTCTTTTACACTGTAACAAATACAATGAAATCAACATCTTTAAACAATTTTCATGAATCATAGTTCAACAGTAACCAGTTTTGTTTTTTTGCTATATTTGATGTGATTTGGCAGAGATACCACACTAAAGATCCAGCTTCCTCTGGACAAAAAAAAAAATCAGAAAAGAGAATTCACTTTCTTCTTGACTAATCTTTCAGCAAGTTGAAACAAATTCAAACTGCATCCAAAGATAACTGCCCTATTAAACATAGGCTTTTGTTTATTGCAGATAAAAGTTTCATTTAGTAAACTATTTCTGAAACACTTAACCAATGCAGCAATAATTTTCTCCTCTGTTACCTTAAAGTGCAATCAAAATTAGACAAATAATCTAAGTAAGTACACCATTAGTAGGCTATAAGTTCTGAATTTAAAAAACTCTAGTGTACACTGTTCTATCATGAAATATCAATCTATCACATTCTATTTCCTGATTATCCTTCAAATCATGCATTCCAAGATCAGATCTGCTGCCAGTATTATAGAACAATTAGCAGAACCAGGCCATTTTGTTCTGCCATTTAACAAGATCATGGCTGATGGATTTGAGGCCTCAAATCCATGTCTGTTTCTCCATATCATCCCACTTCCTGTAATCTTCAACTCAAAAAAGAATAGAACATTTGCAAAACAAGAAGCCTTGAGGAACAAGTTACAGAGTGGCAAAGCACAAAATACATGCCAGTTTCAATAAGTAATTATTTTCCAAGAGAATTGTGTGTTAATTGTAGATGCTGTGTTTTATTGTATTCAGGTGGTTAGCATATAATGCTAATGACTCCACTGAATCCCTGTAAATAGGCCTAGACTGAACATGTCAGAATTTAATAGCTGTTGGGCTAGATGGTGATTGCTTGTAATGTGTAAAATCTTAAGTGTCACTCCAGTTTTATTCTTCAACTGGCATTTGGAGAAGAACACACTATACTGAAGTTAAAGCACCCTTCTACACAGGAAATTCCAAGCTAAATTTCTCAGAACTTGTTATTGCTTTAACTTACGTATAACTAAATACAGCACAAGATTTAGACAAATTATCTAAGCCACTCTGAATATTGTTAATACAACCCTACCCAGGACGACTGTCTATCAATGTATTCTCATCCTCGCTGCTTTTAGACCACATAAATTTAGTAAAAACACTCAAGTATTTGACAGAAGTATTTTGATTAACAGCACAATAGTTAGTCAAGCAGCCAATCTCTTGGGAGAAAATTCTCAAGTGTATTGATATTGGCCCACTTCACCAGTATAACAACTGCGTCTTCTCCGTAACCCTATTGTCTAATGCCTATTTCCAAGAAATCAATGCATTTTATAAGAAAAATGGCATATTAATAATAACTGACTCAATTCTCATCAGGCAAGTGAAGGGCCCAATTTGCAACCTAAGAGCACTGTGTGCGTACCTGTAATAGCTTGTGGACTGCAACTGTTCAAGACAATTCACCAGCATCTGCTAAAGGACAATTAGGTATTGACAATAAACGCTGGCCAAGCCAGAAATGTTTAAATTTTGTGAAAATAAAAAATTCTTCTGCATTGATTTCACAATGATCAGCATAGAAAGGAGGCCAATTGGCCCATTATGTTTGCAATCTTTCCAAATGAGCAATTAGCACTTAGTGTCATTTCCCCTACCTTTTCTCTGTAGCTCTACAAATTCTCTCAGATATTTCCTTATGAATGCGTTGACTGAACCCGCTTCCACCAAACTCCCAGCCAACGCAGTGCAAACCTTAACTTTATGTTACCTTTCCTTCTTTTGCCATTTACTTTAAATCTGTGCCCTCTGATTCTTGATCTTTCCAACAGTAGGAACAGTTTCTCTCTATCCACTCTGTCCAGAATCCTCATTCATAGAATCCTTAAAGTGCAGGAAGAGGCCATCTGGCACACTGAATCTGCACCAACCAAAGCCTTATTCCCATTACCCCATATATTCATTGTACCAATCATCCTGACACTAGAGTCAATTTAGCATGGTAAAATAACATAACCCACACATCTTTGGATTGTGGGAAGAAACTGAAGCACCCAGAGGAAGCCTGCTCAGACCTGGAGAGAATGTGGAAACTCCACACAGACAATGACCCGAGGCCAGAATTGAAGCCAGACCCCTACCACTGTGAAGCAGCAATGCTAACCACTTTGCCATCGTACCACTCATTCTTGACCAGCTCTTCAAATTCCCCTTAACCTTCTCTTGAGGAAAGCAGTCCTGACTTTTCCAATTTATCATCATAACTGCTGTTCCTCATCCCTGGAATCACTGTGAATCCTTTCTGCATTTTCTCCAATACCTCCAAATCTTTCCTGAAACGCAACATCCAGAACTGGCTGAGGCTGAACTAAAGCTTCTTGCACTTTTATTCTATGCCATTATTAATGCTGAGATTACCATATGCTTTATTGATCACTCTTTCAACTGGTCTTTCCACCTTCAGTGAATTATGTATACTCTGTTCCTGCAGCACTATAGAGTTGTACCATTTATTCTACATTGCTTCTCCATGTTCTTCCTACCAAAACAAATCCCTTCACATCCTTCATTTCAAACTTCATTTGCCCACCCATTTCTGTGCTTTCAATGTTCTATATCATCCTCCTCGCATCTGATGATGCTTCCAAGTTCCATTCTGTCCACCATCATTCCCTCAGATTACCTAAAATGTCACACATTCTATCCTTACAAATCTCAGGGTAACAAAGGGATTAGGAACAGTTTAACGATAAAGTGCACCGTGGGTGTGGGGGTGGTTGGTGATGAGGTAGACAGTGAAGTAAAGTATAAAGTAACAGTTATGGACAAGAGTTCAGTGGTATTGAAGGTGAGATAGCTGTTTCTGTGGGGGGAGGGGGGGGAGGAGAGGAAGGGAAGGAGGGGAGAGAAGGAAGTGGGGGGGGGGGGGGAGAGACAGTAGATGTTGTGGATGCATTATGGATTGAAAGAGTTGAAGTTCAGTTCAGGGTTAATACTGCACAGCAGTTGTGGTTAGCTGCTACAAGTGAATACTGGAGAGAGAATGGAATTGGGGCAGTGATACAGATTGAGAAACTTCAATTTTCACCATGTTACCATAACTTGAGAAATTTATGGGTTACTGTCAAACGGGCAGTCCATCAACCAAGGATATTTGGTGACAGTAGCAGTGATAATATAGAGGTATTATTCAAAATAACTGGAAATATATTTTAGGATTATATCACCCTTTTCAAAATAAACATTGACTAAGTGGCTTCACTCGCTCTTTGGTGTGCCTGACCCTTTAAAGCTGGAGCAGATTACTGCTTCCTGCAAATTTTTCAACTCTTAAATAAAAAATACTTATGTTGCAAATGCAACTGGATTATAAAGAAACTGACGCTATCAAAAAAAATCCATGGTCAATAGTATGTTGCATCAAAATAAAATGTTCTTCAAATCAAATGTGATGCAGCATTACGATTTCTTCAGAGTACCACTAGATGGCAGAGTCTACTAAATTTTTTAAGACCCATTTTAAAATTAAAATTAGGCTTTCAATATCATATAATACAAGTTCATACTTCTTGTGAATTTCTCTTGTATTATTAGAACTTAAAATAAGCAAAAAACAGAATCATGCACTTACTTGATGTGCGGCTGCCTGGGTTTTTTTTTCTGGCTGCTTTAAGTACATATCAGATTAAACATCTGCCTCAGCCGAAGAGCACTTGATTTTGTGTTTCAGTGTAATAAATTGAACAAGAACTGCTCTGCTATAGTTGCTGAAGGTTTTCTACTAAATACAGGGTCAGCAAAATCTAAAAGTCAGTTGAAATTTCTTAAGAATAACTCAAATTGTTTTTCTAATGTTTGTCAGAAGTCAGGCCACATGAAATTTAAGGATACTACTTTAACAAAGACATGTGATGGAGGATTCTGAATTCAAGGGGATATTTTTTAAAAATCTGAGAATGGCCAACAACTTACTCAACGACTGTGGACCAAATAAAACACAATGCCAACCAGTTGTTAATGTAACTGAGGAAGAAATTAGGAAGAGAGCCCATATTGTACAAAGGGAGAGACACACCACTGTCCACACAGGTTTACACCAACATCATCTACAAAGCACAAGTCAGCACGACTGTGATAGAATACTCTCCACTTGCCTGGATGAGTGCAACTCCAAAACCAGAACAAAGCATTTTACATGATCGTACTAACATTCACTCCATCGTCCACCACCAACACACGATTACAATGTGTTTCATCTACAAGATGCATTGAGGAAAGTTGTCAAGGCTTCTTTGACAGCAACTCCACTCTTGACTTCAACTACCCAAAAGGACAAGTGTTTCAGGCACATTAAACTCCCACGTTCCACTCAAAATCACACAATTCTACCTTAAAAATATATGTTTCCTTATCGTCAATGGGTCAAAATCTGAGAATTCTCATCTTACATTTTTCACACAACTTGAATTATATTTGCATTTGGGAGAGTGCTAATCATGAAAGTAATTCTACTTAAGAATAAGGTAGTTTCCTAATTTGTCATGTATAAGCCACAGCATACTCTAAAATTGCCAGCATCTACAGAACTGAAAATCAATTTTCCTGCAGTATTTGTTGTTTATTACCAGACTTACATCCCAGAGTAACTGAATGACAAAAATGTAAGAAATAAATGCTGCGACAATGAACAATAGAATCCTAAGGGAGTTCTGTTTCACTGAATACATTTCCCACCAAAGATAAATAACAATATAATCAGTGACATTAATTTTATTTTAAAAACTGAATTATAAAATAATACATTCTAGTACCAATAACTGATTATTGCGTTGAAGAAATTGCTGGTTAAAGGAATGTTTAACTGCACTATTGTAAGTGAAAAAAGCAACAGTAAATAGAGCTTAGGTATCCCTCTACAGTAATGCTACAGAAATACGTCATTTAGCTACTCGAGCCTGCTATTGTCATCCAGTTAGATCATGTCTGATCTGTACTTCAAATCTATTCACCTATCTTTAATAGCAAACTCTTAATATTTTTACTAAACAAAAATCCATTATTACAATTTGAAGATTCCAATTGACAAAGTCCACAGCTTTTTGAGAAGATAATTCAAATTTTCCTATGTTTTAGTAAAAACATTTTCTGATTTCATTCCTGAATGGCCTAGGTCCAATGCTAGACAAACTTCCTCAACACAGAATAGTCAGTTCTATAGACATAAGCATTTTGTGGGAGTGCTTTGGCTTATAAATGACAAATTGTTCTGTGTTCTTTATTCTGCCCCCACCCCAACTCCCAGAAGCATTAGCTAGTCTATCTAATTGAATTTTTTCTTTCAAAAATATACTTTATTCATAAAAATCTCAATTAAACTATTGCAAACCTACATATCTAAAAATTGCAAACAGTGCAGAATAAAAACATTTTTACAGTAGTACACAAATTAGTCATTACATTTCAAAACTTAAAACTATATACATGCCTCAAAATTTACTGTGTGCTGTTATTTGTCAGATTGGCACACAGTTACACAGGCTGAGGGTATTCTGCAGTTCCCGGGCCCTTGGAATGCCTGTTTGTCGGCCTTATCCCATTGTGCCTTTGCGGCGGCTGCCCCAAACTTCAGCACATCTCTCAGCATGTAGTCCTGGACCTGGGAACTTGCCAGTCTGCAACACTCGGAGAAGGACAGTTCTTTCAGCTGGGAGATCAGCAAGTTTCAGGAAGACCAAAGTGTGTCCTTCACCAAGCTGATAACCCTCCAGCAGCAGCTGATGTTTGTCTCAGTGTGCGTCCCTGAAAACTGCCCAAAGTGCACAGAGTCCTGCGTCACCGAGCTGCTTGGGACAAACACTACTGCACCTCACTCTGGACCTTCTTTGCAAAGGCACATTCCACTAGGAGGTGTGCGACCGTCTCATTAGCCCTGCGGCCGCTTTGAGGGCAGCGTACAATTATGTTGAGACCTTGAGCATCCATAAAGGATCTGAAGGGGAGTACTCTTCTCACCACCAGCCAAGCCAGATCTTGGTGCTTGTTTGTGAGCTCTGGTAATGAGTGTTCTCAGTAAAAAGTCTGACAACACCAGGTTTAAGTCCAACTGACTTAAACCAGAATTTAAACCCAGTGTTGTCAGACTTCTTACTGCGTTCACCCCAGTCCAACGCCAGTATCTCTACATAATGAGCGTTCTGCCAGATGACATTGACAGTCTGCTCAGGGAACCATCCGACAAGATCCACCATCTCCTTTTCTCCTAGGGCCCCAAGGACATTACGAGCTGACCATTGCCTAATCGCCATGTGGTCAAAGGTGTGTTTGCGGAAAAATTTCTCCATGAAGGATAGGTGCTGCGGTACAGTCCAAATATTTGGAACGTTCCGTGGCAGCGTGGCCAGACCCATCCTCCACATGGGACAGGTAGAACCTCAAAAAGTAGCGGCACTTGCTGTTAGTGTACCGAGGATCTACGCACAGCTCGATGCAGCCGCACACAAAAGGTGGCCAACAGGATGAGGGGAGCGTTGGGAACATTTGTCCTCTCCGTTCTCTGGAGATTTGTACATCGCCTCCCTCCAGACGCAATCCATCTTTGATCTCCAGATAAACTTGAAGATGGCCTGGGTCACTGCTGCAGAGCAGGATTTGGGGGATAAGCCACACTTGCACCACGTACAATAACACGGACAGCACCTCACATCGGATCATCAGGTTTTTTTCCCTGTTATGGAGACGGAGCGTTGCTCCCACAAGCTCAGTTTTGCCTGGCTTTCGCAATGCGCTCATCCTACTTTATGGCGCATGCCTCTGCCACTCAAACATATCCCCAAGCAACTTCAGGTAATCTACCTTGACGGTGAAGGGGACAAAGGATTCAGCAGCCCAGTTCCCAAAGAACATGGCCTCACTCTTAGTCTGGTTGACTTTGGCTCCCTACATTTCTCTTATTGCCACATACAAGTCCATTTTCCTAACATGTGAAATTCTCCATTGATCTAAATCAGTGCAAATTTTTACATATGCAAATTGAACAAATACCTTTGTTCACCAAAAGGTACCTTTTTGTCACCAAAAGAGAGTGTGCTGGAAAATCTCAGCAGGTCTGGCAGCATCTGTAAGGAGAGAAAAGAGCTGACATTTCAAGTCCAGATGATCCTTTGTCAAAGCTGAAGAATCCTTCAGCTCGAACTGCTCACAGACCTGGAGCAGCCTACGAACAGACGAGGGGTCCGAGCAGAAGACAGCCAAGTCATCCATGTACAGGGAGGCTTTGACCTGTGTGCCTCCGCTGCCTGGGATCGTCACCCCTTTGATGCCTGGGTCACTTCTGAGGGCCTCAGCAAAGAATGGAGGAGAGAGGGCAGCCCTGCCTGACTCCAGACCTGATTTGAAAACTGATTCCCACCCACTGACTGAAACTGCGCTCCTCCACATCACTGAATCCTTTTAACATTTTAAGATTTCAATTAGATACTTTTGCACAAGTACCTGAATTTGGTAAACTGGGTCATTTGCATTGCAGTCACACCATTCAGATATGTATTCCTCAAAATGGAGATGGAAGCGTGAACACAACTGCAGGCATAGAAAACCTATAATTGTTTCAGTATCTTCAAACAGATGTTGGATCCACTGCTCCAGATCAAAATATCACAGGAAGTTAAAAAGGATTCTTCAGCTTTGACAAAGGATCATCTGGACTTGAAATGTCAGCTCTTTTCTCTCCTTACAGATGCTGCCAGACCTGCTGAGATTTCCAGCACTCTCTCTTTTGGTGACAAAAAGGTACCTTTTGGTGAACAAAGGTATTTGTTCAATTTGCATATGTAAAAATTTGCACTGATTTAGATCAATGGAGAATTTCACATGTTAGGAAAATGGACTTGTATGTGGCAATAAGAGAAATGTAGTGCCAATGGGGCCCAAATTCAATATTACATTTCTACAAATTATAAATAAAAACTAGGATAAACAAATCCTGGATCAGCGTTTTCTGAAGGCTTCAATTAATGAGTTCTGTAAACTTAATTTAGAATACAGCGTCTCGTTTTAGCCCCCTTTTTATGATAAGTGACAGACGTTTTGAGGACCATAAGAATGCTTGCCTGTTTCTATCACTTTAGTTATCTACTCAGACTTAAGGGCTCCATAGTCTTTTGACAAAGCATATATTAGAGGATGACTTGATTGTGACTGAATGGGCACATGTTGACAAATAATTTCAATTAGGTGAGTTGAAGAGGATAAATTATATGCATAAGCCTTACAAGGCCAGAAATAGATGGGATATTAGGCACTTTTCTCACAGAAGACATCCAGAACAAGTTTGTAGCTTTAGCCATTAGTGCTTGAAAATGAGCTATTATCCTAGGTGCTATTCAAGAACAACAGTCAATGATATTTACTGCAATTGTAACTTTCATGTAACTCAAAGATCTTCCGCATTTGTGATAATTTTTCAAAATACGTTGAATTAAATACAGCAAGCATTTTGCAATATTTTAAATTTGCAAAATCTTTGCCAAATTCAAAAGGCATTCATTTCTGCTATTTATGAAACATATAGCAATGCCAGGTAATGCAATACGAAGAAGATTTTAGAAAATCACTACTCACATTTTATTGAGTAACTGGAGTCTAATTTCTCCACGACAGGCTCTTCATTTCGTAAAACCACTGGAAGCTCATCATTGCTTTTGTCAATTTGTTGCTGGAAAATAGGTTCAGTCAGTACTTGAAAGCTCTCAGAGCTGCTAACCGAATCTTCCGTAAAGCAATTGTTAGTTTCTTTCAGAAAAGCAGCATGTCCTGCAGCATGCAAATCTTCTGCAATACTCCTATTATTTACAACAAGATCTACTTCCCAAAGCAACTTAGGATTATGCTGTCTGAAAAATACAGTCAAAATCTGTTCGCTTAAGGATTTCTGAAAGAAAATAATGGTTTTATCTGTCCAATTACATCCAACTGAAGGCACCACACTGCTTAAACTGCAGTGGTTAGTTAGACATGGGATTTTTGCAAGTTGTTGAGGAAGTTCTCTCAGTCTGCTCAAATCTGAAGATGGTACAAAAATATAATGTCCACAATCAACAGTTCTAACAAGGACAAACTGTTCAGAGACTTCCACCATAGACCACTGCTCATCTATGCCAAGCTTGATTAGGCAACTTACACCAGGATTCAATAAGGCATGAGGTAAAGGATGAAAATCATCTGATAGCTGAGCAAGGAGTGAAGACAGTGTTTCCATTATTCCAAAGGTATTTTCAAGCTGAATGTAGAGTTCTGAAGGGTCAATCACAGAAGTAGCAAAGCCGGTGTACCCTATTCTAGTTTCAATGCTACCACACAAAACTGGATTCAATGATATTATGTTGTTATCACCAGAAAGCAGCATTTTTGATGACTTCAAACATTGCTTTTGCAGGAATTGATACAAAACAATTTTATTTATGCTTCCATCTAAATTTGGTGAACAATTTTGCAAAGTGATAATTGTGTCATTTCTTTGGACCATTGCTTGATATTTTTCAATAAGAGAAGTGGCATCTTGGCTAATCGCAACCTCCCAAAATCCAGAATCCAATTTTTGAAGCAATTCAATAAATTTCTGATCATTTAATACAAACTTGGGAGACGATATTAGATATTGTTTTAATAGCAGCTGAAAATTTTTAGTGGTATTCCTTGGACGAATAAGGACTTGTTCAGTAAAGTTCAAAATACTGTCATTTGATACTTTAAGCCATTGTAATAAAATGTCAGTACTATAAAATTCCCTTTTATCTTCCAAGTAAAGAAGTTTGATTATGGATTTGTCCTGTTCTGAAAATTGTTGCGAGTGAGATTTTTTTCTTTTAATTGCAAGTGATGACACATTTTTTCTTTTTACATCAACAGCCACAGTTAAAGGAAACAACTCCTCAGTACTTGCATTAAGTTTAATACTGAGATTGTCATTATTTGACACATTTAAAGAGACAGCTTTAACAAGCAAAGCCATTTTTCTTGAACACACAAGCTTCTCAAGTAATTTTTTGCCTGTCCAAAATGCATATTCTTTGTTATCTTTATACTGTTGCACATAAGACATAATTTTTGTACATTTGTGTTGATCCTCAATGCTAATTTTCTCAGGTGCATTTCTAAAGTCCTGTAAAGATGCAGCTAGCTCAGAAATAGAGATTTCTTTTTCTAATGCTTTACTGAGTGCCTTCTGGTTGCTTGACATGCTGGTTGCCATCTCACTTAAGAATTTGTCATCTGAGGATGGAGTACAATGACTGAGATGTACCTTCCAAAACTGACTAGACTGTTGCACAAACTCACAAATTATATATTCCTTAGTTAATTCATTTGTAAAATGTGAAACAATTTGAGAACACCACAATCCATCAGATTGTGTACCCTGCAATTTTGACTTCAAGAATTTCTTAAGCAGACCAGTTTCCAAAGTAGTCAAATCTGACATATTGGCAAAATCCATTAACTTTATGCACAATGGATTTAATTTGATTTCTTTTACAAAAGCAGAATGCAAAGATTCATTTTCTACAGACACATCCATATCATCACTTCCATGTTTACTCTGAAAATCCTTAAGATAAGTTTCAGCAAATGTTGCGTCACTCGCCTTTTTTACAAGATCTGGGGTCCTGTACTCATTAAGTACCAGTTCTATGAAGTAGTCTGAAGAACTATTTCCACATCCAATATATTTTTCAAACTTTAATCTAGTGACCAGCTTAGCTTGAGGCAAATCTGTCAGACTTTGAAGAAGGCGTTTGCTCTGACAACGTTTTCTAGATCTACCAATCATTTCAAAACGATCCACTGCCTTGTGTTTTGCAGGCATGTTTTGCACAAGGTGACAAAGTATAGCAGATGGCAATGTCTCCTTAGGGTTAATTACATAACGTGATGCCATCTTAGTCTTCCCATGTTGGAATGTTGCCTTGCCTACCTGGTCTGTTTCACCCGATTTCTTTCTGTTACATGTTGTTTTCAGTTTTGCTAACTGTGCAGTAAATTTAGGGATAATTTCATTCTGGCAATGCTTTGAGCATTTATTTTTGCAATGTTTTCCTCTCTTGCATGGTGTATTTTCCTTTATAAGGCTGTGGTTCTGGTCTTTATTTTTATGTCCAATATAGGAACGAATCAGTTTGTTTGTTTCTTTGATCAACTGTGCTAAGTAACCAGGTTGCCCAGTTACCATTTGTTTTGCGGAAGAATCGTTTTTTGCTGGATGGAGAGAATTGCTACTTTGCCGTGTTGTTTCATCAAGGCACAACATGTCTCTTTGATAATGGTGCATGTCTTGTTCTGTTATTTGAGAACTGATTTTCACACTTTCATCATAAAGCTTAAGAACCAAATGACCATCAGACTTCTTAGCTATCACAAAGGCTGTTAGAGGTTTTCCCATTACAGTTTGTTTGAATAAGGCAATACATTCATCTGACGGTTTTGGAAGACTAAGAGACAAAGAACACTTCACTGCTTGCATTGGTATCAAAATCAGATTTTTTGCATCTTCAGGAATTGGAACCACATCATTTTTATCAACTATCTCTGTGTTTCCATAGTCTATGAAAAACACTTTAAAATGTTCAGGTGAATACACAGAACGTGCTATAGCACGGTACCACTGACCATCTTCAAAATATCTGGCTAAACACATGCTGGTTTTGTCAAGATCTAGTCTTTGTCCTTGCATTTGCTTGCTAACAATGTCCACTTCAGTCCTAAGTGTATCCAAAATTAAAGTGTGTTTATCAAGTTGACAATAGAATTTTGACAGACTAGACACATGAGTTACATACACCTTTTCTTCACTTCCAATTTTTATACCATGGTCACTGTAATAAGGTGTGTATAGCTGAACTGAGGGACTAAATGAACATGGTGATTCAACACAAGTAGCTAGCCCCATATCCAAAAGTAACTGGCATACATTCATTATTGGTGTATGAAGGTCTACCACATTACACAAACCCTTTCTATCCATCAGACCCACAGCAAATATTGTGCATTTCAGACATTCACCAGAAATTAAATTATTGTCAATGAAGTGCTTAAATGTATTACAGGAAATTTTATCCCAAACAGAAGGGTCCTGGTTTACAGATTGAATTATGCTGTTAAGGGTACATCTAAATGCCTGTCCTTCGAGTTGAAGAAAGTCTGGATTGATAGCACAAAGATTTTTCAAAGCTATTTCTTGCTGCATACCATAATCAACCAACAATACAGTAACCTCTTCCTTTAGAAAATTCCTTTGGATAACTGATGCTCTATACCACTGACCATCTTCAGGGTGTCTTGCAACACACCCAATACGTCCAAGTTGAAAAGCGTCCCTTGGAGTACTGTAATAAAGCTGTAAATTCCTCATAAGTAATTGAAGTTGATCTGCGTTACTTTGAAGTTGGCACCAAAATTCTGCTGGAGAATTTACATGAGATACTCTCACATCTAGAACAGACCCAAGTTTAAACACTTGTTGTTTATACGGTGATGCTATTTTGGATTCTTTATTCCAAGTTGGCATGGTAAGACGTACATATGAGAAATTATTACTCATTGTACCAGCTGGAAATAAAGCAGGTGCCAGAATGTTTGATGCTGGAATGCCACGTGAATTTTTCAACACCAAGTTTTTATCTGTGTATAGCCTTGTCTCACTTGTGGTTGATTTGGTTGCCCTAGCTCCCAAAGATTTCAGCATACATCCATGTTGAAGCAATGTACTGCCTGACTGCACGTTCCAAAAATCAGCATATCCAGCTTGAAGCATTAGTACACTAATAGTTGACTGCTCTCTGCATTCCATATCTTCCATATCAATCATATATTTGCTGCCCTGTCTTGAGATTACTTCAATAAAAAGCTGTTTATTGAATACTATTTTCTTAAAAAAATTAGTGGCATCTTTCGTCCACACTTCTTCAATTGGAAAAATATGAGCAAGAGAACAATTCATAGCCAAAGCTGGTAAATTTGTATACTCAGGAAGCAGACATTTCACAGCACTAAGTGCTACAATTTCAGCATTTCCAAAATCAACAAAGAACACTCTCAGTTGGTTGTCAAGTACTTCAGTAATAATTGCTCTGTAGTAATGTAGGTCTTTGCTATATCTAGCACAGCAAAACAGACCAGGTACTGGTTCCTGAAGGAGTTCTTCATTTATGCCAATATTGCTATAGTGGTTTGTAATGTTGATCATTAAGCATTCAAATTCGTCATTGTGTTCCGATGTTCGAATCCAAAAGTCAGATGGGTTAACTACATATTCAACAAATCCAATATAGGAAGCATTTATTTTCATCCCAACAGATGCTAATCTATGATGCATTGAATTACATTTCCCAGTTGCTGTCATTTTAGTTTCTGGAAATTTTCCAAATTGTCCATTGATATCCTTATTTTCCTCTGGATTTACTTCTGCCAACATTTCAGTCATCTGATGCGTAATAATGTTCTTCTGCTTGTAAAGTGTAACATAGTACAAGTGCTCTTCACAGGAGTAGGAATCAATGCAAATAGTCAATGTTTCCTCAAACAAAGATTCTTTAATAATTTGAGTTTGCAATTTTATCCATTGTTCTGTTTGGTTTGATAAGCCAGTTAGTGCACAAGGAAATGACATCAGTGGCATCATAAAAAAGTTTGGCTTCAATTTTTTGATATGATCGGGAAATACAATTTCAGTCCTTCCATAATCCATGAACCAAATTTCTATTTGGCCAGAGGTTAAAAGTTTCTTTACAACTCCCCTATACCATTTTCCATCTTTACCTTTTGCAGCACAAAGTGCACCAAAATTGTCAACAGGTTCATCATTTAATTTTTTTCCTTCATTTTCATAGTAACAATGCAAATCTCTGGACATTGCTTCAAGCTCTGAAGCCAGCCTTTTCAATTGGCAGTAGAAGTTATGAAGACCTGAAGCAGATGTTATTTTCACTGTCTCTGTAACACCGGTTTGCAAACTGGGACTCAAAACACCCAGAATACGTTGGAAACTAGGAGATAATATAATTGTTTTATCAAGCACAGGCTTCCTGCAGCATTTATTTATGCTCCGGGTTTTAGGATTTTCACTGCCAGAACATCCAAGTAAATCTCCTGAAATTTCCAGTACAAAATGAAAAGTACTGCCATCAAGGATTTTTGCTAAACCAAGTTCAAAGAGCTTTTGGTTAATATTGGGGACATCCACCAACATAATTTGTTCCATTAAGATGTCTTCAATGTGACCTTTGATTCTAAAGGTTACCAGTGATGAAAAATACTTAACTGCTGCTGGGGACCATGTTCCTTTCACTGGCACTATATTGGCAAATATGCCACATACTACTTTTGGTGGCAATTGAAATAAATTCTCTTCGGCAGTAGCAATGTGCCTTGAATCAACTGTCAATGTTATACCAACATCTATGAGAAATACTTTGTATGATTCTTTATCTTTTCTTATTACCCTTCCTCGATGCCATCCTGCATTGTAAACATCCTCTGCGAAACAAAACTCACCAACTGCAATGTTGGCATTAATCTTTGCTGCATTCTGCACTTCACTGTGCAATATGTGATAGTCCAATTCACACACGTTGTTGTACCGAGCCCAGAAATGTACTAATATGTTTTCTGGACAACATTCCACATGGGTTATACTCAGGTCAAGGTGTAAGTTATGAACAGGTAGAGTAAAAGTTGAACACATAAGGCCTGTAAAGAAAAGATTTGAAAAAAGTTACTGAAACAGAAATCTTTAGACATCAGACAGCCTACCTTAAACTCAAAATAATAACAATTTCATTTTTGATTGTGCTCATGTACAGATCAAACATCAGAATAAACAGTTACGAGGATAGACTATATCATACATACAATGGTTTATTACCATTGTTATTCTTAAGGAGTCTATAATCTAAGTATTGCAAGCAATGTTATATAAATTAGCATAGCAAAACAGTAATTAGAAAGAACAAACTTGCATTTGTATCACAATTTTCACTTCCTCAGGAGTTCCCGCAACCCGAATCAGCCAACTGATTATTTTTTTTACAAGTGTAGACCCTTTCTAATTCAAGAAAACATGATATTATTATTTCTACACAAATTTCTACAGAGAGCAAGTTCTTACAAACAGCAAATGTAATGAATGGCCAGTTAAGTTGTTTTGGGTGTTTAAGGGATAAATGTTGGCCAGCTCAAAAGGAAGAACTGTCCTACTCTTCTCTGGCTAGCAAAAAGTAAAAGTTTATTTATTAGTCACAAGTATGGTTTACATTAACACTACAATGAAACTACTGTGAAATTTCCACACAAGTGGACATGGAGTATTAACATAGATTATATGAAGTTTCAAAATTGAATCTTTGAAGTCAATGATTGAAACACAGCTATTTCATTGTCTAAATGTCAGCCTGATTCAGTTTTTTAAAAATTGTAAGTCTACACAGAATTTTCATAGGTCATCATAACGTATCCTTACTTAACTACATGTAAAGAATACATGCAAAACTTAAGGTACATTTAATAATATTTTAAATTCATTCATGGAGTCTGGGTGTCCCTGACTGTTATGACATGGACTGTACATGCCTTTATATGCTCTGTTTGTGACAGATTTTCCACTCACCTGACAAAGGGGCAAACCCCAAAAACTAGTGGGTTTACTATCAAATAAACTTGTTGGACTTTAACCTGGCATTGAGAGACTTCTTACTGGGTTCCTGGCTGATCAGCATTTATACTGCATTCCTCATTGCTCTTGAGAAAGTGGTGGTGAGCTCTCTTCTTGAACCGCTGTAGTCCCATTGATGTAGGTACATCCATCCTGCTATTAGGAAGGGAGTTCCACAATTTTGACCCAAAGAATAACAATATATTTCCAGGTCAGAATGATGTGTGGCTGGGTAGGGAACTTTCAGATGGTAATGTTCCTATAAATCTGCTGCCCTTGTCCTTCTAAAATGGTAGCAGTGGTGAGTTGGGAAGGTACTGTTTAATCGAAGGAATTTTTATGAGTTCCAGCAGCACATTTTGTATCTGGCATATACTGCTGCTATAGTATATGCAGTATACTATAATATGCTGTTTGGTTCTGGATGTTTAGCTTCTTGTGTTCTTGGAAACAGTATTTATTCAGGCTACTTCTACGCTTTAGATGGTGCACAGGGTTTTGTGGCTTCAGGAAAGTTACTCGCTATAGGATTCCTAACTCCAATCTGCTGTTGCAACCACAGCACTTATATGGCTGATCCAGTTCAGTTAGTTGTCAATGATAACCCACCCACAGTGTTGACAGTGAGGGACTCAGCTATTGTAACGCCACAATATCATGGGGCAATGGTCAGATGTTCTCTTGTCGGGAGTTGGTGATTGCTGAGCACTTGCGTGGTCATAGAATCCCTAGTGTGGAGGGAGGCCATTCAGTCTATCGAGCCTGCACTGACAACAATTTCATCCAGGCCCCATCCCTGTAACCGCATGTATTTACATACAAGACCTCCTGACGTTAAGGGACACAGCCAAATCAATCTACCCGCAAATCTTTGGACTGTCAGGAGAAACTGAAACACCTGGAGGAAACCCACATGGACACAGGGAGAAAAAATAAATTCTACACAGATTCATCTGAGGTAAGAACTGAAGCTGATGCTCCTTGCTACTCTCCAACCCAAGGCTGAATGTCCAGGTTATATTTGAACATGGGCTGCTCCATTATCTGAGGAGTCACAAGTGGTATTGAATAATGTGCAATCATCACACAAACAATGCCATTCTGACCTTACGATGGAAGAAAGGTCATTGACAAAGCAATTGGAGATGACTGAACCTAGGAACTACATGAGAAACATGTAGTTTCATGATTGGGAAACTACAGTCACGATTGGGAACAGAGATTATTTATCTCCAACCACCACAATAATCTTTTGTATCAGTATGACTCCAGCCAGTGGAGTCCTGTCTGTTCCCCATTCCCCACACCCCCTATTTCATTTTGCTCAAGTTACTTAATGCCACAGTCAGTCAAATATTAAAGACTTTTTCATCATGTGTGGTATGTACAAATAGTAACTAACACTTAATTGCCAAACAATAGCTATCTTCACCTGAAAAGCCTGACTTTGACATTCAATGGTATTATCATCCAATTCCCATAACATAATATTCCTGGGAGCTCCCGTTAATCAAACCAGTCGCATAAATGATACAGTTATAAGAGCATGTCAAACAAAGTCTTGCGGCACAAGGAGTGTGTCACCATTGTAGATTACAGCTCCAAATTACTTCTTGGTATATCAAACGTTTCAAGGAAAATGTGTTTTTAAAAGAAATACAAGACAATGAGCATAAGATGGCTGACAACGTAATGTAACCACTTTCTGGAAATTTTTTTATGCGGATTATGTTTGATCAGCTAATCCCAAGGGAACATTGAATGTTGCATCGAAGGTGTCAAGGCCTATCTCAGATAGAGACACTTGAGAGAAACAAATGAAAAGCAACCTTAAATATCCCATGGTTGCACAATGGAGATTGATTGCCACATCTTAGCAGACATCCAAAACCCATCTCCTATTCAGCTGAAAGAAAATGGACTCTGGGGTTGAAAGGCTTTTTTTTTTAAACCCCTTTCTAGGAATACACAGGAAAATGGATTAAAAAGCTAGTTGCTGACTGGATGCATGGACTAGTTTGTCATTGTGAGTGATACAGAAACAACAGAGTCATCCTTGCAAAAAGACAAGAGGGTGTTCCTCTTGCTGGAGGAAAGCTTAGCAGAAGCCATCATTTAAAGAAAACCAAATTTTTTTCAGCCACCCTGCAGAGCCCAGTGACTCCAAACTAAGTTCTAAATTGCAAAAGTCAGCCCTACTGGAATGATCCAACATAATCACAATGTACCATCATTTATGCTCACAGAAGAAAGATTTGTATTTTTTTCCTTTTACCTAGACTCTTATCTGCTCACTTCTGGTCAGAGTGTGTATGCTGAATTATTTTTTTCTTGCCTTAGGAATTTAGTGATTAACAAACTTAGTTTTCTTTGATTCAGGAAAATCTGGTTAAATTGACTCCTTCTTAAAAGCAAATACAATCTGTTTGGGAAAATGTTTGTTTGGTAGCACAAGCCACTAGCTTTTGGAACACTGCTGCTTCAACAGCTGAGTGGGAGTTCTGTTCATAACAGGACATTTAAAGACACAAACTCAATTTACAAAGTAATGTTGGAATTCAAAATTGCTAGTGGCTTGTACTATCAAATAAACCTTTTGGACTTTAGCCTGATGTTGAGATTTCTTACTGTGTTTATCCCAATCCAATGCCAGCATTTTCAGAAATAGAAACACACAGAAAGGGATCTTTTTCAAATTAACTTGTGATCAACTGAGAAAACGAATAGGTTGAATAAAGGGGAGCATTCATCCTCATGTGGGAGCGTAACAAAATCAGGGTCTCATTTGGAAAATTAACAAACTTGGGGAACTCATCCGGGGACTAGCTGTAGCAAACACGATAGAATAATTTCTACTTGCATGGATGCGGCTGCACAACACAATAAATTCAACGCCATTCAGAGCAAATCAGCTTGTATGCTCAACAGCTCATCAACTGCCCTCACCATCAACACTATATCTGCTCTATTATTATCCAAAAGATGTTACAACAGTAACTCACCAAGACAACTTTGACAGGACAACCAAACTCATGACATCCTTTGTCCACACAAGGGAAGCAGGTACGTGGGAACCCCATCAACTACATTTCTACAAGCTCACAAAGTCTTACACTGCGCCAACTTACAAATATTATTGATCCTATTGCTGGATCAAATTTCTAGACTGTGCTACTTAACAGCATTGAGAATCACCTTCATGACAGACTACAGCTATCCACGAAGGCTGCTCAATGTCAACAAGGGGTAGGCAATAAACACCGCACTTGATAATGCCCACATCCTAAGAATTTACTTCAAAAATGCAATAGATAAAAGTATATGAGAGAAACCAAGATGAATTTTCTCTGCAAGATGTTTGATTTTATTATTCTATCTTTAAGATACCCCAGCATTGTGCACAAACCTCTGATTGGGAGTGGTCATATCTGAACTCCAGCAAGTGTACTGTAATAGTTTACTTAGTTTGTCAGATTTTAAAATATTTCAAATAGACTTCACCATATCTTGATTGAGCATTGTGAAAATATACAGAATTTAATGTATAAGAAAATTAGAATATACAATGAAATTTAAAAACAAAGCATTGAAGCTATTGGAAATTGGAAACAAAATTTCATTTAGAAAATGCTCTGAAGAGTCAGACTCAAATTAAGAATTTCTGACTCCAATGATATTACCAGATATACTGACTTTTTCCAGCATTTTCTGTTTTATCAATAAAAGTTTATTTGTTGAACAAATAAAAGTTGCAAGTAAAATGATTCATTGATAATAAAATTGCCAAAACATGCCATGATTTAATTAACTTATTAAAATAATGCTACATTTTGATCTCCCTCCACCCATGGATGTATCAGTTGGTTAAACAGCAGCTTGGCAGCCAAGGGCAATAAGACTTAGGTTCAAATTAAAACAACGGAAGGTTTTTCTTAAGTGAAGGAAAATATTTGGTGAATTGAATTATTTTAGCTTTTACTTAATGCCAAAAACGACGTGCCCTATGAGAAAGCGACAGGCCAATGTAGCTAAATAAAAACGTATAACTCGCAATATCAAATGTACCCAACACCCAGTTGTACATTAGAATTCTGAATGCGGGTAACTTCATAGATTTTATCTCTTTCCATCACTTAAGTAACAAAGTTAACTCAAGAATTTAGACCAGTTTAAAGAGGTGAACAAAATAATTGTGCGGGGGGGGGGGGGGGGGGGGGGGGACGGGGACGGGCAGGATACGCCCATGGAGAGATGGGGCCGGGATATTTACGTCCCCAAGTGAACTCTTTCCATTCCAACTTCTTACCGGTGCTCTCCGCCCCACGGGCTAAAACTGTTCTGTGTGGTGAAGCCTCCGGAATCTGCAGTTTTTCTCCCTTCCCCACTGCTAACAGAGGCTACCCACCACAAACTAATACTACACTATCAGCCACCACCATACACACAAACCGTTCCCCAGCTAATATCCTGACCCCAGCCTGTCCTTCCGGCGCGCGCAGCCTGACCCCACCTCCAATCCTGCCCCGCCCTCACTGCTAATATATTGACCCCGCCCTGTCCTTTCGGCGCGCGCGCAGCCTCTGACTCCACCCCCGCCCCCCGCAATCGTCAGGTAGCCCCGCCCACACGGTCGACAAGATCTAGCCCCGCCCTCCTCCAGTCTACTTGTACAGCCTTCGACGCCTATGCCAACAGTTCACCGCGCGCAGCCTGCGCATTCTCCCCCCCCCACGTTCACCCATCCAATCAGCTCACCGCACGCTTCTGTTGCCAGGTGGATCTCCCTCTTTCCATCCAATGGCGTGAGGAGCTCGGGCGCACGCGCGAAAGGTTAGTGGCAGAGTCTGGGAAATGGGACAGGTGTTAGCGCGCACGCGGGAAAGTGTCGTCGTCCGTTTAGCTGTTCCCCAGCCCAGCAACGGCATCCACATCAACATGGAGACTTCACAGTAAAGGCGCTTATAGACTCGAAAGTTTAACTCAGCTTCTCTCTGCACAGGCGCTGCCAGACATGAATTTGTCCAACATTCTCCGTTTTTATTCCTTATTCACTGTCGTCCATAGCAAGTAAACGAGAGTAAGAAGAGTTTTCAAACTCCTCAAATATCAAGTTTTTTTGGTAAGAAAATTAAATATTAGCTGTTAAAATTAAACAAATTTGTTAGAATTTTTTTCTCCTCGATTGTAGTTCATTTTTCCAGCTTAAACTCAACAGCTGTCTCTTTCGTTCAAGCTTCTGGTCCTCTGGCTTAATATCTTAGCCAGATAGATACTGATTTAATGCAAGCCAGATGGATTTAATGCAAGTTTTGTGTTACTAATGAGGCACCTTAAGGGTATTTTATATATACATAAATATTGTGGTGCCACTTCATCATTTTTGAAACTATGAGGGTCTTAAGTGCAGCACTCTGTTGGCTATTCTGGAGTCAGGCATTCCATATTATATGTCTTCTGGTATCTTAAAGTTCTCAGTAAGAATTTAGCAACACCAATTTATAATCCAACCGATTTATTTGATAGTAAAAACGCGAGCTTTCGACTCCTGTGTCTTCCTCAGGCAAATGCAGTGTTCTGGTCTCTTAAAGTTCAACATAGTGACAATTTTAGACAGATACTGGCGCTTCTCATCTAGCATATCAAGTGCTGTATTTCAACTGACTGAAACCTAAAAGGTGCATCACAGAACAGAATCTTTACAGTGCAGAAGGAAGACATTTGGCTCATCAAACCTGCACTGACAACAATCCCACCTTATCACTGTAACCCCATGAATTTACCCTTGTAGTCCCCCTGATACTAAGGGACAAATTTGCATGACCAATGAGCCTAACCTGCACATCTTTGGACTGTGGGAGAAAACTGGACTATCTGGAGGAAACCCACAGATATGAGGAGAATGTGCAAACTTCACACAGTCCATGCAGGTTCAAGGCTAGAATTGAACCTGTGTCCTAGAACTGTGAAGCAGCAGTGCTAACCATTGTGGTACCATGCATGTTGGATACACATGCTCATACATGCAAGGGAAACATTAAATCATACTGAAACAATAAAAATTTCTGTTTTAAAAAATGTCTTTTTTCTTCAGTGTACCATTTGCGAAGATTAACTTTTTTCAATATAAAGGAAATGAACAAAGTATTGATAGCTTTTCTTTTCTCAAAATTAATATTTGTGCCTCCATCTCAGGAATTTGGCATCATTCACTTTGAAGATCTGGCACAGTGTATGATGTTCTGTCTGATGTTGCTGATGTGTTGCTGGTGTTAATTAACTTTTCTGTTTTCTATCTCTCTTGTAGGTCAAATGTGAACTTGTTCTGATTCACTCACCAGTTTCAATCTCAAAGATATATGATGACCTTGGAGTCTCAACTTCACCAATACCTTTACTGTGATCTGTTCGAGAATACCACATCTAGTGAGCTTTGTGCACAAACTGCAAGAGAGAATTGTCCGAAGACGTAGCCAGGGTGAGCGTGGAGCTGTCGGGGATTGGGAGCTGAGTGGGAATTCAATGCAGAGGGGAAA
This sequence comes from Sphyrna mokarran, assembly GCA_024679065.1. Lineage (NCBI taxonomy): Eukaryota > Metazoa > Chordata > Chondrichthyes > Carcharhiniformes > Carcharhinidae > Sphyrna > Sphyrna mokarran. Next base: position 85,594,612 of record JAGIQG010000005.1, on the reverse strand, counting down.
GAGGTGCTTTTTGTTTTTTCTGTTCACTTTCTAACTTTTAACTCTTCAGAAATTGGTCTTGCCTGCTGCAGTATACAGCACACAAGAGAAAGGACTGATTCTAAGTAATTGGTAAGGTCGGGTAAGCATTTACTATTTTTATGACTTAAAGATTCAGAGGCCTTTTTGTGGTTTATTGTTTTTAAAGGTTATATTTGGTAGTAATGAGGAAAAGAAAAGAAAGGCCCTGGAGAATTGCATTTGATCTCTTTTATTCATTCATGGGACAGAGGCATTGCTGTCAGATCAGCATTTATTGCTAAACCTAGTTGCCCTTAAAGTGGTAGTGAGCTGCCTTCTTGAATCCCTTCAGTATGCTTTGTGCTCTCTGTGGGAGGCTGGGAACATATCCAATGCCCAGTGTAAGCGTGTGTGCAGGAAGTGTCTCCATTTGCAGTTCCTGGAAGTCTCTTGAGGATAAGTGACTTTAACATGTTAGAATTTTTCATCAAGATGGAGAGTGACGTTAATTCTGAGTCTGGGATCCCGAATCATAATAAAGGAAACTACAATGATATAAGGCATGAGTTGTCAGTGATAGATTGGAAAGTGTTACTTAAAGTGATGACGGTGAATAGGCAACAGCAAACATTCAAGGAGCACATAGGTAAACGGTAGCTGTGGAAGAGTGAGGAGCAGGCGTTGAAAAAATTGAAAGTACTAGTTCATTTCAATCCAAGTTACCACTGCAGCTTGCACCTATGGGGTTGGGCTGTCTTGTTCCACATTATGCCGAAAAGAGAGGAAGGACCCATAGCATTCACATCACAATCGTTGACAAAGACTGAAGAAAAGTATGCTTAAGTGGAAAAAGAAGGCTTAGGTATCATCTTTGGTGTCAAGAAATTTTGCACTTTTGGAAGACCATAAGCCTTTGACACCCATCTTAGGGCTGTACATGGGAATACTGTCAATTGCAAGGGCCCCTTATCAGTTTACTCGCATCAAATCTGAGACTATTAGTCCATGGAATGTGGCAATGTGGATGCTCTGTAAAGTCTGCCTTTGGGGATAAAGATGCTTTTGGCTGGAATTTGAAGATAATATATTTTACGCAAAAAGATAAAGTTCTAGTAACCTCTAACCAGATGCGGAATGCCACTTGGAACAGCCTGATATTGAGCCTGATAATGAGGCCTGAGAGAGTGGATGAATAGTAAGAACCACCTGGAGTTATGCTGTATACAATTCAGAGATTGAAGTTGGCTGTGTTGGGTGGATGTTTTAGTATGGGGTCTGAGAACTATCATTTTCCAGCTCATTAAGTGGATAGATGTTCGAACGATGCCAAAGAAATAGCAAGAAGCTGTTTTTGGTGACTGAATGTTAATGCCCAAATTGAAAAGAAAGTGGAATTGTGAGACTACTGCACCTTGGAATGGAAGATGTCGTCTCTTCATCCATGGGAGTGGCCCCAGTTGCCGTGGCGGAGAATTTATGTTTTCTTTGGAACAGTGGTAGGGCAATACGATGGCACAGTGGTTAGCCCTGTTGCTTGGGTCACTGTCAATGTGGAGTTTGCACATTCTTCCTGTGTCTGTGTGGGTTTCTGTTGGGCGCCCTGGTTTCCTCCCATAATCTGAAAGACTTGTCAGTTAAGTGCATTGGCCATGCTAAAATTCAGTGTACCCGAAGAGATGCTGAAGTGTGGTAACTCGATGATTTTCACAGTAACTGCATTGCAGCGTTAATGTATGACTATTTGTAATGCTAATAAATAAACTTATACTTAAAAGTAATAGATGGCCACTTAAGTAGCCAGAGATAGTGGCTACGAAATCAAGTGACTCCAGACAAATTCGATGACATATTTGCCCAATTTGGCAATCCAGAACAAGTAATTGACGATGGAGCCCAGTTTGTGGCACAGGATTTCACTGAGTATATAGAACACTACAGAATCAGACGTGAGGTCACAACTTATCACCCGTTGACAAACGATCCAGTGGAACAATTTGTACAGTTCTTGAAACAATCTCTGAAGGTCTCTCAAGGAAATAGGTCACTAAGACAGCAGATAAGTAAATAAATTGCTGAGTATGTACCACAAAATGCTAAATGCAACAACCCAATGCTCGCCAGATTTCTTGATGTTCAACTAGAAATTGAGAGCTATGTTTGACCTGCTGCGGCTGGAGGAGATCTAAGATGTGCTTGAGAGGAATCAAATTGGACAGAAATGCAGGAAGTGTGAAATTTGAGGATTTTCCAGAAAGGGGAGTTTGTTCTGGCCAGGAATTATATATTTCTGGGGAGAACTGGACACTGGCTCAAACAGGAGACTTGTCCTGCACAGTAGAGAGCAGAGAAAGCTGCATTGGAGGAGACATGCTGTTGATCACAGAACCGCATCAAAGTGGGATGCCCTACAAAAACAGAACCATCCAGGATGATCCATTTGGTGTGCCCCACACCTAGAGTTCCAGAGTCAGGGTCAGCCACCCTTAAGTAGGAAACAGCACCAGGGGCAGAGCCACCTGAAGCCCATTTGATGGACACCCATGCTGAGCTGCAGGATCTTCCAAAATCCCTGGAAAATACTCAGAACAGGTTCCTGAAAGGTGTAAGCAACTTACACAAAACCTACATCCTGCTGATGGACTCATCATGTCTGTGTGAACTGCCTGAATAAACTTTACGTTGGGGACTGTAGTTTGAAATGCTCTTTGTATATATATATATATTTCACTGGGAGTTTTGGAATAAAGGGGAAGGGGTAATATGTGTACACAAATTTGGGGTATGCACAGCTACTTTAAGTGTGCAAGTCAGGTGACCACTGGGGGATTAGCTCCTTCCAGTGTGGAACCTAGTTAAACAGTTTAAGATTTTTCTGTGGACAGTGGACACATGCAATCGAGAGTTCCCAGTGTTTAAGTTATGAGGCCTCCTTCGTGATTCTTTTTACACAACTCTTCAAAGACATTCCTAACAACAGGAAACGATACAAATGCTGGGTTCACAAGATTGCCGGCGGGGGCTTCAGATCCAGTGGAACACGGAAATTGCAAAACTCATTGACGAAATCAATCTCCAATTTGCATTGCCCCTTAACGATGATGGGATCAGCTTCATGTCCATGATAGGCGAGAACTTGATTTGCATCCATTTCAATAAATTTGAATACACATCCTTCCTTGCCAGATCTTTCCCCGTCACTTACTGACATGATCTAGTCCAACGCACATGTTCTTTGAGAGTCAGTGCAGACTTGATGGGCTGAATGGCTTCCCTTGTACCGTAGACTTCTATGATTCTACATAGAATGACACCTCATCAATAAGATGGCCTATCTATGCATATCACTCTTTCATTTATAATCACACAAAGGTTGAATAGGAGAGTAATCTCATGGTGCTGGACAGTACACAGTAATGGTGATTCCTTTAAGAAACCATCTGCTTCCTTTTAAGAGTTGCTCTGAAAGTTTGGAGGACAGCATCAGCCTCTTTCCTCTACAGGCTGGGTGTTTAATTTTACTCTTCTACCATAATTAAAGGTACCCCTGAGCTGTGAAATCTGATTGGCAAGTGATTGCACCTGAACTCCAGTAAGCTAGCTAGAAAGTATTATAATAGTTTACTTAGTTTTTCCTTCAGATTTTCAAATATTCAACTCCACCCAAATTCCCTCACTGATTAATCAGTACTTCAAGCCAAAAAGTGCAAAGGTACACACTATGACAATCTGTGGCTTTCAAGACACATTACCTAAATGGTCCACCCACAATTTTACAATATTTTGAGCAGATCTCTCTGCTATCCCCACCCACCCTGATAAATACCAGGTTCTAAATGGTGTATCCTTTTAGCCACCTTGCGCATATATATCACTGTATCCTCATTGAATATTGTAGAAATTTGCAGAATTACTTGTGAACGTGTAAAAACAGTTTTATTGCATAAAAGCAATCAGGATACAATGAAACATAAAAGCAAAATACTGAGGATGCTGGGAATTGGAAATAAAAACAGAAAATGCCGCAAAGAATCTTACAGACTTAAGCCAATTTCATTCTCCACAAATGTTGCCAAACATGCAGAATTTTGACTGCATTTTCTGTTTTTACAATATATTCTATCTGTTCAAAAATGGAGCCTCCAAATAAAATAGAATATTGAAGTTGCCAAAACCATGATTTAATTTATTGTTAACTAAGAATAATTCCATTACTATATTTGTTAGATGACATACATACAATAAACCATGGAGATGTTTTTTTCATATTTATAATTGCACAAGAGTATTAAATACACCCATTTAGGTGTTTATCAGTTGGTTAAATAGTGCCTGGATAGGAACAGAAATACGGGAAGATTTAAATTTAATATTAAGGCAACATAAGTTTTTTTTTATAGAGTAAAACATTTTGTGAATTGGATTATTTGGGGATTGGCTACCACTGTAAATCTCTGCAGCGTGCGCCACGCAGATAATGGAAGTATATTTACTCTTTCCAATCCAACACTAATTTTTGAACTTTTACTTCTTACCGATGCTCTCTGCTGCTAATCCGGACTTCCCAGTTTTATTCCCTCCCCACTAAGGACAGAGGCTCCCCATTATAGCAGAAGCTGCCCTGTGCACACAGACACAGGACCAGACCGACCTCGTCTCACCCCGCCCTTCTAAAACCGCGCTCCACATCCCGCCCTGCCCTCAGTTAATGCACTCAGCACTTTACTCCCCGCTTCGTCCTCCCATGTTCCCCAACTCATCGGCACGCGCAGCATTTGACCCCGCCTGCTCGACGCAGGCACAGTGGACGCCTTCTGTGCCCGCTGGGCACCGCCGGTGCTGAGATGCGTTATAGACCCCGACAATCACATTTTGATTTAACGTGTCTTAAGTTTTCTTTGTACTTTTTATTTTTTTGTTTGGGCTGCTCCCCCTTCCTTTTGGGGAGCCGCCCCTTTTACTTTGTCCGAACGTAATTTGAGTTTGTTTAATTGGCTTGACGTAAAAGACTAGACAGAAGTCCCCTCGACAGAAAGCCCCGCTCTCCGAATTAATATACTCATTTTTTCCCGCGGCCCTACAAAACGCGCCGTTTCGAATCCTCTCCACTTCCGTTCTGCGAGCGCAGTCTGTTCTACCCCGTCCCCCACTTACCCAATCAGAGCTCCGCACGCTCCCTGTTGCCAGGCGGAGCTCCCTCTTTCCACCTAATGGCGTGAGGAACTCGGACGCACGCGCAAAGGACCTGTGGAAAAGTGGGCAATGGAACAGGTGTCAGCGCGCACGCGGGAAGCTGTTGTCCCTTTAGCTGTTCCCCAGCCCAGAAACAGCGTCAACACGGAGACTTCACAGTAAAGACGCTTATAGACTTGAAACATTAACTCAGCTTCTTTCTGCACAGGCGCTGCCAGGCGTGAATTTATCCAACACGTTGCGTGTTTATTATTTGTTTAGTGTAGTCTGTAGCAAGTAATCGAGGGTAGGCAGAGTCTTGGCACTATTCTCCCCACAGTTGCTGTCAGACCTGAGTTTCCAGCATTTTATGTTTGTGTGTACACTGTAGGAGGAGTATTTTTGAATGTTGCTGACTAAAAGAAGTTCTTTCCAGTTCTTCATTTCACAGTCTTGGTCACTTTACGACTTTTATCGTGAATCACGCTAATTTCTGTATCTGTAATATCCTCGAAGATTAATTGAAAGAAAATTTAAGCTGAACTTTTTAAAAAGTGTTAATAATTTATCATGTTTTCCCCTCGATTGTTTATTTCTCTAGCTTAAAGTTCGATAAACTTACATCTTTTATACAAGGTCCTGGTACTCTGACTTAGTATCGTTTGTGGTTGTGACTCAGATTTTGTTTTGATAATGAGACACCTTAAGTTTTATATTATAATTGTGCAGTCCTTTTGTCACTTTTTGAAACTGTCTTACACTTGTAGAACGTGCTAGGCAACCGTGGAGACATACATTCGAAACAATTCTCGTGGTTGCTAAGAGTTGAACATAATCACTGTTTTAAACAGATGAAGGAGCCTCGCATCCAATATTCTTCACAGATTCAGCCCTGTGATAAATTGTTGCACACCAATTGAATGAGGTAGCCATGAAGGTGCTTGTTAATCTGCTCTGCATTTTTCCTACCTTGGCTATTAGCGCGCGGCATTTTGCCGCTTCTCGATATCCGCGCCAAAATTTTTAGCGGGGCAGCCGGTTCTTCATCCACGCTCATCCAATCAGAGCCCTGTTACCAGGCAGATCTCCCTCTTTTCGCCCAATGGCGTGAGAACCCCGGGCGCACGCGCGAAGGGTTAGTGGAAGAGTCTGGGAAATGTGTCAGCGCGCACGCGGGAAGCTGTCGTCCGTTTAGCTGTTCCCCAGCCCAGAAACAGCAGCAACAGCATCGACATGGAGGCTTCACTGTAAAGGCGCTTATAGAGGAACATTAACTCAGCTTCTCTCTGTACAGGTGCTGTCGGATCTGGTGAATTTAAACAGAATTTTCCGTTTTTATTCCTTTTCCGGTTGCCTGTAGCAAGTAATTGAGGGTAGGAAGATACTTAAAACTTCCCATTAACTTTTTTCTTTTTTAAAGAAAATTATTAGTCAGCAGGTGTAATTAAACATTTTTAAGTGTATTTAGCATTTTTTTCTCCTCGATTATGGTTCATTCTTCCAGCTTAAATTCATCAATACCTATCTCTTTCCTCCAAGCTTCTGGTCATCTGACTGAGAATCTTAGTATATTATGTGGATTTGATGCAAATGTTGTTTTGACAATGAGGCACCTTTTAAAGGTGTTTTATTTCTACAAATAATTGTAGTGCTATTTCGTCACTTGAAACTGAGGGTCTTAACTTTTGCAGAGCTTGGTAGCTATCCTGGAGACATCACATGTCTTGTGATTGCTAAAATTTCAACATACTGATTGTTTCAGACAGATACAGGAGCTTCTCATCTCATGTAAGTCTCAGATCCACTTTGACTGATAGTGTTGCTGAACAATTGACTGATAAAGCCATGAAGGTGCACATTGGACATGTACTCATCACAAAATCATACCAGAATAATAAAACTGTCATTCTCCTTTAAGTGGATTTTTGTCTCAAAGTACTCTTTGCAAATGTTAACTAAAACCAAAATCAATTGTTATGATTAAAGTGAACTTTTGGAAAAGTTTTGATTTGTTTTTACAAAGTTACTGTTTGTGGTGCTGTTTACATGGATGGTGTGCCTCTATCTGGGGAATTTGGCATCATTTGCACTCTGAAGGCTTGGCATATTGTACTTCACTCTGAAGGATTGGCAAGTAATATTGTGCCTGATGTTCATATGTTGCTAGTATTAATGATGTTTTCTTTCTATCCCTGGTGTAGGTCGAATATGAACTCTCCCTCATTTACTTATTGACTTCAGTCTCGTTGATGCATGGTGACCATGGAGTCTCTCATTTTCACCTATAATCTTCACTGGGTTTCTTTTGAGAAGACGTGTCCTCTTGTAGAATATGGCGACGAGGTGACAATTGTTCTAATATCACTTTAAGAAAGAATTTGCTAATAAGTAAATAGCAAGTTTGTAAACCATGTGAACAGCAAATGTTGTTTAGACGTAAACAGAAAATGTTGGAAAATTTCAGCAGATCTGATAGCATCTGGACAGAGAATCAAGGTAATGTTTTGAGTCTGGATGACCCTTTATCAGAATGTTGCTCAGAATTGCAATTTGTTTATTCAGCAACATGTGATGTGAAGGAATAGCTTTCCTATTAAAATAATTCATCAGCTCTTAATAATAAATCTGGCTGAGCAATTCCAGTACTACATTTCAAATAAAGTGTGTTTACTTGTCTAGGGTGAGATTGGTAAGCTTGTATGAAGCAAACATAAAAATACAACACAGAAACCAGTAGTCATTCCTCTTAGTGAAGATTTGTAGATCACAGGAAATGTGGCAAATGAAGGGAAGGATTTTGAGCCTATGTTCTCTTTGCAATATCATCATTGAGTTTCAAGATCTGGCAAAACCTGAAAGTCTCAAACCTTATTGACAATCTCTGATTTCTACCATCCCCTTGCCAGTGAATTATCCATGTTGATGCCCATAATGGGTGAGAATCTGATTTATATTCATTCTAATAAATTTGAATATAATGTAATGATACACCCCTATCACCAGATCTTCTCACCTCTTTTTTTTGCCAGCATGTTATGTGCCTGGGTGAGATGTGCAGATTCACTGGGCCAAATGGCCTTCTCATTGTATTGTTTCTGTAGTCCTATGTCAGTATGACAACTGCTCAATAAGGCAGCAACACATACCACTCATTTATATCCATGTGGAATGCTGAAGAGGAAGTAGTATCAAGGTTGTGTGTCTGTGCTGGTGGAGAGTGCAGGTGAAGACATTGATGATTCTTTTAGCAAACCCCCTGCTTCCTCCTAAGAGCTGATTTGAGGTCTGGGTGGTTTGAAGGATGGTGTCCTCCCCTTTTCTTACCTGGAATGAGGAGGGAAAAAAATGTGTTCAACTAACTAGTTTCCTATATTGAAGATAACTTTCAAGACGGTATTTTGATGTATCCTGCACACATCCTTACTGGCATCTTGGATGAGACAAATGTCACCTTAACGCAGGAACTATCGCTGTTCAGTAAAGTCTGTGGCATGTACTTTAAAATTTGAGGGTCTAGCCCAAAGGGGTTATGGCTCCTGTTTTGGCATGATGTCTGACATAACACCCAAATACCAATTGTCCACACAAGGGCAGCCGGTGTGTTGTCATGTCATCAGTTGCATTCTACAAGCTCAAGTCCAAATCTTTTGCTACTATTTTTGTGCCTTCACTGTTGCAGGATCAAATTTCTAGGCTGCTTTACAGAATATTGTGAATCACCTTCATCTTGGACTGCAGCTATCCTTGAAGGCAGCTCAATGTCAATGGGGTGGGCAATAAATGTTGGATTTGTTAGCCATCATCACAAGAATGAACTTCAAAAAAGAAATAGATGTAATTGGATTTAATGAGGGGAACCAAAAGGAATTTTCTCTGCAAGGTTGATAATTTTATTCTTCTATCTATATCTACCTGCGCTGTCCACAAAGCTCTGGCAAGTGATCGCAGTGCAGCTCCAGCAAGCTAGTGTGCTGCAAGTGCTTAGCTTAGAATCTCCTCATAAATCAATCAGTATAGCATACTGAAGAATGGACAATAGGTGCACAAGTCCACACTGAGACAGTGTCTGGCTCTATAGCCTGATGCTCCAATAACTGGTCCACCCACAATGGTGCATGCTGCATCTGGCTCCGCACGCCTCCATTCCGTGCATGCAGCCTGATCTCCTCCTCCCCTCCCCCTGCTGCTCATCCAGTCAGAGCTCTGCATGCTCCCTGTTGCCAGGCGGATCTCTGTTTTTGCACTCAATAGTGTGAGGAGCTTAGCACGTGCGTGAAGGATCAGTAGAAGATTCTAGGACGTGGGATAGATGTCAGCACATGTGGGAAGCTGTTATCCCTTTAACTGTCCCCAGCCCAGAAACAGCAGCAATAGCATTGACATGGAGACTTCACAGTAAAATTACTTGTAGATTCGACTCAGCTGTGACTCAGCTTATCTTTCCACAAGCGCTGCTAGACTTCTGAGTTTGTCCAACAATTTTTTTGTTTTTAATTCTTCAGTTAATGTCATCTGTGACAGATAATTGAGAGTGGGAAGAGTCTTTGGATATTGCTAAGGGAAGCTTAACTATAGTTGTTCATTTCACAGTCTTGGTTACATTACAGTCATTCTTGTGAATCCTTCCAGCCTAAAAGTCTTCCAAGGTTAACTTTTTTACAGTTTAAAGATAGCTAACAATGAACATAAAATTAAACAGATTGTTTTGTGTTGAATTGCTTTTTTACTTTTGTCAATGATTATTTATGTTGTTTATATGAAAAGTGTCTCCATCACAGGAATTTGGCATCCATTGTTCTCAATGAAGGATTGGCACAGTTAACTAGTGTTATGTCTGATGCTAGTTAATAGTTGCTGGTGTTAATGACTTTTTCTATTTTTCTATCACTGCAGGTCGAATAAGGACTCTTTGTTTGCTCGTTAATTTCAGTCTCAAAGATGTATGGTGACCTTGGAATCTCAACTTCACCAATATCCTTCATTGTCATCCATTCAAGAAGATTGTGTCCTCTTACAGAATGTGTTGATGAGGTGATAATTGTTCTAATATTTTGAGAGAAAATGTGACTGAGTAAGTATTGAAGACATAAATCATGTGAGCAGCAAACATTTAGTTTGCAACATGTGTGAAGGAGTTACAGTCGTACTTCCCTGTTAGTAATAGCTGATGAATCATTTTAATAAATCTGCCTGTTGAGCAATCCTGTATAACATCTTGAGTTTACTAGTCTAGTGTGCGATTGCATGAAAGCAAACATAAAAATACAACACAAAGCAGGAGTGATTCCTCTTAATCAGTGAAGGTTTGAAGATCACAGGAAATAGCGTAGACAAAGGGCAGGATCTTAAGCCCAGACTCTTCATTTGCAATATCGCCAATGAGTTTGAAGATCCGGTGGAAGCTGAAGATAGCAAATCTCACATGCAATTTCTGATTTCCATCACTCCCTCACTGGCAATGTAATTGCTTTCACACTCAATAGACAAGATCCTGATTTGCATTCATTTTAATAGATTTGAATCTATTAAAGATCTTATGCCTCACTACTTTTTTGTACCTCGCTGATATGACATGGGCTTGGGTAGGATGCTGAGAGTTGGTGTAAACTCAATGGACTAAATGGCCTCCTGCACTATACTGTTTTTATCATCCTATATCAGTATGACACTTCCTCAATAAGGGGGGAGGGGACATCAACACATGCCACTGTTTCATTTGTGCATGTATCTGTTGGTGGATATATCTGTTGGTAGAGGTGTAGGTGAAGACAGTCCTGTACTACATCTTCAGATTAAGTGAACTTAGTACACTGATTCAGTATGAGATTGGTAAGATTGCTTGAAGCAAACGTAAAAGTGCAACAGAAACAATGCTGTGAAGGTCAGAAGATTTTAGGAAATGGCACAGACAAGATTTTGTGTGTGCATTTAAGATCCTGGGAGACAGAACCCTCCAATTTTTACTCTAACAGTATAACCTGCAGGGCCATTATAACCTATGTATAAGGTTAGGCGTTAGGGTTAGGGCATTAGGGTTAGGGTTAGAGACCAAACACAACAGGAAAAATGCCCTAGCTCTATCATTCAAAAGAAGACAAGAAGAAAAAGAAAAACATGCAACTGTTGTAATGCAGAATCTGTCCATGGTGCAAAGAAACTTCAAATTCCTGACAAATCAAAGGTGTTTTTAAAGGATAAGAAACACATAGCACGAATTTGAAAACCACATGTCCCATCAGAATCTTGACCTTTCACACAAGGAATGGAGCTATCCTTATTAATTTATCTTTAATTCAACCGATTAAGGAATAGTAGGGGAAAAAATATCCTTTGGAAATGAGGATTTTACAGAGTCAATCCTTAAGGCTTTTGTGAGGATGATCAGAAGGATCCTGCTGAAGTGTGGATTCTTGTGCCTATGTGGGCTTCCTCCGGGTGCTCCAGTTTTCTCCCACAATCCAAACATGTGCAGGTTAGGTAGATTAGCAGGATTCCACCAGAGGGAAAATAGATCCAAGGAGAAAGTACTTGCTACTTACCTGTAGCAACAACAGCTTGTAACAGAAATCCACCTTACGTGCAATCATCTACACGATACTAGCAGCAAAATAAACCAGATGAAGATGCAAAGAGGAAAAATCTTCAACTACAAACTGATCAAGCTAGAAACCTTTGTTACTATCGACAGCACATGTCTAATGAAAAGCAGCAGGCGCTCACAACCAAAGTCGATACAAGCGAGCATGAATATCTTGCCAGTAAGGATTCAGAAGGACATGGGCCTAGATCATTGGAAGCCAGTGAGATGGGCTACGGCAGACAAATTAACTGTCAAGAATGTATTATCCGTTTATTCCGTAAATATATTGGCAATGAAATACAGATACTGCAACCTTGCATGAAAATCGCAAGATTCTACTGGGTGGACATAAGTGGACCAACAGTAGTACAGCTATAGCTGCAAACAGCTCAACATTGTGACCATACACAGTTTCATTAAAGTTCCAATGGCAACAGAAGTCGTCAAGTATTAAGTCAATCCATGATGTACATCATATGTACCCAGACGGATTTGTACCAGAGATGATAGTGTACTATCCATCATATGTGTGCTGAGAAATAATGGTACTTCATCCCAAAATGCCTGAATATTGCTTTATATCCCACAAAATTTCACTTTCAAATGGCTTATCATGAAGGACTTGGATGCAACAAGAAATGCCAATGAACGTGGGGTAGATTAACTTCATCCATTCCACTATGGAAGTTCTTGGATCAGCCCTGAGCCAGGCAAACTCGAAGATATTTGAGGCGTGTTTATTTCTTCTGCTACCTTGGATTTTCAACTTCTTACCATCATACATACTCAACCTTGTCAACAGAGCATAACAGCTTTGAATACATCGCGAAAACATTGCAGCATTGGTCTCTATGTAAGGAAAGCTTTTTAAGTGCTTTGAAGACACCAGAAGGGGAGGTTTACTAGATTGATACCTGCAGTAAATTTTCTGATGACGATAGTATGGAAAGACTGGGCTTGTTTCCACCAGTGTTTAGAAGAATGTGGGATGTCTTGATTGAAGTATATAAAACCTCAGCAGTATTGACAATGTGCACATTAAAAGGGTTTATATCTCTAACGGGCGAGAATCCAGAATTAGGAAGCTGCGTTTTAAAATTAGAGGATACCCTTGTAGGATAAAAATGAAGAGAACATTGTTCTCTGAAGGTTGTGCAACTGGTGGGAGCAGGATCACTGAATATTTTTAAGCTGGAGGTAGATATGATCCTTGTTGGGTAAGGAAGTCAAAGCTTATTAAGGATAGATGGGGAATGTAGAACTCAACACAAATAAATCAGCCGTGATGGTGGGACATGCCCAAGCGGCTAAATGGATTACTTCTCCTATTCCATACGTTCATCTCCAATAAATCTGTCTGCTGAGCAACCCTAAACTACATTTTCAAATCTGTTGAACCCAGATTTACTTCACTTATCTAGTGTGAGATTGGTAATCTTGTATGAAGCGAATATTGAAATACACCATGGAAAGCAGAGGTGATTCTCTTAAACAAGTGATAAAGATTTGAAGATCACAGCAAACGCTGCATGCAAGATTTTGTGTACATGTTAAAGGAACCTGAGAGACAATCCCCTGCAAAGACTTTCACAGAGCAATGAATACCTGATTTCGGGTAGCTGAATCGGTGTTGAACTAGTAAGTCACCAGGAAGATGACCACCAAATTCCTCGGCTTTATGCAGAAGACCACAGATGTCTTAGCGTAATTTAGACCTTTAAGCAAAGAATGGAACTATGGTTATTATTTCATCCATAATTAAACTGGATAATGCAGTGGTGAATAAAATGAGTTTACTTGTGCATTAAAAATGACAGTTTGCGCAAACTCAACATGCCGATCCTGTCCAAAGTCGATTTAGAAGCAGTCTGCCAAGTTGTGGAACAGGCTGAAGGATCACCTTTGCATGAAGCTGAACTTCAGAACTCACTGTTTAGAGCTGATAGCTCATAGACCTCAAGAATCATTCAGTTTGTGAGAAGATGCTGTGATGAAGACAAGGATGATGATACCTCTGAAGTTGAGCTGCCTAAACAAATAGTGGATCTGATTTATAGTTTTGACACCAATTGAAGACTTTTGGGAAAAAATAAGTCACGACAGAAACACTGCAGAAAGATTGCAGAAATTATGAAGCAGTTGTAGCTGGACAACACCACACATTTGGTGCAACTACCAATACTGATGCAACAGCCAGGACACAGAAAGCAAGGAAGTTATGTGGGGTTGTAGGTTAGTTCAGATGCCTACAATGCAGTGTTTTACAATCCTAAAGCATGTTTAAAGAAAAATAGATTCTTCCGTAACACCCAGAGGACATGTTGCTATCAAGAGTCCTTGAGCCAGATGGAACTAGGTAACCTGGAATAAAACCTAAAAGAAGATAACTTGGAAGTAGTTTTAAATCAGCTTGAGGGAATTCAGAAGTCAGGCTGACCGAAAGCTTATAAAGCAATGGTATTCTATTAGTGCAGCTGGATATCTGAGACATTGTGTGGGAGCTTGACTGGACATAATGATCTGTGATAGGTGAATACCCAAAGAGGTGATTCTTTAGTGCAGGCATCCCTGAGAACGCATTGTTTGGGAGTCAATTCCAAATCATTTTTTTCATATACGAAGATTGGAAAACCTCATGTAAAAATCAGAGGTCCATTCAAACCACTTGGCTCAGGGTGACAAGTTTCGAGGGGGAATTGATGAAAAATCATAGATGGTGTTTTGGATTGCATCTGCCACTTAGTTTTAAGCTGTGGACATAATTTGCCTATTTGTTTACATGGACTGTGCACTCATTGAGATAGATTTTGTATGTGTTGTTCTCAAATCTGTCTATATATCTTAAGGTATTGCTAGGGTGAAGGAGTCATGTATTAGAGTTAATTTTTTCTTTCTTTATGAAGGTTTTGTTCAAAGTTCATCAATAAACACCAGTAGCCTCCTTCCACTATCAGACAGCAACATCAGCTGGGATTATAACACAGGATGAAAGGACATTGGACTTGCCAGTGCAGGAAATTTGGTTGCAAAGGTGCCAGCAGAGGATATAAGCAAGCAAACAAAGTATTTGTTGCACATTGCACCGGAGAGCCACAAGTGCAAGCGTACATAGGACATTGGCAGTAATACAGACTGGATGAAGATGCATATCAGGAAAACCTTCAGTTAGAGAGTGAACAGGCTTTCCAGATTGAGCATTTGATACAATGTGTGGACGAAGCCTAAGAGTTAGAAGCTCTTGTTATGGTCAACGCAATATGCCCAAGAAAAGCTGCATGTACTCAGTAGGGTCAACATTGGAGTGACTATAAATATCTTATCAGTCAGGATTCCAACAGACATGTATCTGGATCACTGGAAGTAAATGATACACCTTATGGCAGACAAAGTGATTGTATACAAATGGGTCACCAATTCACCCCATGGGTATGTTGATGTTAACATGCAGATACACAAGTCTGCATGGAAATCACAGGGATTTTACCTGGCGGACACATATGGCTCAACAGTACAAACAACATAAGAGTATTTGGAACTCAACTTTATAACCAAAGACAAAATCGCGAAGATACAACTCGCAACAAGATATTAAGAATAATGACAGTGAGGCAGATTTGATGCCAAACATGGTTCCATATGACACCTTCAAGATGTGATATGGATTAATTGACTCCAGGAAATGCCATGTTCACATGCTGAAGAAAAACTGCAGTGGTCACATACAGGAGAATCTAAAGATAGAATTGGGTGATATGATGAGTAATGGCCTCATCTGTCATGTGCTTGCATCAAGTAGCTCATTGTGAAGGACATGAATTTAACTGATTTATGTGTTCTATATATTCAAGTTATTGGCTGTATCCCAAACCAAGCCCCAAGGTATAAATACCAGGCGTGCCTGGTCCCCAACAATGAAAGCAATTGCAAAGACTCTTCAGATACTTCAACTTCTTAGCAACATACTGGGAGAGGCTGGGTTCTTAAGCATGCTCAAGATGGAGAGGAACAGAAATTTAATCAGGAAGAGAACTAAAGCTAGGGGGATAAGACAGATAATTGAAATTCAGGGTTATCATATCAGATCATTCATTATCTAATTGAATGGCCCAGTGAGCTTGATGAGCTGAATGGCCTGTTCTTTTGCACCTTATGATATAAAGGAGATGATCATAGTATTTAATGCATGTCAGAATGGATTGGGAGTGTACATTATCCAAGAAGGAAAATCAATTATCACAGACATAATTCAATTATTGACCGTTGAGCATGGGTCATGCAATTTAGTACCCATTATCATGATGTTCTACATTTGCTTATTTGATGAATGCTTCTTCTGAAAACTTACCACAAACTACTGGAAATTATTTTGTGGAAACTACCGTCAAGTATGCCACTAAAATGCTAATACCTGTTGAAAAAAATACAGGGAGGTACGTTATATACATGATAACAAAATAGTTAGGTAACAATAACCAGATTACCCCTGATTACTGCTGATGTTTCACTGTATCTATGAGCAGATGACACAAATATTGACAGGGAAGATGCAATCAATAACAAAATTATGAATTTTGGTGAACAGAAATATAACCAACTTCAGGACGAAGCAGAAAATGCAAGATACGAAGCATGAGATTCATCCAAGAAGCTTTGTCTAATATGACAACAGAGAAGTGTCTTGCTCAAGACACCCTCGGGTGGTTTTGTTCATAACCTAAATATTCCAAGAGATATGATTTTTCAAGATAAAATATGTGCTTGTACCTGTAGCTTTTCACCAGACCCTCACTCCTCAGTTATGCGAAGAAGGTGCGCATGGTATGCTGTGTATTAATCAGGCTCAACTATTAGATCAGGAAGACAGTGAGAATTCATAAAGTATTCCAAAGACAACAGCCACACCAACATAAAAAAAAACCTACCTGCTCATTAATTTCCATCATATCCCCAGAGGAGAAGAGTGAAGCAGAGGAATGGGAAGAAGGGTATAGATACTAGGATGGATTTGGTAGATGGAGTCAGGACTGGGGAGTGGGACAAGAATCCAAGCTACAAACATGTTGGCTAGACTTGGTCAGAGGGCAGCAGCAGGGCCAGAGGGGAAGGTTGCAATGGCATCCGAACAAGTGGTTGTAAGATCCTTATGATGTGGAGTGGCACAGATCCAGAATTGGAGGTGATGAAAGGATGATAAGAAAGGGATTAATGTAAGGCAGGCAGCATGAGTGATATTAGGTAACGGCCAGACGAGAATGGTAAAACACTTCTATGAGAAAACTTGTCCAGGGAAGGGTGAAAGACCAAGGGGCATATTCAAGAAATTGTTTGCAAATGAGGCCATACAACTGCCTGTTTAACAGACTACGCAACGATTGTATCGCACTATATGGGTATACTTAGAGGGCTGTCATTAGCTTACGCGTCTTGGGCAGTGGCATGTGTTTTGGGCAGTACACCTTCACTAGAATGGCAAGGTATTTGAAATTGTCAAATTGACAATTGAGTAGACTTGGCTGAGAGTATGGTTTTGTATGATTGTATCAGGTGGATCGAGATGCAGTGAATTTAGGGAAGTATCTTGGAAATTCTTTGGCAACAAATAAAAACATCAGTGAGCAATGATGGATGGTACCAAGTGTAATGAGTGGAGTTAGGTGGCAATGATTGTTGGTCAAATGTAATGAATTTGATGTGTGTTTGAAACTGTTGGTTACACTTGGAAAGGTAAGCAGCAACATTCTTGTCCTTTATTGAGTAACATTGTTTGAAAAACATTTGAAAACAATGATTTGGGAGTAATCTCAAGGCACGTAAGAGGATTTCTGGGTCACCATTTTGGGATGATCTTAGGGATGTTCAATTAATTATTTGCTGAAGAAATGGAGAACTAATGTCAACTGAGTTCTAGTTTCAACGCCAAATGCTCATTGTGGGAGCCAACTATGGACCTTCGGATGGTAGTTCACCAGCAAAGGGCTGCCTCGGAATGCCAAGTCTACACTGTGGACAAACCATTGGCTTGACATTAGCTTGGAGAGAAGAGCAATAATGAGGAAGATTCAATGGTGTTTCCAATCTGTTTGTTCACAGACAGAAAGAGGATTGTGAATACAAGATGAAAACAACACTGCCCAGATGTATTTTGAATGAGCAAAAGATGCTATCACTGACAGAGATCCAGGATAAACAGCACGCCTGTGCAGAGTGCTAGGAAATCACAGATTTTCCCGAAGAATTGCCAAATCAATAAAGAAGTGTGATATGACTGAGGGGAAATAGAAGATGCAGCCCATATATGGAAATGAGTGAAACATGATACCACAGGCACCATTGCTTGTCCAGGCATTTAGTAACTCATAAACCTCCTTAAAAAAATTCATGCCACCAGAATTTGGAGGACACCCCATGCCAGTGGCCTCAGAGATTCCAGCACAAGACCTTATTGTCAGCAGATTTTCCAGGCCTCCACTTCAGATCGGTGGCAACACACAGATCACTCATCAGTATGTTCAATTACACATAAATGCTGCAAGCCAGAGTGACAGGTGTTAGGCTTGCAGCAATCACAGATTATACAGCAGTTCAGTAATTGAAATGGATTTCACTTTCAGAAATGCCAGCTTACTTTTGATCCAGAAAGCAAATCCTGCATATTTGTGCTTGGTACTTGGGGAACTGTGATAAAGTTTTCATGTTTATACAATTCTTAAATGCATTCTTGATATTTGGACTGGTCACGAATGGCTCTACTGTGCTCACCACATCATTATTGTTTTGCTGTACCCTGTGCAACCTTGTGCTACAAATGTGAGAGATGTCGACCTGAGGGAGAAATCGAGGAGCAAGATGTTAAATGGATGAGGAGGGTTCGAATTAGATGGATCTGAACATGGTGAGGACTTACCTAAGCCAGATGAAGAACCCATTTCACATCACTGATATGGCAGACATGTCTGCAAAACCTGATGGCTATAGAATTCCTGCGGAGATCAAATGCAGACTTAACACCTGATTTATTCTATCAATGTTTGACGTTGAAAGGATACACTTTTACACTTGGTCTTTGACACAGCAGCAGAACGTAGATTCTGAAGCCGCATTAGGATAATGCTGCCAAGCCATCACCTGTCCCATTTCTCTGACATAGAAGAGAACTTATGGAAAACATGAGAAGATGAAGATGGTGTACAGCCAACATGCAAAGCGACAAGATACATAGTCTGCAAGTAAGACAATAGCTTGGAATCATTCAATCTTTCACAGAAGTATCCAAAGTGTGCAATGAGTCCATATTATATGACGTAACTACACACAATGGAAGGATGTTAAGCACAGATAGAAGATGATCAAGGGAATTTGGTACTGCACCTTCAAAAACAATCTACATTTTGTTCACCAGCCTAATGTGAGAAGGATGAAACAGACAGGAGTGGGAGGAAAAGCATGGATTTGAAAGATGGAGTGGGGCAAGCTCTTAAGTAATGTTGACTGGCTATAGTCTGGTAGGGCATCAATGCCAGAAGGGAAGGTTACAATGGAGTCTGGACAAGGTTTTGTAAGAAATTCTCTGCAAATAGGGCCATGCTGCTGATTGCCTGTTTAATAGAATTTGTAATACTATACTGTGTGGACGTATTTAGAGGTGTCCACGGCTTATATGCCTTGGGCAGCGATGTGTTTTGGGAAGTGTACCTTCACCAAAATGGCAAGGCATTTGAATTTGTTAAAGCAGTGATTGAAGAATCACTGGATAGATGTAGGGTATCATATGATCTAATTTGGGGAGTTCGGATGCAGGGGACTGGGGAAGGTATCTTGGAAATGAAATCTGGCCTCAGTAAAAGGAAGTTCAGGTCAAGAAAGTGCATGGTGCATTGATATTAATGGGAACCATACAGCAACGAATAGAAATGTCAATTTAAGCAATGATGGTACCAAGGGTAATTACTGGAGACTGGAAATTAACAGAAGGGATACAAATTAGGTGGCACTGACTGGGCAGATGTGATGAAGTTGGTGTGTATTTAAAACTGTTGGTTACACTTGGAAAGATTAGCAGCAAGATCTTTACCTTTTACGGAGTGGTAATGCAATTTGAAAAGGAAGTTTGAAAATAATGATTTGGGAAATGGTCTCGATGCACGTAAGTGGATTTCATAATGACTATTTTGGGTGATCTTAAGGATATCTGATTATTTGCTGATGGAGAGTTAGTATCGACTGAGTTCTAGTTTCAAGGGCCAAATGTTCATTGTTGGTGTTGAAATTGAGTTATGACAAACAACTCCATTAAGTAATGGAAATTGATTTATTAGCCTCCTAGACCTTCAGTGAGGCCAGCGCTTACATACTCAAGATAAAAGACTAATCTAACCTTGCATCAGTTTCATAAACACTGCATTCCACGCTAGGACATGGGAATGAAAACAAAACAAGTTACCCTGACTTATCAAATAAGAAGGAATGTTGACATAATTAATGAAGATGATGGTTTTCATTGGATGAAAAAGGGCAAAAACCTTTGTTATAAGTAATGGACCATGTATGTAAATTACTCATTTCTCATTTGCTGTAATTAACTATAACTGCTAATATGTGTATGGATTGACCAAACACCATAGTGAAATTCACTGTGTGTTCAAACTTGCTAACAGGCTAACTAAAAAAAACTAGAAAGATTTGAGCACTCATCATCCATTATTTGGGGTAATCCTCAACAGTTTTTTGGAGGTTCCACCGAGCGGGCAAACCCTCAGAGTGTCTTCATGGGAGAAAAACGTGGTGCCTTGCTGACCAAAGGCTCAGAGATCGCGGTTGCCTGATTTCAGCATATTGAGCTATTTGCCTGGGAGAGTGCACGCGTTGTTCTGTGTAAACACTACCGAGGTAAGTCATGACAAGGGAGACAAGGGTTCGTTTTTAGGTTTAAAGACACAGTTCTAAGGATTGCACAGCTTTCTGTTGGCCCAATTCTTGATTTGAGGGAGGTTCGAGTCTTCCATGGAGTTGGAGGCCCATTTGAGTATGGCTCATTAATTACCTAGGTCACACTATGACAGAGAGAGAGAGAGTGTGCAGAGTGTTAACTCTTTACTTCTCATGCAGGCAAGATAAGATCTGGTGTTTTATAATATTGGAGAAAACAGTTTACTGCAGCTCTTTGTCTGTTATATTGTTAAATATTCTCAAATGTTTAAGTGAGTTGCAAATCTGAAAAAAATAGGAACAATGTTGTGTCATCTGTGAATTTGGTACATTGATCTGAGTATACGTGCCACATTTCCATTTTAGTCATAAATGTCAGTATATATGGCTGCTGCTTAAAATATTGTATAATTTACTTGTGTAATTATCCTATGTAAATGTTACTCGTGATAGATTTTTTTTGTAAACATCCACATTTTAAAGAAAATTATTTTTAATTTTGCATATCATAACTGTTAATACAAAATGTTACTGTTAACTTTCAAGCACTTCGATGCATGGCTCATACTATGATCGGAAATGAAAAAAGAGTACTTATTAAGCTTTAGTTGTTTTACTGTTGTTTTAATTTAACCCTTAGAGCTAGTATCAATTGTAGTTGAGTCGACAATAGTTTCTTGGAAGTCTCTTACTGTGTGTTTATTGATCTCTGGATTCTTTGAATGAAAAACTGAATCTGCAATTTTAATTATCAGACTAACACAAAACAATCTTTTTTTGTAAATTAAAATAGAATGCATTTTTTCAGAAAAAGATTCCTTTTCCTTGCTGTTATTAGCACCAATATTGTTTGGAATTTGAGTGCTATTTTGCCAGAGTCCCTTGCCAGCGAAGATTTTCACAGTAACTTTGTCAGGTTTATGAAATTCTAGTTGAAAATCATGTTTTTATTTGGAGAAGTCATATTTGATGCATGCAATTTTACTCTTCACCTGGGAGCCTGATCGAGTTGCTTCCTGCATTTTTCATCAGACATTCGATTCATGTCTATCTTCCACCAATTTTAGGAGTGGGATCATTTTTCTCTTTAGCCATTAGTTTGTAATTTGAATGGAGGACCTATGTCTGTTAGAATTTTTCTTTTCAAGGAATAATTATGGATATTCAAATGTTTCTGACAATGCGAAAAACACTACCAATTTTTGAAATTCTTGTGCATGATCAAATATTTATGAATACTGTTACAGAGATAACCATGCTTTAATGCTTGCAGAGTGTAAAAATCTGCTGTTATTTGGGTTGGGGGGTTGATTTGTGACACGATCTATCGATTGCGAGTTTGTGGGTTGTGTTTAAAATCTTACAAGCTTCTCTCTATGTAACCTTTAAGACTGGTTACATAGTCTTATGTAATCCCGATGGGACACCACTATATTCACAGTTCTCTTTAGCATACTTTTAGTATTTGTGAAAACATACATTCAGCAATGGAACTTGTGATGGGGAGGTTTAAATCCAATCTTGGCTTTATTGTAAATACTTAAAGGAAGAAAACCTTCTTTGACAATCACACACTGTCTCTTCTTAACATTGATTAATGTTAAACTCATCTACTATACATTTGGCATCACCAATCAAATCAGGAGATCATGCTAGGTATGAAATTTTCAGGAAGAGTTCTAAATTTAGGCTTTTTACCCATATAAAATGTATTTTTAAAAAAATGAAGTTCCTACCTCCATAACAGAAAAAGCACTTCATTAGCTATTAGTGTTGGATATTGTATGATCTCTTTGGATGGTTCAGATGCAGGGGATGGGGGAGTTATCTTAGAAATTAAAGTTGGTCTCAATAAAAGGAGACTTGGATCAGGAAAAGGCATGGTGCATCAACATTAATGGGAACCGGGAGGAGGCAACAAATAGAAATTTCAGTCTGCGCAATGATGGTGTCTATCGTGGACTTCCAGATTGTAGTTCACTTACAAATGGTTATCTTGGGATGTTGTGTCTACACTTTGGGCAGACTGTTGGCTTGACACTGGCTTGGAAAGAAGAGCAGTCATGAAGAAGTTTCACTCATGTTTCTAATCTATTTGTTAATAGAAGAGGAGTGTGAATGCAAGGAACACCCATTTTCACAGCTATATTTCAAATGAGAAGAAATGCCTGTCACTAATTGGCACTAATCCAGGAGGAACATTAGGCTGAGTACAGCCCTAGGAAGTTACAGATTCTCCTAAAGAATTGCAAAATCAATGATGTGTGGTGTGACCATACTTTATCTATGGAAAATGCAGCTTATATATAAAAATGAGTGAAAAAAGATGCCACAAGCACAGTTGCTTGTCTAGGTATTTGCTCACTCAAATAAACCTCCTGCCCATTGAAGAACACATGCTGCCAGGATTTGAAGGAAACCATATACCAGTGGCTTTGTAAGAAGTTCCAGCCCAGGACTTGATTGTTATTAAGTCTTTCCAGCCTTTACTTAGAACCTTTGCGGAATAACACAAATATGACAGACATAACTGGAAAACCTGATGCTTATAGAATTCCTGTGAAGACCAAATGCAAATTTAATTCTGACAAGCAAATGGCTTATTCTCCATATTGATTACTTTTATACTTAGTCATTGACACACCAACAGAAGCAATGTTCAGAAGCCACTGTAGGTCAGTGTTGCCAGGCCATTATCTGTCTCAATTTCTGAAACAGAAGAGATTTTCTGAAAAACATGGTAGAATGAAGTTGATGTCAGACCAACGTGCAAGGCGACAAACTACATAGCCTGCATGTGTGACAACAGCTTGGAATCATTCATTCCATAACAGAAGTATCCAAAGTGTGCAATGAATCCAGATCATACGAAGTACAACATCCAATGGAATGATGTTAAAGATGAACAGAAGTTAGAACAAGGGAATTTGGTTCAAAAACTGGATCCATGTTTCATTTACCAGTCCAATGTGAGAAGGGAGAAATAGAGGCAGGAGTGGGAGGAAGGGCACGGGTAGCAGCATGGAAATGGTCGATGGAGCAGAGCAAAGACTTAATTTGCAAACATGATGTTGGCTAGACATGGTCTTGTGGGGGCACCAGTGTAAGAGGGGAAGTTTGCGGGAGTCTGGACCAGGGGTTGTAAAATAGAGTATATAAGTAGTTTGGGCAGGGCACTTTCACCAGAATGGTGAAGTATTTGAATTTGTTAAATCGGCAGGTAAGTAGTCTTGGCTGGGAGTAAGGTATTGCATGATCTCATTTGGTGGATCAGAGTGCAGGGAATGCACTGAGGTTTCCTGGATATTAAAGCTTGCTTCAACAAAAGGAGGCTCGGCTCAAGAAAGGGTATGATGCGTCAACATTATTGGGAACTGGGAGGGGGCACAAATAGAAATGTCAGTTTGAGCAATGATGGTGCCAAGGGTAATGTGTAGTGACTGGAAATTAAGAGGAGGGATGTGAATTAAGAGCAGTGACTGTTTGGGCAGATGTAATAAATTTGTGTGTTTGAAGCTGTTGGATATGCTTGAAAAGAATGGCAGCAAGACCTTTGTCCTGTACTGAGTGGCGTAGCCTAAAAAACAAGTTTGAAAATAATGACGTGGAGTTGTCTCAAGGCACATAAGAGTGTTTCAGAGTCACCATTTTAGGGTGATCTTCAGGATATCCAATTGATAATTTGCTCAAGACATGAGAACTTGTGTCAGTTGAGTTCTAATTTCAAAGGCCAAATGTTTGTTGTCAAAGCTGACTCTGAACCTCCAGAGTGTAGTTCAATGACAAAGGTTGCCTCAGGATGCCGTGTTTACGTGCTACACTTTGGCCACGCTACTGGCTTGGAGAAAAAACAGTCATGAAGAAGTTTCAGTGTTGTCTGTAATTGTTTGTTCACGGACAGAAGGAGGAGTGTGATGTAGAATGCACAGTTCATTGCCTTTTTCCCAGCTGTAATTTGAGTGAACAGAAGGCTCCTTCATTGATTGATATGGATCCAGGAGGAATAGCAGGCCTGTGCAGAGCCATAGGAAATCACAGATTGTTCTGAAAAATTGCAAAGCAGTGAAGATACCTGGCTTGACCAAAAGGATTTTGAATATGCAACCCTTATGGAAATGAGTGAAAGATGATGCCACAGGCACGGACTGAAGGGGGAATGTGAATGCAGGATGCATAAAGCACTGTTTTCCAGCTGAATTTTGAATGAAAAGAAGAGCCTGTCACCAATTGGCACTGATCCAGAAGGAACATTCACCTGAGCAGCAGGCCTGAACAGAGCCCTAGGAATTCACAGATTTTCATGAAGATTTGGTGAATCAATGATGTGCAGCACGACTAAGCGATATAGAAGCTACAACATAAAGAAGAGGCTACCAGCACCATTGGCTGGTCTATGCATTTACTAATTTCAATTAACCTCCAGCTCCTTGAAGAACAGATATCATCAGGATTTGAAGGGAACCACATATGCCAGTGTATTTGTAAGAAGTCCAGCGCGCGAATTGATTATCATCAGGTCTCTCCAAACCTCCACTTGGAACCTTTTGTGTCTGGAAAACCTGATGTGTCTGGACATGTCTGGAAAACCTGATGCCTACAAAATTCCTGTGGAGGTTAAATGCAATTGTTTATTCTGTGTATCAATGACATTTGACCTTGAAGGGATTTGTATTGGTTTTTGACAAACCAGCAGAAATCATGTTTAGAAACTACATTACAACAATGTTGCCAAGTCATCACTTGTCCCTTTTCTCTCACGCAGAAGAGAACTTCCAGAAAATATGGGAGGATGAAGATGATGTACGACCAACATGCAAGGCAATGAACTGTATAGTCTGCAAGTAAGACAACAGCTTGGAATCATTTTTTAACAGAAGTATCCAAAATGTACAATGAGTACAGATCATACAACACACAATGAAATGATGCTAAGTACGGACAGAAACCAGACAAGGGAATTTGATACTTCATCGTCAAAAACTGAATCAATATGAGAAGGATGAACAAAGACAGGAGTGAGAGGAAGGGAACAGGTAGGTTGGAAATGGTAGAAAAAGTCAGGACTGGGGAATGGAGCAAGGACTTAAGTTGCAATCATGTGACATTGGCCAGACATGATTTGGCAGGGCCACCAAGGTCAGAGAGGAAGTTTGTGATGGTGTTTGGATAAAGAGATGTGAGAAAAGATTGTTTGCAAATGGGGCAATGCTGCTTTATTACCTGTTTAATAAACTGTGATAGCAGTTATATCACACCTTATTGGTGTATTTAGTGGGCTGTCCATGGCTTACATCTTTTGGGCAGCGCATCTTAACTGGAATGACGAGGCATTTGAATTTGTTAAATCTACGGCTGAGAAGTCTTGGCGAGGAGTAGGGTTTTGTCTAATCTCATTGGGTGGTTCATGGTGCAGTGAATTTGGGGAGTTATCTTGGAAATTACAACTAGTCTCAGTAAAGGAGGCCCAGTTTAAGAAAGGGATGGTGCATCAGCATTAAGGAGAAGGGGTAGGATGCAAAAAAACAATGGGAGCAATGAATAGATTGGAATAGATTCCAAGTGGAATAGATTGTAAATTAACAGGAAGGATGTGAATTAAGTGGCAGTGACTTGTTGGGCACATGAAGTTGTTAGTTTCACTTGGAAATCTTTGCCTTTTACTGAGTGATAATGCTGTCTGAAGCAGAGGCATGAAAATAATGAAATGAAAGTGGTCTTGGGCATGTAAGAGGATTTCAGGGCCACCGTTTTGGGGTGACCTTCAGGAAACCAACTAATTTTTTGCTCATGATGTGGAGAACTAATGTCAGCTGAGTTCTAGTTTCAAGGGCTAAATGCTCATTGTTGGAGCCCAGTATAGATCTCTAGATCGTAGTTCACCTGCAAAGGTTTGGCTCTGCTGCCATGTTTCAGTGATGTCGCCAGTTAATTTGTTCATGGACAGAAGAGGAATGTGAATGCAGGATTCATGGAACATTGCCTGTTTCCCACCAAATTTCAAATGAGAAGGGCCTGTCACCAATTGGGCCTGTCACACAAAGAAGAACATGTGCCTCAGTAATAGCAAGTTGCAGATTCTCCCTAAGAAGTGTGGGATGGCCAAATGGATATAGAAGATGCAGTGCATATATGGAAAGAGGGAAAGAAGATTGCCACAGGCATTGTTGCTTGTTTAGGCATTTGCTAACTCAGACCTCCTGCTCCCTGAAGAACATACACTGCCGGGATTTGAAGGGAAGCATGTGCCAAGTGGCTTTGTAAGAAGTTCCAGCACAGGACTTGATTATCATCACATCTTTCCAGGCCTCCACTTGGGACATTTGCAGAACAATACAATATGGTGGACATGCCTGGAAAACCTGATGCCTACAGAATTCCTATCGAGATTAAATGCAGACTGAGCCCTTACAAGCATTGGTTTATTCCTGGTATCAATGACATTTGACATTGAAGGGACACACTTTTACACTTGGTCTTTGATGCACCAGCAGAAATCATGGTCAGAAGGCATGTTAGGATAATGTTGCTAAGCCATTACCTATCACATTTCTCTGACATGGAAGATAACTTGGAGAAAACATGGGAGGACGAAGATGGTGTTCAACCAACATGCAAGGAGATAAACTACGTAATCTGCAAAAAAAAACAACAGCTTGGAATCATTCATTCTTTCACAGGAATATCCAGTGTAGTTGATCCAAATTGTACGAAGTAGAAACACACAATAGAATTATGTTAAGCACAAAGAGAAGTCAGACAATGGAATTTGGTATTGCATCTTTGAGAACTGATTCCACATTTCATTTACCAATCCAATGTGAGAAGGATAAAACATTGGCAGGGATGAGAGGAAGGACACAGGTTTAAGGCGGGAGATGGTAGATAGAGTCAGGACTGGGCAAGGACATAAGTTGCAAACATGTGAAGTTAGTTAGCCATGGTCTGGTAGGGCCACTGGGGCCAGGGCAAGTTTGCGATGAAGTCTGGTCAAGGGGTTATAAGAGAGAGTGTTTGCAAATGAGGCGATGCTGCTTATTATCTTTTAATGGACTATGCAGCAATTATACCACACTGTGGGTATATTTAATGCACTGCCATGACTTACATGTTTTGGGCACTGGTGTGTTGTTTGGATAGTGCACCTTAACCAGACTGGCGAGGCTTTTGAATTTGTTAAATCGCTAGTTGAGTAATCTTGGCAAGGGGTAAATATTGTTTGATCTCATTGGGTAGTTCAGAGTAAAGTGCTTTCGGGGAGGTACTTTGGAAATTAAAGCTAACCTCAATAAAATGAGACTCAGGTTAAGAAATGGCATGGTGCATTAATGTTAATGGAAACAAGGGTGCAACAAATAGAAATGTCAGTGTGAGCAATGATGGTGCCAAGAGTAATGGGTGGATGCTGGAAATTAACAGGATGTGAATTAAGTGGCAGTTACTACGTGGCCAGGTGTGATGAATTTGATGTGTATTTGAAGCTGTTACACTTGGGAAGATTAGCAGCAACATCTTTGCCCTTCAGTAAGTGATAATACAACTTGAAAATCAAGCTTGAAAATAATGATATGGGAGTGGTCTCAACACATTATAAAAGGATTTCAGAATTACCATTTTGGGGTGAGCTTAGGGAGGTCCAATCAATTCTTTGCTCACGACTTGGAGGACCAGTGTCAGCTGAATTCTAGTTTCAAGGGCCAAATGCTCATTCTCGGAGTCGGCCACGGACCATCAGATTGCAGGTCACCTGCAAAGGACTGCCTTGGGATGCCACACCCAGGCTGTGGGCAGACTATTGGCTTGACACTGGCTTGGAGAGAAGAATAGTCATAATGTTCCAGCGAAGTCTCCAATCTAATTGTTCATGGACAGAAGAGGTGTGTGAATATAGGATGTATGGAACTCCACCTTTTTCCCAGCTGTATTCTGAATATAAGGAAAGGTCTGTCACCAGTTGGCATCAATCCAAGAGGAACATTTGCCTGAGCAGAGCGCAAGAAAGTTGCCGATTCGACCAAAAAATTGCTAAATCGATGAAATGTGGTGCGACCTAGGAGGATGTAGATGATTTGAAGGAACCAAATGCTAGTGGTTTTGTAAGAGGTTCCAGCACAGGACTTGATTGTCAGCGTGTCTTTTCAGATCTCCACTTGGGACCATTGCGAAATAACACATCACAGGACAGGAGAAAGATACTTTTTTCAAAAACGCTTACCAACATGTTCAGTTCCACAGAAATGATACAAGCAGGTCTGTCAGAGGTGGTGGGCTTGCAACAATCTCAGCTTCCTCACAGGTTCAAAAATCAATTTTTGAACTGCCAGCTTATTTTTAATCCCAGAAAGCAGATCTTGCATATTTGTGCTGGGTACTCAGCGAGCTGTCACAAATCCTTCATGGTGATGTAGTCTCAAGAGCATGCCTCCTGATGATGTATTCTTGATATTTGTATTCTCATGAAGAGCTCTGCAGTACTGAACACAGAGATTCTCACATCATCATTGTTTTCCTTTATCCTGCGCAACCTTGTGCTGCAAATGTGAGAGGTGTTGACCTGAGGGAGAAATGGAAGAGCAAGATGTTAATTGGCCGAGGAGATTGCTAAAGCAAATGAGTCTGAAGATGGTGAGGATTTAGCTAAGCTGGATGAAGAACCTATTGCACATCTCCAATATGGCATTCATGTCTGGAAAACGTGATGGTTACAAAATTCCTGCGGTGGTTAAATAGAGGCTTATTCTTAGAAGCAATGGTTTCTTCTCCACATTGATATTTGAGCTTGTTTGGAAACACTTTTACAATTGGTCTTTGGCGCGTTAGCAGAACTCGTGTTCGGAAGCCTCATTAGAATGATGGTATCAAGCCACCACCTGACCCATTTGTCTGACATTGAAGAGAACTTCTGGAAAACATGGGAGGATTAAGATGACATACAATGAACATTCAAGGCAACAAAATACATAGTCAACAAGTAAGACAATGCTTGGAATCATTCATTCTTTAACAGAAGTATGCAAAGTATGCAATGAATCTAGATCATATGAAGTCACAACACTCAATGGAACAATGCTAACGATGAACAGAAGCCAGCCGAGGGATATAGATACTGCATCTTCAAAAACTAACTCTACTTTTAGCTTACCAGTCCGATATAAGAAAGGTGAAACAGAAGCAAGAGTAAGAGGAAAAGCACAAGTTGCAAACTGGAAATGGTAGACCGAGTAAGGACTGGAGAGTGGGGCAATGACTTAATATGTAAACAAGTGAAATTGGCTAAACATGGTCTGGCGGGGCCATCAGGACCAGAGAGAAAGTTTCTCATGGAGCCTGGTCAAGGCATTGTGAGAAGAAATTATTTGCAAATGAGGCAGTGCTGCTGATTGTCTGTTTAAGAAACTGTGCTCAATTATACCAGACTTCATGGGTGTATTTAGTGGACTGTCCATGACTTATATACCTTGGACAGCGGTGTGTTTTAGACAGAGCACCTTAATCAGAATGGCGAAACATTTGAATTTGTTAAATCAGCAGTTGAGTAGTCTTGACAAGAAGTAGGGTGTTGTCTGATCTCATTTGGGGAGTTATCTTGGAAATTAAAACTGGTCTTAATAAAATGAGGCTCACTCAACAAAGGGCGTGATACATTAGCATTTTTGGGAACAGAGGTCCCACAAATGGAAATGTCAGTGTGAGCAATGATGCTGCCAAGTGTAATGGGTGGAGATTGGTGCATAACAGGAAGGAGGTAAACTAGGAGATAGTGACTGGGCAGATGTGATGAGTTTGATCTGTGTTTGAAGCTGTTAGACTTGTATAGGTTAACAGCGACATCTTCACGCTTTACTGCGTGACGATGCAGTTTGAAAGACCAGTTTGAAAATAATATGGGAATAGCTCAAGCACATAAGAGGATTTCAGAATCATCATTTTGGGGTGATTTTAAGGACATCCAACTTATTTGCTCAAGACATGGAGAAGTAGTGTCAACTAAGTTCTAGTTTCAAGGTCCGAATCTCATTGTTGGACCAACAATGGATCATCAGATTGTCGTTCACCTGCAAAGAATTTCTCGGAATGCTTTGTCTACACTGTGGGCAGACAATTGGCTTGATACTGGCTTGGAGAGAACAGCAGTTATGAGAAAGATTCAGTGATATTTTCAATCTATTTGTTCGAGGAGGAGTGTGAATACAGGATACAAAGAACACTGCCTTTCTCCCAGCTATATTTTGAATGAGCAGTAGGCGCTGTCACTGGCATGGATCTGGGAGGAACAGCAGGTCTGTGCAGAGTCCTACCTTGAAAGTCAGGGATTCTCCTGAAGAACTGCTAAATCGCTGAAGTATGGTGTGACCAGAGATAGGAGATGCAGCCCGAATATGGAAATGAGTCAAAGATGACACCACAGGCACCATTGCTTGCCCAGGCATTTACTAACTCAAATAAACCTCCTGCTCCTTGAAGGATTCATGCCGCCAGGATTTGGAGGGCACCTCGTGCCATTGGCTTTATCAGAGGTTCCAGTGTGGGACTTGAAATCTTTGTGGAATAACACAAATGGCAGAATACAAATCGCAAGACAAGTGAAAGATACAGATTTCAATATTTACTCACCAATATATTCAATTCCACATGATGCAAGGCAGACTGACAGAGGTGGTGGGATTGCAACAATCTCAAGATTCCCCACAAGCTCAATAATTGAAATGGATTTCACTTTCGGAAGTGCCGGCTTACTTTTGATCCTGGAAAGCACGACTCGCATATTTGTGCGAGGTACTGAGGGAATTCTTGTGAATCTTTTATGCCGATGCAGGGTCAAGTGCTTGGCTCCTGATGATGTATTATTGATATTTGGACTGGTCATGAACCAGTTCTCTGCAATTCACGCCACAGAGAGTGTCTCAGATCACCATTGTTTTACTGTTCCTTGTGCTGCAGATATTGACTTGAGAGAGAAATGGAAGAACAGAAAGTTAATTGGACAAAGAGGATATTGAAGCAAAGGGATTTGAAGATGGTGAGGACTTAGCTGATCCGGATGAAGAATACGTCATGTTATCAAGGTTTTAACCCACAGAGGTTAAATACAGACTATCTCTTCCGAACAATGGTTCATTCTCCACATCAGCATTTTACCTTAAAGGAATACATGTTTACACTTGGTCTTTGCACAAGCAGAAGTCATGTTCCAAAGCTACTTTAAGTCAGTATTGCCAAGCCATCACCTGTTCCATTTCTCTGCCATAGAAGAGAATTTGTGGAAAACGTGGAGGACGAAGATGGTATCTGACCAACATGCAAGGCAATGAACTACATAAATTGCAAGTAAGACAACAGCTTGGAATCATTCATACTTTCACAGAAGTATCCAAAGTGTGCAATGCGTCCAGATCGTGTGAATTAGCAATACACAATGAAATGATATTAAGCACAAACCGAAGCCAGACTGGAGAATTTGGTACTACATCTTCAAAAATTGAATCAACATTTCATGTCCCAGGCCAGTGTGAGGACAGTGAAACACAGGCAGGAGTGGGAGGAAGGAACTGCATAATCTGCAAGGAAGATAACAACTTGGAATCATTCATTTTTTTTTTCACAGAAATATCAAAGCGTGCAATGAATCTGGATCCTATGAGGTCACAACACCCAATGGAACAATGTTAAGCATGAACAGAAGGCAAACAAGAGAATTGGTACATCGTCTTCAAAATCTAAATCTACTTTCAGCTTATCAGACCAATGTGAGAAGGGTGAAACAGTGGCAGGAAAGGCACAGAAAGCAGAGTGGTGGACGGTTTCAGAACTGGGAGTGGGGCAAGGTCTTAAGTTGCAAACATGTGATGGTGACTGGACATGGTCTGCAGGGCCACTAGAGACAGAGGAGAAATTTCTGATGGGGGTGGTCAAGAGGTTATAAGAAGAGATTGGTTTGTAAATGAGGCAGTGCTGCTGATTGCCTGCTTAATAAATTGTGCAGCGATTATGTCACACTCTATGGAAGTATTTTGTGGGCTGACCATCATTGGCATGTCTTGGGCACTGGTGTGTTGTTTGGACAGGGCACCTTAACCAGAATGGCAGGACATTTGAAGTTGTTAAATCGGCAGTTGAATAGTCTTGGCCAGGAATACGATATTGGCTGATCTCATTGTGTGGGTTAGAGTGCAGTAAATTTGGAGGGTATCTTAGAAATTAAATTTACCTTCAATGAAAGACTCAGATCAACAAAAGGCATGGTGCATCAATGTTAATGGAAACAAGGGTGCAACAAATGGAAATGTCAGTGTGAGCAATGATGGTGCCAAGGGTAATGGATGGATGCTGGAAATTAACAGGATGTGAATGAAGTGGCAGTTACTATGTGGCCAGGTGTGATGAATTTGGTGTGTATTTGAAGCTGTTACACTTGGGAAGGTTAGCAGCAACATCTTTTTGCCCTTCAGTGAGTGATAATACAACTTGAAAATCAAGCTTGAAAATAATGATATGGGAGTGGTCTCAACACATTATAAAAGGATTTCAGAATTACCATTTTGGGATGAACTTAGGGAGGTCCAATAAATTCTTTGCTCACGACTTGGAGAACCAGTGTCAGTTGAGTTCTAGTTTCAAGGGCCAAATGCTCATTCTCAGAGCCGGCCACAGACCTTCAGATTGTAGTTCACCTGCAAAGGATTGCCTTGGGATGCCACGTCAAGACTGTTGGCAGACTGTTGGCTTGACACTGTCTTGGAGGGAAGAATAGTCATAATGTTCCAGCAAAGTCTCCAATCTAATTGTTCATGGACAGAAGAGGTATGTGAATATAGGATATATGGAACTCCGCCTTTTTCCCAGCTGTATTCTGAATATAAGGAAAGGTCTGTCACCAGTTGGCATCAATCCAAGAGGAACATTTGCCTGAGCAGAGCACAAGAAAGTTGCAGATTCAACCAAAAAATTGCTAAATCAATGAAATGTGGTGCAACCTAGGGGCATGTGGATGATTTGAAGGAACTAAATGCCAGTGGCTTTGTAAGAGGTTCTAGCACAGGACTTGATTGTCAGCATGTCTTTTCAGATCTCCACTTGGGACCATTATGAAATAACACAGATCACAGGACAGGAGAAAGATACTGTTTTCAAAAACGCTTACCAACGTGTTCAGTTCCACAGAAATGACACAAGCAAGTCTGTCAGAGGTGGTGGGCTTGCATCTCAGCTTCCTCACAGGTTCAAATATCATAATGGATTTATTTCACTTTTGAACTGCGAGCTTACTTTTAATCTCAGAAAGCAGATCCTGCATGTTTGTGCTGGGTACTCAGCGAGCTGTCACAGATCCTTAATGGTGATGCAGTCTCAAGAACATGCCTCCTGATGATGTTTTCTTGATATTTGTATTCTCATGAAGAGCTCTGCAGTACTGAACACAGAGATTCTCACCATCATTGTTTTCCTTTATCCTGCGCAACCTTGTGCTGCAAATGTGAGAGGTGTTGACCTGAGGGAGAAATGGAAGAGCGAGATGTTATTTGGCCGAGGAGACTGTTAAAGCAAATGAGTCTGAAGATTGTGAGGACTTAGCTAAGCTGGATGAAAAACGTATTGCATGTCTCCAATATGACATTCATGGCTGGGAAACCTGATGGCTACAAAATTCCTGCGGTGGTTAAATACAGGCTCGTTCTTAGAAGCAATGGTTTCTTTTCCACTTTGATTTTTGAGCTTGTTTGGAAACACTTTTACAATTGGTCTTTGGCGCGTTAGCAGAACTCGTGTTCAGAAGCCTCATTAGAATGGTGGTATCAAGCCACCACCTGACCCATTTGTCTGACATTGAAGAGAACTTCTGGAAAACATGGGAGGATTAAGATGACATACAACCAACATTCAAGGCAACAAAATGCATCATCAACAAGTAAGACAATGCTTGGAATCATTCATTCTTTAACAGAAGTATGCAAAATATGCGATGAATCCAGATCATATGAAGTCGCAACACTCAATGGACCAATGCTAACCATGCCAGCCGAGGGATATAGATACTGCATCTTCAAAAACTAAATCTACTTTTAGCTTACTAGCCCAATATAGTAAGGGTGAAACCCAGGCAGGTGTAAAAGGAAAAGCACAAGTTGCAGGGTGGTAATAGTGGACAGAGTAAGGACTGGAGAGTGGGGCAATGACTTAATTTGTAAACATGTGAAATTGGCTGGACATGGTCTGGCAGGGCCACCAGGACCAGAGGGAAAGTTTCTCCGTGGAGTCTGGTCAAGGCATTGTGAGAAGAAATTGTTTGCAAATGAGGTAATGCTGCTGATTGCCTGTTTAATAAACTGTGCTGCGATTATACCAGACTTCATGAGTGTATTTAGTGGACTGTCCATGGCTTATATACCTTGGACAGAGTACCTTAATCGGAATGGCGAGGCATTTGAATTTGTTAAATCAGCAGTTGAGTAGTTTTGACAAGAAGTAGGGTGTTGTCTGATCCCATTTAGGGAGATATCTTGGAAATTAAAACTGGCCTCAGTAGAGTGAGGCTTGATACATTTACATGCATGGGATCAGAGGTCCCACAAATGGAAATGTCGGTGTGAGCAATGATGCTGCCAAGTAGAATGGATGGAGATTGGAGCATAACAGGAAGTCCGTAAACTAGGAGACAGTGGGACTGGGCAGATGTGATGAATTTTGTGTGTGTTTGAAACTGTTAGACTTGCAAAGGTTCGCAGTGACATCTTTGCACTTTACTAAGTGATGGTGCAGTTTGAAAAACCAGTTTGAAAATAATGATATGGGAGTGGCTCAAGGTACATAAGAGGATTTCAGAATCATCATTTTGGCATGATTTTAAGGACATCCAATTAATTATTTGCTCAAGACATGGTGAAGTACTGTTAGCTAAGTTCTAGTTTCAGTGTCCGAATCTCATTGTTGGAGCCGACAGTGTATCATCAGATTGTAGTTCACCTGCAAAGGATTCCTCGGAATGCCATATCTACACTGTGGGCAGACTATTGGCTTTCTACTGGCTTGGAGAGAACAGCAGTTATGAGGAAGATTCAGTGATGTTTTCAATCTATTTGTTCACAGACTGAAGGAGTGTGAATACAGGATACAAAGAACACTGCCTTTTTCCCAGCTATATTTCGAATGAGCAGATGGCCCTGTCACTGGCATGGATCCGGGAGGAGCAGCAGCCCTGTGCAGAGTCTTAGCAAATCAGAGTTCATGCCGCCAGGATTTGAGGGCACCTCATGCCATTGGCCTTATCAGAGGTTCCGGCACGGAGCTTGAAATCTTTGTGGAATAACACAAATGGCAGAATACAAATTGTAAGACAGGTGAAAGATGTGGACTTCAATAATTACTCACCAATATGTTCAATTCCACATAAATGATGCAAGCCAGACTGACAGAGGTGTTGGGCTTGCAGCAATCTCAGATTCCCGACAAGTTCAATAATTGAAATGGATTTCACTTTCGGAAGTGCTGGCTTACTTTTGATCCCGGAAAGCACGACTCGCATATTTGTGCGAGGTACTCAGGGAATTCTCACGCATCTTTTATGCTTATGCAATGTCAAGTGCTTGGCTCCTGATGATGTAATATTGATATTTGGACTGGTGACGAAGTAGTTCTCACCTCAGAGTATCTCACATCGTCATTGTTTTATTGTTCCCTGTGTGCAACCTTGTGCTGTAGATGTTGACTTGAGAGAGAAATGGAGGAGTAGAATGTTAATTTGACGAAGAGAACATTGAAGCAAATGGATTTGAAGATGGTGAGGACTTAGCTGATCCAGATGAAAAATACATGATGTTATCAAAGTTTTAACCTGCAGAGGTTAAATACTGTTACAAACAATGGTTCATTCTCCACATCAGCATGTTACCTTAAAAGGATACACTTTTACACTTGGTCTTTGATGCACAAGCAGAAGTTATGTTCCAAAGCCACATTAGGTCAGTATTGTCAAGCCATCACCTGTCCCATTTCTCTGCCATAGAAGGATGCTTGAAGAAAACATGGAGGATGAAGCATGCAAGGCAATGAACTACATAAATTGCAAGTAAGACAACAGCTTGAAATCATTCGTACTTTCACAGAAGTATCCAAAGTGTGCAATGAGACCGGATCGTATGAAGTAGCAACACACAATGGAATGACATTAAGCACAAACAGAAGTCAGACAAGACAATTTGGTACTACGTCTTCAAAAATTGAATCTACATTTCATGTCCCAGTCCAGTGTGAGAAGAGTGAAACATAGGCAGGAGTGGGAGGAAGGGCACAAGTAGAAGAATGGAGATGCTAGACAAAATCAAGACTGGGGAGTGGTGCAAGGAATTATGTTGCAAATTTGATGTTAGCTGTACATGGTCT
Organism: Sphyrna mokarran; assembly: GCA_024679065.1. NCBI lineage: Eukaryota > Metazoa > Chordata > Chondrichthyes > Carcharhiniformes > Carcharhinidae > Sphyrna > Sphyrna mokarran. The sequence continues at coordinate 85,557,564 of JAGIQG010000005.1, read as the reverse complement.
GGCGGGCACAAGGGCCAGAAGAAAGAGGGTAAGGTTCGAATGTGACTTCTGGGGACTCTGTTCAGGTCTACTACTCAGGCGAATTGGATCCGTGATAATTGGTGACAGGCTGTTCTTCTCATTCCAAATACAGCTGAGAAAAGGGCAATGTTCCTTGCATCCTGTATTCACACTCTTCATTGGTCTGTCGAGAAACAGATTAGAGTCATCATTGAAACTTCCTTATGACTGCTCTTCTCTCCAAGGATAGTTTGCATGGGGGGAGGGGGTATCTTGGAAATTAAAACACGTTTTAATAAAAGGAGGCTTAGATCAACAAAGGACATGATGCATAAACATCAATGGCACTCTGGAAGGGGCAACAAATAGAAATATCAATGGGAGCAATGATGGTACCAGAGCTAATACGTGGTGACGGGAAATAAACGGGAAGGATGTGAATTCTGAGGCAGTGACTGTTTGGACAGATGTGATGAATTTGTTGTTTGAAGCTATTGGTTTCACTTTGAAAAGTTAGCAGCAATACCTTTGCTCTTTACTGAGTGATAACGCAGTTTGAAAAGGAAGCTTGAACTTAATGATATGGGAGTGGTCTCAATGCATGTAAGTGGATTTCATGGTCACAATTTTTGGATGATCTTAATGTTAGCCAATTAAATTAGTGGCTCAAGACATGGAGAATTAGTGTCAGCTGAGTTCTAGTTTCAAGAGCCAAATGCCCATTCTCGGAGCCGACCACAGACCTCCAGATTGTAGTTCATCTGCAAAGGGTGCTTCGAGATGCCATGTCTATATTGTGGCACACCATTGTTTGACACTGACTTGGAGAGAAGAGCAGTCATAAGGAAGTTTCAATGATGACTCTAATCTGTTTCTCGACAGACCAATGAAGAGTGTGAATACAGGATGCAAGGAACATTGCCTTTTTCCCAGCTGTATTTGGAATGAGAAGAAGAGTCTGTCACCAATTATCACAGATCCAATTTGCCTGAGTAGTAGACCTGAACAGAATCCCCAGAAGTCACAGATTCTCCCAAAGAATTGGTAAATCAATGGAGTGTGGCACAACCAAGGGAGTATGGAAGATGCAGTCTATATATGGAAATGAGTGAAAGAAGATGCCACAAGCACCATTGCTTGCCTAGGCATTTGTTAACTCCTGTCCTTTGAAAAGCCTGTGCCACCAGAATTTGGAGGCAACCACATGTCTGTGACTTCATAAAATGTTCCGGCACAGGACTGGGTTGTCAGAAGATTTTCCACGCTTCCACTTGGAACCTTTGCAGAATAACACAAATGTTAATATGGCAGACATGCCAGGAAAATCTGATGGCTACCGAATTCTTATGGAGGTTGAATGCAGACTAACTCTTAACAAGCAATGGTTTATTCTCTATTGACATTTGACCTTGAAGAGACACACTTTTACACTTGGTCTTTGACACACCAGCAGAAATCATGTTCAGAAGTCAGATTAGGACAGTGTTGCCAAGCCACCACCTGTCCCATTTCTCTGACATAGAAGAGAACTTTGAGAAAATATGGAAGGATGATGAAAGTGTACAACCAAAAGGGAAGGTGATGAAATACATAGTCTGCAAGTAAGACAATAGCTTGGAATCATTAGTTGTTTAACAGAAATATCCAAAGCATGCAGTGATTCCAGATCATATGAAGTAGTACACACAATGGAATGATGTTAAGCACACACAGAACAAGGCAAGTGAATTTGGAACTGCACCTTTAGAAACTGAATCTGTGTTTCATTTACCATTCCATACATAGTCAGAAGGTTGAAACTGGAAGGGCACAGATAACAGGGTGAGATGTACTTGATTCAGGACTGCGGAGTGGAGTAACATCTTAAGTTGCAAACATGCGATGTTGACTGGACATGATCTGGTGAGGGCATCAGGGCCAGTAAGTAAAGTTACAATTGTGTCTGGAAAAGGAATCGTAAGATGAGATTGCCTCATTTGCAAACAGTGTTGCTATCTGCTTGTTTAGTAGACTGTGTACCATATTGTATGGGGTATTTAGAGGGCTGCCCTTGGCTTACATGAGGGCAGCCCATGGCTTACATGAGGGCAGCATACCTTCACTAGAATGGCGAGCATTTGAATTTGTTAAATTGGCAATTGATTAGTCTTGGTGAAAAGTAGGGTATTGTTTGATCTTATTTGGGTGAATCAGAGTGCAGAGAATTCACATGGGTATTTTTGAAATTAAAGCTAACCTGAATAAAATAAGGCTAAGGTCAACAAAAAGCCTGGTGCATCAACATTAATGGGAACCAGAAGCAACAAATAGAATTGTCAGTGCAAGCAATGATGATGCCATGGGTAATGAATGAAAACTAGAAATTAACGAGCAATACGAATTTGGAGACAATGACTCTTTGGACAGATGTGATGAATTTGTCATGTGTTTGAAGCTGTTGGTTACACTTGGAAAAATTAGCAGCAAGATGGTGTAGTGATGGTTTAGTTTGAAAACAAGTTTGAAAATAATAATATGGGAGTAGCCTCAAGGCATGTAAGAGCATTTAAGGGTCACCATTTTTGGCTGATCATAGGGAGATTCGATTAATTATTTGCTCAAAACATGAAGAAACAGTGTCAGCTGTCACCTAGTTTCAAGATCCAAATGCTTATTGTCAGACCCATCTGTGGACCTCTATATTGTAGTTCACCTGTAAAGGATTGGCTCAGGATGCCATGTCTACATTGTGACTTAACATTGCCATGGTAAGAAGAGCAGTTACGTGAAAGATTCGGTGATGTCTCCAATATATTTGTTCACAGACAGAAAGGAGGGGTATGAATATAGGATGTATGGAACACTGCCTTTTTCACAGCTGTATTCTGAATATAAAGAAGGGTCTGTAACCAGTTGGCATCAATCCAAGAGGAACATTTGCCTGAGCAGAGCACAAAAACGTTGCAGATTCAACCAAAGAATTTGCTAAATCAATGAAATTTGGTGCGACATTGGGGGGGGGGTGGTATAGGCGATTTGAAGGGAACCAAATGTAAGAAGATTCAGCACAGGACTTGATTTTCAGTAGGTCTTTTTGGGCCTCCACTTGGGAGTTTGCAAAATAACGGATCATAACACAGGTGAAAGATACTGTTTTCAAAAACGCTTACCAACATGTTCAATTCCATAGAAATGACACAAGCAAGTCTGTCAGAGGTAGTGGGCTTGCAGCAATCTCAGCTTCCTCAAAGGTCTAAAAATCATAATGGATTTCACTTTTTGAACTGCCAGCTTACTTTTGTTCCCAGAAAGCAGATCCTGCATATTTGTGCGGGGTACTCAGCAAACTGTCACAAATCCTTCATGGTGATGCAGTCTCAAGTATACGCCTCCTGATGATATATTACTGATATTTGTACTTTCATGAAGAGCTCTGCAGTACTGAACACTGATTCTCACATCATCATTGTTTTCCTTTATTCTGCACAACGTTGCGCTGCAAATGTGAGAGGTGTTGACCTGAGGAAGAAATGGAAGAGCAATATGTTAATTGGCCAAGGAGAATGTTAAAGCAAATGGGTCTGAAGATGGTGAGGACTTAGCTAAGCTGGATGAAGAACCTATTGCATATCTCCAATATGACATTCATGTCTAGAAAACCTGATGGCTACAAAATTCCTGCGGTGGTTAAATACAATCTAATTCTTAGAAGCAATGGTTTCTTCTCCACATTGATATCTGAGCTTGTTTGGAAACACTTTCACATTTGGTTTTTTACGCATTAGCAGAACTCATGTTCGGAAGTCACATTAGAACAGTGGTATCAAGCCACTGCCTGACCCATTTGTCTGCCATTGAATAGAACATCCGGAAAACCTGGGAGGATTAAGATGACATATAACCAACATTCAAGGCAACAAAATACATAGTCAACAAGTAAGACAATGCTTGGAATCATTCATTCTTTAACAGAAGTATACAAAGTATACAATGAATCCAGATCATATGAAGTCACAACACCCGATGGAACGATATTAACCATGAACAGAAGCCAGGCAACGGAAATTGGTACTGCGTCTTCAAAAACTAAATCTACTTTTAGCTTACCAGCCCAATATATGAAAGGTGAAAGAGAGGCAAGAGTAAGAGGAAAAGCACAAGTTGCAGAGTGGAAATGGTAGACAGAGTAAGGACTGGAGAGTGGGGCAATGACTTAATTTGTAAACATGTGAAATTGTTTGGACATTGTCTGGAACGGCCACCAGGACCAGAGAGAAAGTTTCTCATGGAGTCTGGCCAAGGCGTTGTAAGAAGAAATTGTTTGCAAATGAGGTAGTGCTGCTGATTGCCTGTTTAATAAACTGCTGCGATTATACCAGACTTAATGGGCATATTTAGTGGACTGTCCATGGCTTATATATCTTGGATAGCATCGTGTTTTAGACAGAGCACATAATCAGAATGGCGAGGCATTTGAATTTGTTAAATCAGCAGTTGAGTAGTCTTGACAAGAAGTAGGGTGTTGTCTGATCTCATTTAGGAAGATATCTTGGAAATTAAAACTGGCCTCATTAAAGTGAAGCTCACTCAAACTATGATACATTAACATTAATGAGAAAGGGGCCCAACAGATGTCACTGTGAGCAATGATGCTGCCAAGTGTAATGGGTGAAGTTTGGAGTGTAACAGGAAAGAGGTAAACTAGGAGACAGTGGTACTGGACAGATGTGATGAATTTTGTGTGTGTTTGAAGCTGTTAGACTTGCAAAGGTTAGCAGCAACATCTTTGCACTTTACTAAATGATGGTGCAGTTTGAAAAACCAGGTTGAAAATAATATAGGAATGACTCAAAGCACGTAAGAAGATTTCAGAATCATTGTTTTGGCATGATTTTAAGGACATCCAACTAATTATTTGCTCAAGACATGGTGAAGTAGAGTCAGCTAAGTTGTAGATTCAAGATCCGAATCTCATTGGAGGCGACAATGGATCATCAGATTGTAGTTCACCTGCAAAAGATTGCCTTGGAATGCCATGTCTACACTGTTGGTAGACAATTGGCTTGATACTGGCTTGGAGAGAACAGCAATTATGAGGAAGATTCAGTGATGTTTTCAATCTATTTGTTCACAGACTGAAGGAGTGTGAATACACGATACAAAGAACACTGCCTTTTTCCCAGCTATATTTCGAATGAGCGGAAGGCCTCATCACTGGCATGGATCCGGGAGGAACAGCAGGCTTGTGCAGAGTCCTACCCTAGAAAGTCAGAGATTTTCCTGAAGAACTGCTAAATCGATGAAGTATGGCGTGACCAAAAGAGACAGGAGATGTAGCCACATAAGGAAATCAGTGAAAGATGACACCACAGGCACCATTGCTTCTTCAGGCATTTACTAACTCAGATAAACCTCCTGTTCCTTGAAGAATTCATGCTGTCAGGATTTGGAGGGCACCTCATACCATTGGCTTTATCAGAGGTTCCAGTGTGGGGCTTGAAATCTTTGTGGAATAACACAAATGGCAGAATACAAATCATAAGATAGGTGAAAGATATGGATTTCAATTATTACTCACCAATATCCCTGAAAGTAGGCAGTCAAGTCGATAAGGTTGTTAGGAAGGCATACGGAGTCTTAGCTTTTATTGGTAGGGGGATTGAATTTCGGAGCCGCAACGTCATGTTGCAACTGTACAAAACTCTAGTGCGGCCGCACTTGGAGTATTGTGTGCAGTTCTGGTCCCCACATTATAAGAAAGATGTGGAGGCATTGGAGAGGGTACAGAGGAGGTTTACCAGGATGTTGCATGGTATGGAGGGCAGGTCTTATGAAGAGAGGCTGAGGGATTTGAGGTTGTTTTTGTTAGAAAGAAGGCGGCTAAGAGGAGACCTTATTGAAACATATAAGATGATTAGAGGTTTTGATAGGGTGGACAGTGATAGCCTTTTTTCCTAGGATGGAGAAAGCTAGCACGAGGGGACATAGCTTTAAATTAAGGGGTGATAGTTATAGGACGGATATCAGGGTAGGTTCTTTACCCAGAGGGTGGTTAGGGAGTGGAATGCCCTGCCTGCGGCAGTTGTAGATGTGCCAAGTTTGGTGTCGTTTAAGAGGTTAGTTGATAAGTTTATGGAAGAGAAGGGAATGGTTTAGTTTGGAGGGTCATTGCTTTTTATAATGGTCGGTGCAACATCGAAGGCCGAAGGGCCTGTTCTGCGCTGTAATGTTCTATGTTCTAATATGTTCAATTCCACATGAATGATGCCAGCCAGACTGACAGAGGTGTTGGGCTTGCAGCAATCTCAGATTCCTCACAAGTTCAATAATTGAAATGGATTTCACTTTCGGAAGTGCTGGCTTACTTTTGATCCCGGAAAGCACTGCCGGCATATTTGTGCGAGGTATTCAGGGAATTCTCGTGAATCCTTTATGCTGATGCAATGTCAAGTGCTTGGCTCCTGATGATGTATTATTGATATCTGGACTGGTCACGAAGTAGTTCTCTGCAGTTCCCACCTCAGAGAGTGTCTCACATCATTGTTTTGCTGTTTCCTGTGGAACTTGTGCTGCAGATGTTGACTTGAGAGAGAAATGGAGGAGCAGAATCTTAATTGGAGGGAGAGGACGTTGAAGCGAATGGATTGAAGATGGTGAGGACTTAGCTGATCCGGATGAAGAATACACGATATTATTAAAGTTTTAACTTACAGAGGTTAAATACAGACTAACACTTACAAACAATAGTTCATTCTCCACATCAGCATGTTACTTTAAAGGGATACGGTTTTACACTTGGTCTTTGACGTACAAGCAGAAGTCATGTTCCAAAGACACTTTAGGTTAGTATTACCAAGCCATCACATGTCCCATTTCCTTGCCATAGAAGAGAACTTCAGGAAAACATGGAGGATGAAGATGGCATACGACCAACACGCAAGGCAATGAACTACATAAATTGCAAGTAAGACAACAGCTTGGAATCATTCATACTTTCACAGAAGTATCCAAAGTGTGCGATGAGTCTGGATTGTATGAAGTAGCAGCACACAATGGAATGATATTAAGCACAAACAGAAGCCAGACAAGAGAATTTGGTACTACATCTTCAAAAATTGAATCTACATTTCAGGTCCCAGTCCAGTGTGAGAATGGTGAAACTTAGGCAGGAGTGGGAGGAAGGGCACAAGTAGAAGAATGGAGATGCTAGACAAAATCAAGACTGGGAAGTGGGGCAAGAAATTAAGTTGCAAATTTGATGTTGGCTGGACACTGTTGGGCAAGGCACCACGGCCAAAGGGAAGAGGGGAATGTTCGAATGGAAGGGATAGTTCGGATGCTGGGGGGGCGTATTTGGAAATTAAAGCAGGTTTCAATAAAAGGAGGCTTAGATCAACAAAGGGCATGATGCATGAACATTAATGGCACTCTAAAGGGGCAACAAATAGAAATATCAATGGGAGCAATGATGGTATCAAAGATAATGGGTGGTGATGGGAAATAAACAGGAGGGATGTGAATTCTGAGGCAGTGACTGGGCAGATGTTGAATTTGGTGTGTTTGAAGCTATTGGTTTCACTTTGAAAAGTTAGCAACAATATCTTTGCTCTATTGAGTGATAACACAGTTTGAAAAGGAAGCATGAACATAATGATGTGGGAGTGGCCTCAATGCATGTAAGTGGATTTCATGGTCACAATTTTGGGATGATCTTAGTGTTAGCCAATTAAATTAGTGGCTCAAGACATGGAGAATTAGTGTCAGCCGAGTTCTAGTTTCAGCAGACAAATGCTCATTCTCGGAGCTGACAGCAGATCTCTATATTGTAATTCATCTGCAAAGAGTTGCTTTGAGATGCCGTGTCTACATTGTGGCACACCATTGTTTGACACTGACTTGGAGAGAAGAGCAGTCATAAGGAAGTTTCAATTATGACTCTAATCTGTTTCTCGACAGACCAATGAAGAGTGTGAATACAGGATGCAAGAAACGTTGCCTTTTTCCCAGCTGTATTTGGAATGAGAAGAAGAGTCTGTCACCAATTATCACAGATCCAATTCGCCTGAGTAGTAGACCTGAGCAGAGTCCTCAGAAGTCACAGATTCTCCCAAAGAATTGGTAAATCAATGGAGTGTGGCACAACCAAGGGAGTATGGAAGATGCAGTCCATATATGGAAATGAGTGAAAGAAGATGCCACAAGCACCATAGCTTGTCTAGGCATTTGCTAACTCCTGTCTTTTGAAAAACCTGTGCCACCAGGATTTGGAGGTAAGCACACATCTGTGGCTTCATAAAAGGTTCCAGCACAGCAGATTTTCCACGCTTCCACTTGGGACTTTGACAAATGTTAATATGGCAGACATTGCAGGAAAATCTGATGGCTACCAAATTCTTATGGAGGTTGAATGCAGACTAACTCTTACAGGCAATGGTTTATTCTCTATTGACATTTGACCTTGAAGAGACACACTTTTACACCTGGTCGTTGACACACCAGCAGAAATCATGTTCAGAAGTCACATTATGACAGTGTTGCCAAGTTATCACTTATCCCATTTATCTGACATGAAAGAGGACTTGGGGAAAACATGGGAGGATGAAACATGCACAGCGAGGAACTACATAATCTGCAAGGAAGATAACAACTTGGAATCATTTGTTTTTTTCACAGAACTATGCAAAGTGTGCAATGAATCCAGATCATATGAGGTCACAACATCCGATGGAACAATGTTGAACAGAAGGCAAACAAGAGAATTGGTACATCGTCTTCAAAATCTAAATCTACTTTCAGCTTACCAGACCAATGTGAGAAGGGTGAAACAGGCAAGAGTAGCAAGAAAGGCATAGGTGGCAGGGTCTCAGGACTGGGAGTGGGGCAAGGTCTTAAGTTGCAAACACGTGATGGTGACTGGTCATGGTCTGCGGGGCCATTAGGGACAGAGGAGAAATTTGTGATGGGAATGGTCAAGGAGTTCCAAGAAGAGATTGTAAATGAGGCAGAGCTGCTGATTGCCTGCTTAATAAATTGTGCAGCGATTGTGTCAACTGTATGGATGTATTTCGTGGGCTGACCATCATTGACATGACTGACATGACTGAGGCACTGATCTGTTGTTTGGACAGGGCACTTTAACCAGAATGGCAGGACATTTGAATTTGTTAAATCGGCAGTCGAGTAGTCTAGGCCGGAAATAAGGTATTGTCTGATCTTATTATGTGAATCAAGGTGCAGTAAATTTGGGGAGATATCTTCAAAATTAAAGCTAGCCCCAATAAAAGGAGGCTCAGGTCAGCAAAAGGCATGGTGCATTAATGTTAATGGAAACAAGGGCCCACCAAATAGAAATGTCAGTGTGAGCAATGATGGTGCCAAGGATAATGGGTGGATACTGGAAATTAACAGAAACAATGTGAATTAAGTGGCAGTTACTATGTGATGAATTTGGTGTGTGTTTGAAGCTGTTACACTTGGGATGGTTAGCAGCAACATCTTTGCCCTTTACTGAGTGATAATGCAACTTGAAAAACAAACTTGAAAATAATGATATAGGAGTGGTCTCAACGCATATTAAAGAGTTTTGAAATCACCATTTTGGAATGATCTTAGTGAGGTCCGATCAATTATTTGCTCAAGAGTTGGAGGACCATTGTCAGCTGAGTTCTAGTTTCTAGGGCCAAATGCTCATTCTCGGAGCCAACCATGGACTTGCAGATTGTAGTTCACCTGGAAAGAGTTGCCTTGGGATGCCATGTCCACATTGTGGGCAGACTATTAGCTTGACACTGGCTTGGAAGGAAGAATAGTCATAAGAAAATTTCAGCGATGCCTCCAATCTAATTGTTAATGGACATAAGGAGCAATGTGAAAGCAGGATGCAGGGAACACTTACTTTTTGCTGTATTTAGAATATAAAGAAAGGTCCGTCAGCAGTTTTCATTGATCGAAGAGGAACATTCATCTGAGCAGAGTGCGAGGTAGTCACAGATTCTCCTGAAGAATTGCTAAATCCATGAAGAAATGTGGTACGACAAAGGGGATATAGATGATGCAGCCCATATCTGGAAATGAGTGAAAAAAGATGCCACAGGCACCATTGTTTGCCTAGGCATTTACTAGCTCAGACAAACTTCCTGCTTGTTGAAGAACACATACCACCAGGATTTGGAGGGAACCACATGCCAGTGGCTTTGTAAGAAGTTCCAGCACAGGACTTAATTGTCAGCAGTCTTTTTCAGGCCTCCGTTTGGGATTTTTGTGAAATAACACGAATCTTAAGACAGGTGAAAGATACTGGTTTCAATAATGTTAACCAATATGCTCAGTTCCAGAATTGTAATGCAAGCCAAACTGACAGAGATGATGGACCTACAGCAGCACAATTTCAATAATTGTAATGGACTGCACTTTCAGAACTGCTTGCTTCCTTTTCTTTTGATGCTGGAAATCTGATCCAGCATATTTATGCCAGGTAGTTAGGAAACTCTCACAAATTTTTCAAGTTGACACAATCTCACGTGCTTGCCTCCTGATGATGCACTATTGATATTTCAACTGGCCACAAATGGCTCTGCAGTACTGACCAGAGAGTGTGTTTCACATCATCATTGCTTTGCTGTACCCTGCGCAACCTAGTGCTGCAAATGTGAGAGGTGTTGACCTGAGGGAGAGATGGAGGAACAAGATGTTAATTGCCCAAGGAGAATATTGAAGTGAATGGATCTGATGATGGTGAGGACTTAGCTCAGCCGAATGAAGATCCCATTGCACATCTCTAATATGGCGGTCATGTCTGGAAATCCTGATAGCTACAAAATTCCTTTGGTGGTTAAATACAAGATAATTCTTACAAGCAATGGTTTCTTCCATGTATCCTTGGAGGGACATATTTTTACATTTGGGCTTTGATGCATCAACAGAAATCATGTTCAGAAGCCATGTTAGGATAGTGTTGCCAAGCTACCACCTGTCCATTTCTCTGACATAGAAGAGAACTTCGGGAAAGTATGGAAGGATGATGAAAAAGTACAACAAAAGGGAAGGTGATGAAATACATAGTCTGCAAGTAAGACAATAGCTAGGAATCATTCATTAGTTAACAGAAATATCAAAAGTATGCAGTGACTGCAGATCATATGAAGTTGCAACAACCAATGGAAGAATGTTTAGCACAAGCAAAAGGTAGATAATGGACTTGGTACTGCATATTCAAACACTAAATCTACTTCTGGCTTACCAGACCAATGTGAGAAGGGTGAAACAGTGGCAAGAATGGAAAGAAATGCATAAGTAGCTGGGTAGAGATGGTGGACAGAGTCAGGATGGGAATGGAGCAAGGACTGAAATTATAAACATGTGAAGTTGGCTAGACATGGTCTGGCCCAGCCTCCAGCGTCAGTGGGGAAGTTTGTGATGGAATCTGGTCAAGGGATTGTAAGAAGACACTATTTGCAATTGAGGCAATGCTGCTGATTGCCTGCTTAATAGACTGTATGGCGATTATATCACGCTCATTGGATATATTTAGTGGACTGTCCTTGGCTTACATGTCTTGGTCACTTGTGTATAGTTTGGACAGAGCACCTTAACCAGAATGGTGAGGTATTTGAATTTGTTAAATCAGCAGTTGAAGAGTCTGGGCCAGGAATGGGTATTGTCTGATCCCATTGTGTGGATCAGAATGCTGTGAATTTGGTGAGGTTTTTGAGCAATTAAAGCTAGCCTCAATAAAAGAAGGCCTTGGGAATAAGGGTGCAACAAATAGAAATGTCACTGGGAGCAATGATAGTACCAAGGATGATGGGTGGAGTTTGAAAAACAAGCTTGAAATACGGGAGGTGGTTTCAATGTATGTAAATGGATTTCATGGTCACCATTTTGGGTGATCTTGGAAATATCTGATCAATTTGCTCAAGATATAGAGAACTAATGTCAGCTGAGTACCATTTTTAAGAGCCAAATGTTTATTGTCAAAGCCGACCATGGACCTTCAGATTGTAGTTCACGTGAAAAGGTTGCCTCGAGATGCTGTGTCTATATTGTTGGCAGACCATTGGCTTGACACTGGCTTGGAGAGAAGGATAGTCTTAAGGAAGTTTGAGTAATGTCTCTAATTCATTTGTTCATGGCCAAAAGAAGAGTGTGAATACAGGATGCAAGGAACACTGTCATTTTCCCAGTTGCATTTCGAATGAGAAAAAGGGTCTGTCACCATTTGTCACAGATCCAGGAGGAACATTTGCCTGAGCAGTAGGCTGAGCAAAGCCCTAGGAAGTTGCAGATTCTCCTGAAAAATTGTGATATCAATGAAGAAGTATGATGCAAAAAAGAGATGGAAGATGCAGCCCATACATGGAAATGTGTAAAAGAAGATTCAACAAGGAGCATTTTTGTCAAGGCATTTACTAATTTAGATAAACTGCCTGTTCCTTGAAGACTTCATGCTGCCAGGATTTGGAAGGAACCATGTGTCAGTGGCTTTGTAAAACGTTCCAGCACAAGACTTGATTATCAGCGTGTCTTTCCAGGCCTCGAGGGATCTTTGTGGAATCACACAAATGGCAATATGGCAGACATGTTGAAAAACCTGATGGCTAATGAATTCCTATGGAGGTTAATTGCAGGCTAACTTTCACATGCAATGATTTATTCTCTAGATCTACATTTAACCTAGAAGGACCCATTTTACTCTTGGACTTTAACGCAGCAGAGAAAATCATATTTAGAAGCCACAATACAACAGTGTTGCCATCACCAATCCCATTTCTCTGACACAGAAGAGAACTTGGAGAAAACATGGGAGGATGAAGATGGTGTACAACCAACATGCAACGAAATACATAGTCTGCAAGTAAGATAACAGCTTGGAATCATTCAGTCTTTCACAGAAGTATCCAAAGAGTGCAGTGAATCCTGATTGTATGATGTCGCAACACACAACACATTGATGTTAAGCACAAACAGAAACCAGACAAGGGAATTTGGTACTATATCTTCAAAAACCGAGTCAATGTTTTGTTTACCAGTCCAATGTGAAAAGGGTGAAACAGAGACAGAAATGGGAGAAAGGTCATAGGTAGCAGGCTGGAGATGGTAGATGACATGGGGCAAGGTCTTAAGCTGCAAACATGTGATGTTGGAGGGACATGGTGTGGCAGGGACAATAGAGCAAAAGGGGAGGTATACAAAGTAGTCTGGACCAGAGGTTGTAAGAATAGATTGTCTGCAAATGAGGCAATGCTGCCTGTTTAATAGACTATGCAGCAATTGTACCACACATTATGGGGGTATTTTTGATTTTATTCATTATTGTTCAATGTATTAGCAAAAAGTGAAAAGTATTATTTCTTGCATGCTTCATAAACAAAGCATACCATTCATAGAGAAGGAAGTAGAGGCATGCAGAATGTAGTGTTACAGTTATACTAAGCTGTAGACAAAGATCAACTTTTAATGCAAGGTAGGTCTTTAGAGGGCTGTCCATCAAATCATCAAAGGATGATTTGGGCAGCACACCTCACCAGAATCGTGAGGCTTTTGAATTTGTTATATCATCAATTGAGTAGTCATTGGGTGGATGTAGGATATTGTATGATCTTCTTGGGTGGTTCGAGTACAGGGGATGGGGAGAGATATTTTGGAAACAAGCTGGCTTCAATAAAAGAAAGCTCGGGTCAGGAAAGGGCATGGTGCATTAACCTTAATGAGAAACAGAGAGCAACAAATAAAAAGGTCAGCGTGAGCAATGATGGTGCCAAGGAGACTGGAAAATAACAGGAGCATTGTGAATTAGGTGGCAGTGACTGTTTGGGCAGATGTGACAAATTTGGTGTGTGTTTGAAGCTTTAGTTACACTTAGAAAAGTTAGCAGCAAGATGTTTGCCCTTGACTGAGTGATAATGCAGTTTGAAAAGGATGCTTGAAAGTAATGATACCGGAATGGTGTCAATGCACGTAAGAGGATTTCCAGGTCACCATTTTGGGACAATCTTAGGAATATCTGATTAATTATTTGCTGATGACATCGAGAAGAAGTGTCAACTGAATTCTAGTTTCAAGGGCCAAATGCTCATTGTCGAAGCAAACACAGATCTCCAGATTGTAGTTCACCTGCAAAGGGTTGCTTTGGGATGCTATGTCTACACTATGGAACGACCATTGGCTTGGGGAGAAGAGCAGTCATGAGGAAGTTTCAGTGATGTCTCCAATCTATTTGCTCCAGGACAGAAGAGAAACATGAATGCTGAACGCAGGAAACACTGTTGTTTTCCCAGCTGAATTTCAAATATAAAGAAGGGCCTCAATTGTCACATCTAGGAAGAACGTTTGCTTGAGCAGAGCTTTAGGAAGTCACAGATTGTCCAGAAGAATTGCTAAATCAGGACTTGATTATCTGCAGGTCTTTTCAGGTTCCCAGTTGGGATCTTTGCGAAATCACACAAATAGTGACACACAGGTTGACAAGTGGAAGATACTGTTTTCAGTAACACTTAACCAATATGTTCAATTCCACATCAATGATGCAAGTCAATCTCAGATTAGCTACAAATTCAATTAATTGTAATGGATTTCACTTCCTGAACTGCCGGCTTTTGATCCTAGAAAGCATATCCTGCAAATTTGTGCTACCTGCTCAGGGAGCTCTCATTGTATTTTTCATGTTGATGCATTCTGAAGTGCTTGCCTCTTGATGATGTATTGGTCACGAATAGCTCTACCCTGTGCAACCTAGTGCTGGAAATGTGAGATGCGTTGACCTGAGGGAAAAAAATGGAGGAGCAGGGTGTTAATTGGACAAGGTAGATGTTGAAGCAGATGGTTCAAAGAGGGTGAGAACCCAGTTCAAATGAAGAGCCCATTGCACATCTTCGATATGGCACACATGTCGAGAAAACCAGATGGCTGCAGAATTCTTATAGAGATTAACTGCAGACTAACTCCTTACAAGCAATGGTTTATTCTCTGAATCTACATTTGACCTGGAAGGGATACATTTTTACACGTGGACTTGGATGCACCAGCAGAAAGCATGTTCAGAAACCTCATTAGGACAGCCTTGCCAAGTCATAAGTTGTAGAAAACATGGAAGGATGAAGTTAGTGTATGACCAACAAGCAAAAAACAAACTGCAGTCTGCAAGTAAGACAACAGCTTGGAATCATTCATTCTGTCACAGAAGAATCCAAAGTGTGTAGTGAATCTAGATCATGTGAAGTTGCAACACCCAACGGAATGATGTTAAGCACAAACAGAAACCAGACAAGGGAACTTGGTATTGTGTCTTCAAAAACTAAATTTACTTTTAACTTACCAGCCCAACGTAAGAAGGATGAAACAGAGGCAAGAATGGAAGGGCACAGGTAGCAGGTTGGAGATAGTAGAAGTCAGGACTGGGGAGTGGAGCAAGAACTTAAATTGCAAACATGATTGTCGGCCAAACATGACCTGATGGGGCATCAGGGGAAGATGCTGGACAGGTAGTTGTTCGAAGAGATTGCCTCATTTGCAAACAATGTTACTTATTGCTTTTAATAGACTATGTGGTGATTGTACCACACTATGCATGTATTTAGAGGGCTGTTCATGGATTACCCCCCCTGTCCATCTTTGCCTTTTAATGAGTGATGATACAGTTTGAAAAACAAGCTTGAAGATGATAGAGTCATCTTAAGGCATGTAAATGGATTTCAGAGTCATCATTTTGGGGTGATCTTGGGGGATATCTGATTAGTTACTTTCTCAAGACATAGAAAATTAATGTTAGCTGAGTTCAAGTTTTAACGACCAAATTCTCATTGTCAGAACTGACCGTGGACCTCCAGATTGTAACTCACCTGCAAAGGATTGCCTTAGGATGCCGTGTCTGCAGTGATGTGCACGTGCCAACATTGGACTGGGGTAAACACAGTAAGTCTCACAACACCATGAGACTTCTTACTGTGTCTACACTGGGCAGGCCACAGGCTTGACACTGGCATGGAGAGCAGAACAGTCCTAAGGAATTTTCAATGATATCTCTAATTTATTGGTTCACGGGCAGAAGGAGGTGTGTGAATGCAGGATGTAAGGAACACTGTCTTTTTCTCATCTGTATTTCAGATGAGAAGAAGGGCCTGTCACTGTCACGAATCAAAGAGGAACATTCGCCTGAACAGCATTAGAAAGTCCCAGATTCTCCCAGAAAAATACTAAATCAATGAAGAAGTGCGTTGCCACCAAGGAGATGTTATGCTGAAGGGACACAATACTACATTTGGTCTTTGACGCACCAGCAGAAATCATATTCAGAAGCCACATTACGATAGTGTTGCCAAGCCATCACTGTCCCATTTCTCTGACATAGAAAAGAACCTCTGGAACACATGGGAGAATGCAGATTGTGTATGACCAATATGCAAGGTGACAAACTACATAGTCTATAATTAAAGACAACTGCTTAGAATCATGCACTCTTTCACAGAAATGCCCAAAGTGTGCAATGAGTCCAGATCATATGAAGTTGTAACAAATAAAAGAATAACGTTAAGCACCAACAGAAGCCAGACAAAGGAACTGAATCTACATTTAGTTTGCCAGTCCAGTGTGAGATTGACAAGTTTGCATTAAACAAGCACAGAAACTCACTAATAATGTTGAACTTAAAAGGTGACTTGTAAAGTTTGTGCAAGTATGTTACATTCAGAAACAGGAGAATTTATAATGACATAATAAGGAATGGCTGACCAACCTAAGGCATACTTTTGTTCTGTCCCCAACATTTCTGATAGTTATTTGTGTCCTCTTTTGTGAAGACAGAACAAAAATATCTAAAAGTATAAAAGCTCAAGGTGTAATGGAAAACATATTTGCTTGAATTGAAGAGTGACCAGCTAGCATAAAGCAATGTATGCATAAATGGCTCTTTGTCTGATTGTAGGACGTGACAAGTAAAATCTTTTAGTGGTCTGTCCTGTGGCCACAATCTTATTCAACTTATATCACTGACTTAGATGAGGTAGTGAAATTTGCAGATGACAGAAAGATAGATAGAAAAATATGTTGTGAAGACGGTATGCAGAGTTTGCAGATGGATATATGAAGGTTGAATGAGTGACAAAATTTTGCACATGTAGTACAATGGAAAAGACTGAAATTGTTCGTTTGGCAGGAAAAATGAAAAAGCATTTTATTGTTCATTATTCAAATAATAAATTCAATAAAGTATTATTTAATTAGGGAATGACAACATAATGCCAATGTGCATAGAGATTTAAGTGTTCTTGTGCACGAGGCACAAAATGTTGGTATGCAGGTGCAGCATGTAATTAGGAAGGCTTTGGAATGCTAATTTTCATTACGAGACAATGAACATAATGGCACGGATGTTGCAATTCAGGAAAAGAGGGTTTTGTGAGACTGTACACCAAATACTGTGCAGTGTAGAATAGAGCTGTGCTCAGTAAATTTATCCATAATTAAACTGATTAAGAAGTGGTATGACTAAAGAGATCCATTAGAAACAAGGATTTGCACAATCAACATTAACACTTTGTGATGTTAGTAAATTTTGAGGGTTTTTTTTGAACATAAAACATGATTTTGGCAGCTCTCTGATTAATCAACAGAGTTATTTCAGGATTACCCAATTGTGCGGCATACGTAGACAGTCTGGTGATTTTTAATCAGACATGGAAAGAAACTTTGAATCATCTGATGGAAGTATTTGTTCGACTTCAGGAGGTAAACCTGACTAAGAGTGAGTTTGGAAAAAGCCCAGGTCACGTTCCTTGGCCATGTAATTGCACATGGACAACTGGCCTCATGGGATGTGAAAACAAAAGTTGTTGGGGAGTTGTTGCTGCAATATTGATCCCGTGTAAGGAAAGATTTAAGTGCTTTGGAGACAGATCAGAAGGGAGGTTTACTAGATTGATAGCTCCAATAATTGTTTTGACATTAATAGGTTGGAAAGACTAGATTTATTTCAATTAGAGCATAGAAGAGTGAGGAAAAGTTAGATTAAAGTATATAAGACCCTGAACGACATTGACAATGTGTGCATTGAGAAAAAGTATCCTCTTGTAGGTGAATCTAGAACTAGGAAAGTCTGTTCTAGAATTTTGGGGATGCCTTTGCGGGACAAAGATGAGAACATTTTTCTCTGAAGACTGAAGCAGGGTCGCTAAATATTTTTAAGGTGGAGATAGATATCATTCTTGTCAGGTGGGAAACTCTAAGCTTATTGGGGATAGATGGAGAATGTGGAACTCAACGCAAACAAATCAGCCATGATTTTATTGAATGGCAGGACATGCTCAGGTGACCAAATGGATGACTCCTCTTATTTGTACATTTGTCTCTTATAAATCTGTCTGTTGAGCAACCTTGGACTATATCTTCAAATCAATTGAACCAAGATTTATGTTAGTTGGATAGTGTGAGATTGATAAAATGCATGAAGTAAACATGAAAATGCAACAAGCAAAGCCACAGTGATTTCTCTAAAATAAATGACAAGGATTTGAAGATCACAGAAAATGCCACATATAAGATTTTGTGTATACATTAGAGAAACTGGAAGACAGAATTCCTGCAAAACTGTTTCACAGAGCAGTGAATACCTGATTTCGAGTAGCCACTTTGGTGTTGAATTAGTATATCATCAGGAAGATGACCACCAACTTCCCTAGCATTAAGTGGTAGGCTGCAGATATCCTATTTGGAATTGAGGCTTTTAAACAAAGAGTGGAACTATGGTTATTATTTTTTGTCTAATTCAACTGGATGATGAAGTGGTGAATATGTAGATACCCATTGAAAGTGAGATGTTGAAGATTCAGCATGTTGGTCCTGTCCAAGGTCGATCAGAAGCATCCTGTCGAGTTGTGGAGCATGCTGAAGGATTGGCTTTGCATAAAGGTGAACTTCAGAATTCACTATTTAGAGTTGATGGCTCACAGACCTCCAGAATCATTCAGTTTGTGAGAAAATGCTGTGATGAGGAAAAGACTGATGATACCTTACAAAATGAGATGCCTGAACAATTACTAGATCTGGTTATAGTTTCACGGTCAATTGAAGCTTTCCAAAAGATAAACCAGAAGATATCCCAAAAGATAAACCAGAAGAAGATAACCTGGAAGCAGATTTAAACTCAGCTTGAGAATAGTCAGTAGTCCAGGTGACCAAAAATTTGGTGTCACCATGATAAAGCCTGTGAAGCAATGGTGTTCTGTTGGCGTGGCTGGGTATCTGAGAGATTGTGTGGGAGCTTGACTGGACATGATGATCTAGGGCAGGCGAATACCCAAAGGGATAGTTTAAAGTATAAAGTTTGTACTTTGGTAGATATTGGAGAGAGTACATTGGGTTTCGATTCCAAGGCATGCAAAGATTGGAAATCCTGATGTGAAAGTCAGAAGCCCAGTCAGACCAGTTAGCTCAATGTGATAAGCTTCTAAGGAGAGTGGATGAGAAATTCATAGACAATGTCTTGGTTTCAGTCTGTGGAGAGACTGGTCATTGTCTGCCTATTAATTTCCATGTACTGTGCAATGTCTGAGATTTTGTATGTTGTGTTGTCCTCAAATCTGACTTATCTGTAAACATATTGCTTGGATGAAGGAATCATAGTTCATTTTCTCCTGGTTTTTAATTTTTTTTTGTTAAAATTTCATTAGCAGTCCTTAAATTCTGTTCAATAGCTGCCTTCCAAATATCTAAAGAAAAAGTAAAGGTGAGGATGTATGAAGCCAGCATCCATCCTGCTGTCTGATTTGTCCAGCAGTAATATCAGCTGGGATGGTATCTTGGGATATAAAGACATTGTGCTTATCAATGCAGAGAATTTGCTTCTGACTCTCACCAGAGGAACGATGCAAGCAAATAAAAAGTATTTGTCGCACATTGGCACATCAACAGGGCATCAGAGATCCACATAAGTACAGGCACATATGCAAGATTGACAGTGATACAGACAGGAAGTTGCAGACCAGGAAGACCTTCTAGAGAGTGAAAAAAGTTTTCCTGATTCTGAATGTGATACAATGTGTGAATGAAGTCTAAAGGTCAGAAGCTGTTGTTATTATCAACTCTATATGCCCAAAGAAAAGCTGCACACATTCAGAACAGAGTTGACACTAAAGCCTGAATATGATATACAGGTTATATCAAAGAAACTAAAGTGTGTACAATGGGTCGTCTATTCATTCCGTGTGTTTGTTGGCATTGAAATACAGCAAGTGTATATGGAAATCATGAGTATTTTTACACAAGTGGCTCAGCAGTAGAAAGGATCTCAGCATTCTTGGAACTCAACATTGTGACCGAAGACAGAATCATCAAGATATCAATTGCAACAGAAGAGGTCAAAAATAATTACGTGGTGACAGATTTGATGACAGATCACGCTACGTTTTCAAGATATGAAGTGGATTGATTGACTGTCCTAGGAAATACCATGTTCATAAATAGGAGAAGCTAAAGACTGAGTTGGATGACATGATGAATAATGGCATCATCGGGCCATTTGGATCAAAAATGACAACAGCCCATCATAAAAGACTTGTTTTCAACAGATTAACTTTATTATTCAAAATATCAAGTTCTTCGATCTGTCCTAACCCAATCAAACCTTAATATATACCTGGCAGGTCTAGTCCTCAGGAATAAAAGGACTTGCAAAGATGTTTCAGATGTTACAAATTAGCACCATACCAGCCCAATGTAAAGGAGCACAATTGCTTAGGAATCTGTTGTGGAAGGATGTACCATGTTAAGGGTAGGAGGATCATCAACATGTATTTCCATCACTTTAAGCAGACATTATCAGAAATTACAGTTTTTCCACAATACAGTGACCCAAGAATACTGTGATTAGTTTTGTTCACCTTATTTAAGGAATAATATACTGGTATTGGAGGAAGTTCAGAGATTCACTTGGTTGTTCCTGAGTATGAAGGACTTTTATTATTTGGAGAGGTTCAGTAGACAGGGCGTATACTTATTGGAGTTTAGAAGAATGAAAGGTGTCACTTGAGAGACTTGTAAGATACTCAGTCGGTTTGATAGAGATTGACTCTTTGAGTCAAGGTTGCCCATTTAAGACAGAGAATTTCTTCTCTGAGATCATACTGAACTTGTGGGATTCTTTACCTTAAGAGTGCTATGGAGCTGGATCGTAAAGCATATTCAAGATGGAGATGGACAGAATTCTAATCAGTAAGAAAATCAAGGATAATGGGGGTATGGTGGGAAATTAGAATTAACAATTAAGCTAGATGGGTTGAATGGCCTACGTTTTTTCTTGCATCTTATGGTCTAATGAAGTTAATGCACGTCAAAATGGATTAGGGATGTACATTATGCAGGAAGGAAAACTATCACAAGCACAATCGAATTATTGCAAATCGAGCATGAAACAAGCAATCTGGTATTCAGTATCATTATGTTCCACATATATCTACTTGATGAATAATTCTCGTGGCAATTGACCACAAACCATTGGAAATGGTTTTGTGCAAGCTTCTGACAAGTGTGCCACCCAAATGCCAGTACCCACAGAAAAATACAGGGATGCAACTTTGAAGTCCATTACAAATGTGGTAACAAATGGTTACTTAAAAAACAATAACCAGGATACCAATCTGAAAAATACTGCTGATATCTGGCTGTAGCTATAAGAAAATTACATAATCATTGATGTAGAAGATGCGATCAATGACAAAATAATGAATTTTCGTTAACAGAAGTGTAACCAACTTCGGTATAATGCAGAAAATCATGTGTGACTCAAGGCATTGTGAGATTCATCTGAGAAGCTTCATCTGATATAATAGAGAAGCAAGACACCCTCAGATGGTGTTGTTTGTGAACAATGTATTTCAAGAGAAGACAGGTGCTTGTATCTGTAACTTTTCACCAGGACCTCATTTCTCAGTTACATGAGGAACATATGGTTATAGAGTAAAGAAGGTGCACAAAATATGCTATGCATGAGTCAGGGTTAGTAATTATATCAGGAAGACTGTGAGGATGTGTGAAGCATTTTAAAAATGTGTGATGTTGGCTGTGGCAAGGTCGGGGCACCAGGGCCAGAGGGAAAAGTTGAAATAGAGTTGGAACCAAATTGGAAGATCTATTGTCGTCTGGGCTGACACAGCTCCAGGGCTCGGAGTGGTGGATAAGATCACAAGGGAGAATTAATCTGATGCAGGACAACTTCAGCGGTTTCAGGCAAGGGCCAGAAGGGAATGATGTTAAGGGTTCTCGTGTGATAATTCACGATCACTGAATGACAAAACAAACACCAGCCATTAACTAAATAACTTTTATGTATTCATTAAGGTTCATCACATGTCCAGAAGAGAAGGGTGATACAGTTGCAGAAGTGGGTGGAGGGGCACACCTACCAGGGTGGAGGTGATAGACTGAGTCAGGACTGGGAATTGGGTCAAGGACCAAGTTGCAAACGTGTGACATTAACTGGACTCGGTGTGACGGGGTGAAGCAACAGAGCCAGAAGAGAAGATTAAGATGAAGTCAGGACAGGGGATTCCAAGACCTATAGGAGATTAGGTGGCACAGATCTGGAACTGGGGTGATGGAAAGGTCAACAACAAACAAATTAATCTCAGGCAGGATAACATCAGTGCATTGGACAATGGTCAAAAGAGAATGGTGATAGACTGTGCATGGGAAAAACTTTAACATTGTCCAAGAATAGTGAAAAACTGTCCAGGGGCATATTGAAGAGATTGTCTGCATGTAGATATAAGCATTTATAAGATGCCACATCAGATAGTATTGCAAAATATAAGAGCTTTTGGTGTAAATTTAGCCTGCATTGAAGATTGATTAGTTGACATGAAACAGAGTATGCATAAATGAATCTTTGATAGGGCCAGATGAATTGAGTCTTGCAGTGGACTGTCCTGATGCCTCAACGTTTTACAAATTACATCAGTGACTTTGATGAGGTAGCGAAATATGCAGAAAAGGGCTTCTCAATCCACCAAATGGACCACACAATGGCCTCGGATAGGTGGGGTCTACCTCCTAATCAGCACTTCATGTTGCCTAAACACGCATAGACGGATGAGTTTCTGCTTTCCAGACCTAGAATACCTGATGCTAAAATGCTGCCCCCACTACCTTCCACGAGAGTTCATCTCTGTTATTGTGACAGCAGTTTCCAACCCAGGCATGAAGACCATGCTGGATGAAATATACACCACCATAAATAGCCTTGAGATGAAACGTCCCAAGGCTTTGTTCATCATCGCTAGGGACTTTAATCAGGCCAAGCTCAAGAGCTTTCCACCAATGCACCTCTTGTTCCACCAGAGGCCCAAACATCTTAGACCACAAGTGTACAAATATCAAACATGCCTGCCGCTCTATTGTCTGCCTGCACTTCAGACTACAAGTTTGTGCACCTGCTCCTGGCTTACAAGCAAAAACTGAAATGAGAGAAATCATCAAAGAAAACCATGCAGTGTTGGTCTGAGAAATCAGATGATCTCCTATGAGACTGCATACAGTCAGTAGACTGGTCAGCATTTAAAAACTCTGCGACCAACCTGGACAGATATGCCACTATAGTAACTAACTTCATTTGTAAATGTTTAGAAGACTGTGCCAACAAAACAAAGCCATGTATTTCCCAACTGGAAACCATAGATGAACAAGGATCCCGCAACTTGCTGAAGTCAAGGTCTGAGGCATTCGTGTCAGACAACCCTAACCTATTCGAGAAAGCCAGATATGATCTATGGAGACTCATCATAGATGCCAGACAGCAGTACGGACCAAGCTAGAATCTTAAAGTATCCACATGGACTCTTGCCAATTTTGGCACAGTCTGCAAGATATAATAGGCTACAAGATGAAATAGGTAAAATCACCAGCTCCAATGCACCCTCCCCATTGAGCTCGAAACATTCAATGTCCGTTTTGAGCAAGAGGTCAGCATGAGCATGCCCTTCATCCCGGATGCCTCTGACAAATTATCTGAGGTCACCCTTGTCGATGCTGGAGCAGCCTTCTCAAAGTCAACCCATGGAAAGCAACTGACCAAGATAGAGCACCCAGATGAGCACTCAGGTCCTGTGTGGGCCATCTAACAGGAGTATTCACACCAATCTGAGGTCCTTAACTGCTTCAAAAAAATGACCATGATCCCAATACCAAAGAAAAGCCTGGCAGCGTGCCTGAATATTGTTGTCTGGTGGCTGTGGCACTGAAAGTCTGTCATGGCACAACTCAATTCCTACTCTACTGGACTGACTGGATCCACTATAGTTCACTTATTGCCTCAATAAGTCTATAACAGATGCCAGCCCTGACTCTACACTCAACCCTGGAACACCAAGATAACAAAGACATATATGTCAGACTCCTATTCATAATCTACAGCTCAGCCTTTAACATTGTTAGTCTCATGACAGTCATCTCCAAACTTTGTGGCCTGAGGCTCAGATCCTCCCTGCAACTGGATCCTAGACTTCCAAACCCACAGACTGCAGTCAGCAAGAATAGACAACAACACCTCCTCCATGATTATTCTTGACACTGATGCTCCACAAGGCTGTGTCCTCAACCCCTACTATACTCCTTATTCACCTTTGACTGTATGGCCAAATTCCCGTCCAACTCGATTTTGGAGTTTGCTGATGATGCCACTGTTGTGGGATGGATCTCAAACAATGATGAGACAGAATACAGGAAAGAAATAGAGAATTTGGTGTACTGGTACAATGAGAATAATCTCTTCCTCAATGTCGACAAAATGAAGGGAATATCATCGACTTCAGGAAGCTAAGTAGAGGGCGTGCCCTTGTCTACATTAATGGGGATGAAGTAGAAATGGTCGAGAGTTTCAAGTTTTTAGATGTCCAAATCACCAACGACTTGTTCTGGTCCCCCCACGCAGACACTGTAGTTAAGAAACCCATCGATGCCTCTACTTTCTCAGGAAATGAAAGAAATTTGGCATGCCTGCAACATCTCTTACCAATTTTTACAGATGCACCATATCACAGCTTGGTATGATTCCTACTTCAGTTCAAGGACTGCAAGAAACTACAAAGGGTTGTGAATTAAACCCGGTCCATTACTCAAACCATCCATTGATACCATCTACACTTCCTGCTGCTCCGAAAAAGCAGCCAACATTATCAAGGACCACACATATCCCGGACATTCTGTCTTCCAACTTCTTCCATTGGGAAAAAGATACAAAAATCTGAGACCACATACCAACTGACTCAAAAACAGCTTCTTGCCTGCTGCCATCAGACATTTTAATGGACCTACTTCGCATTAATTTGATATTTCTCTGCAACCTTGCTATGACTGTAACATTACATCCTACATTCTCTCCTTTCCTTCCCTAAGTACAGTATGCTTTGTGTAGCAAGCAAACAATACTTTTCACTGTATACTAATACATGTGACAGTAATAAATCAAGAATGTTGTGAAGTTGACATGCAGAGTTTTTTTTGTAATTATTGTCACAAATAGGCTTACATTGACACCGCAATTAAGTTATTGTGAAAATCCCCTAGTTGCCACACTCTGGTGCTTGTTTGAGTACATTGATGGAAAATCCACCTAACCCTTACGTCTGAGGAAGATCAAAAGCATCCTATCCAGTTGTAATGCTGGACAATCGGAATTAGGTCAGGATAACTATCAGAATACAGCTTTTATAGTTGTTGTGGGAGGAAATCAGAACACCCAAAGGAAACCCAAGCAGATATGGGGAGAACATGCAGACTCCATCCAGACACTGACCCAAGCCAGGAATTTAACCTAGGTCCCTGGCATTGTGAGACAGCAGTGCTATTCACTGTGCAATCATGCCACCCCAGATGGTGTTGAATGAGTGGGCAAAAGTTTTGCTGGTGGAGGGTCATGTAGCAAAGTGTGAAGTTGTTCATAATGGCAAAAGATAAAAAAGCAGAGCATTATTTAAATTGAGAACAACTACAGAATGTCGAAGCGCAAAGGGATGTGGATATTGTGCATGAGTCACAAAACGTTAGTATGTAGGTGCAGCATGTAACCAAGAAGGCTGTTGGAGTGCTACCCTTCATTACGAGAGGAATGAATATCATAGTATGGATGTTATGATTCATTGGAACAGGAACTTTATGAGAATATGTATTAATTATTGTGTGCAGTGGAGAATGGAGCTGTACTTATTAAATCTATCCATAATTAAACAGATTAAGAAGTAGTGTAAATAAAGAGGTCCATTAGAAACAAGGATTTGAATAATCAATAATGAGACTTGCCTAAGGAAGAGTCAATACTTAAGAATTGTCTGAGGAAGATCAAAAGGATCCTGTCATGTTGTAATGCTAGAGAATCAGAATTAGGTAAGGGTAAACATCAGAATACACTTTTATAGTTGTTGGCTTAAAAACAACAGCCCATGAGTTAATCAATTTGTCAAAAAATGCTGCAACAAGAATAATGATGTCTCAAAAGAGGATCAATCTAAAAAATAATGGAACTGATTGTAGAATCAATGCCATATGACTCTTTCGAAAATATCTTTTAGTGGAAAGTAAAAATCCTGATGTAAACTCTTGTAAAAAGATAGCAGAAAACGAAAAGCAATTGTAGCTGCAAAATGACACCTACATTCTCATTAGACGCAGCTATCAGTATTGGTGCTGAACCAGAATGTCAAAACCAAGCAAGTCATGTGGGCAGTGTGGCCTGCAGCACTGTCTGCATTGCGAGATTTTTCTAAGCTAGACTGTATCAAAGGACATCGGGCTCACCTGTGCAGGAAATCTGGTTCTGGAGATGGCACCAGAGGGAAGATATAACCAAAAAGAAGTATGTTCTGCTTATTGTCAGCAATAAGAATGCAACAGAGATCCAAGTAAGTGAGCATCTACATGAGACGAGCAAAAATACAGTCGAAGTTAAGCTGTAAAGCTGAAAGATCTTCAACTGAAAACTCATCAGGTTTTCCATATTGTGAATGTGATATAATGTGAGGATGAAGACAAACATCAATATCATATGCCCTATGGAAAACATCAGATGCTCATAGTCTTTGGATATTTTTGCAGTCAGGATCTTAAAGGACATCCAACCAGAAAAAAATGCTCGTCTTACGAAGGGCAGTGTAGATATTGACAAAGAAAAGACTCTCAATTTCAGTGTGATGAATATTTGTAATTAGTGAGAGCGCATCTCTAATACTTCGTGCAATATTGGTCTCCATATTTTAAAGAAAATTGTCGGTGTTTTAGAAGAAGGTCAGAAGGGAGTTTGATTTGATTCATATCTGGAATACATTTCCTGAGGATAGGTTGGAAAGGCTAGGCTTGTTTCCATTAGTGTTTAGAAGATTGAAGAGTGACTGGATTGAGATATGTATGATCCTCAATAGTATTGACAAGGTAGACATTTCCTTTTGTGCATGAATCAAAAACTTGGGAGGCTTCATTTCAAAAATAGGAGATGCCCTTATGGAATAGAAATTAGGGAAAGTTTTTTCTCTGAAGGTTATGGGACTTTGAAGCTCCCCCACTGCAGAAGGCAGTGAATGCAGTGTACCTGAGTATTTTTAAGGCGGAGGTACATATTTTTTATTAGGTAAGGAACTCAAAGCTTATTCCACATTGAATAAGGAACTCAGTAAAAACAGATAAGCCATGATGTTATTGAATAGCAGGATATACCAAGCAGCCAAATGGGCTACGTCTTTTCTGTAAGTTTATATTTAAATAAAGCTGTTTGAACAATCTGTTTTACATCAAGTTAATTAATTCCAGATTTACCTGTCCAGTGCTCAAAAATACCAGAAAATAAGCTGTTGTGACTGTATAACCATTTCTCTAAGATTCGGTGCATCTGCCAGTGTTGCCACTGTAGTCAGGTTGCAGAAAACAAGCAAGAAATCTGGAAATAGTAGCCTGCTTCACCCAGTGCAAAGATGTCTTGAATTGCAATATTTTTGTAAATGATATAATTGTGTTGAAATGGAGTTTTAAGTAATATGTGCTTGATTTGTAGTTATCAGAAATAACGCTAGTTAAGTATGCATAATTTTTCTATATTTGTGTGCAAAGAAAGGGTTTAAACTTCAGTTTTAATTTGACATTTAAAAAATGCCTACCTGCAAGTCTATGTATTGGTTTAGATGCTTGCTTTGTAATGAGGGCTGTACAAAAATATAATAAATAATATTTAAAGAAAAATACATTCTTGCATAACAAGCGGGGCCACACTGAGACACAGCAAGAGTCTTGAATTAGTTGGAGCCAGTTAACCTAGAAGAAAGCATATTAGAAACTGCTAAAACAGGGGAAACATGAAGAAATAGTGCAAAGTGCAGGTTGCATGCTAAAGAACAGGAAGTTCTTTAGAAACAAGGTGATGGGACAGAACAGTACCCAGAACACTGAAGTCAAAGGAATGAAGAACAGAAATCTTTAAAAACAAAAATTCTGTTCAGTGACAGTAAAGAGCAGAGAAAGAGTTCTGAATTAAAGGGACTGCCGCAGGAAGCACATTTAAAGTCATCTTGAGAGAAATATGAGGATCAGGGTAACCCATAGTTTGGTGACCTTGATAAACCCCGTAAAGCAATGATGTTGTATTTGTATGCTGACTATTGAGAGATTACATAGCAGCTTGAATGCATCTGACAATCCATTGCAGCTGAATACCGGAAGGAGAGCGTAGAACCCTGGAGATGGATCTTTGATGAAGACATCCGAGAGGGAGCATTTTTTGGGGGAAAAGATTGCAAGGCATGTTCTTTGAAAGTAGAGAAATGACATCCTCATGTGAAAGTCTATTTGCTCACAGTGTGAGAAGTGTCTGGGGGGATTTGATGAAAAATCCATAGCTGTTGTTTTGAGTATCATTTGTCAACTTGATTTTAGGGTGTAGCATTCCTGACTACACTTATTGATTTATGTGGACTGTGTACTTACTGGGATAGATTCTGTATGATATGTTATCCTTACAAAATACTACCATGTCTCCAGTCCCACTAGAGGCTCAAATGCCACTGTTACACAAATATCAAACATGCCTATTGACCGTCCACACTTTGGCAAATCAGACCACAGGCTATGGTTCTGCTCCCAATTTACAAGTAAGAACTCCCGATGAAGTCATGCAGTGTTGATATGAGACATCGGTTGATTTCCTACAGAACTACTTTGAGTCAGCTGATTGGTCAATATTTACGAACTCAGTGACCAACCTGAATGAGTACACCATTACAGTAACAGACTTCATTAGTAAGGGCATAGAAGACTGCGTGCCAAAGAAGCAAATGTAAACTGTGACATCTATTGCTTACTGAAGCCCAGACCTGAGGCATTCGAGTGGAGTGATCCTGACCTATACACGAAATCAAGATATGCTTTTTGGACAATCATCAAAGATGCCAAGAGACAATAACAGACCAAGCTAAAGTCCCATGCTAGCCACAGGAATACCTACCAATTATGGCAAGATCTACACAACATAATAGGCTACAAAGTGAAGGCATATAGAATCACCAGCAACAATGCATTCTATACACACATTTTCAGCAAGAAGATATCATCCATCCAGGAAGCCTCAGCCAAACCAGTATCACAGATGTCAGATTAGGTTCTTGAAAGTCAACCCATAGAAAATGACTGGCCCAGAAGAAGTACCCAGATGAGCACTTAGATCTTCCACAGAGCGGCTGATGGGGGGTTTTCACAGACACCTTTGACCTTTTGTTTCACACCTAGAGTTAAAGCACAACTAAGAATGAAATTACACTAAAAGGAAATTATTGTCAAGTAATACCATAGTGGATTATATTGTTGAGTTAATGAAACTTTCACCGTTATGGGTATACAGCAAACTTAACAGCTTTTTTTGTCAGGAAAATCTTTTTCCTTTAAAATGTAAAATATTGCTGTGTAATCTCTCCAGTTAATAACTGGGGATTTTGATTTATTTTTACAACTTACCAGTCTGTACTAAAAATGTAACACTACAGGTAACGAAACTGATGGAATTAGATCATTTAAGGAAATATAATGGCAGTGTTCAGGTATTCTCACTTTATTTAGTGGAGTATATCAGAAATTCAGGCTGGTAATGCAAATTGATCTTCAATTTAATCTTTAACTTAAATATTAAAATACATACTTCATGACAAAATATTTGAGGTATACACCCAGTAATTGTGGTTTCTTACTGGAAATGCAATCTCAGAAAATTAACATCATACATCGTAAAGTACTTCTATACTTCTCAGTCTGAGCAGACATTTTCAGTTGTTTGGTCATCTTCTTGATGACATTAGCTGATGAGTTCTCAATGAATTAGCTTAGGAAAAGCCAGGTTGAATTTTCCTGTCCCAAAATGGAATTAAAGAGGATTGAGAGAAAAAAATGGCTAATGAACAGCCATTCCCAGAACCACGTATTTTTAGTGGTGCTGGAAAGCATATGAGCCTTAAAATAGATCTGTACCTAGTTAAAGTCTTCTTATTGGCAAGTGAATAGAGCTTTGCATGAAGAAGCCAGTATTCAGGAATTAAACCCAGTGAGGGAATATATGAATGAAAATGGAGGTGAGTTAGAAAGCAGAGAAATCTTTTGAAGTTCAGGTGAAAGCTTTCAACTGGCTAAAAGAATTTGCTGCATGGATTTAAAAGTTGCAGAAGCTCATCTCTGGAGAGTGACAAAATAAGAATGAGGCCCTTGTCACTTCAGGGGCTAGTTATCCTCCTGGCATCATACAGTTGGGCTGCTTGGATATCATGTGAACAAGAGGAAGGATGTACCATCACAAGTAAAAACCATTGAAGCCCTGAAGTGACAGTATGCACAAATAAGGAGTCCCAACATCAGACCACAGAAGAGGAACAAGGGCCACAGCGAAGAACCAGATGATGCCACAATGACAGAATCCACCAAACCAAACACCATTATCATGTGGTGATAATAAAGAAGATGAAAAATCCCATGAGAGAAGTGAACAATGAGAAAATTGTTCATTGTCAATTGACAGTCAATATAAAGGTGATTCCAAAGTTTTCTGTTGGCATATAAGTAGTAAAAGGAGGAAAAGGGGACTAAAAGGAAATTTACACATCAAGACAGGGAGGATGGCTGCTGTAGTAAACGTATACTTTGCTTCTGGTTTACAATCTGGTGAACTGGATCGACGATCATAATCTCTTCCTCAATGTCAACAAACCAAATGAGATTATCATTGACTTCAGGAAGTATAGTGCAGGATTTGTCCTGATCCCTGGTCCCTCCATGCAAACACTATAGTTAAGAAAGCCCACCAATACCTCAACTTTCTCAGAAGACTAAGTAAATTTGGCAAGTCCACTACAACTCTCTCCAACTTCTACAAATGTACCATTGAAAGCATTTTTTCTGGTTGTATCACAGTTTGATACGGCTCTAGTTCTCTCCAAGACCACAAGAAACTAGAAAGGATCGTGAATGTAGCCCAGTCCATCACACAAATCAGCTTTCTATCCATTAACACTATGTTCACTTCCCGCTGCCTCAGAAAAGCAGCCAGCATAATCAAGGACCCCAAGCAAATACTCTGTTCCACCTTCTTCCATCGGGAAAAAGATACAAAATTCTGAGATCACGTACCAACCGATTCAAAAACAACTTCTTCTTCCCTACTGCAATTAGACTTTTGAGTGGACCTACCTCATATTAAGCTGATCTTTATCTGCACCCTAGCTATGACTGTAACATAGACTGTAAACATAGACTGTAACATAGACTGTAACATAGACACTGCTGTATAGACAGCAGTGGGAAGTTGCGCGTGGAGCCTGAGGAGATTGGAGAGGTACTGAATAAATATTTCTCTTCGGTATTCACGCAGGGGGATGTAAATGTAGTTATGGGGAACACTGAGGTACAGGGTAGCAAACTGGAAGGTATCGAAGTAGATAGGGAGGATGTGCTAGATATTCTCGAGGGTTTGAAGTTGGATAAGTCCCCTGGGCCGGACGGGATTTACCCTAGGATTCTCTGGGAGGCAAGAGAGGAGATTGCAGAGCCTCTGGCTCTGATCTTCAGGTCGTCGTTGGTTACGGGTGTGGTTCCGGAGGACTGGAGGATAGCGAATGTGGTCCCATTGTTCAAGAAGGGGAAGAGAGACCTTCCAGGGAATTATAGGCCAGTGAGTCTTACTTCTGTTGTGGGCAAAGTATTGGAGAGAATAATTAGGGATAGGATTTATAATTATTTAGAGAGTAATGAATTGATTGGAGATAGTCAGCATGGTTTTGTGAAGGGTAGGTCGTGCCTTACTAACCTCATTGAGTTTTTTGAAAAAGTGACTAGGGAGGTGGATGGGGGTAAGGCGGTTGATGTGGTATATATGGACTTTAGTAAGGCGTTTGATAAGGTGGCCCATGGAAGACTTCTGCAGAAAATGCAGATGTATGGGATAGAGGGTGATTTAGCTAATTGGGTTAGGAATTGGCTAGCAGATAGAAGACAGAGGGTGGTGGTAGATGGGAGATATTCATCTTGGAGTTCGGTGACTAGTGGTGTACCTCAGGGGTCTGTTTTGGGGCCCCTGCTCTTTGTAATTTTTATAAATGATCTGGATGAGGGTATTGAAGGATGGATTAGTAAATTTGCAGATGACACTAAAGTCGGTGGAGTGGTGATAGTGAAGAGGGGTGTTATAGTTTGCAGAGGGACTTGGACAAGTTGCAGAGCTGGGCCGAGAGGTGGCAAATGGAGTTTAATGTGGAAAAGTGTGAGGTAATGCACTATGGCAGAAATAATAAATGTGTAGAGTATAGGGCAAATGGTAGGATTCTTAGTAGTCTAGATGAACAGAGGGATCTTGGTGTGTATGTGCATAGATCCCTGAAAGTAGGCAGTCAGGTCGAGAAGGTTGTTAGGAAGGCATATGGAGTCTTGGCTTTTATTGGTAGAGGGATTGAATTTCGGAGCCGCAACGTCATGTTGCAACTGTACAAAACTCTAGTGCGGACGCACTTGGAGTATTGTGTGCAGTTCTGGTCCCCACATTATAAGAAAGATGTGGAGGCATTGGAGAGGGTACAGAGGAGGTTTACCAGGATGTTGCCTGGTATGGAGGGCAGGTCTTATGAAGAGAGGCTGAGGGATTTGAGGTTGTTTTCGTTAGAAAGGAGGCGGCTAAGAGGGGACCTTATCGAAACATATAAGATGATTAGAGGTTTAGATAGGGTGGACAGTGATAGCCTTTTTCCTAGGATGGAGAAAGCTAGCACGAGGGGACACAGCTTTAAATTAAGGGGTGATAGTTATAGGACGGATATCAGGGCAGGTTCTTTACCCAAAGGGTGGTTCGGGAGTCGAATGCCCTGCCTGCAGCGGTTGTAGATGCGCCAAGTTTGGTGGCGTTTAAGAGGTTAGTTGATAAGTATATGGAAGAGAAGGGAATGGTTTAGTTTGGAGGGGCATTGCTTTTCATATTGGTCAGCGCAACATCGAAGGCCGAAGGGCCTGTTCTGTGCTGTAATGTTCTATGTAACACTACATTTTGCTTTCTCTCTTTTCCTTCCCTACGTAAGGTATACTTTGTATAGTGCACTGTATATTAATACGTGACAATAATAAATCAAATTAAACCAATATGCTCTTGTTCAGAAAGATGCAGTTTAACTTAGTGGCAGTGAAACTTCAAGGAATATTTATTCTGCATAGAATTAGTAGTCATATTGAAAAATGTGGATTGATTAGAAAAAGCCAGCGTGGACTTCTAAAATCAGGGGATTTAACTTCCAAATAAAGACAGAAAGCCATGGCCCCCTGAAAATAGAAGACTTCAACACATACTTATGTTCATTGAAAAATGGCGATCCAAATCCCAATCTGAAGCAACTTGGAACCTGCAGCAAGACAGCCCACAAGCCACAGCATGAGAAGTGTAGTCATGCCATTTATGATGCTCCTAGTTTGGGAATGTCCATTGAGTGCATCTTTTGACAGAACAGTTTGAAAGTGAACACAGAAAACGCACTATTATAAAGGTATTTTGAAATCTTTTCATTTTTTTGTTATTTTTTAAGTAATTAATGCTTTTATTATTTACTCAATTAATTTATTTTTATGACTGATTATTCAATATTTACATTTTTCTTTATTTTGAATTGTAATATTACTAACTATGCACAGTTATTATTTAACTTTATGTGTGTCCTGCTTAAAATATTCATTCATTTTTATTTAGAATATAGCAACTCAAGAAGTCATATGTCACAGAAAATGAGTTGGATATCCTATTGAATGAGGTTGAACAGAACAAAGTTAATATTGCAGGGTGTGGAAAATCTAAAAGAAACTTAATGATTTATTACATTCCATCAGGGTATGTATGCATCTTAATATATAAAATAGTTAAAACTTAAAATCCCAACTCCTGACTGTAAAATTTAAGGAGCAGAAATGGTAGCTCTATCTATTCAGTTCCTGAGGTATCAAATGTAATCTTGATAAGGTACAATGCAGTCTTTGTTAATGTTCTGAAATGTCATAAAATGCAGTTACCTTGGAGATGGTTCTGACTTTGTTATAATTATTATAATGGAAAATGTCACCTCGGATAGTCTTCAAAAGGTAAATGTGTGTCAGATAAGACAGTAAAATTTTTAAGACTTATTTCCATTTCTTTCTGCAGGCAAAACAGGCCCATAACGCTCAAGAATGCTCACTGAAAGAGTTTAGAGTTTTTATATGTCCAGATCACCAACAACCTGTCCTGGTCCCCCACATTGATACTTCTACTTTCTCGGAAGACTAAGGAAATTTGGCATGTCAGCTACAACTCTCACCAGCTTTTAACAGATGCACCATAAAAAGCATTCTTTCTGGTTGTATTGAGCTTGGTACGGCTTCTGCTCTGCCCAAAACTGCGTGAAACTACAAAAGGTTGTGAATGTAGTCGATCCATCTCACAAACCAGCCTCCCATCCATTGACTGTTGACTCTTGCCGCTGCCTCAGAAAAGCGGCCAGCATAATTAAGGGCCCCACTCACCTGGACATATTTTCTTCCACCTTCTTCCATCGGGAAAGAAATACAGAAGTCTGAGGTCATGCACGAACTGCCTCAAGCTTCTCCCCTGTTGGCCATCAGATTTCTGAATGGATCTATCTTGCATTAAGTTAATCTTTCTCTACACCCTAGCAATGACTGTAACACTGCATTCTGCACTCCTTTCATTTTCTATGTACAGTATGCTTTGTATAGCATGCAAAAAACAATATTTTTCACTTATACATGTGACAATAATAAATCAAATCAAATCATAAAGCATGTTACAGAGCCAGGAGAAGTAAGCATAAGTTTGTCTGGCTTCAAAAAGCATCTGCAGTTCAATGCCGGCCAGTACTCTGTTCAAGGATCAGGACTGACCCTTTCCAAGGTCCAGTTGCTTGCTGACCCAGCACAGGATTCCTGTGTTCCCATAGCCAGCATGTTGCATGTGCCCACCTAGTGTCCATTGCTGGTTGACTACATTCAGATGGATCCTGGGATTGATAAGAATTCAGCAATGACAATACTAAACGCTGAATGGATTCTGCTAATTTCACCCTCAAATAGAGTGGGAGTCAAAAATTTTGCCCATTATCTTTCCAAAGGTCTGCGATTTTAGTTCCAATTATATGAGAGTCACGCATCAGTTATTTAAAAATTAGATTATTTCAGCTCATAAACATCCGATGCCTCTTTCAATGTTTGTTCCAAAAGATAATCTGTTAATATTTTCCTTGAAAATGTTTTAATTAAACATTGGAAGAGAACAGTGCGTTTGTAAACAGCAAGTGACCTAGAACTTTATCAACTTTGTTTTAGTATCTGGTCATCTGACATTGATAAATAATGAGCATTGTAAACAACAGATACTGCAATCACCTGATGCATCAGGGGAGAATTTAACCCCCCGAAATCATGGTTTTTGGTTGAGTGAGATGCAAAAATTTAAGAAACCTCAAATCTGACCTCAACTTACCGTGTGTAATGGAAACAGGATACTGGGCAACTGACTAACCTGCTCGTAGGAAGTGGGTTGGCCATTAAAATGTTATACTGAGACTGTGTATCACACAGGTTGCCGTCCTGGTTTTTTAAGTCTCTGGAAACCTTCAGTTGAAGGGAGATTAGGTTTGTTTTGTGGAAGAGGTCAGTGTCTTTATAGCACAATGCATGGGACAGGGCGAGTAGGAGTGTTTTCTCACAATCCAACAAGTAACCAAGGTTATCTGCTTCCTTATCTGCTGTTAGACCACAAACCACTCCCTGCTCCACCACTAATACTCCAATCCCTACCCCCAGCACATTGCACTATAATACTCCAACTTCAGACTGCCTAGTGGCCAGCACTTTTCTCCAGAATACTGGCCACCTGACCAGAAACTGGTTGATAAATCAGGTTGCCACCTGTGATAACATTTCTGAGTGGATGCTTTTATGGTATATTTAATCTTCTCCAAATAAAGAAAAGACTTTAAGTCTTCTAATCAGGATGAAGCAATGGGTGGCTTGGACGATCTCTAAGTTGATAGAATCTGCCTGCTGACTGTTAATCAAGTGTAAAGATGCGTGTTCACCAATTTTGGGAAAACACAACTCGTTTATTCACAAGTTAAAATTGTAAAGAAGCTTGCATCTTTGTGGCTGCAACCAGCTCCTGAACTGGCTCCAAGTAGAGAAACCCACACTTACTAGGGTGATGTTCCACCCTGCCACCAGTTGGTTCCTCAGGTCATGTAACTCTCACTATGCAGATTGATTCTTAAAGGGACAATCACTGTATCCCTCCCCCTCTAACCCCATTTATACAAATGCCAATATTCAATTTGCATAGTTGCAGATAATTAAACTTTCAGTAAATGAATTTAGTCAATTATAAATCAAGTCATTAAGGGGCTTTCCAAATCCTTGTGGGGTGGGTAAATCCTCTAAAGATTGTTGTCAGCCAAAACCACAATGGCAGATGCCTCTTCAGCACAGACAGCTAGTTCTATCTGTTTCACTGGAGATAAGGGTTGTGCCTGCCACAAGATGACCAAACACTTTGGTGCCAAAACATTTGCAACATTTCCGGATGGCAATATACTTACTGATGGCAAAATTAACTGCTGGGGCATTTCTTTTTCTCAAACATTCTATGTGTTTTTGGACGATCTTTCTTTCTATGTCCACTTAATAAAACGGGTTCAGTTTTAGAGAACAATTCCAAGGAGCCAACTCGACCCACCACCAAAATCCTCCACATACATGGTATCACCCATCATAAATGATCATGTTGATTGACATGAATCATGATTTCTCTTCTGACTGCTTTAATTAGTGGACACAAAGCAGAGTTTCATTGTGAGATGATTGTTCATTAGC
This sequence comes from Sphyrna mokarran, assembly GCA_024679065.1. NCBI lineage: Eukaryota > Metazoa > Chordata > Chondrichthyes > Carcharhiniformes > Carcharhinidae > Sphyrna > Sphyrna mokarran. Next base: position 85,520,199 of record JAGIQG010000005.1, on the reverse strand, counting down.
AACTCTGCTGGTGGGACTCCTGTTGTTGCATGTGGAGTAGTCCAGTAGCCAAGCAGGAAGCATGAGATTCTGGTCTCCAGGGTTTCTCCTTACTACTTTTTCAGGCCAGACATAAAAGTTTGAATAATTTGCTCAGCTAGTTGGATGCTGGGTGGTAAGGCACAGTTCTAAAGTGCTTCATACCATTTAGTGTGGTGAAGTTTTAAAATTCAGCACCTGTGAATACTGTTCCATTTTCAGACATCATGACTAAGGTATTTCATGGGTGGAAAAACATTAGTATAATCTTTCAGTGGTAGCGTGTGATGTAGGAGACGTCACCTCAAAAATGTCTGTTGACTCAGAGGGTGCATCAACAATTAGTAGTAACATTGTGCCCATGAATAAGCCAACCTAATCAACATGTACTCGCACCCATGGCTGGCCGGAACATTCCCAAGGGTGCAGTGGACTTACAGCAGGCAACCTTATTGAAATTGGTACTGTTCACAGTGCTTGGCTCAGCTCTCAGTGTTTGAGGGTCTTTTTTTTATCCTCAGCATCAAATGTAATGATGCTCATTTACCAGTTATGGGAAAACACAACTCATTTATAAACATGTAAAACTATATAGAGGCTTGCAGCCTCATGGGATGGCTCTGAGTATAGAAGCCCACACTTACCAGTGTGATCTCCCAACCTGGTCCCTGATTGTTTCCCCGGATCATGTGACCATTACTCCATCGATTGATCGTTAAAGAGTTAATCATCACATGAAGTGAAGGCGCTGATATCTGCCGTAACCTTCGTGGCCAGTTCTTATGGGACTCCAAAAACAGCTACCAAAGGACAAGGTTGCAAGTCAAAATTTAGAATTTAGAAGAGTATCAAAGAAAGATAACAAAAACCAACTAGTTTCATACATGACCAGAATGAATGAATATGATCTTCAGAGGCAAGTGAACATTCATCACATTTATTGCTTGCATTGAAAAAAATCTTGCTAATTCTGTTCTCACTTGGTGAAGTGAGTTCTGTGCAAAACTTTAAATTGAACTAAGTTGAATTAAACATAGTAGGATGTCGAGTTGACCCTTAGGAGGGATCTACTCCCACCAGTTGTCTATGAGATCAAGTTTGGCTTCCCAGTTATTTTTTACCTTGTGGAGAAGAGAGGGTCCAGAGGATAGCATGTAATCATATAATCTTGAAACAAAACCTCTGAGTTTGAGGAAAGGATGAGCAATGAAAGTGCACAAAACTATAAAACTATGGGCTTGAAAATAATGGTAAAGACAAGATTGAGGCAAGTTAAATTTGATTGCAAGCTGAAACTGGCAAATGTCCCATTAACAAACAGATCAGTAAACTTTGTGAGTCTCTCCCCCTACAAAGCAAACACCAAGTCAAGCTTGAAAGACAAGAACAAGTGGTTATTACAAATAGGGCCTAATAGTAAAGGAGTGATAAGTTTAAAATATTAAAGAATTGCATATTTTTAAAGTAGCAATCACAATGGGGTTTGACGTGCATTTCGAAGGAGACAAGAATAGTGGAGCACAAATTAAGGCAGAAAGTGTGAGCAGCAGGAATTGGCTTCCATACGACACCAGTTTATACTTGAGTCATGACACTGTTTTAAAACCTTTTGAATCTTGGCTGCCCAATAATACAGTAAGAATTTAGCAACACCAATTTATAATCCAACCGATTTATTTGATAGTAAAAACGCGAGCTTTCAACACTCTGTGTCTTCCTCAGGCAAATGCCCAATAATGTATATCATGCCCAATAATAATACATAGGTTAGGTTGTGATGATCCACCATTCTGTTTCCCTCTCTGAAGTATTGATCAATGGGTTCTTGGGATCCTGCCAGCTCAGAAAAATATTATTATTTGCTTGTTTGCCATGAGGAAAAATTATTTTGATAAAAAGATAGGGAACCATTGAAAAAGCATGAACCTGGGCAGAATATCCATTTTTACACCAGAATACTGTCAGCTAAGGGAAGAGGCAAATTATCCCAATACTGTAAATCCACTTTAATTTTGGTGACCAGTTTTGTAAAGTTTGTTTTGTGAAGAGCCACAAGAAAGTTTGTTACGTTCACGTTCAAATAACAAAACGCAACAATAGACATAGGAAACGGGAAAGCTATTAAGGGAATCTGTTTGGCAATAGAGTTGAATAGAAAACATTCACTGTTGTTGATATTCAATTTATAGCCAGACAATAAGGCAAAGATGCTGAAAATATTCATTGTCAATAAGGCAATAGTATTAATAATATATCATAGGAGGTCATTAACACATAAGGTCATGTAGTGCTCCACACCAGCTCTGGATATCCTTTAGCAGTGTTGAAGCCTTTAAAGCAATACAGAGGTTCTATTACCAGGGCAAAGAGAATTGGAGGTTCGTCTAGATAGTGGGAAGTACTTTAAGTATAGAGAGTGAATGTGCATCCTTGTGGTAGGGGAAATATAAAGAAGGTGAATCTATGAAATAAATTTTGAAACAAAGGAAAACTTATTCAAAATTACAGCTCTGATCTAAGCATGAAATAAAGAACTGAATTCCAGAGGTAAGTTGAATGCCTTTGACTACTTTAGACATTAAGGCAGCATTTAACCAAGTGTAGTATTGAAGATAGTAGCAAAATTGGAGTCAATGACATTTACTCATATTGGCCACAATCATATCTAGCACAGAAAATTGTTGTGGTAGTTGGAAACTAATCATTTCATCCCATAATGTTGCTGCAAGAGTTCCTCAGGACTGTTCTCATGCTTGTACCATTTCCAGCTGCTTCATTTACCTCTGTATCACAAGGTTAAAATAGAGATGTTCACTGATAATCGCAGAGTTCAGTATCATTCGCAACTCCTCAGATATTGACACAGTCCAAGCAAAATATTCAAACTTGAGCTAATAAGTGCAAATAATATAATAAATAGGAGCAAAAGACCGCACAGCCCATCAACTTTGCCTCATCATTCATTATGCTCATGATTGAACTCAACTTCAATTTCACATTTCTGCCCATTGATCATAGCTCTTGATTCATTGAGAAACCAAAAATCTGTTGAGCTCAGCCTTAAATATGTTCAATATTGGCACATCCACAACCCTTTGGCATAATGAATTCCAAAGATCAGAACCTGAGAAAAAAAAAATCTTCATCTCCATTCCAAATATTCAGCCTCTTGTGCAACTCGATTCCCTTGCTAAGAGAAACAACATCTCAATATTTATCCTCACGAAGCCTCTTTATAATTTTGAATATTTTGATGAGATCACCTGTCATTCTTCTGACTCCATTGGATAAAGGCCCATTTTACTCAGCCTGTCATCATAGGAGAATTTTCTCAATCCTGGAACCAATATTGTTCCCTCTTCCAAAGTGTATCACTTTGCACTTATCAGGGTTAAATATCATTTGCCATTATTTTGCCCATTTGACCAACCCATCTATATCTTATTGTAATCCATAACCATCTTCTTCACTATTAACCACCTTACCCATCTTAGTGCCATCTGCAAACTTACTTAACATTCCCCCCACATTTTCATTTATGGATAAAACAAACAAATGTCTCAGTATTGATTCTTATGGCACACTGCTGTATGTCAGCCTCCGGTCACTCAAACAGTCTTCGACCGCTAGCCTAGGAACTCTATTAATAAGCCAGTTTCTGATTCATCTTCCTAGGTTTCCCTGAATTCCACGTGCTTTAACCTTGTCAGTCTCATGTGGGACTTTGTCAGAAGCTTTGGTAAAATCCTTATAAACTGTATCAACTGAACTTCCCTCATCAAAAAAAATTCTAACAAATTTATTAGGCATGACCTCCCACTGACAAAACCATGTTGACCATCCCTAATCAATCCATGCCCTTCCAAGTGGATATTAATTATCTCTTTCAGAAGTTTCTTCAAGTATGGGGCCTTATATTTGTGCATATGCTGAGAAGGATTGAAGCAAAATCTAACCAAAGTGGGGAGGAATAAATGGAAAACAAATGGCTGGAGTGTAAAGTGAGGAAAGAATCATCTGAAGAGACTAAAGTGGGACTATACTGACTGGAATTCAGAAGAATGAGGGCAGATCTTATAGAAACATGAGATTATGAAGGAAATAGATAAATTAGAGTAGTTGTTTCCACTGGCAGATGAAACTAGAATGAGGGGACATAGCCTCAAAATCAAGGAGAGCAGATTTAGGACTGAATTGAGGAGGAATTTCTTCACCCAAAGGATTGTGAATCTGTGGAATTCCCTGCCCATTGAAGCAGTTGAGGCTGCTCATTGAATGCTTTTAAGGCAAGGATAGATACATTTTGAACAGTAAAAGAATTAAGCTTTATGGTGAGGGGGCAGGTAAATGGAGCTGAGTCCGCAAAATGATCAGCCATGATCTTTTTGAATGGCAGAGCAGGCTGAAGGGGCCAGATGGCCTGCTCCTTATTCTTGTGTTCTTCCGAAGTTAGTACCAAATGAGAACAGAATCATGGCGGCAGTCACAGTGAAAGCAACAGAAAGAGTAAGGACCAAGACTGAGAGGTGATATTGTTTGTTTATGTGGTGGATGGTGAAGGATGTCATTCTGGAGAGAAAACTTCAGTGAAAGAAGGGCTGTTGTCATATTATTGAGAGAAATTAAGAGCTGAACTCACTCTTGCTGCAGCTAAAGGATCATGAAACATTTCTTGCACCAAACTGAAGCTCTGGTGGTGTAGCTCCTAGGGCCAATAATCATCGGAATTTTTGTCAATGCCTGTTATTTTTGGAATTTTCTTCACATTACTGGAAAAGAAAAGGTCCTTCCTTGCTATCACTTGTTTGACCATTACTTCTAGAAATCCCAGAAAATCTGAAGGTTTGCTTCCAACATGTTGCTGCAAGAAGATTCATTGCTGCAGAAATTTTTACAGCGATCTCACAGAGCAACAACTGTCCAGAAGAGTTTGAACCTCCCCAAGGAAGTGCATTTTCATCTTAACTAAGCTTCTAGGGATCTAGAAAATGCTGTATGAAAATGGGGCAGATTACCATTCCTAACAGGACCAGTCGTCAAATTCAAACATTACCTCAGAACTGTATTCTTGATCAGTAAGTGTGTTTTGCACTTAGCGTTCCCTTTTCGTGAAAGCTCGCTCCAGGTTAAATCAATATCAGTGCAAGTATCATGTGCTCACAAACAAATTTAAAATGGCTTGCCAAAAACAATTTCCATTTAAAGGGATTCTTAAACAAACTGGCTCAGAACAGTCTGTGACTTCATGGTAATAAAGCTTTCATCATCTCCAAACCAAGGGGATCTATGTTCGAGAGTAACCTTTGAAGTACAGACATTCTGAAAATACAACATCATAGCCATGAATGCTGGCATGTTAATCTTTAATATGACACCAGATTTCGTTTTTTTTTATTAGTTTATTATTTTTCTATTTGGTTGAAATAAATAATAAAAATGTGCTGATTTGCTGAGAGGTAAATCAATAGAAAAACTCTGAGAAACCAAACTAACATTTTTATTTATAGATTGTAAAGAATGCTATCAATAACATTTATAGTGCAGAAAAAAATGATGTAATCATCCTTAACATGAAGGAGTTGGTCCTTCACCATCTTGGGGTGGGCAATAAATGTGGCTTTGCAAGAGCCAACTTTCAATTCACGAGCAATTCCATTATTCAGCTGTAAGATCTTCAGTATTTAGTGAAGTACTGAAGTCGGTGGCTGAACCCAACAACTCCATGTTATTTCTAATGGACTAAAAATTGATACTCTAGCAGTCTCTATTGTAAGAAAGTTATTGCAAAGAATTTTACTTCAAATAGAGAACAATTGTATTATTCCAATTCTCTCAGTCAATTCGCAGCACCAGTAAAGATTAAATCATAGATAGTTGCTGGTTAGTTACTGATATGAGTATTTTATATTGGTCAGTATGCTCATGAATTGGATGGATTTCTGATAAAATGATTGCAAAAATGTCTTTCTAAACAATTTTTAATATGCCTACATTTAAATCATTTACTGTGTTTATTGATATACTTCTGAAAAATTAAATGGTTTGTGATGACTGAAGCCCAAATCTCAGAATTTAGTTGCATCTTAGAGTTTCAACGGTTGCCTCTGTAGTCCCTATTGTAAAACTTTCCTCCAGTTGGAAGATCTGATCATACTGATTTGAAATATCAGTAAAAAAAATTTATGAATTAAAATGCTGAAGAGAAACTCACAAAGCAAGAATAATCATAAAAAATGGCGATTTTTTCAGCTATCAGTACCGTAGAGACAAAAATAGCCACCACCTCCAAGACAGCAAAATTGAACATGATAACAAAGTTTGGGAAATGAGCATTTTAGAAAATTAGGAACTATCATTCTGATAACTGCTTTGCAATAACTACACAATTTCATGAAATAGTCTAGCTATTATTGACTCAGAACTGGAGCTTAGTCATCCATAGGTTAATGGTGGCTGGTTAATCATGGAGAGTAAAGCAGGACTGTAAAATGAAGAAAATAATGCGGCATTCAGCTTCCTGTGCCCCACTGGGCAAAAAGGAGATTTGTGCCAGAAAGGGATCAAAAGTGGATTCTGAAAAAGATGAAGTTAATTTTGTTTCTTTCATATAGATTTTTGCATTCAGTGAGAAGGCTTGATTCATTCCCTGTGACTCTGCAGCCCACCTCTGATAAAGAGAATGTCTTTTCCACAAACTCCCCACCAGCACAGTTACCTTGGTGAATTTGGAATCACGTCTCGAATCAAGGTCAGAACCTGAGAAGCACAACACAGACACTCCGGAGCAGCTGATGGAAGCTGTCAAAGCTGAGGAACCTGCCAGTCAGAGGACTGTTGGAGGCAAGTTCCATGCTGAGCTCCAGGCTGATGATGTCCCTCTTGTCATAGCCACACAAAACCATCTGGAGTTGCTTAAACACTGGGGAATATCTGTAAAACTAACAGAGGCTATATGGAGCTATGTGGTGACACAGAGGGATCTTTCCACACCTTTGAGTTTTGCCATGTCTCAGATGTGCAAGTACATAGCTTCCTTCATAGAAAAGTTGGCAACTGTCACAAGACCAAACCACTCAGTGGCTGTGGGATATGCAATGGGACCCACATATCATTGCTCTGGCTGAGTTCTGTGGAGCAACAGCTAAGTGATAGGGGGGCTGAGATAGTGGAACATACCTCCAATTGCCATTCTATCTTTTGTAGTCTGGAAAATAATATTGAGAACTGGGATGAGAAGTAATGCCAATCTACTTCTGCTTCTCAGCCCCTGTCAGTAACCTCAACACCTCAAATAGCTGCAGCCAAAGTAAAAACATCTACTTTGCTGCCAGAGCCTATAGCATACCTGGATGCTACAGACCTCGGGCACCAGTGATGGACATCAAGATCATCTTCTTTCATGAACCTACTTCTTTCATGGTTCGAATATCAATCAAAAAAGATGTTTAGAAGTTAAGTATGGATTTAATCAGCCTTGATCATTCTTGTTAGATTATTACAACTGATATTATATTTATATTGTATTGGCATCCTTTTATCTGTGAAAGATGATGGATATGTAACAAACAATCCATTTAGCTGGGGTATCTTCATTTGGTGAATTTTTCTTAATGATTGTGAAGGCCAATCCTTGAGAGGTAGGTTCTACCACAAGCATCACACGAGAAGTTGCCAAGTGAAATTGTGGATGTTGTTTCAGAATTGGACACTTGGCGCTAACTTGCTGCAGTCACTAATCACTGTGGTAGTGCACACCAACCCAAAGGAGGTATTGCCAATCTCGTTTTCATTAATTGGTGACTCCCATGTGCAATAGACAATATTTAGGGCCCTTATTCCATGCTTCCAGACATCCTTGAAGTGAAGTCTTGGGTGCTCCACTGGTGATTTGGCTCCTGTTACCTCACTAACAGAAGATCCTTGGGTCTTCCACCTGCAAACATATCTGATCCATGTTTAATTAGTGCTCACATACCTGAGAACTCTGTGTATGTGAGGACTGTCAAAGTTGTGATTTGTCTTTCAATTGTAATGTGCATTTCACGACACAACTTGAAGGCTCCACTTCCAACAGTTTCAGAATTGGATATACCCATAATCTGCTCTAGAGAATGAAGATTGAAATTGCTCAGTTTATTTTCTTGGTAGCAGTTAGTCACCCACATTTCACAGGTATGCAGCAAAGTACTGAAAACACATGCCTTAGAATCCATCACCTTGGTCCTAAAAGTCAGTAAAGGGTTCTCCCATTCACATTTTATGAGTTGGCCAAAGATGTTAGCTACTTTCCCTGTTTATGCATCCAGCTCTATATCAAGGGACAGATTGTCTATCACCATGAACCCCAAGCTATCAAATTGTTAACCATTTTCAGAGAATATTGCTTCATGTGATCAGGGACAGAGATGCAATATCTTGTCCAATGTATATGGTTTTCTTGATGTTATGGTCAGGAGGGAAAAGGTAAAGACACGAGAGAGAGTCCATTGGTCTTTGTAGCTGAGTTTTCATGATCTGTGTACATCATCAGCATAGAGAAGTTCCCTGGTCAGGACACAATAATGTACTTTACTTTCTGTCTTATAGATTAAAAAGCTTGCCATAGTATGAAAGTGAACTCTTTCAATATCTGCCAGGAAGATGAAGGTCAGAAGCATGGGCGAAAAAGATGCCAAGCAGAACTGGGCTAGGCCATAGCCCTGTTTCACCCCATTCTTCACTCTGAAACTGTTAGAAGTGGAGCCTTCAAATTGTTTAGTGAAATGCATGTTATAATTGAAAGAATAGGTGAGATGAAGAAGTTTTAGTGGACAGCCAATTTTTCCCAATGTTTTCTATATCCGTGTTTTACTAATAGTGTCAAAGGCTTGAGATTTATGAAAGTAAGGTGAAGAGATATACCCTGTTCCTGCACTATTCCTGTAGCAGCCATATGAAGAAGCTTAATTTCACAATAGATCAGCCAGTATGAAAACTGCACTGAGTTTCCTGGTACACTGAATCTGCAAGTAAGTGAAATCTTTTAAGGATGACCCTGGTAAATGCCATTGATTTTGCACAGTGTGATGGTTTTTACATGACACATTTCCTGAGGAATGGAGCAGAGAAGAAGAAAGTCACAAAGTTGTGGCAATAGATGGAACTGTCTGTGCTTGAGCAGCACAGCTGAAACTCCATGCTTGCCGGAGGCTCTTCTGTTCATTAGGCAGAAGTTTTCTTGAGTTCAGGTGATGAGGCTTCTTCATCTAACTCATACATGACAGGAAGTTAAGGAAGAGCATCAAATCTGGACTGAGAGATGTCCGACTCACAGTGGTTTTCGATTCAGTGTGACATTTATTCACTTCTGTCAGTGAGTGCTTTACCATCTAACAACATCAAGGCAACAACTTTATTGACAGAAAAGCCAAATGCCTTGTTGATTCAATTGTACACAGCTTGTAGGTTTCCATTGTCACAAGCTGTTAGATTTCTTGCTAAAAGTGTCTGTTTGCCCAGTTTCTCCGTCTTTTGGCTACTTCCATATAGTTAAATATTTAGCACTTGAGTTTCTGTTGTTATCAGCTAGACTTTTGCATGTTTATTGTATTAATATCAGATACATTTTAGCTATGTAAGTTTCAAACCAGTTCTTTTCTCAAGTTCCACCTTTATCAAATTATGCTTCTGCCATTTCATAGATGATTAAGCTTCCTCAAACCTCCATACCAATATTGGCACAAACTAATCCTTTGGTAGGTAGCATTTGTTCCAGTGACAGTGTGAAATGTAATATTGCATTGTTACTTGTGCTTGGGATGTTAACGTGTGGCAGGCTGTCACATTTAGATTTGTGGAACTTACACAGTGCAGCTTCTCTCAGCTGCTGACAAAAGAGTAGTCAATACTGTAATCAATATTGTGGTAGATGTGGGTGAGGACAACTCTGGGAAGATGATGCCTTCTGCAAAAATTTGGCCATGCTAAATTGCCCCTTAGTGTCTCAGAATGTGTAGGTTCGGGGGATTAATGAGTTACAGGATGGGCGCTGGGTGGGATGCTCTGTCGGAGAGTCGGTGCAGACTTGATGGGTTAAATGGCTGATTCTGGACTGTAGGGATTCTATAATTCTATCGTTCTCTTGATGACCAAGCTTGATTGGTGCCAATGTCAAGACCTTGGATGATGCCACAGTACTTTAGAGAGATGTCTGCACTGAAAGAAGGTTATGGTGACCCAGAGTTCATTCAGGGCGCAAAGCTGCAGAAGGCATTGTACATTTTCTTTGACTGAGGCATGTTGGCCATTAGTCACTATCTGCCCAAGCATTTATATTGAATTACCCAGGATGAATAGTACCTTGCCATTTGGAGTGTTCCTCAGTATGTCACTGGCGTGTCTTAGAAATACTCTTTGTTATATTTAAAACTTTGTGATACATAAATTTGTGATGTATATTCCTCAGAGAAGTGTTGTTTGGACACTTACAAATAATGTGTAATTTAATTAATTCCCCTTGATAATAACACCATTGCCTGGTGATGATCACCATTTGAAACACCACAGTAACCATTCCAATCCACATAGCTATAGTTAAGACTGGATAATAATCTGCCAAACTAGGTACTTGTTACACCATTACAATATCTAACTCAACAATGGATAAGAATCTGCACGGGTTACTCAGTATTAAGCTTTTCTGTTCTCTCTCCCTGACAATATTTGTACTTGGGAATCTGACCCTGGTACGTAGAGGTTTAAAAGCAAAATTGAGAAATAGGAGCCGGTTTGTATTAGGTTATGGGAAATCAATAACCTGCTCATTGATATCAAAGTAAAACTTTTCTGTGTGCTGTGACACCGCCAAGGCCAATCTCACCTTGGTACAATTGTTGAACTCTCTGTTATGTAAAGGTTTTTAATATTCATTAATTTCCAATGCTTCAGTGCTTAATTCCAATTTTGAGCTATTTAATCTTGTTCTGCCCTTCTCTAGAATTCTGCACAATTTTCTGTTCATTTGGTTTTAGAAGCAGTTTCCATCATGTAGTAAAAGCCATGTAATCTCACTTTTGTATCTTTACAGAGCTGCTGATCTGACATTTTCCCAATGTTTTTACTGCTAAATAACTGTCATGGCTGAGAACATTACTGTTTTATCTAAAGCAAATACTGCAATCAAATAGACCCTGCATGTTTGCTGGATTAGTTCTAAATCAGTATTGTTTTGTTCCATGTCTGTTGACTTAGTCAACCTGTTAATGAAGAATCTAAACTAGCTTATACATGTTAAAGTTTTGCTTTGAGGATAAAAAAAGATTTGTGACTGAAAATGCAAGTTATATACATACAAGTTATTGGCTGTGGAATTGAAATCTTTAGCATTGCTGTTGCCAATGTTATGGAAGCCCCAAACTAAGAAAAAAACAGCTGGGATGTATCCAGCCACTTCTGATGCAGTGCACACAGCTTTGACTGACAGAGCACTAGTGTGCATGTGTCCTGCAAGAAGTATTGGTAGAATGTAATGTCAGACAGCCTCTAAAACTGATTTGATGCACAATCATGCCAATTGGGACAGAGAAGTTTCAGTTGATACCATCTTCCTGTCCTAGCTGATCATGCGTCCAGCAGCTGCAACACACATCAACTCTCCCCCATGAGCATTATTTAAAGGACTAACTATCCCACTTGCAGGTGAAGTATTTTTGACTGTTGTTACTGCAGAGTTAGTGGAAATATTGTTGCAACTGGAGAGATTTTGCTAACTTCTTGGACTTTCAGCAAAATGAATGTGGAATCCTGACAAGGAGGTCAGGGTATTTGTTCAGAGCATTTGTTGTGTTAACAGAATGCCTGCTGCAACATTACTTAAAGACAGGAAGCAGTACTCAAAGGGATGGAAAGCAGAATTCTCAGTAGAAGCCACTATCCATTTTGGGTTTTTTGTGAGCAATTCTCCTTATTCAAACCCTACCAAGAGCAGTGCTTGCTTTTCAACAAGGTGGTGGCCACCAAACTATGACCCAGCCTGCAGCCTCACAGCAGGATAAGGACAATGTTGGTGGCTGTCAAGGTCACTGTCGTTCTCAAATTCTATGTGATCAGTCCTTCAGAGACATGACATGAGCAACATCTCACTGTCTTCTGTGTAGGACTGTATTATGAAAGTGACAAAGACAAGTGACATATAGCAGGAGAGTGGATTTGATCAAATTCTCCCTGTCTGGAGAGGTAGGGGGAGACAGCAGGTGGATTTCCTGCAGAAAGAATTCACAATGACAGAGGTTGCGATTCATTACACGCATCTGGCACTGGTAATGAGAGATATTGCTTAATAACAAGGCCTCTAAATATATTATAGAGTTGGTGTCCTATTATGACTAGATCTTCTTGGTGAATGTCTGCAATGCTAGCACCAACTATGATCCTTCATACTGTGACAATCAGCTTTGATATTATCTTTATGCAACTATGAAGATGCAGAGTCTGGCTGCCTGGTGCCAAGGAATACCTATTATATATTTGGCTAATGACCTCTGGTACCTGACTACATAGGACAACTGATTTATGATAAGAGCAACCAGGAGCACTAACGAGCAAGCCATTTGTGTCATGATGAAACTGTTCAGCTGCCTGCTATTATTCATCAAAGAGTATGTTCAAGTTTTCCATGGTTTATCACATCCTCTTCAACCTACTCACATCAGGGTGCAACTCTTGCCACCAAGTTCTCAAAATGAACTGAAGGATGAGGAAGGTGAAGCCAGACCATTGACCAGAAATTTAATCAAATCAATCATAAAGAAACTGTGGCTAGAAGAGCAGGTCAGAAATTCAGAATTCTGCAGCAACTTAACTCACGTCCTGACTCTCGAGAGCTGTTCACTTTCAAAACTCTCCTGCAAGGTTTTCCTCCATAATGGTTGGCTGCCTTGGTTTCCATAACATGGCCCTTTAGAAAGGTGAGGATCTAGTGAATGTAGCCCTAGAGTGGGAGTAGGAGCCCTAGAGTGGGAATGTACCCCTAGAGTAGAGTAGGAGGTAATAGAGGAGAGGAAATTGGAGGCAGGGGGAAGATGACACGTGGCAGAGAGATGCCCATGCTACAAGGTGGTCAGACATAGACTGGCACATGAAGGATTCCTGAGGATACCATGATTGTTTGGAATTTCCTGATTCAGCAGGTTTCACCAACTTAGGTTGAGGAGCATGACATGGAAGTGAGTCTGAGATATCTGCATTAATATATGATGGAAAAGACAGCCTAAAACATTTAATCACTTCTTACCGAAGCTCATCTGCCCAGAAGCTTTGTCTTCATCATGGAGGATCCCATTCATCCTTTCATGCAACTTTTCCTATCGTGACTACATTTAAAGGGATACAAGAAGTCTTATATAGTGTGCCATCATTTATATAGTGCAAACAAATGAGACATTAAGAAGACATCCCAGTGGCCCACCCAAGCTCGATGATAGCATAGTGATAATGAACAGGACTATAACAAAGCAAAGGCCTGGATTGATACTCTGGGGACATGGATTCATAGCCCACCATAGCAACTAGTAAAATTTGAATCAGGAATTAAAATTACCCTTAAAGAGTATAGGTGGTGTAAGAGTAGAGTTAAGAGAGAAATCAGGAGGCAAAAAGGGGACATGAGATTTTTCTGGCAGATAAGGCAAAGGAGAATCCAAAGAGCTTCTACAAATACATAAAGGGCAAAAGACTAACAAGAGAGAGAGTAGGGCCTCTTAAGAATCAACAAGGTCATCTATGTGCAGATCCACAAGAGATGGGTGAGATCCAAAATGAATATTTTTCATTAGTATTTATCATTAAGAAAAACATGGATGTTACAGAACTTTGGAAAATAAATAGCGATGCCTTGAGGAATGTCCATATTATAGAGGAGGAGGTTACTGTAAGTCTTAAAACACATCAAAGTCAATAAATCCCCAGGATCTGATGAAATATATCCCTGGACATTTTGGGAAGCTAGGAAGGGAATTGTGGGTCCCCTATCCGAGATATTTGAATCATCGATGGTCACAGGTAAGATGCCTGAAGATTGGAGAGTGGCATATGTTCTGCCCTTGTTTAAAAAGGGCTGCAGAGAAAAGCCTGGGAACTACAGGCTCGTGAACCTCACATCTGTAATGGGTAAGTTATTGGAAGGTATTCTGAGAGACAGGACCTACAGACATTTAGAGATGCAAGGGCTGATTAGGGACAGTCAGCATGGCTTTGTGAGTGGAAAATCGTGTCTCACAAATTTGATTGAATTTTTTGAAGGGGTAACCAAGAAGATAGATGAGGACGGTACATTTGATGTTGTTCAAGGCCTTTTGACAAGGTATGCATGGTAGATTATTGCATAAGGTTAAATTGCTCAGAAACCAAGGTGAGGTATCTAAATGGATACAAAATTGGTTTCTTGACAGAAGGCAGAAAGTGGTTCTAGAAGGTTGTTTTCCTAGCTAGAAGCCTGTGACCAGTAGTTTGCCTCAGGGATCAGTGCTGAGTCCACTGTTACTTGTCATTTATGTTAATGACTTGGATGAGAATATAGGCAATATGGTTAGTAAGTTTGCAGATGACACCAAGATTGGTGGCATAGTGGACAGTGAAGAAAGTCATCTCCAATTGCAAAGGGATTTTGATCAATTGGGCTGACAAATGGCAGATGGAGTTTAATTTAAACAAATGCAAGGTGATGCATTTTGGTAGATGGAACCAGGGCAGGACTTACTCAGTTAATGGTAGGGTGTTGGGGAGAGTTACTGAACAAAGAGATCTAGGGCTACATGTTCTTAGCTCCTTGAAAGTGGAGTCACAGGTGGACAGAGTGGTGAAGATTGTATTTGGCATGCTTGGTTTCTTTGGTCAGAACATTGCGTACAGGAGTTGGGACATCTTGTTGACATTGAACTAGACATTGGTAAGGCCATACTTGGAATACTGTGTGCAGTTCTGATCACCCTATTATAGAAAGGACATTATCAAACTAGAAAGAGTGCAGAAAAGATTTACTAGGATGCTACCAGGACTTGATGATATGAGTTATAAGGAGAGGCTGGATAGATTGGGACTTTTTTCTCTGGAGAAAAGGAGATTGAGGGGTGATCTTTTGGAGGCATATAAAATAATGAAGAGCATAGATACGGTAGATAGTCAATGCCTTTTCCCAAAAGAGGGCATAAGTTTAAGGTGAGAGGGGAGAGATACAAAAGTATTGTCACAGGGGCAATTTTTTTCACACAGTGGGTGGTGAGTGTCTGGAACAAGCTGCCAGAGGTAATAATACAATTTTGTCTTTTAAAAAGCATTTAGATAGTTACATGCGTAAGATGTGTATAGTAGGATATGGGCCAAATGTGGGCAATTGGGGTTAGCTTTGGGGCTTTAAAAAATGCAGCAAGTTGAGCCGAAGGGCCTGTTTCCATGCTGTAAACCTCTATGAGTCCATGACTCTTAAAAGTTAGCCACAGTTGTAATGACCATTGTCAGTTGTTGTAAGAAGCCATCTGCTGTCCTTAACTGGTCTAACCTCCGTGTGTCTCCAGACCCATGGCAAAGTGGTTGACTCTTAAATGCCCTGTGAAATCACTTCACAAGCCACTCAGTTCAAAAGCAATTTGGGATGGACAACAATTGCTGGACTTGCCAAACCCTATTACATAATTAATTTGAAAAAGCTCCATGGTCTGTGAATCAGCGTCATGACAAACTTACGGAAGCATTATTACAAGCAATGGATGTAACTTGAAAAGGTTGTAATTCAAACCAGTTGTCTAATCTTATTGTATTTTAGATTTTGAATAGAATTGGATTTTGCTTGTGATGTCTTAACAATCAAAATAGTTGTTTTAAAGGACCACTAAAAAGAGTATTGTATAATTTTTCATAGAATCCCTGCACTGCAGAAGGAGGCCATTCAGCCCATCAAGTCTGCACTAACCACATTCCTAGTAACCCAACATATATACTCTGCTAATCCCCTGACACTAAGGGGCAATTTTGGCCAATCAACCTCACCCACACATCTTTGAACTGTGGGAGGAATCCAGAGTGTCTGGAGAAAACCCACATTGGGAGAATGTACAAACTCCACACATATAGTGACCTGAGGCCAGAATTGAATCCAGGACCCTGGCGTTAACCATTTTGCCACTGTGCTGCCATTATATTTGCATTATTCCAAACTCTGGGTTCTGTAGCATTTCATTGAGAGAGGAGGAAGTAAACACAGTTTTGTAGAATGACGTCCACCAGATCCAACCAACAGAAAATATGTACAGATAGCTGTTAAGTGAAAGAAGAAATCACATTTAAATAAAGGTTACAAATCTTTTATTTGTAGCTGTATCTATCTCCAGGTGACATTCTTGCCACGCATATGAGTTTTATTGTCTTGTTCAAAGTTTAAGCCAACCTGGATCATTCATGTACAAAGTCCTACAGTTTGTGACCTGTGTGTTACACATACATAGCACTGTCTGATTGTTCAAACCAATGTACTCGAATTAAGATTAATTTTATAGTGAGTTAGATAAGAGCTATAAAAATTTCTGAACAGGTGCTATGATTCCAATTTAGTCATATCTTTCTTATTAACAACTATCTATAAAACTAATGTTTTCCAAATAATTTCAGTGCTTTCAATAATGTACCCCAAGCTCAAGTTACTTTAGTAAGTCAGTGATTTAGATACTGAGATATTTCTCTAGCTATTTAAGCAGACTCTTACCATAATTCTGATTTTGATTATACCAAGTCCTAGGTTAATGTGAAAGGCTCCAGCAACATTGTTTTGAGATGGTGCCTTCATCCTACCATAGCAGACCATTGACATTGAGGAGGTGGAGCTAAGGATAGTGACTGCCTGTGTTGGGAGTTTCAATTTATTTAGCTTCAAAAGCACCCAGCATAATATTGGTGAGCAGTTTATCTAGTGAGATTTGATGCATTCATCCCCTCAAGAGTGGAGCTGAAGAGTTCAGATTGCTTCTGAAGATGAAGTTTTTAACTAATGATATAATTGACTCTCTTACAATAGATGTTTGTAGTACAAAAGGCTATTTAATCATGCCTGAGTTGGTTCTCTTTAAGAGCTTTTATTTTAGTCACATTTCCATGCCCTCATCCTTTTAACACTTTTTATATATATTTAAAAATTTTTAAAAGCTTCTCCAAATTTGCTCCAAATTCATTTCTGATAGGGTGTTTTCATTTTTCAAGGTAAGAAAATCCCAGAATACTTTACATCCTTCGCACAATGACTTGACATTAACTCCTAGGTAACTTCTCAGTTTGCGTTCGAATTACAACTCAAAATGTCTGTAACAAGGAAACTGACAGCAAAATTACCACAGTGATGAGATACCATCCTTAACTGTTACGCTTATTGTTTGTTTCTAATGGCAATGTAATATCTATCACACAACGTAATGCCTACATATGCATTAAACCATGAAATATCTGCTGGTCAGCAATGCCAGTACTTTTACATAATTTCTCACTGAACAATATGCCATTCTTATTCAATGGCAGTATGTTGGTTCATTTCCAAAAGTAGAAGTGTCAGTGACCGCTCCTGCATATGCAACATGTTGAACCTACAAAAATAAATGTTTTTATTATAAGTTGCATCTTGACTGTGTGCTGTGTTGAAGTATGAGATGCAATAAAGGAGTTTAAATTCATATTAAGCCTTATTTATGGTGGTCAAGCAGTAAACAAGAAACAGAATTTCCAGATATCCGGAGGGATATCAGGGAACATATTCTCATTGACACTAGCAAGCTCAATGCCATTTTGCACTCCTTCATGTGTTGATTGGCAGAAGGTGTAACTTCTGTCTGTCACTGAGAGGAGGTCTATTTTGAAGACCAGATTGGCCAGCAGTAGTCCAGTCATTTCAGGAACAGCACTACAGTGGCCAGAAGAGGCACTGCAACTAGCTGAGTGGAACTAAGTAGTATGAACTGGAGGAAAGGCAAATGGCAGGGGTCAAGTGGGGGAGAAGACAGGAAAGGCCTGAGAGTTGTCAGGGGGAGATTGGGGTCTCAGTTGAGGAGAGTGAAAGATGACCGGAAATTATTGGGCCCTAAAGGGAGGGTGCCCTGAGTCTTACGAAGATGCCCTGCCTACTTCTTTCCACCAAAGATAAAACTTCGTTCAGTTTCAGATTTCCTTCTCTAATCTATCATCCACTCATCAGCCTAAAAATTGAGACTGGGCAGAAAAAGTCTATGAAGTGGCCACTTAAGGACATTAAATGGGGAAGGGCAGATTTTGTGTTCGAGGTCCTGCCTGCCTCAGAGTAAAATCATTACTAGTTGGGGCAGATGGGATCCAGGAGCGAATCCTGCTGGGGTGCTGGGGACAGTGGGGAGCATATAATTCTGGCAATTATTAGGCAGATCCCGTCCATGTGGTGTATAGAGTAGCACAGTGGCAAAGTGGTTACTACTGCTGCCTGTCAGCTCCAGGGACCTCCCAGTGGGTTTCCTCTGGGTGCTCCAGTTTCCTCCCACAGTCCAATGATGTGCGGGTTAGGTCATTGGCCATGCTAAATTGCCCCTTAATGTCTCAGGATGCATAGGTTAGAGGGATTAGCAGTGTAGGTATGTGGGATAACAAGGATAGAACCAAGGTGGGATTGTTGTCAGTGCAGACTCGATGGCCTGAATGGCCTCCTTCTGTACTGTAGGAATTCTATATTGCTGACCAGAATCTTTATAATTCAGTATTCTCAATATGTTTTCAGATGTGTACACACTGTTTCCAATACTTGGTACAGTTGTCAATTCAAGTCAGTAGTGATACATTGTCATTCTCCAGGCAGGTTGCCTTGGGATGCCAGTCAGGTGAATCACTCACCGAATGTACCAGAAAGTCACTTCATTACGAACAATAGAGGTTTAGGGACTATTTTATTTTGCAATTTGTGCATCAACTTGTCTTGTACCTTTAAACCTATTCTATAGTACCTTCCTGAAATGCTAGCAATACAATGTTTAGAAAGGAATATTTAGAACAATTTTCATCATTTTCAAACACTCGAGAAATTCATTCCTATCCCAACATAGACATCTTTAGGTGGATAGATCCATTTAATCTTTATGCCCCAAATTCCTTGTCCCCCTCTCTCCTCCACACCTTCCACAACTATTCTAATGCCCAACACCAATACCACCACAACATTGGGTAATGTATTTCTCAACCTGAGACACATAACAGGTGTAACATTTCTAATGGAGTGATGATGGGAAACAATGGTCGGGTGAAAAAGATGGAAAGTGATATTTAAATACAAACTGGAGGAACAGATCTTCATCTTCTGATTAGGCACTTTACAATCTTCCAGATTAAACATTAAGTTCAAAAATCCCAGAGCCTGAACTCTCTCCTCCAACTTCACCCCATTTCCATTTACTTTATCTTATTTTATATTTTTTTAAGTTTTCATTTCTTCCATGGTTCATTCTTCCACCTTCACCTAAATCTCATTTTCCATCTTTTTCCCCCTACCATTGTTTCCCCTCCCCTTATTCTGTTACATGTCTCAGGTTGTCCTTCGTGTCTGTTAACATTTGTTCTGCCACTTACACATTCCAATCTCTTAATGGCCGTGATCAGCACCCTTCTTAGTCATAATCACCACAATTTACATTCCCTTTGTCTTGAAGGGGGTGATTCTCCCAAAAAAATCTAAGTGCTCAATGGATGAAAAAATGGAAAATTGCCAGCCTTCAGATCTCTGGCCTTCCAATTTCTTCCAAACCACCTCTTCCAGCCTACGATCATCAGCTTTCCAATCTCTCTCCATGATCACAAGTCTCCCTGATCCGGCCACCTATAGCCAGCCCTAACCTTCCCCCATATGCCACCCCAATCTCTATCCCCCAATATGCAGCACCAAACTGCCCCATGTGCAGACCCGTTCTCTCCACCATGTGTAGTCCTGTTCTCCCCCATGTGCAGCCCCATTCCTCCTCCCACATGTAGCCCCATTCATCTCTTCCCTTTTTCCATCAATTCCATTGCAGAGTGGACAGTAGGTCCTCCTTTCCACCACCAATTAGCATCCACCGCTGCAGTTGGCCTCACCCCCTCTATCTCTGCTGCCTTGGCACAGCTCAGTATCTGGTGGCCAGGATGCCCAGTGGATACTATCAGGGTGCCAGGCTGGCAGTACCCAAAGGGCATATCTCCAGAAACAGGCCTCAATGGTTCTGACCTCACCATCGAGGTGATTGCACCTGACCAGTAATAGGGATCAGCTTTAATCCCCACTAGTGGAAACCTTTCTTGGCAGGGACGGGTGTGGGGAGAGGGGCAGACACTAACGAGCTTGAAGAATACCGTCCTAGGCTTGCTAATGATATTGAAGTAGAGATTTCAGTATTGTAATCAGCCATGCGCTGATTTCCAGCACAAGACTGATTACATTGAACGAAAGTGCCTGAGAGGCGCATGAACTGGATGTCAGTCGTGAATCCTGTTGTGTCTTCAGCTCATGTAGCACAGCAGGCTGGGTGAATTGTCCCTAACATCTTTGTCAATTACTCCCTCTCTTTTCTCACCCTAACGGTATAAATATCATTCTCATTTCTCTTATCTTCAACTTTGACAAACTTGAAATGTTAGCCCTATTCTCTGTCAATTTTATAGTGTTTGGATGTACAGGAGTCCCACTATGTATAATGACTGTTGAAGGTAGATTTCTAGTCCATAATGGTGGAGAATCGTAAATTCTGAACTAGGAATTTGAAGAAAAGCGTGTTGGACTGCTCCATTTCACAAGTGCATCGGATGGAGCGTATTAAGATGAGTAAGAAAATTCCTACATGTGTCAGTAGATTCAAAGGTTATGAATGTATCATCTACATATCAGAAATATGCAAATAGGCAAGTGTTCAGGGCTCATTCCATCAAAAACATGTTTCAACAAAATTGTTAGCGAATGCTGATCTAGAGAGGATCCCAAGGCCACTGTCGTTATTGGCCATATATTATATCATTAAAACTGAACCTTACTGCTTGAGTTGTTAAGTTATAAGTTCAGCGCATACATATTCATAAAATAGTGATGCTTCTGTTCTGCTATGATAGAGGACCATTTCGCAAGTGTAAATGGCTTAAATATGCAAGTCACATTTTATGAAGGTGAAGTCCATGTATGTGGAAAACTCATGAAGAACTGGCTGTTGTAATTCATTTGGCAAGCCGATACTGCATGGAATTGGTCATTGATAAAATATGGTACAATGGGTCATTGGTTTTGGTATCTTTGGTAGCCCATTCAAGAACATAATGAGCCAAGAGAATGAGTTCTATCATATCATCACAAAGCAGCTAAGATGTGCTGGTTAGGTACATTGGCCATGCTAAATTCTCCCTCAGTGTACCCAAACAGGAGCTGGAATGTGGCAACTAGGGGATTTTCACAGTGACTTCATTGCAGTATTAACGAAAGCCTACTTGTGACACTAATAATTAAACTTTAAACATTACTCTTGCAATTAAATTACAAGTCTAGAAAATATTTCTGTAGCACATCTTTGAGCAAGGATTGGTGGCAATTCTAAAGATTCAAACCTGAAGCCATCATTAAGAATGGAATGCATTTTGTCAACATAATTACGCTTGTTTAGAATAACTACTCTAGTTCTTTTTATTAGACTTGCAAACATGTGTGCATAGTTTGGCTCTTATGTCTTGCAAATCCAAAACAAAGGCTGAAATTTTACTGCCCCACCTGCCACAGAATTGGAACAGGCAAGGGGTATACAATGAAAAGGCCCGTTGACCTCAGGCAGGATTTTATGGTTTCAGGAGAATAGAGGCTGTAAAATTCCACCCAAAACATCTACTGTTAGATGTGATTCCACTATTGGGCAGCACCTGATGAACAATTCTGAGTATGTTAATAGTACACTAAGAAGTAATTTAAGATAATCTATCAGTCTCCTAATGTGACTCAATTATGTTTGCTAGAAGTAACATTCAAACACAGGGACTTGTCTGCTTCAAGCAAAAGGAATATGTTCAAATCTTTCATCACTTTTAAATTTAAGCTTATTTATTATTGTCACAAGTAGGATTATATTAACACTGCAATTAAGTTATTGTGAAATCCCTTAGTCACCACACTCTGGTGCCTGTTTGGGTACGCTGAGGGAGAATTTAGCATGATGAGTGCACCTGACCAGCACATCTTTTAGATTGTGGGAGGAAATCAGAGCGCCCAGAGGATGGGGAGAACGTGCAAACTCTGCGCAGACAGTGACCCAAGCTGGGAATCAAACTTGGTCCCTGGCGCTGTGAGGCAGCAATGATAACCACTGTGCCACAGTGCTGTCTAGATTACCCTGAAACTTGGGAGCCTGTAGTTTGCCTCAGTCAATCAGAGTCAACCTTCCAACCAATCAACATATTTTTCTAAATTGGTATGATTATTTGAAATTTAGCATTATTGAATTTGTCCTGATGAATGGAAAATGAAGAGCTTTGACAACATATCTTCAGCAATGGATTAATTCTAGTAGGTCTGATTTGAGGAAGTGTAGTCGAGAGTATTTTGATGGAAAGGTACTGCTGGAACTTAAATGAAGTATCTCCCATAGTGTTGTGAGAGTGGCCTTATTACATAATGCAGGACCTTGCAAAATATTAAGAGAGGAAAGGACAAGACCAGAAACAAGTACATCAGGGTGTCAGCAAAAATTGTGGAAATATTGAAGAAATTTTCCAGGAAGAGTTTGAAATTGTATGTCCACTGTTACTGGGAAAGAAGCCAGTGATGTGATGCTGGAAATAGACTGCTGGGAAGAAGGGGAAGAGAAAAGTTTAAGACTAGATTGAAAAATGTAATCTTGAGAAACCTAAACAATTAAAATTAAAAGATAAATGGGGAGGCAATAGAGAAGAGCATTATTCAGTGTTGTGGTGATCCCAAGTAAAACAGGATAACAAGAAAGCCAGAACCTGAGTTAGTGACTGTAAGTATGAAATTGTGTGATATTTCTTCATCAGCATAACCTTTTCTCTTGTTCAGGTTGGATTACTTAGTTATCTGAAGGAAAAATAAAGATACCAGGGATAAGTTCTTGGAGATGGGTTTGGGGTCATGGAAGGTAAGAGACATGTACTTACACCATATAAAGTAAAACAAGATTTAGGTATGAAGGGGAGGTGAGATGTGAAAAGAAGGAATAAGTATGAAGATAACTGCTTTGAAGGTTACAATGTGGCTGTTAACCATGGTTTCAACAGTAGTTGTCTTACTGGTTATCATCATTTCAGTTGATATAGTCGATCTTGGATATAGTATTTGAAGATGATTTTGACCACGTGAGGTATGTGAATTTCTTGAAGTATAGCCTCCAGATCTTTTGGGCTTGACAGGTGACATTGCCAAGATATTGATATTAGTTTTTTAAAAAGTACCAAAGAAATTAATGGGACTTAAAGTGGATAAATTCCCTGCATCTGATGTTCTACATATCAGCACTCTGGTATGTATTTGTAAAATTTGCCCAATTGAGTATTGTAAATTTAGGGTTAGCATGGGGGAGGCAGAACTCAGAGAAAGATTATCCTCATGGACTAAAGGGAGGAAGGGAAGCAGCAGAGTTTGTTGAATGGTTTAGATCTTTTTAACAAAGATGTCCATTATTTCTTGGTACTTATTGTTAGAGGTAAGCGTGAAGAAAGCAGAAAAGAGTGATTAAAAAAATACCATTGTGGCATTGAAGAGACTTCTTGGATTAACTTCTGAAAACTGGATTGTTTGTTTGCTAAAGAGCAGAAGCTAATAATACATTATGTAATCCAACAGATTTGACAATAGATATTTGATTTCATTTGATTTGATTTGCTATTGTCACATGTGTTAACATACAGTGAAAAGTATTGTTTCTTGCGTGCTGTACAGAGAAAACAACATTCATACAGAAGGAAACAAGAGACTGCAGAAAATAATGCTACAGTCATAGTGAAGGTGTAGAGAAAGATCAATTTAATGTAAGGTAAGTCCATTCAGAAGTCTGACGGCAGCAGGGAAGAAGCTGTTCTTGAATCAGTTGGTACATGACCTGAGACTTTTGTATCTTTTTCCTGAAGGAAGAAAATGGAGGAGAGAATGTCTGGGGTGCGTGGGGTCCTGAATTATGTTGGTTGCTTTGCCGAGGCAGCAGGAAGTGCAGACAGAGTCAATGCATAGAAGATTAGTTTGCATGATGTATTGGACTACGTTTACAACCTTTTGTAGTTCCTTAGGGTCTTGAGCAGACAGGTGCCATACCAAGCTGTGATACAACTAGAAAGAATGCTTTCTAAAGTGCATCTGTAAAAGTTGGTGAAAGTGATAGCTGACATGCCAAATTTCCTTAGTTGCCTGAGAAAGTAGAGGCATTGGTGGACTTTCTTAACTATAGCGTCGGCACGGGGGCATCAAGATTAGTTCTTGGTGATCTGGACAGCTAAAAACTTGAAGCTCTCGAACTTTTCTACTTGGTTCCCATTGATGTAGACAGGGGCATGTTCTTCTTTACGCTTCCTGAAGTCGATGACAATCTCCTTTGTCTTGTTGGCATTGAGTGATAGTTAAATAGAGAGTTAAATTAGATAGTTAAGCCAGTTGACATTCAACGATTTTCAAATTTGCATCTCATTGATTTAAGGGCGTGAAGATAATGCTTTGGGGTTGAATTTAAATCCCAACATTGCCAATAGTGGAATTTGAATTCAAATTTGGAATTAAAAGTTTAACAATGACCATGAAACCATTGTCGATGATTGTAGAAACCTTTTAAGGAAGGCAATATGTTGCCCTTTCCTGGTCTGGCCTACATGTGATTAATTTAAATATTCCCTGAAATGGCCTAGCAAGTCACTCAGTTCAAGGAAATCTAGGAACTGGCAAAAATGTGGGCCTTTTCTGTGATGCCCATATCCCATGAAAGAATAAAGAAAACCTACCTTCCAAGAAAATGCTGTACTTTTATAAAATTTTATATACTGTTTATATACTGACTGGGCAAAGCCAGGGGCTATCTACTACATAAACAAATTTGTGGGTAGTGGGGGGCAGGGAGGACGGTGGTTTGGGAAGGTGAAATTGGTAGGACTAAGGGGGGATAATGAGATCATTACACATTAATGGCACTACCAAATAGAAAACAATTCTACTCTCATTTGATGCTGGCTTCAATGCCTTATTCACCCAAATGACATTTGGCCACCTCCTGACTGCAACATCAGTTTTTGGCACTGTAACAGCCTACTTCATTAAACTATTACCATTGCAGATAAATTCATAAGTTCCTTTGCGAGACATTTTGATGGAAAAATTCAACATGTTGCATAATATTTCATCTAAAATACAAAGATTAGAATCTACTTGCAATTTTATCATGAAATATTAGTGCACTCATTTTTAAAATTGCTGCATGTTATCTCAAAGCTATAAATGATAAGAAAGAGCTGCAAGAAGTATGCATTACGTGAAAAAATGTACCAATGCTCATGTATACAGCAATAGCAGTTTAAGACCATTATGTTTATTACTGACTTTATAATTTAACACATGCCCTTTCATTGTATACATCTATATTTTACTTACATTGTTATTTCAGGATAATTAAGTATAAAGATAAAGGGAAGGTAGTGCAGCTACTGGAGCTCTAAATACCTGTGTCTTCTTCAATCAAACTTGAAAATGCTTCGATGTATTTTGTGATCCTAACCAATTTGTAATTTTATTTGCCTCAGTGTAAATGCATTTGGTATACAGCCTGTGGGGAGTCTATATTCAGTTTTGCAATCATAATTTTTTGACTAATTTCCACTGGCTATAAGGCACAGGCAAAGTTTCCATCAAGAGCTTAGCTGAGGACCTGAATGCAACTTTGAAAGGTTACAGCTCACTCTAAAAGGTGGAGCTGTGATGTTAGCAGGAATATATCTCATTGCCTACTAAATATATGAGCAACACTACTTCTTATGCAGGTTATTTCCAAAGAATGTTGGTCTAATGCTGGTCTTGAAGACCGCTTTCCCATAAGAGCACAAGTGCCAGCTTGATGAAAGAAGGGGATTGATCAATCAGTACAATTTGCCTTATGCGTTTGTAGCTATAAACAAGGAAGAAGTTTGTTGTCAGCCGAAGCTGCAATAAAGTGAGGGCATTCATTGTTTTAGAACAGATTTCTCTAATTTTGAAACTAAAAGACTGTGTGGGACATGTCTTTTGAAATTTTCAGCACAAACACTGAAACACTGTACATAAGTTACAGACTTCTTACTGTGTTTACTCTAGTTCAACGCAGCATCTCCACATCATAAATTGCACAACAGACTATTCCTGAAGATGAAAATGGCAACTGAAAATAGTAAACAGAAATTAAAGTGTCCATGTGAAAGTACTTTTCTCCTGTTGGCCTGCGGACGGTCAGCATCCATGGATGCAAAGAGAGAGAGAGAGACACAGAGAGAGAGTGCTTCTTCCAAAGATGTGAGTATCATGAATTGCTATATAAAGAAAGAGCCATGGCTATTTTTGACATTATGATCATTTCTCTTGTTGGAAGGCTTCCAAATATTAATGTTGTGCATTTGGTCTTGGGGATTCATATGAGGAATCCTGCTGTTAACATGGTTGTTGTGACACCTTGTACTTGGGCAAATGATTTTCTCTACTGGCAGATCAGTACTTCAGTAAAAAGGACAAGTTTGAAGCATTTGCAATCAACTTCAACTAGAAATGTTGCATGAATGACCCACCTTAACCTACTTTTGGATCTGCACCATAATTTTTGCCAGTCTTTGGCCAAATCAATACATTTAAAAAACAGTTAAGCAAATGGATACAGCAAAGTAACGACAATATCCTGGTTATAATGTTGAGAATTAATGCTCCAGAACTAGCTGCGTGCTTAGCCATGGTGTTGCAACCTGTTATAGTTACAACCCTGATATTTACATGACAAAGTGAGAGCTTGTTCAGCCAGCAAAAAAACAGGATTGAACCCTTCAGACCAATTGCCATCCTACCATCTGCTCTTAATCATTAAAATGATGGAAGGGGTTATCGACTGTGCTCTCAAATGGCACTTACTCAGCAATAACCTGCTCACCAATCCTCTGTTTGAATTCCACCAAGAGCATCTGTCCCTCTACGTTCCACTGGTGCATTGTCACACAACAGTTCAGAACTTAAGGTGCAGGTTACACAAAGAAATATCTCTTTAAAATGTGTACATGTGTGGCTACATGGTAACTTTAAGGATTCAACAAATTGCCTGCGCACAGCAAAGAAAAATTAGAGAAAAAAAATATGATCAGGATCATGCAGCTTTGCATCTCATTACAACATTGATCCAAACAAACTGTTTGGAAAGAAAAAGGAAAGGAAAAAAGAAAATAATGTAATCTGCCAAGTGGCTGCCTTTGATATCAAGGCAATATGGCATCATTTTGAGTGTGGTATGATGGAAACCCATTAAAACTGAAAATGAGAATCCAGGGATGTGGATGAAAAATCTCTCCACTTGCTGGCAACGTAACTAGCACAAATGATAATAGTTATGGTTATTGGAAGCCAATCATTTCAGCCCAGCCCATAGCTGCAAGATTTCTTTATGCTTATGACATCGACCCAAATATCTTCTGCTGCTCCATCAATAACCTTCCATCCATTGTAAAACCAAAAGTTCACTGAGGATTGTGCAGTGTTCAGTTCCATTTATAAGTCTGCATAGGTTGTTAAGTAAAAAGTAATATTTGTGACACACAAGTGACAAGCAATAACTAGTTTGAACAGAGGGATTCTGACCATTTCCCTTGACATTTAATGTTATTTCTATCATCAAATCCTCCACCACCGACATCTTGGGTGACCAGAAATTCAAATGGAGCAATGATATAAATAGTATGGCTGCAAGAATGGGTCAGGAATGAGAATTCTGCAAAAAATGACTCAACAGAAACTTTCCACTATTTGCATGGCACAAATTAGGAATGCGATGGAATATTCTCCAATTTCCTGGGTAAGGGCAAATTCAATAATAGAACATAGAACAACACAGTGCAAACAGACCCTTCAGCCCATTGAGTTGCACCGATCACATCTACCAATCCACAGACCTATCAATAATCCCCTATCCTATTCGTTTCCATATACTCATCCAGAAGTCTTTTAAAAGAGTTTGCCTCAACAACCTCCGATGGCAGCCGATTCCATTCACTCACCACCCTCTGAGTGAAAAACTTACCCCTGATATCTCCTCTGTATTTGCTTCCCTGCACCTTAAATCTGTGTCCTCTCGTAGTGACCATTTCAGCTCGGGGAAATAGTCTCTGAGAGTCCACCCTATCTATTCCTCTCAACATTTTATAAACCTCTATCAGGTCGCCTCTCAACCAACATCTCTCCAGTGAGAAGAGTCCCAGCTCCCTCAACCTATCTTCATAAGGCCTGCCTCCCAATCCAGGCAGTATCCTTGTAAAATCTCCTCTGCACTCTCTCAATAGCCTCTACATCCTTCCTATAGTGAGACGACCAGAACTGCGCACAATGCTCCAAGTGGGGTCTGACAAGAGTCTTATAGAGCTGCATCATTACCTCCTGCTCAAGAAAGTCAAAACCATTCCATAACAAAACAGCCTGCTTGATTTGCACCCAATGCACTACTTTAAACAATCACTCCTTCCAATACCAGTACACCATTACTCTTGCTTGTGTACAGTTTACAAGCTGCATTGTAGCAACTCATCAAGGTTTCTTTAATAGCATCTTCCAAACCCAAGACCTAAAAGCACAAAGGTAGAAAGTGCATGGGAATATCAATACTTCCAGGTTACTCTCCAAAAAACACTACCAGACTGATTTGGAAATATATTACCATTTTTTGATTGTCAATGGGTCAAAATCCTGAAATTCCCTTCTCAATATCACACAGACTGCAGTGGTTTATGATGACAATTTACCAGCACCAGTTCAAGTGCAATTATGGAAAAAGATAACTTTGAATTAAGCTGAGGAATGGTTAATATTTTGCCTCTACCAGAATAATTACAAAATATAGTGGGCCCTAGACAGGCTGGGCAATTACAAAATGTGCAAAGACACTTCACCTTGTTGGAATGGGGAGGGAGGGTAAATAGAACAAAGGAGAAAGAACAATTTAGTATTTTATTGTAAACATAGTAAAGCACAACAGATGGGTCTGCTAGCCAGACATGGTGTGAACAAAGAAAAGCCCGCATTACAGGTGTCATCATACCTTTGGCTCATACTTGAGTCTTTATAAAAGCATTGTCATTGAGAGGACAAAGTTTAATTGACACAGTTAAAGGGATTGATTCATCCATCAATGAATTTACCACCTAGACAAAAATGTTAAACATGACTTAATCAGAGATAGAATAGTCTTTGGCATTTTAAATGAGAATCTCTCCGATTTCTTATTATCTCAGAAATATTTCAATTTAAGCAAAGCTGTATAACTGACCAGACAAGATGAGGAGTAAAGACAGATTAGGGCTTTTGTCGGAAATGTGAGGGAAGTTTCCCAAGAACAGCCTGAGGTAGTTGTTCAACTTATGCTCTGTAAAACCAAAAGTATAACAAGACAACAACCAGGGAAGTGCCTTGAAAAGGTGACAATCAGCATTTTCCAATGTTCTTGCTGTAGTGGGAAGGAAGTACTTGATTGGAAAGAATGCTCTGCCTAAATTGCATAACGTAAAGATGCCGGCGTTGGATTGGGGTGGTAAGAACTCAGTAAGAATTTAGCAACACCAATTATTAATCCAACCGATTTATTTGATAGTAAAAAAGCGAGCTTTCAACACTCCCGTGTCTTCCTCAGGCAAGTGCAGTGTTCTGGTCTGCAATAGCACACATCAGCACAGACAGTCAGAGATTGCTGATTAGAATGCGAATCCTTACATCTAACCTGCTATTCAAGTGTTAAAGTGGCTAACAATGTGTGTGAAGGGAATCCTGAGCATTGTTAGAGAATTGTGTATTTTCTCCAGACAGCACAGTAAGTGAGGTTTTTTGCTAACCCAGGCAAGTTACGGGGGTTACAGATAGTGTGTCATGAAGCCAAGATCCCTGTTAAGACCGTCCTCATGTGTGCGGAGCTTGGCTATCAGTCTCTGCTCAGCGACTCTGCGCTGTCGTGTATCACGAAAGCCCCCTTGAAGAACATTTACCCGCAGGTCGGAGGCCGAATGCCCATGACTGCTGAAGTGTTCGCCCACAGGAAGGGAACTGTTTTGCCTGGTGATTGTTGAGCGATGCTCATTCATCCGCTGTCGTAGTGTCTGCATGGTCTCCCCAATATACCATGCTTCGGGACATCCTTTCTTGCAACGTATTAGGTAGACAACGTTGGCCGAGTTGCAAGAGTATGCACCGTGCACCTGGTGAATGGTATCCTCACGTTTGATGATGTCGTCCATGTCTATGATCCGGCATGTCTTGCAGAGGTTGCTGTGGCAGGGTTGTGTGGTATTGTGGTCACTGTTCTCCTGAAGGTTCCAACGTGCCACAACGATAAACCGCACTGATCTCCTCAGAAGACGAACACGGGACACGGTGGACAGAGTACCCTTTGTTGTCCAGTACTTCCCCGGAGCGGAGAAGCTACGACATCTTCTCCGGAGTCTTCAACATATCATTGATGACGATGAACATCTCGCTAGGGCCATCCCCACCCCCCCACTTCTTGCTTTCAGACAACCGCACAACCTCAAACAGATCATTGTTCGCAGCAAACTACCCAACCTTCAGGAGAACAGTGACCACAATACCACACAACCCTGCCACAGCAACCTCTGCAAGACATGCCGGATCATAGACATGGACGACATCATCAAACGTGAGGATACCATTCACCAGGTGCACGGTACATACTCTTGCAACTCGGCCAACGTTGTCTACCTAATACGTTGCAAGAAAGGATGTCCCGAAGCATGGTATATTGGGGAGACCATGCAGACACTACGACAGCGGATGAATGAGCATCGCTCAACAATCACCAGGCAAAACAGTTCCCTTCCTGTGGGCGAACACTTCAGCAGTCATGGGCATTCGGCCTCCGACCTGCGGGTAAATGTTCTTCAAGGGGGCTTTCGTGATACACGACAGCGCAGAGTCGCTGAACAGAGACTGATAGCCAAGCTCGGCACACATGAGGACGGTCTTAACAGGGATCTTGGCTTCATGACACACTATCTGTAACCCCCGTAACTTGCCTGGGTTAGCAAAAAACCTCACTTACTGTGCTGTCTGGAGAAAATACACAATTCTCTAACCAATGCTCAGGATTCCCTTCACACACATTGTTAGCCACTTTAACACTTGAATAGCAGGTTAGATGTAAGGATTCGCATTCTAATCAGCAATCTCTGACTGTCTGTGCTGATGTGTGCTATTGCAGACCAGAACACTGCACTTGCCTGAGGAAGACACGGGAGTGTTGAAAGCTCGCTTTTTTACTATCAAATAAATCGGTTGGATTAATAATTGGTGTTGCTAAATTCTTACTGAATTGCATAACACCATGGCTGTGGCAAGTTAGGCCATTTTAAAGTGCTCTCCTTTCAAGCAAATTCTGTGTTTATGTGAGAACAGAATAAATCTGCTAAAGGACCGTATATGCAAGAAATTCAAGAAAGGTGATATCAAAGAAACCTTGATGAGTTATATAGTGCAGCTTATAGATTGTACGCAAGCAAGAGACATGATGTGCTAGTATTGAAGGAAGTGATTGTTTAAAGTAGTGCATTGGGTGCAAATCAAGCAAGGCATTTTGTCCTGGAATGTTGAGTTTTTTGAGTACTGTTGAATCTGCCTCATCTAGGATATATATTTTCTAATTCATTCATGGGACATGGGCATCACTGGATGGCCAGCATTTTTTGTTCGTCACTCGTTGCCCTTGGAGGGCAGTTGAGAGGCAACAACATTGTTGTGGCTCTGGAGTCACTCACATGTAGGCCAGACCAGGTAAGGACAGCAGATTTCTTTCCCTAAAGGACATTAGTGAACCAGATGCGTTTTTCCAACAATCAACAATGGTTTCATGGTCATCAGTAGATTCTTAATTCCAGATATTTTTTATTGAATTCAAATTCCACTGTCTGCCACAGCAGAATTCGAACCCAGATCCCCAGAACATTAGGTGAGTTTCTAGATTAATAGTCTTGCAATAATACTACTAGGCCGTTACCTCCCCCATAACTGAATATTCCATAGTGAAAGTTTCTGGGGAATCAGGAGATGAGACATTTTCTGCAAAATTCTCAGGTCTTGATGTATTCTTGCAGCCACATTGTTTTTATGATTACTCTATATTTCTGGTCAATGTTGATTAGGGAAAATGAAATGTTTAACTCCAAATTGGATCAGACCAATAAGGAAAGTTCAGAGTTATTAATACATATAAACCAAGCTCATAGTTGGATCTGATTAACAAGCCATGGATTTACTCAAACTTTCATTCTAGAAGCAAAGTGCCGAACAACAGAGCTTCTGCAGCTGATGGGTAGAAAAGCTTAGTCAAGCATCAAATGGAGCTTGAAAATATTAAAATTAAACATATGTTGGGGAAGCCTAACCACCCATAAGAGAATGCTGAGTTACAAATCCCAATTACTAGCAGTCACACAGTAGAACCAAACCACAGAGAAGGATTTACACTTGAGAAATGGTGCACAAAAGAAAGTGAACATATTTTAGTGCAGGAGTGAATGAATGCCATTCCAGACCAGAGTACTAGGCAGAAATTACTTCTGATCCTGTTCTTGAAGTTCATTCTACTGTGGTTAATAGTGCAATTCTACTTTCTGCTGCTGACCCTGAGTTTTAATTATCTGCAGCGGAGCAACCTCGTACTGAAGCAAGGGTGAAGTGCTATTACTGCTTATAAAAACAGAATTTCTTACCCAAGTGTAGTTGGGAACTTCTTTTGGGCTCCAGCAGTTTCTCATTCTTATTTTCATCTACTGGATACATTTCTTACTCAGATGTTGAATGCTCCTCTTTTGTCAAAGCAGTGCTGAATATTACAGCTGCAAAATTCATCATTTTATTAAATTGGTGTTCACATCTTTTCCCAGTCTGCAATTCAGAAGAAAGTGAGAAGGAGAATTTCAGTGTGTTGTCTGACTTTGCAAGGGGGAGTGATTGCTGAAGTTCTGGAGGATTTTATCTTGAATCAGATATGCCTTGATTAGTCTTCACTGCCTTTACATTCAGATCATCATAAGTTTTACAACCCAGGAACCAGGTGTCTTGAGAAGCAACATTTCCACTCTGGCAATATGTTTGCCTTTCAAGGAGACAACAAAGGAATGCATATGTCTTCCTCATCTTCCAAGAGAGCTGAGAACACTGATGGGGATTGACATTTTCGGCCCAACATTTCACACTTTTGGAGGTGGGGAGTAGGAGTGGTGAAGTAGACATGCCTGGAAACTAAAATTAATATGAAGTTAACAGTTTGTGGGAAGAGTTTATTTGGGAGAACATGTATGACAAAGGGTAAACTCCAAAAATGGCCACTGACCATGTTCACATGGAGATACATCATAGTAATGTCATGCACTGATAGCAGATGACTGAGAAGCGTCTTAAGAGAATAGCTGTAGCTATGTCTTGGTCTTGCTTAACCTTTGTAGATAGTATGTAAATTGGCATGTTTTCAACAAATGACCATTTCTCTAGCAATATCTCTTCTTGAATAAGCTAATGAATGCTAATATAAAACTCCAATAACAGAATGTCAGCTTCCCCAGTGTGAATTAATAAGAGTACTCAACAAACAGCAAACAGCAAATGCTCCTTTTCACAAAAAAGTATTGAAGTTGTTTCTCTTGCAAACATAACGACCGGAATTTTACTGTCCCGCCTGTCACAGGAATCAGAGCAAGTGAGAGTGGACAATGGGAAGGTCCATTGGCATTGGGTGGTATTTTACAATATTGAGACGAGTGAGGCCATAAAATCCTGTCCAACATTTCTCACTTGTTTGATGACTGTCCAATATGGCAGAAGTCTCCTCATGGAGATTGGCTTGGATGAATCCAGTGGCATGAAAGCTCAATGTAAGCATTAATTTTGTTGGCAAGAGCCTTTTCTAAACCAGATATCTGTGGGTCATTGTGAATAAATCAATAGTGACTTATCATGCGAACCAGAGTCAGCAAAAAAAGTATGCTTTTACATAACCAAATGCAAATCGCAGGGTGGTGACTTGAGGTCAAAAATAACTTGATAGATCATTTCCACTTGTAATTGCTGGCCTTATTGAAAAAGTTTGCAGTGACATAGCAAGTTTAGAATCCCCAAAGTCATTCTCATTTCATCATTCTAAGAAATATCATTAAAACCAATAGTCAAAAATAATGAAGAAAAATATTGGTTGGGAAGTAAAAATGCAAAATACTATCCACTGCACCACAAGATTACCCTCCTGTTGCCAGATGCTCTCAGCTGATTTTCCATTTTATGAAATATATCTTTTGCCTTTGTCACAAAACCTGGTTTCTGTGTGTTTGTGAACCCCCCTTATTTAATGCTGCATTATAAATCTCGCTAGTCGTATTTTTGTCATCTCCATCAGTCTTCTTGCTTCTGCCTTGAAATTTATTCTGCTCCTGCGAACCTATTGCTATTCTGACTGATCTTCATTCTGTCTCCCATTGGCTTCAATTCTGCCATCAGCAACCTTGTTGCTAACCCTACTAGTCTTGGCGCTAGCTTAGTTCACAGGAAGTGCAAATGAAATAAATTATTTCTGAAATAGGCTTGCAATTGGAATAGGGCTTAGCGTTCAGGAAGGTTTTATGTTTGCTATTGAGATGGGCTACAGCATTGGCTTATACTTGGCTTTCATCTGTAAGTGTGAATTCATTGCATCTTCTTTCCAGTAAAACAATTTAGGCCTTCTTTTAATTTTTAACAAGCTCATTAAGATCTCACAAAATTTTCTCTAAATTTCAATATGCAGTGCCAGAATATTATCTTGAAATTATAATTATAACATCTCCTCTTAAAATAAATGAAAAGTCAGCTCCAGAAGTGTTAAGCTTTCGTAAATGCTATCCAAAATATAACAAATAACATCATTTATACTTTAAACACTATCTTATTACATACAGTACAACTAATATGCTTCCCCCCACATCCCCCCTTATTCTATCATATTTCCCACTATACAACCCATCTTACCAGCATCACCTGTATCAACTCAATGTATGCAATAAGTTTTAAAGTTCCCATTATGGCAGTTCCCAATGTTTTCTCTTTCATTTGCAGCTTCACTTTCCAAGATGTGTCATAACAACTTTCCTTCCTTATGATGATTAAAGTTGTCATTGTTTTTATATTATTGGCAGATAGTTCAATCCTTAGTCTGATTTTGTTCAGCCAGTCAAGAACATCATGCTGACTTCTGGTAGTCCCTCTGACGTTTAAATACCAGCACATGTAAGCTGTAAAAGGAGAAGAAATTCACTATTATAAAGCTAGTTATTTTCAGACTCAGTTGCTGGGACTCTCCCAAAAAAAAACTCAGTGCCCAATAGGTGGGGCAACGAGAAATTTTCCCAACCATTTTCTGGTGTACTTAGTGGAACAAATCTCCAGCACTCTGAGATTCATGCTGGAAAGTAGGGGATGGAGCCTTATCTCATCTAAGAGGCTGGTATCTGCGTGCTGAGCAGGCCAACTGCATGTGTCAATCTGTCAGTGGGGAGATAGATGCATGCGCACTGCCAGCCCACCCCTCCATTGCTGGCCTCCCAGTCATTAGCCTACCCATTGTTTCCCAACACCATCACCCACAGACCCCCACTGATATCTCTGGACCTGTTGCACTACTCAAGCAGTGCAGTGGAGTGGGAGAATCCCAGCCAATATTTTCTTTGATTCCTCTTTAAGACCAGAAATTATATTGTGATCAGGGTGTTGACTTTTTAACTTGGTTTTTGGATCCCCCTATTTAGATTTTACTCCTGACTTCCATTCTCTTTCAGAGATATTTTAATTTTTTTGAAAGGTCTCAGCTAACCAACCATCCCAGCCCCTTTCTCCTGTTTCTCCTTCACTACTTTGAGAATTTCATTGAGGTTATATCAATGTTTGGATAATAATTCCTGATGCTTTTATTTTCCATCTGCTTCTGTATTATTTTACATGCTTTTACTTTTTCATTTTCCCACTCAGCACAAGTTTTGTCTTATTCCCTCTGGCAGTATCCACAGTTAATCTCTCTCGGGTTCAACTGTTCCTCATAGCCCCAGAGCAACAGTATCAGTTAGAGCAGTCATTTTGAGCCACTGCACATGCACCAATCTGTCAGAGGGGAGATTATCTGTTTCTTGCTGGTTGTTCATTAGCCTAGAATTCCGATGCTGTTTTCTGTTTTGAACCTTGTGGCTTAAGAGTCTGCAGGCAGGTTCCACTTATTTGGTTGGTTTTAACTCTTTGAAGTCAAACTAAGATTTCAGTATCTTTTCAGATTTGGAATCTTGATTTGCTAGGCACCTCTTCAGTCAAATTAAATTCAGAGATAAGCATATGTTTTTCAAAGTTCTCTGATCTAGCTGATGCATCCTTATCTTTACCCACTGCATTGGATTTTGTGGAAATGGCTGGAGGTAGGACACAGTCTCCAGGTAAGATTGTTCCCCAAGATAAGATCAACATTATTAATAGATAATTTGGATAACCCACTCAGAATAACAGATACATTGACTAAAACAGAGTTTAAACTAACCTTACATAATGGAACAGGTAACAGAACAAGTTATAATTAGCAAATCTGTGGAAGAAATTCATGTCTTTTGCTAATATTAACCTTTTAAGGCAACTCCTTATCCTTATGAATAACTATCCTTTTGGTTCTTTTAGCAAAGAAAAATTAAATCATTTCATCCTTAAATATAAAATCCCATGATCTTTTATGTTCTGATTTACACCCACTGTAAATTAATTAGATGATATTGGCTTGCCACAAGCTTTGATCATTGCTATCATGCTTTCTGGGAAGAACTAGACATACCCAGTAAGTCTACCAGCATAACTTTCATTTTCCAACTGTTAGCTTTCACATCTTCAACTTATTAAAGCCTATTTGTGAGTCTATTTCCAACTTCCTTGATATTACTTTTAAATTAACTTTTGTTAATTGTTGAATAGGTTCACAGACAAATCCTCTCTTTTGATTTGATTTGATTTATTATTGTCACTTGTACTGGAATACAATGAAAATGTATTGTTTCTTGCACACTATACAGTGAAACATATCATTCATGAACTACATAGGGGAAAAGGAAAATGATAGGGTACAGAATGTAATGTTACAATTACAGGTAGGGTGAAGAGAAAGATCAGCTTAATACATGATAGGAAAGCTCAAAAGTCTGATGGCAGCAAGGAAGAAGCTGTTCTGAGATCTTTTGGTATGTGTTTTCAAACTTTTATATCTTTTTCCTGATGGAAGAAAGTGGAAGAAAGTTCATCCGAACTGGGTGGGATCCTTGATTATGCTGGCTGCTTTCCCAAAGCAGTGGGAAGTGTAGATGGAGTCAATAGATGGTTGACTGGTTTGCATGATGGAGTGGACGACATTCACAACCTTTTGTAGTTACTTACAGTCTTGGTTACAGCAGGAGCCATACAAAGCTGTGATATATCCTGATAGGATGCTTTCTATCTGTGCATCTGTAAAAATGCCTTCATCACTATTATTCCCACGAAACTCATCTCCAAACTCCATGGCTTGGGCCTCAGCCCCTCCCTCTACAACTGGATCCTGAATTTCCTAACTCAGAATCGTAGACCACATCAGTAGAGATAGGCAACAACACCTCCTCAATACCAGTGCCCCAAAAGGCTGTTTTCTCAGTCCTGCTACTATACTCCTTATACACCTATGACTGTGTGGCCAATTTCCCTCCAATTCAATTTTAAAGTTTGCTGGCAACAGCTCTGTAGTGGGTCAGATCTCAAACAATGACGAGACACTGTACAGGAATGAGATAGAGAATCTGGTGAACTGGTGTTGCAACAATAATCTTTCCCTCAATGTCAGCAAAACGAAGGAGATTGTCATCGATTTCAGAAAGAGTAAAGAAGAATATGCCTCTGTTTACATCAATGGGGACAAAGTAGAACGGGTCAAGAGCTTCAAGTTTTTACGTGTCCAGATCACCAACAACCTGAAGGAAACCCATGCACACACGAGAAGAACATGCAAACTCCACACAGGCAGTGACCCGAACCAGGAATCAAACCCAGGACCCTGGAGCTGTGAAGCAACAGTGCTAACCACTGTGCTACCATGCCGCCCTTTTTAAAATATACCTTCTGTCCTTATTCAGTCTATATCTCCCTAAACATCCCACATTTGAAGATGTTTACTGTTCAAGGTGATGAAAAGTACTATTGACTAAACTTTGGCCTAAATTTTCTGGATGTTCACACCCCACTGTTGCTGCAAGTGAGAATTTGGCATTCGGCCAAATCTCCATTCACTGCAATGGGATCAAAGATTCCAGCTGGCATGAATTATTGAAAAATTCCAACCACTATTTATGGAAATAACTTATGTTTTAAACTGCAGAGCAAAACCTTTAACATAAGCAAACAAAAAATCAAGTATACATTATACTGCCCTTTAGGCATTCAATTCTCCCAGAATCAGTCCAAGGTAATTAGTTCCTGAGGGCTCCTTTTCCTTTCTCAACCTTGTAATTTCTAATCCCAGGACTGTATTTGCCAGTGAGAATATTGTTTGAAATCTTCAGTCTCTCATATAAGCTAAGTGAATATTCATTTGTTTTTTCTTACAAATTTGATCTTTTCAATCCAAATGTCAGCTTTTGATTTATTTTGGTGCAATGAACCACAGAATTTTTTGGTCTTCTTTTGATCTCTCTTTCCTGAACCGAGGCAGACTAATCCACTTGTCTGGGATATTTATGATCTTTTAGGGCAGTAACCTGATCTTTGGCATTAATTGCACCCCTCCCCATGGAAATGTGAATCACATGGACCTTGTATCCAGGTTGAAAAGATGATTGGTTAATCCTTAAACCTCAAACCCAGCCTATCCTGAAATTAAATGATCAGATCAAAATCTACTCTTTATAATCTAACTTGCCCAGATTTTGGAGGCTAACACTTGCATCTGTCTTGCATTACAATGTATTCCCCATTGTAACTGTGAATGAATTGCACCTACTTACTTGTAAAACATTTCAGTCTTCCTTTAAATTTTCACAGTCCCAACACCCAAAATTGTTTTAAGCAAAGATCACATTACTTGTTTCATTTTGCCCGATGTAAACAAACAGTGCCAAAATATAATTTTCTTATAAATTTCATACTCTTAACAAATTTGAGCACTGCTATATATTATATATTATGTACACAAATTTCTCATACATATGTCATAAAATGACCCAGGCTGGGGAATGGATGAGTATCTTTCTCAAAAACAAATCCTTTAGCCACTAGAATTAGAAGTAAGTTTTGCCAAACCTGCATGTAGAATTCAAAATTAGTAGTAAGAAAGATATTCCCTCTAGAATCATATAATCATAGGATCTCTACAATGCAGATAGAGGCCATCTGGCCTATTGAACCTGCACTGACAATAATCCTACCCATGCCTTATTCCCGTAACCCCATGTATTTACCCTGTTAACCTCCCTGAGACTTGGGGCCATTCACT
Organism: Sphyrna mokarran; assembly: GCA_024679065.1. Lineage (NCBI taxonomy): Eukaryota > Metazoa > Chordata > Chondrichthyes > Carcharhiniformes > Carcharhinidae > Sphyrna > Sphyrna mokarran. The sequence continues at coordinate 85,480,435 of JAGIQG010000005.1, read as the reverse complement.
TGGTGCAGCATGGTTTTTAGCACTGCTGCCTCATAGACCAGCGACCCAGGTTTCATTCCCAGCTTGGGGTCACCAGCTATGTGGAGTTTGTACATTCTCCCTGGATTTCTTCCAGTGCTTCGGTTTCCTCCCATAGTCCAAAGATGTGTGAGTTAGGTGGATTGGAGACTCTAAATGGCTCTTAGTGTCAATGGGATTAGCTAGGGTAAATGCATGGGATTTTGGGGATAAGGCCTGGACTGAACTGTGGTCAGTCCAGACATAATGGGCTGAATGGCCTTCTTCTGCACTGTAGGATTCTATGATGATTCTATGAACATGCAACACCACACAGATCCAAATTTCACCCAAGGGAAAAATTGAACCGAGGTATGTGGCGCTGTGAGGCAGCAGTGCTAACCACTGTGCCACCATTGGGCTCCGTCATGTTTGAATGAACTACTGTAACATTCATGTTTATTTGTTTCCGCTGTCACAATGCACTAACTGAAAATATGCAAAACACAAGTAATGTAGGAGGAAGTATATCCAATTTTCTGTTCAGTTAAGTTTAATAGACTGAAAATAAGGCAGTTGACTTTATAGATCACCAATTCTGTTGCCTGAATTTTATATGCATTTCACCCAGATGATCCAGTATGCTCAGGCACAGGAAAATGCAAAACTGTGTTTTTCTGGTGTCTACAAATTAATTACAGTAATTAGAGAGTCGTATTTACATTGACGTATCAGGTTAATTCCACTTGATGCCAGGATATCCAGGATATACCTACTGTGATTGAACATAGAGACAGATTTATAATTGAACCTGCTCTATAAGTGACTTTGTTTTATATTTTATCAGTCAGAGATAACAAGAAAAAGTACATTGGACTTTTAGACATTTGACCAAGCATGATTGATAATATTTTGCTTATGACTTGCAGTGCCAAATTTCGGATCGCTCTTCATTTAGATATTGTGCAATTGATTGTGAACTTTTTCATCCGTGAACTTTTATTATTAATAAGGTATTAATCCTCTTAATATCTATTAAACATGCCTTCCTTATAAAATTAATATGTATAAATAGAATACCAGTTATTAAGGACTTAATCCCACTAGCACTGATTTTTTTAAAATGTTACTGATGGGAATTGATATTGACATCTGTCTTCCTGGTCTAGACTTCCTTTTCCTGTTTCCAGGTGAAAATAATATTAGCAAGTGTCATTCTGAGTTATGAATTAATGACTAAACAAACAATAAAACAAAAAAGATGCTAAGCAGAGAATCAACAAAAATAGCAAGTAAAAGATAATTTGACAACCATATTTTTCACTGATCTAAGTAATTGACACAAATTTTAAATGTAATTTTAAAATATATTATTTCAAAAATGAAATTGAGCTTGGTTTTTTTTGCTGAAAAAGATACTAATCATTTAGGGGACGGCACAGTGGCATAGTAGTTAGCACAGCTGTCTCACAGTGCCAGGGTCTCGGGTTTGATTCTGGGCTTGGGTCACTGTCAGTATGGAGTTTGCACATTCTCTCCATTTCTGCATGGGTTTCCTCAGGTGCTCTGATTTCCTCCCAGACTCCAAAGATGTGTGCGTTAGGTGGATTGACCTTTAATGTCAGGGATTAGCTAGGGTAAATGAATGGGGTTATGGGGATAGGGCCAGGGTGGAATTGTACTTGGTGCAGTTTCGATGAGCTGAAAGACTGAACTTCGCACTGTAGGATTCTATTATTTAGTAATTTCTTACTACTCTATGAGCAAAATTTATTTCAGTTAACAGATCTCTTTATTTAAACATTCTGGGACATAATGTGCTGAAATAATCACTCAAGTGTAAGGGAGTTTCCCAATTTTCCATTCACTAATTCAAGTTGATAGAAGTTTGGTGGTCCTCCCTCTGTGCACTGCACTAATTGAATTAATCAACCAGACATTTAACAGCATTTCTACTCCAGGGTCAGTAACTTTACTTCATGGTCACCTTCAAGTCCTGGCCTCACAGCTTGTTAGCATCTTGCATGTTGTGCAATTTCCATTTGGGAAATAGCTCACTGGCCAGGAGTTGCATTCATAACCCAATTAGCAGATTCAGGAAGGAAGTGGGACATAAGAACTGGCAGGATGGATGACAGCTATTGCAAAGGATACTTTTCTTCCAAAGAATTGGAAGAACAAAGTAACAAGAAGGCAGAACTCCATCCATCATGTGCTTGGGCAGGTATTGTTATTATGGCTTTTCAGATGCATCACTGGAGGATCTGCTGGAAGTGGTGACTAAGCACAGAAACATCCAGTCTCCTGTTTGTGGCTAAGGTTGACAAGTGTGCCTGGCCGGAGGTGGCTCTTATGCAATCAGCAAAGAAGTGGCAAGGAGGTCACAAAAATCTTCATTGACTTTCAAAGTTTGGAAAGCTGAATCATGATGCCTGCTCATCAGTCACCGAAGTGGATGACAGAGGGGAATCCTGGAATCGGATAAAGTTCCCATGACCATGGGAAAGACAGCTACGCAGCAGAGCCTGTGGTACAAAAACATAGATATTGGATTACAGACTGCAAAATCTTTTGTGAAAGAAAAGCTGTTAATCCTAATAGTGGCATTGCCCTGCTCAGCGGGACAAAGATGCAGTGCCCAGGAGTCTCCAGTCTGCTGTACTGGAGAACTAGAGTCATATGTGTGCCCAAATGTTGGAATTACTTGAGATATGTGAAGTCACAGCATAAGAACAAAGGTGTCCATCTCACGTGCTCCATGCTCAGTGTTTTGAATGTATGCGTACTTCAATCGAAAGAGTGGCCAGCCCCATAGAAAGTCACATATGGAAATGGTCAGAGTGATTGCAGGAACAGAATAGTGAATGCTTGGAATGTCTGCAGCAGTCTGTAGCACAGTAAGTGGAACAATGAAACATTGAGTGGATGTCATCTGTGGTCCAGACAGTGTGTCTTCCAGTGATCAAGAATGCCATGAAAGGGCAGAGATGACAACAGATGCAACGAGAGGGCCATCCATCATTGGACATTTTCATCACTCAATATTCTCCATACTTCTTCATTCTGAGGACACTATATATTGTGTTGCATAACACTGCTACCATCCTAAAAAGGATAGATTCACAAATGATGTAGCAGCTTAGAACTGTCATTTGGCACTGTGCACCATTAGAAGCAGCCATGCATTTAACCACAATCTATAACCTCAAACTTGGCACAGCCCTCAGTATCATGACCATCAAGTCAAGAAATTAATTCTGGTTCAATTGATTTTTACTGCTTAGATGGCGAACCAAGGTTCAATCACCTTTCTGACAGAATTAATTCACAGCTTTTCAAGCTATAAAACTTACTTTAACAGGAGGATCATGCAGCCTCCCATTCTATTCCACTGGATGGAAGAAGGATATTTGTCTGACCTTTTTTTTGTGACACGTAACAGCAGTGGCCAACAACAGATATGCTCCTGAGAAGTGCTGCCCATCTTCTCCATTCCCAACTGCATCTCTAGCCATATCACTTTAAGGATTATGCAAATGAGCAAGGAAACAAGATTTGGAGTAGCAGGTAACGAGCAGCTGCTGGTGTGTGAATCGCAGCTGCGCTGTCCTCCTGGGAAATGCTTCCTGAATCTTAAGTGTATCTTCGAATAAATTGAATCTATATCTAGTTTACCAGTCCTGTGAGATTGGTAAACTTATGTGAAGTAAACATAGAAATGCAAAATAACAGCAGTGATGTGAATTTGAAGGCCACAGGATAATCCACAGACAAGATTTAAAATAGTTTTGCCTCATGTTTGAAAAAGCTAAATTTGGATCTGTGGTTTTCCAATTCATGCTGGGAAATTTAAATATCAAAATCTTGAAAGGTAGAGTCCCTCTATATAGGGTACTTTGCATTACTGTGAGCACTTAATTTGTGAACCTGCCAGATAGAAACAGAGAAACATAGAAGATAGGAGCAGAAGGAGGCCATTTGGCCCTTTGAGCCTGCTGTGCCATTCATTGCAATCATGGCTGATCTTCCAACTCAATAGTCTGCTTTTTCCTATAATCTTTGATCCCTTTTGGCCCAAATGCTATATCCAGCTGCCTCTTGAATACATTCAATATTTTGGTATCACCACTCTTTGGATGAAGAAATGTCTCCTCACTGCCGTCCTAAATGGTCTACCCTGAATCCTCTGACTGTGACTTCTGGTTTCGACTCTCTCACTATTGGGAACATCTCCCTGCATCTACTCTGTTTAGTCCTATTAGAATTTTATAAGTCTCTATGAGATCCCTCCCTCATTTATCTGAACTCCATCAAAACAATCCTAACCTAGTGATTCTCTCCTCATACATCAGTCCTGTCATCCTTGGAATCAGCCTGCTAAATCTTTGCTGCACTCCCTTGAAAGCAAGAACATCCTTCCTCAGAAAAGATGGTTAATGGGAGCAGCAAGTTGGTTCAGAGGTGTGCTGTGCAGTTGATTTTGACCTGGAAATCTGCGGGAACATTACAATGTCCTCAAGTTAACATTCCCATGCAAAAGCATCTGAAATGGAAGAAGAAGACCTCAGAAAGGAAAAAAAACAGCAGCTGCGTTGGTAAATCTCTCCATGGAATTGAGAGATTACAAATCCCCTGCACATCAGAAAGCTGATCATCAAATTTTCCAGCATGAATGGGAAGATTACCAGTTCGAATTTAGCATTTTCAAAGATGAAACTATACAGTTTATTCATCACAGAATTGTATACGCAAGCGGCAAAAATATAGTTAGCAACTGGATATAAGAGATTGCGTAGAGTCAACACTTTACACCTGTCAGAGGGGGATCAGAAGGAACCTGTTAAATCAGGCAACATGTTGGACTATCAGCATTATGTATAAATGAACTTTAAACATCCTTCAACAGCAATCATGAGAACCAACTTATACGCCTATGATTGAGTGGCCAAATTTCCCTCCAATTGAATTTTCAAGTTTGCTGATGACACTACTGTCGTGGGTCGGATCTCAAACAATGACAAGATAGAGTACAGGAATGAGAAAAAGAATCTGGTGAACTGATGCAGCAAAAGTAATCTTTCCCTCAATATCAATAAAAAGAAGGAGATTATCATTGACTTCAGGAAGCAGAAAAGAGAATATGCCCTGTCTCCATCAATGAGGATGAATTAGAAAAGGTCAAGAGCTTCAGGTTTTTTGATGTCCAGATCACCAATAGTGATAGTGCCGATACTATAGTTAAGAAAGCCACCAATACCTTTACTTTCTCAGAAGACTAAGAAAATTTGGCATGTCAGCTACGATTCTCATCAACTTTTACAGATGCACCATTAAAGGATTCTTTCTAGTTGTATTCAGCTTGGTATGGTTCCTGCTCTGCCCAAGGAACTACAGAAGGTTATGAATGTAGCCCAATCCATCACCCAAACCAGCCTCCCATCCATTGACTCTGTCTACACTTCCCACTGCCTCGGCAAAATAGCCAGCATAATTAAAGATCCAATACACCCGGATATTCTTTCTTCCATCTTCTTCTTTCGGGAAAAAGGTACAAAAGTCCGAGGTCATGTACAAAGTGACTCAAGAACAACTTCTTCCCTGCTGCTGTCAGATTTTTGAATGGATTTACCTTGCATTAAATTGATCTTTCTCTGCCCCTACTTGTGACTGTTACATTACATTCTGCACTCTTTTGCTTCCTTCTCTATAAATAGTGTCCTCTGTATAGCGTGCAAGAAACAATACTTTTCATTGTAGGTTAATACATGTGACAATAATAAATCAAATCAGTTTCTTGGTCAATACATCAATTATCATCCAGTTTACTCTTTGATAAAATTTACATGGACACAAAGAAAGCTTGCAAAATTAAGAAAAGAGCAATCACAATAAGGATCCAATGAATTACAATAAAAAGTCCATGTACATTTCACATTCCTAAGTTCATATTTAGTAAATATAGTAGTTCCCTTTATTCATTTCCTCTGTACTATGGTATAATGAATTATAGAACAGAATCCCTACAGTACAGAAGGAGGCTATTTGGCCCATCAAGTCTGCACTGATCACAGTCCCACCCAGGCCCTATTCCTCTAACCCCTTATATTTGTCCTGCTAATCCACCTGAAATTAAGGTCAATGTATAATGGCCAATCAACCTTACCTGCAGATCTTTGGACTTGGGAGGAAACCGGAGCACTTGGAGGAAACCTGTGCAGACACGGGGAGAATGTGCAAACTCCACACAGACAGTGACCCAAGGCCAGATTTGAACATAGGTCTCTGGCACTGAGAGGCAGCAGTGCTAACCGTGTGCCATGTGCCACTCCCTAAAATCTGTTGCACTATCTATCTGGTTCACACACAAAAATGGAAGATAATTGGGTACTATGAAACTATCCTCATTTATTAGACCTTGAAGTTATTCAGCTTAGTGAAACATAAAGTCTTTATTTTTGAAAATTAAAATAGGGATTTAAAAATATTGACTTTATTTAAAGCAATATGAAATAATAATTATTCTTCTGAACAAATATAATAGCAAATACTACTGTTGTATTTACGTAGACACAATGATTTATTTTAATATAATTTACTTACCGGGTAACTGAATTAGAACTGACTTAAATGAAAATTTGATCACTAGTCTTCAATTCTTTCAATCATGATGAATAGTTGGCTACATCACACAGAGCATTGGAAATAGATTCTTCCAGGTATAAAGTAGTTAATCTATAACTGTACAATGAATAAGTGCCTAGTTCCACATATAGATGGACTTTTACTTAAAAGAAATCATTTCAATACTCCTCTCAGCTACAAGCTCTAGAACTGTGATTTTATTTTGTGTTACTATACAATCAGTTTCAGATCAACCTCCATGAGTGAAGAAGCAAAGAATGCAGCACTTTTATTTGATTAGGGAAATTTTGAATCAATAGTCGAGCTAAATTTTAACCTTAGCACAATAACAAGGGTATAGCTTGCATCACTAGAGACATGTTTTGGTCTGTAGTGTTCAGCATAAGCAGATAGCAAGATACTTAGATTTTTTCTGAATTGTCTGCTCTTGCTTTTGTTACAAACTAGTGTCTTTGGTTGGTATTTTTTTAGATATCACTTGCAAAGTAGATCTCACACTACTTACATAATGGACTAGACTCACAGGCTGGAATTTTACCACCTCACCCATCATGGAAGTCAGAGTGGGCAAAGTGGGGACAATGGAAGGTCCATTGACCTCTGGCAGGGTTTTATGGTTTCGGGACAAGCGAGGCCGTAAAATTCCACCCACAGTATCCAATGTCAACTTACACAAATACATAGCCCAAGGATTAGGCAATAGTACTGCCTTGTGATCGGAGCATAATATGCATAATTCTTGATTCTACTACTTTATGTCTTATCAAAGGCAGACTAAGGATACAACTAGTAAGATGTGACCAGATATGAATCATTGAGTCACTTCATTTGATAGTATTGAACATACAGAGCAACAGCTATGATTCAATTCACTTAATTGTATTAAACAACTAGTAACCTAGACTGAAAAAGGGAAGAAAACGCACACACAAAAGCAAAAAGCATGCTAACTGTCTTCACCTACACATTATATGCATCCCATTGATCTGTTGGACACACTGCAAGTGAAAAAAAGGGCCAAATGTTTAATCTCTCCCCATTAATAAACATCTCCATTGGCAAGTCTCCATGGTGACACATGAAGATAGGCCCAGGCTAAAGTTTCAGAGAAACTTCAAAAAGGTTTTGTCTCCAGTCATGCAGTGTACAGGCCCAGCATCATGTGGTCACACTCTGACACTACTGAACCAAGTTTCAAGATATGTGTAAATAGACCTCTCCTGCCTCAGGTAAGTTGAAAACTAAGGGAGAAAACCTGAGCAAAAAATATATGGAATGGCACCCAAAGACAGACTGATATCTATGTATGTGGGGGGGTATTTCGCCCAAGAAAATTCTAGGTGTTGAATTTGTGTAAAAATTGAAGTAAATTCCATTGGCTTTTCAGCGGGAGTTTCAAACTGAACCTCCCAAATTCTATGCATTATTGAGTACCTTAGCGTAAAGCACATTAAAATTCAGTGGGTGGAGCCTATTCCCACTGGAGAGGCTGGCAGCATAGCACTGAGCAGGCCGTGTACATGTATCGATCTGTCAGCGCTGAGATTAGTGCATGTGCAGTAGCCCTGCATTGCCAGCCCCTCCATCATTGACCCTCCAACCCCCAATTCCCTGATCGCTGGGAGTTATCCAGGCCATTCTCGACCGCCCCTCCGTCTTCAGCCCCCCCACTCCCTGCAGCCCCAATTTCCAGATTTACCCCCCCCCCAATCTCCCAATCAACCCCTCCCCGCACTGATAGTCCAGAGTCTCCTCTCCCCAGGTGTCCCACCACACCAGTGGCTAGCCCAATCATAGGCCTCTCTCCCAAGTACAGAGTGGCAATGGACTCCCCACTGATCACAATCCCCTGAGGTCCCACTCCATCAGGCTCCATCCCCTTGGCATTATCCTATGCCTGGTGGACAGTGCCAAAATGCCCATTGGGCATTGGCACTTTGCCTCTTGGGCAGTGCCAGCAGACTCAGGCTGACACCGTCAAGGTGCCAAGCCCAGGGAGCACCCCTCCCCAACCCCCCAGTGCCTGACACTCTGGGGGGGGGGGGTGCCTCGATTTCTCCCTTTCACTCCAGAGGGGTTGGAATGCAAGTTCCCCATAAGTATCCACAAGTGGGGAGTTATACTAAACCCTGCTGGAGGGAACCACCTCTGGTGGCACGGGAGAGGCTAATAGGACCAGACTTTCAGTTCGGGGTATGCTACTGCTATTTAAATTAGATTTAAATTAGATTTTAAATCCGGAAATCGACTTAGAGGTGATAGCGCTGGGAATCTGGCTACTGGAAACATACAGAGCCTCTGGCCCCCAGTGAGGAGCCTGTGAAACAGCCTCCATTCGATTCTCCTACGAAAGCAGCACAGTAGGCTGTGAGAATCACCCCAGTTATCTTTTTGGCAGCTCCTGCAACGAAGTCACGATCAAATGTAATTCCTTGCCTCTCTTTGGACTCAGCTGGCGAGGCTGAGTGTTGTTCCCAGCAAGAAAACCAGTGTTATCCTCCAGAGAAACTGGTCAGTTTTCTCTCTAGATCTTATGACCCTGTCAAGAAAAAACCAACATGTTTCATGCCAACATTTGGGAGTGGGATCTCAATAAGTCAGCAAAACCCCACTGCTCAGAAATCAGGCTCCATGTTTAAAGGGCACCACAATCTGAATCTGAATAAGCCCCATCCCGTGCTGACCATGGAAGTCTCAGGGGCCTGCCTGCCCAAATTGATTGGAGTTGGCACTCCTCCATTTGCCCCAATCATCCTCAATTTGCCTAGTCATTTTCCCCTTCTCCCCCACTCCACAATTATCAGCCCCTTCTCTTCCCTCCCCTTCCCCCTGCCCCGATCATCAGCCCCTTCTCTTCCTGCCTGCACCAATCATGATGCCAATCTTAAAGTGCCAACGTGAACCAAGTAGCAGTGTCGGGGGAATTGCCAAGTCACTGATTGGCCATGTCCCTCCTTCCCGGGGGCTGTACTCATCTTTACGGCCTTGGGGAAGCCCACACGACAGGTTCACATCCAGGTGGATGTCACTGACATCACTGACGTAACATCACACCAGTACTTATTGAATATCTAATGACAGAGTGCTCATTAATAACATGCTAATATATTAAAATGAAACATCTGCGAACCTGTGGCATGATTCACACCACTCTACTGGAGAGGAGCCAGTAAGATTGGATTTCCCAGAGCAAATTGCACTCTCCAGATTTTGAACATGCACCACCATTCCTGCAGACAGAGAGAGCACAGCCTCAAAATCACCCTCCCCATCTCTACAGAATTTGCAGGTATTTGCTCCCTGGACAGCACATTTCAGTTTTACTGCCTACAGTTAACACAACATGGGAGATAGCAGTTTTGAATGACAGGCCCAGCACAATTGACGTGGAGACCTGATGCTGTCTGGGCTGTCTCTGATTGTGGAATGACTGCCATTCCCCACTGATCAGTCATCCCAATCACCACCAATTCCCACTTCCATCTCCTCAAGTGAGGCAGCCTCTGACAGATAAGATGCCGAGCTGCTAAGCTTCATTAACTTCATTGGATTCTTGGAGTTTAGAGTCTTTGCTCAACAGCAGATGGAATTTATTACAACAAACAGGCAAACAAACAAAAAGAAGATGACAACTCTTTGACTATCAAACTAGAGTGTAAGGATGATATGCATGGGATTGACAGGTGACTTGCAGCTGGTCAACAACACAAACAAGATAGCTGTGATCAACATTGATAGGCTGAACAATGACATAGCTTCCCTACAAGAGGTAAGGCTGACCAAGAGCAGGTCATTGAAAGAGAAACCTTTCCTCGTAGAGGAAGTGTTCAGAGGAAGCATGTGGGCAAAATGTAGGGGGGCAATTCTCCAAGTCTGCTGCACTGCTCTAGCAAGATACCTGCTGGGTGCCATGGCCTCCCTGTGTCTCCGGGGCTAAGTTGTTTAGAGTAATCAGCTCCTCGGAGCTGATTTCCAAATTTGAATCTGCATTTCAATTTCATTAGCAGGCCTGGGACTGAAGTCTCTGGACTCGTTCACAAGGGATGAGTGAACACCGCTCAACAATCACCAGGCAAGACTCATGGGCATTTGGCCTCTGATCTTCAGTTAAGCGTTCTCTAAGATGGCCTTCACAACACATGACGGCACAGGGTCACTGAGCAGAGACTGTTAGCCGAGTTCCGCACACATGAGGACGGCCTCAACTGGGATCTTGGTTTCATGTCACCCCTGTATCTGTAACCCCTTAACTTGCCTGGACTTGCTAAATCTCACTAACTTTCCTGCCTGGAGACAATACACATCCTTTTAACCTGTGCTTAAAGCTCTCTCCATTCAAATTATCTGTACCTTTAAGAATTGATTAACTGTAAAGACTCACTTTCCAGTCATTATGCATGTAAATTGAGTTTGTGTCTTTGTGCCCTGTTTGTGATCAGAGCTCCCAGCCATCTGATGAAGGAACAATATGTTCCAAAAGCTTGGTTGGGTGTTTGCTACAAATAAATTTGTTGGACTTTAAGCTGGTGTTGTAAGATTTCTTCCTGTTTTACCCCAGTCTAATGTCGGCATCTCCACATCATTAGTACAACCACAGACTCAGCTGACCTGCTCCTAAAGGACATTGCTGTTAAACTGGCAGGTGATGAGGGAGCCAACAAGAGGGAAAAACATCGAAGTAAAATACTGTGGATGCTGGAATTTGAAGTAAAAATAGAAAATGCTGGAAAATCTCAGCAGTTCCAAGAGCATCTGTGAAAAGAGAATAGAACCAATGTATTGAATCAGGATAACCCTGCATCAGAGGGAAAAACATACTTGACCTCATCCTCACCAACCTGCCTGCTGTTCAATATAGCATTAATAAAAGTGACTACATCTTTGTGGAAGTAATGTCTGATCTTCACAGGGAGAATATCCTCCACTATGTTGTGTAACACTACCATTATGCTAAATGGGATATACTTCGAACAGAGCTATCAACTGAAGATCAGGCATCTATGAGGCACTGTGGGCCATTAACAGCAGCAGAATTGTATTCAACCTCAAAATCTGTAATATTTTGGCCTGGCGTATCCCCCTCTCCACCATTACCATCAAACCAAGGGATCAACCCTGGTTCAATGAAGAGTGCAGGAGGACATGCCAGGAACAACACCAGGCATACCTGGAAATGTTACTGCATGCCAAACAGCATGAACAGCAAGTAGACATAGCTAAACAATTCCATAACCAATGGATCAGATCTAAACTTTGCAGTCCTGCCATATCCAGCTGCGAATGGTGGTGGACAATTAAACAACTCATATGAGGAAGAGGTTGCACAAATATCCCCATCCTCAATTATTGAGCAGTCCAGCAAATCAGTGCAAGAGATAAGGCTAAAGCATTTGCAACAATGTTTAGCCAGAAGTGATGAGTGGATACTGCAGTTCCAACAACATTTAAGAAGCTTAACATCATCCGGGACAAAGCAGTTCACATGATTATTACCCCTTCCACAAACAGTCAAGTTCTCCACCACCAATGAACAGTGGAAGCACTATCTATAAGATACACTGCAAGAGCTCACCAAAGTTCTTTCGGTAACACCTTTAAAAACATGACCACTACCATCTAGAAGGTCAAGAGCATCAGATACCTGGGAACACCACCACCTAGAGGTACCTCTCCAAGTCCCTCACTATCCTAACTTGGAAACATATTGCTGTTGCTAGGTCAAAATCCCAGAACTCCCTCCTCAATAGAACTGTGGGTGTACCTAGATCTCAGGGACTGCAGTGGTTCAAGAAGGCAGCTCACCATTACTTTCTGAATTAGGGATGAGCAATAAATGCTGGCATAGCCAGCAACATCCACATCTCTATATGAATACAAAATGGCTGAGATAGATAATCCACTTGGCCCTTCTAGTTAAAGAAAGGTATAAATGCTTCAGCCTTGCATTTTGCTGGATTCCCCCATCATTGAGTATTGGGATATTTGTGGAACTTCCACTTCTAGTTTGTTGTTTAGTTGTCCATCATCATTCATGACTGAGAATGGTATAACTGTGGAACCTACATCTGATCCATTGTTTTGGGATCACTTAATTCTGTCACATGCTGCTTGCACTGTTTGATATGCAAGTTGTCTTGTAGCTTTATTCAGCTGACACTTCATTTTTAGGTATGTCTGGTGTTTCTCCTGACATGCCATTCTTTCTTTGAACTAGGTTTGATTCTCCTAAATTGATAGTAATGGCAGATTGGAGAAATATACCAGGCCATAAGGTTATAAATTGCGATTATATACAAGGCTCCTGCTGCTGGTGACCCTCAGCACCTCATAGGCATCCAGTTTTGAGCTGCTAGATCTATTCAAAGCTAATTTCACTGAGCCACAGAATGCAATGAAGGGTATCCTAGATGTGAAGATGGCACTTTATCTCCACAAGGACTTTGTGGTAGTAACTCCTACCAATACTGTTATGGACTGTCCCGTGCTCATCATTTTCTTTCTCCAATGTTAAGGAGATGTCTAAAGGAAATTCCTTGGATAATATTTCCCAAAATTAATCCATGGAGCCTGACGCGATATGTCAACATAAAGCTTGAATTCTGCTCAAAAATCCGGCCCATAAACAATGTATCCTGCTACTTCCAACCCTGTCACTTCATTGGAGTTTTGGGCCCATATCCATACTAGGATAATGATTTTCCATGAAAAATATATCAGGACTAGAATTTTGATGAGGATCTCCTGTTGGAATTTCAGCAGAAGTTGAGCGGAAACTCTGGAATTTTTTTTACACTGTCTCTCTGACATTTCCACTGATCCTGATTACAATGGGAGATTGGGGAAATTTCTGTTAAAATGCCACTCCTACACAAATAGACATTTTTCTTCAAACTATACAACTTTTAATTTAATCATTGCAACTGTGAAGAAATATGTGTACAAGAATTCTAAAGCTTTACCGGTAAACACCAGAGATATCAAGCAATTGCCTTTAACTTCAGGCTTGGGGCAAAGTGCAGACAAATTAGCTAGACAATTCTGACCTATGACACTCAGATTTTTTGCCTGATTCTTTTGACTTTGTTGATCTTGGTTTTTTTTGTCTGGATAATAACAAATCATTATTTTAAACAAAGGTAGACATCCCTTGGTAACACAGTGATTCAACTGCCTGAAATGTGGCCTTTGGTTCTTGCTGTTAGTCTGCCACAATTTATCAGGTTTGGTTTCGTAACTGTGAAATGGGAATTGATAGTGCTGACTTAAGATTGTATGGTTATCATGTGCAGTGAACCAATTCAATGATGCCTTAATAAACTGTACTCTGGAGCTGAGATATCAGTTTGCATCTCCAGATATAAAATCTATGACCCCCCCCCAAATTATAGGAATAAGGGAGGCTGATAGCAAGTATGTGTGTGGTTGTCTGAAGATGCCACTATCCTCGTACAAAGTTCCTCTTTCATGGAAGCATAAATTGACACAGGTACGGCAACATAATCGTTATGTTAATTAACTAAGAAATTCAAAGATCTGCAGTAAAGTGTTAAATTTCAACATAGTAGATGAGGATTTAATATTTAGGTAACTAAATAATATCTTGAATAAAAAGGTCGTGTCATTACAAATTATTGTAAAACACAATTGGTTTTGTACATTTTTTCAGAGAAGGAAATTTGCCATTCCAAAAGGTAACTTGGTTGTATCGAAACTGCCACAAGAAACAATCAGCTTAACTTCCCTTTGGCAGAAGGATTGAGAAAGTGAGGGGACCCACTGAAGTTGAACTACAAAAGAACTAAAGACAATCTGAAAAAATTCTTTTTTCATGAGTGGAAGCGGTTCTGGAATTCACTAACTCGGAGGATAGTGGAGGCAGATTTAATCACAGTTTTCAAAAGAAAATTAGATAAATACATTTATAGAAAAAAAATCAGAGTGAGAAGGAAGGGAACTAACTAAGTTGCCCTTCCGAAGAGACTGCATGTTAACAATGTGTTGAATGACTTCCTTCTGGCCATAATCACTCTGTGTTGTGTACTGCTCTGTGCACAATCTGCCTCTGACAAGGGGAAACCCACTGGCGGATGGGAATGACAAGACAGCTCCACAAGTTGGGAAAATTAATCTACTGATGGATCTGATGAAGAGCACAGGGAGGCACAGGGTGAGACTTGAAGTTGGTTGTGAGGAACCTTTAGGGAGATAGGAACACTAGGGAGATCTTGATTATGCATTTCTTCAGTGAGGCTGCCAAGGTATTGAATCTATTTCTCGCTAAGTATACAGCTTCCTTACCGGACATTTATGATGATCTAACCCAAATCCCAAAGTCCATTCATAGCCTATGCAATACATTTACACGCCCTTATCGTCATCATTGATAGCCATCGAGCATACTTTGGCCATTAAAACAAAAGCAATATTCATCTCATATTCAAAGTTACAAAAACATAGCAAGCATAACGATTTTGGGTGTTAACATTTACATCATAAAGAAAGATTACAATGTTGAAATAATGGCACTTGTGAGAAGTTTCTGTTCTGCTCAAGGTATCTTAATCTTGAGTTTGTGGGCACTGTGTGTTGATGTCCATGCCCTCCCCCCGCCCCCCACACCATACCTCTACTCCCCCCTCCCACATCACCTTGTTGATAGTTCCATTGGAACTATCCATTGAAGGCAGCAAGCTGATTCTCCTGTCATTGTCAACACTTAACAGGGTCTGAGTGGCCTACGCTTGAGAGAATGTGTTCAACATCATGGCTGAATGCTCTTCTGTTATCATGGCCTCATCAGACACAATGGGCACTGACAGGGAGAGGGAGGAACTAATCCAGAATACCCTGAGAGGAGCCCACAAAGATGACAGGCAGCTCATCCATCAGCATGAGATATGTTTGGATTTTCTTGGTTTTTAGATGGACACTTAACAGAGAAATTAGGTGTCGTATCCATCTGTCACACTGGAAGTGGCCTCCTGCACTCACTGCCTATTTGAGGATTTGCAGGTTCGAGCAAAACCCACGAGTCCTTGCTTCTGTTCCTGCTGCTACCTCTCCATGAAAATTGTCACTTTGTCAATGGGGAATGCTCTATGCTCAGTGCTCATGCTCCGCATGCATTTCTCCAAATAGTGACCATGGTACACAGACCCTCAGGAATATCTGCCAGATTTCCCCACACATCCTAAAAGATAACATTCGCTGCCTCATTGACAACTCCAGATGCTCATCATCTACCTCAGATGCTGCATGGTCCCAGTCTCCAGCAGTTGTCTGACTTGTGGTGGCCTGGAAATGCTCTGCCTCTGCCAACTCCTTGTGTGAGTGTAATGTGCCATCGTCACTGTGCACTACTATCAGCTGCAATGAACTATTGCCCATCGTTTTGATAGTACCTGTGCTGGACCCTTGTTCAGAGAGAGAGTGTGATGCAATTGCAAGTGTCAATGTCTCCTCCTCAAGAGGTTAAAGTGGAGTCTTTAAATTTCCTGAAACATCTTGCAGATGGCACACCTGCAGGAGGAAAGCAATATGTCAGTATATTCATTCATTACATAGCCAATCTGCATGCCTGCAGATTGTTGAGACAATGGAGAACTGTATCACAGCATCGTTTTGGTTGGAGGATCAAAGGGAAATCTTGCTTTGACATTTCCATTTCAGATGAGACAGCCTTACAATCTTTAGTCTCCCTGTCACTATTGCACTCTACTCTTAGACCACAGCTCCACCGTGATAGTAGAATAATCTCTGCGGTGGCACTCATGTTCCAGGGCATCCTTCTCATTGTGGATCAGGACCAATGCGTGAGCTTCCGATTATCTGTTCTTGTGGACTGTATCAGACTATGGTTTCTTCTGAAAGTGTGGAAGAGAATTCCACAAGAGAAAGGGCCAGTCATTTAAAACTGAGGTATATAGAAATTTCTTCTTTCAGGAATGGTGAATCTCTGGAATTCTCTACCCCAAAGGGTAATGGAGGCTGGATCATTTGAAGCATCCAAAGTGAAGGTGGGAACAGAGGGCTATGGGGAAATGGCACAGAAAAGAAGTCAAGGGTGGCATAGATCAATCTTGACCACATTGAATGGCAGGGCAGACTTGAAGGGCTTGGTGATCTACAACTTTTATTTCTTGTGTTCTTGTTCATTTGTTCTCCCTCTCCTTGCAGTACCCATTCCAGCTTGGCCCACATCAGAGTTGCATACCTCAACATCCCAATGCACTCAGGCCAAGTGGCGGACTGCCTAACCTTGACCGATGCAGGCTTCAGTGCTGTTGGCACTCTTACACTGTTGAGCATGATGAGGAATGGCTATCCAACTACACTTCCACACTGTTCCATGCCACCTCTGTATTCATCCCTGCCAACTGCAGAAGATTGTTAAATTCTTTTTGGCACTATATCTAGGTATGGCATACCACATTGTGCCCAGTGACCTGAGTGGTCATTCCTGTCATGTTTTCTTAGTAGCATCAGAGATGATCTTCTCTAACAGCATTCCCAGGTGTCCAAGAAACAGGAAGCAGAGTGCCCACCAGAATTGCCCTCCAATCTTCCATGCCCACCGGGTGCTGAGATCATTACTGGACAATGGAATACTTAGTTTAATGGTTGCAGACCGTTTTTCAGCCTTCCCTACAATGTCTGGTAGCTGCGAAGGAGCTACCCCCATAGATTTTAAATTCCTCATTCAGCTCCTATTCGACCCTTGCCCGACATATTCCTGTCCTGCCCTGGGTGCTATATGCTAGGTAGGCCTTACTTGACCACAGAGCATGGAATCATCTTCACAATGCAATCTCCCTATGAGAGGATTTTACATCCACAGGTTCACTAACCTTGCACACCCGACAGGCATGAAATTCAGGCTTATGTATCTTTGTAACTGACAGTTGTGGCTAATCTGCTAAATTTTGTCTTTTTTTGATAAAATGTCTCTCAAGAATATTATTTATTTCCTAGTGTCACAAGCATGGCTAACATTAACACTATAATGAAGTTACTGTGAAAATCCCCTGGTCACCGCCCTAAAGGATAGTTTAATATAGCCAACGCACCTAACCACCATGTCTTTCAGCTTGTGAGAAGAAACCGGAGCACCCAGAGGAAACGCACGGAGGCATGGGAGAGAATGTACATAATCCTCACAGACATTGACCCAAGCCAGGGGTTGAACCCAAGTCCCTGGTGCTGTGAGGCAACCATACTAACCATTGTGCTACTGTGCCACCCACAAAATCAATATGGAGAAGGTGGACATCGATAACACTGCCTCTCACATGCAAAGCGAGCACGCTATCATATGAGCTGATTCCTGACAAAAGAAAGGAGCATTTACCAATTTCATATCAAATGATGTTTAACACAAATTCATGTAAAGTTAGAGTCCACTAGGAAGGATACTGGAAGTTGTTATTAAGAGATGAGGAGAGTTGAAATTTATCTTTGCTGGTAGTGTAGCAAATTGGAAGCCCATCGATATAAATGGTAAAGAAAATCAGATAGGTAGAAAATGAGCTGTTACTCATCTGTTGCCCATTTTACCTCATTTCCAAAAATGTAAAGACAAACAATGCATTAAAAGTTTCATGTATTTCCAAAAAGAGGTTCATGCTTAAATAACTTTATTGAATTATTTGAAGTAGCAGAAGAAGAAAATAAGACAAAGCACTGATTATGATACACTGGACTCACATTCTGACTGTGGTACACTGGGCTGACATTCTGACTATGGTACTTTGGACTTACATTCTGATTGTGTTGCACTGGGTTGACATTCTGATTGTGGTACACCAGGCTTACGTTCTGACTGTGGTACACTGGGTTTACATTCTGACTGCAATACACTGGACTTACATTCTGACTGTGGTACACTGAGCTGACATTCTGACTGTCTGGTACACCAGCCTTACATTCTGACTGGTACACTGGGCTTACATTCTGACTGTGGTACACTGGGCTTACATTCTGATTGTGGTACACTGGGCTTACGTTCTGACTGTGGTAAACTGGCATTATATTCTGACTATGGTACACCTGGCTGACATTCTGACTATGGTATACTGGGCTGACATTCTGACTATGGTACACTGGGCTGACATTCTGACTGTGGTACACAGGACTTACATTCTGACTGTGGTGCACTGGATTGACATTCTAACTGTGGTACACTGGGCTGACATTCTGACTGTGGTAGACTGGGTTGACATTCTGACTGTGATACACTGAGCTGACATTCTGACTGTGTGGTAACTAGGCTTACATTCTGACTGGTACACTGGGCTTACATTCTGACTGTGGTACAATGGGCTTACATTCTGACTGTGGTACACTGGGCTTACGTTCTGACTGTGGTACACTGAAATTATACTCTGACTATGGTACACTGGACTTACATTCTGCTTTTGTTGAGTTGCTATATTTGTTACAGCTTTGTACGAAAATGCACTAATTTCTATTTTTCCTCATGTCCATTCGTAATTTACTGGCACTGCTTTGTTGTAAGAATAGATTTGTTCATATCATAAAAATCCATCATTGTTGTTTTATCATGAAAGATATAAAATATATAATCTTCTGGAAACTTCATTTAATTAAAAATGACTTTGGTCGGAATTCTCCCATCTCACCTGCCACTGGAATTTTAGCAGATAGGTTGCAGACAATTTGAAGTTCCATTGACAGTCAGGTGGAAATTTCTGGCTTTTAGACTAGTGTGGCTAGACAATTCTACCCTTTATCTCAGGGTAAGAATTGGAAGAGGGAAAGACAAGACAGGTGATTCTCCTGACCTTGGCAGAGTGTTGCCCAGTTTCAATTTGCATGACCTGGTCAGTTCCCCCCCAGAGTTAATTTCACTCATCTAACAATAGAATTATTTCTTAAGTTCAGTATACTTTTTGAAATAAAGCCATGCCAAGGAATAAATGACAATGTGGGGAGAGGTGGAATCAGGCTATTGCTTTGAATGATCAGTCATGGTCATAATAAATGGCAGAGCAATATCAAAGGACTGAATGGCCTCCTGTTCCTATTTTTTATGTTTCTACATTTCTATAAAATTGAATTGTCAAAACAAACTTTTACATGGAAATAGAGATCAGAATCAATTTTAAGAATTTGATTAAGTGTGTTAACAAATATTTGGCATGATGGTTCAAATGGCCTTCTTCAGTGTATAAAATGATTCTGTGAGAAGTATATTAACAAAAACTTTAAAACATAGCTCTAAAGTTAATTTGATCCAAAACTGACTAAAACTAAGACTTAAGTGTGTATTGGGATTACAATGTTGAAAAAGTAGTGGGTATTTAGTAGTGGGCCTTTGTTAAATTATCTATCATAGTGACAATACAGTATGGATACATTATCTCCCTTTGATTGTTATGGACTTACTTAGCTGTTTTTGCCACCTTGTGCAGGCAAAATACAGGTACCTGATTTCAATAAGACCCGTCAGGCTTAAATGGGGTGGGACCTCTTAAATGGCATAGTATCACCTACTGAACTCCAATTTAACTGATGCACCAGCCACTACGAGTTGGAATAGGTCTTCCAACCTGAAACCCCATGACCATTCCCCTTTGCAATCGGCAGCCTTCTCAGGCCTTCCAATTATTCTCCTTGCTTGTCAGCCAGAGTAGCATTTTTCCCACACACGATTTCTCCACAGGCCAAGAGGTTCGCTGCAATGAGACACCTATTTAGGAAAAGTAGCAAGCTAGGACTATGTTAATTAGACTTGAGACTCACAATGACTCAAATGTTCCTGTTGGCTTCACAGACAGATGCCTGTATTGGTCCCAACGTAGTTTTGTAAAGATGAATAAATGAGAAATTACTTGTGTAAATTAATAATTCTTACTACTGCCTCTTCCCACCACTCATTTGGGTGCTGCACTAGGCAGTTGATATTTCCACGATCATTAGCTTTGGTGTAAAAACAGAAAATGCTCAGCAGATCTGGCAGCATCTATAGAGAGTGAAAATAGATGTAAAGTTTTGAGTCATATGATTCTTCTTCAGACTAAAGAGAGAAAGAAATTGGTTCATTATACTCCATACAAGAGGGATGGAGTAACTGGAGCAGGGTAGAAAGTCAGTGATTGGTGGGAGCAACAATAAAATCAAAATACTGCGGATGTTGGAAATCTAAAACAAAAAATAAAAAGTACTAACAAACCCAGCAGCAATGGCAGTATCTGTGAGAGAAACACAGTTAACATTGTGGGTCATTGATCCATCTTCAGAGCCATGATGTATAGAACACGAGACAGTGGAGATATTGAAAGCAGGAAAAGGTGCTCGTGGTTGCATAAATGGAGTCATTTGAATCATTATGACTATTTTTCAGAGGTCTGAAGAGGTCATATGGATTGAAAATGTTACGTCTGTTTCTCTCCAGACATGCTGCCATACCTGCTGAGTTTTTCCAGTGTTTTCTGAAAGCATTAAATGTGTTTCCTGAGTATGATTTTTCATGTTATAATTTGCATAGCAGGACAAAATATTGAAAGCTAACTGGATTCTCCAAGATGGCTGTCAGTTGCTTATCCTGCTCCCATGCAAATGATGTGATTACAATGTGTGTTGTGAACTATCACACATATTGTGAAATTGTGTGGAAGGAAATGCAGGCCTGCTTGTTTATTTCAAAATGTCTTGGAAACTCTTTTATTTCACAATACATTGTAAAAATCCTTCTTGCTTTGCAACTTGGTTGAAAACTTGCACTAGTTGTTCTCCTAACTTCCACCATTCCTACATATTAGGGTGTGCAGCATGAAATCAGCAGAAGGCATGTATCCTGTGGTCCAGTTTTTAATTTCACCATTAGTTTTTATGTGGAGCAAAGCAGAAGTAGCTCTGCTGCTGTGTCTTCAAGATTCCTATCTATGTATGTCTATTCTCATGTGCCTGATCTTAATAACTGAACCCAAAACCTGTTTACCTAATCCCTTATAAGTGATTGGTGCCTTTATATCATTATAAAAATATGACACTATCCTGAAGGTGCTGAATCATCTTAGATTATGAATAGGATTTTCCACGCAACTCATTGTGTGCTTTGCAGTGGCAAAGGCGACCTGTCATTTGCTAGTGATGGGATCTTCTGGTCTCATCATCATCAACACGGTTTCCTGTTAAATGCACCCTCGCTGCCATGAAACCTGTGGCAGGGTTGCACCATAAGTGGTGCCGGAAAATCCCATGATGTGAATGGCTATAAAGATCCGGCCTACAGTTTAGCATTCAACAGCAATTTACTGATATCTTCTTAACTGATTATTCTTTCTGTATAAGGAAGGTGCGGTGTTATAGTGATTATGGTATTGAATTGAAAGTCAGAAGTCATGAGTTTGAACCCCACCATGACAAATTGACAACTTGCATGGCAAAAATCTATCATCAGGAAAATAGCTGTGGAAGCTCCCAGATTGTCTCAAAAGCCAAAATAGGTATAGTATTTAATGGAGTTGGTGATGGACTTGCAAAATGCCAAATCCAAACAGCCAGTTGACAAGCCAGCGGTGGACATTCTTCCGGATCAAGGACAACTTGGGCAGAAATCCTGCCCCTTGAGAACGGCCGGAAAGAAGCCTGAGGTGTTGTACTGGTTGCTGCCAGTACAATACCCCAGCGAGATCTTGGATTGTGTAAGGAACAAGGCCACAGATGCATGATGGCAAAAATGGGGTTTATAAAGAGCAGTGTAGGGGAGGGATCAAGTGGAAGGGTGGGAGAGTGATCCTCCTGATGTGATGTCCCTTTATCATTCACTGAGTACTCCCATGGCCACCCCTCTCCCCCAGTGAAGCAGCAAAGTTGGTAAAAAACTCCACCCAGGTTATTTATTATGCTACCCTAATGATGAATTCCTCTATGCATCACCTGATTAGTAGCAGTAGCAGTAGGATGAAGTTCTTAAGCAGGTATTAATTGTCCACGTAGAGACCTCAGTTGGTGGCAAAGCAGGAAGAGGACATGTCCCTACCCATCACCTTCTGGTCTGATTGAATGCCCACTGCACCACCAAACTCACCACAAAGGAGGACAGTAAATTATGCCATATGTTACTAATGCTTCTCTGGAAAGAAACTTGTGTATGTATCTAGTCTGGTGTACTTTAGTCCTACACTATATCATTTTGTCCTGATGCTTCTGAAGTGACCCAGCAAGCTATTCAGTTGTTAAATATTCACTCAACAATGCAAACTTGTATTTATAAACCACCTTTAACATATTGAGATTTTCTAATGCACGTCATGGATTTTATCAAACAAAATTTGACAGAGCCATCTAAAGAGATATTAGGTGAGATCATCTAAAGTTAAGTCAAGGTGGTACATTTTAAGGAGCATCATAATAAAGAGGAAAGCAAGCTAGCAATGTAGAGGTATTGAGGGAGGAAATCCCAGAGTACAGCACCTTGACAACTGAAGACATGAGCATCAAAGGTGAATCAAAAATAATTCAAATTGGGGATGCACTACAGGCTTGAATTGAAGATAAACAGATTCAAGAAGAGTGCTAAAGCCTAGAAGAGAGAAAGCAAAGGGTGAGGCTTTGGAGAAATTTGAACGCAAGGATGAAAATTTTAAAATTTAAGTATTGCTTAAGCAGGAATGTTGTAACAGAAAGCAGAGGAAATAAGACCACTAATAAATTCTTAGGGTGATGAGCACTAATATCACATTGCCAACTTCAACATCATCAGAGGAAAAAGTAGTGAATATTAACATTCAATATAACAGCAGGAGATGGCATCATATGAGATAGCATAAATATTGCCTCAACAGTTTTTAGCTGAACCTCAAGTGAATTATCTTCCTGCTTTTGGGGGATCTTGATTCTCACTAACCTTATCATTAATTCAACACACCTGGAAAGCATTGTGCAAAGTAGTTTTGAAATGAGCAATATGGACAGTTGCATTAATTCCAGGACCCAATGCTAAGGGAAAGATCAATCTGGTTTTTAAGTCTGCATTATTCTTGTCATGATGGCACCAAGATTAGCATTTATGTTTTACTGAGCCAAGGACTTGGTTTCAGTTCTGGCCTTGGGTGGCTGTCTGTGTGGAGTTTGCACATTCTTCCCATGACTGGTTTCCTTCAGTTGCTCCAGTTTCTTCCCATAGTCCAAAGATGCGTAGATTAAATGGATTAACGGTAAATGTGTGAGATTATGGGGATAGGGTGGGGTGATGCATACCTGCTGGGCTGTAGCAATTGTATGAATTCTATGAAGTGGAAATCCACATAAAAACTAGTGCACATACTGGGCAATCAGCCCAGGTTCCCAATTGTCAGGTCTTTTTGCAACCATCAATATGGCTCCTCTGCAGCCCACACTGCACTCTGGAATTTCCAGGTGTGAGCTGCACAGAAATTGTGCTGCAGTTATGGCCTTAATACCAGTGAACTTCTTAGTGTCTCTATTGTTGGGACAAGAAGCTCCAGATTCATATGTTTTTAGATGATATATGACTGATGTTTGGCATTGACATGGCAGGAGGAGGGTGGACAGTATTGAAGAATAAATTTTTGGAACATCGCAAAGGGAATATGAAGATAAGCCATTGCAGACGATCCTTTGGCTACTACTGGAAGGGAACCAGTAAATTACAGCAGATACTGAGCTGGATGACAGAGGGGAGGGTTCAAGGACGATGGGGACATCAGCTCCATGCAACTAATAAATACAGTACATCCCACTTCAGTGTTATGAAACTCAAAAAACTTATCTTATGTTGAGGTGATGAGTCAGAAGTCAGAAATTGAGATCTGGAGGCCAGGAACTCTAGTTTCCAGTGAACAATGAGACCTCTGCACATGCGCCAGCCAGGAAATAGTCACACATGCAGCTTGCTCATTTTTGCATCTTTGGGCTGAAAAGAGGTTTTGTGCACAGGTGCAGAAGAAAAGCAAGGAAAAAGTAGTGAAACAGTGTAAAACAGCAGGTCAGGTGATTTGAACCAGAATGCCATTTCAGAGGTGTCCCAACAAGCAGGAGATGAGAAAGGAGACAGGGAGAAGGTCCCAAACTAAAGAGAAGATCCCAAACCAGAGTACATCAGAAAGCGGTCCTAGAAGTTATGCTGAAATGGGCTGAGAATTAAAGGCAGAGCTTAGAGAGCACACTTGAAATAAAAAGATGCGACAAAAGCTCTAATGTTTTGAAGAGGCAGTTGAAAATTGGCAACTTCTTACTGCAGGCCTTTTGGAGCAATGATGTTATAGCCACATCTGAGGACCTGGAATTGCATTTGGAAGATGAAACTTGTGTGTACTCAGAATTTAGCAGAAAGGAAGCTCAGAATGTGAGATTGAAACCCTGGTGGTGGATCCTTGTTGAATCCATCTGAGTGAGAATGAATTCCAAAGCAAGTTCTTTGAATGTGGAGAATGGAAACCCCCTTGAGAAAGCAACCTTGAGAAGTCATGACCAATGATTTACATTGGTAAGCATCTGGTGG
Organism: Sphyrna mokarran; assembly: GCA_024679065.1. Taxonomy (NCBI): domain Eukaryota; kingdom Metazoa; phylum Chordata; class Chondrichthyes; order Carcharhiniformes; family Carcharhinidae; genus Sphyrna; species Sphyrna mokarran. The sequence continues at coordinate 85,455,309 of JAGIQG010000005.1, read as the reverse complement.
CAAGCATCTGGATGGGTTATTAAAAAATCCATAGAATCTGTAATGATTACATTGGCCATTTATTTTAGAGTGTGGTGTGTCTAATCCCAGTTTATCACTTAACTTAAGTGTGCCCCAAGCTTAATCTGAATACTAAAGAATAAAATAGACATGGTAAATTGTTTTATCTTTCTGTATTTATATCTGTCTGTGAAGATAGAGCTGGAGTGAAGGAATAGTGAATATTTGAATTGTCTTATTTGTATAAGATCTTTCCAAACTTTCTCTCTGTTGTAATGTGTTTTTTCTTGTTTAATAAATGCTTTATTATTTGTGATAAAAACTCATCAGAAGAATCCTGTGAATCTGTACAGTAGAGTTGTTCCACAATTTTTTTAAAAAAGTTGAGGTCTATCAAGCCAGATTGCCCTCTGGGATGTGACTTATTCAATATTAATATCAGCTAGGATTGTAACAAAATAAACAATGCATTAATGATATTGTGAAAATGTGATGTTGAACTCTGACCCTCTGCCTGTGGGGTCACATCAAAGATCCGATGGCATCACTGTATTGATAGCTTAACCTTGATGTCCTGGCCAATCATTATCCTCAATTCATATCAGATTTTCTGCTTGTTATCACATTGCTGTTTGTGGGATCTTGCTGCCCACAATTTGATTGCCAATTTCTCTATCTCTCAATGGCGGCTACACTATAAAATATTTTTTTGGCTTGAAATTGTTTTGGGATGTGTTAGACTGCTATATAAATAATTATTTTTATTGTCTGGAATCACACAGTACAACCGATTTCTTGTCAAATCATCGCTGGTCATTGCCACCGCAAAAAAAAACTTGCCCAAAAGAATAAGTGGCTCCTCCCACCGCCTCTGCAAACTCCACCTATATTCATTCGAGGTGAAGTATGTCCACAGGTACTATCAGATCTGGAGTTAAAATTATATTGATGGGCTGCGTGAGTTTCGCTCGGAGTTTAATGATGTCACCTTAGTCCGTCCGTGCGAAACTAGTTCCAACCGATTTCAGCTTGCCTGGGTCATATATATATATATATATATAAATAATATCAGTTTAGAATCAACCGTGGACCATCGGTACTTTCCTCGTTTGAGAAGAAGATTCAATTGTCAGTACGCTGACAAAGAAAAACTATTTCTACTGCAAATTATAAAGTCATTCTGGAAACAAAATCTGAGCTCCCTTTGTCCCAATTGCCTGAAAAAAAAATTCCAGCTTTCAACCTTTGGACTTTCTGATAACTTTTGCAACTACAATGAACTTCATAAACAGATTGGCTCAGCTTTAGTGACTATATAAGTACTGTGCCAGGACACAGCTTAGTCACTTCAGCAGCAGATCGGAGTCTAACTCAACATGGGCTTCAGGAAACTCGGTTTCCTGCTGCTCTTTGGCAGTTGTGTTTTTGCACGTAAGTTTTCGATCATGTTTACCATAGTAGATCAGGGCCCATTAAATTCGGTGTAAAATACAACATAATATTCGGTATCGTGTTTTATATGCTGTGCGCTGTTGCGTGTTTGAAATTATTAATTTGTGTGACAGTTACATTTTTGTAACCTACCTTCGTGCTTTCCTGCGCAATACGATTATCTTCCGAATCGAAGTTGTAAAAATTCGTTCAGATTCATTTGACAAAAATCACTCATACAACTTCAGTTACAATGCAGAAGTCAGTCTGTTAATTTTTTTTAAATTTAAAAACAATATTCGATTTCTACCCACCTACTTACCCCCAAAATTTGCTTGAAATTTTAAAAACTGGGTGGCATGAAGTTTTTCTCTCCCTTGAATTTATAAATATTTAACTTTTTACATCAGAATGCAGTGTCTTCACAAATGAAGAGACAAAGCATTCATAGGGTGATTTGTGAAATGTCTCAAAGGGCAGTGGCGGAGAACCTAGAAAGGAGAGATGCGCTGTTTAGTTCGGTTGTTTTTGTTAAAACAAAATCTGCACGTAAAATGTTTCTTCACTTTTTCAGAAGACCGATCTGAAGGCAGGGAGCCCACACACTGTTCAAGTAAGTCACAATATATTAACCATATAACAGTTGAAAATAACCTAAACACAGTTACTAATAAATATTTCAGACCACTGAAATCAGAGGAGATCAAATCGCACCTTGGGTACCTGGCATCAACTCATACCCAAACCCCGCAATTTCATTATTTGGACAGGACAGATTGCGATTCTGATTTGCACAGATTGTGATTCTGAGGCGATATCATATCAATCAGGAGAGTATGGGGCAATTCTGGAATTTGGAGTCGGGGAATTGGAGGACAAAAAAAAATAACGCGGGGAGACGCAACCTTTCTGCCTGCTGGTGATTGCCGCATATGAAGATGTGTATGGCCCAACAAATTCTGTCAAGCATTTTGTTTGTGGGAGCTTGGAGTTTTGCTTGGTTGCAGAAAGAGGCCAATTCTTCCCATTCTCAGCACTCGGCTGGTGGAATAGCGCCGTCCGGTGGTGCATCGGAATGGTGCAGCCCCCTCACTCCGGACCATCCTGAAGAGACACATTTTGTCAATGGGCAACAGGGTCGGATTGATCAACGTGATGATATAAACCTTAGGGGCGGGGGATCGCTGGGGATGTCGGTTTTTCCGGCCTAATAATTACAACATGTACTTACTTTGCTCAATGTAGGACGAACAAGCCGCTTCAAAAATCTTAAGACGTATTTTTACAACTATGAAGCTGAAACCTCCAATGGAATGGTTGAGGCAAACTCGGTATCCGGTGTCCAGATATCTTGCGCTGTAAGTTGAACGTTATTGTCTACGTTTTCCTACGTACAGAAATGCAACATTTAGATCCAGAACTCACTCAGAGACATTTGAAGAACTCCCAGTCATCTTTATATATTTCCAAATGGCGAGTCGGGTGGAAAGATCTCATTCGCAAAAGCAGTCTATTTTGTACCTACAATTTAATTTTGGGTGCCTTCAATATGTTTCACTTACTCAAATGTAGTTAACATCGTGATATACTTTAACCTAAATAACGTAAAAGGTGCAATTTCTTTGCCAAATGCAATACAACGAAAGAGTTTTACAAGTTTCTGATTATAGCTCAGTAAGTGTAAAATATCTATAAATATGGTGTTATACATGATTTAAATAACAGATAATATACATGATTGTAAAAACGTTAACTGAAATTGAAAAAACAGTTGAAACTATTAGTTTAGTATTGCTTCTTTTCAACAGGTGAAAATTGAAGTTCCTCAGTACTGTTCCTACAGCATGCAGATAAATGCATGCAGCCTGAAGGAAGTGAACGGCGTGAGTGATGATGGCAAGCCGATCTTCGCGCTTTCCAAGGACACTGAAGAATTTCAGCAAGCTATGTCCAAGTGAGGAACATTAGCGTTTCTGAATCTTGATACGTGAATGCCAGTGGGGCTTCTCATGTCATCCGCGATAGCATTGTCGGAACAGTCCCAGACTGGTAAAACGGTTTGAACACCATACCGGGGGCAGGCGGCTGCAGTATTTCTGAAATAATGTCAGACGAGCAGCGGAACTCAGAAACACCGCCAGTTTTCTTCTTTTGTCTGTAAAAAGACACAATGTTACAAATAACTGCTTGTTCTTAAATTAGTTAATGTCACATTGAAAAAAATGAGACAGTCAAGCTTCTTCACTCTATGCTTCAGTTAGATTTTGTCCAGTTCTCCTTGTGACTTGTGAATGGTACTTAGTTTACAATTTAATTACATTAATCGGATTGTATTACATTGGACCAGTCAATGGCCCATTTAATATTTGGGGCCGACAGCTGCTTAGACTGTAACAAACATTAATGCCTTTGGAGGAGAACAAGTTAGCTCTTCCTTAACTTTGCAACTTCCAATTTCAAAGAAGGTCTCTTAAACAGCTGTTAATCGCTCACTAAGAGAGGACCCATATCCATAACTGGATAAAACTGGTTCAATTCAATTTCAGACATTTTATAAGTATCCTTTGGTTGTGGCATGTTGGTCCTCAATACCCGGCTTGAACTGTAGTCATTTTACACATCTAGATTTCGCAAAAAGAATTTGTCAATCCTGTGATAAATCAAGAAACAATTGAATGTTTAAATAGGGGACATTATAGTCTTTCTGGATAGATGAACAAAGATGGATCCAGTGACACTCCTCAGCAGTAATAATCTTGAGCTATGGAAAATGACAAAGAAATGGGATTGGATTAAACAATTTGTTTGAAGAGCCAACACTGACAAGCTCGCATTGGACCAATTAATTTACAATACTTGTATGAAATCTTTTTTCCTATAGGTATGAGCTGAAATTCACAACTTATGGACACTTGGGTGTCAATCTGTACCCAAATAAAAATGAACCAACTAACATTCTCAACATCAAAAGAGGAATCATTTCTGCCCTTCTGGTGCCAATGGAATCTAATGAAGATGTACAGACACTTGACATTGTAAGGTTTTTTTAAAATTAGTTTTTCACTGTTCTAGTGCTTTTACTAAAAAATTCAAATGGATGCTTATGTTTTAAATGTCCTTTCTACTGCAGAATTTCTACAATAAAATTACTTGGTCCAAGCTGCAATGTTTCTTAATTTCCAAGAACATTATTAGCCTGTATAGCTTGGTGTAGTTTTCTGTCTGGAACTGAAACTGATCAATTTTGTAATTTAAATTTAAGAAAATAGTGTATTTTTCCACTGGGTTAATTCCTAAAAAATGTGCAAAATGGAATTAGTTTTGTTAATTAATTTGAATGTAAGTTCTCAAGGTAGATTAAAACAAAAAATGAGAACATTTCCAAAACAGTATTATCTTCATGAAATTAGTGAAAAATATACATTATTTCAAAAAATCTGAATGCTACTCATTAACTTTCCCAAAGTATAAGGCAAACTAAGAAAGAGGTAAAGGGAAAGGGCCAAATCAATAATTTTGATGTTAATTTCAAGATGGCTTTGCATTAGCATCATTTTTTTCTTTTGAAGAAATTTAAAATAAATATTTATTAAAAAATGCAATTTTTTTCTTTCCTTTGTGACTCAGGCTACTGTGTATGGTAACTGCACAAGTGAAGTCATAGTGGACAACAGAGTGAATGACGCAGCTACTCAAATGACTATCAAAAGAGATCTTACTGCCTGTAATAGATTCACACCTATTACTGACTACAGAAGTCCTTTGGCACTAGTTACAGGAATGGTAAGAAAACAATAATACCTACTGAAGTGTGAATATTGTTAAGACTTTCTTTTATTGCAAATTCAAGTTTGATTATGTGATGTTTCTTCCTTAAAACCTTTTTCTTTATATACTTAGCACATTCCCATGGCATCTTTGCTGAGCAGCAGTCAATCTTGCAGTTATTCCCTTGATGCAAAGAAGCATGTAACAGAAGCTATTTGCAATGAAAAGCATACTTTGCTGTCTCTTACTCAAACGTAAGTCGCTTCACCTAAAGTACCACTTAAAAATGCTGGATGACAAATGTACATCTTCACATTTTCTTGTAATAGATTTAAAAATTATATTTTGGCACAATATAGCAAGAAAATATATGAATACCTGCTCTGAATTTTAAAATATATATTTAGGTTAATAATTTGTGTTTTAAAGAGTTTAGGTTGTTTTTTTTAATTTTGCTTGTTTAGTAAATTTTGGGCTGCCTTGTCTGATGCTGTTATGTATGTTACCATATACCTTTTTAGCACCCTTAATATGTTTCCAAAATTGGCATTTTAATGAAAATCACTTACCCATTAGTGTGAGTTACATTCCTAAACTGTAAATTTTACATTAAAAACCTATTGGCTTCCTTGAATCTAAATGATCCAAAAATCCTCATGTCCATTCTTAATCACTAAATAAGTCTTAATAAATTACTAACTTTTGATAAACTTAGTAACTCTTACAACTTACTGTCTGTTCGTTCACCATCTCTCCCGATTTGCTACTTCCCTTTCTGACCCTCCAGTTCACCTGCTTACTGCTTCCCTCTCTTATTCTCCTGATTTGCCACCTCCACTGAGTTACCATCTATCCCAGTCTCCACTTCCTTCCCTGTGCTCCCTCTCTTTTCTGTGATATTGACCATCCTGCTTACTACTTTGATCTGCCTCCCCCTCTTGTTCATCACTTCCCTCTCCCAAACCCTCATATTAAAATACATTTTAAATTGAATCACTTGTACACTTTACAATATTTATCAAACTGGTACTATCAGAGAAAAACAAACCTTGAAAGTTCTTTTTTAAGACCTGTTGATAAATGTATTTATTTTGTTGAATACAAATTTAGTATGGCAGTTTAAGAAAAATAAACTATTTGTGCTTTGGTTCTTGCAATGATCTTTGGCATATTTCCTGATAATCATTGCTTCCCGCATGTATCTCCCATTTTATTCCATACTCCATAAACAATTTGTGCATATAAGTTCACAGGTAAACTAACCAATTGGTTAAAGAAAGATTTTTTTCTTCAATCTTCCAATTTGATTAACACTTCCACTATAAAAAACAGTCAGATGCCAGGAGACATTTTTAAGTTACCTCTGTCTGATATAACAGTTGTCCATTTCAATCTTTGAAGTAAGTATGGCAAAGATAGAGCATTTGTTAGGCCTCAGATTACTTAAGTTATGTATTTGGCTTGTTCTGCCCACTTCTTTACCAGCGGAAATTGCCAAAAAGCTTCTGTCTGTTACTTTTTTTATTAATTCTTGAAACAAGAACAATTTTTATTGCAGTTATTGTTTCAGAAATGCAGCAATAGAGACATGGAATCATGTTATAACAGCACTTCTTCATTATCCTCTCTATAAGTCCATGGCATTTCATGTACCAGTATCAGAGTGTCCGTTACATTTTGATGTTATCAGAGAACTGCCTGCCTCTCTGTTAATAACAAAAAATTTTTTTTATAAGATCTTACAGCTACAGGAGGTCTCCTGGACAATAGGAGAAACTTTCTAAAAATGTTAGGATTAACTTTAGGCCTCCAACCTTGCCCAAGTGTATGTTAAACATTATGTAATTTGAAACATAAAACTGCATTTTATCAATGGAATCATAATAAAATAGATAAAGTAATTTATTTTTTTTTCCTTGTTAGAAATCAAAATGGAGCTGAGTCACAAGTAAAGCAGACACTTAAACTTGAAAATTTCAGTCCATCTAATATCAGATACTTTGCTAGTGGTAAGATATCGATCTTAAACTCTGAATGTTTTATGGCTATAGAAACAAAAAAAAACTGGAAAAGCTCAGTTAACCTGGCAGCATCAACTCTGAAGAAGTCCTACTGTTTCAAAAGGTAATTCTGTTTCTCTGTCCACAGATGCTGCCAGACTTGCTGAGTCTTTCCAGCATTTCTTTGTATTTTGGATTTCCAGCATTTGCAGTATTTTGTTTTTCCTTACTGTTTCTTAGATCTTGTTTACAGTATTTTTTCATCTTGGTTTTACGCATTGAAATATTTTCAATAGGGAGATAAGGGTGAGATTTTCTGGCCACGCTCACTCCAAGACTGGAAAATCCTGCCCGAGGTCAATGGACCTTTGCATGGTCCTATTCCTACAATTCCATGTCAGACAGGATGGGAAAATTTTGCCCAAAGACTCTTTTTACATTTCTTTTAAAATCTGTAGAATACTGTATGATTTAGAATATGGTAATTTAAGTATTTGTGTATTGATATGAAGGATAGAGATAATTTTATGGTTTTGCATTTTCAATTGGGTACGTTGTATTAGGAATTTTGGTGTATTCTCATTAATGAATAGATAATAATGTAGAATAAAATCCCATTTTTTGGATTAAATATTAAACTAATGTCCCATTTTTTGGGCAGATGTAAAAGATTCATTATACAAATTCAAAGAAGAGTGGGAGAATTTCTTGCAACTTTATAAGACCCTTGTCAGACCCCATTTGGAGTACTGTACACAGATCTGGTTGCTTTACTACAAGAAGAATGTGGAAGCTATTGAAAAGGTGCAGAGGTTTACAAGGTTGTTGCCTGGATTGTGTGACATGCCTTATGAGGATAGGTTGAGGGAGCTAGGTCTTTTCTCCCTGGAAAGATGAAGGATGAGAGGTGACCTGATAAAGGTTTATAAGATGTTGAGAGGTATAGATAGGGTGGATTCTCAAAGGCTATTTCCCAAGGCTGAAATGCTCACTGCAAGAGGACACAGGTTTAAGCTGTTGGGGAGTAGGTACAGAGGAGATGTCAGGGGTAAGTTTTTCACTCAGAGGGTGGTGGGTCAGTGGAATCAGCTGCCGACAGTGGTAGTGGAGGTGAACTCGTTGGGGTCTTTTAAGAGACTTTTGATTACTCAAAGGACATGGGGCTAGCTGAGGTTGTAGAAAAATCATGATCCTATGATAGAGCAGTTTCAAATAACCAAGTCGTATAATCCTGATCATACTTATTATGTTCTTGCAGCCAGGTTTTCAAATAAGTGATATTGGGTAGACTTCATACCTCCCAAACCTACTTCCAGTTAAACTCCCTTTATAATGTCTAGGCAACATGATTATGGATAATAGATTTATTTCAGCATGGACACTAAGAGCTCTTTTTAAATGATCTTTTCCAGATGATTCAACAGTATTGAAAGAATTGACTTTGGAGTATGCGGATAGTAGAGTAAAGAATACAGATTCTACAGTGTCATTATTACAGGATCTGGTCAAACTATCTGAGAATGGTGCGAACCAGGAGAGAGCTAATCTGTTTCAAAAATTTGTTGTTGAATTGAGGAGAATGGAGAAAGATACTTTTGAAACTGCTTTACCTAAATTCATTGAAGTGGAACCATCCAGGTAATCAAGATAATTTGGTATTTCTTTCACTGCACATATCCATAAAATGAGCATAAAACAGTGGGTGCTAAAAGAACAATTTTATTACTAGCAACATTCTGTTTATAACATGGTTCTAATAATGAGGCTATTAAGACCATTAATAATTCGTAATGCTAATCAATGCTGTTTTTCTTTCAACATAATCCATTAACGCCATTGCTCCCAACCTGCATTGGTATTATTAGGACATACTTTGATGCATTTCACAAGACAGAAATGGGGTAAAAGCAAATAAGAAATGCTATAATGTGACTGACTGCTGTTTGAATGTCTGCACCGCTCGAAGCAACCGTCCCATGGCTTTCTGTTGGGCTGCCAAGCACCCATCTGAGTCAGATGGTAGGCTCGTTTAGCAGGCAAATTTGGCTCTCAACCCTTACAAAGAGCAGTATTGTGTAGGGGCACACCATACATTCTCTGCATAGTACCAGCTGATAGAACAGCCAAACTATTATCGTATTTTCTTAGTATTGGGATTCATAGGAATGCTATACCAGGTGGGCACAGTGGTTGATATTGCTATCTCTCAGCACCAGGTTTGATTCCAGTCTTAAGTGACTGTGTAGAGTTTGCACATTCTCCCCATGTCTGTGTGGATTTCCTCCTGGTGCTTCAATTTCCTCCCACAGTCCAAAGATGTAAAGGTTAGGTAGATTAGCCAAGCTAAATTGTGCTGCAGTGCCTAAAGCTGTCTAGGTTAGGGGAATCAGTAAGGCAAATGTGTGGGGTTAAGGAGATAGAGTGGGGGGGTGGTGTTGTTGGGGTCTGAATAAGAGCTCTGTTGGAGAGCTGGTGCCGAGATGATGGATGAAATGGCCTCCTTCTGCATGTAGGGATTCCATGATTCTAAATATTACACCATTACTTGTCACTGATCTACCCATTGCCCAAACTAGTGAACATACAGCAGAAAATATCCTTAAATTTAACTGATGTACAGAAAGTAAAATAAATAATAGGAAATAAATTAGAATTTAAAAAATTGATGAAAGATCATAAAAGACGTATCAAAAAGTAAAAGCATATCTTAATTTTCACACTTTCCCTCAGGGTTATGAAATTCCACACTTTGAAAATTATTCTTTCAGGATGAGCGGAACTTTTCCGCAGTGGTTATCACTTACCAGAACATTTAACGCCCATTAACTGCTAAATGCACTAACTTTCTCAGCCATCCATAAGGGGGAACTGGTGGGCAAGTTTATAGCAAGTTCAGGCATTTCAGTGCCACACACTTGTCAAAGGTGAATGTTGCAACAACACATCCTGTGGAGTAGCTGGACAAAAACTTATGGATTTTTGTGCTTAATTGCAGATGTTAGAAATTGCTGTTTGATTTACCCCAAAATAATCATCAGCACTGATAACCTATAACAGGGGAGATTAGAAGGACAAGCTGTTGTTTAGTTCTGAGATTAATGGTGTATGTTCATTATTATCATTGCCTGCTAATTTTGGTGTATAATACTCACCTGAGTTTCTTTACTTAAACTCCCTTTGTCATTTTAAAAGGCTCATTACTGTTCAAGCACTTCTCCAATGTGGTACTCCAGAGTGCTTTGGAGTGATCCTGAAAATTTTACAAAGCGAACGAGTCCATCCGTTGGTTGCAGATGCAGTTACCTATGCCGTAGGACTTATGGCTTCACCATCTGCAAGTATGATTCAGGAAACCCTTGTTCAGGCAAAGCTTCGGCATACACGGGGTATCTTTTACGCCCTGAGCCACACAATAAGAAAGTAAGTTCAATTGTTAATAAAAACATCTATCGTACATGCGGCATGCTTTTGCAGAAATACAATTGTAATATTGGCTTCAAATGTCAAATAAGCTGAGGATTTTTATGAGACTGTGTCAAACCTTTAAAAAAAACAGTTCTGAATGACTTGTCTTTCCCTTTATTTCCTTACTTAAACTGATATCTACATAGTTAGTTCTGCTTTGTTTCAAAGAGTGGTTTGTATGGGATGCAAACCTAGCTAGCTATTCCCAATGTGTCTCTGTAACTAATTAACAAGAACTCATCAGGAGTCATACTGATCCTATAAAGATTTCTGAGGGGAAGAACTATTGCTACTCTGCAGTCCTCCATCTAATGGAAAATCAAATAAATGACTACAATTTTCTCAAACAGAGAAGTTTGAATGTAGGTTCCTAATTTACCATTTTGATTCTAAGTGCTGGGTGAACTTGAAACTGGGAGTATTTCAGATCCAACTTTTAGACCTGTCCTCTGGCACCTCAATATGTACTCTGTCTGAAAAAAAAATCAGCAATTTTGAATCACTGAATGTACCAGACACAATGCATAAATAACATTGGCGTGCATCATCATCACACTTGGGCATTAAATTTCATCCATGGTCTTGCAAGTAATTAAAGTTTAACCAAACAATTTCATACATCTTGTATTTATTGAAATATTTTGACATCCACCTTTTATTGTATAAATTAATGGAAATGACGAATTTGGTGGATTACCTTACACAAAGTCCAGGTTGTAAAATAATTTCAACAAGGTATACAATGAACCTTGGAATGAAAATTAAAATGTAAGAAATCTACTTTACCAATCACAAGGAGGATATTGTAAATGAATAAGTTATTATGGCCGCATATATTTAAAGCTCAAATTATACACAAACCATTCCTGATTACTTGGGAAGCAAAGAAAACTTAAGAAAAAGCAGGCGGAGCAAGGCACTTGGCCCTTTGAGCTTCTTCAACCAGTCAACAAGATCATGGCATTCTTTCTACCCTGGCTCCAACTTCTTACACTATCCCTATATCCCTAAATCCTTTAGTAGCCAAAAACATCTCTTGATCTCTGTTTGAATATACTTATTTTATAGTATCAGTAATAGAAAAGTCATTTTAATGGTGAAATTGATTAAGTCATATTATAAACGACAAATTAATTGTAAAAATGTTATGTTTTGGCTTATATTTTAATGTTAATTTCTAAATAGGAACAGCCATATTATGCTATGAAACTATACAGAAATACTTTGATATGATGTGTCTTTATAAATATTATAAATAGTTTCACAATCCAACTGTTAATCCTTTAATAACCTTGTTAGGTTTTACGATGAAACCAAAACTGTAGTTCCAGAACTAAAAGCTGTCGCGGATTACTTGATGTCCATAATTGGAAGTGATTGTTCTGGTGATGAAGACAGTGTCTACTTGACTCTAAAGGTAATAGCATACGATTTTCTACCAATTGATTTCTTAACTCTTGAAATTAATTGAATATGATTATAACTGTGATTTATGTTTTCATTTTGTAGGCATTGGGAAACATGGGACAGGCAATGGAGAATGCAGTACCTGAAATTAATGCAAATCTAATAGCATGTATTAAGAATGACCAAGTCTCCCCCTCTGTTCAACAAGCTGCAATTCAAGCTCTGAGACAGATGACCTTGAACAATGAGGTAATGTCACTTTTGGAAAACATAAAGATGTTCATTTTTGTTGTTTTTACTGAGAAACGTATTGAACAGGATATTACAAAGAAACAAGTGATTAGTTGTGCTTAAATCAATCAATCAATAATTTATTTAAAAGTCTGTAAGTTTGAGAAGGAATGAGAGCCAGAAGAAGAAGAACAGTCCAGTTATTTTGAGCACTTGGATATGAATACTACTTGCATTTCTATAAATACAGTCTGGTCATTTTAAACACTTGGATATGAATACCGCTTGCATTTCTATACATATGCCATAGCAAGAATATTTTCAATTTTATAATCTATTATTTGCAGTGATATTGGAGAAATCTAGGGCTAATAACTTCTGCTCCTTTTAGGAATGGGCGTCAGACATTCCAGGAGTAGATAAGTCAGAAATTGGGATGGAATCCAACTCCAATAGGTTGCCAACCTGCTTAGCAGAAATGATACTACAGACCAGAGTACTGGAGATATGTATTCTGCCCTTGTCTCTTAGTCTTGAAGTTATGGGAATATAAACCTCTGAATGAGGCCAGGAGTTGAATCTCCTCAGGAAGTCAAAGCAGACCAATGAAGTCCCCACATGACGTTCCACTCACTGCAGTAATTGCTGATATGTAGATATGCAGTGAGGTTTAAATTCAGCAACACTTGATTCAAATGGCACAGGATTGAGGGAATTTTATCATTGGCCTTTTTGCCAACACTTATGATTTTGTGCCACATTTGCAAGTCAACAACAATTTAATGATTATCTTGCTGTTTTGATTATTCTGTTAAATAATGCAGCTTATTAAATCCTAAGTGATGTACATTCCATATAAAGGATTATCTTCAGCCCCTACTCTGATCCTATTGGGATCAGGTGGATGATAAATGTGTGGTGGGTCCTTAGTTAATTCAGATCTGGAACAAGCTTGGAACCATCTGCCAAAACACTCATTGCACTGGAGAAGAGATTGTTGAGCGTTCCATAAACAGAAAAAGTTGTATTCTTGATGTGTATAATGAAGTCAAAAAAAACTTTCTTGAAGGGTCATTCTTTGATTCCTTATTGGAATTGGTGCACATGTGAACCCAGTGGGCAGAATGTTCTACGTGGACTTAATTGGGAAGATAAAATTGAAATTTGTGCCAAATGTCTACTTACACTCCGATATTTTGCCAATTTTATTAACATACACCAGAATGACAAATCTGCTGGACTGTTTTGAGGATGTTACTTGTGGCATAGATAAAGAGGAAACAATGGATACAGCGTATTTGAATCTTTGGATGGTTTTCAAAAGGTCCAGTGTAGGAGGTGAGGAAACAAATCCAAAACATATGGGATTGGAAGTATACTGCTGTGGATTGGGAATTAGTTAGCAGACATAAAACAAAGTAGGAATAAATGAGTCATTTTCAGGATGGCATGCTGTTATTAATGGGATTCCACAAGGATCAAGGCTTGGGACACTGTTGCTCACAATCTATATTTGCATGTAGGGGTCAAATTAATATCTCCACATTTGCTGATAACACAAACTAGGTGGAAATATGGATTGTGAAGATGATGCAGGGGGTTTCAAAAAGATTTGGACAGTCTCTGAATGGGCAAGAACATGGCAGATGGAATATAATGTGAGTAAGTGTGAAGTCATCCACTTTGGTAGAAAATACAGAAAGATGAAGTGTTTCAAAAATGGTGAGGGATCGTTAAATGTTGATGTCCAAAGGGATCTGAGCAGCTTTGTTTATGAGTCTCCAAAAGTTAACATGTAAAGGCAGCAAGGAATTAGGAAGGCAAATGGTATATTGGCCTTCATTATAGGGGGTTTTGAGTACAGGACTAAAGATTTTTTGTTGCAGTTGTATAGATCCTTGCGAGACTGCACCCGAAATACTGAACACAGTTTTGGTCTTCTTATCTGAGGGTGGATGTTATTTGCAACAGAAGCTCACCAAACAAATCTCTGGGGTGGTCAGATTGTTTTCTGAGAAAGAATTCAAGAAACTGGATCTATATTCTGTAACGTTTCAAAGAGTGAGAGTTGATCTCATTGAAACGTACACAATTATTGCAGAACGTGGCAGGATAGACGGGATATGGATCAGATATTTCCCTTGGCTGGTAGTTCAAAAAAACCAAGGGACACAGTTTCGGAATAACAGAATAACATTTAAGATTGAAATGAGGAGGAATTTCTTCACTCTGAGCATGGTAAATCTTTGGAATTCTCTATCTCAGAGGGCCGTGACAGTTCAGTCATTGAATACATTGAAGGTATAAATCATTAGATTTCTGGATCCAGATGGCGTTAGGTGATATCAAGTTAGTGGAAAGAATTGATAGTTGATCCGCCTCAATTGGTTTTAATAGTGGAATAGACGCTGGGGGCCGAATGGCCTGCTTCTGTCCCTATTTTCTATGGTCCCACTGTAATGGTATAAACAGCAATAAGTCAACGTAAGGCCGAAGGAAAGCATCAAATGTAAACCAAATATTTCCTCTTTTATTTTTACGATATTCAATCAGTTGTGTACAATTGGACATTGCATACTTGAGAATCTTAATCACGATGCTGTAAAAATACATTCAGAGAAATAGAAAATACTGCGCTGAAGAAACAACGGAAAAATGACAGGCAAGGATTTTCTGGTGGGACTCATAGTGGAGATTTGGAGGGCAACCAAAAATCCATTGACTCTCATCAGGACGAGACAATCCCAGTGACAGTGGGGCCAGGAAATCCAACCCTTTATTTTCCTGATGCGCCAAAATTTCTGGGTTTAAGTACTATTTTGACCCTGTGTGATTTCAACAAATTTATGTGTATGGCACTTTAACTTAGATAAGGGCCATAAGATAAGTTGAAATATGTTCAGCGAAGGGATCAAAACTCTGGTGAGAAAGAATAAGAATAAGCGGTTTCTCTATTTTTAATGTTGGGTATTTACTTTGTACCCCAATTATGCACAGCCTCCTCCCTTTATTTACACTTCCTCATCTGTATCAGTCTTTGCATGGAAATATGATCTTGCCGCATTTCTGGCGAAGTTATGGCAGTGGCGCAGGAATTCAAGCCACGGTTTTCATGGTTTGATTGTCATTTCACATCATGCCTAAATGGCAAATTTTTCTTTGTGGGTGTAGACAGAGACCATAGATTTCCCATCCCACCCATCATATGAATTGTAGCAGGCAGGACAAAAAAATCTGGCCGATCATTTGAAGGTCCATAGACCTTGAGCGGGAATTTCCTGTCTCGGGGCGAGCACAGCTGGAAAACCACTCCCATTGTGTGACAATCTGTATAAAGCTGAACCAAATTCTTTTCAACTCAAAATTACTATATACATATCTTTGACAATCATACTACTTGATAATATTCATAAGCAGATAGCCTGGCTTAATTACTCCTTCCTAACGTTGCATATTAAGGCCAATTGTTGTGCCCAGCTATTATACAAGCTAACTCTGGGGCTTGAATCTTGTCTGTTTTTCTCTCACTTATTGCTGTCGCATAATTGTCATCACCATTATCACCTTTGGAAAAGCTACTGTAGGATATTTTTATGTGCAGATCAAGCTGTTGCCATATCAATAATTTTAATTCCAGCTTCGCAATGTGCTTCTCGAAGTATTCAAAGATTTGAAAGGATCTGTGCAAAAGAGACTGGGAGCCTATTTGCTAGTCATGAAGGATCCATCATCAAACCATCTAAAAAAAATCATAAGACAACTACCAAAGATTGAAAATGTCCAAGTCCAAAGCTTTGTTTCTACACATCTTGCCAATATTCACAAATCTGAGGATCCTAATGTCCAAGTGTAAGTAAACTACTATAGTGCAAATTTTAGTATGAATGTCCACACCCATGTTTGACTGTAGAGATACTGGTGACTTACAAAGGAACATTATGTCATTTCAGTTTCCATATTCATCCATATGGGCAGAATTCTCCCAAAAATTTCTAAGGAGGCGATATCATCGGCTCTTTACGCTAGTTGGTTGCTGTAGCGAGCCAGTAAGGCTCACAAGAGAGGCGAAAAACTTAGTTTGCACCCTGTTTCTCACCTCTTGTGATAGTATCAGCCCTGTTAATCCTGGGCACAAGATGGGTTCAAATATTTATAATTTACTTTAAATATTATTAGTGAGTCCGGGATGCAATGATCTGAGTTCCTTTGCCTTAATGACCTCAACAGTGGAGGTCTTCACCTGTGAGAATCAATTATGGTCCCCCACCAAGGGAACAGATGTGGTGGCCTTGCTGGTAGGACAAGAAGCCATCGAGGTTCTCCAGGTGGTCAGGGGTGCACAGTGTTCCCTGGCTGGCACTGCCAGCCGTGGGATCTTGGCAGTGCTGGCCTGGCACCCTGGTACTTGCCACCCTAGGCAGTGATTGAATGGGAACAGCAATTGGCCAGGGTGGACAGAGGGGGATTGAATAGGGTGGTGATCTGCTGGGGCATAAGCATCTTTCAATGTACTATGTACTGTTGTACATGGTACAGTGGGAGATCAGGGCACATGTGAAATAGTGTCCTCCAGTAGTCATTATTTATTTATGTAAATAGAACAAAGAATAAAAAAAACTCTATCCACTCCCTCTACTAGCAAAAATTATATTTTGCCACTTTAATTTTTCGAAGTGTCATGAAATATGGTTCTTTCTCTCATCGAGAAAATGGATCTGAAGCCCTCCCATTTTCACACTCATTCACCCCTTAAAATATTTTTGGTAAGGTCATTTCCTATGTGTCATACCGGCAAGAATAATGAAGTGATTCATGTCAGTCTCTCAGGTGCACTCCAAACCACAATCCTTAGACACTCGGTCACTTTTTGGTGAGTTGGGAATATTGCATCTATAAGGAGGATAGGCAGGGCTTCAGGGTGCCCTGATCTCATATTGTAATGGGAGATTCCCTCCCCCCACCCCACAGATATCAGGCTCCCGCTCAGCAGCGGCATGTTCCCCCCCTCCCCAACCCCTCTCAAGCATGGATTGCTGGCATTGATGCCCTCCTTATGAGTCCCCTGACATGTACCTCCCAGTCAAGGACCTCTGGCGTGAACCCTGCCATCATAGCATCTGCATTATGGCCCCATTCAAGCCCCACCCTTTTGGCATTGCTCTGGCACGCTGGTGACACTGAACCGGCACTACCAGGGTGCCTGGTGACCATTGTCAGGGTGTCTAGTGGATATCCACCAGCAAGTCGGCACCACCCAACCATGCCCACCTACCCAGTAGCTTTAATGGCCTCTAAGCCATTTTTCAGCGCAACATCGAAGGCCGAAGGGCCTGTTCTGCGCTGTAATGTTCTATGTAATGTTCTATGTTCTAAGCCCCCTCTCAACCCTGGCATGAACATCATGCCAGGTTTCCATTAGTCTCTTGCTATTTCACCACACTCAAAGGCCGAGACTTCTGTGCGCTGGGCTATGTATGTTTAAATGCTACTTTAACTATACTAAGCAGCTTCAGGCCTTCTCTGGGTGCAATCCAGTTTGTCCATTGGGTGGGGGCCAGGAGACTTGCGAATTGTTTGGGGTCGATCATTGAACAGATTTTTAGGCCTGCATGTCATTCTCCAGGATTGGTGCAATTTACTAACAATAAATCATCCCCATGGAATGAGCTTGCTGATGAGAATAAGTATTTCTTTCCCTTGGCTTAATTAATAATTAAAATCTAGAATTGTTGCAATTCGTGCATGTTTATCTATGTCAGTTACATGGATATTGCTAATCTTTCTGAAGAGACATCTGAATGTGGCAATAATAATCTCATATGGCACAGTCAAATTATTGTGTTTCTCTTTGCACAGACTGAAAGAAAAATTATTGGATGCTCTACGAGAAACTGATCTCCCAGAACCATTGAATTTAAAAAGAGTTTCTAGAAACTATAACATGTACAAAAAAATTAACATTCCAGGAAAACAGGAGCCTCTGGCAGCTGGATTGAAAAGCAATGTCATTTTTGAGCAAGAAGGATACTTGCCAAGATCAGTAATGCTGGAAACTACTTTAAATGTTTTTGGTCAATCCATGGATCTTTTTGAGGTAAGTACACATACAATGCAACCCAAACATGATTGCCTCTACTTTAAACCAAATTAAATTCCCCTGAGACAAATGCCAGCAGATAGAGTCATAGAGGTTTCCAACATGGAAACAGACCCTTTGGCATTGATACTCTTCCTACGAGACCCCTGCCTTACCCCTGACATGTGGCCCCCCCCCCCCCCCCGCCGCCGACCCCCGCCTCACCATGACCCCAATGTGCCACCCTATCATGGTTACTTCTGACATGATTCACCCTCCCCATCATAGCTCCTGCATCACGGCCCCCATCTAGGCTCCACCCGCTTGGCACTGCTGTGGCATACTGGCGATACCCAACTGGCACTACCGGAGTGCCTGGTGGCCACTGCTGTTATGTTCAGCAGCCGCCACCACTGTGCCAGATGGGTACTGTCAGTACTGATATCCAGTTTTTACCACTAAGTTAATCCCACTTTCCCACATTTGGTCCATATCCCTCTATACCCACATTATCTATGTAACTGTCTAAATGCTTTTTAAAATACAAAATCGTACCCGCCGCTACTACTGCCTCTGGCAGCTTGTCCCAGACACGATGTCAGCTATGCGTTCAATAGTTTTCAAATTTAGAAAACAGGAAAATTTAAGATAGCTGTTCCCAATGGGTTAGTTGATCAATGTAATACACTAATGTGTAACTTAGCAATAAGCGAGACAGTCTCATGTTTCATGTCTGGTGTACATTGACGTTCGCTGATTGCAAGCAGAATGAAGGTAAGGTGAGAAAAAAAAGTTAAACTTCCTGCTCTGTTTGTCGACTAAGACCTTCCTGTTTGTAATGGTTTGTGGAGGAGACTGAAGTCAGTTAAGATAATTAAATAACCAACTGGAATTTCTTGTCTAAATTCACATGTAAATATTGACATTTTTGTTGTATACTCAGAGGCTTGCTGGTGCCCATTTAACACAGTGGGTTTAATGTTAACCTAACCTAATCTCACAATGGGTTGGAGACAATTCAGGATAAAGTGTAACCATAGCTAAAAATTTTAAAAAAAGATCAACCAATTGTCCCAACCCACCTCATTCTCACTTTGTACTATCTTTAGGTCAACAGGTTGCCTGTGAGATTTGGAACGCTGGAGCTCTTCATTAACATATTTAATTCAGGCTCCCACAATGCAGTTGAGAGCTGGATAGACATACAATAGTTACTGGCAAGGTTTCTCAGGGCTAGGGCAGTGAAATGGTGGTGAAAGTTGCAAGCTCCAGCAGATTAATAGTTTTTAGAGCACCTCTTGACGGCAGTGTTTCTCCCAGCCCCTCATTGAAGTCTTTGGTCATCTTCCTGTCAGTCACAGCCTCTCTTTGTTGCCATGGACCCTAACTTGTCATCCTACTCTTGCCCATCACTCACTGAATTTAGTGTTGATCTCATCCTCAACATTACTTGAAGTTGACATTTGGCATGAGTTTTGCATCTTATGTCTCTCCACCATATTGCTCATCCAAATGTTAATAACTTGTATTTATATTGCACTATTAGTTTAATAAAACATCCCAGGTATGCTGTAAAGCAAACTCTGACATTATGCCATGTAAGACAATATTATATGGTGGATGCAAAAATTAGTCAAATTGGCAGTTTTTGGGGAGTGTCTTAAAGGATTAAAAGATGTAGGGAGGAGGAGAGGTTCTATGAATCTATGAGAGATTAAGGGAAAGGATTCAAGTGCTTAGCACCAAGACACCTGAAGGCACGGCAACACTGGTTGAACAATTTAATTTAGGAATGCACATGAAGCCAGAATTGGATACTTACAGATATTCTGCAGGGTTTAGTGTTGGCGGAGATGTGGTAAGAGTGAGACCATGGAGAGATTTGAAAACAAAAATGAGAAATTTATAATTGAGTTTTGCTTCATCAGGATTGAAAATGCTTGATGCATTTTGGTGAATTAACAAAGTAAGGGAATACAGAATAAACAGAAGGATGCTAAGAAGAATAAAAGGCCAGAGGGACCTTGGGGTATGTTTGTATATCCTGAAGGCCACAGAACTGGTAGATAAGGTGGTTAAGAAGCATATGGAATACTCACCTTTATTAGCCAAGGCATACAATATAAGAGTAGGGAGGTTATAATAGACTGGATAAAATTCTCATTAGATCACAGCTAGAGCACTATGTGCAGTTCTGGTCACCACACTATAGAAAGGATGTGATTGCACTAAAGAGAATGCAGAGAAAATTCATTAGGATGATGCCTTGGATGGAGTGTTTCAGCTATGAAGTGAGAGGCTAGTTTGGCTAGGATTATTTTCCTTAGAGCAAAGAAGCCTCAGGGGATCCGATGGAGGTGCACAAAATTAGAAAGGACTTTGACAGGGTAGGTAGAAAGGAATTTTTTACCATAGTAGACAGATTAATAATCAAGGGGCATAGATGTAACATAAGGGGCAGGAAAATTAGAGAAGATTTGAGGAAAAACATTTTCACTCAGAGTGTATTGGGAATCTGGAAATCACTGCCTGAAAGAGTCATAGAGGTGGGAACTTTCACAACATTCAAAAAGCATTTAGATGAGCACTTAAAATGTCATAGCATACAATATTACAGACGAAGTGCTGGAAAATTGGGATTAGAATAGATCAGTGCTTGATTGTCTCCTTTTGTACTATGATTATGAGCCTAGGAGTCAATGTCAGTCAGTGAGCACTGAGGTGGTTGGGGAGCAGAACTTGGTGTGTGTCTCTGCCTTCTTATGTATTGGAACGGGTATCTCCCAAGGTTTATTTATTAATGTCACAAGAAGGTTTACATTTACACTGCAATGAAATTACTGTGAAAATCCTCAAGTCATCACACTCCCACTTCTGTTTGGGTGCACTAAGGGAAAATTTAGTACGGCTAATGCACCTAACCAGCACATCTTTCAGACTGTGCCAAGAAACCGGACCAAACCCACGCAGACACAGGAAAAATGTGTGCAGACTCCATTTAGGCATTGACCCAAGCCAGGAATTGAACCCGGGTCCCTGGCACTGTGAGGTAGCAATGCTAATCACTGTGTCAGCATGCCTCCCAAAAGGATAGACAATTACAAGTAGGAAGGGCAGACAATGGAAAAATAGATAATGAGCAACTAATATGAGTAAAAATAATTGAAATATATTAAAATTATCAATTATTAATGCTAATGTATAATTTTAAAGGAATTCATACAAAGTAAATATGATTATCTTTTTAAACAGCTTGGTCTGGATGGCAGAGGGTTTGAGCCATCTCTGGAAGCAATGTTTGGACCAAAAGGATTTTTTCCCGACAGTGCAATGAATGCTTTATACTGGGTGAATGGCAAAGTTCCAGACCAGGTGTCAGAAGTCCTGACCAATTGGTTTGGAATCAATAGAAATGGCGAAGATTCGAAAGAAGTATGTATCTAAGATTTATCCTTGACTTGTTCCAGAATTTACTATTTAGAGTGCACTGTCACATATTTTTCTTGCTGTTTGCTAGGACTTAATGAAAAAGCTCACAGCCAATTTCCACAACATGCTGAAGAAATTTGAAGAACAAACACCAGAAGCAGAAGCTTTCTTGAGAATATTTGGAAATGAACTGGGATATATCAAAGGCAGTGACTTCAAACTGCTAAGAGAAATGATGTCAAATGGATTTAACCTGTTCCGAAGCCTTCAATCAAAGGTACCATACACCAAATCACCCAAGACACAGAATAGGATGTAAAGATGATCATTTGGTCAAAAAGAAACATCCAAATTTTAAAATTAATTAGCTTTGTGACACTGTAATATATATTTGGTTGAGAAAAAAATATACCTCTGGCTAAAGTTGATTAATTTGAATGTGTATTGTCATCAGTAAACATTACCTGCCGCTTCATGCAATATACTTTGTTGAAGATACAAAGGATGATTCTTAATACTGTGAAACTTTCATGATGTGCTGACTTCGCTGATAAAAGTAGAAAAGCTTGTCATGAAATAGACACAGGATTTTCTTTCCACTTTATTTTATTTAAAACCATAATATTCATGACTTTATACAGTTTGACTATCCAATTTATATTCTACTACATATTATTTTTTACATATGTAGCTCGTGCCAGCTTTGCAGAAAGGTATATATGGTGATGTATTTGCTCACTATATCTTCATGGACACCCAATTTAATCTCCCTACTGGAGCTGGTCTTCCTCTCAAGCTGTCTATGTCTGGAACAATAACACCTGGTGCCAAAGTAGGATTGAAACTTACAGGAAAGAAGGTAATATTTAGTTCATCTTGCTCAAAATTAACATTTGATTTTTCATGGAGGAAATCACAGAATATCTTTTCTCACATATCTCTTGACATTTTCAAATATTCAGGCTGGAACTTTCCAGCAGTTCCCGCCAATGGGATCTTATGGCCCTGCCAATAGTAACCCCCTACATTTCCTGGCAGTGAAGGAAATTTTCCAAACAATTGGAAAACTCATTGACAGTGGCAGGAATGGAAGATTCTGTCACCAGTTAATGGGCTACTTCCACCGCTACAGAACACCCTGCTAGAAGGCGGAGGCGGGGGGTGGGGGGTGGCGGTAGGAACAGAGGGAGGAGAAAATACCATCCTTAGTTTTTTTCATACAACAATATTTAAAAGCAGGAAAGATATCAATCATTTTTCCTGCATTTACATAGAGCTGGTAAATTAATCAGTTGTGAACTCCATTTATACGTGTAATCTAAACAAATTGTGTTATTACAAAATTGAAAAAAGTTAAAATTGATTAATTAAAAATCATCATCAAATGTTTATACTGGGGACAGCTGTCTTGATTTTACATTTTGATATGCATATTCATTTGCCAAGGCTCTCCATTAGAAGCATGACGTCAAGAATTCTACCTACAAAGTAATTTATTTAAACAGTCTCATGTTGGGAACTTGAATATTATAAAAATGAGAGACATGTTGTCAAAGCTTTTTCTTGACACTCATCAGGAAAAATATAAGAATACCAAATTCAAAATACTTACAATTTATACTACAAATAAAAAAGGCACTGATTGGTAGTTGATTGGCTGAGACCTTGTCTTGGAGTAAGGTAATAGGAAAGATAAGTTTCCCAAGCTACTAGGTAATTCAAAAATGGTGCAAGATTTGAACATATTTCAATATCTTTTGTTTCCCAATGGTGAATTTATGTGTTTGAATGTATGTTGTTTCTAGAAAATGTAAATGAGCCATATTACAAGTTTAACTGATTATCATAAATTTGTTTGCTCATATTGAATTTCAGTGTATTTTTAAATAATGCATATTTAATGAATCTTGATATTAAATTTAAGCACCAGTGTGAGGTAAGCCAGGTATGAAGGCACTACACCATATAGATTGACTAATTGAATCCATCAGCATGTTTTTTCAGTTGCTCAAAGGCAGAATACAGATCACAATGAACTAGCACAAAACCCAAAGCAAAATGCTACTATTAGGTGTGATGCCATGATTGGACAGCATTTGTTGAACAATCCTGAGTGCTCAGATAGCTACACACATAACCAGTTTAGGATAATCAGTTGAGCTCTGATGAAAGGTCATCCAGATTTGAAACATTATCCCTGTTTTCTCTCCATAGGTGCTGTCAGATGGGTTGAGATTTTCCAGCTTTTGTTTTATTTTTGAGCACATAATGTGGCTTAGTTCACTTGCTAGAAGCAACATACATTCACATAGATTTCCATACAATGCAAACAAAAGGAATATGTTCAAGCATATTTTTTGAATTTTGCAGGAACTTAGGAAGCATATAATCCCCTATTGATTTCTCCACAAGACCATAAGACATAGGAGGAGAATCAGGCTTCTTGGCCCATTGTGTTTGCTCTGCCATTCAATCATGGCTGATATTTTTCTCAGCCCCATCCTCCTGCCTTTTCTCCATAACTTCAGATCCCCTTATTAATCAAAAACCTATCTATCTCTGTCTTAAAAACACTTAAGGCTGTGGAGGCCAGGTCATTATGTGGCAAAGAGTTCCACAGATTCACCACTCTCTGGCTGAAGAAATTGCTCCTCATTGTACATCTCCGCAGCAGCCACTGGCCAATCAATCAGTACCCTTTTCTCAGAAAAGATTAAAAGTTTCAGCAGCAAGTCTTTTCAGCAATATTGAAAATTGCTTATTGATCACCAGTTTGGAAAATTAATTGTTAATGCAAACATATATTTCTTCTATTGCAGAATGAAGGTCTGATCAAACCAGTTGTTGCAATTGAGTTAGTGACCCAACTGGGAGTCAATGTACCCAATTTTATTAGAAATGGAATACAGATGAATCACAATTTGTATCATGAATCTGGTTTTGAAGCCCGGCTCAAGAGGAGTAATAATCAGATAAAATTCAGCATTCCAGCACCCAAAGAATCAATCAAACTCTTAAGTTTTAGGTTAGTGTAAAATGAATCCTTCATTCTTTTAATTTTCATGGAAACAAAAGCATGGCCAATTTATGACAAGATCTTTTTCTGCCCTTTTTGCAGCAATAAAGTGTCTTTGATATATGGTACAATAAATGAGAAGCTCCCATCCATGATGACGAATGGAGAAAAATGGGGATCATGCAAACCATTGATCACAGGACTAGAAATTTGCAGCGGTTCCACATTCTCTGATACAAGTTATCCAATGACAAAAGAAATAAGGTTAGTCTTCTGTTCAAGAGTAATTTTTCATCAGGATTATAGATATGACTTGTAAACATGTAGGCATAAATTCTGAAGTTGTCAACAGGTTTGCAGACTTCAAGAATGAAGGGCATATTGGAGATGGGATGATGTGAAGCCAAGTTCTAAAAGCAGAATTCTGATGATAATGACTCTGAATGACAGGGAACAATGTCAGTACAGTATTCAGTTGGCACTAACTCCAAGAAATGAAGTAATGTGGTGGGGAATTTAGTGTAACTAAATTTTGAGAAGTAAAAAAAGGGGTTTTTAGGTTAAATTAACTTGGATTGAGAAGAGAAATTAGAGGCAGAAGGGGGAGGGGCTGATATCTCAATTTTAGATGTGGAATCGGTTAGCGGGAAGCTTTTCCTTAATGGACAAAAAATGAGTGTATCAATAGAGGCAGTTGAAAGTTGTTCTCTAACTTGGAGTTAACAAATCAGTGTGCTTTTTGCATTAGTTAGAGCTGAGCATGGAGAGGTCAAAGACAAAGGTTTAAGGAGGCTATTGTTTGGAGAGAAATGAAGTATGGAGTCCATTTAATAATGTCCTAGAAAGAACTTGCATTTTCCGTATTAGGTGCAGTAAACAAGGATACTTGGTGATCATAACTGAAAAAGATGGAAAAATGCGTTTAACTTAGGCATTCTAGATGTTTAGGACTAAACATCTGTCTTATAGTTGTGAAATTGTTGTATCCTTAACACAAACTTTTGGAGAAGAAGTTATTTCTTCACAATATCAAATTTCCTTACATTTAGCCTAACATGATCATGTGACCAATTAGTGCCAACAAATTTCCATAATGTCTTTATGCCTGAGCATGAAGAAATATGTACATATGTTGAATGGGCCAATAGAGTACTTGGTTTTCAACTGATTGTTTTTCAGCCACAAGTGTTGTTTGAGAAGACACTAAGTGAATAAAGTAAATAGGAGATGAAAAAGTAAGTTATCTGTTCTGACTGAGGATGTGAGGCACTTATCCTAATTAAATTCTGGTGGTGAAGGTATGGCTGAATCTTCCATTCACGGTCACCCTACATCACTGAATGCATATCTGGCGAAACCACATGGCTGCCTTTGGAGGTTTTTCATATTCCACCTATATGTTAATGCACAGATACAAAGAAAAGTAACCAAAACAAGTAATGGATCGCTGGTCACTTTTTCAAGCTATTTGAAAGAGAAAAGTAAGGAAGCACCTTTCAAATGTACAAAGCCTTGGTTACATCACATGCATTATGTAATGGAAAAGATATGATGGCTTTAGAAGTGTGGAACATGTATTCACTAGAATGATATTGTGGCATATAAGATTTAATTTCATAAATTTGGTTTGTACTGCCTTGTGTTGTTAAAGGTTGTCCTAATCAAAATATGAAAATGTGGAGGGCTTTCATGGAATGAAAACATAGGAATACTTTTGTATGATAGGAAAGTCCAAAACAAAGGACCATAATTTTAAAATTAGGGCGAGAATAGTTTGGAGTGAATTTGGGAAGTATTTTAAACTTTGATGATTGTAATCTGAGGTAATGAGTTGTTTAACCAGTAAGGGAATCAAGGGTTATGGGGATAAGGTAGGAAGGTGGAGTTCAGCATTATCATATCAGATCAGTCAGGATCTCATTGAATGGTGGGGCAGCCTTGATGGGCTGAATGACCTACTTCAGCTCCAAATTCTTAAGAGCTTATAAAGAGTAATGAACATCTGGAATTGACTTGCAGTTGTTCTGGATGCTGAGTGAATTAAAATTTTCTAGATTGAGATTTAACCATTTTTGTTAAGTAAAGGTCAAAGGATATCGGTCACTAATGGATAGGTAGAGTTGTATTATGGGATAAACAAACTAATTGAATTGTGGAACTGACAGACAGCCAAATGGCATACCATATTACTATCATCCTGTAAAATCTCGGGGATTATGCCAACTAAGAACTAGGGGAACTTTACCAATGACATCCCCTCCAAGATCAATTATCTTGCTCCAAGAAACTTGTTTGATCCTATGGAAACAGAAGTTTGAAAAAATAAAGTTTCTGATTGGACACTTACTAAATATTTTCTCTGTGCTATTGGAGTATCATGGTGCACTTCAACATTCTTCACTTTCAACAGTTCAACCCATGGTACAGGATTGGTACTTTTTCAGCAACTACTGAAGTATCTTTGCAAGTGTGATTCACATGCCCTGACCAATTGCTGCAATTCTGGATGAAGTTTTAATCTTTCAGCATGGGTGGACAGGGGATACTGCTTCACCACCTTTAACAAATTTGCCATGTCATTTGTACAAACTCAGGGCAATTTGAGCAATTAATTAAACAATTCTCAAAAACTTTAAAGCACAGCCCCTGATATTTTAAGGCCTTTATATATCTACCGAATTGCTCCTATTGGCCAACTTAATTGCTTACTCAAAGAATTCCAGGAGATTTGTGAAGCATAAATTATTGCTTTTAAGTATTTTGTTCCAATTCCATATCATTATTGCACTCTAATGCATCATTGCTGGTTTTCACTACACTCATATAATGCAGGACACCGTATTTATACCTATTCTTTGAAAGAGTTATTCAGATGGTGCCACTCTTACTTAACTTTTTTTTTGAAAGTTAATATTGAATGTACTTGAAATATTCTTGACTAATTTTCCTGCTGTGTATTCACAGATAATTTTTAGAAGGTTGTCATGCTGTGTGATAAGAGATGCAAACATATTTGTGTGTGTGTCCTATCCGATAATTTAGCAAATATATTCATACATTTATTTTAAATCAGTTACCATCTTTATTAAAGTACCAGAGAAAACATTAGCATATTGCTATGTAATTAAGCAACATCATTTCACCTCAGTAGAACATAATTGAACTGAGACCATAATCTAATTACTACATCTTAAGATACTTTAAAATTTTGAACAACCTGTATTTTAAGAGCTTGTTCAAATATCCTAGGATTCATACAACTGATAAGTTTATTGTGGAGTTATGTGTATTCCAGTCATACTAGCAGGTGCTATCATTGCAAAATATAGTGATTTTCATGTCATTCTTGCACAATAGATATTGATAATTGCTTTTTATAATTCATTTAATGTGAACATTGTTGGGTAGGATATTTATTACCAAACTATATGAGAGAGGACTTAAAATAAGGAAGTAAAAGTGTGTTTATGAGCGATGTCAAGTAGAAAATACAGTTGAGAACCAAGAGGAAAGCAGAAAGTTCAGGTGAGAAATAGAAAAGAGAAGCGAAGAGGAATTCACGAAAAGACTGGAAGCCAGTTTAAAAGAGAATTCCAAAATCTTCTATTGACGCATAAATGATAAAAAGATAGCAAAAGGAAGAGGAGGGCTGATTAGTGACTTAAAAAGTTATTTATGCATGGAGCATTGCTGAGATATGGAGGTGGACACTATGCAGGACATGGTGACAGTCAAGAAAATTCTGCCCTTTGAAGGGATCAAAATTGATAAGGAGCAAGTGTTTAATAGACTGCTGATAGTTACAGTTGACAAGGAACTGAGATCAAGAATACTAAAAGAAGAGAGGATGGAAATTGCTGGGGCACTGGCCATACATTTCCACTCTTTTCTGGACACAGGGGAGGTGCCTGAGGACTGGAGAATTGTAAATGTTACACCATTTGATCAAAAAAAGTTGTAAGGATAAGCCTTAACAATTACAGATTAACTAGTTCAATATCAGTGATGGGCAAGCTTCTGGAAACAATTATTTGGGACAGAGTTAATAAACATGTAAAAAAGTAGGTTGATCAAAAGAACCAGCATGGATTTCTAGAAGGGAAATTATGTTTAACTAACTTGCTGGAATTTTTCGAGGAGGTTTAAAATTTATTTATTAGTGTCACAAATCGGCATATATTAACACTACAATGCAAATACTGTGATAACCCTCTAGTTGCCACACTTTGGCACATATTTGGATGCATGGATACAATGCACCTAACCAGCACATCTTTTGGAGTGTGGGGGGAAACCTGAGCACTCAGAGGAAACCAACACAGACACACAGAGAATGTGCAAACTCGGCATACACAGTGACCCAAGCTGGCAATCAAACCTAAGTCTGTGCTGTGAGGCAGCAGTACTAATCACTGTGCCATTATGCTACCTTAACAAAAAGGGTCAATGAGAGTAATGCTGTTGATGTGGTGTACTTGGACATTCAGAAGGTGAGTCACACAACAGACTGGAGCAAAGTTATAACTCATGGAATAAAAGAGGCAGTAGCAACATGGATACAAAAATTGACTGAATAATAGGAAACAGGAAACAGAGAGTATGGCCATTAGATATTTTTCAGACTGGAGGAACATTTGTAAGGGTGTTACCAGGGGTCAGTATAGAGACCTTTATTTTTCCTGATATACATTAATAATCTAGATCTTGTGCAGGGGATAGTTTCCAAGTTTGTGAATGATATAAAACTTGGAAATATGATAAAATGTGAAGAGGACAGCGTGCAGCTTCATTGGAAAGTTGGTGGAGTGGGCAGATAACTAGCAGATGACATTCAATGTGAAGAAGTATGAGGTGATGCATTCTAGAGAAAGGACATGGAGAGACAAAATAAGGGGTAAAATTCTTAAAGAGCAAAGGGAATTCTGATGTATATGTCCATAGACCATTGAAGATGGTAGAACTGGTGGAGAGAACAGTTAACAAAACATATAGTGTATTGGGCTTTACTAATAAAAATGTATACAATATGTTAGTTAGACTTCAGCTGGAATATTGTCTACAGTTTTGGGGATCAAAATACAGAAAGGATGAGAACACATTAGAGAGAGTGTAGGAGAAGCTTGCAGGAATGGATACAGAGATGAGAAATTTCAGAAATCCCTCCCCCTCTCCCCCCCACCACCCTGGCCAGGAGTAGTTCTCTCCAGTGGGGTTTACAACAAATCCCTAGGTGACCGACCCCACTGGCCCTCCTGGGAGGTCGGGGTTAAGAGGAGTGACTCCTGGCAGTGCAAGACTGGCCCTCATGTACTAAAGGGCACCTGGGTACTGTCTGCTGGGCATTGGGCATTGTCAGTTGGGCAGGGCCAGAGATGGGCTGGTCCTGTTGAGATTGGGGCCTACATGGGGGCCAATCGGTGGGGGTGGGGGTTCCACTTCCACTCTGCATAGGGATCGGTGGCAGAGGGAAGGATGGAGATGATAGGTTTTGCCAGGGGTTGGGAAATTTGGGACTGCAGGGTGGGTGGTTATGGAGATCAAGTCTGTTGGGGAGGGTATGGAGACATCAGGCTTACCCAGAGAGATCTGGAGGTCAGTGATCATAGGAGTGGGGAAGGATGGTGGGGATTGGAAGGTCAGTAATACTCCAGAGAGTCACGGGGCTGGCAGTTGATTGAGCTAGCTAGCAATTGGGAGGTCTGCAGTGCAATGCTGCTACACATAAGTTGATTTTGGTGCTAAGGGATCAGAGCATGATGCTGGTTTTTCCAGCAGGAATTGGGCCCAACCACAGATTTTCACCATGAATCCCGCTAGGGCACTCTGAAGTGCTCAGAGTGTGGGAGATTCATTTTGAAAATCCTACTTAAAAAACTGGGGGAAAGTTACTCTAATTTTCATATGAATTCAGCACTTGGAACATTTTTGGGAGATTCGCCTCATAGATTATTAGTTGAATAGAAACAATGTGCAGGAGTATGCAAAAAGGCTGGGGAATGACATCAAGCCTTTGGAGATCTGGGTGAAGATACAATGGGCCAAATAGATGCTTCTGTGCTGTATCAATTCTGTGACTCTGTGAATTGCCTTTGAATTGAGTGACTTGCTAGACCATTTAAGCAACTGGTTCACATAGTCCAGACTAGGTAAGGATGGCATATTTTCCTCCCTAAAGGATGTTAATGAACTAGATTGGTTTTTAATGATTTCCTCATCTTCATTAAAAATTTAATTATAATTTTTTTTTATTGAATTTATATTTCACCATCTGCTGTGATCAGATTCAAACCCAGGTTCCAGAACAGAACCCTGGGTCTCTGGATTGCTAGCAATGATACTAAAATAGGTGGGAAAGCAGCAGTAAAGAGGAATAGAGATTTTATAGATGAATATAAATAGGCTAGGAGAATGGGCCAAAATTTGGCACATGGAGTTTCACATTGATTAGTATGAGGTTATCCATTTAGACTGAAAAAATATAAAGGCAAATTATTATCCAAATGGAAAGCAGATTCAAAATCCCTGGCAAAGAGATCTGGGTGCCTTTGTTCATGAATTGCAGAAAGTCGGTACACTAGCACAGTGTAATATAAAAGGCAAATGTGAGGTTGACACTTACTGCAAAAGGACTTGAGTGTAAAAGAAAAGTGATGTTGCAGTTGTTGAGAACTCTTGTGGAATATTGTGTCTAGTTTTGGTCTCCTTATTTGTAGACAGATGTGGTGGCATTGGAGGCAGTTCAGAGGAGGCTCACCAAGTTAATTCTGAGGATAAAAGGATTGTCGTATGAGGAAAGATTAAACAGTTTGGGCTTCTACTTGGTAGAGTTTAGGAGAATAAGAGGGGATCTCATCAAGGTATATTAAACAGTAAAAGGGATTGATAAAGAAACATAGACCATCACACAAACCAGCCTCCTATCCATTGACTCTGCCTATACTTCCTGTAGCCTTGAAAAGCAGCCAGTATAATCAAGGACCCTATACATCTCAGACATATTCTCTTCCATCTTCTTCT
Organism: Sphyrna mokarran; assembly: GCA_024679065.1. NCBI lineage: Eukaryota > Metazoa > Chordata > Chondrichthyes > Carcharhiniformes > Carcharhinidae > Sphyrna > Sphyrna mokarran. The sequence continues at coordinate 85,423,469 of JAGIQG010000005.1, read as the reverse complement.
GTCAGGAAAAAGATTCAAAAGCCTGAGATCACATACCAACCAACTCAAGAATAGCTTCTTCCCTGCAGCCATCAGACTTTTAAACAACCTATCTTACAATAAGTTAATCTTTCTCTTCACACTACGTATGACTATAACACTATATTTTGCACCCTCTCCTTTCCTTCTCCCAAGTACTCTATGAAGAGTATGCTTTGTCATATACAATGCAAGAAAAATACTTTTCCCAGTACATGGGACAATCAAATGAATTAAAAAAAAATGTTTCCCTTTGTGGGGCAACCTAGGGCAAGAGATCACAGGTATAGGTTGAGATGCAGTAGATTTAAAACTGAAATGAGGAGGAACTTCTGGCAGAGGGTGGTGAATTTACAAAACTCGCTGCCATATAGTGCAGTGGAGTCTGAATCTTTAAGTGGTTCCAAGAAGGAGTTTTATATATATATTTCTAATTTAAAAAAGGGTTAAAGGCATATATGGGGAACAGTAGAAAGGTGGATTTGAGACCAGGAAGAGATCAGCCATGATCTAATTGAATGGCAGAGCAAGCTTGAAGGCAGAAGTGCTCACTTCAGTTCCTAATTCCTATGTTCCTAGTAGAATGACAATACAGCTGTGCCACTGTCACTTCTTATGTTATGATATAATTATAAAACTTTTGAATACTTGATTTGAATTTTATTACTACAAATGTACTAATAAGATATATTCACTTAATGCATTGATTCAATTAGCATTCTGGATTTTCACCAAACATTAGAATTAAATTTAAATGTTATTAAGAAATACCTTGTGATGTAATCTTTCTTTTGCATTAGTACGTAAACCCTATTGTTGGTCTTGTGTTTTTAGTTCATTCAAATTTCTTATTCATTTGTGTATCCTAGGGTTGAAGTTGAACTTAAGCCTACAGGCGCTGTAAAAAACTATGCTGCGTCAGTAACTTATCAATCACAAGTGATTGAGGAGGAATTGGAACATTCTGTTAAGTTTGCTGTTCAGACAGAAGGTACATTGATTTACATTTTTTTGTAGGATCCAAAGATCTACAAAATTCCCTTAACTGACATGTTAATCCTTTAATATCATGCATTCCTTGGATCTACTAGAATTCTCCCAGCAAAGTTTCGATGGGGGAACATCAAACCAAGCAATGAATTGACTGAGATTTGGATAAATTGGGCCAGGCTGAGATTTTGGTGTGATTATTTTGGACAAAACCTAAAATCCATCCCAAATATATCCCTTGACACTGAAGGGACAAGGTCAAGAATGGAATTCTGACATTAGAAACTCTGTAGATTTTGCTTCTTTTCCACCGAATATTCTGTGTGCCATGATAAAGGCATATCAACACAAATGGGTGTGAGAGACCACGTGGGGTGCCCAGACCTGGGTTCTAATCTAGCGGTTCCCCAAAATCTTCCTTAAAATTTACCATGATTGGTGACCAACTGGTCAATTGGGAAGAAGTTACAGAAAGTTAACAGGGCATCAGCAGTTGCACTCTTTTCTGGTTAGTGCTGTTCTCCCACTTTTTTGATAGTTGCCTGCTAGTCATAATTGATTATAATCCTGGATGCTTGTTGTGTGTCAGGAGTGGAACTCATTGACAGTCACTAACTGGCAAATGTGCCCATGGAACAGTTTCACACATTTTTCCAGTAACTGTGCTCAGTTCTGGACTAAAATAGCTGAGATTAATTAATGATGAGTGTCAAAATCTTCTGACTGTTCATGTCAGTGGGATTTGCCTACCCTGCCGCCGTGAATGGAGATTTGGCTGGCCACCAAATTCTGCAATCTTGCTGCAATGGAGCATGGTATAATGGTAATGTCCTTAATTTGGAGAAGAATGAGAAGCCATACAGATCAATTACTCCGGAAGGTTAAACTGCCTCTTGCTAGTTATCTCTCATTTTAATGTATGGCAGCATATATAGCAAGGGGCTGCAGAATGAATTACACTGAAATGGAAAATAATAATTTAAGTCACCTGCTCACTAGGGAATTTTAAAAAGGCTTTCCTTTGGCACAATGCTTTGCCTACCAGCAGCCAATGGCAGTAATTTGGATGTATTTCATAAAGTTTTTCCATATGTTAATGGAAGTACAGATAATGGAGGGAAGTGTCATGATAATAATTTATTTCAACCAAACAGGTACCGAAAATATAGAGGCTACAGCTGAAGTTAAGTACAACGTCAATAAGCAAGTATTTACAGGCGATATCCAGATTCCAAAATTTGACATGGAAGTAGGCATGAAGCTAGGAGTTGAAGATAAATCTGCACAGAAAAATACCGCGTACATTGTTAAATTGGATGTCACAAACAAAAATGTGCCCGAGGTGACCCTCACAGGCCGTGCAAGGTATGTATAATATATTGCACTGACTTTTAAATAATAAAGAAATGTTACTAATGCCAAAAGAACAAATAATCGACATTGGATATAAAGTCAACGATGAAAAACAGCTTCTCAAAATATACAGAGGTTGAAAACCAGTAAGTAAATTGAGTTTTCTCATCCAACGGAAGGAATGTATTGATAATATTTAATTCATATATTTTCCTTGATTTGTAAAGTTTTAAAGAAAAAAAAACAATATTTGAAATGCATAACAATCTCATCAACATCAATTAAGGAAAAGGAAGAATAATACTTCAGACAATGGGGCCACCCTTTCTGACGACAGAGCAAGCAAGCCATGCAAGATGCCATAGACTTCAGTGGGACTGGAGATCTCATCGGCAGCCAATGGCGAGTAACTTCCAAGGAAAGAAAATGGCTGGAGCAGAATAGGAAAAATCTGGCCATCTGTCTTTTGCGAGTGACTTAAGGCCTCCCGAGTTTTCAGTTACAAGATCCTATGTGAAATAATTCTTGTGAGGTCTCAGCCAAGCACTTAATAGATTTAAAAATCTTCAAGTGAATATGTGTTCAGAGAAATTCACAGTGTGCTGTAAAGAGGGACTTTGAGTCTAAGTCTGGAGCAAAAGGATCTTCATATTTTATGGAGGTCCCGCAGCATTAGATTGGAAAGTTCTTAATGCTGGCATTCAGTGCAAAAGCTGAAAAATATTTAATTCTACAATACTATCATCTCACATTTTAATGAATGTGCAAGCATATATTCAAAAATGAAATCTTCAAAAATGTGGAATTAACAATGCATCAGTATATCACTGGTCTTTTGGCTCAAACAACAGCACCCTGTCTCTGAATGAGGTATGACTGCAGTCCCACTCCAGGACCTTTTTCCACAAAAGAACCCAGATAACGCTGCAGGCAATCAGGATATATGAGCACCAATCCTCAGTCCAGGTAAATGGAGAAGGTTAGAGGCAGGAACAGAATCCATTGCTAAAATAATTATCTCGAAAATATTAGCTGATATCAATAAAGACGGAAAAGTTTGAAAGTTATTTATTAGTTTCACAAATAGGCTTACATTAACACTGTAATGAAGTTACTATGAAAATCTCCTGGTTGCCCCACTCCAACACCTGTTCAGGTACACTGAGGGAGAATTTAGCATGGCCAATGTACCTAACCAGTATGGCTTTCGGATTGTGGAAGAAAACCAGAGCACCCAGAGAAAACCCACACAAATACAGGGAGAACATGCATACTCCACACAGATAGTAATCCAAGCTGGGAATCAAACCCAGGTCTCTAGCACCGTGAGGCAGCAGTGCTTACCATTGTGCCACCATGCCACTCTAAATTCAAGTTCATTCTGGCAGCAGTAGGATTTGAACCAATGCTTCTGCAGAGACTGGAGCCTTAATCCAGCTCCTTAAACCACACAGCCACACTACCACGAAATGTGTGGTCAACCAGTATTGAGATAACCTCACGTAACATAGGAAGAAATGAAAGAAAGAGGGAGCAGAGCACATACAATGGAAATGAAAGTATCAATTCTGACCTGTGCAGTTTTCTTTTTAAAGGTACGATAATGAACAGAAAGACCTCTTGCTGCAAGGTATCTTCACCATTCCTCAACTGGATGTAAATACAAATGTTGCAACTCAGATTCGGCGCTTACCTGATGAATGGTTTACTGAATTCACTGTAGAAGCTTTGATCTCTCGTCTTAAGGCTTCATATCAAACTAATTTCAAACATGGTATGCTACTAATAATGTCTATTTTACATTTATTATTTTATGAAAGAAGCAGATATACCTTCTGGAATTTAAGCAGATAATGGCTTTATTATGGTTTTTTTTCTCTTGTTCCATGGGAATGTCCTCATAATATGATTAGGAACCATCAGCACAAATCAGCACAAACCCAACACTGTCAATTCCAACATATTATCCTTCAAAACGTTGGCAGCTATCATATAGATTTTTTTCCTATGTTGTAGCAAACTGAGATCATGGTCTGTGGGAAAAATTTCCGATTATCACATTAACTAAGATGTAAAATTCTCACCTTTAATAAATGTATATTTTAATGGTATTTAGGATTGCGTAGTCAATAAGTAATTAAATTTGTTACTTTGATGTAGAATACTTAGAGTACCAAAATCTTAACCAATGGCCAATAGGTCATTGTGTATCGCACTGGCAAAACAGACCACCTGACCAAAATACTTGGGTGACACTTAAGTATACAACTCATAGTTCCCATGGCAGTTGTTGGATACAGCTTGCAACATGTAAGCAAAATAGATGAAACATCTGCTAGAGACACTCTCCCAAATTGGGCAGCCTAATCTGCAGGCCTTAAAATGATCATTCAAGGACAAGCAAAGATGATCCAGGATATATGTTTTGCTGTGCAAAGAGGAAGAAAAAACTCTCCTTCTGGACCCTGAAAACGCTCCATGCTCCTGCTGGCGACTTCACTGAGGATACTTGTCCACTTTGCCTTGTCTGTTGTCTACCTCAAACTGAAGCTGGTAAATTACCCACTGTCCTGGAAATATTATGATAAAGCAGGATTCCTGCTTAGTGCCTGCAGCTTGCTGGCTGAATATGAATGAGGTTTGGGCTGCGAAATGGCTCAAACCACATGCCAGCACAAATGGGTTGGATAATTTACTTTACACCCGTTTGACTGCTACTTTAAAAGGCTGCCATGTGGTATGACTACCACTGACTTAAACCCAGATTTTCAGTCCTAGATCAGGTTCGCTGTGTCAGGGGATTTTAGTTGGATTTTCGTATAGAGGTTGTTGGGTTGAAAGAGGAGACTGGGTGGGAAATGCCGCAATGAATATACAGGCTGCAAAGTGTGGAGGTGAGCAGGTTGCAAGACCTGACTCTGTATCTCAGCACTGTGCTTAATATTATAAAATATGTATAAAACAAAGCACATCTCCAACCATTAGCCACTGCACATTCATTCTCTATGCCGCATCCAAACCTATGCTAGCCCATGTCTCCACCCATCCCATTGCCATTATATCCCCAAAACTAACTTAGGGCATTATCTTACCAGCTGTTCATGCCACGGTCTCACTGCAGCAAGATCCGAGAACTTGGCGCCCACCAACAGGACTGGCAAATCCCACTGGTATGAATGGCCATGATAGGATCAACTCATGCCAACCCATGTCTTTCATCCATCAGCGTTTGTATTTACCCTCGCCTAACCCACCTAGTATCCTTGGACAATTCCTTAATAGATTTGACACTCCCTAAGTAGCTTTTAGGTTTGACATTTCATGGATAACTTTGACATGTGAATATCTCCTTAGCATTTTCTTGATAGCTAGATAGTTCCTTAGCAACCAAATGGGATCTTGACAGCTAGAGGGCTCTTTGACATTCCTTCATAGTTGGATAGTACATTTTCACAGATTGTCACTTTTTTGACAGTTGCAGAGTTCCTTACCAATACCTTGACAGCTCGACACTTCTTTGACAACTGGATAATTCCTTGACATCTGGACTGTTCATGGAAAATTGGATTTTTTTTCACAGTTCCATGACAATTGGATAGCTTAGCAGCTCTAATGAGTTTGTATATAAAATAAAGATCTTCACTTCAAACAATCCCAAAGGGCACCTGACCTTTCCCATTGGATGCATTAACTCTCCCAAAGGGTGTTTTGCCTCTCCAAAGGATATCCTGATGATCGAAACACATCCACCAAGTTCAGTCCTCCTCTGACGGATTCTATTCTTCAGACCCTGGATTCCACATTCTGGTTCTTCTAAATTGAACTCCAGTAGAGGCAGCTGGTGATTTGATTGGATTGGCCAGCTATTTCCATGAACAAATCCAGGCACAGTACAAAGTTCTGAGTGGGAGAGGTTGGGGGGTTGGGGGGGTGGGGGGTGGGGGGTGGTCACTGGTGGTGGTGGGGAGTAAGTCTCTCCAATGTGATGAAAATTCAAAATCATCACATTGTATGAATTTATGAAGCAGTTTAAAAACCATCAAAAAAGAATACTTTTTGTGTTCAGATCTGGGATTTTACCTTTTTGAATTTGTTCCACTCTATTACATTTCTAGATAACAAGAAGATTCAAGCTGCATGGAACTCAGAAGTAACGTCTGATCTTAAGCCAATTAATGAGAAGATCAGAAACATACAAATGCCTGATATGTCTGAATACCAAATAAATGTGAATAACTATCTTGACAACTTCTTGGATCGACAAGTTCCTCAAACTGATATGACACTAAGACACATTGTTTCCAAATCAATGGAGGTAAGACAGTGTATTTTAACATGGAATTGTGTTGTATTCTATTAGTAAAATCATAGAATTCCTGCAATGCAGAAGGAGGCCATTCAGCCCATCGAGTCTACACCAAACACAATTCCACCCAAGCAATGTTTCCATAATCCTGATATTTATCCTGCGAAGCCTCTGACACTAGGGTCAATTTAGCATGGCCAACCAATCCAACCTGCACATCTTTGAATGTGGGAGGAAACCAGGGCACCCAGAGGAAACTCATGCAGACACAGGGAGAATATGTAAACTCCACAGACAGTGAGCTGAGGCTGGAATTGAACATGGATCCCTGGCGCTGTGAGATAGTGGTGCTAACCACTGTGCCACTATGCTCAAAAGTATAATACTTCGGAAATGATCTACAAAACAATCCACTAACAGGAAAATAATGTAAATGCTGAAAACTTGACATAAAAACAAAAAATCCTAAAATTCTCATCCTCAAGGCAGGTAATGGACATCAGCAAAATGCCCGTATCAGCCAACCTACCTCGGGATAAAGGCAGCATCTTCATTGTCAAAAGGCAGCATCTTCATTGTCAAAAGATGTGTGTGGGCTTGGAAAAGTTGAAGGCAATCACACGGGCTGCTAGGTGCAGAGGCAGGCTATTTAGAATTTTCACATCAATACCACGGCATTTTGCTCCAGCTAAAGTAAAAACACAAAGGCCCTCCAGTGCTCATACCTCTTCCCTTATCTTCCAAAACACTCCTCATTCCCCATCGTGCGCTTCATGCCACTCACCTTCTTGGGTCTCCTATGCCAAGTTCTTTCTTTCCAATCACTCGTATGGCCACCTATGTTAAGCTATGGGACTTCCATCTACCCTCACAACCTCATATTCCCACTCAACTTCAATGACCGGTCACATTTCCTCCCACTTAGTTATGGTACCTCCATGCTCATCTGACCACTGTACAATGTATAGAACCAAACAAACCTATACTGAGAGTTGGATGCATGCAAACAACCTTTAAATAAAAGTAATTCGTTCATAACTTTCTCCTTATGTTGAAAAACATAATTTCATTATAAAATAATGCAAGTGTCAAGTATCCTGGCCTATTAACATATGTGAACAAACATTGTGAAAATTACACCAGAGACCGTAGCTTACAGTCATGAGCTCTAAATCAATGCTTTCTGTGGAGTGGAGCGGTTTCAGTAAGCTTAGTGAATGTTTATGTTCTCAGTCAAGCATATATAATAGGGTTGGCTGAGGGCACACCCAAAAATTAAACCGCCTTGAAACGAGGTTGGAAATTTTAGAACTAAATCTTATCAAAAAATGGCAGAATGTTCATTCTGGTGAGGAAACTGGCGTGTTTCTCCCTGGAATCTTCCAGTACTTGCCTCATCCTAAACACTGGGGCTTTGAATCTAGGAACTGCTGTAGTCCATGTCTTGGCCACTGCTGCTACTGGAGCTGACGTGGTGCAAAAAAATCTTGTTCCACTTTACAAAAGTTGGATTTTAACTGCATCCTTGATAAGTAACTGTCCCTCCCCTTACTGCCAAATTAATCCCCTCTGCAAAAACTGTTTATTTTCTCCATTAGAAAGTGTCTGCTTTCCTAACCTGCAGCCTGGATTTTAAATCTGGAGTTGGGAACTGGGGGCTATTACTAGTTTCCAACACAACACGAGTGCATCCAAATCATACTTCAAAGTTCCACTTAAAAACTGTTGTGTATTTGTCATCCAATGAGGGATGGCAGGCAGATTCCCAGCACTGTAGTGGCAATGGGAAGCCCTCCAGCACTTGCAGCTTTGCATCATCAGTTGCTTATTTAAGCATGGAGACAGGGAGAACCAATGAAGATAGGTTCATTTTCTTTTCAAAAATCCACCGCAGCTTACAGTCGTAACCTTGGTTGTGGTCTGTGAACATTTATGAGTTGAGGTTAGTTGTCTCTTGTGTCCCTGTGGTCCAGGTTAATGTGAGTTGCTTAAACTGCCAACTAGAAATTACAATTCTTCATTAGCTGCATGTGAGATTTCCATCCTTAGGCAAACGCCCTATCTCAGATGATTGCCGGCTAATCTGATTGCCCAGCAGCTTTGAAACCTGGAAATGTAGTCATGTCTGGGGCTTACAACCAGGCCTCAATCTTTAGTTCCAGAGTCCAAAATTGTCTAAGTACATAGAGAACAGAAGTGAGGTCCAGAGGATGTGAAAAAGGAAAGGGTCTTCATGGAAAGCCCAGGGGAAGAGGGACCCTCCAGGAAGGGAGGGGTGTGGACCTTGAGGGAGGGTGTTGATGCAGAAACGGAGTCTTTGAGGGATGCCCACCACCTTTCTGCCCTGTGGCCTCTCCAGGATAACTTGTTATGCTTATCGCTCCCATCCTTAGCCACCTCTCACACTTTCAAACTGATGAGCCATATAGTAACATAATGGTAAAGCTGGCAAATCTTTGAAATGTTCATGATACTGAAAAAATAAGCAGATAAATTTAAAAATGCACCTTTTGCAACTGCACTATATTGTCAACCAAACACACCCAACTTCAGCCTTATCCTAGCTTAAGAGAACAAACTTTCATGGGATGTCCCTAACTTTTGAAAGCCAGGAACGTGACTATTTTCCAGCCCTTCAGACCAATGGGATCTTCCAGACTCGCAGAAAGCAAAATCCCACAACGGATTCCTCTATGGCAGAATGGGCAAATCAAACAAAATATTTCAGCAGGACCAACCGATTCCAACGGCGGCCAGTAGCAAGTTGTCTCCACAACCAGAAAACACAGCATAGAGAACAGGTGGAAAACACAACATGGGTGGGGTGGGATGGGGAGGGCACAGAAACTACACTTTGGGCTTGGGAGGGGCATGGAAGGGAGAAGGGGGCATGGGTGGAAAATCCTAATCATTGAGCAGTAAAATAGGGAAATTTATGTTGAGTCTTTATAAAGCTCTGAACAAAGATAAAAGAAAATTGCAGCACAGGAAAAGGCCCTTTGGCCCTTCTAGCCTGCACCGACCATGCTGCCTGTCTGAACTAAAACCCCTTACTCTTCCAGGGACCATGTCCCTCCATTCCCCCCCTATTTATGTATTTCTCAAGACAACTCTTAAAACTCGGTATCATATTTGTTTCCATGACCTCCCCTCTGCAGCAAGTTCCAGGCATCCACCATCCTCTGTATAAAAAAACTTGCCTCCTACATCTTCTTTAAACCTTGCTCCTCATACTTTATACCTGCGCCTCTTAGTAATTGGCTCTTCCAACCCTGTGAAAAAGCTTCTGACTATCCACTCTGTCCATGCCCTTCATAATCTTGTAGACTTCTATCAAGTTGCCCCCTTAATCTCTGTCGTTCTAGTGAGAGCAAACCCCCAAGTATCTCCAACCTCCATAACAGGCAACCTTTTGTAAATCTTTTCTGTACCCTCTCCAAAGCCTCTACATCCTTGTGATAGCATGGCGGTCATAATTGAACACTAGATTCCAAATGCGGCCGAAATAAGGTCCTATAAGAGTGCAACATGACTTGCCAATTTTTAAACTCAGTGCCCCTGCCAATGAAGGCAAGCATGCCAAATGCCTTCTTGACTACTTTCTCCACCTGAATTGCCACTTTCAGTGACCTGTATCCCTGTACACCCAGGTCCCTCTTCCTATCCAGTTAGATAATAACTAGAGTTCTACATCCAGTTCTGGCCACCACACTTTTGGGAGAATATGAGGATCTTTGAGAGAGTGCAAGTGGAGATTTACCAGAATGATTTCAGAGAGGAGAGGATTTAACTATGAGCTTGGACAAATTTGAATTTTTCTCTCTGGAGATTGTAAGGAGATCTGGTAATGTTGCACTAATTATGGCAAAATTAGCTAAAAAAAGACTATTCCCATTAACTTCTAGTATTAGGATGAGGGAACATAGATTTAAGATTTTGGACAAGAGTTTCAGGGGCAATGTGAGAAAAAACATTTTTAAACACTGAGTGGCAATGCCACACAACCTGCCATCTTTGATGTGGTTGATGGAATTGAAGGATTTCAATAATTACACAACAGATATTTGGATGAGTATTTGAGGAAAGTAATCAGGGATGGAACAGGTGAATTAAGACTAACTGGATTGTTTGAAGGGACCAGATTACTCAATAGGCCAAGTGACCACTGTCTGTGATAAATCAACTCGATGAACAGGCAGGACTGAGTACGAGCTAGTCAGGCCTTTAAATTTTTTCTCCTTTCACCTATCAGACTGCTTTTTTTGGTTTTGGCAGGCTGGCAGTAGCTGGTTCCAACATGCTGCTCCAAATATTCCATATGCTGACACATTCCAAAGCAAATTGCAGGCTCTGCGGGCAATGGATTTTGAACAAATAAAATCATATTTCACTCCTCCAGAAAACCTATTTCTGAAGAGGTAAGTCATTTTGTTTCTTCTTTCAAAAGAAGTTGCTTTTGAAACTTGTCAAAGCAATTTCTATCAATGTTAGATAAAGTCTGCTTGTCAATGTCAGAGTTCTGCAGACACTAAGGGCAAAATTTTATGATCTAGTTGCAACAGATTGTTCAAAGCTCCATTGATTTCATCAGGACCAAAGAACCCTGCAAAAGATAACATTCCAAACATTATTAAAGAAAGGGCTTCATATACACTACATTTCCCATGCTGGCCAGATGAGCAGGGTTCGCCTGTTCACTCGCCAGGGCAAATACTCTTCCACTTTGTAATACACTTCACTGAATTGCTTTCCAGACCATGGTGATAGAAGAGGAAACTCCACCTCTCAGACGGATTCAAGATCGATAAGTGTTGAATAGTCTGTCAGTACTTGAAGTTGACAAGGCACTGGGATCAGATGGGATGCAACCAAGGATACTGAAGGAAGTGAGATTGGAAATTATAGGGGTGCTGGCTATAATTTTCCAGTCTTCTCCAAGACAGAGAGACCTGGGTGTTTATGTGCATAGCTCATTGAGGGTTACAGGAGAGGTGAAGAGAGCTGAAAATGAAGTATATAGTCATCTGAGCTTTATTAAAGGGGGTATAGAATACAAGAACAAGGAAATAATGCTGAATTCATACCTGATATTAGTTAAACATCAGCTGGAATAGTGGGAAAGATCTTGAACCTGCACTTGCCATCTGTGGAAATGGCAGTGGGGGCTCAAGATCCAGTGAAACCTGGAAATTATGAATCTTGCTGCTGAGATCATTAGATTTATGGCCACTACAGATATGAACGTGATTTTAGTACATTTGAATGCATTAACATTAGCCCTCTTTAACCATATATCGAGCCTGAGGCATATTTTCAAACTATGTCGGCGCAATTTACAACAGGTTCACACAGACATGACTGTGTTGTGGGGATCTCTCCAGCTGAGGACTGCCAATGGGGGAGGGAGACCCTGGCAATGCTTCCTGGCACTTCACTGGCACAGATTGGTGCTGCTAGGTAAGCATTGTTCTCATCTGGAAGTGTCAAACAATGCCAGAGGGCAGTGCCAGGTGTGGACCCTAGAGGAAGCTTCATAGGGAAGCTCTGGAAAGTGGGATTCGGTTTTTTGTGGTGCTGAGGAGGCTATCGGACATAGGATTGAGAATGCTGGTGATGGCTGTGTAGCTGGTAGGATTGGGGGAAGGGGTCTGATATTGATTGGGAAGGGGAGAGTTGTCAGCATTGGCTGTATGGGTGGGGTGGGGCTGTTAGAAGAGAGAGGTAGTTCTGATCATAGAAAAGGAATGTCAGCTCCGATCATGGACTGATAGCCCTAATTGTTGGGGGAGGATGCCAGCTCTGATTGTGGGGGATGGCGGGTATGGTGCAGGCGAGGTGCAGGCTCCATTGGGTGTGGGGGTTGGGAAAAGAGGTGCTGGCTCTGATTGTAGGAGATAAATGCGGGTTCAGATCATGGAGAAGAATGGGAGGGGGGATGGAGGAGAAGTGCCAGCTCTGATCGCAGGGTTTGGAGTGGAACCTGAGACCTCCGTAGCTGAATGGGGGTAGATTACTTTTTCTTCTGAACATGGTGCCCCAATTTCAGTGCAGCCGGGCATTGCCAGTATGCTTAGGCCCCGCCCCTCAGCATGAAACATGAAACAAGCCTATCTGTTCCTTTGTGACAAAGTGTTGTATGAAAATTGGCTAACAATTTGCCATTTTTTGGCATGATCACCCTCATTGTACACAGCCCTGGCACAGCCCTGCCATGCTACAGAAATAATGAGGTGTGGAGAGAGTACAGAAGAGGTCTTCAGACATGTTCTCAGGGATGAGAAAATTCAGTTATGTCGATAGATTGGAAAGGTCAGGACTATTCTCCTTGGAAAATAGTAGGCGAAGAGGAGATGTGATTGTGATGTTCAAAATCTTGAGGGGACTGAACAAGTTTGAGTTATGACAAGACGCTGGGTTCACTGGGACTTTTTTCGCTGGAGTATAGGAGTAATCTTACAGTGGTCTATAAAATATTGAAGGGCATAGATAAGGTAGATAGTCAACGTCTTTTTCCAAAACAAGAGAAGTCTAAAATTAGAGGACATAAGACTCACCTGATGAAGGGGCAGTGCCCCCAAAGCTCGTGCTTCCAAATAAATCTGTTTGACTTTAACCTGTGTTGTGAGGCTTCTTACTGTGCCTATCCCAGTCCAATGCCAGCGCTCTCTTCAAAACGAGAGGGCACAACTTTAAAGTGATTTGCAAAAGGAGGAAATGTGGGGCCGAATTCTGTAACTTTGCCTGCAGTTGGGTTTCTCATCTTGCTGCAATGAATGGAAATATGCCTGAGTGTCATATTCTCGGTTCTTGCTGGGAGTGCCGATGGGCGTAAATAGACAGAGAATTCTGGCCATGATGTGAGAATAAACCTTTTCACACAATGATTAGTTCAGGCCTGGAATGCACTGTCTTGTTCAATTGAAGCATTCAAGGGGCATGTCTATAAATTGAACAGTTTCTCCCTAACCTATTTCAACCCCTCATGATTTTTAATACTGCTATCAAATTCACCTTGCAGTTCAAGAGGAAGACATTGGAATTGGATATAATGATGCTGCAATTGAGTAAAGAAAACTGCAAGGCCATGAGGGAAGAGCTGGCCAGATTTGACTGGAAAAGGAGCCTAGCAGGAAAGACTGTAGAAAAATAGTGGCAGGAGTTTTTGGGAATAATTCAGAAGGCACAGTATAAATTCATTCCAAGAAACAGTAAGCATGTTAAGGGGAGGACAAGGCAACTATGGCTGACAAGGGAAGTCAGGGATAATATTTGATAGCAGAATTATAACTGGCTGTTCACCTGCTGAGACTTTGTCTGTGAACTAAAAGTTTAAGATACATTAGCATAGTAGAAAAAAGCATTTCATTAATACATTTGTTCTGAGTGTGCAATAATTTTAGTAAGTAGACTTTCAATTATGCAATAATGCTAATAAGATTAAATCCAGTCATTTACTTTGTAAAATAAACGTTGTTACAGCAGCTTTTAAGAATCATAGAAAAAATTACAGCACAAACAGCCCTTTGGCCCACAAGTTGCACCGATCTTATCTGTATCTACTAGGCTTACCTATAACCCTCAATCTTATTAAGTTCCATGTATTCATCCAGAAGTCTCTTAAAAGACCCTAATGAATTTGCCTCCACCACCACCGATGGAAGCCGATTCCACTCACCCACCACCCTCTGAGTGAAAAACTTACCCCTGACATCTCCTCTGTACCTACTCTCCAGCACCTTAAACCTGTGTCCTCTTGTGGCAGCCATTTCAGCCCTGGGAAAAGCCTCTGAGAATCCACCTGATCAATACCTCTCACCATCTTCTACACCTCGATCAGGTCCCCCCTCATCCTTCATCTCTCCAAGGAGAAAAGATCAAGCTCTCTCAACCTATCCTCATTAGGCATGCCACCCAATCCAGGCAACATCCTTGTAAATCTCCTCTGCATCCTTTCAATAGCTTCCACATCCTTCCTGTAACGAGGCGACCAGAACTGAGCACAGTACTCCAAGTGGAATACAATCCTAAAAATACTTGAAATTGTTCCTTTTTTCATAATTAATCTTTTTATATAATGATATGTTAGGACTTCAGGATTTAGAAGGTTGTGTTTCTTAATTGTGAGAGAGCGCCAGGGAGTCAAGGTCAATCATGCAGGTGAATCCAAGAGTCACAAAGGAGAACTGGTAGTGGCAGATAAGCAACAAGCAAGGAACAAGCAGGAAGCATTGGGAAGCTGGACTTTGTATCTCCTAAGTAGATCAAGCTGTTAAGAATAGTGCTTTTGCAGCACCTATCCTAATGGGTCTTAAATATCAGCGTCATCACAAATATCCACCTTGGAGACAAAAATTTAGAGAACATGTCAGAGTTTTTAATATGACACAAAAATATTACATTAAATATGTGCTAGAAAAATAGCATGACAGAAGGAAGTGATTAGGTGTTTATTAACAAGAAGTGGGTGAAATTACAAGATTTTTTATTATTACAGCTAATGCAGTTGTCCTTGGTCATTGTTCTCATACCGTTAATGAAGGCAGTGCTACCTGGCCAATAAAGCTCTCCCCTTCATGAATTTAGAAATTATCATTCTCCTTAAGTGACACAATCACATTGAAGGTCTCAGAAATTTCCCCAATAAAGGCACCTTCACCGAAATCCAACACAGCATACCTCAAGTCCAAATCCAATGCTTTACTCATGGAAATATCAAAAATCCTCAAAAATAAATCTTTCAAGCTGTGATGACCCTCCCCATCCCTTTAAAACAGAGTTACTTATCAATTTGAGCTCAATTTGTTCACTCCCTTCATCTACCATACATGCATGTTAAAGATCAAAGCCTACAAGTGTCTCATTAAAGTTCAGTAATATATTTAAGTTAAATTTGCACAATGCAATAAGGAACCTGAAATAAATGTAAAAGCTAGTAGTGTGCAGATTTTCCAAGGCTTGGGAAACCTGACAGTAAAAAGGTGGTAAGTACCTTTTGCAGCACTTCTGTACATCAGAAGGTGCATGAGCCTGTCAAATAAAACTTCAGTCCCCATTCAGCCAGTTGAGATCTTGCTATTAAATTCAGCAGCATGTTCACATCACATGCCGAGCTGAGTTTTCCCCAAACCCTTCCTGTATCCCTGTAAATATCAGGTTCAACAAATCCAGAATATGTATGTAAAGATAGAGAAAATAAGAAATATGTAAATATTAACATTAATAAATTATTTGTGCTCAAATCTCTTTGTATCATCATACTCTTAGCTTGGTGATTTCTTCCTGCCTTTGGTCAATATGCTTCATCCTTGCTCCATCCATTGGTGAATTATCATTCAATCACTGCATTATGCCATTTAGAATTTTCTAAATAGTTCTCTTGCCTTGCCACAATTCACCCTGATCTCACAGCCTCCCTCCACCAAAATAATTTTGAACCATTTCCTTTCTCAGTGTTACCATTTCTGTTGCACTGCCCTTTCTCACTTCCCCAACGATTAGTATCCATCGTGCCTCTATCTCCTTCCTGTAAAGTGTACCGGACAAATGCAATTTGTTATGCTTTTGATAGTTTGTGAAAATGTTATATGTTAATACACTTTTCTTTGTTTTTTTTATTCCCCCTACAGTCATGGTTCCATTGCAGGCACATTTAGTGGCAATAAGTTTAAAGTTCCAATTCCTTTTGCTGGATTAGTGACTCAAGGAAATTTATTTCTTTCAAAAATGTTGAATGCCCAACCAATGGTTATGAAAGTACTTGGAATGAATTCACCATCTGATGTTGAAGAAATACCTTCCACTCCAACTGCTACTATTCCTAAAGCATACAATCTCCACATTCCTTTCATTAACAAGCTGGAATTTGCTACACAGATGAATAGTAATTACTACAATTGTTCGTCTAACTTCATGACAGAATACGGTGGAAAGAAAGACAGAAAACAATTTTCTGCTGATATAGATATCCAAGCAGTCTCAGCACTGGAGTATCTGTCCTATCACCTGAAAGGTAAAAGATTTCTTCATGAGCCTTTTTGAAATAATTTAATCTTTGTCTTTAAATTCTGTGGATTTCTGAAAACTTGTAGTTAAAGATTATTAATGTTTCACAGTATGAAATGTTTTATTAGAGCATATCTGAAGTTATAAATTTGATATGAAGATAAAAAACATGGTAAATATTTACACTTAAAATTTGAAATTTGCATTGCAAAACTTATACCATGCCAAATCAAAAAAAACAAAATCATAGATAATGACGCTTAACAGTTTTGATAAATTTGCTTATTTTTGGGTGTCAATTTTGTACAAACTGCATTTGCTATGTATGGAACCTCATTAGATCTTTTAAATATTACAAACTTTCATAGCTATGAATATTACAGCTTTGAATACATTTCATTAGTACGCTGCAATTTAAAATATATATGTATAATTATGTTCCATAGGTTCTGCACTATCAGGACGTGAAACAGAGGACATATATACTCATAGCATCTCTTCATCATTTCAACATAAACTATTAGAATCTTCCATGAAGCTATATAAGAAGTATAATTATATAGATCAAATGGCGATCGAGACGAACTATGAATTAGTTGCACTCAGCAACTTGGGAGCAAAAGCCTCTTGGCTTTCATCATCTGAGGTTGTGATGAAACATCCAATCATAGAAGTGCAAGGACGAACAACAGGAAATTTAAGTATAGCTTCATATGACTCTACCTTAAATTACAGGTCTTCAGAAAGATTTGATTCCGTTACCCTGGAAAACAGTGAAAATTCTATTTTTAACTTTAATTCACCATTTCTCCAACTTACCAATAGAATGAATAGTGATTTTAAAAAGGATGTTTTCACACTCTCATCAAACACAGAAGGATCATGGTTAAATTTGAAAAATTTCATAAAAGTGAAATCAAAGGGTGGAAAATTTGAGCTGAAATGTGATACTTCAGGTGACTTCAGTAATGGTAACTTCAGCAGTAACATAAAATTGACTAAAAATGCTGAAATACTCAAGATGGTGAATAAACTGCGAGGCGAACTGTATGGTGCTACATTAGAAACTAAAGATGAATTAAGCTATCAGAAGGACCAGTTTAGTCTCTCCTTGAACACAACTGGAAAATACAGCAAGATGGCAGCAACCAACAGTTTGAGTTTCTTAGTATTAGAGAAATATTTTAAAGTTGAACATAAATGGAGTGCAGATTATTATGACAAGAAGTTCCACAACCTCTTGTCTGGCACATATTCTGAAGGTACGCTCGAGATGAAATCAGATACTGCCTTAGCTGGCACAACCAACCAAGGTATTCTGAAAATCAGCAAAAGTGGTCTGTCAACTGAGGTGACCTCGAGTGTAAATATACATTCTACCGTTCTCAAACATGTATTCACAACTGTTATTAATCAACATGGAGCCACCATGAGCATTGGTATCAATGATCAAGAAAATAACTTAATTAATTTAAATGTGGAAGGAAAAGCAAACAGTCAAGGAATATATGCCACCAATTCATTTTCAAGTGTTATTTTGCAAACTAAAGCAACTAATGCCATCGATCTTCAATTTAATAAAGAGAAAGGGTTGATGTTTAGTACAGTGACAAATGCATTGTTCAAAGAAACAACATTTAACCATATAAATAGTCTTACCATTGGTTCTTGGAAATTAACTGCTTCAAACACAATCGGTGCTGGCAGCAATTTGGATTCTAACATCAAATACCAGCAAAAATCTGAAGTGCACATGCAACCTTTCATAGTTTCAATCAATTTTGACAACAAATTTCAGTATCAACAGCTACATGCTTCCCACATTGTGCATCTTATACTTGAACCTTTCAAGATTGAATTTAAAGGTGAATTGGCAGGATTGCAGCAGGAAAATCACTTGGCTCATGTTGCTATAATGAAGTATGCTGATTTGAAAGCTTTATTAAGTTCAAATACTACAGGAAAATTAAATAATATGAATATTAACCACAAGCTGAACCTGGAAATCAATGGACTTTCTGCAGAATTCTCTAGTGACACATTGTGCAATTCAGGAACACTGAAGTTTCAAAATAATGTACGCACTACAGCTATACCCTTTGTGTTCACATTTGCAGCTGATACCTCTGCTAAGGGATATATTAATGGTTGGGGTTTGCATGATGGAGAGCTTAACAATAAGCTCCAAATGAAGGCAGAACCACTGGCCTTTGCACTTCATCATGACTTTAAAGGAACTTCTGAACATGAATTGGCAGATAGAAGATTGAAGTCGCTTCTGGAAAACAGTTTAAACATTATGTTCATTCCAACTGAACAGGAAAGCAAGTGGATACTAAAGAGTCAGTTAAACAATAATACTTACATGCAAACCATTGATGCCTATAACAATCCAGAAAAAATAGGCATAGATATTGCAAGTGATGCAGAAATTGATTTTAGTTATCTGAAGGCAGTTAATTTCCTTCCCTTCAATGCGCTCAGTTCTGACCTTCAGAAGATTCAAATTTCTGGGAATCTGAAATATGATAAAAATGGAAATGTTCATGTTATCAACATGCCATTCTTGGAACACTTACCCGCCTACTTTGAGTCATTTAAAATTGTCATTTTAAATACTTTGGAGGGCATTCAAAATTACCTGAAGGACATTCAAGTTAATCAGTTTGTCCAGAAATGCAAGAAAACCTTAAACCAAGTGAGTGATTTCATTAGGGACATGAATTTAGACATCGAGATCAATGATGTAGGGAATAAAGTGTTAATATTTGTAACAGAGTATCAAATAATCCCTGAATACCTTAAGGCTGTTTTAACAAAATTGCACAACAGTACATTAATCAGTCTGAAAGGATATGACAAAACTAAACTGAAGGATGTCATTGAGAATTTTCTTAACCTAATTATGGATACGCTGATAGAAATTGATCAAAAATATGAAGTAATTCCAACAATTGCCAACCTCATCAATGATTTGAAGGAAATTCTGTGGAGCTATTACCAGGATGCTATACAAAGTAACTTTACTAATTGGATTCAAGACCTTGAGGAAAAATACCAAATTAGTGACAAGCTTCATGCTAAATTACAAGAACTACAGTTGCAGCTCCAGAATATCAATCTGCAGGAATTTGCATATGGATTAAGACAACAAATTAATTTAACTGCAGTTTTTGAAAAACTGGAACAACACCTAAAAAAATATGATCAAGAGATAAAGAAAATAATGAAGATGATGATTGAGGGGCTTTTATGGCTGTTGGAGCACTATGAAATCAATGATAAAATTGACAACATTGTTGCCTCGATGCACCAGCTAATCACTAAATATGAAATTGACATATTCGCTCAGAAACTTTTGACTGAAACAATGAACCTCATTAAATCATTCAAGGTAAAGGATACAATACAAGGAGCCGTAATCTCTCTCAGAAAAACACTTGGAAAATCATACAATGGAGTAATTCAGTACCTTGCTGATGCAACTGAACAGATAAAATTACATGATTACCAAAAAACGATTGACCAAATTAATGGTTTCCTTGACACAATTACTACAAATATAAGAGAGTTTGACTACAATACTTTTGTTGATGAAAAAAATGCTCAGATCCTCATCATAACCAATGAAATCAAAGCTAAAATGGAAGACTTAGAAATTCCACAGAAAATTAAGGCTGTGCAAAAGTTTTTACAAGAAATTCAGTCTTTGATGGCTCATTACATTGAACGGTTGAAACAGAGAAATCTCAAGGAATTGGTCAACCCTTTGGTCAGTGTGTTCAGAAATATAGTTACATCATTTTCCAATTTCCTGCAAGGCATCTTTGGGGACTTTTTCGAGGACCTCCGAGTTAGGATCAGTCAAATGGATATCCAAGAGGAATTGCAAAGACATTGGCAAGATGCCGTGAAATATTATAAAATAATTGTTGGTCATCTCTCAGCAGCATATGATTATGCAGAAAAGGAAATTATTATTTTGGCAACAGAATACAACTTCAAAGAAATTGTGGATCAAATCCAAATGTACTTGGAAGTAGGTTTTACTGTTCCAAAACTGGACCTGGGCCTAATATGTATACCCGAGTTTGAAATAAGCATTCGTGCTATCAGAAAAGGAGAGTTCAACACTCCATCATTTACAGTACCTCTGACAGATCTAATAATTCCATCCTACCATGTCAACTTAAACAATCTGAATGATATCAGAATTCCTTCGAGAATTGATGTACCATCATTTACGATCTTGCATTCAATTATTGTTCCAGGTTTCACAATTGATTTGGAAAACATTAAGAATGTTACCATCACAACAATAGAAAAAATACTCAAATTTGACATTGCCATAGGAGAGTTCAATACATTTTCAGATTTAAATTTCCCAGTTATGTCATTGCCAGATGTAACTTTTCCTGAAATAGATTTCAGTGCATTCCGTCTGCCTGATATAAAACTTCCAAAAGTAAATTTAGACCACTTCTCGTTAAATGATATTCAGATTCCAGAATTCCAATTTCCTCGTATACCTCACAAAGTGTCAGTTCCTGCATTTGGAAAACTCAGTGGTACATTCAATTTTAACTGTCCTGTATATGGACTTCATACAAGTGTTGGTGTTCATAACATTAATGCTGTTCAAAGCAGCACTGAACTTCTAGCTTTTATTACCGCAAAGGGCAAGTCAAGTGTAAGCACCCTATCCTTTGACTTAGAAGCAAATGCCCGTCTGTTAGCTCCTGAGCAAACTCATTTGGAACTCAGTGAAAGTGTGAAGTTTGACCACACCGCGATAACTGTTGGCCACGTGGGTAATCTTACTTTCACAAGACCCTCTGTGAATGGAAAAGTGGAGACTAAGATTACAATTACCACTGAAGCCTATAATGCAGAAACAATAAATACAATAACTATGAAAATACAGGGAGCACTTTACACAAAAATGCAGACAACTTATAATCACAACCTTAATGTCCCACATAAACAGTTATCAAGCCAATTTTCACTTCTTAACATCATTCAAACCACTCCTAATGAAAAAAGTACAGCATTATCTATCACAAACACTGCAAATGGAAAATGGTCTTTTAAAGACCACTCTGATGAAGGGGCACACAAAAGTGAATTGAAGTTAAGCCTGGCTGCACCTGCTCTTATAGTTGCGTTCTCAGGTGACACCAACACCAAGTATATAAAGATGAAACAAAACTTCAAGACTGAGATCTTACCTTCGTTTGCTGCCAGATTGAACTTGAATTCAGAGGCAAAGATTGCTGATGCTATAGTTTGTATTGGAAATGCAAATGGAAAAGCTGATCTAGCAACATTAAAAGTAGAATTGACAGGATCTCACAACACTAGACTTGCACGTGGAGCAGCAGGTATAGTGGAAAATTCATTTCGCTTTACAGCAGAACCATTTGCAGTTGGCTTTGAAGGAAAAAATCGTGCTGATGTAAAGATTTCTTCCCCTTTGATACTCAGTGGAAAAATAGAGTTTCTGAATAACTATGACTTGACTCTGAACCCAAATGAACAACAATTCTTATGGCAAGTAAATTCTACATTGAACCAATACAAATATATGCATGATATTGGTGTAACTAATAATGAAGAAAATATCAATATGCATCTTAAATTGAATGGTGATGCAAACCTTGATTTCCTAACTCTACCCATTTCCATCCCTGAAATTTCAATTTTTAATTCACCATTCAGGATTCCTCCTGTTCATAATTTTTCTTTGTGGGAGAATGCAAAACTGAAAACCCTGTTGAGAACAACTCAGCAGTCACTTGGCTTAAGTATAAAGACTGAATACAGAAAAAATAAAGATTTCCACAGCTTCAAAATAGATATGGAGCCAATTTACAGTAGGATCAATGATTATCTTTTGGAATCTGCTTCTGGAATTCAACTGGCAAGAAACAAGATCTTGAACTTACTAAAGAAAGTAGAGTCTGGTAGATTTCAGGAAAGTCCTGTAACAAAAGTGCTTCGTGTGCCAGGGTATACTATACCAGGACTGAAGATTGAAGTCTCCCCTTATAGACTAGAAATCCCAATTTTCAATTTTGCTACTATTGGAAATATTACTACTCCAACATTTACTGTACCCATTATTAATTTCATTATGCCTTCATACACTTTTACCGTACCATGGTATAAGTTAAAATTAATTCATATACCTGACAATTTGTATACATTGTCATTTCCAAAGATCAAAATGCCACGTATCCAAGACACTATCAGAGTTCCTGCCATAGGCAACTTGACATGTGATTTCTCACTCAAATCAAGTTACGTAACTTTGAACTCTCACTTTGAACTCTTTAACCAATCAGACATAATTGCTCGTTATAGTGCCTCATCTTCATCTATCTTTACTTCAAACTTCAAAGCAGAAGGAACAACAAGCTTGGCAAGACGGCGAGGACTGAAATTAGCAACAGCTATTTCTGTTGACCATGATACCATTAAAGGAAAGCATGACAGTACCGTAAGCTTAACAAGGAAAAACATGGAGGCTTCAGTTGCTACTGAAGCATCAATTAAACCTTTTGATGGCTTTATTCTTAATTTCAAACATGATCTGAATGGAAAAACAAAGCCTAGGCCTAACGTACGATCAAAGATTTCCCTTAACTACAAATTGTCAATGCCTTCAACTGATAAAAAATCTCCTTTAGTTCAAGGAAGTGTCATCCATTCTCTTACCTTGGCAGATTTTACATCTTATTTAAATTTGGAAACATCAACCAGTGCTCACATTGAAGGAACTATGCAATACACATTTTCTGGCAGTATGAACAATGAAGCAAGTATTTATCTCAGTTCAAATAATACACGTTCAAATGTAAAACTTGACTTAACTTCAAAGGTTGATTCAATTTCTGGAAATGTTTGGAACATCTTAGCAAATGAGAAGCTTGCTGTAGCAGCATCCAGAGATCAGATTTTTGCCATATGGGATCATTCTGCTGATAATAGTCTGACACTTCCAATATTTGAAACAAAGGGTCATCAAAAATCTAAGGCAACATTAGAATTAGCGTTCTGGAGTTTGACCGCAAAGTTACAAACCGAGACTCATCAACATAGTAATGTGTGGCAACACGCAGATGTACAAAATGATATGGGTATAATCATCAAACCAGAAATGCAAAAAGTAACATGGAATAATAATGGTCACCTCTTGTCAACAGTTTTCAGTGAAGAGGTGGAACTATTAAACAATGAAGCAGAAATGCATCTTGGATTGGCTGGCTCCCTGCAGGGATATGCAAATTTTCTGAAAGAAATTCAGCTTCCATTATATGAAAAAGACTTGTGGGACATATTGAAATTTGACTTGACTACTAGTGAAAAACAGCAACAATACTTAAATGTGTCTGCACTGATAGTGTTTGCAAAGAGTGAAAACAGTTTATTTATCCCTTTGCCAGTGCAGATGTTAGCCAATGGTCTAAAGATAAGTATTCCTGAGATTACCCTTCATATTCCTGAATGGGTCAAAAATGTACCGGAAATGATTCCTAATGACCTACTTCCAGAGTTTGGAAACATCCACATTCCTGATGAAATTGAGTTTCCAACAATCATAATACCACTGATAAACATTGTTGTTCCTTCATATAAATCCCAGTTTTCAGAATTAAAACTACCAAAGATAATCATCACTCCTGAATTCGTAGTTCCATATACAACCCTTCGGATACCATCATACACCATTAACTTAACACATATTGCTATACCATCAAATATAAATACTCTTCCTTTTGACCTATCTTTGCCAAATTTGCCGACTGTTAGCTTTCCTCAAGTGACTGTTCATTCTAATTACTTTGAACTTAAGGGTTACAAGATCCCTTATGTTGAAATTACAGTACCAGAATTCAAAATCAAGATTTCTCAGTTTGCTCTACCAAAATCCTTCAGAATTGCTGGACATTATTTGCAGCTGGACAACATTGCAAAGCAAATTGCAAACTTTGAGCTGCCAACAATAACAATTCCAGCAAAGACATTGGAGATTCCAGCATTAAAAGCAAAATTACCTCTAGCACTTGTTTTGCCAGCATTTAAGTCTTTTACTGGAAATGTCAAAGTTTTCTCACCAATATACAATACTACATGGACTACAAGTGTGAAATCGGATGAAAATAAAGCAAATACCCTCATTGCAAAAGTTGATGCAACATCCAGTTCTACACTGCGGTTTCTGGAATATGAATTAGATGGTAAGTTGAAAATATAGCAAATATTTGTGTTTCTAAAACCTGCGTATTTAATTATCGCCACATTAAAGTATACTTTGCTCCTTGTGCCTTTTTCTGTAGCAACACATTACTTTTTACAATTACTTCATGGTTATTCCAAGAAAACGTAATTCAATAATTTTTAACATTATTATGTAAACATGTCATATTTAAACATTATTAATTATTTAAGCATGTCATATTTAAAACAACATCTGTTGTATCTGTTATGGAAGATTACTGGTACAGCATCATAATAATTTATTTAGTATAATTGTGTTCATAATAACTCTTTAAAAAGAATTTTGCACTGAAATTAATGGATGCAACTTTCAGTGCATTTCTGAAAGTTTTTTTTCTCCTTTTTTACAGCAAGTGCAACCGTAAGCACCACCACTGATACCTACAATCTTAATGGAAAATATACATTTTCCCATCCTGACTTAAGTATTGACTGGCAGCAGAGTTGTACTCTTCAGCATTCAGGGTAAGATGCATGTTTTTATTAACTTTATAGATGATAACTTATCTGACGGAATGTTTAATTCTCCTTCATTCCCAAAAAAATTTCCAGTTGTTTGATAAACAACTTTTCTGGTCAAGGTTAAAATTTTATTCTAATGCTGGTTTGAATGAGAACCAATGATAGATTGAAGCGTCAGTCACATATATGAGATTCCTACCCTGCTGTGTAGAAAACTTGTGTAAGACTTAACATCCAACTAATTAATCCAAAATAAGAGACTTTTTCATGTTTAGGACAGAACTTCCAGCTTAACAGGAGCATGAATGGAAAGTTAATTGATTTGTTGCTGACTCTACAGCCTTTCCTAATAAGATGTTGGGAAAAGCTATAGAACAAAGTGATCTAGGGATACGGGTTAATGGCTTCTTGAAAGTGATGAAGAAGGCATTCAACATATTTGGTTTCATTGGTCAGAACATTGAATACAGGAGTTGGGACATCTTGTTGAAGTTATACAAGATATTGGTAAGGCCACTCTTGGAATACTGTGTACAGCTTCTTCACTCTATTATAGGAAGGATATTATTAAACTAAGAATGGTGCAAAAAAGATTTAATAGGTTGCTACCAGGACTTGTGATTTGAGTTATGAGGAGAGGCTGGATATATTGGGACATTTTTCTCTGGAGCGTAGGAGACTTATGAGTAATCATATAGACGTCTATAAAATAGTGACAGGCATAGATCACTTAGATAGTCAACATCTTTTCCCAAAGGTAGGGTACTCTAAAACTAGAGGGCATAAGTTTAAGGTGAGAGGGGAGAGATTCAAAAGGGTCCAGAGGGACAATTGTTTCAAACAGGAGATGGTGAGTATCTGAAACAAGTTGTGAGAGGTAGTGGTAGAGGCACATACAATTTTGTCTTTTAAAAAGCATTTGGACAATTACATGGGTAAGTTGGTATCGAGGGATATGAGCCAAAGTGGATAATTGAAACTAGTGATTAAAAAAGAAGTGCAGCATGGACAAGTTGGACTGAAGGGACTGTTTTCATGCTGTAAACCTCTATGACTGCAGTATAAAGGAAAATCAAGAGTGCTGTATTACAATGGCACTGTGTTTCTTGCAAAAACAGGAAATTCTGCCTAGATGTATCAAACGCCTGCTTCTTAGACTGAAGCAAAATGGTAAGATTTTCTTTAGCTGGAACTGGAAAGTCATGCAGCAGAGACAGTAGTTTAGGGTTTGAAAAGTTATTGTTTTTGTTAGTTTAGATTTGGTTACAGAGGATGGAACTTTCTCATATTTTGAGAACCTGACTTGTGTCAGAAGGTTGGCAAAAAAAGGCTTTGAATCCACTGGCCCCCATGGTAGCTTCCTTCACTGTATTGTGAAGCAGTTAGAAAAAAAATCATCCCAGGAGATGGGGTGTGCTCATTCAGAATGGTATCCCGTAGATTGTCTATCCACATCAGTGTGAAGACATGCCACTGTGAATTATTACAGATATCCCACAGCGAGCACACAATGAGCAGAACCAGCTAGCCCACCAAAAGAGTTCAGGTCTGTGCTTGGCTCAGAGGGGAAAAGGTCATGCTTGGATCTGTACCCAAGCACCGCCCCTTGGTAATGCCCAAACATGACCTTCTTCCCCTCTGAGCCAAGCACTCACCTCAACTCCTCTTGCAAGTTCTGCTCATCAGGTGTTTTCTGAGGGATACCTATCATGATTCATGTCAGTATGCCTTCACACTGATGTAGATGGACAATCTAATACGGATGGATGGCGGGGGGGAGAACTATCAGGCATAAAGGCTTGATAATTACATTTACATGTATTGAAATGTGGACCAGTTATAATACTGGCAGGGGGCAGAGATGATTGGTACATGAAATCTAACCGGTATAAATTGCATTTTTGGGACTCGATTTCCTGTTCCTGCTGCCAATCCTCCCCCCCACCCTGGAAAAGGAGGAGCAGAAACCACCATCCCCCCCTGCCCCCAGCCCCCATGGACTATATATCCTCCTCTAATCCAGTACTTCCTATATGTTTTTCCTGTTCTCTATAGGTATGTCCTAGTTCTCTTTTGTCTTTTCAGATGTCATAATTTGCAATTTTTTGATATTTTAGTCTTAATAAGACATTTGTTCCCCAATACATTTAGTATGGTTTTTGTAGCAATTTTGCCTGTGCTCACTTTAAATGATTTTGTGGACAAATTTTTCATTGTACTGTTCAGGTGTTAATTTGGTGCAATAGATCACACAGCCTTTATAGAACCCAAGGTCCACTTGTGGTGATCTGCCACCACATAAATAAAATTTTCTTTTGTCTCTTTAAATATGAATTATGTTATTGTGCTAATAGAAAATGTCATTTTCTTATACAGTAAATAACTATTTTTTAAAAAATTTCTCTACTAGTCTAACAAGCCATTTGACAGTGGATGTCATCAGTCCAACTTTCACAAACCTTAGAATTCGTTGGCAGGAGCATAATCATGAAATTATTTCATCAGTCTCTTCTCCAGCTGTTGGATTCCTAGGATTGGCAGTTAAAAAGATAGGACGAAATGTTATGTATGGAAAAGTATATATCCATGAGCCAGTAAGTAACTTTATTTTAATATGTGATAAACATGAACTGAATGCCAAAAACAAAATATCTAGATGTTTAGGTTATTATTGACCTCGAAATCACAATGTTTCCACCCACACACCTTGCATGTACAGTGGAAGGAACTCTCCATTTTTTTCTCTCGAAGTGCAGTAGTGGGTGTTTCTGGCAGGGCCATTCTGATTGGTTGGAATAGCGCGAACCTACGCCCAATTCCATGCTTGCAACCTCGTTAATTATGCATGAGCAAACATCTCGCTGAATCACCTGATGGGTCTGGCTGCCATCTGTTGGGTTCAAAGATACAGAACCATATGTAAATGTCAATCCAGCATACTCATATCACTCTGTCCAGCCCACAAGCCTTTGTATGATCATGCAGACTGTCCGAACCCAGAGATAGAAAATGAAGAAGAGGTTTGTCCCCTGACACAATTATGTCCTTGAGATCTTGATTCCAAAAGTCTGGGCACAGAGGCAGGTCTCTACTTAAGGGATGACTCCAGGAAGCACAACAACTTCACCACTCCAACCTGAGAGATCAGCGTGATGGTAACTATGCCAGAAAAATCAAGCAATGCTGGAAATGGATGAATGATTTCATCTGCTTCATCAGGGTGAATCCGTTCTGAGCTCCCTCCGCTATCAAATTCTCTTTTACTGGGAGTCAGTATTGGAACCCTTGTTTTTCCTAATATATATCAATGATCTAGATCTTAGAATGCAGGAGACAGTTTCAAAGTTTGCAGATGATACAAAACTTAGAAGTACTGTAAACTATGAATAGGTATAGAACTTCAAATGGACATAGGAATGTTGGGGAGTGGGCAGAGAGGTGGCAGGTTCAATGTAGAAAAATGTGAGGTGATGCATTTCAGAGGAAGAACATGGAGAGACAATATAAATTAAGAGGTAAATTTTTAAGGGATTGCAGGAGAAGAGAGATATGTGCATGTATAATTTTAGGTGGCAGGAAGGTGGAATGAGCAGTTAATAAAGCATAAAGTACCCTGGGCTTTATTAATAGGAACATTGAGTATAAGAGCAAGAAGGTTATGCTGAATTTATACAAGCCATTGATTAGCTGGAATATTGTGTACAGTTCTGAGCATCGCACTATAGGAAGGATACAAATGCATTAGTGAGTGTGCAGATGAGTTATGTATGGATGGTTCCAATGGTGAGAAACTTCAATTCTGAGGATGTATTGGAAAAGTTGGGGCTATTCTCCATAGAACGTAGAAGACTAAGAAGAGATTTGATAGAGATTACGAGCGGGTTGAATAGATTGGATGTGGAGAAACTTTTCTCACTCGTAAAAAGATCAAGAACAAAAGGACACACATTTAAAATGATTTACAAAAGTAGCAAATATGGGTGTGAAAAAAGTGTTTTTCACACAAGTGATTCAAGTGTGGAATGCATTGCCTGGAAGTTTGATTGGAGGCAGGTTCAATAGAGGCATAAAAGAGAGCATTAGATGACTATTAGGACAGAAATAATGTACAGGGTTATGGGAAAAGGTAGGGGAATGACACTAAGTCTTACTGGTCATTTAGAGAGTCGATGCAGACACAATTGGCCTCCTTTGCATCATAACAATTTTCTCATGGACAGTTTCACAACACTCCTATCCCATTTATTATGTTGCTCACAGTCCAAACCCTATTCCTTTTGGGGAGGGCTCACCTCTTTGTCTAATCAGATTGTGAAGGGCACAGCAAACTGTGATCATGCAGGAAACCCTCTTTGTGTGTTACAGAGAGCCATCTGAGCAGTTCAGGCATCAGAATCACAACTTCAAAAGTTCTGGGCCTGTTCCATGAGGGAGAGTGTGGAACTTTGGACCTCTTCTTGGCACGAGTCTGAGATTGATGCATTGGAGTCATTAGCCACTGTTAAAGTGATAGCTCTCATCCTCCAGCAACGATCGCTGCAGACATTCTGGATCCAGTCTTTGTTAAATTGGCCATTCCTACCCTCTGCCCCAGCCCATTATCTGAAAACTGCTGAAGTCCTGAGTGGACTTCCACTCATTTTGCATGCATTGCCCACCAGTAAACACTTTGATTCCTTTGTTTATGAATATTTCATGCAGCCTTGTCAGGGTCCAGCTTTCCTTCCCTTATCCTTCCATTGTTCGTCATCTTTATCTGCCTGTAATTGTGCGCTCTCACACTTGCTCCCCACCCCATGAACTCTTGTACAGTCCTCTTCTCATAATACTCCCCTACTGTCTGTCAGATACACCTCCTATCCCTTGCACTCCTTCCCCTGCACACCTGGCTACCTCCACACTTCCTCTTCACCCTTCCACCCCAATTGAACTTTGGTCTATTGGAGTAGTGGATCCATGAGTCCCATAGCATGGCAAGGAGCTGGAGGGTATAAATGTATTGCTCTAATAGAGTGCTGTTGAACGCAACAGGACTGGCACAGCGTTAAGGCAGGTAGACTATGTTGCAGTCAGCCCAAAGCTTTGAGTACATGTTACTCTTTTTTAAAACAGCTTTGACACCTACGTGATTTCCCACTGGCGTGATGCAAGATTGGTAGACCTGAAAAGTTTTTGACAAACAGCTGTTTTAATGGGCATTCATAGAATATAAATGAATGCAAATACCATTCTCATCATTAGGCAGCTGCAGGACCACCATTAATCCACTGTTGGGAGAATTTCATATCATTTTTTATACAAGTGTATTCCTAATTTTTTGGCTTCCACTAGATTCTCCACTCCCATTTGCCACCAAGTCTAACACCTTCAGAATGGGAGAATTGCACCCTGTGTAAAGCAGTGAATGTTAGGATGTTCTTGTGTTGTTATGTAATACCAATCTTTCTGACCTGTGACTCCTAAGCTATTTCAAATGACTTATCGCTCCATTTTTAAATGCAATATTAATGCAGATACATTTTCTTTTCACAGAAATCTTCTGAAATCATAATTTTGGATCATAAAATTTCACTGGAGAACCCTGGAAACATTCATATGCAGTTCAACTGGAGAAATGACATAGCTGCAGATATGGCGAATGGCCTGAAGGAGAGGGTGCCCAAGATGATTCAAGCTATCTATAAATGTGCAAACAAGTATCACACTGAACACCTTGGAATGGAAATGAATGCTGTACCCTCAAAAGGCAAAGACTTGATTAAACAGAATGTTGATAAAGCATTTAGAAAAGCAAGCTATCATATTAAGGAAGTTGAGAATTTTCTCCAGTCTACACTTGATGGTACTGCCTCACAATATCAAAAAGTGAAAGAAGCAACAAATGAATTGTACAAGAGGGCAACAGACAAAGTAGCAGAAATAGACTTTGAGAATGAGGTCACCACATTATTAGATGGCATTTCAAAATTGACACAAGAATATCAGAGTAAGTTGAAGGAGTTAATTGATGCAGCAATCAAATTTTTAAAAGACACCAAATTTCAGCTCCCTGGATTTGATGACCAGTATACAGGGCAAGAGTTATACACAATGTCCTTAAATTATGCAACAAAATTGTTTAAAGAGTTTAGTACTATTGTAAAAGATAGCCTTAGTAATGTGATCGAATACCTCCAAGAGTTGGAGCAGAATATGATCCCTGGTAATGATGCAACTGCTAAAGCCTTAGAAATACTTTCTGAGTTAACTGGGTCACTGAAGCAAGTTTTAACAAAAATGCTTGAAGTTTTAACGAACATGCATAATGTTGATGGTGAATATCTAAATGACTTCAAAACATCTATAGAGACTTGGTCTAAAGAATTAATTAATGTTGATATTGCAAATGCCAATAATCTGAAGCATGAAGTAATCAAATTTGTTAAAAATTCTACAGAATATTTTAATGAATATTTTAAATACTTGCACACTAACTTTCAAGAGTTTGGAAAAGATTCAATTCCTGAATATATTGAAATGATCAAACAAAATTTGAATGTTACATTTGTAGATATGAAGAAGCAAATATTTACATATAAACGGACAGTTAAAGCTAAATTAGATGAAGCTATCTTGAGTCTAAATGACCCCTATGAAAAGTTGGTTGCTCAAGGAGTATATGCTGTTAATCTGTTTATTGAAAACATGGGCAAATTTACTGAACAACTGTTTAGATTCCTGGAACAGATTGCGATCAAACTAAGTGTTGAAACAGGGCTTTCTATGAAAAGGCAACCTGGACAGCTTACACTTGATATTCCTCATCCTCTAAAGTGGGAATCATTTGATGATATGCCTCAATTGAAAGAAGGAACACTGAGTCAGTTACATACCAAGGGACAGCAAATTCTTCAAAAAAGCACAGCTGTAGCCTGGAAAAAGATTGTGGAGAGCTATCAAAAAAGTGAAATGGCCCTGAATGAAGAAAGAACAAAGGATGACAAATCAATATTTTAATATTCGTCTAAATATTTAAAATTGTTCTGAATCAAACTATGTAGCTTGCAAAATATTTGATGTTTGTGAATGAAAAAAGAACAATCACTTGTTATGTCAGCATTTCTAATGAAAATAAATACAAAACTTCTTAATAACTTGGCAAATTCCGTGTATCATTTTATTTTCATATTTGTCAGTATGCAACAAGTGGATTGTCACAAATATTCAGTTAACAGTAGATAAACAGAAGGGTTAAAGTGAGAATATGAAGACCTTTTGGATATTTTTTACTGAGTTCTCTTTAACTTGAATAAGCACAGGGACAAATTTTCTCAGCTTTTTCTACAATAAAGAACTATCTACATAGCAGGTGGATGAAACCTGATTACATTGGGTTCTGTTCTTTATCTCTTCAATCTATATTTTAAATTCTTCATAGGCAAGTAGACATTAAGCATACTTACAACTCAACAACCAAATATAAGAATAATGCTACAAAATGCCAGTGCTGGACTTAGTAGGTGCAACAGTATGTGCAAGGAAAGTGATCATATTCAGCTTTGCTAAAGGAATAAGAGGCTTTGAAACTGTTGCCTTTGTTTCCTATAAGGTTTGGAGAAGCAGGCATTCCTGGTAACGCAGCAAGCAACCCTGCTCCAGGAGTAAGTTATGCTGAAAAAACTGCGGGCACCTATCCATTTTATGTCCATGCTGTGACTTAAGGAATTCTGATAGGGTCTGGGGGGAGTAAGCTGCCAGAAATCCTACTCCATCACAAATATCCTGGCCCCAAAAATAAAGGCACTTTGTGGTTAAAAATTTCAACTATTGCCTGTAGTGCAGTCTGAATCGTGTTCCCAATGTAACTTACTTGAGGGTGAGCACAGACACTTAAAACAAGTGTGTTTAATTTTATGTTCTGTCAGTTCCTTTTGAACTGAATAGATGAGTTACTTAAATCCAACAACTGTTTTATGTATACTCAATTAGATTGAACTGTTCAAATTATTGTATTACTTTCCAGCAGCTTTTTACTGGTTGAACTGGGAGCCCAGCGGTCCAGATTTGATTGTCTTCTTCTCAGCATTAGTTTACACATCTTCACTTACCTCAACTGGAGGGGAATGCGAAGATTTCTATCTTTCCTCCTGAAAGATTAAGTGGGTGTATGGGATAGCACGGTGACATAGTGATTAGCACTGCTGTTTCACAGTGCCAGGGACCCGGGTTGAATTCCGGCCTCGAATCATTGTCTGTGCGGAGTCTACATCTTCTCCCTATGTCTGTGAGGCTTTCCTCTGGGTGCTTTGGTTTCCTCCCAAAGTCTGAAAGACTGATTAAATGATTTGGCTATGCTAAATTCATGCTCAGTGTACCCAAATAGGCACCAGAGTATGGCAGCTAGAGGATTTTCAGAGTAACAATTGCAGTGTTAATATAAGCTGACCCGTAATGCTAATATATAAAACTTTTAACTTAAACTTTAAACATGTTGCTACAGCTGATTGGCCTAAAGACAGGAACAACCTCCGTTGATGTGTCCTGTGCAGGCAATATAGTATGCAACACAAGCATGCTGTAGAAACCCCAAAATCAACTACTGTGAAAACCATACAACTAATTCATTCCATGATTAGTAATCAACAATTCCATGTGGACCTTGAAGATCAAGTCAGCTGCCCACACATAACGAACAATGGGTTTTCACAAGCATAGCCCTCATTCCTGTTCTCTTCAACACATATCAAAGATCTCTCTCACACAAAGCCACGTTCTTAGCATATGCTGATGACTTGCCTATGAAGATCCTGGGTCTCTGAAAACCTATTTTAGAAAATGGGGTTGATGACTTGGACAATGTGAAAGAGAAAGAGGATACAAACCCCAAACCCATTATTTCCTCATGTCCTCAAGTTCATTCCCTGGCTCTGTTATCTAGGCACCCTTATGAAGATCAAACAAAGCAAAGCTTTAACTTTGTTGTGTTGTGATCCTTAATCTTATTTTATTCTCTTATCTCTTCTTTTTTCCTTCCTTAATTTTATATAAAAAAAAAGCATTGTGGAGGTTTCACTAATTAACTAGAATGGGTCCTCTTTTCCTTTGGAGGGGTTTGCATCCTCTTTAGGTACACTGAGGCATTTAAACAATATATTGCTTTTTGATACTTCTTGCCAAATGGACAAGTTCATATTTACCCAATAATACTCCATCTGTCAAATCTTTGCTGACAGTCTTAACTTAGTGGGGCAACTTTGAGGTCAGACTCACTATCCATGGGGATGGTGAAATACTCACAAAATTGGGGTAGACTTGGAAAGCGTGATTTGTGCTGGCAAGTTTTTGAGTCCCTATCTTCTAGCTCCTTCACCAGCAGAGTAGCGTGAAATATGCCATGTGATCCCAGGAAGCTCATTTTAATACATTAGCATATCATTAGCAGCATTCTCTTTGGGACTTTCCCCCGCACGTCGAATATTCAATGGGTGCCATTGTAATGCCATGCCAGCACCATTTACAACAGCTCTAATAAGCAAGAATCTGGCGCATTCTCCTCTGAGGGGAGTTCAGGAGTTCAGGGTGAGTTCTCAGGCAGTCATCAACCTCTGGAGTGTTCACTGTACTGGGGCACCAGAGCGGACCCTGGGGACACAGGGAAGTGCAACTTGGGGCCAAAGATGGGGACCCTACAATCACCATATCAGGAGAAGTGGTCCACAGAGTTTACTACTAGGCCTTATCTTCCCTTCATGTTGGAATGCCTCTTGCTTTAGAGGTGTTGTGATGGCTGGTGTGCAGGCAATCTTTCGGTGTCTGCCTTCCTAGCTTCCTCTCCATATCACAGCAGAGAGTGCCCTCCCTTAGTGGGGCCTGGCCAGAAGATGGAAGGGCTTCAAACCAAAATATTTCACGCTCTGGGTGACTGTGAGTTACCTGGGTGGGGACCCATGAGAGGCGAGGCTGTCAGCACTCTGGCAGCCAGAGTACGGGATTCATCCTCCAATCCCTCTGGGACTATCACCCAACTGTGTCACATGCAGTAGATTCCTCAACACTATCCCTCACATCCTTCTCTCAGACCCACCTTCACACATTAATCCCTGTCAACTCCAACAGGATGTAGCACATGGACCTACCAGGATCTCAGTGACACTAAATACCTGCATTCCTCTAGCCTCCAAGCCCCTTCAAAAAACCTGGCATCATGTTAGTCAGATGGCTGCATGTAACCAGTATTTGCATTCTGAAGGGGGACCTTGTTAATGCATCCTGTAATGACCTCGATTGGGGTGTGTGATGATAGATATAGGAGGCATCAGTGTTATATGTGTGATGTTACCACCTTCCTGGGATTGGGAGCTTGGACATTGGCTTGCAAAGTTAGCCTCCACTAAATGGCTATGCTGTTTGGCTGCAACCCATTTAATGGCTTAATCACTTCATCAGTGGGGAATGGTTGGGGTCCCCGTACAGCCACGTCTGTCTTTTGTGGCAGATGAAGCATAGCTAAATCGTGAAGCCAGCAATTAGCATGTCCAGCCAATTCCCAAATGGCACTCTGTTTCTTCATGATCATAAGAGGTGGAGAGCTGAGCAGCTCTGTGACCCATTGAGATTTGCCGTTACACTGAAGCACCCCAACAATTGATTTTGGACTTCTGGGTAGCCTCTCCCCTTTGTCCTCACACCACTGCCTGAGTGTGGGTTCCAGTTGCACTGCAGTCATCCTCCCCCAAAGTGCAAGGTGCTTGAAGCTGCATGAAGGGAAACACAGCCACCCGACTGCCCTCTAACTAAGATTGGAGAATGAGGGTCTGGACTCTCTCACAAATTCTTCGGGCTTACTGTGATATTTTCTTTACAATGCATGGTCCAGGGGATCACGGAGTCTGTCTAGTTGCCTAATCTACTTCTTGTCATAACAGCAGAGACACCAACATGCCATGGCATCTGTCCAGGACCAGCACCCTACAGAGGAGCCTAGCCTCTCTTTATTTTAGATGCAGCACTGCAGATGACTCGCTATCAGTGGAGAGTTTTCCAAAGTCAGTCATTGCATTTGCAGATGTCAGTGTTGTAGAAGATTGTACCTGTCCTGGGCCACTTCTACCAGACCCTGCATGAACTGGCATAACATGGAATGAGAGGACACCCACTGCCTGTGGCCCTTACATTCTCAGCCACCCTGAAATTCTATGCAAAAGTTTCATTCCAGGACAGCACAGGCATTCTGTGCAGCATCTCCCAGTCAATCACACACAAATAAGGTCCCAAATGTCTTTTATCCTATTGCCTGAGGTAGCCTTGGTATCTGTGCGATGCGGGGATGGTATCTGGAGGATCCAAGCCTTCTTTCAGGCAGCACAGATGTTTAATTGCTGCCCTCCTTTGTGTCAGGGTTTGAAGGAGTGTCCCTCACAGGGTGGAGGGGAAAGTATCAGATGGATTGGCAATGTCCAGGTATCTAGCTGGAGAGGCCCAGGCTGTACTTCTGCCAATCCTCTTTCCTTTGGGTTCCGGGGACCACTGTGCTCTATGGGATGGAGGAGTAGCTGGAGTAAGATCCAGAAGCACCACTGTCCTCTGGCGCTGACACTCATGGATATCCACTAATGCCTGCACCACGCAATCGACGTCTAGCACTATGGAGCAAAAGTCCACTGACGTGGAGGTCACAAGCTGAGATATGGTGCAGATATCTCCCACCGTGGAGTGCTCATCCTGCACCAGGTTCTTCATTGCAGATGCTGTCCTTGCAATGTTGGCCTCATTCCACTAAAGTGATGGCATCATCTCCTTGGTTAAAAGGTGATGAGCACTGATGAACAGCTCGATGTCACATTGAAATTCTCTAGCCAGTTAGCAGCTCTTCACCAGCATAGGGCAGTGAGGCCACCACTGAAGCACAGGCTGGGCTCTTGATGATTATGTGCACTGTAGTTTTGTTACGCAGTATGAGTCATGATGTCCGCAAAAGAAGAGGTTGTTACGGTAGGTCCAACGGTAGTGTGAAATCTGTTTAGTTCGATTCGTTTGCCAAGTGGGAGATCGAAATCCGGGATTTCCAATTTGTGACCATCAACCAGGTGCTGAGAATGACCTGTATTGCTGTTGTACCACAACTCCTTCAAAAGGTCTGCTGCACAACTGGCTGGCTCAGGCAGGTAGGTCCAGATTGGCCACCTTGAGATGAAGCACTTGCTAAGTGGGTGGGTGATCTCTTCTACCAGGCGAAGGTCCAGAACTCTTCCTAGAAATCATGCCGTACTAGTTTTACAACGGTTTGTAGTAGCACAAAGTTACAGAGCGCAGGTAGCCTATTCATGTTTGTTGATGGGATTGTTCCTGAAGTGTTCCTCATGGTCTCATTTAGCTGAACCTCTACCAGTCTGCAGTGCACATGGATGACAACAACTATTTCTCGCCAAATATTATCCACAATCAATATAAGGGTTTGTGTGATATGAAAACTATAGTGCCCTCTCATTTTGCAGCCGGTTGTTCATGAGGAAAACAGTAAAATCATTTGCTCTGGTTAACAATGCACCTTGCTTCATACATCCACGAATTGTGGTTTGACTAATATTGGTGGTATAAAGAACAAAGAACATTACAGCACAGGAACAGGCCCTTCGGCCCTTCAGAACTGCATCGATCATGCCTAACTAAACTAAAACCATGTGCACTTATGAAGTCCAAATCCTTCAATGCCCATTCTAATACATGTGACAATAATAAATCAAATTAAATCAAAATCAAAATATAACGTACGTGTTTAGACCTTAGAATCCTCCGACAAATCAAGGCAGATGTCCTCTATAGTAATATGGAATGAACCAAAAGCATATGTTCAGAAATGTGGGGCCTCAACTGAGGCAGTGCTTGTGTGGGATCAGTTGGAACTCAAATTTCAAGTGTACGTACAACTTGATCATGGGTTTCCTGATGAAGTGGAGTCCGCATTGCTCACCAACATTCCAAAATAGGTATATCTCTGCCTTCAGATAGATGGTTATTGGTAAGGATGGGTTTAGGTACTCTACTTCTAATTAGGTGAATTAGCCATGCTAAATTCTCCCTCAATGTTCCCTAAAAGGCGGCAGATTGTGACGGACTAAGGGATTTTCACAGTAACTTCATTATAATGTTAACATAAGCCTACTTGTGACACTAATAAATAAACTTAAGCTTTAATGCAGTTTAACTTTTCTCACATCCCTTATTTCACCCAGTCCATGACTCTCCCACCGTTGAAAGGAAAGGAATCCCCGTTCTCAATATTATAATCGATAAAATTCTTGAGCAAGATTTTTGCTGTTTTCTTCCAGGCTTGTAAGTACACTGATTTAGGTATGTATAGGAGCTCAAATGTAAAATTTTAATTTAAAGGGATCCATTTCTATAGTAATGAAGTTACAACAAAAAGCTATTCAATCAACCTCCACCACATAATTGCTTTACTTAGGAATTAAAATTTAATTTTCTCCATCCTAATATATTATGGCATTAGAATTAGTCATTTAAAAACAAATTTGTGCAAAATGAAAATATCCTACATGCTTTCTATTGAAATACATATATTTTTAATGATCATACAGAATGATCATTCAATCTCAGAGCGATCGGATTCTGCAGCGTAAGCTATGCATACCTGAGGATTTTGTTTTATTACTAAAATCAGATTAAAATAGTCTCCTAAGTGCCAGAATGGCTATTGGAATTTCCCCTTATTGGTCTGTAAGAAGTCCCGAACATTTTTTTGGCTTAATTTTCAGAAAAGTATTTTAGGATAGGAGTAATAGTCGATACACAATTAACAATGAGCACTTAACACTAACACTTTCCTATACAAAACAAAGGTAAAAACTGTTTTTTAACATTGCTGACTGAATGTTCTTCCAAAGTCCTTGTTCAGCTGCTTTATTTTATGAAAGTCATAAGATGGCGCTGCAGAAAACAACAAATCACTTTAAACCCAATGTGGTCTGAGCTGTAGATCTCTTCAAGTTCATAAACCGACAGCAGCTGCATGTATTTATGTTGATTATGCCTTCTTACATTCTCTTTGCTTATTTCCCCTGGATACCTGGTAGGAAACTGTGCCCCCTGATATTTCCAATATACTCAACATTGGGATTCTGTAACAAATGTTGCTAAGTGAAAGACTGCCACCTGTTAGGAATCTATGACTTGGGTCTGCAGTGAAGTGTTCTGCTTTCCCACAGTAGTATTTTAAAAGGTTATAGATCATGTGCACATAATAGGCAGAACATTAGGTCGCTGTAGAAACAGTTGTCTCACTTGCAACAATAATCTGATTAGATATGGGTCAAATTGACAAAAAAGCCCACCAATATCAAGCTATTGATAAAATGTCTCCTTTTATTTCTGTCTAACTAATGAAATTTTTTAACTGCTGGGTACTTTCAGTTATTAAAGCGTGTTTGACATCTGCTGAAGGAATGGGTAGGGAAGAAAGAACTGAAGTTTCACTTTGGGATCATTAGAGAAACTTTGAGCTAATCATGCTGTGTCACAGTGTGCCGTCACATTAAGTAAAGCTACACAAAAGAGTGAGTAAGGATGGACATTAATAAACAGCAAGTGAGAACCACACTTTCTTTGTATCTTTACAGTTTCACATTAGCCCCAAAGACAAAGTGAATTGCTTTTAAAGGAAATTAGCAGTGACAGTTAATATAAAAGCTATTACTTCTCAATCATCCTTGGGATAAAAGATTTCAATTATATGTATTAATAATAGGCTCAATAAATGATTTCTTTAGCTC
This sequence comes from Sphyrna mokarran, assembly GCA_024679065.1. Taxonomy (NCBI): domain Eukaryota; kingdom Metazoa; phylum Chordata; class Chondrichthyes; order Carcharhiniformes; family Carcharhinidae; genus Sphyrna; species Sphyrna mokarran. The sequence continues at coordinate 85,383,290 of JAGIQG010000005.1, read as the reverse complement.
TCTATAATTATTCAAAGCTTAATACTTCATTGAATCATGCTATTTAAAGCTAACTCGTGTGCCAAAGCATGTGTCATGTGAATAAAATAGAAATGCTAAGTGTATCTTACAGAATCTGAAAGAGAAAAATGTAGGTTAATATTTGTGTTAACACCTCCTTTGATTTTTGGGATAACTGTTAAGTAGCCATCAGAAACACATTGTCAGTTTCTAATACTGAGATGATCATTAGCAATTAATGTTATGGTGCACACAAGAATACACTAACTTTAATGAGATTGCCTTTCTATCATTGCAAAATATTATTGAACTAAATCAGTTTGTAAAAATAAAATGCTCAAGTATTAGCATTTCTTCAAGATTGACATACAAAGTAAGAAATAAAAAGTCCTGACTGCTAGAAGTCTATCAGAGCTTGTCTTTTATGAGTGTGAAGTAATTTTACCACAAGTGAAAGATATTCTTCAGTTTATAATTAAATGTTGAACTATAACTTCCAATGATCAAAGTGGATGAGGCTTGAAACATTTCCCAAGCACTTGTTGCATATGTAGTCAGTGCATATGAATCAACTTTTGCAAACAGTACACATAGTAAACAGAAGAGCATACACTTATATAGGTAGATAAACAAGCAGATTTTTTTACTCAGCAATAATGTTGCCATGCTTTTCAAATGGCTTTACCTGATTTCAAAGACAAATTTAGACTGTGGAGCACATTTTTCAAGTCTTTGCTTCTGGCATGGTACTTGGTCCACCAGTAATGCATATCAGAAAAGTCTCATGCCAGTGAATTTCCTATCCATGCTTAAAATAGACTGGGTATTTCTCCATGGGCAAAGATTTAAAAAATCTAACAAAATTAACAAAAATAGGATACCATGATTTAGATGGAATATGCCACTGGAAGAATCAATAGTTTTATTTTCCGTTCCTAATAAAACAGTTAGTAAGGAAATTTTCAAAGCTGAGTCTGAAGACCAGCAAAGCGGTAGTTTTGATCTGTGGCCTATGTTGAATGGCACCAAGCTCAATTGGCTTTTACACCATCGGGCAGGGTTTGTTTTCTTTGTTCACTTTAGTATCACAAGTGAATTGATATATTCAGCATGCCCACTCATCTATGCCCATTACTTCAAACCCACAAGTGTCTTAAAAATCTTTTCATCCATTTCATGCTTTTCCATCTCGTACATGTAACAGCATATTCATTTTTCCTGGCTAACATGATGGATTTTTAAGTAATATTCTTTGTTACACATTTTTGCTGGGGTGCTTTTTGCCTGGATGTAAAGTGTAAGACGTGCTGGATGTAAGTGCCAATAGGTAAAGCTAATTGCTTTAATGTGACATTCTATATTTCAGATTTTTAAAAGCCATGATAAATCTTGGAAATAAATCTGGTGATTTTCCTTGTGCTAACGTACTGTGACAGTGCTGTATTCAGGTCTTTCTGTTAGTTTTGGGAGAAAGCCTGCCATCTTGAGTAGCTGTCCTGTTGTGAGCATAAATTGGATAATCACAAACATGTTGTTTTCAATTTCCTGATTTGTACTTATGATACACGGGAAAATCTGTCACTGGCTTTACCAATTGAAATCTAGGTGAATGGATTGCAAAATATGATTACATTATTGCCAAATTGAAAAGCTCCCGGCTTTATTTATATGACCACATCATAATACAACAGTGAGTCTTTGCCTTAATGGCAATATAGTGCTTCTGAACTAGGAGTTTTAATCCCTAGTCAAGTGTCATGGCAAATGAAACATGCAGATCCAGCTCTGAATTTGAGTTCACATGCCATGTGATGCCCGATAGCAGTGGATGCTGGCATACACTATGTATGGGTTATGAATACTCACGTAGGATGAACTATCTACCTTGTATTGATATGAAGATGGTTGCGGTCAAAGAAGAAGCATTTGCATCATAGCTTGTCAAACTGTTAATCAGTCTGTGAATTTTTCATTATCTTTTCATATGGAAACAACAACAATGCATGACAAAGTATCACAGAACAGAAATTTTCTCTTCTGAGGTTCTGAGAGCCAGCAACAAATTTGGGATATAATTGATGGAACGCATCAGTGAACAATATCCAGCTTCATGACCCCAGTACTGCATTATAATTGTTCGGAATCTATACCTTGTGTATGGAATCTAATAATATTTATGTATTTTTCCAAATAAAAAACCTACATAGTAAAGTTCTAACTTCATAATTTATTATAACAATAACATTTTCAATGAATACCAAAAAGGAATGCTTCTTCAGTTTATTTTGTGGATATAAAAGATGATTTTAGAATGCCAAATGTGATAAGGCTACAGCACCAGTTGATTCAGATATGTCAAATTTCATCAGACCCAAGCTTTAATTATTTGTTTTTCACCTCCACATTCTTCCAAATCCACAATCCTTGCTGTCAACTTTAAGGCAACGCAAAGAAAGATCAAATTTTATTTTTCATCCATGATATCTCATGACCTAATCAAACTCCAATTCTAATGGCTAAAAAGGATAGCAAACCTATTTATGCAACTGCCATGAGGATTTATTTCCTACTGCAACCTCCTCCCACAAATGCCGCTAGATCTAAGATGACAGTTTCAGGATATCCTTGCCACAATCTCCAGACTGCCAGATCATGATTTTGCGATTATCCCTTTAGATGCACTAAGTGTTTGATGTTTATTTCCCTATCAAGTACTCAGTGTTTCTGGACAATACTTGGTATACCACCTGATTAGCATTCCCCAATTTTTCATCAGGTGTGACATGCGTAAATTGTTTGGAATTTAATTGATTTTAAAAGACTTGTCAACTCAATATGTTAAAGCCCTGACTAAAATGAATAAAATATTCCTTTCTAAATATTGTAGCAGATGGATCGTGCTCATCTATGCTAAGCATATCAACAATTGTGGACAAAAGGTGAACAAAAGCAGCTAAGGCACAGAGTAAACATGATCTGATTGATTTTGAAATAAGCTCATGAGACTGGATGAATATTTTTGTTCCTCTATTTTATGTCCAGCTCAACCCATTAACTTCCAAACTTGTTTTTTTGTCTTCGGATCCTTCTTTGACATCAATTCCACCCTTGTTCTGCAACCTCCATTAACTTGCTCTGACTCTGGAATATCTCTCCTCTAGTTATTCAATTATTAATAAGGAGACTTTAACCATTAGCCACTTTTGCCCTATCCTTAATGCCGAATCATTTACTTCATCTCTCTCCACTTTCAAAAATTTTCCTACACTTTACTCCAGAACTCAATTCTTCAAAATTTTCTCAGTGTCTAAATCCCCTGCACCCCTCTCCCCACCACCCCATGAATTATTTGGTAATGTTTCACCAAGCTGTAGGCTCACTGCAATTATAAGTTATTAAAAAACACATTTTACCACTAGCAATTATGTGGTCACACTCTGGTATAATGAGCTTTGCAATGGTGACATGTGATATTGGAAAAAACTGCATTAAATATTCTGATGTATAGAGTAACTAAAGACTGTATTTTCAGAACTACATCAATTAGAATCAATGGATAAGTTTATCCTCACCATGACAAATTTAATTTCACTTAAGCCCCACTTATGTGGGCAGATTTAACAAATTCACATTCCAAATGTAGGGCTACACACGGTGGGAGCACATACTTGGAATTCATTCACAAAGTTCAGTTTCAATAGGATTTTCAGTTCATTCAAATCAGTAGATGGAAAATACTACAAGCTGATCTATGCATCCAAATTTCTGGTATGTGCTCCTTCACTCAAAGTCCTGAATTGCGTGTATGGGTTTGTTAAATCTATCCTATACTGTAGATTTGATAATTATCAATGTGCAATTTAGTGCTTAAAATTTTGAAACCATCGGCAACATCAAAATAGTTTGTCTTGGATTTTTAACATTCTTGGCTGAATTACAAATGCAGTCCAAATTTATTTTACATAGGGCCCTTACTAACAGAGGAGACCTTCAGTTTAATTAGTCCAGCCACAACTCATGTCAAACCCCAGAAATAAAGCTGAATTTTCACCCCCCACTGGGACTGGAATAGAAGTCTACCGGAATGCCAATTCCCTGGCTGACCCACCTCCAGCCCATCTTTGTGAAAGTGGGAATGACGGTCAACAGAATTACCTACCTATATGTAGACAAGTGCCCTGATCAGCTTCATTAATAGCCTTATTCAGTTCAAGCAGGAACCATTTCAGGTGCTGGGAGATGGGTACTTGGTGGCAGAGTTGGGGCCTAGTGCTCCAAGCAAGCCTGGAGTTTCCCCTTGCTGGCTTGAGCACTGGAGAGCTTTAGGTCACCATGTTAAGGGACTAACATTTCCACAGTGCTGGCCTGGCTGCTGAATCTATTTTTTCAATTAAATAATATTTTAAAATTCTTACAGTGTAGAAGGAGGCCATACGGCCCATCAAGTCTGCATCGACAAAAATTCCAGGTCCTATCCCTGTTACCCCACACATATTAATGTTCCTAATTCCCCCAACACTAAAGGGCAATTTAGCATGGCCAGTGCACCTAACCCACACATCTTTGGACTGTGAGAGAGAACCAGAGCACCCAGAGGAAATCTGCACATATATGTGGAGAAGGTGCAGGCTCCACACTGACAGTCACTTAAGCCAGCAATCAACCTTGGATACTTGGTGCTATGAGACAGCAGTGCTAACTGCTCTACCTCTGTACCACGCGGTAGATTTCAAATTAAACAATGAATTGTAAAAGTTGCATATTATGCTATTGATAACATAATGGTAATATCAGGGAACTAGTCATCCAGGGGTCTGGACAAATGCTCTAAGTAAGAAGTCTCACACCTGGTTAAAGTCCAACAAATTTATTTGTTAGCACAAGCCATTAGCTTTTGGAGCGCTGCCCCATAGAAACATCGAACATTACAACACAGTACAGGCCTTTCAGCCCTCAATGTTGTGCTGAGTATGTCCAATCCTAAGATCAAGCTATCCCCTTCCTATAATTCTGGAGTGCTCTATGTGCCTATCCAATAACCGTTTGAAAGTTCCTAAAGTTTCTAGAGTTAGGTTGAAGTGTTCACAATGAATAATGTTACTTGAACTCATTCAGAATATAAAGAAAAACACATTATCATTGGTCACATTTTTCTCCAAAAGAGATTGTATATGAAATGTCTGCAAATATAATTCGTTGGGGATTCTAGCTACCAAATACCGAATGTGGTGCAAACTGTTGCTATTAAACCACTTCTTTTCTTTTATTATTCTGTGGACTGGGAGTCTCACTGGCAAACCCAGCATTTGTTGTCCAACCCTAATTGCACTTGAGCTGAGCATTTCGGAAGACAATTAAGACTACTGTAGGCCCAAAGTCACACGTAGGCCAAACTGGCAGATTGCCTTGCCTAAAGGGCAATAATGAACCAGATAGGTCTTTATGACAACAAATGGCTATTTCATTGTCATTATTACTGAGACTAGCATCCAATTCCAAGTTTCTAAAATTTATTGAATTTACATTCCACTAGCTACTATAGTGGTAATTGAACCTATGTACTCAGGACATTTGCCTGGGCTTCTGCTTTACTAGTTCAGTGGTATTATCATTATACCATCATCTCCCATATGATGCCCATTCTCTAGCAATTGCTCTGCCTTCCCTTTAGAATTGTTTTTACCTTAAATCATCTGTTATTATCTTAAATGAAGGTGTGATAAAAATTTGTTGTTTGTGAGATTAAGGGGAGTTGTTGTCTGCATGACCTTTGCTTTCAAAGCCTGTATTTCTGTGAGTCAATCCTTGACTGAAAGAGAAACTAAGGACCAGATTTTACCACTTTCAGCAGTATAAGGGAGGCAGACCAATCAGTGTGCAGTCCACTGACTCCCACTCATATCATTTCTACACATCAAACAAAGTGCCTTGTGACTAATAAACAGCCGCCAGGCAGGAAGCCTGCTAACTAGGTAAAGGAAGGGTGTGCTACACACCCAAATGGTCCTTTAGTGAGGATGTCCAGCATGAGAGAGGTCAAGCCAAGAATGGGGATTTGGTCACAACCACCCATTTGAAGGCATCCTGGCAGAAATTTTTGACAGCTGCACAAGGTCTCATCATTTGGGTGAGGAAAATATGAAGAAGATGCTATTGGAGCAGAAACATGCCCAACCTGTTTAACCTTTGTTCATAAGTTTTTCATTCCAAGAATGAATCAAGTGAACTTTCTCTGAACTGCAACTAATGCCTATTAGTATATCTTTTGTTCAAATAAAGAGACCAACACTATGTATAGTATTCCAGATGACTGGCTTTGTCTGTGCTGGTTGTGATGAATTCACGGGTATGCCTAAAGGTTGTATCTTTGATAACCTTGCTAAAATAGTGTAAAGCTGGTTTGTGAGATCCTGCAAAGTGTTATAATTCAGGTTAGAAACTCCAAAGAGTTTTAAGGAGTCCAACTGGATCATAGGTTTTGCTATTTGAATTTTGCAAGGATAAGCATGAAATGTTTCACTTCAGGTATAATTCAAATGACCCACGAGGGAGCTTTTATCGAACAAAGTTTATTTAAGAATACAGTTAACATGTGTAGAAAAAAATTATCAATAACCTTTCCCAATTATAAACAAGAAAAGAAACCTATGATGTTGTATAAACTTAACAGCAAATACCACTCTAACCAAACAAATCCCATAAAGAAAATTCTTACCATATGTTTAGCACAGAAAATACAATTGCTCACATGATCTTAGAATTCAGTCCTTTGATTGGATTCTGCGGTTCTCTTGATATACACATAGACAAACCTGAAGACAGAACAACTTCCCAAAAAAACAGAGACAAAAGACTCTAGTTATTAGATAGCAAACCACAAACAGAAAAATTTTCAGTCCAGGAAAGCCAGAAGACCTGCTCCCAGCCAGCTAGCAGAATTTTCAATATCAGGGAGAGAGAAAGAGAGAGAGAGAAAACCTGCCTTCCACTTGACAACGAGGACAGCTTCTGACTCTGAACCAAAACCGAAAGTGAATCTTGGATTCTTCTGGGGAAGAATCACCTGATTTTGACTTGTAATCAATTTTCCCTCTAACAATTCAAGTGGTCATAAAGTCCTGGATACTGCATGAAGCCCAGAGTAAAAATAGACAAAACTCCATTTAAACCACTGAAGCAACAATAAAAGGATTTCTAAGTATGCAGCCAATGCCACAATGAAACCAAAGGACCTGCTGGCAAACTGCAGAGATCATGATTTAAAAAAATATAAATACATGCTAGTGTCACAAAAGATCCTCCCTAGAGTGAATAGTCTTCTGAGGAACTCGTGCTCTGACATCTGCAAGTATGTCATTCTTGATCTGTACACTCTGTCGCAAGAAAATATTGTCTTATCCCTCCGTGTGCCTGTTACTCTTGTCTATCTAGTAGAAGCCTATGTGTAGTAATAGGTCCCCTATCTACTTGGTCCACAATGTTCACTTGTCTCAGCATGGCTACCCTCCTGTCTTTGTCTTCCTTCTTCTTACTGGAGGAAAACTTTTTTCCTGAATGCATAATACCTATGGGGGATTGTGAGTTCTGGTTGATATAATGGAGTATGCAAAGATCACTGTAGCCCTGGTTGTAAACACCCAATCTCTTTTTGAAAAGCTCAGGGAAATAAATATGAAGGAGCAGTTTTCATAAATGCTTCCACCTATAATAGCAGACACTTCTGCAGAAGTCAGCCATAGTTCTGCTCACAACTTTTTTTTACCTATTCTTGCAATGCATGCTCCTACCTGGTATGAATCACTCCCAACACTTTTCCAACATTTCTAGCAAAAAATGGAGTTGATCATGTAAAATATCAATTAATTGCTTTGCTATACTGTGTTACATGTGATCTCATGTGCAAGTGTATTGCACTACAAACTTTCAGTCAGGCTGTTATGATGGCTTCTGCCAAGTATATAACTTTTGTCATTCAAACTATAGATAGTACCAAATCTCCAGTGAGTACTTAATTAAGTATGGACATTGGGAGGATCCTCATAGCCATCTATAAATTCATTCATCTCTTTGTTTAATTGCACCAATATAAAAGGACTATGAAGTTTCCAGACTGCCCCTCTCCATGTTTCATTCTGGACAAGATCAAAACTTAATTTGTGACCAATGGAAGTGAATAGCACTATAACCTCCCATTATTTCATGATGACCTCCACCATCAAAACTGCACTAGAACCCACAACACGGATTTTCAAAAGACATGGAATTTGTGAAAAAAACCATGTAATGAGACTATCATGTTTTTGTCAGCTTTTAAAAATCAACTAAGAGCTGTTGGCAGGAGTCATCAGGCAGTCAGTTGGTCAAAAACTGAACCATGAGCTGAACCATCAAGTCACCAAGATAACTAGCAGCAATATATTTAAAGTGCGAGATCTCAACAAAGAGAAGGACTCTCCCAGCCTGTTCCACATGTCAGTTCACCTGAGAACAAACCTCCCAGAAACTCAACTTCAAGTAATTGACCTTGCAACTTGGTGTGAACTTTTGCTTTTCAAGACCCACACTTCAGCTTCAAATGACCAAAACCATTCCACAAATTGCAGGCCTGCAAAATGGAAGACCAGAGACCATAAGTCAGAGATTGAATTCACTGTCATCTGTAAAGGCACTTTCTCTTTATCCATATCCAATCATGTATGTTTCAGTGTGAGAGACAATGTATGTAATATTGCATTAATTCAGGGTAAGCGTATGGGAATAAATAGTCTTTTTTTTATTTTAAACTCATAAAAGGTTGCTACTGAATTAATTAATTGAAATACACATTCCAAGTGTAAGAAAACAAGTGTTTCTTTCCATATAAAATAAACTTATCATGGGCAATAGGAGAGTACACAAATTCTGTTTGTGATGCTTATTAATTAATTTTTTTAAAATAAGAGACAGTTACCAATTTGGGCACGAGTATAATTTCTGCATTTGTGCAGATAGATGCAACAATGTTGGGTTGATAGCCTGACACCATCATACCCAATGTTATGTGAGCATGGGGGAGGCAGCATACCCAATTTGAAGATATAAATTCCTGTACCAAAGCTTCAGTTTCTGAATAAGTGGATTTTAACTTTGAATTCTGGACTGTGACATCAGGCTTCTGGGAAATCAGACATGTGACCTGAAAGCAGAATCTGACTGAATCCAAAGGAAAATACTTAGAACCTTCAAAAGTTCAGATTTCAGGAAGAGGTTAAGGCAGGCAGGCTATGAAGGTCTGTGAATGGGACAGCTAAAAAGACTGGAACCTAAGGAGTTGTACAGAAATGTGTCCTTTTGCTGATGACTATATTATGGAATCTGTAGATTGCAAACTACTATTGACTTGAGAAGCTAATCCTATATGAAGATAAGGAGTTGATTTTGAACTGCAGAAGGGAGAACTTTGAAGATTTTTGTAACTGCATATGGTACCATATGTGCTAAGGAGGCTGCCAGTAAATCTGCAAGGTCTATTGTTTTTGGATCAGGAATTAAAAGTGTAATTTATGAATTCTATTGAATTCAATTTTCCTGTAAATTCTTATTTCATTTTTGTTGATTTTGGTTTGATGGTTAAATTAAAAGTTATATGAAATGCAATCTTGTCCAATAATTTCTTTCATTGGGGTCATATGAAAGTTCAGATTTTATAATTTATTTGTCTCCATGGGGATCATAATGCAAGTGAGAAGAAAATGAGGGACAATGTGGTATATATGCAGGATATTTTAACTTTCTGATGATTTATTGTATGGCTGACAACAATTGTGGGCTGTGTTAATTTAAGACATCCTAAAACTGATTAGAGGTTGGAATAAAAGAAAGCAGGAAGTCTGGTTCTGACTTTATTGGGGAATATTTCCTCTTGTTTGTGAAATCTGTTCTTAGTACGAATGGGGCAATTTAACTTGTGAGCAGCTTGGGACATTTTACTCTGTTAAAGGTGTTGTTTAATGTCTGTTTCTCAACAAGAGTCAGTGGAGGCGGTTCTCTGACCTCGCAGACCGTGCTTATCCTGGAAAATAGTATATGGATCTAAAAATTGGTTCTGTGCCCAATGCTATTTACAATGCTGTGATGCCTTTCTAATGACATGAATTGGATCAAGCTTAGAAAGGGTGCGAGGCTGATTAGCATTTAAATATGCACAGACCGTTTGACTCCAGTGGAGGGAATCCTCCGGCCTTGGGAGTCAGCACAAGAATGAGTGGAAGCCTGGCATGGTCGCCACACTGGAGAGCGCAGAAGCAATTGAAGCCCTTGGGTAATCAGGGACATGGCCAGGCAGTGCTCATCGGGTAGTGCTCACTGGACAATCTGGCGTGCCAGCTGGATACTGTCAGTGTGCCAGGAGCAATGCCCAGGAGCTGGAGTCTGAGTGGCCTATGACAGAAGGGTTATGTATGGTGGGTATTACAAGGGAGAAGCAGCTATTCAGGGTAGGGTCATGCAGAAGGGACATGTTAGTGGCATATTTGGGATCTGGCAGGGGCATCCATTGGAATTATCTCGTAATGCCGATGACTCATGTCAGGGAGAGAGTTAGGGAACATGCCGCTAATGAGAGTTGAGCATTCCAATGTCCATGGGGCGAGAGAAGGAGTGCACTGTGAGGTTCAGGTGCCCTTGTGAAACAATGCACCAGCACTCTGAAGCTGGGTTCCCTGGCATGTTTAGACCCCTCCCCACCAAATTCCCGACTCCAGCCAGAGGATTGCAGTGCAGAGTGCCTGACAGACTGACAAGTTACTCTCACTGTTAATTGTTTCTTCAGAGAATTCGGCATAGTGTTTTTCAAAGCACAGACCCTATTTTCTGATTCACAACTTGAAGCTGAGCAAATTCTAACTGCCTGTTGGGTATAAACATGAGTGTCCTGGTTTGTTTCTATCAACCAGCTTTCCCTGGTGGTCATTTCAAATTGTATTTCATTGACTCAGCTCCTCATTCTAACAGCCAGGCACGGATTGGAAGAGAAACTAAGAAAAATCTGAAAACAAAACAGCTGCCCTCCATCACTCAGCTCCTGTGTTTCTATTGTGACAGTCTCAACAGTATCATTAAGCCTATTCGCCTTTCAATTGCTTTATCTGGGTCTACTTACACTGGTATGAGAAATATGGAGAGATTATTTCTCAGGAATATGTAAAACTTTCACTAGATTCCAAAAAAATGAGGACAGCACTATCTGTTGTGACCCATGTTATCACAATCTCAGCATCTTCCAGATAGTGTAATCAATCATCTTTCTATCTGAACAACTTCATTTTACTAGCATCTGGGATACATCCTTCCCAACCTCCTGATCGATTAGATGAGTTGAATGTTGACATACTTTACATGCTCTTCCCCCGTGTGCATTCACATCATGTCTGATTTGACTTAAGTAATAAGTGGCTGCTGTGGAGTGAGCTGTCAGAATTGAAATGTCTGTCTTTAACAAATGATTTTTGTTCTGCCAGTAAGCATGATTTTTGTCTTCACATACCTCATTGGCAGCTTCTTCTTTCACCTTAAGTGGTTTGGAATGCATCGAGAATGCTGACTTACAGCCCAGTGTGATCGGACCTATTTGCTCACTGCTTTTCACACTCAATTTATTTCAAGCCTTCCATGGGCCAGTGAATAGATTTAAAAACTGTCCACTTGTTTGATATATCTGGTGAACAATTCAACTGAATTCTTCTGCAATTGCATTCTCCCTTTGGCGTTATTTAAATCAAAGTGCATTAGTCATTCGTAATGTACTCAATCCTCTTATGGACCCCAATACTGTCAGGCATGTTCCTGAAGATGCCATCCTATCTGCAATATTTTTGTGATATTTAAATGAGAATGTTCAGATTTGTTTAAAAAATGCCTTCTAATGCCCCTCTGATTATTTTCCTGGATTGCTTGTGGGCAGTGTCCAGAAAATGAATCTATAATTCCTGTAGACACTAAAACAATCCTTTGAGCAACTCTTGATCTTTTTTTTTAATTTTCCTTGCTCTCAGATCACTTAGGTTGGGTGTATCATAAAATCATTACAATGCAGAGGGTGACCATTTGATCCATCGAGTCTGCATTAGCAACAAATCCACCCAAGCCCTATCTCCATAATTCCAAATATTTACCCTGCTCACCTCCCTGACATGAAAGGGCAATTTACCATATCCAATCAACTTAACTCACATATCTTTGGACTGAGGGAGGAAACCGGAGCACCTGGTAGAAACCCACACAGACACAGGATGAGTGTACAGATTCCACACAGACAATGACTCAAGGCTGGTGTTGAACCTGGGTCTCTAGTGCTGTGAGGCAACAGTGGCAATCACCGTGCCATCCCAACACTGTGAAATACATCAACATTACATGAAGTAACATTCTCTGTAGTGCTCCTCATTAGCTCAACTGGCACATACACTTGCCCTGATCTCAGTGCCAACAGTGCACTGGCACTGACACCCTGGCCTGATGACTTGAGCTTTGAGGGGGCTAGAGGAGGTAGATCTAGGGACCAATTGCCTCTCTGCTGTTTCTAGGCTGTAGAGGAATGGTCCTTCAAGGGTCCTGTGGTTGGGGGGGTCTGCAGCTCTGGGAAAGGGGATGACCTCACCACTCCCCACTGGGATAGGGGTGTTGTGGCTGGATTTCCTCTTCTAGCCTTGACAAATCTGAAGATTATTCCTGGCATGATGATTTCAGGCATTTGCATTCCTGTCTGTCAGCTGTGCAAATTCTGAAGTGGCCGTGTTACTTTAACCTCCACTAGCGTGGCAGGATTTTAAATCATTGCAGCACTCCGGAGATTTTTCTTTCTCCCTGTCAGCAGGTGACAGCAGGCCCCTTTTGAAGTCCTCTGATGAAGAAGAGATGTTAATTTCATCTGGAGAGGGCAGAGTTCCATGCTGCCCAGCCATGCATTCAGCCCCAGTATATACACACAGCTTTGATTTGAAGTTGTTGTGGCTTCCCAGCAATTGGAAATCGTTGAACCCTCTCCATTGCACTTGAAGTCTTTGATCTGTAACAAATTGCAGCGCCTTGTAAAAGATTCAGCTGTCAGACGAATGGACTTCTCTGGTCCTCCAGCCACTTGCATTTATTTTGATTTCCATTCATAGCTGATTAACCCTTGATCCTGATTGATAGTTTGTGATCTCACAACCAATAAATCAGATTTAAGCTCTGCAGTCCTGCCACATCCAGTTATGAATGGTTTTAGACAATTAAGCAACTCAATGGAAGAAGAAGCTTTACAACTACCCCTTTCAACAATGATAGAGGAGCCCAGGACATTAGTACAAAAGATAAGGCTGAAAAATTTGCAGCAATCTTCAGTCAAAAATGCTGAGTGGATAATGTATCTGTGCCTCCTCTGGAGATCCCCAGCATCATAAGTGTCAGTCTTCAGCCAATTTGATTCACTCTGAGTGACATCAAAAAAGAGCTGAAGGCACTGGAAGCTACAAAAGATATGGCCCCCTGACAATATTTTGGGAATAGTCCTGTTGTGCTCGAGAACTCGCCGCATCCATGGCAAAGCTGTTCCAGTACAGGATAACACTGGTATCTGCCCAGCAATGTGAACCATTGCCCAGGTGTATCCTTTACACAAGAACAGGATGAATCCAACCCAATCAAATACTTCCACATCAGTCTAATCTCAATTATCAGTAAAGTGATGGAAAGGGTCATCACAGTGTTGTCAAGCAGCACTCCCATAGCAATAATCTGCTCACAGATCTGAATTTGAGTTCCACCAGACTCACTCAGCTTCTGACTTCATTACAGCCTTGGTTTAAACATGGACAATACAACTGAATGCCAGAGGTGAGGCAAGAATGACTGCCCTTGGCAACAAAGTAACATTTGACTAAAAGATCCCTTGCCAAACTGGAGTCAATGGGAACTAGGGGAAAAAGTCTCCATTGGTTGGAGTCATACTGGGCACAAAGAAATATGGTTGTGGTGATTGGAGGTCAATCATTTCAGCTCGAAGACTTCACTGCAGGAATTTCCTAAATAGTGTCCTCAGCCCAAATATCTTCAGCTGTTTTGTCACCGACCTTCCTTCCAATATAAGTTCAGAAGTGGGAATGTTCGCTGATGACATGTTCAGCATCATTCGCAAATCCTCAGATACTGGAGTAGCCAGTAACATTTGCACCACATGTGATAGGCAATGGCCATCTCTAATAAGAAAGGAACTAATCCATGCCTTTGCCATTCAATGAATTCAAATGAATCCCCACTATCAACATCCTGGGGGTTATCATTAACCAGAAACCAAACTGAACTACCATATAACTATTATGGTTACTGACTCCTGCTTCCTGTTGTCTTCTGCTCTAACAAAGAGTCATCCAGACTCAAAATGTTAACATTGTTCTCTCTCCATTGATGCTGTCAGGCTTGCTGAGATTTTCCAGCATTTTGTGCTATTGTATCGGAAGTCATTTACTCTTTCAAAGATCTTGTGGCAGAATGTGCAGAATTGTATTTCTCTTCAGCAGCACTATGTGGATGACAAATGGGCATTGTGAGTCACATTTTCTGGGGGCATCCCTTGTCCCTGAGGAATCAGCTCTGAGAGCATCAAGGCACCTTAAAGATCTCTGACACCTGTGACGCATCAAGATGCAAGAATTGTGGGAATTCCCTGGGTATCCGAGGGTTTGCCTTCTGTTTAACTGGGATTAGTAAGGTTTGGAGTGTGCATCTAGTTGCTGCCCAGCAGCCGTGGCCCTAGAATAATTTAACCTCCATCCCTATCTACATGCTTCTGTCTGGAACAAATGGGTCAAACACATGGCTCAAATATAGCTCGAAAACTTGATGGATTCTCACATGAGTATGTTTCATTCGTTGCAAAGTTCCTTCGCTGGGAATGCGACCTTCGGGAATAATAGTCATTGGCACCCGGTTCTCCTGGTGTGAGAAAACAATGAAAAAGAATACGTCCTAAAGAGTCCTGAGCTCCAGCCATAATCATTTCTTTCTCTCTTGTTTTTCCAACTGTGTCAAGGCTGAATAAGGGCGAAGATGGTTCTCCAGACATTGTTGAGTTTACCCAGTACATACCTGCACCCCAAGTTCCACTCACTTTCTCCCCAGTCATTACTGCCAAATTCCACTGCGGCATGTTACTATCCAGCCTCTCTCTGTTACCATTGATCCCATTAGAACAGCAAACACACAGAGGTGTTTGTTTCCTTATATGCAGTTACCAGTATGCTTTTAACCATTTGGACTTGGAACATCACAAGCCTTTGTGTTTGAAGATGCTGAGGAAACAAAGCTTTGTGCTTTATTCAGACTATGGATAAATATAACAACACCTGTTTTGTAATTTAAGTCAAGTGGCTGTGTGATACACACAATAGCTGCACAGAGAAAGAAGTAACAATTGCGTCAAGTCAACGCATGCTGTTAATAACCTTAATCTATGCTAATGACTAAAAGCACACTCAGTAAACTTTACCAGATGACAGATCAAAGGCAGTTTAATAATTTTGAACAAGCAACCTCACCACTCTGTATATTATAATTACTATAATCATTATTTTGTTACACAACAATGATTATCAGAAAACACAAGCCAGTTTTTTTTGCAGAAACTCGGAAACTTTTCTCTTAATGACTATGTCTACAGATTTTATTTTGCAAATATTAAAGGTAGATGTGCGTTGCCAGCAGCTCTCAGTGATTTGATTAATGAACTCCACATATATAGTTATATACTTAGTACAATGTAGCTTTTTGATAATAAGGAGCATGTGCAGTTCCACAAATGAAAGATATTTATGATATAATGCTGATTACAAGACATTTATACTAAGAGCTTGTTTGCATTGCAATGTTGATGGATTATAATAACACTATTAGTAATATAATTTTACATAGTTACAGTAGGTTACTCCTACCAGAGAAATAGAGAACCTTCAATAAAACTACTGTTATATGATTAGATGTGAAACATTTGAACTCTTTATTGTTTTGCATTTACAAGTTGCACATTCTCCCTGTGTCTGCATGAGCTTCCTCCAATGCTCTAGTTTCCTTCCACAATTTGAAAGATGTGCTGATTAAGTGCATTGACCTGAACAGGTGCCGGAGAGTGGCAACTAGGGGAATTTCACAGTAACTTCATTGCAGTATGAATGTAAGTCTTACTTGTGACTAATAAATAAGCTTTTTTTTCTTTACCAGTGGAAGGAAGACAACAAGGATGGAACAAGGACAAGGCTTTTCAATAGATGTAATAGAAAAGCAATTGAATTTGTTAAACAGGTACTTAATTACATATCTCTGAATGGAATTTAATGTTGATTAACTATGACTCCCTTAACAGGAAGGAGACTCATGTTTATAGTAGCTGTGTGAATTTTCTCACTTCTATAACACAGTGAGTCGCGCCTCGCTGATGGTCCCGCCGGGCAACATCGCTACTACTCTGAGCGAGCTAAAGCAACTAGCTGAGGAGTGAATTGCGATGTAGTTGCATGTCTGTGCCCAGTCAGGCTGCAACTGCAAACAGGGGTGTGTTGAGATTAGCCTTTCATCCATTCATGCGTAAAAAGGCTCCATCCAGAATTGTCAATCTCAAGTAGCTGTGTGAATTTTTGGTTTCTATAGCACAGCAAGACAATTTCTTCCACGGGAACCACCTGGTATCATCTCTGAGGGCACAGGAGATGGTATTCGATGACTGGTCAAGAAACAAATAGTGGGAGCGATTCATGCCACCCTATGACACCAGCCACCCAACTGCCAGCTCGATACGGGTGGTGTTGTTGGAGTAATACGTGGCTGAATCGCATAACTGTGGTTATCTTGGCATTCGAGACAACAGTGAGTCAAAACCTAGATGATGATCCCGCAGGGTTTGCAGAACCTTAGCCTGTAAACCCAGTAACTTAAAGAAACTTAGGCGAGACAGGTTCCGCCCTGTCCCGGGGGTAGTTGGTGATCACATTCGACCCTGAGGATGCAATCGCGCCTATCAAGTAGCAGAAGCCTTACCAAGACCTCCAGCCCAGACAATCAGCTTCGAGGGAAGACATTTATATCCGTACCTGGTGTGAGGCAGCGAATGGACTGTGGTGCCCTGTCTTGTTCCTGATTATCACAAGCCAGATGATGACAAAAAGGTAGAAGGTTTGCAGGAACCTTTAGAAACTGTTGAAAGAGACATTAGTCTTCAATGCCCCGAGGCATTGGGTGGGGTTAGATAGTGATCGGTGCAGCTCCTGGGTTGTGCGAGCGTGTTTCATGTTGTGGTTGCATTATTGTTGTATTGCTTGTTGTACTGTTGTTTGTGTTACTTAATAAAAACTGCTTTGTAACTCAAATGATGTTATTGGGTAAACGGCTCCGAACAAACAAGCAATAACTAACATTCAAGACTAACATTTCCAGTGGTGTGATTCAGTATGCTTGTCTGCAATGATAGTGGATGTGGCCGTATCATATTGTGATCAATTTCCCCTTTCTGCTAATTGCCTAAGGGCTGTTAAACATCTGGTGGATGACAAAGAACAACAAAGAACAAAGAACAAAGAACAAAACAGCACGGGAAACAGGCCCTTCGGCCCAACGAGCCCGCGCCGCCACCCCGATGTCCCCACCTCTACCCGCGATCCCTGTCCATGTTTATAGATCTATGGATTAAAAACCAAATTTGAGACAATTTAGGGAGAATTTGTTTTGCCAATTAGCCTAAGAGCACATCTTTGGGATGTGGGAGGAAACCAGAGCTCCCGGAGAAAATCCACGCAAGCACGGGGAGAATGTGCAAACTCCCACAGATACGGGCCCAAATCCATGTATTTGCACAGCACAGCGATAGTCACTGAGCTGTCGTGTTGCCCATCAGATGGTCCAGGTCAAGCATACACTAACGACGTGAAGCAGTAGGATACTTTCGAAAAAGATCCACTGTTGACGAGCGACAATAAAACTCAGACAAGATGCTCTCCAGAGTGTCTCTCGAAAATATACAGCACATGGGGATCATGGTTTGTCTAATCCCTGATTATTTATAAGTTACAATATCTGGGCAAAGCTTGAGGGGAAGATTAGTCAACGTGAATAAAAGTAAATTATTGCAGGTGCTGGAATCTGAAACAAAAGTAGAAAATGCTGGAAAATTTCAGCAGATCTGAGAGCATCTATGGAGAGAGAATGGAACTAATGTTTCATGTCTAGATGACCTTTTATCAAAGGTTAAGACAAAGAAAATAGGACGAGATTTATACCATAAGGGTGAGGCGAGAGGAGTAATTGGCAAAGATGTCATAGACAAAAGAGCAAAGAGAATGTAAATGGTGGTGATCATGGCTGAGAATGTTGGTAATAATGTCCATTAAGAGATCAAAATATGTAAATGGAGAAGAAAGATGTAAAGTGTCAAAGGACAACCTGAGGTATGTGATTGATGGCCCTTGTGGGGTGGGGAAAGGGAAAATAAAATGAAAAGTGAGATTTTTAGGAAACAATGAAACAAATGAAAATTAAAAATAATAATATAAAATAATAAAAATAAATAAGAAAAAATATGATTTATTTCCTTTGTCTTCATCTATGACAAAGGTCATCCAGACTTGAAAAGGTTGGTTCTGTTCTTTTGCCCACAGATGCTGTCAGACCTGCTGAGGTTTTCTAGCATTTTCAGTCAATGTGGAGCTGCCTTCCATTGGAGAGAGGAATCCAAGCTGAAGGTCAGTGCTGAGGGTCAGCACTGAAGGCCAAACTCATGGATAATCTCACAATGCTCCACTTCTCCAGCTTCCAACCTAGAACGGTAAAGAAGCCATCCCCTACAGGCAAGCTCCCCAAATGCACAGGATTTGCTCAGACGAGGAGGAACACAACAGACATCTACAGACACTGAAAGAGATCCTCTTAAGAATGGGATATGGTACTCGACTCATCAATCAACAGTTCTGACGCACAACAGCGAAAAGCCATATTGACCTCCTTGGAAGATAAACATAGGATGCTTCGTCATACAGTACTTCCGTGGAGCAGAAAAACTACAACATCTTCTTCAGAGCCTTCAACATGTTATCGATGAAGATGAACATCTCTCCAAGGCCTACCCCACACTTCCTCGCCTACTTGCTCTCAAACAACTGCACAACCTTAAACAGACCATTGTCCACAGCAAACTACTCAGCCTGCAGGAGAACAGCGACCAGGACACCATACAACACTGACATGGCAACCTCTGAAAGACGTGCCAGATCATCGACGAAGGATACCACCATCACATGTGAGAATACCATTCACCAGGTACACAGTATATATTTTTGTGACTCAGCCAACTTTGTCTATCTGATATGGTGCAGGAAAGGAAGTCCCGAAGCATGGTACATTGGGGAGACCATGCAGACACTACGACAATGGACACTGTGCGACAATTGTCAGGCAGGAGTGTTCTCTTCCAATCGGGAAACACTTCAGCAGTCAATGGCATTCAGCCCCCAACATTCGAGCAAATGATCTCCAAGGCATCCTTCAAGAAACATGGCAGCCCAGATTCATTGAGCAGAAGCTGATAGCCAAGTTCCACACACATGAGAACAGCCTCAACCGGAATCTTGGGTTCATGTCACACCACTTGTAACCCAAACTATACTGCCTGGGTTTTCAAAATTCTATGAACTGTCCTGGCTTGAGACAATTCACATCTCTTTAACTTGTGATTATCCCTCTCCTCATGTATAATGTTTGTACTTGTAAAGACTTGATTATCTGTAAAGACTCGCATTCCAACCATTCTTCATATTCCAAATCTAATTGTCTTGCAATTGTGTCTTTGCCTGTGTATGCCTGGTTTGTGAACTAACCTCCACTCACTGGTCAAAGGAGTAGCACTCAAAAAGCTTGTGATTCCAAATAACCTATTGGACTCAAAGCTGGTGTTGTGAGACTTCTTATTGTGCCCACTCCAGTCCAATACCGGCATCTCCACCTCACAGCTGAGGGTCAGCACTAAGGAGCTGAGGATCAACGCTGAGGAGCTGAGGATCAATGCCGAGGAGTTGAGGGTCAGCGCCGAGAAGCTGAGGGTCAACGTTGAGGAGCTGAGGGTCAGTGCTGAGGAACTGTGGGTTAAGGTTGAGGAGCTGAAGGTCAGCACTGAGGAATTGAGGGTCAATGCTAAGGAGCTGAGGGTCAGCGCTGAGGAGCTGAAGATCAGCACTAAGGAGCTAAGGGTCAACAACCAATGAAGGTAAATTGCATCCAAAATAAATTCCCTGTCAATATTTTCATTACCTTCTATTAAGATTTTACCGGTACAAAAATATGCCTCCAATGATTCTATAAACCCTCTGCTATCTCAGCTGTTTGGCCATTCCTCATATGTGGGATTCGATAAACTATTTAAACATCATAATCGAGCATTATAGCTGAACCTAACTCTACTGATAAAATCAATTCATTAGTATATTATCAGCATAGAGTACTGACTTGTGATAAAGAGCAGGAACTAAGGCAACTCTTTCTTTCACAATAGATTAGGAAGTTGCAGTTAATTATCGCATCCCACAATCTACCAGGATACTTCAAGGGAAATGAAAGAGAACCAAACCTGGGACCTTCCTGGTCTGTGTATCTGACTTAACAATGGACGCATCTTAAACATTGAATAATTGGGACAGATTCCTTTTCAGGTAAATTTACACATAGAAAATTAACATTATCAGATGTTAAAGTACAAAGAAAGCATTGAAATTTGAAGTCCATATATTCCTATGATCTGTTAAAACTACAGATTTCATCATAAAAATTGCATTAGTTGCTGAAACTTTAGCCCAGCAATTTGATTTACAAGACTTGAATTACAAAGCTGAGGACTATTGCTCACTAACAGTTTGCATTAAACCCACTTTTCACCAAGACTGCTGTAATTTATGGTGGCATTTTGTGTGCTTGCCTTGACATACTGTCCACAAGTGGAATAAGTATGCATTTTGTGGAAGGAAGATGAAACCAGGCTTAGGGATCCATTCCTCAAACAACTGAATCATTTTGTTTAAGTACAAACATATGTATATTTTAGGAAAAAGGCCAATCATTTCTTGTAATTTAGATCGCTGCTTCGGTCAACTAAATTAGCTATTTGTGCACAAAAATGTTTCCAATTAAAAATAATAGGTCAAAGCTAAACCATAGGGAGAAATCCTCACCCAATAGGACCACCAGACTATATGCACTGTGCAAGTGTCTGGTGAACCAATGTTCTCTAGGTGCTGGTGTTGTTTCAAGTTTACTGTAGGAAATAATTAAGATATGGATGTTGCACTTTCAGCATTTTCCTTGGAAACAAGCATGGGGCTTCAAATTGGCCTCTCTCCTCTTTCACTTTGCAGAGATGCTGCAACTGATTGCAACTTAATTACTGGGCATTTCCACTGTGGAACTGTCATCAGGCTGTCCAAGCAGCTAATCACATCAAAGAATTTTCAGCCACGCAAACAGGAAACAAAAAAGCACAAAATCAGAAGCGCTTTTTATACATTTTATGTTGAAGAAGTTTAAAAATTGGGACACACACACTGAGTGAATGTAAAAGCTAAAATATTCTGAAAAATCTTTTTTAGAGAAAAAAAATTAAAAATATAGCTTTAAAAAAAGGGAGCAAGGCCAAAATGTGGGGAAAAGGTTCCAACTACATCAAAAATCAGGAAAAAAGTTAAAAGGAATAAGAACTCAGGAAATGTTATTAATGGGAGTGTTAGAATTCAAAAAGAAGGTACGAAAACTAGCATAAAGAGCACTTTGTCTGAGTGCTCGTAGCATTTGAAACAAGGTAAAAGAGTTGACAGCACAAATCATTGCGAACAAGTATGATTTGGTGGCCATTACAGAGACATGGTTACAGGATAGTCACGACTGAGAGTTGAATATTCAGGGGTATCAAACAGTCCAGAGGAATCAACAGGAAGGCAAGGAAGGTGGTGTAGCTCTGATATTTAAGGATGATATCAGGGCAGTAGTGAGAAATGATAGAGGTTCTATAGAAAAAAAGATTGAATCCATTAAGAGTATAGAAATGCAGAGGGATCTGGGGGTGCAGGTGAACAAGTCTCTGAAGGTGGCAGAGCAAGTGGAGAAGGTTGTGAAGAAAGCATATGGTATGTTAGCCTTTATAGGAAGGGGTATAGAGTACAAGAGCTGGCCTTTAATGTTGCTGTTGTATAAAACGCTGGTTAGACCTCATTTGGAATATGTGTCCAGTTCTGGTCACCTTACTACCGGAAGGACGTGGAGATTCTGGACAGAGTGCAGAGGAGGTTTACCAGAATGCTGACTGGTATGGAAGGTCTGAGTTACGAGGAGAGATTAGGCAAATTGGGACTGTTTTCCTTAGAAAGATGTAGACTTAGAGGAGATTGATAGAGGTGTACAAGATTATGAAGGGGATAGATAGAGTAAACAAGGTTCCTAGGATGGACTCAAATAGCACGAGGGGTAATGGGCTTAGGGTGAGGGGGGTAAGGTATAATTTGGATGCTAGAGGGAGTTTTTTCACACAGAGGATGGTGGGGGTATGGAATGCACTGCCAAGTAAAGTGGTGGAGCAGGTACTCTGGAGTTATTTAAGAAATACTTAGATGGGCACATGGGCAGAATGGGAATGGAGGGGTATAGAAAACTGATTTAAAATATGGGTCACGAGCGTTGGAAGTCCCTGGGAAGTGTGTAAATAGATGATGATATTGATGTACTTGTTTTTATCCTACAGGTGCTTTGGTCCACCTTGTTGTCTGACGAGGGGCATACACGCGATGGGTTGTGAGAGGGCTGCTCTTGGATCTTTTTCGAGAGTATCCTAGTGCTCCACATCATTAGTGTACGCTTGACCTGGACCATTTGATGGGCAACACGACAGCTCAGTGACTATCGCTGTGCTGTGCAGATACATGGATTTGCGCATTCTCCCTGTGCTTGCGTGGGTTTTCTCCGGGCACTCCGGTTTCCTCCCACATCCCAAAGATGTGATCTCAGGCTAATTGGCAAAACAAATTCTCCCTAAATTGTCTCAAATTTGGTTTTTAATCCATAAATCTATAAACATGGACAGGGATTGCGGGTAGAGGTGGGAACATCGGGGTGGCAGCGCAGGCTCATTGGGCCGAAGGGCCTGTTTCCCGTGCTGTTTTGTTCTTTGTTCTTTGTTCTTTGTAAATACATGTAATCGATAGGCCAAATAATGGCATCATGGTGGGGCGAGAAATAAACAAAGAAATAACTGATGCATGTAAAAATGGTACAGTAATTATTATGGGAGATTTTAATCTACACATCAATTGGGCAAACTGGTCAGTTAATAAGTTCATTAAATGTGCCTGCGATAGCGTCCTTGAATAGTATGTAGTGGAACTGACAACAGAGCAAGCTACCCTAGATCTGGTCCTGTGTAATGAGACAGGAATAATTAATGATCTTGCAGTTAGGGATCTTCTTGGAATAAGCAATCACAGTATGGTTGAGCTTAAAATACAGATGAAGCATGAGAAAGTAAGACCAGTGTCTTGCGCTTAAACAAAGTGGATGACAAAGGGGTGAGGGAGGATTTGGCTAAGGTAGACTGGGAGCAAAAACTTTATGGTGAGACAATCGAGGAACAGTGGAGGAGTATCAAAGCGATCTTTCACAATGATCAGCAAAAGTATATATCAGTGATAATGAAGGACTATAGAAAAAGAGATAATCAGCCATGGACACCTAAGGAAACAAAGGAATTTATCAAATTGAAAGAAAATGCATACGAAGTGGCAAAGATTGGTAGGAACCTAGAGGATTGGGAAATCTTTAAAGGTCAGCAGAAAGCCATGAAAACAGCTATGAAGAAAAGTAAGATGGATTATAAGCGTAACTAGCTCAGAATATAAAAACAGATAGCAAAAGTTTCTACAAATATTTAATTTGAAAAAGAGTGGCTAAAGTAGACATTGATTCTTTAGAAAAAGAGAAGGAGGATGTAATAATTGGAAATGAGAAAATGACTGAGACATTGAACAGGTATATTGTGGTGGTCTTCAAAGTGGAAGACACAAATAACATACCAAAAATTGATGACAGGATGGCAATGGCAGGTGAGGGCCTAGAAACTATCATTTTCATAAAAGAGGAAGTGTTGGGCAAGTTAATGGGGCTCAAGGTAGACAAGCCTCCTAGTCCTGATGGAATGCAACCCAGAGCACTAAAAGACATGGCAGGAGAAACAGCAAATGCACTACTGGTAATTTACCAAAATTCGCTGGACTCTGGGATGGTTTCCTCAGATTGGAAAACAGCAAATGTAACGCTACTGTTTAAAAAAGGAGGTAAACAAAAAGCAGGCAACTATAGGCCAGTTAGCTTAACTTCTGTAGCAGGGAAAATGCTTGAATCTATCATCAAGGAAGAAATAGCGAGACACCTAAATATAAATTGTCCCATTGGTAAGACACAGCATGCGTTCATGAAGGGCAGGTCATGTTTGACTAATTTGATGGAATTTTTTGAGACATTAGATGTGCAGTGGACAATAGGGAACCTGTAGATGTGGTGTATCTGGATTTCCAGAAGACATTTGACAAGGTGCCACACCAAAGAATGCTATGTAAGACGAAGGTACACAGTGTTACGAGTAATGTATTAGCATGGATAGAGGATTGGTTAACTAATGGAAAGCAAAGAGTGGGGGTAAGTAGACTTTTTTTGTGTGGTGATCAATGATTAGTGGTGTGCTTCAGGGATCAGTGTTGGGACTACAATTGCTTACAATTTACATAGATGATTTGGAGTTAGGGACCAAATGTCGTGTGTCAAAATTCGCAGATGACACTAAGATGATTGGCAGAGCAAAGTGTGCAGAGGATGCTGAAAGTCTGCAAAGGAATATAGATAATCTAAGTGAATGGGCGAGGGTCTGGCAGATGGAGTATAATGTTGGTAAATGTGAGGTCATCCATTTTGATAGGAATAACAGCAAAATGGCCTATTATTTAAATGGTAAAAAAGTTGCAGCATGCTGCTGTGCAGAGAGATCTGGTGACCTTGTGCAGGAACCTCAAGGAGTTGGTTTGCAGGTGCAGCAGGTAATTAAAAAGGCAAATGGAATTTTGTCCTTCGTTGTTAGAGGGATAGAGTTTAAAAACAGCAAGATTATGTTGCAACTATATAAAGTGCTTGTGACGCCATATCTGGAGTACTGTGTACAATTTTGGTCTCCTTACTTGAGAAAAGATACACTGGCAGTGCAGGGGGTGCAGAGGAAATTCAATAGGTTGATTCCAGGGTTGAGAGGGTTGGCTTATGAGGAGAGACTGAGTAAACTGGGTTTATACTCATTGGGATTCAGAAGAATGAGGGAAGATCTTATAGAAACATATAAGATTATGAAGGGAAAGGATAAGACAGAAGCAGGGAAGTTGTTTCCACTGGCAGGTGAAACTAGAACTTTGGGGCATAGCCTCAAAATAAGGAGAAGCAGAATGCAGACTGAGTTGAGGAGGAACTTCTTCACCCAAAGGGTTGTGAATCTGTGGAATTCCGTGCCCAGTGAAGCAGTTGAGGCTACCTCATTGAATGTTTTTAGACAAGGATAGATACATTTCTGAACATTAAAGAAATTAGGGGTTATGATGAGAAGGTAAGTGGAACTGAGTCCACAAAAAGGTCAGCCATGATCTTATTGAATAGTGGAGCAGGCTCAAGGGCCAGATGGCCTGCTCCTGTTCTTAGTTTTCATGTTCTTATGTTTTTATCCCTCAATGAACCACACAATTGCACTCTATGAGAGAGAATTGTTTTTCCTGGCCAAATTTTTTACCAAATTTTATTAATAGTTTGTCATTTAACACTTAGTTATACCTGATTGAACAAGGTATGGCTTTTTAATAGGTTTTTTTAAGCAGAAATATGGAAGGGTGAAATTTGAAATTCTCTCTGATTTCAGTACTTGCTGGCTCTGGGCAGGGGGTTGCAGAAACAGTATTCCACAACACAGTCTGTGTTGGAGCCCTGGCTGACAGACCTTAGCTTCAGGCTTTCCATGCTAACCTATACAGGACCAACATCCAGGAGTTATGGTTAGCTTCAGAAGACGAAGGATGGTAAACACTAACAGTGTGCTGTCAAGTACACTCAATCCCTCTCCCCATCACTTTCAATGAACTCTGGCCCATTATTTTGAGTGAGTGAGGATGTAATAATGAACACGCAATACATTTTGTGTTTGTTCAGCAAATCAGGATCACATTAGTGAAGTAAAAGAGCAGGGTCAGGCCATTTAGAAAATCAAATCAAGCAAAGGCAACATGATTTTACGAAAGTGAAATTGATAACTTGATTTGGGTTCTTTGAGTATGCAACAGGTAAAAGTCAGTACAGTCCCAGATGACCATAGCCTGTGACCAGTGGTATTTTTAACTTGACAATCGCCACACCTCAGGAGAGGGATAAGATTAGGAAGGCAGGGCTTGCATGAATAACCTCAGCCAATACGAGAACCCTGCAATGTCTTCTTTTCCTCAGGGAAGGGTCTGTGGATGCCCAAAAGGAGGATGCGAGTTAGGTATACACACAGGACACTCCCAAGCTCCTCTGCCTGTAATCCCATCAGCTCCATCTTCTGAGACCTCAAGTGATGGACTTACCCTTGAACAGGGGGCCTGAAGAAGGCCCTTCAGGCCTCAGACCTCCAGGGAAATCAAAATCATCCAAAATCGTCACAGACAAGAGCACACGGTATTCAAAAGGCTGCCTCCAATTCTGCTGTGGATGTTGGGACTGCACCCACACAAAATGAGAAAATTATGAAGTTTTGAATTAATATTCATGGCCCAGGTCTACAATCAATGTATATAGATTGAGCATTTGTAAATATAAGTCATGCTGCACTGATTGGGGTTTCCTGAATTTCTTTCTCACTGCTCAGTGTTTAATTGGTTGCGTGCATTTCACAGCTTCCAATGGAAGATCAAGGATGAGTTTTCCTTCACCAGTCACATGACTATGCATGGACACATCATCCTTTGAAAAAGGTGCATGATAACAACTACGTGTGAGACCCTCCCACACACACTGTTGCACTTGCCTCAATTACTCTTGCTTCAATGATGAAATCTTGTCACAATGGAAAGACTAACCACATGAACCCTTGTCAGGCAAGTCCTTTCCCCTGACAAGATGGAGGTTTCTACTTGAAAGTTAGCTGCCATTCTCCTGCATGCCCCTTCTTTCTTATCACCTGCCAGCACCTCATTTTCCCTCCAACATTTTTCCAGAACTCTTCCTGGAGCTGTTGGCAAATGGTTCAGGTGGAAGAAGGCTCTCCACTTTGCTAGGATCTGAGATGAGAACCAGTTGAACCAGACCTGCCATCATGTGGACTTCATCACATAGTGAGAATACACAAAACAAAAAATGCTCTCATACAGTCTCCACGTGATTGTTAATTTTTCCTTTCAGCTGAGTATCACAGTAATATTGCAATGGGCTGAGGATGAATATGTGGGAATGGGAGCAAGATGTTAGTTTAAAATGGCAACTGAAGGCTGGGATCATGCTTATGAGCAAAGTTATGTTTTATTTTTATTTTCTAATTTCTGACCTTTGGGGTATAATTTTATGAGAAGAATTCTAAATGCTGAATAAGCGCAAAAACAAGAGCATTTTTGGGGGGAGGTGGGGGAGCTAAATAAAAAGCAATCTTATGGCATTTCATCAAAGTAAGTGCTCCAATGTGATACTCACCAGTAGGCAACAGGGCAGAGTTTAATCTGCCAGTGAGGCTGGCTACTGAACTCTAGGGGTGCTATTGTGCAGGCAACCCAATCTCCCAATACACTTGAAGATCTCCTGTCACTCTTGCCCCAAAAACATCAGGACCTGCCGCCAATGTCTTCAAACTCCCTACTCCTCCCACCTCCTCTCCCCTATCCCCCATCCCCCCACCACCCCTCACCACTGCCCCCACTCCCGATCTCTCCCTGTCCCACTCTCTAAACATTGACCCATCCCCCAACTGACATCATAGCCAATTACCTTCTACCTTCCCCCAGTTGCTGCCCTGGTCAATCACATCCCTTAATTGTTGTCCCAGTTGACCAACACCCCTCTACCCCCCCCAATTGCTGTCTCGCCCAAATGCGGCATTCCAATCCTCCTCCCAATTGCAGCCCTGGCGGATCAAACACCTCTTTTTGTTTCCCCCCCCCCACCTTTCCAATACAGAGCGCCCTTCACTCTGTCATACTCCCCCATCATGGCTCCTCTCATCATGGTTTCACCCCTCAGGCACTGTCCACTGGGCAGTGCCAATGTACCAGGTGGGCATTGCAACAGTAGCAGGCAAGGGAATTGGTGATCCTCGCTGTTGAGAACATTTACCACCAAGCAGGACAGGTCAAGTGAGCCCAGACGATTGTGTCTCAGACTCTCTAATGACATTTAAATTATGTCATGTATATTGAAATAGGCTTCTTGTTCTTTCCGGCACAAAGACGATTTCGCTGGTAAGATCGTGAGAGGAGAAAAACAGGGCACAATCCTGATTTTGCACATCTCACCTGACCTTACTAGTTCACCTTGTCAATCAACCATGGGATGAGCTGGTAAGATCATCCCCTCAACCTTTTTCATAGCAGTTTGATTTCAAAGCTCTTGAACTTCATTCATCCTTGTGTTAACTCAGTTTCTGTTCTTCTGAGACATTGATGGAAATTTTTTACATCAAAAAAATTAAGAAATGCAGAGGATTGCAAATACCAAAGGGAAGGAGACATTTACATCCTTTCTTTTCTGAATAAAAGGGTTAGGTACACAATTATATTACACTCTATTCCCCTCTCTGCTTCTTCCAGTTTTCAATTTTATAAGTAAAACAAAACCAAAATTCCACAGATGGTGGAAATATGGGAAGAAAATACAGAAAAAGAGGGAAACCAGCCAGTGGGCCAGACAATATTCATAAAGAGAAAATCAGAGTTAATGATTCAGGATGATGACCATTCACCTGTTGGTTATGACTTTTCTAGCTTCCCGAAACAGACCAGCGACTGAAAGGATAAAGGAATCCACAGAGCATGTCGTAAATTTTCTTCTTGGAGTCAGGAGGAGCAAGAGAGCTCTTCCAGATTTCTCCCCCTTTCCTTCTGACAAACCTTCTTAATACCTTCTCTGCTCTGGAATTATAAAGCAAGGAGGGAAATACATTATAAAAGTGTGAGTCCCTGACATCCATTATTTTTTGGGGTGGGCTGATGATAGTCAGAAAATCAAAGGCCATCTTTGAAACTTGAAGCCATTCTGCCCTTTGAGCCTGCTCCGCTATTCATTTTGATCATGACCGATCATCGAATTCGATATCCTGATTTCCCCTTCCCCCTCTCCCCATATTCCTTGATCCATTTAGCCCCAAGAGCTATATCTAATTTCTTCTTGAAATCAGGCAACATTTTGGCCTCAACTACATTCTGTGGTAGTGAATTCCACATATTCGCCACCTTCTGTGTGAAGAAATTTCTTCTCGCCTCAGTTCCAAAATTTTCACCCCTTTTCCCTCAAACTATGACCCCTAGTTCTGGACTCCCCCATGATTGGGAATATCCTTTCTGTATCTACCCTGTCTAGCCCTGTTAGAATTTTATACGATATCCCCTCTCACTCTTCTAGACTCCAGCAAATATAATCCTCTCCTCACATGATACACCTGCCATCTCAGAAATCAGCTGGTAGACCTTGGCTATCCTCCCTCCATAGCAAGGACATCTTCCTCAGATAAACACACCTAAACTGTACATAATACCTGAGCTGTGGTCTCATGAATGCCAAAGACAACTGTAGCAAAAGATCCCTATCCCTATAATCAAATCCTTTCACTATGAAGGACAATATACATTTGCCTTCTTTACTGCTTGCTGTATCTACACACTTACTTTCAGTAACTGTTGCAAGAGGACTCCAATTTCTCGTTGAATATCCACCTCTCTCAATTTATACACATTCAAGCAATAATCTGTCTTTCTACTATTGTTACCAAAGTGGATAACCTCACATTTATCTACATTATACTGCATTTGTCATGCACAGGCCCACACACTCAGCCTGTCCAAATCATGTTGAAGAATCTCTGCATCCTCCTCATACCTCACTCTCCCAACCAACTTTTT
Source organism: Sphyrna mokarran (assembly GCA_024679065.1). NCBI lineage: Eukaryota > Metazoa > Chordata > Chondrichthyes > Carcharhiniformes > Carcharhinidae > Sphyrna > Sphyrna mokarran. The sequence continues at coordinate 85,353,096 of JAGIQG010000005.1, read as the reverse complement.
ATCTACAAATTTGGAGATAAAATGCATTCCGTTCCTTCTTCCAAATCCTTAATATATAATGTGAACAATTAAGGCCCTAGCACAGATCTCTGTGGAACTGCACTAGTCACTGATTGTTAATCAGAAAATGACCCATTTATGTCAACGTTTTGCTTTTTACTGATTTTGAAACATTACCTGCAATCCCATGTGCTTTAACTTTACATAGTATTCTGTTATGTGAGACCGTGTCAAAAGCTTTCTGAAAGTCTAAAGAAACCACATCTACTGATTCTCCTGGGTCAACACTACTAATTGCATCCTTGAAAAGTCCCAATAGATTTGTCAAGCATTATTTCCTTTTTGTAAGTCCATGCTGACATTGTCTGATTATACCACTGTCTTCCAAATGCCAAGTTATGAAATCCTTGGTAATAGATTCTAGCAACTTCTCCTGTACTGACGTTAGACTCACTAGTCTATTGTTTCCTGTTGTCTCTTTACCTTCCTTTTTTATATAGTAGCTTTCATTAGTTACCCTTCAATCAGTAGGAATTATTCCAGAGTTCAATGAATTTTGGAAAATTACCACCAATGGATCTACTATTTCCAGGTCCACATCCTTAAGTACTCTGAGATGAAGATTATCAGGACCTGGAGATTTATCCACATTCAATCCCATCAATTTCCCCAAAAACATTTTGAGTCTAAATGACCCTTCATCAGAGCTAAGAGCTATTCACACATTCTGATGACTTAATGAACACTTTTAGCACCTTTTGCCATCTTTTTCATCTTCATTTACATTTCCTTTGTCCAATTCCAGCAGTTCCCCTCCAATCCTCATAGTATAAATCTCTGCTGATTGTCTTCGCTCTTAGCTCTGACAAAGGTTCGTCTAGATTTGAAATGTTGGCTCTATTTTCTCCCCCACAGATGCTGTCATACCTGCTGAGAGTTTCCAGCATATTCTATTTTTGATTCGGATTCCAGCAGTATTTTACTTTTATTACAAAACACAAAAATGGACAATCTCCACAATTTTTTGACATCATCCTTGAGTTTAAATAGGTTGGGTCTCAAATTTTATCTGGTGAGCACATTACACTGTTTATCTGAAACACATGCCTACTTTGACTTAGCCTCATAGCTTTTTTTGAAATGTATATCGCCGTATGTCTACATTTTTCTCTACCAAAACTCTATCAAATTCCCTTTAGAAAGGGAAGACGGACAGGAATATTGAATTCATAGGAGCGTGTCTCTCCCAGAGAACTAGCATTCTGTGTGTAAAAGAATTCCCTTTGTGCTTCATTTGCCTTATGAGTTCTCTCATTTTGAATTCATCTCCCTATAATTCTGTTTCCACAATTTAACTAAAAGAATCTACTAATGTTTCTTCATTCAGAATAAATTTTGAATCATGTTACTGACTTAATCTTCTCTTGAATGAGCATAATTCAAGTTGTAAATACTCTCTTTATTTTGAAATGTTTGGAATCTGGGACTCATCCTCTGTTACACTTTCAAATACATCAATGTCTCTCAGAAGTACAGAGGCTAGAGCCATGTACCACATTCAAACTGGAGTTTACCAGTCAGTTTCATTACATCATTAGAACATAATTCGATTAATATTTATTTTTTATGTTCCTGCGTCAGGCTAATTTTAATAATTTGAGAATATTCCAAGCAGTTACTGATTGAGGTCTCGCCCACTGAAAGACAGGAAATGGTAAGCAGCTGCTGAATTTAATTCCCTAGCTCAGTTCTTTAAAAGGTCTGGTATCCACAAACTGGTCTGCACCAAACAGACTTTGTCATCTAAAAATGCTCTGTTGCAGGATAATCTCTCCTTCCATCCCTACTACTTCTCACACACTCCTGCTGCAGGAGGCTACGCAGAGGACGGAGAACTTGTTTATGATATAGAGATGCCGGCATTGGACAGGGGTAAACATAGTAAGAAGTCTGACAACACCAGGTTTAAGTCCAACTGATTTATTTGATAGTAAACTCACAAGCTTTCGAGATTATCCTCTTCGTCAGGTGAATGAAGTGTTCTGGTCTCAGACAGCACATATAAAACCTGGTGTTGACAGACTTCTTACTGAGCTCGTTTATAACAGAGAGATACAGAGACTGAAGAACACTGTTTAGGGTGAATCGGGTAGTCAATGCTATATTGTCAGAAAAAGTTTCAACCAGTTCATGCAAGATAAGAATCAGCAACCATACATTTCAATTACTATACAAAGCTGATCTGCCACTCACATTGATTCACTTTCATACAGTTTTACAGTGCTATAATGGTCCATCAATGACAGGAAATATCTATTCTTGTTGCCCTAGCTTTCATCTGAAGATGTTACTTCACCTACATTATCTACATTCATCCCATCAATGATTTCTGGAATGCATGTCATTCTAGAGTGCCTACTTCTGAGCCAGAAACTCTGGATTTGAGTCCCACCCAGGTTTTTCTGGTTAAGGAAGCTGTATTTATAATGCAAGCAACAGGATGAGTATCAACTGACAAAATCTTTCCAACACATGCAGATGGCAGGTGTAAAGAGTAAGAGAGACTTTTGTTCAGCCATGCTTGCTGTGAGTGGTGCCTCTCAAACAACAGACTAGTGACAAGTTCCAGAAAAAAAACAGCTTTGGAAACAGATGAAAGTTTCCCTTGTGCTCCTCAAGGTGGAGGAGAAGAAACAAAAAACGAAACAATGGACCTCATCATACACCAACATGGTAATATTTGTGTTTCATTTGATATCATGATAACCAATGAGTACCATCTAGCCTTCTAGCTTTGCTGAACAATTCAAACATTCTAATGGGAGTAGGTCATTGTGAGTGGAGGACCTGCCAATTAATTTATGGAAAGTATTGTTGCATCCCCTTAGCTAGCCTGATCTGGTAAACTCGTTAAAACTTTTCTGGCACAATAATACTGACTTGAATGACCACAGTCTTCCACTGGCCCTGAGCAAATTTCTTTTATTTCTTTGCCACTGAAAACTGAGTCACCATCGTCTGCATAATTTTCTGAAGCAATAGTGCATGTAAAACAGTGGGGTTGAGGAAAGGGTTATCCTGCAGCAGAACGCAATTTTGGAGGAGAAAACCTCTTTGACATAGCCCAAGGATACTGAATACTGAATGCTATTTTTGCCCTTCAATTGTTGCATTTGATATTAAGCACAATTCAGCTCAGAAAACCAGGCAGAATGATGACAGTTGCTGCCTCCCCAAACCTTGAAGCTTCAACTCATTACATTTACCATATTAAAGAAGACCTGAAAATGTGGAATACTGGAAACAAAGAAGAGTAGTATATGTGCTATTGCAATTTCATGGTAACATCCATATGCAAACTTCCCAAAAACTCCCTAGGTATCAGGCGATGACTTTACATTTTTAAAAAAATAATTGGTTGCTACTTCCACAATTCTTTGAAAGCACATCATTTGAAATAAGGCAAGCTTTTGTGATCTATGTTTCCTAGAATCATCTCTACCTCTTCTGAAAATGCTAAGTTATACTTATCATTTCCAGTTTTCATGTTGAATTGCTTGTTTAAGCAAGGTTGATATTGAACTTCAGCAACAACCTGATTTTAAAAATGGGACAGCAAAATGTTTAGCACTGTGTTAATCAACATTCTCCAATCTATTCCTCATATGTGGTACAATATAGATCATTTCTGCTGTTAGAATATTGTGATAAAAAAATGGAATCCAATCATTGGGAATGTGTTCTGATAGTTATATGGTTAAAGAAAATGAGAGATTTTGAAATGGAAATTGTAATCAAAACATGTTGGCTATGTTGGTGGAATTAGTGTTTTGATATGCTGCTTAGTCTAACAACACTGTAACCAAATGTTTACCGAAGGTAAGTTGATAACAATGGGAAATTAAGTGTCAAAAGTTAAAGATGGTGAAATTTCAGAGTGGAGATAAAGGTACATCTCTTACATTAACTTACATTATAAAAGATGAACTTGTATTAAAGATAATTAAGAGTGCCTTCTGAGACAATTAATACAGATTAGCAAAAGTCAAAAGTAAAAACAATGCATCAGAGGCAAGTTCACTCTGTGAAATCCTGGAATTCCCTTCCTAATGGCATTGTGAGTCAATCCACAGAACATGGACCACAGCAATTCAAGAAGGCAGCTCATTACCACCTTCTCAAGGGCAACTGGAAAAGGATGGAAAATAAATGCCAGCCAGCAATGTCCATGTCCCATGAATGAATAAAAAATGGGAGTTGTTTTGAGACCGTAGCCCACGCATCAGGAAACTGAGTCGACTACCACATGCTGTGCCTGGGGAAAGGCTATTTGAGAAGCCAGTTGTCTCTATCCTAAATGGAAGTAACTGAAAAATATAGATTCCAAGAATGGCAACTATTGCTGGATTCAACTTATAGTTTAAAACCAATGGGTTGTTGTTTGAGGTTAGCTTGGAGTTTAGGAAAGTAGAAGGGTTTGGAACCAGACAACTTTAAAGATATTGCCCTAATTAACCACATCGTTCCTGCTGGCAGGATCTTCCAGCCCTGCTAACGATGTCTCCTAACTGCAGGTTCTCCAGTAGCAGAAGTTGCAAACAATGGCAAAACTCAATGACAGTTGCAGGACCAGAAGACCCCATCACTGGCCAATGGTGGGCCATCTCTACAACCGCAAAAAAATATTGTGAGATAGGTGGAAAAGTCCAACCATTATGTACAATCATCTGTGAAGTTAAATGTCTTTTTATTTGACACATTGTGTGATTTACTGTTTAAATAAATGTTTATTTTGTTTAAAATCATCATCAAATTGCTTAGGATATCCTTCACTTGTTTTCACATCTTTTCTCACATTATACCAAATTGCAAAGAGAGCAGGTGTTCCAAGTTTCCATCCTGGGATTTGGAACATCCTAACATTTAACATCAGCTGTACTCTTAACACTGCCAGCACATAGAGCATTTTCATGAAATAACAAAATAATTCAAGCAACGATGGAAAATTTAAATTGTTCCAACAAGATACAAGTTGAGATTGATACCAGTACAATGCTCTTTTGCAGAGTCAATGCAGATTTGAATGGCCTCCTTCTGCACTGGAGGGACCCTATGGTTCTACCGACTAAGCATTGGCATCATCATTGCTGACACCATAACTTGGTGTCAATTACTTTTGCTCAGGTGAAGTTATGAAACCTTTATTTTCTCTCCAGTATCCCACTGAATAATTGCTTCCAGCAGCCTGAAATGTGTAATGAGTGTTCCTCTCTGAAAAATCCACTAATGCTCTTCCTGAATCACGTTCAATTATGCGTGTAACACCAACCTACTGACAACTCACTCTTTAATATTTTTTCCCTTGTGAGGCAATCTTTGGCACCTCCTCACAGTAACTCATCTGAGATGACAAATTGCACAGAGAAGGGATCCAAACTGTTTTGTTTAACTCTTCACTGTCAGGTATGTGCTCTTGTGTAGTTAGAAATACTGTCAGAAATAAACAATGTCAAAAGCAGCCAGTAAAGTCTCTTGTATACTTAGAAGCAGAAGAACTAGTGAAGGTTAAGGAGTTCAGGAGTAAAGGGAGCAGTGGAAGTCAGATATGACTTTAGCAAAGATTTGAATTTTTGATCTCTCGCTTGATGAGCAAGCAAAGGAAAATCCTACTGAGAGCCCTGTTAATGTCAGAAGAGAAGGGGTCATTGAAATAGTTTAATCTAACAAATTTCCCATAGTCCTTTCTTCTTTGTACTGAGAGACTTGGATGTCAGCATGTAAAAAGCACCCAGATTAATGCAATGGGAGAAGTGGAACCCACAGGAATTTTCAGGCCAGGCATGTGGCCTGGAAGTCCCTGGAAAATATCTAAAGAAACACTATTAATTGATCTTGTGGAATAGGGGATTTTCCGACCCTTCCTATTCCATCAGGTTCAATAAATATTTCCCGCTTGGGGGCTAGCACAAGGATATTTAAAAGTTACCAGTGGCCTTTGAAGCTGTGAATATAAGAAGATAAAAGCATTGCCCATAAGCCTAGTGTCTTCTCAGGAACATAGCTTTAAAGAGGTTCTTCTACCTCACTCCCCTGTAACAATGATTGAAATGAAGCGATCCTGCTCTGACCCCAGAACCAGTGGCAAGGTCAGAATCAAGGGTCATAAGGAATGGATCTGAGGATTTTCAGCTCCTGCTATATAAATTGAAGAGGACAATTTGGATGCTGAATCACTACAGATAATACCCACATTGTGAAGGGATTCATTACTACAACATGCTCAAGGATAAAGAAAGATTTTCTAACATTCCTTGCGTGCAATTAAAAGCTTATGTTGCAAAAAGCAAGGAAAAAATCTAAGCTCTTTGTTTATTGTGTCATATGTAGTGATTCTAAGATTTCTTTAATGTTTCTTTGGTCTGATTTAGGATCTTTCAATTCAAAGTGGCATTGATGGTTTGTATATGTTTTGAATTTCCCTACCTGAACATAGATGCTGCTAAATTTGAAAATAATGTGGGGAAGAAAATTTGTTTTTAGACCATCTTTTGGCTGTAACACTACTGATTGCAATGATTTAACAAGGTTTCTTCTTATAATTTATCTTTACACCTTTGTAGTAATATTTTGCTGATTAAGTCAAAGTATAATAGCAACAAATTAGGAATTTGGGAATGGAAGAATGTAGAGAATAAATAAAAGGGTTAGAGAAGGTGCCAGTGAGAAACTGTTAAGATCTTATAAAAATAATCAATTCTTCTATAGCTGACCACAAATCCCCTTTCACTCTTACTGCCAATCTCTAGCTCTGCCACTCCAATTTTCCCAGGACTCTCAGACACTGCAACCAATCCAAAAACCAAAGACTGTTTCCAATGCTGTTGGAGCCCACTTCTCCCCAGTAGGAATTGCTTGGGACTTCTGCTAATCAGCCATCATAACTTCATCAGAAAAATATTGGAAACCTGTGCCTCTGAGTTTCTGCAAAGTTACAGCAGCCCATCGGGTAAAATTATGCGGCAATTCCCAATAGAAATACTTCAACTGGCATAACTTGTAACCACCTGAATATGTATTCCAGGTTTCAAATGATAGAAGAAAATAATCTTGTGAATGGAATATATACAAAATAAATTATATTCATTTATAATTCCCCCTAGAATAATTGAAAAAGATGGAGTTCTTTCTCCAAAGCATCTGTAACGATTCCCCAAAACTTTATATGACATATTCAGTGAACATAAACTAGTGGCTCCGATATGTGACAGGAGGATGAGTATTTTATGTCTATTTATCTCATTTATCTTTAATTAGTGGTACAATTTATTGATAGCTGTAAGATTTTCTTCATAAAACGATTTTTGTAACAGCAGTAGAAAAGCTTATTTGGAATAGTCAGGTTTGTTGTTGAAAAAAAAAGAAAAACTAAAGAAAATTTCTGTGTAATTAAAAAGCATATTACTTATAGCTATCAGTGGTACTAGCTTTAATATACACAGTACATTGTAATATACATAGGAATTATTTTAAATTAACTAAATAACATAGGAAGGAACAATGATTAGCACTGCTGCCTTACACAATCAGGGATCCGGCTTCGATTCCCAGCTTGGATCACTGGCTGTGTGCAGTTCACATGTTTTCCCCATGTCTGCATGGGTTTCCTCCTGCTGATCCGGTTTCCTCTCACTGTCCTAAAGACATGTAAGTTAGTTGTATAGGCCATGCTAAATTCTCTCTCGGTGTACCCGAACAGATACCAGAGTGTCACAACTAAGGGATTTTCACAGTAACTTCACTGCAGTGTTAATGTAAGACTTCCTGTGACACTAATAAATAAACTTTAAATTTTAACAATGTCCTAATAGATGTTATGTTGCAACCATGGAGTAGGGATGCTCCTAGATGCCAAGGCAATCCAGGACAAACATGGCTGCAGAAACTGTAAGCAGTTTGAGGAATTCTGAATCAAGATTATTGCCCTGGAGGCCCAACTGCAGACACCGAACAACCTAAATGAAGTGGAGAAATACTTGGACATTGATTTCCGAAAGACAGCACACCTCTGAGAACAGTGTCATCTATTTTGGACAGAAGTGAGGGACAGAAAAATGTGAACATGAATGAAGCAGCCAAAGGGACAAAGTGCTCTATAGTTGAAGAGCCTCAGACCTCACAATTGTCTAATAGGTTTGAGACACTCATAACCTGTGTGGACTATAAATGGGGTCTGCAAGGTGGTTGAGCTGGGTGGCCATGGTTCATGGTACAGGAAGTAGTTTAGGTGGGGAAAAAAAAGAATGTAGGCTAGAAGCGAGCAGTATATTGAGGGGGATTGACACCGTTGCTCGCAGCAAAGTGAGAAAGTTGAGGTGGCTGTGTTGATTGCCCAATAAGAAGGCTCACCTGCTAAAGTCCAACAGGTTTATGTGGCAGCACAAGCTTTCAGAGTCTCGCTCCTTTTTCAAGTTGACTCACCTGAAGAAGGAGTGAGACTCCAAAAGCTTGGGCTGCCAAATAAACCTGTTGAACTTTAATCTGGTGTTGTGAGACTTCTTACTGTGCTTACCCCAACCAACACCGGCAGCTCCATTTCTTGATTGCCCAGTGACGGGTCTGGGATATTTGCCAGGGCTGGAGAGGAACTTACATTGGGATGGGGAAAATCCAGCTGACATGTTACATGTTGGTACCAATGACATGGACAAGACAAGGGAAAAGACTTTGCACAATCAGTATGAGGAGCTAGGCACCAAATTAAGAAATAAAACCTCAAAGGTTCTAATCTCTGGATTATTAATTGAGCCATGCAAATTAGCCTAGGGCAAATAAATTGACAGAAATTAATGCATGGAACAGCTACTGCTCCAAATGTGGGAGAAGTGGGTTCTAGTTTATGGCTTACTGGCATTGGTACTGAGAAAGTAGGGGCAGTTATGTTAGGGTTGTCTACACTGAGCTGTACTGGGACCAACCTAGCAAGTCGTGTGTCTAGGGAAGTAAAGAGGGCTTTAAGTTAAACAAGTGGGGTGAGGAATCAAGCTTGGATAGATTTAGCTTATTGACTGGTAGAGTCAAGATTGCTGAGCAAAATAGTAACGTGAAAAATGAGGGTTAGTGAAGGAATAGAAAGAAAAATATTCTAAGAATATACCAACAGTCAAGACTAGATGTTACGAAGATAGCAAAATGATAAAACTTAAGATCCTGTATCTGAAAGCATGAGAAGATTTTTTTCTCTTAGAGTCCTGCAACTTTGGAACTCACTGCTGCAGGAAGTGGTAGAGGTGAGGGTCATTGAAAATTGTTAAGGTGGAGATAGATGGATTCATCGTCAGTGGAATCAAAGGTTATCAGGAGTAATAGGAATGTGAATTTGAAGCACAAACAGATGAAATCTTATTGAATGTTGGACTAGGTTTGAGGGGCCAAATGGCCTCTATCTATTTAGCATGTTCATTAATAAAAACTACAAAGAAAGCCAGTTTTGTTTTGCCATTCTGTTGTTCCCAATCTACACAAAAACAATAAACCTGTAATTGACCTTAGAATGTAGTGGAGAGGAATTAGCTTGTAATTGATGTCAGGATATACTTATTAAAGCAATTAATCTTGAGGTTGCCACTAGATGAAAAAACTGTACCTCATAACATTATTACCATAAGCGTCTATAGGAATAGCAGAAAGAATTGTCTCATTGTGGTCCATCATTAAATGCTGGCCATGTGAACAGCTGGGTGACTCCTGCCATCTGAAGATGCAAATGTCCCACTCTTGTTACTGATGAGATGTGAAATAAACTCTTGCCAGCAGCAATTTATGTTTTAGTAATAGGCTTGAACATGCAGGTGAGAAGAACATGGCAAAACAAAACATTAACCTAAGAAAAGATATTTTCATAATGTGAAAAATGCAGATGGTTTCAAGTTGTTTTATATGCTGCTTTAACTGTGTTGGCATTTAGTGGTGAAAATATCAGAACGTACTGCTTGGAATATGTTCACTCTATGAAAATATTAAACCATTTGCAAAAATGACATAATTTATTCATCTAGAAAAATAAATACACATTTTCCACTCTTCTATCTTTGTGTCTAGACAGTAATTTTGGCCTGATAGAAAACCTTATAGCTGATCAAATCATTAAAAAACTTTAAATGGAATGCTTTTAGCTCATTTTTGATGTCATTATTCTTTCCTTTTCTATATTTTGTCAACAATTTCTTGATTCTGTAATCAGGTCTGAGAAGGATCAATTTTTGTTTAGTTCATTCTTGGGATGTGGACATTGCTGGCTACACCAACATGTATTGCCATTGTTAACTGCCCTTGAGAATCTGAATGAATCTTGAAGTTAATAATTAAATAACATTACCCCTAACTGATATTTGATAATTACATAAAAGGTTTTTTTCCACTCCATCGAGGAGATATTTTCCCCTCAAGAAAAAAAGGTAACTTAAGATGGCATGGTGAAAACAAAAAAAACTGACACTTAGCTTCCATGTGATACAATGGACATAGCTAAATATGAATAAACTTCCACACTAAATAAACAAGGAGTAGTACAATGCTAGGAAGCAAAAACAGCACAAAACTAAGACTATACTCATCAAGACATCGATCAGGGCCCTTTGAAAACTATTTCCAGTTGTTGTATACTTATATTGAGCTTCAATGTTTGAAGATGCGTAGAGTTGGGCAAGGATGCAATTCTTCAAAGTTTCTCATGCAAGGACAGATTATAAGGAAAGCTGTATGAGGCTAGTGCCTATATTTTCCTCAACACACATCCACAGAAAGATCCCTGCAAAGTATTTTGGGACCTCTGGTTCTGGAATCTCAGAAATATCTAATACTTGGAATCTTTCTGAAGTCTAGGGTACATTTTCTAATTAACATGTTATTGGTAGGCACTGGGGTTCAGAATCATAGAGCCTGAAGTTGCATGGGCTTTCTAGTGCATAACTAAAGTAATTCTAGCAGGAGACTAATGATTTAGATGAGGGCCTGGATATGACCAGCACCGTCGAATCCAAGTAAAGTTGCGTAAATTGAGGAAAGAGGTGGTATTCCAGGAGCCAGAAGACTGATAGAGTATCAACTGATGTAAATCCCATTTGGGAAGTCAATCCACACCTCAGTCTTTATCCAGAAATATTGCTATGTGTCTGCAGACTGATCTATTTGCATTTTGGTGGGAACCTCAGAAGAACATAAAGTTATTTGAGTAAAAGTTATATGTTAAATAGGAAGCAGGGTAAATAATGTTGAAGTTGAAATGAAGTTAAAAAGGTTATTGAATAAATGGTGGCAGGTGGAAGGCAATTTTAGTAAATGTAAGGTGGTGTAAAGTAAGATATATTTTCAGGCAATAAGCCATTTCCTAAAATTGGACAAGTAACATGCCTGAATTCTGAGCAGGAAATGAGCCCACTACCAGGTTAAAATATTGGCATCCAAGTTCAATCTGAAATAGATGTTCAGATAAATGCATATTCAAATCAAGGCTTAATTCCTGTTTGAGATCCCTTGCATTCTATTAGGTTCCGTTGAATGCAACAAGCACTGGGCTGGTTTTGTGCAGAAAACAAGTCTACTTGCAGCCAAAAGATCCTCCCAATCAATCAGTTATAGAATCATAGAGTATCATAGAATCCCTATGGTGCAGAAAGAAGCCTTCCGGCCTATCAAGTCTGCACCAACCACAATTCCACCCAGGCCCTATCCCAGTAACTGTACATATTTACCCTGCTAATCCCCCCAACACTGGGATCAATTTAACACAGCCAATCCACCTAACCCGCACATCTTTGGACTGTGGGAGGAAACTGGAGCACCTGAAGTATGTGCAAACTTCACACAGACAGCGACCCAAGGCTGGAATTGGAGTCCTTTGCATTGTGAGGCAGGAGAGGTAACACTGTGCACCATGCCGTTCAGTCAAATAATTTAAGCATTACTGCACCCCCTCAACTGCTAGCTCAACCTTTCTCCCCATTTCCTCCACTCCCAACTTCTGCCTGCCCTGATTTATCTTGGCTTCTTTCCTCTAGCCACCTGCCCCAACAAATACTCCCACACCACCTATTAGCAAGCATTACATTCACAAATTAACTCCCACCTCCCAACACTTCTGAATCAATCATACTTCTTCACAAGTCAATCACACTTCCCTTCCCAATACCATTAACCTCTTTCATAAACCAATCACTATCTTGTCTATGTGGATCTCACCCCTTCGATATTTCATCCTTAGCCAAGGGCCATTATTCACTTTTCAGCAGTATGATCCTTGACTTCTCTCCACCAGTGTTGGTTATCTGCAGGTTGACAATTTGATGATAATGAATATTGAGTCCCAATGCCCTTGGACACAGCCACTCATGTGTGGGGTGCATCCCAAGTGTGCAAAAATGGGCATACTTGAATTCCTATGCCACAATCATTTCAAAAATATCTTTGTATATGTGGTGAGAAAATATTGACAAAAAAAAGGAAATTGGGAACTTAACCACACATGTTGGATTTCAATCGAATTGACCAGTCACAACACATGAAGAGTAATAGTATTTTAAACGAAGCTCATGATGTTTTGACTGATTCCAATATGATTTATCTTAGATTTTCCAAATATATTGATTTCAGAGCCTTGTGGCATGTTTTGAAAAAGAAAGGCAGCAATCTTATGTTCAGATAAAAGACGTGAATTTTTTCAATAGCATTTTGTGTGCTGAGTTTAATAACCTACTTTTAATTCTAATATGGCCACCCCAGAACCTTTTCTACACAGTGATTCTTGCCCCATCTTTGATTGAAAAAATCATAAAGTTAAACTTAATGTATTCAACCTATAGATTATTTAAATCATATGTTTCTAAAATTTATTGTCTCATATTTTGGCTTTTGTGAGGGTGGGGAGGTGGTGGAGGAAGGAAATGTGTTCTTATAGGGCACAAATTCCCCAAGCTCTAATATTTCAATACATTATGTGCACAATGAGAACTATAGAGTTTCAGAAGTTCATTTCGGAGGCACTTGATTCTGCGTAGCCTTTGACAGCCTTTTTGGAACCTAGACGAGGTTTTGTGATTTATTATGCAACTGTTTATAACTGTAAAAAAGCATTCCTCTTAAAATGGACATTCTATACCTTTTTTGGCCATTATTCAAGGGAGCCTGCTGTTAACACAGTAGCTGATAGCAGTTAGGATTTCACAAGCAGCTTGTATTTTGGCCCCTTAGAACTTTGAGTGTTGTAGCAGGTGTTTATATAACCATCCTCCATATCAGCATTGGAATGTGAAAGCTGGAGGAATCTGGCCTCCAAGGAGAAACTGTTCTAAATGGGAATTACTAAATCTCTTCATCATCCCAAGGAAGCAAGTGGATCATTTGAATTCAATATATAAATTGAACAGGGTCAAAAAAAGTGTTAAAATATGAGGCAACATCATCATAAAGATCTTCCAATCCTTGTATAAAATATAAAAAATACTAATATTGGAAGGAAAGGATACTTATCTGTGTCTCAGTGATTGAAAGGAAATTTATATTAGATGTGAACCTATATCAGTAACTGACACTTTAGTCAACATTTAAAATGTGTTTTAAGTTATCCTAAGGATATAAATAACGTCTGACTGTCCAGGAGCAAATATCATTCAATATGCTTCAAATATTTCCCAATAAATTACCTTAGTTAAGCAAGTTACAAAAACAGTTACAAGGAAAAGCCAGCAGCACTTTTAGAATCCTACAGTGCAGGTAGAGGTCTTTTGGCCCATCAAGTCTGCACCAACCACAATCCCACACAGGCCCTATCCCCATGTCCCTACATATCTACCCACTAATCCCTCTAACGTATGCATCCAGGGACACTAAGAGGCAATTTAGAATGGCCAATCAACCTGGTCCACACATCTTTGGACTGTGGGAGGAAACCGGAGCACCCAGAGAAGCCCATACAGACACAGTGAGAATGTGCAAACTCCATACAGACAGTGATCCAAACCAGGAATCGAACATAGGCCGTTGGAGCCATGAAGCAGCAGTGTTAACCACTGTACACTGTGCCGCCCACTTGTAATAGATTACAGTTGGAACTTAATTGGTAACAGCGCTAATCTTCACTTAAAATTACCTAGCTAATCTGAATCACAATAAGAAAATTCAATAAGCACACGCTAACATGGCCTGTGTTTCACTGCATATGTATTCAGAATTCAGGCACACATCTTGTTTGGAGAAGGGGAACAATTAAGTGGCGTATGGAATGTCATTCTATGGCCTAACTGATTGCAGTATTAAACTGAGGACCATAAAGGCACATGTTTCAAACTAGTGGAGCCCCTTTAAATATGCAAATTGGGCTTTGATGACATGGTATTGGCCTAATCTATGGTTTTAACCTTGGGCCTGAGCAGTGGTGGCCAAGATCCACGTCAAGCAAGGGCCAAAAGAAATTCAGAAATATAAGTTATTACGTACTTATTTTTCCCCATTTGTCTGTACATTAGGAGCAGGAGTACTGCTCAAGGAAACTTGGGGTCATCTTTGCCCCATGTTTTCTCCTTACTCCTGTCAAGCTTTCACTTCAAGACTTATCTAGCTGCTTGGAACCATTCCCAAATTCCCGCTCTCCCACTATACGTGATTCTGGACCTGAGTAATGAAATGAGACACGAGAGCTAAAATCTCACTGAGTCACATACAAACTCATTGTTTGCCCTATCCTTTCACTAATGTGCACCAATCTAATCCCAAGTTAAAATGAAAGCCAGTGTTTGAATATGGAAAATCCTGATTTAATTATCGTTGTATCAAAGAATAGAATCATAGGGCAGAATTTTTCCATCCTGCAGGCCACAAGAACCATAACGGGTGAGACACAGACCACGCAAAGATCTATTGGCCTCTGACTGGAATTTCTGGCCTTGGGACGAGAGTGGCCAGAAAATCCCATCCATAGAATTGCTACAGAGCAGAAGAGGCCATCTGGCCTATTGAAACTGCACCGACTCTCTTACAAAATAACATACCCAGGCGCTCTCCCCTGCCCTATCCTCGTAATCTCACGCATTTCTCATGGGTAATCCACCCAACCTAGATATTTTGTGATACTAAGAGACAACTCAGCGTAGCTCCTAATTCACCTCCCAAGTTGTGATTGTTAATATTAAAACATACCAGACTATCAGAGCTATATTAATGTCCTTTACACTGTGAAGTATATTTGCAAATGAACTTTCAAATTAAAAATAATTGTATAAACTGAATAATGGTGAACAGTACTTAGGTATAATGTACTAATCCATAGTCTATCCACCAAAGATGTTACTACGATAAGGATGCTAGCCAATTCCATCATGGCATCATAAAACCCAGTGCAAGTCATCAGTGACGGAAGAGAAGTTACAAAGGTTCCATGTGGTCTCATTTATAAACATATTAAAAATACTTCACTGAGTGGAGTCATTATTTCAACCATTAGTCAGCTTTCTATACCAGTTCTCACCAGATGCACCTTTGCAACCATATATAGGTCCCTCAGAGGGCTAGTAAAACAGAAACTGCTGCAGCAGGATATCCAAACATTCCCCTCTTAACAATTATCAATTTGCTTTAGACAAATGGAAACTTCAATAACCAATTTTCCTCCTCCCCCTACAAAAACACTATCAGAAATCCATGTTGTAAGGCTGGAATTGAGTTTGAGTTTATTTGTGTCCTAATGAAGTAACTATTTTCACAGTAGTTCAGTTTACCTAGATCCTTATTTTGTTGAAAATAATAATTTGTAATTAGTGTGTCAAAATATTTACATAATGTCTTTATATGATATCCTTATATTTATATAAGGGTATGTGCCATTTTCACAATCACTCCAGAGTCTCAGCAATGTGCCGCTGAAGAGGCCAAGCAATGTTCAGTTGCATCAAAATGCTAAGAGATCAAACAGCAATGAAACTGGATGGGTCACCCGTTATTGGAAGCATCAACAGCAAACTCAGCCTTGCCAAAACCTGTAAAGTCCTCCTTACTAACAACTGGGAGCTAGTGCCAAAATTGGGAGAGCTGCTTACAGGCGAGTCAAGCAACAGTCCGACATAGTCATTGTCATGGAAACATACCTTACAGATAATACATCAGACACCATCATCACCATTCCTAAGTATCTCCTGTTCCACAGATAGGATCAACTCAGCAGAGGCTTGGACACAGGGTATGCAGTCGGGACGTAATTGCCTGGCGGGTTCTCAACATTGGTAAAGAATGACAGCTAAAGTGAAAACTGATAATCCTGAAGGTTTGGAGTATTAAGATGTTTCAGCAGGTTATTGTCAGTGTATCTGGAATATTTTATATCTTACATTCTGATTACAGAATTGCTCTGTATGATCCCCTGTATTTTTTGGAAGACGATGAAAGCAATGGCAGGCAGATTTGTTTGTCGCATGGCTAAGAGGTAGGCAGATGATTTCGAATGTGCCGCCTTTTGTATATCAGCGAGGAGTAGGCTTGTTCAGTAGACAAAGTTGTACAGCATGTAGCAGATATGGACCATTTAGCTTTCCATTGGCTGAGCCATGCCTGGCACAATGGAAAATGGTGCAACTATTAGAGGTCAATCATCTCAGCACCAAGACATTGCTGCTAAAATGTCTCAGAGCATTAGTGATGAGCAAGGCATGTCAGCCTCCCTGGCAATGCACACTTCCCAGGAATTAATTTTTTTAAAATGAGAGCGAGTAAAGCTGCCTTATTATTGTTACATGTACTAACATATAGTAAAATGCATTATTTCTTACGCACTATACAAAGCATGCCTTTCATAGAGATGGAAGCAAGAGAATGCAGAACGTAGTGTTATAGTCATAGCTAGGGTACAGAGAAAGATCAACTTAGTGCGAGGTAGGTTCATTCAAAACTCTAATGGCCGCAGGGAAGAAGCTGTTCTTGAGTTGGTTGGTATTGGACCTCAGATGTTTGTATCTTTTTCCCAATGGAGGAAGGTGGAAGAGAGAGTGTCCAAGGTGCAGGGGTTCCTTAATTATGCTGGCTGCTTTGCCAAGGCAGCGAGGAGACTGCCACCACTTTATTTATTCCTTTCCAAAGTCCAAACAACTACAACAATTCCCATAACCAAAATTGAAGACCAAAGCTATGCTGTGCTCGCTTTCTATAAACCCAGAAAATCATTAAGCTTTACTCAGGAACTTTTAATTGACAAGTTGAGCATACAATGGCAAAATCAAAAAAACGCTTAAGAAGCAACTTGTACTAACATTAAATTTAACCTTTAAGCTGGTCAGACATTTACGATTTTCTTTTTCTTTTCTGATTTCTCCCAGTTTATGCATTTCTCCTTGGTTCAGCCTCTAAACAGATAAGCAATTGGCAAATTTTTTAAAATATGCTATTATTGTGCTCATTGGTATTATCTTTTCATCAACTATTAGACCGTTTACAGTTTCTTCAATTATTAACTTCTGTCTTCAATAATTAGTGTCCCTGTTTCTTCTCATTTTTTAAAGAATCCCATTATATTGCTAGATGGTCTTCCAGTTTTGCTTTTTGAAAGTACCTAACCAAAATCTTAATCAGACTTTCCACACCAGTATATCTTCTGTATAATCAATACATTTATTTGTATATCTGAAATTTTCAGCATTTGTAGTTTTCTTTTATTTGTTATCATGCTAAGAATCAATGGCACATGCCATTGTGAGATCAAAATCCCGTGATAACAAATTGTGACTTAGAATTTGAAGTCACTGTTTAAAAATAGAGTTGTCCAATTAAAATGGAGATGTGGTGAAATCTTTTCAGGATTGTGAGTCTTTGGAACAATCTTCCTGAAAAGGTAATGGAAGCAAAGTCATTGAATATTTTTAAGGCACGAGAGGATATTAGGTTATCGGGAGTAGGCAGGATGCAAATTTGAGGTTACCATCAGATCAGCCATGATCCTATTAAATGGTGGAGCAAACCTGAAGGTCTGCATGGTCTACTCCTACCCTGGTTCATATGGTTGTATTCTCTACAAGGGGTTCTGGTAAGTGAAGAGGTAAAGCAGTAAGGGTGCAGAGAATGCTGCTTTGTAGAATGACTTCCAATGGCCTTGTATGACTGTTGAAACATTTGCAGCCCAATGCTATTTGGAATGTACTACCATATGACCACAAGCAAAACTGTCTCAGGTAGAAATGTAATGACCATTCTGCTCTTTAAACTCACTTGATCTTTTGGGTGCTTGTGGTACATAAGGCCTGCCCAAATTATTTTCATACATCACCTTGAAGGAGCTGTGAATGATATTACGGTTGGCATTATGATTATTGCTACAGTATTCCATCAAGATCCACAGTATAGTCATTTATTTTACTCAGTTTTCTAAATCTTTGCTACTTCCTTCACTAATGCTTTACACTTTGCCAGGTTAAACATTTATCCTCTTTGAGGTTTGGCTCCCAAATCAAGTCACATGTAGTAGAGAGCACACAGGTATGTTCAAGACCTAGGTTACATAATATTTTCAATGTTGTCCTTTTGTTTTATTGTTTTCTTTAAATTTAAAGAAAAGCAAAGACATTTTTAATACTTTAAAAACATTATTCTAGGTTTGAAATCGTTCATAAGTCTCGTGATACAGACACTGGCTGACTTAACTGTGGTTTTTAAGACAAGATTTACTGAACAATGCACAATGTTCATCATGCTTTAAGAACATGTGCAGCACATGTCCTTAGATGTCTAGATTCTTCTGTCTAACAGTTAGCTTATGGCAATCATTGCAAACATTCAGAAAAGAAAAGCACAACAGAAGGTCATCATCATTGCTTCCAGAGAAAATACTTCAGAAATGTTTTTGAAGGTGTTAATAATTTCTGGAATAAATCACCTAATAAAGAGAGTTCATAATTGGAAATGAAGTGGAGTGAATAAAAGAAAACAGAAAAATTGATGGTTGGATTGCATGTTGGATGTTGAGGCTCACGAGAACTTTACAAGTGTTAGCAAACAAAGAAGCAAAATAATATATTTCGGAGGCAAACCTTGTGTTGCTTGCTAATTTAAATGACAGTTGTGCGCAGGCCAGCATTAAACATGCTGTTGAGTGACTACCTCAGCAAGAGGTTCAGGTTTGTATGAGGTGAGTATCACTTAAAAAGTTAGTCTGCACTACTTAAAGCCAAACTGCAACTTTTAGAGCAGAGGTGCATCCTGACCTCAGCAGGTACTGGAGCTGAGTAATGAAGTGTTTACAAGCAGAAAAAGGAATAAAAGTTACACAAAAAGGCCAAGACAGCAAATTCTCTGATGCAATTCAGCTGGAGGCCTTAATGCAGGAACTCAGCCAGAGGATAAAGGTCCCCTTCCCTCAGAGAGTGGACTGGCTCCAAACACCTTGAGGCAGTATTGCAAAAAGTTCAATGACATGGCCAAAGGCCAAGGTCAGTGAACGTGTCTTCAAAATCCATATCCTTTCCAAATGTCCCACTGGTTTCAAAACCAGCTGAATTCACTATAGCTCACCACCCCCCCCCCCCCCCCCCCCCCTCTCAGTACAACCGTCTCTGTAAGCAAAACTATAGCTGTGAGCAAATTTATAGCTTCACCTCACCTTTACACGACTACTACTGCTGCAAGTTTCACACCAGCATTTCAGAACTTCCACACAACTGCCAGCTGATCATCTGAAACAAGCTCAAATGGATTATACCACGTTCACTGACAACTTCCCTCCCTCTTGCAGGACAAGGTGATGCATTATCAGAGGTAGCAGCATCTAACTGGTTAGTCGAAACAACTGCATATCCCCACCCAGTAAGAGGCACTGATGCTGGCCATTAATGGTGCAGCAATTACTGAGGCTGTGATCGTAGAGAGTGATTGGTACAGTCTTATCTAATCCCACATCCCACTTGCATTTTGGGCCGGAATCTCTTTTTTTTGCTTCTTTTTCCTTTAAGACAGCCATGAATTACCATTTGAGAGAATGAAAAGTGAAGAGATATGGGGCTGAAACTTGTGCTCTTGCTAGTGTGAACTTGGAGGCAGGAAGAGCATATACTTGAAGGTATGCCTTCCCATTTCTGCCTGATTTAAGACAAATGGTTAACCTTTCTGCCCCACCACGAACTGAGGCCCTTAAATGGGGCAATTAAGGACCATTTCAGGGCCTCTTCCTGCCACTGCTGAGATTAAACTAGTTTCCTGAGTAACCTAGCCCGTCACCATGTGGTGTGTATGGCATCTGCTATGTTGTTAGTGCCTGTTCATCCCTCGCTTCCTGTGTGATGAAGTTCTGTCATTGTATTCTGTCTGCTTGTAGTTATTTGACATATTTAGAACAGGAAATAAAAGATGGTCACTGAATCATGGGACTCTGTATTATTGTCAAGTCTCAGTTCAAATAAGGTATTATAGTAATCCCATAAGACGGTTGGATTCTTTCTCCCACCTGTGGTTTCAGTATACAGAAGTCTTTTGTTTCTTGAAGACAAATTTGCATTCTTTTACAATGAAGATATCAGTGGAGTTTTGTTTATCCCCAGGTCTGAAAAACATTGATTCAATGGCCAGTGTTTTTCGTCATTAGCGTGGGAACTGTGATGGGAGATTTTTGGCTGGACCAGAAGATCCTGGCAACAGGCGGCACTGGAAAATCCTCACCAAATTCAGAAAGAGTGTCCTTGTCCACTTGAAAGATCTGATTAGCCGCTCTTGGAGACATCTGGATAATCTGTCCATTGAAAAATTTTGTTTATGAAAAAATAGTTTTCACAATTTATAATGTTGTCATGACACACTGCCGTGGCACTGACTGTAATAGGTGCCTGATGGCCTTTCAACTAGTTTCCATTACAGCTGAAGTAGAAGCCACTTCATGTTTGCAGAAACTCAAACTGAGATCACGAGATCCATGCATCTCGTCCTTTTGGCTAAGATCAAGTGTAATGCCTATTCCTGTCCACTTGGATTTGCTACGTCTCTTTTGGGGGGACCATGAATTGGATTCATACACCACATGCCTGCAGTCAATGCCATCCTGCACCATAAAGTCTGCTATACTGGCAGAACCACATAAATTCTCTGCCTGTTTCTTTCAATTGAGACAGAGCAAGAGAGAGAGAGAGAGAGAGAAAGAGCACAATCAATTTCGCTCTACTGGCATAAAGTTCATTTGTCATCTAGTTGACAGCTAATTGAGAAATGTTAGACATGTTGACATCTAATCCATTGCAAAGAAATTCAGGACTATGATCATACTTACAGATACTGGCAATGCCATCTTTGCCTTTTCTGATGTTGTGAATTGAGTTACTGTCATGTAAGGGGTTAATCTTAACTGTGTAATAATCTAATTAGATACTGGGTGGAATTTACCAGTTTTTTGGCAAAGTGTGAAAGCGTACTCTGACAAGAATTCAAGGACATATCCCATGATGGCATGTGGCAGGGTGGGCTCTGAATGAACAACAAAGGCAACTAAAAGATCAGGGCACACTTTAAAATATATATATAAAGGTGGAAACAACCACCCCTCCTTTCCCCACCAAGCACTTTCTCAAATGGACCCATTCAAGTATTTGGAAGTATTTGCAATTATTCATTGAAGAACAGGTTTCAGAGACGCACAGTACTTCACAAACAACATGGCACAAAATGGTTAAAGGGTCCAATAAAGTCAAACAGCATTATTAAATGATCAAGGCACTGACGCATATTCCATTGGGATTGAGAAAACAATTTCAAAACAATGGGGCAACGTTAAACACATCTGTACCTGACAACTAAAGTGAAGAGTAAATAATTTAGATTGAAACAATCTTATCCCATTACCTCCCTCTTGGCACCACCACCAGGTACTTGTAAGGGAGAAATCACGATTCGTGTCAGCATGCCCTCATTCTATCATGAATGGAAAATTTATCACTGGCGGGAGCTATCAGGCGTAAAGTCCTCAGATACAGTTAAAGTTGGATTCCCATTGTCATTGGTGATGGAGACAGTTGAGCGGAAAATCCCCATAAAAGCTATTTAGAATTCCCAATTAATTCTCTGTACTATTCCCGCCTCCCCACATCCCCAAAAAACAGGAGTGAAAAATCCCCTCCTGAACTGTACATCACATTATTTTTTCTCCTTGCAGCCACTTCACACAAGATGTTTCTCAATAAAGCTCCTCTTCTCCAACCTTAGCAGAAAATAAATATTCTATGTTAGCCAAACAATATGAAAAATATTATAGTTACATAAGGTGAGAGAGAACAGTGAACTTCACCTTTGTGAGTTGCAGCGAATATACACACTATTCCTGACTTAGGTGAAGACAAGAGCAGTGCCTTTGGAAAAATAAGACGTACCATTGAGTGGTCTGCTCGTCCTCCACCTCCCTCTATGAGCAGCTTGCCCTCTTCTTTGCTACCGCTGCACCACCTACTTCTCATGTTGCAGCCCATGAGGCATTCAAAAAAGAGGCAAGTGGGCTGACTAGATAGCGTGTAGTCACAGCCAATGCCTTATCCATTCCCTGGCAATCTTACTAATTTTGACCAATGCTACAAAATAACGAACACTTCCACAAACTCAAAGGGAGCCACTAGAAATTAATAAGCAACCAGCCTGAATTATTAATAGTCTGAAACAACATTGTTGATGAGTCCTTCTCTCTCCATAATGCATGTTCCACGTATATAATGTAGCACAGATTGTAAAGTGCTGCTACTAAATTAACATTGCATGCTAACTGGTATCACAATCTGAGTGTTTGTTTATTTCTGGCATACCCATTTAATACCCACACTCTACCCTTGTCAGGATGCATTCAGCACAGGCTGTGATGGAACCGTGCCAACACAGATGCTATTTTGCTATCAGCATGATTTTCTTAAAGCTGAATATGAGCCCTGTCTTAAAGCCCTTAAATATATCCAAGGTTTAGGCTTTCAACATATGCCTCCAAAATATAATCACTTAGGCCAAATGGCCTTTTATTATTCCAAGTATTAAATTACAAATTCTGTTCTAAAGAATGATCAAATTGGAAGCAAGGAAATTGTTCCACAAAGCTGAAGGCAACAACGATAAATTGTTGCTCACGCGAACGTAGTTGAATAGCTGGGATCAAAAATGCAATGGTGGGCAGGCAGTGTGAGGAAGCATATACGGTGCTTGCTTCTTGCATTGGATTGGACCGAGGCTTATAGTAGGTATAAAATTACTACTCTTTAGTACAAGACATGAGAAAATCGCTGCATGAATAACTGGAACTCCTAAGCAGTACTAGGCGCACCATATTAAAAGAAAGATACTTTTGTACTAATTCTTAGTTTTGTTAAGTCTTATTAGGGCAAGCCTTCCAAACATTTCAGCAGGCCCCAACATTTCTGTAGTGAAATTGAGATCAGTGCCTGGACCTTAGCTTTTTTCCATTTATCATTGATTTAAATGAGGGGACCTAATTTATCCAAGTTAGATGGGAATGTAAGCTGTGATAAGGAGGCTGCAAAAAGATATAAACTGACTGGGCAAGAAATAGCAGGTATTGTGTAGGGTAGGGAAGTTTGAAATTATTCATTTTGGTTAATAGAATGGAAAGTAGAATATTTTGTAAATGGTGAGAAAATATTAAATGTTAGTGCTCAGTGGGATCCAAGTATCATTTTACTTGAAACTGTATCATTCTGTGGAAGATGGCCTAAAAAGTAGGCATAGTTCACCATCCATCTATGCACCCGAGAGGATAATGGTCTCATTTGCACTCAGCAAATACAAAGAAGATAGGTGCAGTTGCATTCAAATAGCTTCAAAGATGGTGCTGGACCAGAATCATTTGGTAATGCAGATCACTATATGGAAATCCATATACCCCTAAGATGTGCTTGGTACAAGCATGCACCAGCAAGCACGTGATGAAGATTTTCTCCCATTCTACTAGATGGTAAATGTGTGTTTATAGTTTACTCAGCAAGGGAAGATGGCAGGGCTATCACTATGCTCTAGGAAAGCATGGGTGGTGATAGAGTGATGATCGTGCAAATATGTTATTGCTGTGCAAACCTGTACTACACCCCCTCTCCCATCCCCAATATTCCTTGCATATGGTCTTGGCCTCCATGAAAGGCTTATTCGGATTTTTGGCCTGTTATCCAGGTTCCAACAAAACCTCATCATTTGAGGAGAGTTGATCTTCCTCACATCCTTTGTCTTGCAACATCTGCTCATGTTATAGCATCAGGTTGTGTAGATCTCAGCAAACTACTACTATTCATGATGCCCTCATATTTCGGAGCTCTTCCATATCAGTAAAGGTAGCAGACATACATTTTAAGAAGCTCAATGGTATGGTTAGTGATGGCTCTGTTAAATGCATTAGCTAGATTATAGTGTTCCTCTACCTAGAATGCCTCTCTGGCGTCATCAGCCAAGTATGTAGGCTGAGTCCCATCTTTTTACTATTTTTCCCATTCCGACTCAATTTGGTGGTGCACTCTCAACACAGGTTGCAAAAACCTCAAATCTGTTGGACAATTGAAAGGGCTGAAGCTCCTCTTTCTGTGTTCCCATATTTGTCTATCCTTGACCATGAACCAAATCTGAAATATCTAATTGGATTGGGACTGTGTCCCGGAGCAAAGTATCCAGGTGACTTTCCTCCTCTCTTTTGCATTACCAGATCCAAAACTCAGACTCCAGCTCATCAACCTAGAGTTGATTTTCCTGCAGAGACTACAGCTGCAGTTCACCATGTTGTCCACCAGCCCATCTGCTGCAGCTGTAACACATCACCTGACCTGCCATACTTCTTGTATTTAATCTAATTAGGTTTCATGTTTAGAATATCACTCAACTATTATCTGTAGGTACACAACATAGTTTAGCTAGCAATGCAGCATTTACATCTCCTTAGTATCAGCTTAAATTAGTAGCCAAATTTGAAGGGATAAAATCTTTAAAACTCATTAAAAAAAAAATCACTTACCTGCTCAGCTAATAAAAGCCTTGAACACACATCAACTTCTGGAAATTGTAAAACAAAGACATAAAAACCAGGTTTCCTTCCCCTACTATACCGATTTCCCATTTGCACAAATTTCTAAGTTAGCTCTTTTTCTCTGTTGCACTCAGGCCTCATCACTCTGTCCATCCACCGTTGCTTAAAGGTCAGCTAAATCATGATGAGAAAATGATCAAAGATGTCTCTGTAAGTTGAAGAGAAAACATATGAAGTGAAATGACATCCTACCTAGATTGACAGAACATAATTTTCAAAGATCTTTTCAAAAATAACAAAACTATAATGATTTAAATTGATTCATGCTTTCTTGTAATTCTTTGGCTCAAATTAATGATTGATTATCAACCCAGGCACAATGCATGTTAAACTGCAGACCCGAATGTTAACAAACATGTATAAAATCATGTACATGACAAGAACTGTGGAAATGGAATTCTATGCCTGCCTCTTTATCAAACTATAAGCTGACATTTCTTAACGCAGTTTTCTAATTGGACAAACTAATGGACTTAGAATTTTTCTACCCCAGTGGTGCATTTCTAGGTAGCTCTCATGCATTATCAGTTTTGCAAGAACTGAAAAACATCCTGGACCATTTAAAACATAAATCTATATTAAAATTAATGAATGTCTATGTTTGGCTTTCTATAAAAGAAAAAAAACTTGTTTCCTTTTGTGACATTGTTTATTCAGGCACTGTTAATCTAACTGAACTTTGCCCTCAATAAAACTATCAATAATCATTGTCAGAGACAAATTTGACTTATACCAAAATAAAAGCAAAATATCGCTGATGCTGGAAACCCAAAATAAAACAGAAAATGCTGGAAAAAACCCAACAAGCTTGGCCACAGCAATGGAGAGAGAAAAACAGAATCAATGTTTTATATCCATATGACTCTTCTTCATAATGGAAGAGAGGCAGAAATGCATGGGTTTTATGCTATCAATATGAGAGGGTAGAGCAAGATTAATTTCATCCTGGGAATTATAGACAGGTGAGCCTTACTTCTGTTATGGGCAAAGTTTTGGAAAGAATTATAAGGGATAAGATTTATAATCATTGAGAGAGAAATAAATTGATTAGGGATAGTCAACACAGTTTTGTGAAAAGGTCGTGCCTCTCAACCTTATTGAGTTTTATGAAAAAGTGACCAAAGAGGTGGATAAAGGTAAGGCAGTTGAAATGGAGTATGTGGATTTTAATAAAGCATTTGATAAGGTTCCCCATGGTAGGCTACTGCAGAAAATACAGATGTATGGGATTGAGAGTGATTTAACAGTTTGGATCAGGAATTGGCTAGCTGATGGAAGACAGAGGGTGGTGGTTGATGGGAAATATTCAACCTGGAGTTCAGTTACATGTAGCGTACCTCAGGGATCTGTTTTGGGGCCACTGCTGTTTGTCATTTTTATAAAGGATGAGGATGTAGAAGGATAGGTTCGTAAATTTGCTGACGATACCAATGTCGGAGGATTAGTAGACAGTGAAGATGAATGCTACAGTTTGCAGAGGGCATAGATAAGCTACAGAGTTGGACCAAGAGGTGGCAAATGGACTTTAATACGGAAAAGTGTGAGATGATTCACTTTGGTAAGAATAACAGGAGTACAAAATATAGGGCTAATGGAAATACTCTTAGTGGTGTCAACGAGCAGAGACATCTCAGTGTACATGTGCATAGCTCCCTGAAAGTTGGCACCCAGGTTGATAAGGTTGTTAAGAAGGCATACGATGTGTTAGCTTTCATTGGTAGAGGGATTGACTTTCGGAGCCATGAGGTCATGTTGCAACTGTACAAAACTCTGGTGCGGCCCCCCACTTGGAGTATTGTGTACAGTGCACATTATAAGATAGATGTGGAGGCACTGGAAAGGGTGCAGAGAAGGTTTACCAGGATGTTGCCAGGTATGGTAGGAAGGTCTTATGAGGAAAGGCTGAGGGACTTGAAGTTATTTTCATTAGAGAGAAGAAGGTTAAGAGGTGACCTAATTGAGGCATATAAGATGATCAGAGGGTTAGATAGGGTGGACAGTGAGGGCCTTTTTCCTCAGATGATGATGGCTAGCATGAGGGGACATAGCTTTAAATTAAGGTATAGTAGTTATAGGATGGATATCAGAGGTAGGTTCTTTACTCAGAGAGTAGTAAGGGCATGGAATGCCCTGCCTGCAGCAGTTGTGGACTCACCAACTTTAAGCGTTCAAGTGGTCAGTGGATAGGCATATGGATAACATTGAAATAGTTTATGTTAGATGATCATTAGATTGGTTCCACTGGTCAATGCAACATCGAGAGTCGAAAGGCCTGTACTGCGCTGTAATATTCTATGTTCTATGTTCTATGGTGTCAGGAAAGATAAAGTGACAAAAACCCATGGATACAAGATAGAAGGAGTGATAGTGATAGTGTTAAAGACTAAAGCAAGTGTCAATAGTGGCATTGAGAGCAAATGATTTAATAGTAGAAAAAGGGTGAGCCCTTTCTAAAAACAAAACATGAGAATAAGATACGGACTGGAACTTGGCAATGGGAGAGAATGGGGAATAAAAATAACACCAAGATAGTGTTAGAGTTGAGGAAGGTGGCAGAGAGATAAAGCTGGGTGTCACGAGTAAGATGGAAAATAACTCCAACTATAGATTTGCTTCACAATAACCAGGTACTCTCAATAAATGGCCTGTAATCACATGCAAATCTTAATACTCTTTGCCTATAAATGTTCCTTCATAATCTGTGCATTTCATATTTGAACCCACAGCTTAAAAATCCATAACCAATATTCACAGACCAAAGCAACTTTTAGAAAACATTCAGCATTATTCAAAATATTTAACTTTCAATGTGTTTAAGGCCACCACAAAATACTGATGCAGCCAAAAAATAAATTTAGATCCTAAAAGAGAAAATGCTGGAAAATCTGAACAGGCCTTGCAGCATCTGTAAGGAGAGAAAAGAAGTGGTTCCAGATGACCTTTCTTCAAAGCTAAAAGACATAGACAGTGGGAGATAAACTTAGATATTCAGTTCTGACCAAGTAATTTTTCCAATTCAATTAATGCCTTCTTTCTTTCTCACTTTGAAATTATGTTTATCTGTCTTTTTCCTTATCAATGTTTTTGCCTTAGGATCAATATTTAAAAACAGCATTAAATTATATTGTCAGTTAGTAGTCTAAACTGAGTATATCTTATGTAAGGTAGGATTTTTCACCTTTTCACCCGCTCCCCACCCCAGCATGTTTTGCAATGGTGGAGGCAGGGCACTGTTGGCCAGTGGTAGGATCTTCTGGTCTCATCACTGTTAATGAGGTTTTGTGCTGTTCTCGCCCTCCATTGCTGGGAACCTGTGGTGGGGAGGTCGCTGTTGGCAGGATCAGAAGATTCCACCAGTGGGAACAGTTGGAGAATCCTGCCCATTGACTTTATATTAATTTATTTAATCAAAACTCTGACAATGATGATCAGAGGTAGGTTACAGTTTATATTTGTATCTTGGCTTCTTTTAGCACATTTGTATTTTGATTATAGGATAATCCTCAAGGTATTTGATAGATTTTCAAGTGAAAAAAGATAAAGTTTATTTATTAGTCACAAGTAAAGCTTACATTACCAATGCAATGAAGTTATTGTGAAAATCCCCTAAGTTTATTGTCTTAACCAAATTTACCATGCAATGCTGGTCACACAAATTTACCTCTCTGATGTAATGGCATGATATTGCAAAGAGTATATCACCTGCTCTGAAGAAGCCACGAAAATGAATTTGCTTAATTATGGTAATAGAAATGCTAGTGAGCTACTTACACCTATTCTTAGTAACCTCCTTTTAAGCATTTGCCTCCATTCACCTGAGAAAGGAGCAGCGTTTCGAAAGCTTGTGCTTCCAAATAAACTTGTTGGTCTTTAACCTGGTGTTGTGAGACTTCTTACTATGTCCATTAAATTGATAAGTGGAGCCAAGTTGTGGGCATTATGTCCAATTCAGTTATCTTAACTAATTGGTCACCTCCAAACCACAAATTCTTGGGGAGTTTAAATTTGTCCCCAGATTCTTTCTGATTTTAGTAATAGATTCAAGTCTCCTGTGTTGCTGAAGCAGAATCGAGCACCCTGTATTGACTGTTGACTTTATGCTGTTTTTATACATTTGATCAAAAGAAGAAAATATTCTTCAAAATTACATTGATTTTTGCCACTTTTTCAGCTACTGGTTATTTACAGAAGTAGTCTAGAGTTAAATAATTTCCATGAAGGAAAGTAGGTTTCATTGTAAACTGCTGGTGCTAATTACAAACCACCTTTCAGTAAATATTTGTTAGGTCTTTTCCATCTGTCTTGGACTAAATACATTCTTTTGTCAATAAAACCCACTATGAACTTGTAAAAGCATTCCAAGCATTATGCAATTATCTGCTGAATGACAAACAGGATTTTCAAAGTGCTGCCATTAAGTTGCCAGAGAACAATTTTCTTTTTGCCACTTGATGTC
Source organism: Sphyrna mokarran (assembly GCA_024679065.1). Taxonomy (NCBI): domain Eukaryota; kingdom Metazoa; phylum Chordata; class Chondrichthyes; order Carcharhiniformes; family Carcharhinidae; genus Sphyrna; species Sphyrna mokarran. The sequence continues at coordinate 85,323,577 of JAGIQG010000005.1, read as the reverse complement.
TTTAAATCATACAGCTTTCATTAGACAAAAGGCATGACTGACAGTGAACGTGGTAGAGATAAAAGACTTACTGATGCTGACACCACATGGCAAAAGCTTTGACATTCCATTGTCTAGTTAACAAAACAGTTGAGTATAATCCATCAAAGTACAGGAATACACTGTTAACAAAGTCATTGCCACTTATACGTTTCTATGGGATGTTTATTCAACAAAAATGATCAGTAAAGAACCTTATTCTTATTTAAAAAATGTAATTTAAGGTCTTTGTTATTTTATAAAGTGCAAAGAAAAGCACAACACTATATTTTAACCAAACTTGATGATTCCCATTCTATGTTATAGCATTTATTGGTTAAATGGCTATATCACTTCAGAATCAAATTGTCTTTCTGCACGTCAGTAAGGTTTGAATAAATGAATGAACTGTTTTCACAAGTTATATTCTTATTCATATAGAATCCCTATAATCCAGAAAGAGACCATTCAGCCCATTGAATCTGTACATCCACAATCCCACCCAGACCCTATTCCCGTAACCCCACACATTCTAATCCCTCTGACACTAGGATCAATTTAGTATGGCTAATCAACCTAACCCACACATCTTTGGATTGTGGGAGGAAACCGGAACACCTGGAGGAAAGCCATGAAGACACGGGGAGGAAGGCCAAACTCCACACAGACAGTGGCCCAAGGCTGAAATTGAACCCGACCCACTGGCGCTGTGAGGTCGCAGTGCTAACCACTTATTCTTCTTCACTTCTTAATCACTGTTTGACAATCTCTATTGGCAACTTCACTGTAGGCCTCCAACAAAGCCATCCAGTATTTATCTACGACTGGGGTGTAAGATCTATGTAGGGTGACTCGCTGTCTATTTTCTAACTTCTTGTGCTAAACTGCAAACACAAATCTATGTTCTATCATTTCTTGCCACAGTATGTTGTGGTGCATTATTCTGCCAATATAAATAAGAATAATACATCACATAGCAGTGGTCTTGGTTTTATTCACAATAAAATTGCTTTAGTGATATTTCTACCAATGATGTATTTTCCCAATCTTCATTATAGAAGAATGCTGCTATCCTGGCCATTTTCAGGCTGTAAAGCTAGAAGTAATTGAGCCCAGTGCCAAAAACTCATAGACTTCTTCCAGCCTCATTGAATTTGCTATCAAATTCAGCAAACAGGAACCAAAACCTGCCATCATATTGCTGTAGGTGTGGTAAAATCATCAACGTGTTCTCCGTCCATTGTCACCGCTACACAAGCTTTTGAGCAGAGGGCTCTTTAGTTTTCTTATGAGGTGGAGGAGTTAAAACAATCCAAAATTATAAAGGTGCCAACTTCTGGAAAGCAAAATTTATATCTCTGAGATGTATATGGAAGAGAAGGGAATGGTTTAGTTTGGAGGGGCATTGCTTTTTATATTGGTCGGCGCAACATCGAAGGCCGAAGGGCCTGTTCTGTGCTGTAATGTTCTATGTTCTATGTTCTATTTGATTTGACACATGATCCACTACATAAGCTGACAGAAGACAGATACGGTGATGATGGCACAGCAGTTAGCTTTGCTGCCTCACAGCACCAGAGACTGTGGTTTGATTCCTGGCTTGGGTGTATGTCTGTGTAGAATCTGCACATTCTCCCCTTGTTTGCGTGGGTTTCCTCTGGGTGCTGTGGTTTCCTCCCACATTTTAAACGACGTGAAGTTCGGTGTACTGACCATCCTAAATTCTCCTTCAGTGTACCCAGACGGGTGCCAGAGCATGGTGACTCGAGGATTTTCACAGTAACTTCATTGTAGCTTTAATATAACCTTACTTGTGACTTAACCCTAACTTAAACTTTGACATTGCGGCGATACTTTGGGCAAAAACCTAACAATGGTGTACAACAGTAGAGATTCGCATTGAAATTTTGGCGAGGGAGGAATCTTACCTAACTTGTCATAACATTATCAGGAGAAATTGAAAGAGAAATAATGTTAAATGATTGAAAATGGCAATTTTCACAATTTCTGCAAAGATTTCAGGAAAACTATTTATTGATCTGAAAACACCTGCAGATTTAGGATCAGTGTTATTGTATTTGCAGAGATATTATTGCTAAAAGTTTTCTAAAGGAGGAATTTTTCTTTCTTTGATGGACTTAGATGGACAATTTCTGTTGTGGATGAAATTGGTAGTAAATTTAGGAACAAATTGAGTTTGAAATTCTGTTGGTTTTCTTGAGTGAAATTCTAGTTTAAGGTTCCACTCAAACTCGTTTACATAATCACAAACATAAAATCTTCCCTAAACCAATTAAATGGGCCGTATAATGGAATATAATTGTTCATTTTTTTCTTGGTTTAAAAATATTTATTGGTAGCTTTAAGAATGGTATTAAGTTGATTATGCAGTGGAGTACCAGGCCAAATATAGAAAGTTCACTGAATGGAGAAAAGCAATGAGTAAGTGAGATGGACAGCTAATATGAAAGGGAATCCAAAAGTCTTCTAAAGGCAATTACAAAGAAGGCAATGGCCTGGTGGTATTATCACTGGACTATTAATCCAGGAACTCAGCTAATGCTCTGGAGACCTTTATTCAATCCTGCCATGGCAGGTAGTGAAATTCAAAAATAAAAATCTGGAATTAAGAATCTAATGAAGATCACAAAACTTGTCGAAAAAATCCATTTTGTTCATTAATGTCCTTTAGAGTGGGAAATCTGCTGCCATTATTAGATCTGGTCTGCATGTGATTCTAGAGTCACAGTGATGTGGTTGGTTCTCAACTGTCCTCCAAGGGTAATTAGGGATGGGCAATAAATGCATGAATGAATAAAAAATAGCAAAAATGTGGTGAAAGGAAAAATAAAGCCATTTAGGAATCAAAAAAATGTGGAGTCTGGGAGCATAACAGTGATATTAAATTAATACTTTGCACCTGTATTAACAGAGGAGTAAGAGACCGGCTTAAAATTGGAAAGGAGCAGGTATTGGATAAGCTGTAAAACACAAGGGCAGATGTAATATTTCCCAGTAAATTGAGACTGGGATTTTTCCATTTGCAGTGGGAGGGATTGAGAGCAGAGTGGGGAAAAAAAATGGGTAACATTTTTGTAAAAGGGAGTCCACCAAAAAATGGCGACTAGTCCTATCAAAAATATCTTCTGACTGACAGTGGTGCAGTATTTCAATTTTGTAAAGATTTTTCTGTTGAACTCTTCACAATGAAATTAAAGCATCAAACCTCTTTTATGTTCCTCTTATTTAAATATCTTTTTCAGCCAATGCTTCATCACATTGCTCATTCAATAAAATTGCATGCAGTTCATTCATTACTGTTGTGTCCAATGAAAACTAAAAGTAATGACTGACTGGAGACAATCAAGCTTCATAAACTTGATCATCCACTTCAGCTTCATAAAAATGGCAAAATACTGAAATTTAAAGCTACGCAAATCAAGAGACAGAACCTATCAGCAAATTAAGCCAATAACAAAATACAAGATTGATAGATTCATTATCTTCCAGCTGCAGTAATGCCATCTTGCATTATTTATCATAGACAGAATTTTTTTTAAATGTGAAAATACCTGATTTATAATGTACACAGATATAATGAAAGTATATCCATCAAGAAAATTCTTCTATGCTGGCAGACATGTTTTTATTGAGCTATGTTCACACAAGGCCAGCATTATGTTTAATGTCAAATTGTTTTACCTTCATTCAATGTGAACTTAATAACTTGCAATCAAAGCAATATCACCCAGAGGAGCCATAATCATGAGGTCACTTGACATTTGAATCATTTGACAAAAGTTACTGAAGCTTGCCTGTGTCTGTGGGAGTTTGCGCATTCTCCCCATGCTTGCATGGGTTTTCTCCGGGTGCTCCGGTTTCCTCCCACATCCCAAAGATGTGCTCTTAGGCTAATTGGCAAAATAAACTCTCCCTAAATTGTCTGAAATTTGGTTTTTAATCCATAGATCTATAAACATAGACAGGGATCACGGGTAGAGGTGGGAATATCGGGGTGGCGGCGCGGGCTCGTTGGGCCGAAGAGCCTGTTTCCCGTGCTGTTTTGTTCTTTGTTCTTTAACTACTTATGAGTTAAGAGTGTGCAACTGCATCATGGCATTAATTAAGCAATAGGCAACATGAACACATTTTCACATCACTGAAAAAGAGCTTAAAATGATACTGCCTGTTATTGAACTATTGAACAATTATGAAGCATTCTGATCAATCTTAATATCTTTTGCTTTTTGTCTATTTTTTCTCACAATAATAAATTATAGACAAAACACCCAACATAACACTGTATCAACAATAAACATGCCATTTTTAATGCAATAGTACAATCAACATAACATAGTAACAAACAGCTGGCATGAATTGCATGTTATCTACAACAGGCCTTCCAAGGTTGCAAACAATTTACAATGACTATAAACCAGCAAGATATAATATAAATAAAATACAAAAAGCTAACACCCCATCCTTTAACCAATAACAAACAATTCCCTTATTAGAAGAAAGGGGTTCATTGTAAATTATCTATAACTTTCCAGGGCTTTGCCATCCTTATTTTCCTATTCTGAGGGTTCCACCTCTGGTGTTCTGCTGTTAGGACTGCGCTTTCTGAGGCTGCAACTTCCAGGAGTTACACTATGAAGTAATAAATCAATAAATTTATATACATACACTATAACAAGTAATATACCCTTCTTAATACAATAACAAATATCTTTGTTACATGAAATAAGCATTGTGAGTTATCTGCAACCCTTCAGGGTTTCACCTCTGGATTTTTGCCTGCTGGATTAGCTTGCCTCTAACTGGGGGTTACTCTATCCAACGGATACATCGTCCAGGCTATTGACAATCCACAATGGTAAATTATAAAACTCCAATTAATATTAACACAATATACCCTCCTTAATACAGTAACAAACAACTCAATTACACTAAAAATGAATGTAACTCTCAGGGCCTCACCCCAGATTTCCCCTTCCAGCCTGGTGGGGTGGGGGGGACAGGGGATGGGGGGGAAAGAGGAAAGGTGGAGGGAAAGGGGTTCTTCCAGAGGTACTCTGGCTAAGTGTTATATCTTCCAGATCGTCCCCCAGAGGATGGGGACGCTCCAGGACTACTCTGTCAGGGGCTTTGCCTTCTGGAATTTTCCTTTGCCAGAAGTTACACCTTCTGGGGAATACTTTTTCCGGGATGGGGGAGGGGGGTGGGGATGCCCTCTAGGCCACAAATAATGCAAAAAATGAGAAAGTAATAAACCAACAAACTAATAAAATATTAAGACCTAATAATACAATGACATACAATCCTTTTACAACAGTAGAGTTCATTGTCCATTATCTTGCAAGGTTCTGGAGGCTTCATCTTCCAGCGCTTTTGCCTTCAAAGTTACACCTTCCAGGATAGCACATAGTTCATCCAAATACTTCCATTGTTCCACCCTGCCAGATTAGATTTTCCAGGTGTACGCCTCCTGGGGTTACACCTTCATAAGTTGCACCTTCCAAGATTGAACATTCTTGACTTACATTCTCCTGCTTGCACCTTCTTGGGTTACATCTTCTGGAGTTGGATCTTCCTGGATTGCCTTCTAGGACATCAACTGGAATGTCACCTTGCTCACAAGTCCCAACCAAGACAGATTGAAACACACTTTGACCCTCAGATAGGAAGTAAAGGGAGGCCCAAGAGGAGGAATTTATTGATGCCCCAGGGGTGGCTTTGACTTTTCTTCATGGAGATTGCTGCCAAATATCAAAGCAACAAACAGCTCCAACTACCACCAGCACTGGAAACTAAATCCTCACTCCTTCAAGAGAGAGAGAGGTACTCCAGGCAGAGAATGCAATGGGAACAGAGCTGGAAACATAGCTAAAGCAGTGACAGCACCCCACTGTTTGAAGAATCCAGCTGAGGCACACAGAAAAATGGTTCTCATTGTTATAGAGTGGGACCAATGATGGTGCAGATTGAATACAAACAATCCATTGTGAGATTGTTATTATTGGCAGACATTTTATAAAAAAGAAAGTGTTGTGTTTATATAGCATTTTTCCAGATCATCAGAAGTCTTAAAATACTTTACAGCCAATGAAGTACTTTATGAAGTGTAGGAAATGTGGCAGCTCATTCGTATTCAGTAAACTTCCACATCAACAATGCAACAAGGACCCAATAACTGGATTTTGGTGATACTGATTGATGGATAAATAGTCAACTTGATTTTACAGATATTTTGGCTGAATGTTTGTGGAGCTGGCTTCAAGAAGGGTAATTTGTTTGATAATTCTCCCATTGAATCCAATGAATGTGACAGAGGCATTGCTGATGGAATTTCTATCATGCAGTTATGTGTTGCTGGTTGACTCCAGGGCTCACTGCAGTGTAGCACTTTGGTAACAACAACGGAGATATCCAGCATCAAAGTATCACCAAAAATCAGGATTTTCATCAACTTGCAGAGGTCTTCATTGTCAAGCACTCACTGCAGTCAGGAGAAAATGCTGGAAAATTTCAGCAGGTCTAACAGTCTCTCTCCTTACAGATGCTGCCAGATCAGCTGAGATTTTCTAGTGTTTTCTCTTTTGATTTCATCTGCAATAATTTGCTTTTACCCACTGCAGTAGTTTGTGCAAAGCTGAACAAATATTGTTGATCCCATGCTAATATTTCTTTATTCTGGATATGAAATGCACCAGTAGAGCATATTCTCACTGATTTCCATTGTCTTTAATTTTACTAGGGCTCCTCACTGAATCACATATCTCCTCAATATCAAGGGCAGGTCACCCAACATCTCCCTCTGCTCAGAAAATTCCAACAGAGGGTGGTAGGTGACAGGAATAGCATTTCCCACCCTTTCCACCTGCCAGCTTGTTCCTATTGGCCACATAAAACTTTGGCTGAGTTCTGGAGTTGAAAGCTCCTGGCTTGAGGCAAATTGAGCACCATTATATAAGCAGGTTATTTTGTACAAAGATGAATTAAGTGTCGCTTGATAATTATTAACACCATCCAATACTTCACTAATAATCAAGAGTGGTTAATCTGAGTTGTAATTGGCCAGATTTGTCCTAGTTATGTCCTGCATAGTCGGCCAATTTTTAAAAATAAATTCCATGTGATGTGGGTATCACTGACTAGATCTGCATTTGTTGCCCATCCCTAATTGCCCTTGAGAAAATGGTTGTGAGTTGCCTTTTTGAACCACTGCAGTCCATGTGTTTTAGGAATATCCACAGGAAAGGAGTCCAGAGTTTTGACCTAATGAAGTGAAGGAAAAGAAGCGTTGTTCCAAGTCAATTTGTTGTGAACATTGGAGGGGTTTTGCAGGTGGTGTTCCCATATATCTGCTGCCTTTGTTCATATAAGTGGTAGCAGGTGGAGGCTTGGAAGGTGCTTTCGAACAAGCCTTCATGAGTTACCATCTCATGTAGTGATATATGTTGCTGCTACCATGAATCCAGTAATGGGGGAATCAAATGTTTATGGTGGGGATACTATTCCAATCAAGAAGGCTATTTTATCTAGGATGGTGTTAAGCTTCTTGAGCATTGTTAAAGCTGCATTCATCCAGGCAAGTGGAGGGTATTTATCACACTCCTGACTTGTGCTTGTTAGGTGATGGATTCAGAAGGTGAGTTACTCTTTCTGAGAATGTTCCACTTTATTGAGTAAATGCAGTGTTGTAGTTATATTAAAACAGCTTGGCTGGGATGTGACTATTCAGGAGTACAGGTTTTCAGCAAATAAGCCAAGATAGTGTTGGAGCCTTTACTGCATCTGGTGCACTCAGCCATTTCTTGATAATTTGGTGGAGTGAAGAAACTTGTGTATTTTTTGTGAAAGTGGGACATCAGGAGGAGGACAAGATGAATCATCCATCTGGCATTTCAAGATGAAGATATTGGCAATTCTTTCAGCTTTGTCCTTTGCATTAAAATGCTAGTCTCTGGCATCATTGATGTGGATGTTCATCGAGGCTCTTCCTCTCTAACATTGTTGAATTGTCAACCAGCATTCATGATTGCACATGGCAGGACTGCAAGGCTTTGATTTGATCTGTTGGTTGTGGTATCACTTAACTCTACTTACGATATGCTGCTTAATTTAATTTGATTTATTATTGTCACATATATTAACTTACAGTGAAAAGTATTGTTTCTTGTACATTATTCATAATGTCTTGTGTTATGGCTTTCTGTTTGCTCCTGGTCAGCAAAATCAAATATTTTGCATATAAAGTCCCATTCTACCACATAAAGAGTGACAGGAATAGTCTTTAACTATGAGTGCAAGATAAATATTTGATGATGACTTCAAACTGTAACTAACTTAGTATTTAGGAAATATATTGTCCCGGGTTTTCCCAAAAAATATTCTATGTTCCCAATGTGTAGAAAAATGGGAGTAAATCCCACTTTTTCTTATAATATACCTTTCAGAGGAAAACTCCAACACTCTGTGCATCACAGAGTACCCTAGCGTGATTCCATCTGGTAAATAGAGGCTGGGGCCTATTCCAGCTGGAGATACCCACAGCTTAGTGCTGAGAGGACCACTGCACTTGTGCTGATCTGTCAGCACAGAGATCAGAACATGGGCTGTGAACCTCCCCCCATTGTCGGTCTCTAGATTGCTGGCCAGTCCTGCAACACCCCCACTGCTGGCCTCCCGGACCTTCCTGGGACAGTCCCTATATGTCCACCACCTGTCCACCAGATTCTTCTACCCTCCCCGATCCCAATGACTATCCCCAATGTTCCCCCTCACTATCTCCGATCACCCTCACTTCTTCTGCTCCCCTGCTGATCCCGATAGCAGAGTGCCAGCGGGTTATCCCCTCCCCTACCAATTGCCAAGCCTCTTGGCACTCCGCTTCAACAGTGACAGATTGCCAGGTTGGCACCCTCCCTTATTCCTGATCTCTTTGGAAGGCCTCAATGGCCTCTGTTCCTTCCAGCAAGATCATATGCCTATTCCTCATTAGTGGGGAGCAATTGTAAACCCCACTGGAGAGAACCACCTATAGCCAGTATAAAAGTTGAGGGTTGACTCCTGTACAAAGACCTATTACTTTTACAATGATTTTATAATTCCCATTGACCGACTCAAAGAAATTGCACAATAATATTTCCTGTTTTAAGACTTTTACTGCAACAAACTGAAAGCAATCTCGACTAAACATTAATTAGCAGGCAACTAATATACTAGATGCAGGAAATTTAAAATAAAAACATAAAATGCTGGAAAAACTCTGCAGATCTGGCAGCATCTGTTGCTTTTACGTTAGATTGCCGGCATCTGCAGAATTTTACTTTTATTACGGAAAAATTAACCCTTATTAACCCTATTTATTAGTGCCACAAGTGGGCGTACATTAATATTGAAATTGTTACTATGAAAATCTCTTAGTCGAATCATGCCATTTGGGTACATTGAGAGAGAAATTAGTGTGGTTAATGTACCTAACCAGCACATCTTTCAGACTGTGGGAGGAACCTAGAGCACCTAGAAGGAACCCACATAGACATGGGGAGAATGTATAGACTCACAGACAGTGATCCAAGCCAGACATCAAACCCCAGTCTCAGGTGCTGTGAAGAAACAGTTCTAACCACTGTGCCATCGTGCTGCCCCTGAAGAGGGGTGGGTGCACCATTCCTGGAGGCACTGCAAAACCATATTGATGT